>JAMYCR010000001.1:1357829-2715658 GCA_028830335.1 Eucera pruinosa | reverse complement strand
CGTTGACTATTTTAGAACGTCGTTAACGTAAAGATCGTTCCAGTTTCTCGTCATAATATTGTTCAACCGCACTTTTCTTTACGAACATTCCTTTTTACATGCTCAATATAATAAATTCACAACTACGTAATTGAAATAACGTACGGTATAACAAAGTCGTGTACTTCGAAAGATTTCCGTGAACGACTGTATTACAGGGTACCGTAAAATTTCATCAATATCTTTCGCAACGTTCGCTTCGAATACAATTTCGATAGCCTTCGACATTTCAAAAAAAGAAGAAAAAAATACAAAACTCGCGTTAGGGATACACGCGTGTGACCTACACCCGCATCCCGAACCTACAATGTTACGCGTACGCGTACACACGCGCACACGCGTAACGCAGCGGTGAACGACGATATTACAAAATTATCGGTACGTCAATGTTATCGGTGCTAGGCCTGCAGAGCGGAGCACGTAGATACACGAAGCGATATGCTCGGCTGGTATAATAGAGCCGATCGGTTGGGCCCCTACGTGAAATGCAAGTTCCCCATAGAATAGATTTCCCCCGTGCAGGTCTCCGGTGTCCGAGATAATGCGATAACCAGGTTTACTACATGACTACCGCCGCCGCGCCGTGCGTATTCGCCAGCCGATCGATTGCTGCCGTTGCTCGTTGCAAATAAATCCTCGCTCTGGCAAAAAACTCCTCCCGATCCAATGACGCGCAACCAATTTCAGCCCTGCTCCCGTCACATTTAATTGAAAGTGAAAATATCTCCGTGAACGCGCATTAAAAGTTTGATTGATTCGAGAATTTCTTCGGACCGAGCTGCGGACAGTTCGACCGATCGCAAGGAAAGCTATGCGTACTGTCACTGTCCCTATGCCATTAGAGTTCGTTTTATTTAATAGGAAAGTAATGTACAAAGAATCGCGAGTAAACAAATTTTCATATTAAATTTTGTAAGGTAGACCGGATGACTTCCGAGTGGTTAAATAAAAAATTCAACAGGGCGTTTTAAAACTCGATTTACTCTACTGACTGTTCGCTGCGACAGCTCGTATAAGAGTGCGTCTCCTTCGACAATTCGTTAGTTCTGAGGTCGCCTTTGCCAGCATGGGTTGTTTACAACCGACGATACGATTAGCCCGAAGAAACTACCCTTGAGAGGGGAAAGCTCGTTGACAAAACGCATATCGTCCACCTCGATCGCTTACCGATTTCGACCTTTCTACCAATTTGGACTTCGGTTTACGTAACAACGCATAGATATCGTATATTCGTTTACACTTCATATTTATGAATAAACCGACGCGTTAATATATGTAAAAACGTGTTTCTATTTAAATGAATAGTTTTCAAGTAACAGTACGAGGAACCGTGGTTTTTGTTGTACCGTTTCAATCACGTAGTTGATGAATTTATTATATCGAACATGTGAAAAGAATGTTCGTAAATGAAAGAGCGGTTGAATAATATTATGCTGCAATTTGGAACGATCTTTACGTTTACCCTTTGCCCTACAATAACGAGTCACACTCGTTCTACAAATCGTGGCGTAGATTCAACTAAAACGAATAATATTGAAGGTGAAATATAATTTGAATTCTAATTGTAGCATTCGTTTATAAAATTGGGTGTTGTCGAATAAAAATTGCTTACAATATTTAAATGATTTGTTGGATTCCAGGAGAATTGACAACACGTTGAAGATAACTCTTAGAGGCTTTATTAATACGGGTACTGCACTCGACTAGCGAATACAAAAATCTGACGGTTCTATGATTTTGCGGGCTTTTAAGTACTCTGGTTGGGGATGACTAATAGTAAGGACAGTGGTAAAGGAAAAGGGTGACTAAGGAATGGTACGGAGTACAGGATGACTAGGAACTGAGATTAGGGTGTTTGTCAGATGAATTTGGTTTAGGATGAGTCTATGGTGTTTAGTGTGAGTGGTCGAGTTGGTCATCCAACAGATTCGTGTGCGAAATGATATGGAAACAGTGCTCAACTAACGCTAGCATACATAAGTAATAAAATAATCGTAGGGTGAGAGGTTAAATATTTATTTTCAATCCGATGACAATAACTGGACACCGTGAAAAGGCCCTAACGTAGCTACGTTCATACGCCAAAATACAAGTACTCTTCTAGGAGTTTCCTATTTTTCACGTGCAAATTCTAGCAACCGAAGCAGATGATCACTTTGACCGCGTATTGGAGTAATACCTGACTGTCAGTGATCTCCACTTATAACTGGTAAACACGGTCAACTCGAAATCAAAATATCTAGCGCATCGAAAACAAAAATATTTTTCTTCATTGGGAGGACACGGTTAAGTGAACAGAGTTTCGAAGAGCGATAAATATTTGTCGAAACGGTTTTCCCTCTACTTACCTCGCAGCAATTTAAATATAGTAAGGTGTTTATGTCCCTGCCTTATATTCGGAAGCTTGTAAAAATAAATAATGAACACTGAAAGAGTGAAATAACCAATAACACCGTTTAAATTTTCAATAGCACCGGTGCTGGAATAAAGTAAAAAGTTTAACAAGCACTCGAGTCTGTTAACACCTTGCTACACGAAAAATATTATACGGTATTTGTATTTAGCGTAGAGATTATAAAAATTCCAAAGAAAATTAAATGGGCTAAATTAAATCTTCTTACAAATATCGCAAGTATTTGTTCTGTTTCTAAAAAGAAATGTTAATCCTTCAGGAGTTCAGGCATGCCCTTATTAACGTATTATACATTAAAGTTTATCTATAATAACGTTGCATGGACTTTAAATTTGTATCCAGCGACCGGCTGCCATATATCGTAGATATCCAAACTTTCAGATTTGTCCGAAGCATTTATCAGTGGCTCAATTTTCACCTATTACACCCTCCACCTCTCCCCGCACCACAATTATCCGTTAAAGAAGGCTTCCGTCGGATTAAATACCAATAACACGTTTCATACAGTCACTTCTTGACTTACGACGGGATTCGATTTCACAACTTCAGACGTATGTAAGTCGAAATAGTCGTAAGTCGAATTTCATACAAAAATAAATAATGTAATTATAATAGACATATGTACATAAAAATGAATAGCTTTTCGTTCGGATTTTTAATCGTCGACTACATATAAGTAAATAATTATATACATATGTATACGATATATATTTGACGAAAACTATAAAAAATTGATATATTTGTTGGATTCCGGGAGAATTGGCAACACGCAGAAGATAACTCTTAGATGCTTTATTAATACGGCTACTGCACTCGACTAGTGAATACGGAAATCTGACAGTTCTATGATCTTGCGGGCTTTTAAGTACTGTTGTTGGGGGTGACTAATGGTAAGGACAACGATCGAGGAGGAGGGTGACTAAGGAAAGATACGGAGTACAGGATGGCTAGGAAAGATACGGAGTACAAGATGACTAGGAACTGAGATTAGCGTGCTTGTCAGATGCATTTGTTTTAGGATGAGTCTACGGTGTTTACAGTGTGAATGGTCGTGTCGGTCATCCAACACATATTTTTTCATTTTTTTCTGTAATTTTTTCGTCGTAAGTGCGAATGGTCGTAACTTGAGGTGGTCGTAATTCGAGAAGTTACTGTATTTCGAAATGGTACCCTTAGTTGTGGAAATAAACCAAACAACTCTAACAGCCACTAAAGCCTGTTAACCCCTTCATTGCCCACAGGGATGAAACGCACAATCGGTAGAGAGCGATTGCGGAGTTAATAGCGGCTCGATTGCCGGGGTCCCGGTGGCATGCGAACGTGGCTTCTTCGCAGTGCACGTTCCTGAGAACGTTTGACTCCGCGGCTGATTGCAGGGTGAATTTCTCGGGAGTTTGCCGCATTGTCGCGAAAGAATAAGGGGGGAGGCGCTGCGGCCGTGAGGGGTGCCAGTTATTTTGCCCGTCTCCTTGGACCCCTCCAGACTTCCCGCTCCTCCCTGTGAAGATTTCAAATTACAGGGTCCAGAAACGGCGCCCCCGTTGAGGCTCGCCCTCCACGGGGGGCATCACGAATACTTGCACAGGGACACCCTGCCTCGACGTCGCTCGGTGCACATGATTTTTTGTTCCACGCTTTTCTCTTGCCATATCTTCCGCTCCACTTGCCGATATTATCGACACGGCCACCCGATCGTGGGTACGCGGCGCCGCGTACGCGTTCCTTTAAGAACCGTTCCCGGCAATAGCCACCTCTCTTTCGATCTCTCGCGATCAGTCAAACTTCCTTGCTGCCTTCCTCTCCTTTTCCTTTTTCTTTCTTTTTTTTTTTTTTTTTTAATTCCTTTTCGTTGGTTGGAAGGGTAAAGAACGGCTGCTGCGATCGCGATATTCGTAGGTTAGTTCGGTAGGTTCTTCTCGGAAAGAAGCTAGGGTAGATATACCTCGTACTCTGCCAGCTTATCGCGAGTAACTTTATTTAGCTATTTTTCAACGTCGTTAACCTAATAATCCAGTTCCCGTTTGCAGCGTAATATTGTTCAACCGCTCTTCTATGTCTGAACACTTTCTCATACGTTGAATATAATCAATTACGTGTCACGTACAAAGTCCACGGTCCCTCGTACTGTCGCTCGAAAACGTCTCATTTAAATGAAAAGAATTCTACTTACGTACGTATATTAGCGCGTCGATTTGCGCAACAGATATAAGATGTACGGTAAACGTCGCGCCTTACAGAAATATAAAAAATGCACGGAAATAATTCGAGTCAAAGTAAGCTTCTTTCACAAGGACTGAACGAAGTTTTCGCCTCGCAGAGGTTCGGCTGTATCATAGCTCGGAACGCGTTAAAACCCATAGCGTAAAAAAGAAGCGATCGAAAAGGGGTTGCTTTTCGTTTCAACGTGGCAGGATTGCGCGGGGGCCGAGTGCAGGATGGTTACAGCGGGAGTGTTTAAAAGCGAAGGAATTTTCTTTGTACGATACGGCTGATAGTGGACCGGTAGTAGTAGTGTAGAAAGGCGAAGAGAAGTATTATTAACCGGGCGAAGAGCGGCAATAACACGCGACACATCGGCTCGGGGACCAAGGCGAGACGACGGTGACGAGCAGTCGACTGAAAATCACAACGGGGGACCAGACACGCGTGTCCCTTTGACGACGATCCCGTACAGAGGGATGTCCCTTTCATCTCGCCGACAGCATCTTCGGATCCGTTCTTATGGTTCACTTTATCTTCGTATTTTCATACGTACGCGTAGTACAGATACAGGGAAGAAAGTACGTTTCCGTGTCTCCTCTGTTGGTCACTTTTTTCCCTCCCCTCTTCGAAGGCAGGAAATTTCTTCCACTCTGTTATTCGCCTTTGCATCGCTATTAGCCTTCTTTTCTTCTGGACCGTGTAGGGATCGAATAGCTGCGCGGGTTAATCCCTTAAGAGGGCTTTCTTCAGCTTACCGATCATTCGAATAATTAACGGCACGGTATCGTTTATTGGAACGCAGGTGGAAATTATATTTTAAGTCTACGTTGCTGCGTAATATTATTACACGCTGTTTAACGATACTCTTTTCGTATTTATGTTTATATTTTATGTTTTGTATTTATATGTGTTGGGTTTATGTTTATTTGATGTGCACCATGGCTGCCATAAGTTTTCGGCCAAAATGTAACTTTATTATATTAATGAGACGAAGAATACGCGATAATATAGATCCATTGTGAAGATATATTCGTTTATTGTAACTTATAAAATATTGTCGTGATAACGTGCACGCGAGAAGAATTTTACTAATGTGTAATTTAATTTGAAACAGAATTATACATCGTCTATTACAATGCAAGTGTAAATTATATTTTTAATCTACGTTCCTATGCATATATTTATACGATATTCTTATACGGTATTAAGCAACGTTTTCCTTGCACTCTTGTTACGCTTACGTGCATTTGAAATATACTCGGGTGCCATAATTTTCCGGCCAGGCTATAATTTTGTTTCAAATTAAATAACGTATCAGCAAAATCCTTTTCCCAGGTAGTTCGGTAAGCCGATATTTTATAAGCTACGCGAAAGCAATATATTTGTACAATAGGTCTTTATTATCGCATATTCTTCGTCTTATCGGTGTTGGGATCCGGGTGAAAAAGTGACTGCTTTCCAATAGCGAAAGTTTATTCAAGTACAATCTTATGTCACGCCGAACTCAACTGACAGAACTTCGTGTAACAAAGAACGCAATGTAACGTAAGTAGTAAGTACTTGACTTGTCGGTTAGATCTTTCTCTCTATTAACTCTATTAACTGATCAGGGAATATATATACCCTTATTCTAGTTGGGGAGGATGACCTTAGCCCTTATGACTAACAAGTAAGTTAGTGTAGTAGTAGTGACGAACGTGAGTAACGTGTTTTGGCTTTCGTGTCTATTGGTACGGTGAGTCGGTAATCCAAACGTTTAGATTAAACAAGACTATCGCTATTTACGTGATTAGTCATCAAACATCGGTACGTTAACGTTACATTTTGACCGGAAACTTTCGTCAGGCGCTGTGGATATTTTCCATAAAAGGAAATGGAGCTTTTTCGAAATAAAGTACTGCAAACATTATTTGTCCGTACCAATGTAAATAGGATTTAATTAACATTGTCCGTATCGGATCACGGTTTTCGTTCGAAAAAGAACCGAAACTCGCGCAAAGCCCCATGTATCACGCCCACCTACGAACTTCACCGCGGAAACCGCAAAAACCGCAGCATTCATGAACGCAAATCTATCCCGCGTTTCGCATCGACGTATCCGTGGACAAGCCGCTAATCCATGCAAGTAAATTTCACCACAGAGCGGGGCATTTACTGCAGCTGGCTTACACCAGCATCTTTAATCCCATTCGCATTGTTTTTTCCATCGGATCGGAATTCCCACCGTGTGTAGAACGTACTCCGACCACTGGAAAGCTAAAAAAAAAAGAAAAAAGGAAAAAAAGAGGGCATGAAACGTGAAACAGAGAAAGAGCGAGGGAAACGCGAAAATATCAAAACGAAAGGGAAAAAGGGAGATGGAAAAAATAGGGATGGAAAGAGTCGGAGAAGGAACGCGTTCTCTGTCATCATTTGGAAATATGTACAGTCTGCCGCGAAAGTCTACATGCATATCATAATTTTCAAATATTCGCGAGCCTTGGGACGCATTTTAGGAGAAAAAAATCATCGAGCATGCGAACAAAAATGTCTGGAAAAGTATAGACGATGTCATTCTATTTGTACAAATTCGTATGCTCGTAAATAGTACTAAAGAATCAGGGGCCAAAATAGGGAATTATTTCACCCTCTAAATACGTACAGTAACCGCGTATTTTACTTTCTTCATTTTAGATATTTTCGTATGTCATTGATATTCCGTACCTTTTCGGATTTCTACATTTGTTATACGCTTACAAAACTCCGCAATTTGTTAGTCACTCGAATAATCTCCATCGTATTTCTAGCTACAATTTCTATTAATCCACTTTTCCCGTCTTCGTAATTGAAAAATCTAAACGATGCCGCGAAACTTGTAACTATATCATCTATCGTACACCGAAAAATAAAATAAAAAGAAGAAGTGGTAACCGAAAGAACGTTAACTACGCTACGCATCCATCGAGAACAGCACTTTAGTACATTAAAAGAATCCTAAAACAACCGCTTCTTAAATTTCTATAAATCAGTTTAGGATCACCCGAACGCGTTACCTCGCGAAATCCACGCGCGAAGTTGTTCTCGAAAATGGTAAAAAAAAGCCGCGTCACGAGAAACGACGTTGCTCCCCGATACGAATGAAAAACATCCCCACCTTTCGAGCAATCTAATTGAAATCGGCGAATAACTCGTATGTTCGCGAAACGCGCGTAGAGTTTTGCGAGTAACTGTAGAAAAGAGAGGACAACGGCGGGATAAAAGAGATAGTGCCGGGCAGACAAAAGGCAACGTGTGCGTGAGGTGTTTTTAATGCGTGTTACCCAGCGGAATAGCAATCCGCTTTTGCGGCCGCCGCCGAGCTGGCCCACTGGTTGGCAGTTTCCGGTAACGCGCTTTGGCGCAAACTGGTGGCCACGGCTGATTTCGAAATTGCAAAACATTTTCACACTCTTATGGTTCCGACGCCACCGCGGTCCCTGTGTGTTTGCCTCTCTACCTCTTCTACTATATACCTCTCGTTTCGTTTCGTTTCGTTTCGTTCCGTTTCGTTTCGTTTCGTTTCGTCCTCTTCCTCATTCTGCTCGCTGTTATTCTCTCGGTGTATTTTTTTTCTCTTTTTTTATTTTTGGTCGTTTTCCTTTTTTATACGTTTTGCTGTTCGTTTCGTTTCGTTTCGTTTCGGCGGTACACACTGGTAATTCCCGCGGTTTTGACGCTCCCTGTCAAAGCCTGCGGAGAGACAAAGCGAACGCGCGTCACGGCTGAATTCGGCGAACGACGTTTTGACCAGATGAAAGAAGCAACCGAGAGAAATCGCGTAATTGTTCCCGCGGTTTAATTCGATCCCCGCTTATTTTCCGATCCTCGCCGCTGACCGCGGCTTCCGGGAATTATACGAAGAAATTTAGGAGAAATCCGATGGATTCGGGTTGAGAGACGATTAGTAGACTGCGGATTTTTATGCAACTATATAGAGATTTTAATATGCACCGCATACGCGTACGACGGAGGTATCGAAAATATATAGAAAATATCGAAGGTAAAGAACGTGTTGGAATATTTAGAGGGTGAAACGAATCTCTGTTTACGGCGAGAGTCAAAAGTAAGGATGCACTTTACAAGAATAAAATTGCACTGCAATTTGTTCCCTGTAAATCGTGTCGCAATTATACTATAATTTATTTATCGCAGATTATCCGGTACATCGTGCGATTCATCGAGAAACTTTGAACTTTATTTAAGTAGATATCAGATTAATTTACCCATCGAATACTTAATTGTCTCACGGGAAATATATGTATAATGGTTTTACTTTAATTCACGCGTAATACTACTCGACTTTCAATAGCTTTACCGTACGATATTCTTCTTTTACGATACTCCGTTTCGTCCTTTTAGTTTTGCCTGTTCCACGCGTTTAATTTCCAAATTTATTCGATATCGTTTTTCGTTTAATAGTAACTTATTTATCCTACCGTACTTCAAATTTATTTCGCCCTCGATCAGTTGTACACGCATTCTCGAGAAGGTTAGCAATTAGATGTTATCGTGACCATTAAAAAGTTAAATTCTCTCGCCGCAGCGTTGGTACGCCGATTTCCCGTTTAATTGTGAAACGTTTAACCAAATTCGGCCCGCGGCAACGGGAGGCGGAGAAGCGGAGCATTCGAGGGTTGTGTCATTAAATTATTCCGGAACGTGAGCCCGACGGGTGTCCTCGATCAGTTTCTGTGCGTAATTCGACAGAAGAATAACCCGGAACATCTGACTTTCCTTGCGATTTTTCATACTGCCCGCTACCGTTGAATTAAACGGGCATTTGTCATTTCAAATAGCTTTGAAACTCGCAACTCGTCTACCTTATCGATAGACTGCGTATCTTTCTGCAATATTATAATTCTATAAATACAATGAAAGTATACAATGAAGTACCGGCAATTTGCATTCGAATGCAATTTAATTTGTATACTTCCACGTCCTACGTGGATTATGTTCATTTTCAGTGCATTGAAATTCTCCGTAAATGCACTAAAATCCGCAGTCCGTTCGATCGTTCTCTTATTTATGAACACTTTTTTATATGTTCGATGCAACGAATTACGTGCCACGTAATTGAAAATGTACAACAAAGTCTACGGTCTCATTTACCGTCACTTGAAAACTTCTCATTTAAATAGAGACACGTTTTACATATAGCAGCACGTCGGTTTGCGTAACAGATACAAGATGTACAGTAAACGTCGCGCCTTTACTGAATTATTGTACCTTACATACTTTATAATTAAATTGATTACGTTTTAATGTCCAACGGCACATTTGCCTCCTAATATTTTGCTTTTAAATATTAAGCGTAAACGGATATGCAATGTCTATATATAATTGCGTCGTTACGTAAACCGAAGTCCAAATTTAGTATCGAAATTCGTTTACTTACTATTCCTCGTATAGTACTTTGCTATTAACCCTTTGCCCTATTCATTTTTTGATCGCTGAGAAGTTTAACTTGAACATTCGCTGCTTTAACACTCTCTCGGATACATAAAATATTACTACATACTTTACTACGTATTTTACTACGTATTTTACTACGTATTTGACTTTGTGACAACGTTAACGTATATAATTTTTCTCTTGCATTTATTGGGCTTTTGCCCGTTAATAATAACAATAATAATAATAATACAAATATTGACATATCACACGTAACTTGCATTGCGTAAATCTTAACCTTATAACTTTGAAATATATTTAGAGTTAAAATTAGCATTTATTAAAAATGCAGCGCGTATAAGCCGTACCTAGATCATAATCGATTTCACGAGCTACACTCGTCGTTATAAGCCAAGGGATTAAATAAAAGAATTAAGGTGCTGGTTATAGGGATACCAACAGGACGCGGGGCATCTACCCCTTGCACGGTGTACGAAAACATTTCAGTTTAAAGTGTGTCGCTTACGAAACTTAATTAACCTCTTAGGCACGGCTGAATTTTGCGCGGGGCTGTTTCTCTGTACGGCAGAGTTCAACGCGAATTACGTGTAAATGATACGGCACTGCAATGTGTGACGGATAATACTGTTCTTTACACGAGTACATTGGAATGAAGTGTTTGATGATTAAATTCTAATTTTTCTTAAAGATATGATACACGCATTTTAACTTTAACAATTTATTCTAATAATTAATAATACAATTCAGTATGGTACGTCTTAAAACACGGTACAACACAAAGACCAACATCACAATCTTCACATTGTGAAGAAAGCCACTATAGTGGTGCGTCGTACAGAAAGATGACATCCGCGAAAGCCACTATAGTGGCGCATAATGCCTAAGAGGTTAAAAACCCTAACCTTGGCGTTGCGTTAGCCAACGTTAACCCACGTTAACTCATTTGCATCCGCGAGCGAAGTAATCCGCGTACGATAATTGATATCGATATTACGGATGTTTGCGATGTACCGATCATTGTTGTGTATCGATCATTTTAAAGATAATCACACTCATTAATAAAACGTATAATATCTGCTCCAAATTCGTTTACCGTACACACGTACAATACTATATTTTGTTTTGATTATTACACCTATGTCATTTCCCGGTAAAACCGAAAGTGTCTGATATATAGAGCTGGTCGCGTCGTTATTGCTATGATGGAAACGGGTTAACGCGACACGATACGTAATCACCGGTCGGTTAATTCCAAACGCAAGAGGTTAAAGGAAACACCTCCGGATGATTCGCAAGCCGTGCACCTAAGCATCCGAATGAATGACCAATTTTCCACGGGAGGAAACGAATGACGGACCAACGCAGCGGGTAGCCGTTGAAGAACGTTGGCTTGCTTACCATCTCTCGATGCCATTTTCGTCCCCTCCTCCCCCCCTGGTTGCGGAGTGCCACTCCGTCGTCGACCCGGTTTTTACAGTGGCACGTGCAAAATTTTCAAGCGCCCTCCAGGACATCGGAATCGGGCAGAAGCACGCGATTCGAATCAGTGACTCCGAAAAACGATCCTTCTCGTTGAGCGTACGTGTCGGCAAACAGAATCGTTCGGTGGAACGATTCCGTTGCGTCGAGCCTCGGGCCTATAGCCTACTCTCTCTCTCTCTCTCTATCCCTTTCTCTGTTTTTCAACTCCTCTTTTTGACCGTTCTCCTCTTCGCACCCGGAGGGGCTTGTTGCGTACGGTCAAAAACGTCAGCGACAAGAACTTTCCGCGGACAATGATATTTTGAACGCGTCCCGGAACTGGTCGAGCTTTCTGTTTCGCTTTCCATATCAGCAAACCTCGATCCCCGATAAATGCCTCATGTCAAAATGTTGCTTCGCCCGCGGGCTGGATAAAAACAGGGGGAGAAGGAGGCCATTTTTGCAACGGCCATTTTGCCGACTTCTGGCGCGGAAAAGTCAGCTACGATGCGTATAATTGACGAATGAGACTCTTGAACCGGGCACGAGGTTCAATTACGTTCGCGCGGTGCGCAGGGTAGATGTACCACGGTTTGCCATTTTTTTTAAGGTTATTCTGTAACTTTATTCAACTATTTTGGAACGTATTTAACATGCGACGCGTTCCGGTTTGAAGCACAACATTAACCCCTTGCCATACCATTTTTCCGATCATTAATGCCACGTAAATTACTCATTAGCTTTATTCAGTATTACATGCAAAGCATTCAAACGTTAGATATAGGTACGTTTTAATTAGCGATTCTCAATCTTACAAACCGAAGCTGAAAACGCACGTTAAAATTTAACTTGTTTCCAAGTAGAATGGACTTTTTATTGAACCACCACCGTAATTTGTATCACGAGTGTGACTCGACATATAATAAAGTCCAATGTCCCCCGTACTGTCACTTGAAAACTTCTCATTTAAATAGAGACACGTGTTACATATATTGGCGCGTCGGGTTGTGTAACAGATACAAGATGCATAGTAACCGTCGCGCTTTTAATGGATTACGAGAGGTCCCATACTTTATAATTGCATCGATCGCGTTTTAATGTTCAACGGCACATTTACCTTCTAGTATTTCGTTTGAAATATTAAGCGTAAACGAATATACAATGTCTATGCGTTGTTACGTAAACCGAAGTCCAAATTTCGTATGAAAATTCGTATACTTACGCGTCTTTATACGTTACTTTCCTATTAAATGAAATGAATTAAAGTGGAAGTTATAGAGACACTGACAATACGTGGTACATCTACCCTATCGGTTTATTAACCCTTTGCGCTCCGTTGGTGCTGCTACAGAGACACGCATAAGGTTCCTTAAAAGTCAAGCGTTAAGATTTTTATTCACTTTTGTCAGGGCAATTCTCATTTCTTTTTTCACAGCAAAACAAATTAAAGGCTACTCTTTCCCGTTCCGAAATATGTAACACTAATAAAATCTCCATGACGGTCACAAAACCGTATTAGAGTCATCGCTAAATCGTACTACTAAAAATGTTTTGGAGCGCAAAGGGTTGATATCTAAATTTCCAACGCTCGATGTGTCCAGTATTCGTAATACTTAACTTTTGTATATTTATACTCTCGATATCTAGCTTCTGTATCCCTTCAGTTCGCGAAAACAAACTTTTTAAGATTCGATCTTCCAAGATTTTCCAATGTCCAATCGTTCAACCTTCTCTCCGCTACTTTCGATCACTTTCGATCCGAACGTATTCCACCTTCTTCTTCCCTTATCGAACTCTTCGCTAATCGGGTTTATTAACAACGATAATTCATTTCTTCTTGTTCTTCGATCGGATTCTAAGCGGCGAACGAGCCAGAAATCTGACCACGTGCTTCATTACGAGTCCCCTCTCGCTGAGTCCCGTTGCTCCTACAAATTATTCGAATCTACCCACAAAAAAAAAAATGGAAATAGAAGAATTCGAAAGAGGTAGCTACCTGAATTAAAAGAAAGATATAAAAAGCCGACGGACGAGGCGAAAGAGCAAATGGCAAGAGGGACACAAGCGAAGTAGCGGAAAGGAAGAGAGAGAGAGAGAGAGAGAGGTAAAAGAGAGGGAAAGGCGGCGAATTCGTACCATTTGGTCCGGATTCGACGTCGGTTAACGCAGCAGGGTTGCCGCGGACGCCTCGGCGGACACATTGAGGGCGCCCGCTCGACTTGATAATCGCTTGCCATTCATACACTTTTCATTGGATTGCGATTGAGCATTAAGAAAGCGGAGAGGAGAGGCCGCGTAGCACCGGCCCGGGGCCGCGTATTAGCATTAGGAGGCATCATCTCGAGTGTAAACACTGCATGGGCACCGCGGATTTAGTCACAGTCTAGCGCTGCGGGACGTCGCCCCGACATTATCGTCTCTTCTCTCCCCGATCGCGCGTGTACACCGTTCAAAGGCTACCTTCGTTCCCGGTTTTATGGCCACGCTAACTGCTGCGTTCGACGTCTGGCCGCGTTTCGTGTCAATGGGTTGACCTCCGATGGGCGGTAATTGCTATACGGTTGGACATTCGTATCCGCGGTTGGTCGTGGTTCAGAGAATTGGATATGCATAATTCGGTAATAGGGTAAATGACCCACGTCCTGTCACTGTTCCTACAACTGCCACTTGAATACGTTTTATTCAATGGCAAAGTAACGTGCAAAGAATCGTACGTAAACCAATTTTCATACTAAATTTGGACTTCGGTTTACGCAACAACGCGTACACATCGTATGTTCATTTGTTCGTTTACGTATCGTGTGGTTATTTAACATAAAAATTCAATTCCAGTTTGGAGCGTAATATCGTTCGGTTGCCCTTTTATTTATAGTTAATATACGTACGTAACGTACGTGATATAATTACGTACCACGTAATTGAAAATGTGCAACAATGTCCGACGTTCTCATTTAAATAGGAGCACGTTTTACATATATATGTATATTAGTGTATCGATTTGTGTAACAGATACAAGATGTACAGTAAACGTCGCGCCTTTACCGAATTATTACACGTCCCATACTTTACAATTACATTATTTTATTATTATTATTTTATTTAATCCCTGCCTATACGGCTTAGGATGACTTCTTGTTTACAATACTTACATACGTTTTCTTATTTCTATTTCTATTTCTATAACTTATTCCTACTCTATCCTTAGTTATTAATATTTACATCTTATTAACTGCTTTATGTACTTTATATGCTCTTGTAATTCTGTACTCTATATTGCTTTTCCTTTGGTATTGTTTTGTGTTTCTGCTTCTTCTTTATTTTCCTTGTTTTTTCCTTCCCTTCCCCTCTCCCCCTCTCTAGCAGCTTCCTTTCAACATGCACGTTTTCCTCTTCTTCGATTTTCCTTTTCCTTTCCCGCTGAATCTTTTTCATCACCTACTTTACAATTACATTGATCTCGTTTCATAGTTCAACAACACATTTGCCTCCTAACATTTCGTTTCAAATATTAAGCGTAAACGAATATACAATATTTATGCGTCGCTGCGTAAACCGAAGAATTTCGCTGTTAAATAAACGAATTCAAGCGTCGGTTGTAGACGAACCGACGTTGCATGGGACATCTAGCCAATCGTAAATAAAATCCACGGAAATGGAAATGAAGCGCGAGTCGCATTTGCATCGATACGTATAAAAAATAATTGCTAAATGGGATGATGCTCGCGAGGACACGGTGACGGAGAGATTGGTGCCGGGTGCCGATCCACGCCGGGATATCCTGGTCGAAAAGAGAATGGTTTGTCGTCGTGGCCTTAACCACGATTCACGGGTTCAAGCTCACGCCGATGATCCCTTTTATCCAATCCGTGAGGAGCCGCGAGGCGTTAAATCCCCCGGGAAAATCTCCGTAACTGAACTCGCGTTCCCGCTAAGTCGGTCAGCTCGGTCCAGCCGAGCGAGAGGATGACAATACCAGGCCGGGGAATCGGGTATCCAGCCTTATTCTCTCTTTCAACGTTGTCCCGGGGACTTGCTGGAAATTAGTTGCGCGAGAAATTCATGTTAATGTCGTCGAGCGATCCGCCGCAGTCTTCCGTGAGAAAAAGGTCGACGCGACGAATCGTTTGGAAAGCATTCCGGGGCAGATTCTTTCTAACGCGATTCCGTCAAATGGTGTTTAGAGATTTACTCTCCGTCGCTCACGCTTAGGGATGATGTCTTTTTTTTTTCCCCTCGTTGGCGGTGCAAGTTAAGGTAAATTTAGACTTCGCACTTTGGACGTGTACCGCGGATCAAGATCGAATTATTCGTCCACAGCGAACGTCAAACGTGAAAGCTAGAGTATTTATACCAGTTTAGAGATTTTCCCGGATTTGTCCCAGTTTCTAACAGGTTCGAAGATATTCGGACGGCTTTTCCGTGAGGATCCGATTTTCTCGATGCTATTCGTTCGCTTGCTCCTCTGCTCGTTGCTTTTATCGAAAGTGTTCGTAGTTTCGCGGTAATTAAGCGAATCGCGTAATTAAGCTGCGCATTTTTGTGCGTTTATGAGAAATGTAATTTGTGTTTTTTATTGTGTTCTTTGCGTGTAAAGCTAAGAGCTCTTGAAGGAAGCACACGAATCGACAAATGAGAGAAACCGAGGACCTAACAGTTTGGGTACATTGAAACGTGACCATTTTTTAGCCATCTTTCATTGAATTCGAAGGTGTACGCTCAATGTTGTGAGTAACCGTGTACGTGATGCCATTACCAGCAAACGGTATGCAATAGCTGTATGTCTAGACATCGAAAAGACCTACGACTAGTGATGGACGTTCGAATCTGAACTTCGAAGCAGATTCGAAGTTTTCAAGACTGCAAAGATTCAAATCGCTTCGAATCCGATTAAAGCTCTTCAATGTCTCGATGATCTTGATAGTATTGCATGTCTTATAAATCTTGAAAGTCTTGACAGTCTTGGAAGTCTTGAAAGTCTTGATAATTTTGACTGTTTCAATGACTTTCTATTCATTAACTCGTAAGTATTTTCATTATTTTAAACAATATTATCGACATACAAAAAATATAAAGACTTTCAAGACTTCCGAGACTTTCAAGACTTTCAAGACTTCCAAGAGTTTTAAGGCTTCGAATCAAATTCGAAGTGATTCGAATTTTTCGCCAGCTTACAGATTCGAATCGATTGAAATCCCATTGCTATCTACGACAAGCGACGTGGAGGAACCGAATCCTCAACATCCACCGAAAACACGGTCAAATCCACGTGTTCGTAAATGTGATTTACATCGTTTCGCCGTGCAACGACAGAATTGGACTTTAGGATTTGAAGGTCTCTCTATTGGTTATGCAAAGAAGGTGTCGCGTGTCGGCTAACAGTGGCTCGAATCGAGCTTTGGATGTTTAGGTGCGAGTAATCGATCCGTGATTCGCATTGCGCAAAAAGTTAGGGGAGTCGCGTGCGTGCGCTACATTTTAAAACCGCTCGACGTTTGCAGACGTTCCGGATTATAAATGTGAGTTAACGTTGTCCAATTATTTCGAACCGAGAATAATCAGGATGGATTGGTTGCTAGATCAGTTCAAAATACGCGTCCTTTCTTTTTAAACGTTAGATTCGGTGGACGGTGTAGCATTCCGATAGAGTTGCGTAACCTCGAAATTATAAGTAGACTGCTAATTAATCGAACAAAATTCGGCTTATACAGACTTAAGCGATGGAACCGATTTCTATTTACGATTCGTTACCATCTTCCCTTTTTGTTCGTGGAAAGCTAAATTTGCGCAAAGACTCGCGGGTCTGCTTATTATATTAAGTTATACTTCGAATATTGTATACGTTTAGGTCTGAAAGACGAGGAGAAGCGGCTTCGAACCAGGGCGATTCTTACGATCCGTATGAACATCGTGCGCCACTGAAACCTGTCTCGTATAACAACTTCTTTCTTACTCTTCGCGAAGACTTAAACGTCGTTACATTTAAATTTAAACTTAGAAATATACAGTGGCTACGAAAAGTATTCGTACACCACCGTGTCTTTGCATCTAAGTACCCTTTCGATCAGATTTAACGCTAGGTTTACGGAACTCGTCACGTTGACGCATTTTATTAGATTTCATACTTAAAATTATAGAGACCATAAACATTATTTTTTCAGTACTTTATGTTAACTTTTGTTGGCTGTAGAGAGGGGATATGATAGGAAAAGGAAGGGTGTTGCGTTTCGTCCTGGGCCTGCTAGTGGACTCATCAGTAAGGCTACCTAGCAGGCCCTGTCTTAGACGTTGGGTTATTAGAAGGAAGATTAAAGGCAATATATACTTATATGGACGAGGTAGTTGGAGCGAGTACTTTCGAGAAAGCCTATTTCGTATGTCCCTCTAGTGGTGGGTGCAGGAGAGCCGCCACACTTTAATTAATACAATGGTATGAATATGTATTCTACGCGATTCTCTTCATCCTCACGCTTCTACTATCGAATATTTATATTCGAGTATATAAATATACAAGTATTTTTCCGGAAGCCTGTCAACGTATGCACGTAACGTCCGTAAACCTATTGTTAACCCGTCACCTGAACAATTTTCCGGTTAGAACCTTAACGAAGCTTAATAAAAATGGATTGACAGTGTTTAGGGGAATCGTAGTTGCCGCGGATAGAAATGCGAAAGAACGCGTTTCCGATACGAATATAGAGATGCTTTGGAAGATAAGGAATTCATGAGAAAGTTAAATACCATGTTCGGAACATTGGTAACCAATAAGACGAGTTAACTCGTCATCCGCGGTTAACGTGTTATTCGTGGTAAATTTTCTATCGTTTAGTAGTACCTTATGCGACCACGTTTACACGTTCAACGATGGAAAATTTATCATAGTTAAATCTAACTAGATAGACACATAATCTTTCGTTCCCGCTTCCCAGCCAAGAAAAGTGAACTTGTTTTATATTTCTTTGCTTAATCCCATGGCGTATACTTACTTGACTTAACCCCTGGCAATAACGAGTCATACTCGTGACGCGAATTATGACGTTGAATAAGTAAAAAGCGACTCTGCTTGCAACAAAGTTAAAGTTTAACTTGATCTTCAGTTTCAGTTCGTAAGATTGAAAATCACCGATTAATACGAATACTTTTAATGCAATACCGTATAAAGCTAATGAATAACTTAAGTTCTACGCGTTGATAATGAAAAAAAAATGGTATGGCAAGGGGTTAACCTCACTTGCACCTCGCTCTCTGCTCTTTCGTACCTTTTAACAATTAATTACAATTAATTAACGATAACTTTAACTGCATAAACTCTATCCTAATCCTAGTTGCACTTATCGATACCTCAGTTAAATCTAACGCAAGCGGTACTTAACACGTTCCGTGCCACATTTATTTAAATGCGTTCGAAGCAGATATACTTACTTTGGCATATATAAGTTTAAAACTGAAAGCTACATTAACACTTAACCACTTGCCCTACGATTATTTTATTAGTTAGTTAGGTCAGCGTTAGTTGACCACTATTTTTATATCATGTCACGTAGAAATCATTTGAATATCATAGGTAATCCTTATTTAATAACTTCCAAGCTTATAATACAAAACTAAAATTAGAGTTTAAAGGAAATTTCATTCGGAATAATGGACGCTTTTGTTAAATCTGTGGTATAATTCATAGAACGAGTGTGACTCGTTATTGTAGGCCAAGGGGTTAAAAGGAAGATGCAACATCTTCCACGCATGGTACACGATATAATTACTATGTACAAGCTAATTATTATTGGGTTAGCCAAAAAATTCTTCTCGCCTTTTCGGTTCTCGTGTTAAACGCAAAGATGCAGTGGTGTTGTACGAATAGATTTTTTGTAACCGCTGTTTATGCGTATTTAGAGACTTCAAATCGCTGGCAAATTTGGTGAAAAGCGTAGTTGGAACTGGATTATTCGCGATGCCAAACGCGTTCGCCAGCGTTGGTCTGGTTCTCGGGATTATTGGCACGATTTTAATGGGACTGCTAGTTACAGTGTCCCTTCACATTTTGCTTGAAATTCATCGTATGGTGTGCGTTCGAACGAAGAAGCCAATTATGCAGTACAACGAAGTGGTCGTGGCTAGTTTAGCGACTGGCGTTCAGAAACCTTGGGTATCCGCGCGATTTGCCACGTTTGTAAATTTAAATATAATTTCCCTGATGGATTTAGGAAATTGTCGAACCACGCGTAACGAAAATTGGCAGCTTACGCGTATTCTGCAAAATAGTAGCGGTATATTTATTTCCAACAGTAACGACAAATTGTTCTTCCTTTAGAATTACGAAGATAAGATAGGAAAAAGATAGGAATAATTAGGAACTCGGAGAAACGATGAAATTTTGCGTAATTAAATATCATTATCAAAGTTCTTAACGTCTTACGCAAATTGCCTGGCTTTAAAACTTCGTTGAAGTTTTTCAACTCTTATGAAATTTGCAATATTTATCTTTTTCAACTTCAAACCAAATTGAATAACTTTTCTCGGAGGAAATCAGCTTGAATCTCGAATCAATCGAAAGAGTATCGAGGTAAAAATGCAGTCGTTATAAAAGTGAAATTTAACGAATTTTAAATGGGAAGTAACGTTAAAATTCTCACATTGTATCGCGTTACAATTGGTTCGATAATATTCCCTTTCTGCACCCTACGTTATAGCGCGCACGAAGAATAATATTTCTTTAACCCTTTCGCTACGGTATCTAAAAATCGAGAACTCGAAGTATAAATGAGGATCGCTTCTATTGATACGAGAATAGTGTAAATATAAACGTTTCGAGGCTGTATATGATTACGTACGGTGTACTATTGTTGCATGAATTGACGAAGAAGCAGTATTGTACTGTAAAGAAAATATACGCAAGCTTTCAACAAATGCGCGTACAATTTTCGAAGACGTATATACAGGGTGTCCCGTAACTGGTGGTACAAGCGAGTAGGGGGTGATTCTACGTGAAAAATTGAATCGAAAATTTAGAATAAAATTTTTTCATACGACGCTTTATTTTCGAAAGAAATAAGTTTGAAAATTTGTCGAGTACGCGTGCACTTGGACCAGCTTCAGTATTTATGGGGTCATGTTAAGTCAATTGTGTACAGTGATGACGTGACGAGCTTTGAACGATTAAAACAAAAGATTATTATAGCGTTTGAACAATTGCAATTGCACGACGACACGTTAGAAAACGTTCGATGCAATTTAATAAGGAGAGCACAGTTATGTTTGCAACAACGTGGACATCACTTCCAACAGTTCATAAATTAGACGAATTCTGGAAATCTGTTCATCGATCCATTCGGTGTATACAAACATTGACAACGTTTACGAACAAGAATGGAGGTGATCTACGATGAAATCCGTCGAGCTGAAGCTGGTCCAAGTGCACGCGTACTCGACAAATTTTCAAACTTATTTCTTTCGAAAATAAAGCGTCGTACGAAAAAATTTTATTCCAAATTTTCGATTCAATTTCCCACGTCAAATCACTCTCTACTCGCTTGTACCATCAGTTACGGGACACCCTGTATACGTCCTTCGTAGCGAAAGGGTTAAGTACTCACGCGAGGCGATTCTACTCTTTCTACGAAATTTTCCAGATTATTCGTGGACGCAACGATTCTAATATGTTACATTGGAGTCGGTTCGGTGTACGTTGTGTTTATATCTGGAATC
This sequence comes from Eucera pruinosa, assembly GCA_028830335.1. Lineage (NCBI taxonomy): Eukaryota > Metazoa > Arthropoda > Insecta > Hymenoptera > Apidae > Eucera > Eucera pruinosa. The sequence continues at coordinate 2,694,414 of JAMYCR010000001.1, read as the reverse complement.
ATACAGGAGTGTTTCGATAAAGAGAAAACGATCGATCAAGGATATTACGCCTTAATGTTGTTTCCATTGTTCTTTATAATGAACACGATCAAACATTTAAACGACATTGCGATCGTTTCGATCATTGGAAATATATTGCTCTTCGTCGCTGCATCGATTGGCATAATCTACGCGTTAAAAGATGGAATAGGCGAAGAGTGGGTTACCATTAGCTCGGACGTAACTATGTACCCGAAATTTATTGGCACTGCTTTCTTCAGTATGAGTTCCCCGGGAATAGTAAGTGAGAAATAGGATAAATAACTCACGTACTGTCACTGTTCCTATAAATTCCGCTTGAATTCGTTTATTTAATAGCAAAGTAACGTATCATAAAGTCGCGTAAGTAAACAAATTTTTATACTTAATTTGGACGTCGATTTACGTAACAACGCATAGACGTTTTATATTCTTTTACACTTGATATTTGTATTTGGTTGGCTTTGTTAATGGTTAGGTAGCGTATAATAGTAGTTAGCTTGCGTACTAGTTGTAACGAAATATTGGGAGGTAAATGTGCTGTTGAACATTGAAACGCGACCAATATAATTGTAGAGTATGGAACATGTGATAATTCGGTAAATCGCGACGTTTAGTATGTGCACTTACCGATAAAAGTTAAGAAACAAAGTATATTGGATTCCGGGAGAATTGACAACACGTTGATGATAACTCTTAGAGGGTTTATTAATACGGCTCCAGCACTCGACTAGTGAATACGAAAATCTGACGGTTCTATGATTTTGCGGGCTTTTAAGTATTCTGGTTGGGGATGACTAATAGTAAGGACAGTGGTCGAGGAAGAGGGTGACTAAGGAAAGGTACGGAGTACAGGATTACTAGGGAAAGATACGGAATACAGGATGATTAAGGAAAGGTACGGAGTACAGGATGACTAGGAACTGAGATTAAGGTGTTTGTCAGATGAATTTGGTTTAGGATGAGTCTATGGTGTTTACAGTGTGAGTGGTCGAGTTGGTCCTTCAACAAGTAGTCACTTACGAATTTTTGCGTATCCTTTCGCTTCTAAGATTCACTGCTTAGAATTTACAGTAGCATAAAGATATAGTATTACATGCATCGATAAACAATAAGTTCCACTACTTTTGATTCAAATTCGCGTATCTGAAAAGCGAACGACGACGTGAAGCTTCGCAAATACGTACCATGTTTCTTAACTTTTGTCACGAAGTGTATCTTGTATCTGTTACGCAAGCCGACGTGTTAATATATGGAAAACGTGTTTCTATTTAAATGAAAAGTTTTCAAGCTACGGTACGAAGGACATAGGACTTTGTTTTACATTTTCAATTACGTAGTAATGAATTTATTATATTGAACATATAAAAAAATGTTCTCATAAATGAACTTGATGTTGAACAATATATTATGCTTCAAACTGGAACGATCCTTATGTTAACAACGTTGTAAAATAGTTAAACAAAGTTACTTAAATCACGAACCTTAAAGTGGCAGTACGTGGTACATTTATCCTATTAGCGAAGAAATTTCCACTACTCTACCGTTAATCATTTTTAGGTATTAGCTATACAGCACGATATGAAAAATCCGTGGAATTACACGAAATTTAACGGCGTGCTGAACAAGGGTATGATATACATAACTCTTTTGCACACGTTCATCGGTGCCGTTGGTTATTTGAAATGGGGCCACGATTCTTTGGGCAATTTCATGCGGAACCACTCGGAACACGACTTGTAAACATAGTTCCTTCTCTTAAATCTTGCAAACTTCTACCATTGACGAAGCATACGATAGACTATCCATTGTTATACGCAATTATTAGGGTGATACTTGGTCCACTTACCACTTGTTACACGCGACATCGCTGTAATAATTTAGAGTAGACGAAGACAGCGACGGAATTGTAACTGAATATCGTGCGACGCAGTTGTTTTCGACGTATATACGTGATCTTTAAAATTCAAATATGTATTTTGCGGAATACGTGATGAGATTGAGGAAATCAAACAACAGACTCTTGGTAATAGTACTTTATTCGCCGATAGCTACAAAGCATCTGCGTCGTTCTTTCGAACTGTCACCCGTCCGCGTCGCGTCCGTCGATCTTCTCCTATTTTTGTTGATATTGGTCTCCATGGTGATATATGAGCGGAAAGACGGTCACCCAAATCTCCGCGTGGAATGATCGTCGAATGCCGACATATAATAATGCATCCTTGGGTATGTACTTGTGGACAAACGTATAGGACACGTTAGAGAATTTCTGGGATCAAGGCTTAATTTGATATTCATATTAACCCCTTGCCTTACAACAAGGGAGCTACATTCGTGATGCGTATTGTAATCCAATTACAAGAAAACACAACCCGCGCATATTAACGAACTTTAATTTTATTTCCACGTGTAACTGTAGCTTGCAAGTAGATTTCCAATTTGACTATTATACGTCATATCCGAGTAAAACCGAAAGTTATAAAGTCTAATTTATAAAGCTGCTCGCGATGCAAATGGGTTAAACGACAGCTTCGTAAATTAAACAAATATCCGTGTGAAATCGAGCGACGACACGTTCGCTTGGACGAACGTATAAGGCACTCGCTTTGGTAATTTAAAAAAATGTATATAACTAATCAGATGTTGGTTTTACTTTTTTTTTTCGAACCTTAATAAGGAGTAGACCCTCCCTTATTTTATACCAGTTCACGCATAGGATTTGCTAAACATTTCTACGCGTTCTCTTTTTATATAAATTTAGTCCTAGCCTGGCCAGGCACGCCATTTATGTTGTTTCCTACAAATGGGTAGTCTATCCTGTACTTAGTCAATGCTTCTAGGGTAGATGTACCACGTACTGACACTTTAAGTCTCGCGCGTAACTTTCGTTAACTATTTTAGAACGTCGTTAACGTAAAGATCGTTCCAGTTTGGATTATAATATTGTTCAACGTCTCCTTTATTTATGAACATTTTTTTTATGCGTTGAATATAATAATTACGTACTACGTCACTTGAAAATATACGATAAAGTCTAATGTTCCTCTAAACTGTCGCTTGAAAACTTTTCATTTAAACGGGAACACGTTTTGACATATATATTAGTTTGTGTAACAGATATGAGATATACGGTAAACGTGTCGGTTTACCAAATTATCACGCGTTCCATACTTTGTACACGTATATTGGTCACGTTTTAACCCTTTGCGGACGAGAAAAAAATAACACTTAACAAATTTCCATTCAGTTATGAATTAATCACAGACAGAACTTAATAATACTTAACCAATTTTCGCCCAATTATTATCAAAAGTGGTTATTAGTATCACTAGTTTCTTATATTTATTATGTCATTTCTATTAGTGTCTTTATATTAGTGTCACAAATTTCTCCTTTTGAAAATCGACATTTACTCAGAAAATTAAGAGTTTCGGCGGCTATCTGCCGACACTCGTCCACAAAGGGTTAATGTTCAACAACACATTTACCTCCCAATGTTTCGTTACAAATATTAAGTATAAATGAATACACGATGTTTATGCGTCGTTACTTAAACCAAACTTTTTCAAATTTAGTATAGAAATTTCTTTACTTACGATTCTTTATTTATTACTTTGCTATTAAATAAAACGAATTCAAGTGGCAGTTTTAGGAACAGTGACAGGACGTGGGTCATTTACCCTACTATTAAAATTCATTTTTCATAAGAAACGAATATTTTCTCTATTTGCTTAGGGGAACGTTAATAGCGTTCGCTATGCAAGCATTCTCGATTTATTTCACGTATGGTTTGCAATGCTACATGCCCGTGACTATCGTTATGGAGGAATATATCGTGCCAGCACTCGAGGAACAAACTTGCAGAGGAACTCCATTTTCTTGGGATTTGTTTGTTCGTTTGGCTATCAGCCTTATCACCTGTACATAATTCTTCTTTTCTTTAAAAAGAAACTCCAAACTTCGCAATTCTCGCGTTGTAAAAAATAAGTAGTTTCGCCTAAAATGTTTCCGTTTCTCTTTCTTTTAAAAAAAAAACAGCGTTACTTTGTTTTCCCTTCCTCTATCTCTCCACGATTACACGATTTAATCGTACAGCGATGTTAACGAGACGTTGTTTAAATATCTTGTTAAGAAAGAAGCTGAAACAATTTAGGTAAACGATTAAAATTGGCACGAGTTATTTTTTACATGTTTGTTTCTCTCATTTAGTTTTCAATCTCTTACATGTTTGTTTCTTTCATTTAGTTTTCAATCTCTTACATGTTTGTTTCTTTCATTTAGTTTTCAATCTCTTGCTTGTTTGTTTCTTTCATTTAGTTTTCAATCGAAGTAATTACGAATTGAACAACAGTCCCCCTTTCCCCACAATTTTTATTTCCCTTTTTCTCGCGCTACACTCTAACATTTGCTATTCTTACTCGTCTGACAGAAACGAATATGTAACGGCGTTACAAAGTAGAGTTTTCCTACGAGTTCTCGATTCCTTTAAACTTTTCTACTCCAGTTCTTAATCTTTTAATGGCCACCGCGAGTTTTTTTATCTCCCATTTCGGGTTCCAGTGAAAAGAAAAGGGGCACGTTGCAAACGTAATTTCCCTCAAATTGCATTCCTTCTTCTACCACTTTGCTCCCTTTCCCTTTCATATTTTCAAGGTAAACTCCGGGGGAAGTTTGATCGGTTGTAACGGATTGAATCTCTCCTCTTTCTCGCTAGTTCACGGAATCGATCAATCGATCCGATTGCAGTCCATCACCAGCTCAGATATTACCAAAGTTCCGGAATCTGCCTTCGTGAAATTTAGTATAGATAGCCTAGTTTCCCCCCGCTGCGCTGGTTAGCCGTAACGAAACTTCTGACCCAGGTATTCATCGTTCTAATAAAGGATGCTTCGATGGACTGCATCTTGGCCTTACGATTGATTTTTTCCCCGAAATATTACGTTGACGCGTATGGAATTACCGATTACGTCACGCTTACTTCGTTTACGACGGGAATATAGGCTAAATAACCCACGTACTATCACTGTTCCTATAACTGCTACTTGAATTCGTTTATTTAATGGCAAAGTAACGTTATAAGGAATCGTAAGTAAAGAAATTTTCATACGAAATTTAAACTTCGGTTTACGTAACAACGCATACACATTGTATATTCGTTCACACTTAACCCTTTGCGGACGAGTGTCTGCAAATAGCTGCCTAATCGTTTCTCGGTTTTCTGGGCGCAAGTCCATTTTTAAAGCGAAATATTTAAATTAATATTGTTAACGAACGCTTGGAAGTTTTGGGAATCTGATGGCTTTGAATTTGATAGCTAGGAATTCGAAGGTTTCGAACTGAAGGCCAAAATACTTTCTTAAGTGTTATCATTCCTCGTCCGCAAAGGGTTAATATGTATAAATAAATATTGGGAGTTAAACGTGCCGTTGAACGTTAAAACGTGACCAATATACGTATAAAGTATGGAACGTGTGATACGTCGTGTGCGACGTTTACTGTACATCTTATATTTGTTACACAAACCGACGTGTTAACCCCTTGCCCTACAATAACGAGTCACACTCGTTTTAACAGTTATGTCAAAGATTCAATATAACTGCTACTTGAATTCGTTTACTTAACACTAGTTTTATGAACATTACGTGCATACGTTGACAGGCTTCTAGAAAGATACGTATACTGCATATAAATATTCGAACGTAGAAAATTGAGGATGTAGAGAATCACGTAGAATACATATTCATACCATTGCATTAATTATAGTTAACATAAAGTACTGAAAAATAATGTTTATGGTCTTTGTAATTTTAGATATGAAATCTGAAATTCAGTCCTTACTGAAATGTTTATTATACATCTTATATCTGTTACACAAACCGACGTGTTAACCCCTTGCCCTACAATAACGAGTCACACTCGTTTTAATAGTTATGTCAAAGATTCAATATAACTGCTACTTGAATTCGTTTACTTAACACTAGTTTTATGAACATTACGTGCATACGTTGACAGGCTTCTAGAAAGATACGTATACTGCATATAAATATTCGAACGTAGAAAATTGAGGATGTAGAGAATCACGTAGAATACATATCCATACCATTGTATTAATTATAGTTAACATAAAGCACTGAAAAATAATGTTTATGGTCTTTGTAATTTTAGATATGAAATCTGAAATTCAGTCCTTACTGAAATGTTTATTATACATCTTATATCTGTTACACAAACCGACGTGTTAACCCCTTGCCCTACAATAACGAGTCACACTCGTTTTAATAGTTATGTCAAAGATTCAATATAACTGCTACTTGAATTCGTTTACTTAACACTAGTTTTATGAACATTACGTGCATACGTTGACAGGCTTCTAGAAAGATACGTATACTGCATATAAATATTCGAACGTAGAAAATTGAGGATGTAGAGAATCACGTAGAATACATATCCATACCATTGCATTAATTATACTTAACATAAAGCACTGAAAAATAATGTTTATGGTCTCTATAATTTTAGATATGAAATGGGAAATTCAGTAAGGCGCGAAGTTTACTATATATCTTATTTCTGTTACACAAACCGACGTGTTAATATATGTAAAAACGTGTTTCCATTTAAACGAAATGTTTTCAAGCGACAGTACGACGGACCTAATAAATTCAATTACGTAGTAATGAATTTATTATATTGAACGTATAAAGAAAATGTTCATAAATAAGAGAGATCCGTTGAACAATATTATATTGCAAACTGGAACGATCTTTACGTTAACGACGTACTAAAATAGTTAACGAAAGTTACTTAAAGCGCGAATATTTTAAAGTGGCAGTACGTGGTACATTTACCCTAGTATTGCGTATATTATTAACCCTTTGCGGACGAGCGTCGACAAATAGTCGCCTGATCATTTTTTGGCTTTCCGAAACCATGTCGACTTTTAAAGCACAAAACTTAATGCGATGAATACTTAACGTAATAATAAACATTTGAAATCGTTGGAAATTGAATGGTTTGGAACTCATAAGCGTGAAAACTGAAAGTCGTGGAATTCAAAACTAAAGTACTCGCACGAGTTGTCATTACTTCTCGTCCGCAAAAGGTTAATCTCATCGTTCGTAGACCTTACAGCGTCGTAATCTAACGTTTCTTTCGGTTCGTACAGGTACAGTTTCTTTTTCGTTCCTTCCCTTCAATTTATCAATTTTCCTTAGCCATTTAGTCAACGCTATATTTATCCTCCCTTCGAGTATACTTATTCCATTCAAAATTTCTTCATCCCAAACGGCAACTTCGTATGCGTCAACCTAATGAACGAATGAACGAGACAAAAGTCGAATCATCCCTTTTATTCGTATCGCGTATTATTATTTAACCCTTTGACTACTATGGACGCATACGTGCTTAGCAAATATTTCGAATAAATAAGTACTGTGGAGCTGTAGAGAGGGGATAGAATAGGAAAAAGGAAGGGTGTTGCGTTTCGTGCTGGGCCTGCTAGTGGACTCATCAGTAAGGCTACCTAGCAGGCCCTGCCTTAGACGTTGGGATATTGGAAGGAAGGTTAAAGGCGGTATATATATGGACGAGGTAGTTGGAGCGAGTACTTTCGAGAAAGTCCTATTTCATATGTCCTTCTAGTGGTGGGTGCAGGAGAGCCGCCACAGTACAATGGTAAATTGAATGAAATTGGTGTGAAAATACTACTTTGAAATTAGAAGAGCTCCGTATTCAAAGGGTTAACAGAACTTTGACATCACTTATACTTTAAGGTCTTTGAGGCTTCCGCGGTAAGATTCTGAATAAGACTTGGCTTCCGGGATGGAGCCGCGTTGGATGACGGTTTGTTGCCGACGTTTCGTAAACATTGCAGTTTACTTCATCAGGGCGAGAGACAAGCTGATACTGATCAGTATTACTGATGAAGTAAACTGCAATGTTTACGAAACATCGGCGACAAACCGTCATCCAACGCGGCTCCATTCGGGAAGCCAAGTCTTATAAATCATTTATACTTTATTCGTTATTTTTGTTTAGACGAAATCTTTGAATAGGGTTTCGCTATTAACAAAATTGATCATAGGCACTGTTGCGCTAAATACGCTCCTTTCTTTATATTATTTTGCAGTACTTTGGAACGTATTAACTTCGATATTATAGCGGATATTAATTTTCAAAATCTTCTCTATATCTCTGTTCCCTTGTACAAGTTTAACAAAGTGAAAATTAAAATTGTAGGCTTGCTAGCAGCAATAATTCCTAAACTGGATTTATTCATCGGCGTAGTCGGAGCCGTTTGCACGTCAACTTTGTCGACTATCATCCCGGTTGCCTTGTTTATTTTAGTGCACCACAATAATTACGGCACGCTAAAGTGGAAATTAATCGTCGGCGTGTTCTTGTTGACTGTTGCCTCCGTTATTACGGTGTGCGCCATCGTAGTCGACGTGATCTTGATCTTTGAATATTTTAGACACAGGTACGTAAAGAATAGTACCGTTTAATCGATCGACTCGGTGCAAAAACGATCCAGTTGATCACTTTTGTAATTTTAACCTCGAAAGATATTTGATAATAAATACAACTTGGTCGATAAGCCGAATACTAATCAATTTAACGGTATTTATTGTTCCTTTACTTAAAGAAGTGTTCTAAGAAGTTTGCGCACATTATCGCGTTAATAAAGTTTCGAACTATGGAGCTGATAGGATTTTGCGCTGACCTTTTAACTCAATTGAAATGTCTGTATAAAGATAGAAATTAATTCCGATTAATGATACGATCAAGTATACAATAGTAATATAATTCCCCGACAATTCGTATACTCTAATTTCTTAGGATAAGATTGTAGCTCGATAAATATAGAAAGCGATGAATTGGGTTCGGTCGTGAATCTCTGCGAGTGGACATAATTTCAAACAATCTGCTACTGTATAAAAAATATTAGACGATACGAAAGGCGTTCAACCTGTAACAGTAGAATACAAAGTGCAGCTAACATTTGGAACTGAAGCGTAAAGATCGTCAAGTTTATTAGCTCGAACATTCCGTATTCATTTCCAAAACGAAAATTCCTTTACTTACGATCCTTCGTACTGTTATGCCGTGAAAAAGGAAAGGATGGGGTTCCCTCGAGAAATGATCCTTCTTCTTCTTGATAATCAAAAGTTTTTATTGAATAGGTGACCAACAGAATGTTCACAAGAAATTGCACATCGACGCACGTCTAAACACTACTGTCGCGAATATCGAAGTCCACTCGAGTTTTGCCGGATTGTCCCTTAAATAGTCCTAGTTCTATTGTTTTGTCACTGGCCAAGCAGGCCCACGCTGTCATAGGGCCTGCAGCGGCCAAAACATCTGATTCACACTATGACCAAGAGGGCAAAGTCATAGTTGAGTCAGTGTGGAGAGTGATGCAGCATAACAGTACGCTACTATTAACCCTTTGCGGACGAGTGTCGACAAATAGTCGCCTAATCATTTTTTGCCTTTCTGAACCTATGTCGACTTTTAAAGCAGAAAACTGAACGTGATGAATACTTAACGCAATAATAAACATTTGAAATCGTTAAGAATTATATGGTTTGGAACTCGAAAGCCTGAAAATTCAAAGACGTAGAATTCAAAACTAAAGTACTCCCATAGGTGTTATTACTTCTCGTCCACAAAGGGTTAAATCTGGGCTATTAAATAAACGAATTCAAGCGGTATTTATAAAAACAGTAACAGCACGTGGGTTATTTACCCTATTTCTCACTTACTATTTCCGGGGAACTCATTATTGGGATATGGGGTTAATTTAAATTAAAACTCGGTGTATTCTTTGATGTAAGATCTTATATTAACAACGAGGAAGGACGTTTGAACGTTACAAGGATCGAATTAAATTGAAGGCTTTTTTAAAGCGCATAGAAAATCTGGCGCCTACTCCGGAAAGAAAAACAACGACCTGGGTCTGCAAAGTGTTTGTCACACAAGCCTTTAAACATTTAAACGTCCAGAGGCCCATCACTCTGGTCACAGAGCTAAAGCTTTCCTTTATTACAGACCCAGTGTCTTTCACCGCAAACTTTATTCTTCCTTTTAATTAAAATGATAATCCAACGCTGATACTGAAGAAATTAGTCGTCTTATAGGAACACTGACCGCACGTGGGACATCTACCCTGCAGTCGCTTTTGGTAACGTAACTTATACGCGTGATTCGCGAAAAATCCAGAAATCCGTCGATCTTACGAAACGACTCACTCGCGAAGAGTTAAAAATGAGATACAGGAAAATTGGGAATGGAGAAATGGCAAGTAGAGCGAAGCCTATAGGAAGATAAGAGGGAGGCAATCGGAGAGAACGGACGCCGCGGGTAATCGCGTTAGATCATCCAGCTGTCAATGGCTTATCGGATACGCGTGAAGGACGAGGACACGCGTGCACAAGCATTGAAATGCAGGGACGCGTGTATAGGCGCGTAGAAATGCCGGTGTTAACGGCTGGCCGCGAGTGGGAGTTCCCTCGGAGGGCAAAAGGGAAAAGGAGAGGCGAACTGAAGGAAGGCGGCGCGGCACGGGCAACGGGACACAGAGAAGGGTGCTTTCCGTCGCATGAACAGAGAACGCAACCCCTTTTAGTGGCTGGCATCGCGTCCCTTCGACTCTCTCTTATCCTAACCACCTCGTAACTAGTCCCTTCTCTTTCTTCCCCTCTATTTGCTACTCGCTCCGCGCGCCTCTTTGTCCCGCTAAGCCGCCGGCTTCTCTCTTACAAACTGGCTCCGCTTGTCCGTTCATCCGTTTGCCAGTTCAAGGTGGTTGCGTTCGTTACCGCAGCGAGTGTAACGCGTGATACGCCAATGTATTATTTAGCCATTGGAAACGAAACTATCGAATGAGGAACGGGATAGGTTTAATAGGTTCCAATTACCGTCAGTGTTCCTATAATTAGTTTATTTGACGGCGAATGAACGTACGAAAAATGAAGGGTAAAACAGTTTCGACTTCGTTTCTATGTAACGACACATGGACATTGCATACGTGGGATTGAAAGGTTTGCAAAATCAATGTCGCGTATAGTATAATGTAATATATATATATTTAACTAAAACGAAATTGCAGTAAACTAAGCTACGCTATATTTAGTATATTTACTAAATACGTCTACTCGATGCCACGCTATCCTACGATATATGCTTCCGCTCAGGTCTCTACTCTCTTGGACTTCTCAATATCTACTCGATGCCACGCTATCCTACGCTATATGCTTTTGCTCAGGTCTCTACTCTTTTCGACTTCTTAAAATCTACTCGATGCCACGCTATCCTACGCTATATGCTTCCGCATAGGTCTCTACTCTCTTCGACTTGTCAAAATCTACTCGATGCCACGCTATCCTACGCTATATGCTTCCGCTCAGGTCTCTACTCTCTTCGACTTCACAAAATGTATTCGATGCCACGCTATCCTACGCTATATACTTCCGCTCAGGTCTCTACTCTCTTCGATTTCTCAAAACACACTCCTTGCTTTTCCTTCGACGGCCGCCCTTGTGGCCAATTATTCCTCTTTTTCTCTCTCTCTCGTACCCTAAACGTAAACAATAAACTTAGCCTAATTAATGCTATCCTGGAATGCTTGGGACGCGGTTCCGCAGGTGATCGTCGCTCTCCTGCAAACCATCCGCGACCCACATGGCCAGGTCTTAAATTACTTAAACCTAAATTCTCTTAACCATAACGTTATAATTCTATTCGGACCCCACACATATATGTTTATATTTAATATTTAGAACGAAATGATTTCGATGAATTTAGTGCAATGGAATGTAATATACACTTACTGACAAAAGTTAAGATACAAAGTAGTCGTTTACGAATTTTTGCATATCTTTTCGCTTCTAAGATTCGTAGCTTAGAATTTACAGTAGCATAAAAATATAGTATTACGTACGTCGACAAACAATAAGTTTTTCTACTTTTAATTAGAATCCGTGTATCGGAAAAGCGAACGACGATATAAAGCTTCGCAAATACGTACCGTGTCTGTTAACTTTTGTCAGAAAGCGTAGATTGGGGTCACAGCGTTCAGGAGGGTGAATCTTATTTGGCCTTTCCTAGTTGGAAGAAGCATCCGATGTTGGCTTTGATAGGCTCAGTGGAATCATGCGATTACACGATTGGAGGCAGGGTATTTATCGTGGCTTTGGCCGATGATCGTTTCGACGACGTTGATGATTCAATGATACGGTGATGTAAATTGGCGTTGAAGTGCGTTTCACCCTTTCAATGGCACGGCTGTAAATGCGTGGCTGATTTGGGATGTAATAAATAGGTCGCGTCACTTAAAACGGTAAATAATTAGTACAAACTGTTCCAACAAATGCTTAGATATTATTCTTATAAATACTAGAGGAGACGGTATTATCATTGCGATACTTTAATTTGTATTATTTTAACCCTTTCAATGGTAAGCAACTTTAGAATCCCTGAATTTATTTCTATAATCTGTTAATCTTTATAAAAATGTTTCTTCATATCGCAAACATTTTTATAAAGATTAACAGATTATAGAAATAAATTCAGGGATTCTAAAGTTGCTTACCATTGAAAGGGTTAAAAGATTTCAAATCAAAGTTTAGCGACACGACGATGGTGACAAGTAAAGGATTTATAGATTTAATCGTAAAGTGGGTTTAAACGCGATTGCTATGAGAAACGAGTAACTTGTGCTTTATTAGAAAAAGATAAGCTTTGGATAAATTGCGAATCGCATTGCGTGAAATTGATATTAAATCCATTGCGCAACTAAATACGTTAAAATTTAATTCACGACGGGGTTAATTTCGCTTATCTAAGCTTTCTGATTTGTTACGATTAAGCTGTAGATTTTTTACGCAAATTCATATTTTTATCGACGGAATTACGGAGACGTTAAACTTACGTCTCTACTTTTTATAATATATAAATCCATGCAAATGGAAAGGATATCTTCGTGTTTCCATATACAAACGCGAATCCGTTTTCTAAACGATTTTTAAATTACGCTATCCGCAATAATAGTACGGAAACTATTAATACGAAGCGCCGTGCGTAACTTGCTACACCGAAAAGAAAAGGGAGACAATTGTTTTGCACCTGTTAGCGCACAGCTAAGTGATTAAAAGAGGATTACAGGCTCGGAATTGGACAAGCACGTGCGTCTCTTTTGCTGTGTAAATAACGAGTCGACGCGAAGGGTGTCCCTGAGGTTTTTTCTTTTTTAATTGGTACGAACGCTGGCCATCCCTTGAGCAAAATTGCAGGGATTAGCCGTAGGTTCGAGTGCACGTGCACTTAAATGGTCGCTAATTACCCGAGCGCGAACGGTTTGCTCTTCAACCAGAATCGATCTTTTAAGTTCCCGTAATAGGTGCGCCACGATTCGTCCAAAAATATGCGTATTATACTCGTTACAGAAGTATCTGACGACTTAACGCTACAACTGTTACGACATTTTATTTTATCTCATTGCACCACGAAAATGCAACATTTTACCACCCCAATGCTTTACTATTATATAGTTTACTATTAATACTATTATTATATACTTTACTATAGGAAGGAATAGTATATATATTTGCTTGCTTGAAAAAGGATACGTCGCCGTAACGACCGCCAATGGAGTGCAAAGGGTTAAAGTGGCAGTACGTGGTACATGATGTAGCCTAGTTACAATCTGTGGAGCGGTGGAGAGGGGATAGGATAGGAAAAAGGAAGGGTGTTGCGTTTGGTCCTGGGCCTGCTAGTGGACTCATCAGTGCGGCTACCTAGCAGGCTCTGCCTTAGACGTTGGGATATTGGAAGGTTAAAGACGGTATATATATGGACGAGGTAGTTGACGCGAGTGCTTTCGAGAAAGTCCTATTTCGTATGTCCCTCTAGTGATAGGTGCGGGAGAGCCGCCACAAATGTAATAATGACACTGGATGGTTTTCGGTCGGTCGCGAACGGGTTAATAGACGAGACACCCTGTAAATATATCGCTGGAAGAGGAGCCAAAAGTCGGCGGCAATATTGCTGGCGAAAGGGAAGAAGGTCGGCAGGAAGAAGCAAACTGGATAAAGAAAATGAATGGCGACGGTGGATAAGGGAAGGATATTAATCGAGTTGATAGGAGGAGGGGGAGGAGGAAGGGGGTGGGAGTGGAAAGAGGGTGCAATGCGTGGCAACCAAAAGGGGCTTGCTCGTGGCTTTCTTCTCCGGATATTCTCTTCCGCTGCGTACGAGAAGTCGAAGCTAAGGCTCTTCACCTTAGCTCCCGTTCACACTGTCGGAAACGGTGAACCAGGCTTCTCTTATCTCGAGTTTGCAAGACTGCCTCCGGTAATACCGTGCGCGGCTAGAAACCCTTGCGAACGAGAGCCCCGTGAAATATCGCTAAACGGCTTGTACCCCTTTCTCCTGCTTCCATATCATCCCCCATTCTCCCTTCGCCCCTCCTCACCCTTCTTCTTCGCGTATCTATCTTTCCCTCTGGAATCGCTATCGTTTCCTCCGAAAGCTTCCCGCGTTCTTTCGCGTAGATCGAACGTCATTTCGGACGATATCTAGTTTCGGCGTCGCGTACGATGTTGCGCAATTTCATCGTTATATTTGGTGGATTTGTTCGAGGCAACGGTGGAGGTAAGCTTTATTTTTTGGCAAAATTTCTTTCCCTCGACTGGCCAGCAATGAAAAACTTTCGAGAACGCATACGACGACGTATACAGGTTACGAAGAGTAGCACGTTTCAGTTTTCTTCCGAAGATTAGCACGTTTAGGTGTACCAGGAACGGTAACACGTTTCGAGATTAAGATTTCGTAGCGTGTACGTTAGAAAATGAACGATATATAATTCTGTTCTTATTGAGCAAAGGAGAAGATCTATCGTCAATGGTATAATGGATAAATAGGGACACCTTGTACGGGAGTAACCAGTATCAGGTTGTTTCTTGCCCTGATGAAGTAAACTGCAATGTTTACGAAACGTCGGCAACAAACCGTCATCCAACGCGGCTCCATCCCGGAAGTCTTATTCAGAATTTTACCGCGGAAGCCTCAAACACCTCGTTAATGGTATCTTTTGTGGAACCTTATTAAACTACTACTAATTAAAGAGTTTGCTTACTGCTACTTCACTTTCGTTATTCATTTCTTTAATATATATTATTATATATATATTAATACGGGATAAGTCCCGTTAACGCACAAAATACAATTCCACGAAATGACATTTCCTCAAAGAATTTCTTTTGGTTATCAAACGTGATCCTAAGAAGATTTTACCGTGCCACTTTTCGTAGCAAAAATAGGAGCACACCGCGAAACTCGTGTCAGTAGTGGCAAGCGTGTTCGTAAGAAAAATGTCAATCCTCGTCGACGTGGAAAGTCAGCCCGGAATAAGACCGGGGGGGCGGTAATTCTAATAACGGAAGGGCAGCTTTAAATTTGGCCATATTCAGGCGTCTTCGAGGGACGAAGGGAAGGAGGGGATGGGGTAGCCGAAGAACACGAAGGAAGGTGACGACGCCTGGAACAACGGCGAGGAAACGAACGAGCGCGCTTCATTATACACGACGCTCGTACGCTTCGTTTGCCTCCGGAAGTCGTGCTTTAGAAGGGTCGCGCTCGTGCGATGGTAGGGGTTGGGACGGTTCTAGTAGGAGGATGTGAGGGCCATCGCGGAACGACAACCGAGAGAGAGGGAAAGATAGGAAGGAAAAGAGACCGAGGCAGCGTGAGGGTGGAAGCAAGAGAAAGAGGGGAAATTGAGAAGTAAATGGGAGAGGAGTGGGTAGGTTGAATTAATACAATCACACAGGGCTGGTTCACCACTCGCAGTCCGCGTAGAGAAACAGTCGGAGAGGGTGAGCGAGAGAGGGAAAAGAGAAACGGGCGAGATATAACCACCCCTTTGCTTGTCATCGAAATTATACGCTGTCGACACTCGACCTCGTTTACGACTTCTATCTTCCTCCTCTCTATCCACCGTTTTCTCGTCCTTGTCCGTAACGCTGGATTTCTCCTCCGCTAGTCGTACCGCGCGCGATGACAAGACAGCAGACGAGTTTGAAACGTAGGAGCAAGAGAGGAAGAAGGTCAAATATGGCGACGCGTAACGAGCTGTTGTCGTTTCTGTTATCGAAAGGAGGGTTGCGTTTTACAGCGGGCACCGAGAGACCTCGAAAATGTAACGCGATTAACTCCGAATCCTTCTCTCGCGCAGCCTGCCTTGTTCAGTCAATCCGAGTTAATGCTCTTCGGAATTTCTACTTTCCTTAACAAGCCCGGAGCATATCTGACTTCGTTGCACGTCCCATGCGTTTTTAATGCTACGACTACTGAGATGGTCGAAACGACGGATCCGCTAGTTTAGTGTACAAATCGTAGTGTTGGATATCTTGAGGTACGCAGCAAGCGCAACGGGCAAAAATGAATCGACACTTTGAGAGGGGATAGCCTAAACAAGATAAGAGTTTGGAAAGAGAAGAAAGATCCTTTTCCGTTTGGGACTGTTGAGCGCCGAGTGCCTTTTCGTTTTGCTTCCTATTCCCTTTCCGCGACTGGATGAGGCAATACGTCTTTTTACTACACTCTCTCGTTTGAATAAAGAGAATTTATAAAGATAAATGGGACTTATTTGATTTAAACCCGCTACATAAACTAACGCGTAGGGTAAAGTTGCAGCGGCATATTTTACGGGATAGGGTAAATGACCCAAGTCCTGTCACTGTTCCTATAACTGTCACTTGAATTCGTTTATTTAACCTCTTAGGCACGCCTGAATTTTGCGCGGTGCTGTTTTCCTGTACGGCAGAGTTCGACGCGAATTACGCGTAAACGATACAACACTGCAACAATTCATACCTGACACTAGCGTATCAAAAATAAAGGCTGTATATTCTGTCTGTATATTGTTAACACTGTTATAAAACGTTGTGAAGGCAAAAAAAGTGTGAAGCGAGACATATGGAAACGATCAGTTAATTCAAACGGTGAGCGAGTGAGTCACTAGAGTAAGCCACTATAGTGGCACGTCGTAATATTAGATGACATCCGCGAAAGCCACTATAGTGGTGCATTGTTCCTAAGAGGTTAATAGCAAAGTAGGGTAAATGACCCATGTCCTGTCATTGTTCTTATAACTGCCACTTTAATTCGTTTATTTAATAGCAAAGTAAAGTATCAGGAATCGTAAGTAAAGAAATTTTCTGCTCGAAACTGGAACGATCTTTACGTTAACGACGTTCTAAAACAGTTAAATAAAGATACGCGCGAACCTTAAAGTGGCACGACGTGATACATCTACCCTATTCGGTGATATTCTGTACCAAACATGTATAAGGATTCGTTTCCGTCGTGCAATAGCTACGACAAGCATTCGCGCATCCCTGCGCTTACTTTTTGCATTTAAATATTGATTGCGTATGGCCATGGACGAGAAAAAATAACACTTAACAAATTTCCACTCATTGTCAGTTATGAATTAATCACAGACAGAACTTAATAACGCTTAACGAATTTTCGCCCAATTATTATCAAAAGTGCTTACTAGTGTCACTAGTTTCTTATATTTATCACGCCATTTATATTAGCGTCACAAATTTTTCGTTTTGAAAATCGACGTTTATCCAGAAAACTGAGAGTTCGAGCGGCTATCTGCCGACGCTCGTCCGCGAAGGGTTAAATCTCCTACCGTGAAACAGTAGACTCTCGCGAGTAGACAAATCGTTCCGCGAGTAAAAAAAGAGGGGTTGAATCGCAACGGGAAACGGATTCTCCCATTTACGCGTTCCTTATCCACAACTCCGATTCGCCTCTACCCGACGCGTATCGCAAATCGCTATAACAGTTCGGTACCTCGGGGAAGAAAGAAAGGTAGGATCGCGCAATAAAGGGATCTGGAAGAAAGATTTCTATCCTCGGAGTGGCGGGAAGAGCGGAACCAGGTTACGGGGGTTTTTAATAAAATCAGGCGATCGTTGAGGCGTGTCAAATGGAAATATGCACGTTCGGTCGAGGGATTTTGCGGACGAGAGAGAAGCTTTCCCGTTTGTAAAATGGGGGTGCGACTCGATAACGATGGAATTCATTTACCCACACTCTCGACGAAAGTACACGAGGGTCGGGGAGGGGCAGCGGGACGGTTTGGGGGTTCGGGGAGAGGGTAGAAAACGACGGGGATGATGAGAAAAATTTTTTTTCCTTTATTCCTTCCAGCCGCCTGGACGTGTATCGTAATCAAGAAGGCGCGAGGTAGATTAGCGATTCGATATCGTGGAAGGTTTTTTCAGGCAACCCTGGCCGAAGGAAATTTTCCGCGAGGCCGACCAATATCCTCTCGGTTGATTTGAGAAAAACCCTGAATCTCCACGCAAACGGGTTTATATAATTCCCCAGGTACCATTTCGATCTATTTAGCGACGCGTTCGCTGCATATACGCCGGTTGATCCAATTATTATCAACACTTCGACGTTAGCGCTTGCTAAATTCGAAGGGGAATAGAAACGAAACTACACTCGAGATGTAACCCCTTCTAACCCATTTGCCTTGCGAATTTTTCGAAGACTATTCGTCGGGACGTTAGCTATTTACCATTTTAACCCTGCCTCGAACTTATTCGTTCACACTTCATATTTATGAATAAACCGACGTGGTAATATATGTAAAAACGTGCTTCTATTTAAGTGAAAAGTTTTCAAGCGACAGGACGAAGGATCGTGGACTTTATTGTACCGTTTCAATTACGTAATAATGAATTTATCGTATTGAACATATAAAAACAATGTTGATAAATAAAAGAGCGGTTGAACAATCGTATACTCGAAACTGGTACGATATTTACGATAACGACGTTCTAAAATAGTTAAATAAAGTTTAGAAAGTTTAAGGTTAAAGAACTTTAACCACTTGCGCTGGTATGACGTATTATACACGTCGATTAGTCCTTATTAGATCTACTGAAAACTGCGAACGTTCGCAAATTAATAATGACGCGGTGAATTAAATTATGCGTTAACTCTAACAAAATCGGTCCGAAAATTTTATAGAAACAATTTCAAGCGTCAAATCGTTGCAAATTGATATAGATACTCGATAAAATAATTGCCAGCGCAAGTGGTTAAAGTGACAGCACATGGTACATCTACCCTAGATTAACTTTTATGCACCGATAGTTCAGCTCCCTTAAACGAAGAACAGTCCCGAAACAAAGTAACGCGACAAACATATACGAATCTGAAACTGTAATATCGCCGTGCTCGCATTAATTCGCCCGATACTCTACTGTAATATCTCGCGCAGGAATAGTAAGTTATCCAACGATCTCCGCGCCTGCAAAGCGAGCATTTGAACGTTCCGTAGGGGTAGTGCATATTCATGGAAACGAAACGTGTTACCCGTTGGCGCGTCAAAGTATGTCACGATGAAAGTGTGCGGTGCGCAGGGTGAAGTCGATAAAGGTGACAAATGCACGGGGTACACGTTCGACAAGCGATCCTGTCGAAGCCAACGTCGAAGTTGCTTCGAACACTTATGGGCCGCCATTCGTTTTACGGGTCTCCTTATCAGCTCGCTGCCAGCCCATAAACGCATCTTTCCCATATACCGGGCATTCTAACGCATTTACGTGGCGGATGTCAGCCGCTGTGTATTTATCGAGTGCCTCGCGGACGCGTAATGCTCGGTTTATCAGTGGCAGGAAATATTTCGCGAAGAAAGAAGAACGATAGGTATTGAAGGAGATTTCGATATTACGTACAGCTGTTGGCTACAATGCGACGCGAGAAGTATCGACTCGTGTGCACATTTTTAATCGACTATTTCCTTTACTAGACTTCGAATTATACTTTTACGACGCGAACACGTTCAATGGGAATAAAGTTGATTCCTTTCCGTTACGAATCGTTCGACGATTATTCCGTGGAACTGCTTTGAAACGCTAAACTGTTATTCGCGATTAGTTGGCCTCGGTCTTATACAATTACAAATCGAAGCGAAGCGAATTCAAGCTTATTAACAAATTCAGGGCGATTTTGTCGCGATTAATTTATTCCACGAGTGTACGACGTCGTTACGAGGCAAGGGTTTCATATACCTGCGCTTGGTAAGCTCCTAAAATTTTATTAAATTAGCCATTTATAAATGACAACACATTTCATACTCCTGGACTTGGTGAATCGATATGTAAACATCAACTCGACGTTGCATTTCTTTCTGCGTTGTCTTTGTATCGAACAGTCCAATGTTGTATTTAACGGAGACACATGAACGTAAATATCTTGTTAAATCAGCAACCTGCCGGAGCGTCGAAATAGAGGCAAACTATGCAACAGCGGCTAAACGATTATAGATTAGCTGGAATGAATCAGCGAAAGTAACTCGGACCGCAAAGGGTTAAGGGTTCAATGGGTCTCCGTTCAGCCGTTCCTAAAATCTCTCCGCTTTCTTCCAACGCAAGCGGTTCCATCAGTTCGTCCATTAGCCGTAAGTCACTCCGCACCGCGCAACGTTACACGTTTACTCGTCCAAGATTCCTTAAACCCCAACGCGCAACACCCCCTCCCTCCCCCAAATTTCCTACAAAAACCACCATCGCCAATTTCCCGAAGACATCTCGGTATCCTTATCTTCCGACTGCAGGTTATCGCCAACCCGTCCGAGATTATGAATTAAAAGAAAAGGAGGGCTTAGAGGGTGGATAAGAGGCAGCATCGGCTCCGCTTATCCTCGATTCGAGAGTGTAGCGCGCGAGGGCCATATCAGCGAGGGTAAACGCGACAGCTAGACAGAGAGAGAGAATCACGAAGAAAGAAGGAGAAGGAGAGAGAGAGAGAGAGAGCCGTCTGTCGTTTTGTATATCTACCCTCGTACGGTGGAAATTTCGTTACGGGGGTGATTTTCTGCGGGGGATGGCCAGCCCCGTCCCCGCTTTAAACCTGATTGGATGCAGAGTTATCTCGCGCTGCGTTACTTCCGGATGATTGGTCGCTGCGGTCGTCATGACTACCTCACCACCACCACCGCTGCCACCCCCACGTAGCCCAGAACCCGCTACCTCTCGTCGCCACTAACCACCCCTTTGTCCCGTCTCCGTCGTGCACGGCAAACTCGTACGCGTTCCCTAGCTCGTCCCCTCTCTGTTCCACTCCGCGCTACCCTTCTTTGTCCCCGTTTCAATTTTCTCGTCCTTTTCGGCCTGCCTGTCCGTTTCTTCCCGCGGAGACACCGGCCTGTTTAGATAACACGCCGGAGAGTGCTTGGCCGTGCTTGGACACTCTCTCGTTGCTACACTCTACGTCGACTATCTTCGGATATAACCGCGGACAAGGCGCACGCGTGAAACGATCGGTTTAAGGTCCGCCGTTGCGGCTGTTGATCGGAGTTACGTTCGAGTTGGAAAGTTCGCCAGTTATTTTGGTTACCGTGGTCCGTTAAGCTGAACGATAAGCTTTCGTTCGAATTACGCTACCGTCCGTATATGAAAAAAGTTAGACGAATGTTTAGGGTAGATATCCCATGTTTTGCCACTTTAAGATCGTAGCGCAACTTTGTTTAATTGTTTTGGAAGTTGTGCGATATAAAAATCGTTCCAGGTTGGAGGATAACGTTAGGTAATCGCTCTTCTATTTACGAAGATTTTTGTTGTATATTAAATACGATGCATCACGTTCCAGTTGATTGAAAATGTACAACAAATGCAATGTCCCTCGTACTGTCACTTGAAAACGTATCACTCGGATGGAAATGATTTTTATACGGTAGCAGATTAGCTTGTGTAACGGATAATGGGTAAATAGTATACGTATGGCCTCTATTGTGTTACAAAAATCACCCTACTTTCTACTTATATTAGTCGCGTGTTTAACGATCAACAGCACATTTGCCTCCTAATATTTCGTTACAAGTATTAAGCGTACACGAATATACAATGTCTATGCGTTGGTACGTAAACCAAAGTCGAAGTTTAGTATGAAACGTTCTTTACTTACGATTCTTTATACGTTACTTTGCTGTTAATTAAACGAATTCAAGTGGCAGTTATAGGAACAGTGACAGGACGTGGGTTATTTACCCTACGTACACTTTTCATGCTTATGAAATGTTTCTCGTCTAGAGAATTTTCCACCGAGGATAGCTTATGGAAAATACTTCTCATCGTGGTCGCTCTATTTAGCAACTATATCTAGGACACAGTATCTAAATTTCCACGCGCGCACCTCTAAATAAATTTATTCGAAAAAGTATATCCAAATATTCCCTGGGCACTTTATTCATTGAAAAGTGTCTTTTGCTTCTTTTTTACGCGTAAATTCACGTTTTTATTGAGGATCTTTAATTAGCGAATAAAGATTGACTCAATCGACTGCAGAGAAAAAAAAACGGTTTATTGATCAAAATGAAATACAAAGGCACGGAGGCGAAAACCCGAGTGAAAAACCGTTACTCGGTTCATGGTTGTCGCGCGACTGACTAAAACGCGGAAAACCATTTGTTGTATACTAGGCGTCGCCGAACGGTCACTGGACCCATTGCTTTTATGGCCCGGCTTGAGCCTACGTCAAGCAGAGAAACTCGCAATGGAGAAATTATAAATTCAAAATATAATCCGTTCTCAATAGTTTTCCATTTTATACTTTCATTAACTAAGTAGCTAGAAACGTGACGGTGAATTCCAAGCACGATAAAATTCGTTTTCATTCCCTATACGTTACCTTGCTATTAAAGTGGCAGTTATAGCATTGCCTAAGAACAGGATAGACCACTTCGCCAATGCTTTCTTTTGTCACTCGGATTTGGGGCTCATGAGCCCCAAATCTGTTTTCATTTTTACCTTTACGATTGTCTAAAATGTACAACCTTCGCGTTTGCTCTTATATTTTGTATATTAAAATACTTTAGAAGCGTTTACATTCTTTGTCGGATAATAAAACGAAAGATATTCTTCCGAAAAGTTTGAATTTTTAGATTATCGGTATTTCAAAGCATGTGACACGAAGTCCCATAAGATGATCGGTTTATCCTGTACCTCGCCTGTGGTTATAGGAAGAGCGACGGTACGCGCGGGTCGTTTACCCTAGTCGTCGATAGAGCAACTCGAAAGAAGCCAACTTCGGCAAACAGAAACACGCGTCGCGCCGAGCCGAGTCGAGTCGAGTCGAGTCGAACAAGCCCCTAAACGACCGGAATCGAGCGTGGATAATAACAAGACACCCTTGTTCGAACAATAAATCTCTAGCCAACAACATTACCCACCGACAAAAGGATCGGAATGGGCGTGACCGGCGCGCGTTTGCTCGTTCCGATCGTGAGAGATGGAGACGTCAACTTTTGTACGATTCGTCGCGGACCGCTGTCGAAAGTCGAGAGCTCGAAGTGGCGGCGGTGCAACGAACATTTAGGATTCACGCTCGAGCTGTCGAACGGTACTTGCAGCGGCGAGCTCCGATGCACGCTTTTCGACGTCGATTTGCGGCGCGTGCTGCTCGACCATCCTGATAATTCTGCTCATTGTTCGCCATGGGATCCGCTCCAGCCGTGACCAATCGCACAGCTGAAAGACTGTTTTGCGCCAGAATCATGCAAATCGACCAAACGTGCCCTGTTTACGGCAAATAATACGCCGAGCAAGTGTTGCATTCTAACGTAGAAGCTTAATTATTATTTGTTTCGATTCGCACATCGGTAATCTTGAAAAGGGAATACGGAGACGAAGACGAGGACTATTTTGAATTTATTTAAAAGCGACCAGCTTTTAACGCGACGCGAGAAATTTGCATGAGATGAAACATGTTCTTTTGCAAGATACTTTTGGGTGTATAAAATTGATGCGGGTCGTGTATTTTGGAATAAATTTTTTCATCTTTGTTTTTGTTCACCCTCCTTGTTTCGTGCTTGGAAACTAATGGGGAATGCTTGCTTTAATGCCGCTCGTAAAATATTCTTCGCGTCCCGCGTCGAACGGTTTTTATTCGAGTCATTCGATGTCTCGACAAAAGGCTGATATATTCGCACATATTTCATTACACCACGGATCAATATATATGTAATTACTGGAACGCGAATTTAAATGGAAATTCATACTTTTGCAAATGAAATTGAAAGAAGCGGAATTCAAATTAGGGGTTGCTTCGTTCTCAAAACACGATAACTTGTATATACTTCGCTTTAAATGTTACGCGCATTTAAATCTCTCGTCAACACGGAAAAATCCGCGGTCTAATAATTACTTTCGATGTCCCACGTGCTATCGGTGTCCCTGTAATTGTTACTTTAATCCGTTTACTTAATAGCGAACGAACGCGCGAAGAATCGAGACTAATAAAATTTCGACTTCATTTTTACGTACCAACGCATGGACGTTTATACTTAATATTTAAAAACGAAACGTTTGGAGGTAAACGAGTCGTTTGGAAATAAAAACGCGACTAATCTACTACAAGTGGAGAGTATGGAAATATTTATAATGCAGAAAATGCGCGGCGTTTACAATTTATCTTCTATTCGTCGTACAAACTAACGTGCTAATATACTCAAGGATCATTTCCATTTAAGCGACAACTTTTCAAGTGAAAATTTCAACTGTATATAGCTTAAATATCATACAACGAAGTAAGCATATTTTTGAAAAATCGATTTTCTTGACCCATCTAGGTGTATGCTGCCCGTTAACCTGTTAACTTTAATTATTCGATCAGAATCTTCTTCGCACGTAGAAATGAAACTGAATAAAATAGCAATTAATACTGTTCGGAGTAAGTTTAATTGCCGTGAATATAAATGTAAAGTAACGTATTTTTGACACCGATACAAAGATGCTTTGGAAACTAAGGAATTCCTTACAAATTAAAATAGTATATCGAAAATATTAGTAACTCGTAAGACGAGTTATTATTCGATCAGAATCTTCTTCGCACGTAGAAATGAAACTGAATAAAATAGCAATTAATACTGTTCGGAGTAAGTTTAATTGCCGCGAATATAAATGTAAAGTAACGTATTTTTGACACCGATACAAAGATTCTTTGGAAACTAAGGAATTCCTTACAAATTAAAATAGTATATCGAAAATATTAGTAACTCGTAAGGCGAGTTAACTCGTCATCCGCAGTTGACAGGTTAAGGGAAACAGAATTGCCGTGATTCGCAGGGAAACGTTAAACGGCCGAGGATCGTTCGGCGTAATACTGTAAGTCTATGAATATCGAGTTAGGTAATACACGCCGTGGCACGTTAGGGTACATGCTCGTTGGCGTCTGTCGCGTGCATATTTGCGCGCAAAAATGCAGCCGTGGTGTTCGGTTTCGCGAATGTCTGCTGAGTCAGCAACCCGATCATCGATCACTTATTGTTAGCGACCGAACAGGCGTCGTATCGCGACTGCACTTATTTGCTTCGACACCCTTTTCGCCGACACAATTCTGTCATTTCCATAAAAACTCCCGCGACTGATAGATCGACGCTTTCAATTCCACTCGAACAATCGCCCGGTGATCCTATACGGGAAGACGTATTTACTTCCCTTCCAATCAACGGCAAATTCATCTTCCATTCGTTTCGACCGTTTTCTTAAATATAGCAGTAGGCTACTTATCGGACGACAAGCGGGAAAAATTGGAAAATTTGGTTCGATGTTTCGTTCGAACATCGGCTAGTCGGATTCGACATCGGGAAATCTTTAAACGCTCTTCGGAAGCTTCGTATAGAAATTGAAAAATCGAATTCGGCGCTTTTGTTTGGAAATTAGAGAACCGGATTCGATGCTTCGTTTAAGAAAATCTTTGTTGCGCAAAGTTTCTTCTATTGTTTGTCTTGTACTCTTTCCTTCGTACGAAATATCGACGAAAATAAGATCCCTTCTAAGCGTCTACAGGGATTACCAAACTATAATGTTCTTTCGATTTGAATTGAAATATTTCACAAGCTACGGTACAGAATATATTTAAATAAACGGGTCATTGTACTCAAATATTGTGCAACTTATCAACACGATAAGATCACACTTCGATCCGAACCTTTGCCAGCCGCTTTCCCTAAAGTAAATTAAACATGGAAAAATGTACAGACGTGCAGCAATGTGCGTACAGCGCGCAAAGTTGTACAAGATATCCAAAGTTTACTTATTTACTTATTAACGGGGGTAAACCCTTCAAAGTACAAAGAAAAAAATTGAGATTAATCGTAGGAGTTAGAACAACGTAGCACGTGAGATTTAAAGCTAGCGGGAGTGGAAAAGAAGTCGATGGATTTAGAATATACGTCGACATTTCTTAGTCGCGAGTTGAGACCATTGTTAACCCTTTCGATACTAAAGGCGACTATATGTCGAAATTTTGCTCTAGTTAAGATATCTGGCTAAATCTAGTAGCATAATTTCACATTCCCAGACTTGTAGTTGCGTGAAACATTCATTGATTATTAATTTGTTGAAAGAGTAACAACTTACAAGTAGACGTTTCGTTGTAAACTCGATGCTGAATTATTCTGTACAGCCTTAGCACCATTTTCGACCAACTTCGCCGTAGCGAAAGAGTTAATACCGTACAGCGTAGTACGAGCTTCCTCTAACATAAGAATTCGGCGTCGAATAGCTGTGAAAGACGTTAAAGACATTAGACGCGAATGACAAAGTTAATCGCAAGTTACGATAATTGGATCATGAAACTCCCCCTGATTTCGGTTCCAATTTCATTACCCATGCTTGCCGCGAAAATGTAAATTTGCATAAGGATCCTCGGCCTAAACGGCGACTAACGACAAGACTGGCTCGCGATATTCGACAAAGCGTGACACGCGCGAAAGTTAGAGAGCGCGATTACGCAACACGGTAGCCGTAACAATGCCACTAAACGACGCCGCTGGAAAAGTTATCCGTCGCGAAGCGTTTGAAAGTAATTGCACAGGCGCGGCGGCGGCTGCGGACTTTCACGGGAAAAGGGTCGCCTAGCTGCGTGTAAACGATCTTAAGGCAGCGTTCCGGGGAAAAAGGAAGAGCTACGCAGTGAAACCATGAACCACCCAGAAGTGTAACACTAGCCACGACTCGCGGAGAGGCTAGCGCGCCTTACGGCGCGGCGCAGAAATCGCCGTGAGGATCGTGCAAATCCTAGACACGTTGCGCGAAAAAATGCGTGGTACCGGGTATAAGGTGACCCGGCGACCGGTCACCTGCCGTTGGATGCCGAAGACACCTTATACCAGCGGCGATACATCCTGAACGAGAGCCTGCCAGATGATCGACGATGGGAAATGGACCACCACCGATGACGTTCATCGTGAAACGTACACCGCGCAACCTTGATCTTCGTACGCTAGAACGATGCCGTGGGAATTTTTGTAATATTCCTGCACATTTTAATAACGCTGTGTTTCGTTGCGTTTGAAATGGAGCGCAACCTTGGTGGAAATTTCACCATACGCGCGAAACCCTAATCAACTCGTTAACTATTATTTCTTTAGATGCTAGGAGAACTATAGCGGATTTATGTTTACTAGGAAAAGGAACATTGACGTTGATCCAAGTTCTATACGGTCGCGTTAATTTGACGATTTTTGTTTCGAAATCGGTGTCAATAATTGGAAACGTGCCTGGATTAGGCTTACCCTACACGTCCTCGTCGAATTGTTCAAGTAGAAGATCGCTTCCCGTCTGCTTTGTACTTCAAGTATCTCCGTCAATTATACTAATTACATCTCCGCCTCGCCGTTTAATTCCACTCTAACCGAATCCTTGACACCAGTTTTACGGATTTTACGTGCATAATTTGACCAGCCTCCGTAAAAATACGCGTGTACTGCATATAAATATTCGAACGTAGAAGCGTGAGGATGATGAGAGTCGCGTAGAATCCATATTCATATCATCGTATTACGTAAAGTTAACATTAAATACTGAAAAATAATATCTATGATCTCCACACGTTTAGGTATGAAATCTGAACGGCGTCAACGTGACGAGTTCCGTAAACCTATGGTTAATCGCTCGAGTTACCGCCATCCGCGTAACGCGCAAGCACACGCGTAAATAAACGGGAATACACGTTTCGGCGGAAAACAAAAGAGGAGAGGGGCAATTTTTCTGTTGGCGCGTAGAAAAGGCCGGGAGTAGACGCGTGGGCTCGTTTGGAAGCCCTTTATATTTCGAATTACATTTCATGCGCGCTTCCTAACGAGGAAGCAACGCGTCTACCCGTACCTCCCGCGCGACTGTTTATCCTTTCCTGTGCACGTTGCGTCGTGTTTACACGCGTAACAGCCCCGAGTCGAGACATCACTTTGAAGTGTCGCATCTGCGGTTACCCAAGAACACCCTGCGGTGAATATCGTGGAAATGGGTAGAGAGAACTTTGCGTTGCTATTTAATCCCTTCGCACGGCCCGTACAGGCGCACGTTTCGCGGGCGGTAACGGTAACGCGATTTCGAGTGGAGGATTTTAAATCCGGCACGGAGAAGCATTCACCGCTGTGCACCCTCTCTCGATCCCTTTTTTGTGTCTTTCTCTTTCTCCCTCTCTCTCTCTCGATGTCTCTCGATCTCTCTATCTCTCTATCTCTCTTTCTCTCTGCGCGTAGTAAAGCTTTCGCTATGGGACATCGAGTGTACGGCAAGGTGTACGGCAGCATTGGCCAGGACACTGCTATTCCTTTTGTAAAGTACTTATAAGTGGCTACTTTCGTGGGATTAGCGTGGAGTGTTTGAGAAAAATGTTTGTTCGGTGGCGGATGCGAGAGGCCTTTTATTCATGACGCGTCGCGTCGCTTTCGTAGACTCGGTCCATGCGGATGCTTCCAATAGGGTAAATGACCCACGTACACTACTCCCTGTTTCTATTGTACGATTCCGATGTTTAATAAATATTTTCGATTCTTAGTGAACTTCGTACGCGGGAATCGTACAAGACACGCGTGGAATTTATAGTTTCCAAAGCTAGCGATTCTTCTTTATTTTCTTATGCACAAAGCTCTTCTCTTTTTTAAAAGACGGTTCTGAATTGCTTTTAAAGGACGTGTTCGAAACGCGGTGAAAATTTACGCCGATTCAAAGGGTTGGAAATATTTTATCGCTCCGGGATTTGATTAAAAACCGCGTTAGAGTTCGTCGTATTCGTACGATGAAATTGAAATCACTCGGAAGATTGAAACCGATCTAGGGACGTTCCAAGAAAAAAACGATCGCTACTTTTTCCCTCAAAAATTTACGCGCTTGGCGACGTTTGATCGTAAATCGGGACAAATACGCGTCTTTATTGAATTATTCGCGAAAAAGATCGAGGGACGACGGGCATAAATTCGGGACGTATCGGTTAGCTCGTCGGGACTGTTACGTTATTTAAGAGCTTACGATTCACCGCGTGCGCGGAGCGGTAGAAAAGAAAGCGATGTCCGCGCGAAGAGTCGGATTTGTTACCCCTTGCTAAGGCCTTCTACTCGATTTTAATCCCACGCAATCCCAAGCGATATTCAACCCCCCGATCTCTGAGCGTACGTAACTCTGTGAAATCGTCCGCCTTCCTTCTCTAATCTCAACGATACTTTCACCTCTCGACGCTGATCCCGCAACAGCGGCCAAAACTCCGTATTGTTATTTCTCGTACGACGGATCCACCCTCTCGTAGCCCCTGTATCGGTTTGTGCGATGAAACAGGCGTCGCTCGAGTTTCGTTCGAAGAATGCTTGGCATTACGAGCCTTCGTCTTCCGCGCGTCAGATTGCAGCGAGCAGGTAGACACCTTGGCTTCTTGATTCTTGCGGACGTTTCTTCTTTCGTTTCGCGGTAACTTTTCCTACATTTCGAACGCTGGCTTATGTTTGACTCGGGACTGTTCTTCGAATAGAGATTCCTTACTATTTGCTGGGAAGCAAAGGGAATGTTTGCGAGTGAATTTTGCAAGAATTATTTTTAATGTAATTCGAAGGCATTAGTAAACATTAACGTTTGATAAATGGATACGATGATATTGTCGACAATGTGTGCCCATAATTATGAAAGTGATCTAAGTGATATATTTCTTGTTTCGAGATATTAATACACTTTCATACGTAACGCTAAATAAATTTCATATAACGTTGAACGAACGAGCACTATCTAACGGTTTATTTTCGACAACATTGCAAAACGTGCATTGAATTAATTTAGTTGAAAATAAGGTGATGTGAAGTAATTGATAAACTCACTTTTTTTTTAAATTTTGATTTATTGTTAGACCACTTTCATAATTAATGGGCACAAATGAGATATTTTCATTTCAATATACAGAAGAGTGGAAGAGTCTTTATCTTTTTATTTGGAGCATAAAATATCCTGCTTACTTAGGAGAATGCGAGTAGCTTGCAGCTGATATTTCCTGTATGGTTTGTTTTTGCAATTGATTTTCGAATTAAGGACCACCTTTAGACGCGCGAAACAAAGGTAAAGCATTTTATTTTACGCTTTCAGTTATCGAAATAAGATACTTCGTTTCCTTGGTTAGATTATCAAGATAAAATATTTTATTTTATATTATACAGATTCTAAAAATGGAAACGTTTTGTTCTCTGAAATTTTGCTACTTATTCATTTCTCTATTTATACCAGTTATATTATATTATATATTTATACTTGTTACCTGTATATATATATATATATTATTTGAATTTGTTATGTAAAATAGTGTTCGCGATATATTTTTGCTGCAAATCAGACCCAACTCCGACCATACCCAATATTCGAATAATTCTTACGAAATTCGCTTTCAAATTTCCCCGTCCTTTTACAGCAAACGAACGGTTAATCCCCGTTGCAAACGCGCCCCATTCAAATTTTATTCGGCAGCGTCCAATTTCTCCGGACTTACTTCTAAACGAATCAAAACGAATTCCCAGAAACGTCCACGGAACGTTCAAAGGCGATACTCCGCGTACGCTAACTCCACCAATTTTTCCTCATTTCCCTTTCAAACGATCGACACGGGGCAACGTTTCGCTGCGTAATGTATATCGGTGTCCAGCGAGGGTCCCGAATATCCGTGGCATCTGGCCGAAAGTGCAAGAGGGGGGGCATTGTGCCTCGTGCATAGTTCGCATTTCCTCGGTACATTCTCAGTCCTTGCCTCTGACTAGGAACATGATTAGTATACGCACACTTGACCTGGCCGACCTATTGTCAGCGCCGAGCGAGAGAAACACCATTATAACGATACCGAACACGAACACCCCATTATTCGACACCCCAGCCTTTACGATGTGTCCGCGTCTGTTTATTAAAGTCCTTTGCTTTCGCCTGCGTACAGCATACTAACCTACGCGCGCGTATACAGAGAAGAGGCTATTTGATTTTTTTTTCATCTAAGAAGTCTTGGGCTTGTCGGATTAAATTAACCCATTAACAGCCTGATGGAATATTGGGGTTGCAAGTTGAGTAAGAATACTCGATTTTAATTTCAACGGAGTGATTTTATTTTATTTCAAAGGCTAGAGGAATACGTCTTTACTCAGCTGCGAAAGAGCAAGGAACGAATGCTTCGAACGCTCTTGAAAATACGCGTGGAAAACTGGCGCCGATATTTAGAAAAGACGGCCCCGGGCCTTACATATGTTTATTGCACCAGACCCTTAGGTCTGCTACGGCTAAAGGACCATCGGCTTCAGTGACTGAGCTAGCCCTGTTGTTTAATAAGCAGTGCTTCTCAACGTAAACATACATTTTTGCATCTGCTAAGTAATATTATTTCAACACAGCCACGTTCTTCTAGAATTTATAGACCGTACCGAGCAAATAATCATTTTCAGGATATCGTATCGCGTTTTCTACGGTTTTAGCGACGCACGAGGGAAGTAGAGGAGGCCGAGAAGAAGATGCGAGGTTTTAGTGACAATAGTGTATACAATTGTACAAAGAAACATAGTTCAAGCGAACCCGTGAGCGTTATGGACTCGAGCGTTTACCCCTTTCCATATAACGAGCTACACTCGCGGTGAATATTATAATTCAAGTAAAATGAAAACATGAAAACGGTGTCTATAATAAAGTTTAGTTTCAATAGCACGTTTTTGTTCCAATATGCAAGCCAGGGGATTCGCGAGTCCGAATTAATTACAGTATTTCAACGTCACGTATTTGACACAGTATCGAAGTAACGAGTAGCTAATGTTACAAGATACAGTCTCTGAGAAATTCGTAGGGTAAAGGGTTAAGGGGTTAAAATCGTACCGCGACAAATTCGATCGACGATCAACGCGACAGAACAGAAATGCACGATACTCCGATGAGATAGGGTAAATGTCCCTCTTACTGTCACTTTAAACTTCCCGCGCAACTTCGTTCAATTTGTTTTAGAAGTTACGAGCACAACATTTGTTAATAATCAACAACATTAGTTAATAATCTCTTTTATTTACGATGATTTTCTGCACGTTAAATGTTACGTATTGCGTACTACGTCATTGGAAATATACAACAGAGTCCAATGTTCCTTAGCACTGTTGTTTGAAATGTTGTCACGTAAATGGTAATGATTCTTAAATATATTAGCACGTCAGTTTGTATGACAAATAAAAGATGAATTGTTATAATCATCGCCTTTAGTGCATCGTAAAAATTTCCAGACTTTCTTCTTACGATACATTAGCCGCGTTTTTATGCTCAAACGTCACAATTCATCTCCTAATATTTCGTTTTTAAATATTAAATATAAACACACATGCAACGTCCATCTGCGTTGTTACATAAAAATCAAGTCCAAATTTAATATTGAAATTTGTTTAGTCTCGATTCTTCGTATTACGGGAAATTAAAAATCGAATAAGTTGTTCTCCTCTTGTTTCTCGAAACTTTGACTTTTGTCGCTCGTCTTTCGTGCAATTCTATTCTCGTCGCTCTAAAGTACGTTCCAAAACGTACGTTAACGTTTCCAATTTCAACCGTTTGCGTAGACTTCTATGAGACTGACCTTGCCTAACATCGTCGATTAAGCTCGTTAGAAACGTATTCGTATCACGAATCCGCAAAATGCTCGCAATGATTCAACGGGGGTATAACGCTCTTAATCTTCCGCGACAAAGTTTACCGATGTCGACCGATCGAAGAGACGTCCATCATCCGGAAGGGGAGAAACAAGGGCAGAGAGAACGACAGAGAGAAAGAGAGAGAGATGCTCGGCAAAGACAAACGAGAGGCGGGGTACCGCGTTATCGGATAATTTTCGTGGATTCCTGGCTAAACTAGCGAAATGATGGATCGACTTGCAGAGTAGCGGCTGAGTCGGAAGATCGGTAACGTGTGAAATTTTTGAAAGGCAGGCTAAGCGCGATCTCGCGCTCGACCGTGCGTGCACGTTAGCTACACACGTTGCTCCAACAATTTATGATCTTGCTACTCCTCTCCTTCTCTCCGCCTATCCGCCTTTCCACGATCCAATCCCTTCCGGATTCTACGAATTTTCCACCGTTTCTCCGACGACTTCCCCAAATGAATTTCTCTTTGCTTCGATTGTTCCCGGCAAAGCTACGGTCGATTGTAGCACTTTTTTAATTTCAGTTTGACGGTATACATGGGAAATAGATCGTCCTATTTCTTCTAACCGATAAGGTAAACGTGAGTACCGAGTACTGCCACTTTAAAGTTCGCGCGTAACTTTAGGTAACTGTTTTAGGACGTGTTTAACTTAAAAATCTAGTTGTAGTTTGAAGCATAATGTTGTTTAGCGTCTCTTCTATTTATGAACATCTTTTTGTATGTTCAATATAAGGAATTGGTTAATAGTTGATTGGAAATGTACGAGAAAGTCCAGGGTCTCTCTTACTGTCACTTAAAAAGTTCTCATTTAAATAGAAACACGTTTTACATATATTAGCTTAGATAAACGTCGCGCCATTATTGAATTATCACGCGTCCCATACTTTGTAATTACATTGGTCGCGTTTTAATGTTCAACAGCACATTTACCTCCTAATATTTCGTTATAAATATTAAGTGTAAACGTATATACAATATCTGTCTGTTAATACGTAAACCGAAATCCAAATTTGTTATCAAAATTTCTTCACTTACGATTCTTCGTACGTTACTTTGCTATTAAATAAACGAATCAATGCGTCGCTCATAGAAACACTGACAACAATTAATTCGTTATATTCAACGTACAAAAACGTGTTCATAAATAAAAGAGATAAAGTTAAAAAGATGTTCATAAATAAAAGAGACGTTAAACAATCGTATGCTCCAAAGTGGAACGATCTTTACGTTAACGACGTTTTAAAATAGTTAACGAAAGTTACTTAAAGCGCGAACTTTAAAGTGGCAGTAAGTGTTTGTAAGTGGTACATGTATCGTAAGTGTTTGAAATTTTGCAAAAAATCCAGTCCGACCACTTTTCCACTTAACCTCTCATACGTAGATTCGTCAGCCTTTATCTCTTTCTATGGATCACCTCCCCTCCCCCTAACTCGGATTTTCCTCGGCAGCAGCTCTCGAAATCGCGTCAGCATTTAGCGAGCAGTATATTAGGCGAAATACAAGCGGATATCCTCTCACGGGCCATTACTGTTACCTTTGATCATCGCATGACCGGAGAGTGGTTAACGCTGCGTCATCAGAGCATGAATTTCTCTCTATCTGCCCGGTATAATTTACAATCCGTGTCGGCTTTCTCGCTGAACGTCCGAAACTGGATAGACCTCCTTCTACCAACCCCACGGAAGCACCCTTTCGCCCATCCAGCCGCCGTTATCGGCGCGAGCCTTTTCATTTTTCCTTTCTCTGCTTCTACTGCCAGTCAACACTGTACTATGGTAAACGTCCCGCGTAAATACTGCCAATTGAAGCTTCAAGCGAAACTTCATTTAACACTAGGTTTACGGACGTTACAGGCTTTTGGAAGAATACGCGTATACTGCATATAAATATTCAAACGTGAAAGCGTGAGGATGAAGAAAATCACGTAGAATATATACTCATACCATTGTATGAATTGAGATTAACATAAAGTAGTGAAAAATAATATTTATGCTCTTTATAATCCTAGGTATGAAATCTGAGATGCGTCAACGTGACGCGTTCCGTAAATCTAGTGTTAATTACAGGCGAACCTCCTACAACGCGGTACTTTTACAACGCGGCACCCTTACAACGCGGTACCTTTACAACGCGGTTGGAAAAATGCGGAATGTTTCTTACAACGCGGTACTTTTACAACACGGTTTAGGAAATGTTAAACGTTTCCTACACCGCTGTACCTTTACAACGCGGTACCTTTACAACGCGGCACCTTTACAACACGATACCTTTACAACGCGGTTCCGCTACAACACGGTTTAGGAAATGTAGAACGTTTCCTACAACGCGGTATTTTTACAAGACGGTTTAGGAAATGTGGAATGTTTCCTACAACGCCGTACCTTTACAACGCGGTTGGAAAAATGCGGAACGTCTCCTACAACGCGGTACTTTTACAACACGGTTTAGGAAATGCGGAACGTTTCCTACAACACGGTTTAGAAAATACGGAACGTTTTCTACAATGCCACATTTCTATAGTGTACGTGTACATATTCACCAATACGTATTTGTAGTTCTTTTTCGCTTATACTGTATTCATTGTCAAGTCAAGTCAGTTTCTTTTGTGTGCGCTTATGTTTTGGGTAATATTACACTCAGTGACTCGGAGCACAGAGCACACGTGATATTTTTAGTTTTTATATGATGTCAATGCTAATATCATCGACGAAGCATAGGATGGACTATCTATTTTTATATAGAATCATCCGGGGGCCATTTATTTTAATATCGCGTCACGCGACATTAATTATTTAGACTAGATTAAAACGATAGGAAATTGCAACTAAATATCGCGATGCGCAATTGTTTTTAATATTACGCAACTGATATAACAACAGTAAAGGAAAGCTGCAGTAATACAATGATATGCAAATAAGATAAACGTCAACAAATTGAAATACATGTGAAATGCGTTACAGAGGATTCATTTTATCAACGTCGATGCTCTTGCATTGAACATAATTCTATGTTCTATGTTCTATGTTCATAATTCTAAAAATCGTTACTGTAAATAAAAAAACGTTCGCTTCTTTACACGCTCGGTATTCCAAATATTTGAAATTTACGATGTTTCCCATGAACGAGTGGGTCTATCCTGTTTACGGTAAGCTACTAGATACTGTAATGTAACCTTGGGTTACCTACTGTCCGTCCACGAAAAGAAGGCAGACACTCGTCTTTGCATTCTCACTGTAGACGTGACCTACCACTGTCTTCCCTATCGCCACACGCCGCCTTCGTTTATTAAACACCACTGTCGATCTTTAACGTCTTCGTTTAACGGCGAACACGGCGTGTGCGCGTAGGAAGGCTGGCAGATCGTACGTAGAACTGGAATGTAAATAAATACTTGCGCGCCTTCTTGTCGCGGACTAACAGTAGTGCTCTCGACGGTAAAAAGAACGCGTGAGAAATTCCACGGCGCTGTTCGTCGAGTCGCGAGCATGTCTCGCATTCGCAGGAGTCGCCACGTTCGTCGCGCGTTAATTATTATTTAGTTAGCGGGGCACAGATTCGAGGCTAATGTTTCGCAAGCGTTGGCAGCAGAAGAGAACGTGTGTGTGCACGGTTTCAGAGCAGCCTGTTGCATGCTGGCATGGACTGACGTCATTTCCACCACCGGCTCGTAGTGCGAACTCGGAGTGGGGTTTGGAAACCGACTGAGAGTCAGGGGCGTTGATAGTAGTGGGGCAAAAAGGGGAATATAACGCTCGGAGGGCGTGCTTGACAAAGGCGTGGTTACCGTGTCCCCACCCAACAATAAACAAGCAACTCTGACGTTAATTTGTTTGTTTTACCCTTTCCACCGTGCTCTTTTGCTCCTCCGTAGTTGGCCCATCTCTCCCTTTTTTTTCACGCTCTCCAGTTTGCCTTTCACCTGTCCTACTCCTGCGCGGAACAAAAATACTTCCCCTGCCCGATATACGTCCGCGAAAACGGTCAGCTTTCTTCGTAGCAGTCGAACACTTTGCAAACGAGAGGCTACGGGCTAATTTCGTGGCAACATTGTAGATGTAAGTGGCACGCAAGTGGCTACAGACGGTGTTCTCGTTTTGAAAATTGCAATTCAAACGGTATTCTCATTTGAGAAAATTGGAGTACGGAGCGCGTTAAGAAAAAGGACATTATTTTTACGCCTCTTACGATTTAGGGTAACGATTTTAAGGATTGTATTCGATATAACCATGAAAATTGATGAAGATATCTCTCTATTATGCATGTGACTTAACCCTTTACGGACGAGCGTCGACAAATAGTCGCCCAATCATTTTTTGGCTTTCCGAACCCATGTCGACTATTAAAGCATAAAACTTAATGCAATGAATACTTAACGTAATAATAAACATTTGAAATCGTTGGAAATTAAATGGTTTGGAACTCAAAAGCGTGGAAAGTCAAAGTCGTGGAATTAAAAACTAAAGTACTCTCACAAGTGTTACTACTTCTCGTCCGCAAAGGGTTAATAGTTACGTTCTAGATTATATATATATATTTTTAGTCGATAAAATACAACTTAATCGCAGGACAATTATCTTTATTTACGTGTACAATGTTCACTTATTTTTTTAACAGTAATATATATATATATATATATATATATATATATATATATAATAAAGTATAATAAAATAATTCTTTAAGTATATGTGTTCACATTTTACGTTTCGTGTAAGTATTACACGTAAAGGGTTAAAAAAAGAATTGTCCTGCGATTAAGTTGTATTTTATCGACTAAAAAAATATCTATGTATGTTTACTCTTTAAATGATTTAAATTCGTTCCATCGTGAAAACTCGCCTGAACCCTAAATGCGCATCTAAACAAAGAGCATAATCTTCGTTACCGTAACGTAGCTAAAAGTTACCGAAACGTCTAGAAGGCATTGTCGCGTATTTTCGGTTCAGTGTTACGCATTCTGAACTCTAAAAAATTGTACACGATTAAAAGCATTTATTAAGAAAGCATGGAACTTGCGCGAAATCTTGTTACTAGCAAATTGAAATGCTACTTTCTTAAAGCATCGAAAAAACTTCTGTTTAAATCTCGTAAGACGTATCGGGTGATGTAACATTCGTAACGAAAATCGGATTGAACTGAGCAAAGTTAAAATAATAAATATATCTCGCTCATTTCAAACGCATATCGAGAAAATGAAAACAGTATTCTCACTTACCTGCATTTCTTAATTCGATCAGATTCTGTAATTCGTTTTTATAGTAATGGATTTTTGTAGCTCCTTAATGCTACGATTAAATTAGGGGGGGAATTAATATATTCGAGTATAATTAAGCCTTTGGCTGCTAAATAAATATCCTACATCTAATATATGCGTCCTCGAAAATTGGTAAAAATATACGTATTTGTTTTCCACAACGCAACACTGTTTTTATCATAATTTATATTTCGTCTACCATAGTTAATCACGCGAACCTACCGCTTTTGTAGTAACAAAAATAACTTCCACCTGTGCACTGAAAATGTTCGCAATTTTAGAACGCCGTAGCGAAAGGGTTAATTAGCATTTAAATATCGAAGTAAATACGCTGGTGTAGCGAATGAGGTTTACGGCCAACTGGAAGCGTGGTTAATCTTGTTTTCTTTGCAAATGGTTTGCACACGTTTCAGGAAAAGAAGGTTCGTCATTGATATCGAAATTTCAAATCGTACGTGTTAACCCTTTGGCGTACAATAAGGAGTCTCACTCGTTCTACGATTTGTAGCGGAGATTCGACAAAAAAGTAAATATTACCGAGGGTAAAATTTCAATTAACCCTTTGCGGACGAGCGTCGACAAATAGCCGCCGAAACTTGTTCAATTCTATGGATAAATGTCGGTTTTCAAAGCAGCAAATTTGGATTAGTGACACTGATATGCACTTTCGATAATAATTCAGCGAAAATTCGTTCAACGTTATTAAATATGTCCGCGATGCATTTGTAATTGAATGGAAATTTCTTACGTATTATTTTTTCTCGTCCGCAAAGGGTTCAACTTTAATCCTAACTTCGTTTTATTGTAAAATAAAACGTGCCTTGAATTGTTCCTACGATCTCTACTTCACAAGATATAAAAGCAGAGATAAACGTACTTACTTACGTTAGCATGCGTAGGTAATAAAATAATTGTAGGGCAATGGGTTAATTACTAGACTGCGGATTTTTACGCATTTATAGGAAATTGAAATACGTAAAGGAATACAAGGATGCAAGTGGTATTAATAAATGCAGAAAATATTGAAAGTAAGATAGAAATTGTAGCGTTCAAAGGGTGAAACTATCCCCTATTTGATTCTCCTCTCGTTAACTTCATTTGTAAACGTCGGAATTTGCACAAAGATCCGCGAAAAGAAGCTAGGGGAATTTTTTACAAAAATAAAAACGCGTCTAAATCGACGTCGACTGATTCGCGCGAACAGTTTAAATACTTGAGTTGTTGAATTTTGCAACGTCAATAGTTAATCAAATATTTGAGTAGCCGATAAATTTTCGGGATTCAGGGATCGTTGATCAGGTATTGAAATTATCGACGAGCTTCGAGAAACAGCGAGTGGTTCGCAACATGCTTAACTTACCATCGAATTTCGAGTCACAGGTTAATTGGGTAGCCGAGCAATCGTTGAGTTCCGCAAATTTGTTAAACGTGTAATTGAATATTTAAGTTGTCGCGGTATTCGAAGTAGCCGCGAGTGGTTAATCGCGTGTTCGAGTCATTGACGAATTTGAAACAGTTCAAGCGGGCGGATGTTTGAATTCGCGAAGGCGTTTGCTATTAAATCGACGACAAAAAAAGTTTAAACTTCGTTCGTGAAGCAACGCGCAATTAAATGCGGAGCACGCTATTATCGCGTGGCGACTTCGATCGACGATCGTAGAGCGAGAAGAAAGGAGACGGCAACGCGAATCGAAAGATTAACCGTAAAATCTTTTTTCACGCGTATAATCTCTTCTTAAAGGTATTTACAATTAAAAGCGAAACGAATCACGTTCGATAGAGCGACAGGTTGCGCAAGTCAACCCGACCTTACCCCAAATGACGTTGGCAGAAAGATTAAACGAATGCGTATCTGTACATCGGCAAATAACTTCTACCTCGAACATTTTATCACGATTCTAACATTTGCACAAGTGGCGGAGAACAATCGGCGAACAGACACATACGATAAATAATTCATTCTACGTATTTGTGTCGCGCTTACACGATCCATTTTATTTTCCTTTTTTTTTATAACAATTTCTTTGATTGTGGGGCAAATAATAATTGGTCGGTAATTATAATCGTTAATCAGTATTTTTTCGATCGCTATTGGTATTGATTTCTAAGCAAATTTGTGCTAAGATGTTAAGTATCGATCGTCTACTCGAATACTTTCTACCTTCTCTCGCTTCATTTCTACGTGTAAATATTATTGTAGTTTTTTTTTATTAACTTTTTGAGAAATAGTCGTGCCATTTAGGCGCTGTTTGTAAGATTAACGTTGGAACTA
Organism: Eucera pruinosa; assembly: GCA_028830335.1. NCBI lineage: Eukaryota > Metazoa > Arthropoda > Insecta > Hymenoptera > Apidae > Eucera > Eucera pruinosa. The sequence goes on along the minus strand of JAMYCR010000001.1, from coordinate 2,653,871 downwards.
TCAAAACAATCGAAACGACTGGCTACAAATTTACCATAACTATTAGATATATAAAATTACAGCGATGCATTTTTAAAATATTCCATGGTGATTTAATTTTCCGTGGAAAATATAAACTAAGACTCAAGTTTCTAAAGGGAACAAAAATCTTGAGCAGCTACTCAATAATTAATCTTGCATTTGAAAAGTTTCAACGAACATACAAATCAGCGTTCTTCCAATTAATTCTACAATCTGTTGCACGATAAATTCTTACCCACGTTTCGATAGCTTTATTTATTAATAGGTGTGCATCGTTGAAGAATTTCGTTCGTAGGGATCTTAAGAAAATGTTCGTGTCCATTGTTAGCCATCGTGAATGAGGCTTAATACCGCGTGAAAGGAATTCTTATTGGTTTTGGCTTAACGTGCGTTCGTGTGGTATTAATCGACGAGAAACAGAAGGTGATTTCGTCAATTTACATTCGTGGATGCATAATCAACTTGTGTGAACAAGACACGTAACAGTGTTTACTCTGATTTACTATGAATGTAAGCTGTTGGCCGGTCTTCGAAATTCCAGTAGATTAGGCTTCTGCATAACCAGACATAGCACACGTGCGCGGCTCCAACAAAAGACTCGGTTAATACTTACCTACAAGGTTAACGAATATCGTAACATTTCAATATTTTAACCATCGCTATTTCACGCTGCAATTATTAATAATCCAATTCCCTTTATTGTTGCAAAATTCGGCGTTTATTTTTGTACCTGTCGGAAAAGTTTCTAGTAAAATACAGGCGCTTGTTAGATTTGTATACAATAGTTAGCGAAAAGTAACAACAATTAAATCTAAAGCTCTACTGAGAAGTATGCGTTGCTTTTTCGTACGTTCGTAGAAAGACGTTTTCTCTTTTAACATCTGGTTAGTTTTGGACCCGAATAACACTACAAAGTAACACTGCGAAGTGAGCCTTCCTTGTGCTGAATTTAAAGTAAAGAAATATCTTGTTATTTCTAATCCCTGAAATCTTCCATAATCTACTAGCGTTCGATTCGTCGATAAAATAAATTTGATAACCTACTTTTATGTCTGGTTAATGTATTTTAAATGTAAGATATATTTATTAAATTGCTGGTACACCTAATAGGCATATTATACTTAAACATGTAACTCTGCTAACGGAGAATTAATTTCAATTAAATAAAGAAGGCAATTCGACGCTTGGAAAATTAATATTCTTTCTCTTAACGAAATTTGTGTATTCATTTCACGCGCTATCGCAACGTTCTTCTAGTTTCCGTACTTTGCAATCCGAAAACGTTTTCATCTTCTATCAAATTATTAAGAGTTCGTTTGAAATACAAGAAACGAACATAAATTATCAACAAGTTGATTTGAGATTAAAAAGAGAGACGATTAGATGAGTAAAATAATCTTCCTGTTTTCCAACGCAATTTTGTTGCCAATTACGAAAGCGGCGTGAGTCGAAAGAAAAAAGGGAAAAAGAGATTTCGATATTTTTCTGATACGAATCAAAGTGAAGCTCAATTTTTCTAGTTTCTTCATTTACACCGCTTTCGTAATCATCGGTCGTAATTATCCCCGTTTGCGTAGAATCGGAGTGCAACGATCACGAATATTTGAATTGCGTCACATTTTAGGAAACGAAGCGAAATAACGCAGAATTTCATTTAAATTTCATTCACATTTTCATTTCGAGACAAACGATAGTTTGTCGTAACGTACGTATTGAACACTAGATTGCCGAACGTTAATTGCATCATTTGGCAAAATTTCCGGAAAAATACGCATATACAGGATATAAATATTCGAACGTAGAAGCGTGAGGATGAAGAGAATCGCGTAGAATACGTTTTTCATACCATTGTATTAATTAAAGTATTAACATAAAGTAGTGAAAAATAATATTTATGGTCTCTATAATATTAGGTATGAACTTTGAAATAAGTTAACGTGACTCGTTCCGGCAATCAAGTGTTAAATGCAGAACATTTTTCCTAAATATTCAAATGTATGGGGAGAGGAGAATTTTGCCGGATAAAAGAAAAGTGGTAGGCGTGACTAATCAGGTCCAGTGTGGAAATATTATCGCGTGCTCATGCAGATCCACCCTAGATATGAAATTCGTTAGAATCGATCTTAGCAGAGCAACGGAGGGATGCTCGGAAACGGGGAACGACTTGACCTTGGCTGGATTCACGCGTAGCTGAGCTAACGCAAAATCGAAACGCGTTACTTCCACAGCGTGGATCTCCTAAAGCTGGCTTCACATCGTGACTTGCAGTCCGCAGCCTCCCGAACGCGTACCAAACTCCAACGCCGTTCAACGATTCAACGTTTCGCAATATTTTCGTACAATTATACCCGTCTGCTTGCTTCGGTAACCTTTTCCGCGTTAGTCGTTCGTGTCCAGACCAAATCACGCGTACGCTAGAATCAGGGATTGAACCCGTGGCAGCTGTGAATTTGCGATAAAGATTCGCTTCAGCGTCGCGTACGAACGCGATCTAATTGGGCTGCTCGGAAAAGTTTGTAACGTTTTTCACGAAGCATAGAATAGAATTCTTTCGGATCGATTCTTACACGAAATCATCACTCCCTTGTTAAACGAAAACAACTGCCTTTTTTAAAACGATAGGAATTCGAGATAAATATACCGCCGCGAATTAAACGTTTCCGATATACGCGATCTATAATAGCTACGTTTATAATAATGAGTGTGGAAGTATATCGTCGTGTGTATTGGATTACTACCATTTAATCTTTTGTAAGCCGAATTTTATTTACTTTTATTATTTACGAACAAACGTGTAATTATATTCCATAAATCGATAGAGGGTTAATTTTGTTAATTTTAATGGTCGGATTGAGTATAATTCTTAACTGAGTCGTTTCGAATCGCAAGAAGCGTAGCATCGCGCGCAATATTACTGGCTTAGAGTAGGCGAAGACAACAAAGTTGCTCAACCGATGGAAACTATAATTAAATATTTCGCGACGCACGCGTTTTCGACACGCGTGATTTGTAAAATACAGATGTGTAATAATGTGGATAAAAGTATATCTTCGTACGTATCGGAATTCTATCATTCGATCCTCTATAACCCAAATTTAATTTACTTTACCGTAGGATTATAAAGGATTAACTTTCGTAACTTCGATGAGAGGGTTGAATACGATTCTTAAACGAATTATTCTAAACCGTAAGAGTCTGTTTTTTTACACTCGTCGAATTATGCTTTGAAATTTACTTCAGTTTCTTATAAATGGATAGTCTACTCTGTACTTGGTCAACGGTACTAGCTTCAGCGATGAAATTAGTGATATTAGGAGAGGTTCATCTTCTAGGATCCTTTTTATTCCTTGCCTTATAACAACGAATTACACTCGTGGTGCAAACTGTAGTCTACGCGCAATAAAAACGCAGTGCACCGTTTCCAGAGTTTAATTTTGGTTTGGATTGGCAATTATAGGGTAGATGTCCCACGTACTGTCAGTGTCCCTGTAACTGCTACTTGAATTCGTTTTATTCATTAGCAAAGTAATTGTATAAAGAATCGTAAGTAAACAAATTATTATACTAAATTTGGACTTCGGTTTACGTAACAACGCATAGACGTTGTATATTCATTTCCATTCAATATTTATAAATAAATATTAGGAGGTAAATATGTGGTTGAATATTAAAACGTGACCAATGTAAGTATAATATATGGAACGTGTGATACGTCAGTAAGGCGCGGCGTTTACTATATATCTTATATATGTTACACAGAACTGACGTGTTAATATATGTAAAAACGTGTTTCTATTTAAATTAGAAGTTTTCAAGTGTCAGTAAGAGGAACCGTGGACTTTGTTGTGCATCTGCAATTACATAGTAATGAATTTATTATACTGAAAATCTAAAAAAAATGTTCATAAATAAAAGAGATCCGTTGAACAATGTTATGCTGCAAACTGAAACGATCTTTACATTAACGACGTTCTAAAATAGTTAAACAAAGATACGCGCGAACCTTACGTTTAACTCTGACCAAATTTGCATATAGTTACAATTATTAATATATGCAAAACGCGTTTCTATTTAAATGAGAACTTTTCAAGTGACATGGAACTTTGTTGCACCGTTTCAATTACATTGCAACTAATTCACTATATTCAACGTATAAATAAAAGAGGCGTTGGATGATATTACTCTCCAAACTGAAACGATCTTTATATTAACGACGTTCTAAAATAGTTAAACAAAGTTACTTAAAGCGTGAACCTTAAAGTGGCAGGGCGTGGTACATTTACCCTTCTTCATAGCGTACGCTGACAATAAATTCGTCAACGAGGAAACGTGTCGATCGCGCGAAGAAACATTGCCAGCGGCGTGGTTCGCGCGATCTTGTTTTGATCTATTTCGCGGCACGAGCAGTGGGACAACTGGCCGTTGCCTTATTAACGATTGCGTGAAACGTTTGATGGCACGCTTTCGCCACGGATAATGGGCCACTTTCGCGTCTCGAGCACCTCTTTCGTCGCCACTTGTACGAAAACCACGCTGACACGTACTTACCACGTAGGGTATGTCTAAAACGTCCCATTCAAGTTTCCAAGTGCCGGTATACTAATCACTGGGCGCGGGACGTCGGCGGAGCTCATTGAAACGAACAAAAGCGTATTACTTCTAACGAACATATGTCTGAAAGTTAATAGTTTCGGAAATAATGCTAAAGTTTTCGCATCGAAGTGAACGATTCGCAAGGGGTTCGTAAGAGAATGAAATTCTGCGGTCGCGAGACAAAACCGCGCACAGTGGTACGAAATACCTAAAATGCGACGAAAATTTCTTTCCCATGGCAATTTTATTCTTCCGCATTTCTAGCGTATCGTTATTGCAAGCGTAGCATTGTAACCGGGCTGCAAAATTTTAGACCGGTTTCAATTTTCTTAACCCTTAATTAACGCGTCTGCGAGACCGCTAATACTCATTTATCTTTACATTTCAGGTTCGATTTCGTTACGTGGACACGTTACACTGTAATTGGAAGGTATCCAAAGTGACGAGCTCGTAAATCGCGCGGAAAGTGAAACAGAGATGAAGTAAGTAATTATCATAATAATAATTAATATTACAATATAAATTGTATAGTAATTACAAATATAAATTAATGTTATAATTATTATTATTATTTGCCAAGGGTTAAAGAGAAAGTAAAGAGTGCGACTTAAATTCAGAATTCGATTCACTCTTCGATCACCATAAGTTGAATACCTTTGCGTATCAACGATTGGTCGTTCAATTAATTAATTTCGTCCAATTCTACGTACGGCAAATGCAAGCGTAACTTCATTTAACTATTTTAGAAGTTATTTCTAATTTTATTTACAGGTTGAATATAATGAATTTAGTTGCTACGTAATTGAAACGGTGCAACAAAGTATCAAACTTTGAAATCCACAGCATCAAGCCACTTGAAACGTTCTCATTTAAATAGAAACGCGTTTTCCATATATTAGCACGTCAGTTCTGCGCAACAGATACAAGATGTACAGCAAGCGTCGCGCGTTTACCGAAATTATCACACGTCCCATGCTCTACAATCGCATTGGTCACGTTTCAAAGTTCAACACCACATTTACCTCCTAATATTCCCTTTCAAGTATCAACTGCAAACGAATACACGACGTCTACGCGTTGTCACCTAAACCAAAGTCGAAATTTAGTATAGAAAATTTCTTCGGTACGTCGCTTTTGCTACGAAATAAAACGAATCGAAGTGTCCGTTACAGGGACACCGACAACTACCCCGCTACGTATTTACGACGTTCCCTGCAAACCAGTGGTCTATCGAGTAGTTAGTGAACGCTCGTACCCGAGTAACCCAATAAAACCCGAAGATGGATCTCCTCCCTGGATCGGAAAATCGCTGCTAACCCGTGGCTGAAAGTGTTTCGTGTGAAGCGAGCTTGTTTCTTAGCAAAGGGAGGACCTAAACGCGCGCGCCACTGACAGGGGTTGATGCAGTTATTCCTTTCTCCGCCGGGTTACCCCTCGCCTCGAAGCGACTCGCGGGGGTGGCCGCGGGGGCCCGTGACAGAAGAAGAGAGGGTGACTCACCCCCTGCGTGCGCCGCGTACTTTCAAGTGCATAGCACCCACAGGCGAGCCACGCGTGACTAGATACCGTTTTCGCGCAAAGGGGGCCACTGGAAGTTATATTTTAATACGCTTCCCAGGCCTCTCTCCTCGGCCAGGTTTCCAAGGTGAGAAAGGCAGAACTAGCGAGCGTGTTTCTATGGCAATGAATTTCAGAGTACGCGCGCTGGAGGGTAGGTTTGAAAGTTTTTCAAGTTGGGATGAAAGTTACCGGGCTTGCGTGGAAAATATTTGCAACGGTGTAGTTTCGGTTTAGGGTGGAGATGTCCCGCGTCCCGACGCTTTAAGCTTGTCGCGCAACCTCGTTTACTTATTTCGCTGGCTGTTTAACGCAAAACGCGTTCCAGATTGGAGCGCAACGTTGCCTTTGCGTCCCTTTCGAGAAAGGTATCTTACGAACGTTGCCCAGGAGCAACTTACGTTTTCAATCTGGGCAAAGAAACTTCGCGTTTTACTTTCTATAATCCTGAAAGCAGAAATACTGTTACGTGTCGTTTGATTCGTACACCGAAGCTACTGAATCTCATTAAATAAACGTCAAGCAGTCCAACTCCAGCCCTTAGTACTCGTGTACTTGGCTCTGGGTGCTTAATACAATCACGGTTACATTTACAAACGTAGAAATCATCGGTCCCATCGAAATATAGCGCCTAACCCTTTGCCTCGTGAATTTTTCGAAGATCATTTCCGTTTGGAACGTTGACCACTTTCTACCGTAACACCGCGTCGAATGCAAAATGCTAAAATACTATACGCGAGTTGCGCATAGGAATCCCCGATCTCGGACGCGTACGAATTAAAGTAAACTAAATTAAAGTGAGTTAAAAGATACACCTGACTTTCGTTGCGATTAGCCCACGAGTTAAACCACGAGCGTACCTCCTCGTCGTTGCAAGGCAAAAGGGTTAATACAAACGACAACGACGACGAGAGACCGACGGATACGCCGTGCGACAGCTGACAACGTTGCCAAACGTTTCGTGCTGTGGCCCGCGCCGGAGAAGGGCCGTGGCAGATCTCGCAACAGTCGCCGAGGTATTACCGCGAAAGAAAGAGAGGCGAAGACGAGAAAAAAAGGGGAAAAAAAGGCGACTCCGTTGCGTGGAAATAATTGGAAGGCGGTCACCGTGCCGCGCAAGCAGGCAGTCGGTCTCCATCTGGCGCGAACTTATCGCAGGTAGCCTTTTTCGCGGATGTGCGCGGCTCGGGGGTGCGCGCCTGCGCCGTTTCGTTACAACACGCGCCCTCCGATGAGCCTTCCGCACGGTTGAGCATTTCCACCATTCAGAATCGATGATGTCACGAAGCGGAGCCAGCATCCCCACTGTCGGCCACTACGGAGGGTGGTGGTGGTAACGGTGCCCTCAGCCCATTGGTCCGACGTACTCGAAGCACCAACACGAATCGCGGGGTCGCCAGCACGACCCAACGAGAGTCCGCAAGTCGTTGCGTGCCAGTCCGTGCGTGTGCTTTACTTAATAATATTTCCACGGCCAGCAGTGCCCGCTAGTGTTCGCCTCTCTCTCTCTCTCTCTTTCTTTCTCTCTCTCGTCTCTCTCCCGATTTCTCGCCCTCTCTCCCTCTCTTTCTTTGCTTCGTGCTCTCTTTCACTCTCTCTTTCTCTCTCGTTTACCGCCTCGCGCTCTCTAACCCCTGTGTGTGCGAAGACCGCACAGGGGTCTCTCTCCAGAGAGAGAGCCAAGAAAGCAGAAGAATCACGCTGCAGAGCAGCACGTGTGCTGCGCTCGTGCGGATCGTACCAGCCACCCCCGTCGCGCGTTTACCTTCGCGTGCACGTCCTGCGATCGCCGAGCTTCAATCCTCGCGAACGATTAATTCGTCGAACGACGGTGATCGTCGAGGCTCCGCGAGGCGACTCGGTTCATCCCCGGTTCGGTTAGTTGGCAGAGCTTCGATCGTTGCAGAAGTGTACCGTAGTTATACGCGAGGACGCGCGATTTTATTCGGAATCTGGCGCGGTTCGGGGCAGGGAGCCACGGCGAACGAGAGAATCGATCGCGCACGTTTAGGGAGATCGAGGATCGACCGATTCGTTAGATTGGACCCGATCGGTGCGTTCGTTATCGGACGCAACACGCCCGCGGGATTTCCGTTGAAGTTGACGGTAGTGCGTTTGGACACGCGAGTGACTGCAACGGACGCGCGATACGCCGTCGCGCGATTTCGTGGGAATTGTACCAAAGTGCGACCTGTGACGATACCACGTTGCCTATCCCGGATTCCTCGTGTTGCTCCCCGAGGAGGAGGCTGGTTGGGGGAACTGCGTCGGCCGACGGCAGCTTTTGGTACGTAGTCACGTGGCTTCTTCTATCGCTATTCGCCTCTTCTACCCGGGCAAATTTCTCCTGACTCTGACCGAGTAAATTCGTTAGGATTTAACCCTCGGAGGGCTGGAAGGTACTTAGATATATCCTGGCTTTATTCGCGCGAAGAGATTTGTCCGTGACAATGGCTGGCCACTCGCGTGACCGCGAAACATCTTTCAAGTGGCCGTGTCAAGCTGCCTCTAAAGTTGCGACTTAAAATGCGTCCGAATCGAATTTAGTTCAGGCTTGCAATTTTCCCTGATGCAAAATTAAGGGAGAGGTGCTTAGTGAATCTTCCTCGCAAGAAGATTGCGTATCTTTGTCGACGCGATTCGAGGAAACGAATACGAGTACGGTTCCGCTTCGCTTCTAAACGTTGCGACGCACTCTTTGCTTTACGCGTTTCGTACGATTTCGTCCGATCGAGTCCGCGGATTTAAATTCTCTATAAATGCATGAAAATCCGCAGTCTAGCTATAAGCCAGTCGTTCGGAGTGGCATTGTTAGCGAAAACCTTGCTAATCTCTGGTCTATGAAATACTTCGCGGTCGAATATATTGATTTTTAGATCAGAAGTGCCGATTATGTTTCGTAAATTGTCGCCTATCTAAAGGTTAACAGTTGGTAGATTATTTGTTACGCGACTTCTGTTTAATAATTGCCTATTTCTAGAGTAGGATTGCCAAAGTATAGACTTGCGAAGCTTTATTTCATTTGTCAACTCCTTAACGCGCGATACTTCTGTTTACAATTAGTGTTTTTCTTTCATTGCGTCTTTGCTATTTCCTATTTCTATGAACAACGCTTCGCGTCCCATTAAATACGAATAGAAGACGCGTTGGTGTCGTTGAATTGTCAGCATCGTGAATTTCGCCAGGGGAATTTGCTCAGCTCTGATCGGTGAATTAAAGAAAAGTTAGAACGTTAAGGGATTAGCAGGCAATTATTAACGATTCGACTGCACGAGTTCTACGATATACTAATCGACTACTTTCGAGCGACGAATAAAGCGGTTAATCGAAAGGATTGCAGCTGCAAGGGAACGGCGCCCTTTTCTGACAATTTCGATAAACCAACGGGCATCGTTTACAAATTAAGTCTCCCTTAGATTCGAATACAAAATTCTTAAGTGACTAATAGACTGCGAACTTTCCTACATTTATGGGAAATTTAAATTTGCAACGCAACAAGAGCAGCGCGTAACGTGCAGCGATATAAAAATATTCAAAGTGAACGAAACGTTGCGGTATTCGCAGGGAGAAACGAGTGTTTATTTTTGTTCCGTTCGATTAAATGCGATTAGAAAAATACGAATTCGCGCAAACATCCGTAATCTAGTAACTAGCATTGGTTGTAACAAGTTTCTCCATTAGTTATTACGCGTGCGTCTATGGAACGAGTTGGAGTTTGGGGTTGCAAAAGATGAGAAAAAAGTAGAGGTGTCTTCCTATTGCTACAAATTCATCGATTGCCTAATTGATTTTTTTTCTATGGTTCCGAGCGAGAATAATTTAGATTAATTTAGTCGAAACACGGTTTATGTAGAGCGTAGAGAAAAAATTATTCAAGTATTTCGCACGCTAATATTCCTTCCGGCCAACTTGTAATACCTAAAAATATGAACAGTTAACCTCTTACAGTCAGTAAATATTAAAAGTATATTTCGTTAACCTTTTCGCTGCGACAGATTTTAATGAAAGAATACGAAGTAGCTGAAATATTAAACCACGTTACGTTTAAATACGTGTTCTCCTTTCGATTCTTTTCTATTCTTTAGTTGACAAAGGGTTTCAGGTGTTTCAAGACGTCAATAGTATTTTTAACCCGTTGCGTTCTAAGTAATTTTGGAAGATCGACGCGTTTCTATGTTCTTTGACGTCAATTCTTTAGTTCTTTATTAATCCAAATTGCTACGTTTTTAAATTCACGAGAGGTCAATATTTCGTACCGATCGTTCGTTTCTGTAAAAGAACGAAGGAGATAAGTTTCATTGCAAGTGGTGTTGAAAATCGAGTGACGCAAATTGTAATCCAATTACAATAAAATATCTTGCACGTATTAATGAACTTTAATTTTAATTCCACGTGTAACTTTAGCTTGCAAGACTGAGAATTTCCAAATAGAAATTCTTGATGATATTTCAATGTTTCGTATTTTACCAAGTATGAAATAGTAAATAGTTAGCGTTGCAGTGTCTTTGCAAAATTCGCAATGCAAAGAGGTTGGTAATTGAAATTGATCAGCAAAAGACATCAACGGTACGCTATGCTTCAATTTTTTGATAGCAGCAAAAGGATTTACAAATTGACGTATTTTACACCGCACTAATTTATCATTCCAAATGATTAAATTGCTTCCACACTACTCGCAATATAACGCTGGAACTACCGAAATGATTTCTCTGCGATTCCCATAAAAATCGTCCAAATTAACAACAATGCGTTATTTGCAAATTGTCGTGATCTTACATAAAAGAAATGATTGAACATAGATTTATTTCCACTGCGTTCTATGCTTCTTTAAAGTATCCATTGCTTCACATTTTCCGATACGATTAAGTTCGTTTTAATCGTCGATAGTTCTAACGTTAACGTAACGTACTCTATTACGTTGTACAAATTTTCTTTTCGCGAGTCACACCCGTTGATTTACTATTTCTTATTTTCGTCTTTGTAAACACGAAGGAAAGTTCCAAGGCATGTTTGGAACACTTTACGGTGGACGTTTTCTAAGAAATTCGCGTTGCGTGGTTTACCGAAACGGGAAAAGCATCTATTAGAAAGACGAAGCTTGTTTTTCTGCACCAAACGTTCGCACAAATTTCACCGCTAGCTTCGCGCTATGTTTACAAAAGTTTTTTTGTAACTAATACTTTTGTAACTAACACACTTTTTTTCTTACGATTCGCGGATAAAAATGAGATTCCTTGTATCGCGGTTGCCATGCCCGAGTGTAAAACCAATACGATAGACTATCCATTCTTCTACAGAATTATAAATAAATATTGCGCGACTCACGTGTCTTCGACGTACATTTCGTGGCAAAGAACTTATTTTTCATCGATGTATGCAATACTATATTTTTATGCTACTCTAAATTCTAAGCCGTGAATCTTAGAAGCGAAAGGATACTCAAAAATTCGTAAGCGACTACTTTGTTCCTTAACTTTTGTCGGTAAGTGTACGTACATGCGTTATGCGTGAAATCCAGATCTATAACAATGCGCACAGAAGCGTGTATTTATGCGCATTGTTTTCAAGCGACAGTACGAAGGACCGTGGACTTTGTTGTACCGTTTCAATTACGTAGCAATGAATTTCTTATATCGAACATATAAAAGAAATGTTCATAAATAAAAGAGCGGTTGAACAATATTATAATCCAAACTGGAACAATCTTTACGTTAACGACGTTCTAAAATAGTTAACGACAAAATTACGCGCGAACCTTAAAGTGGCAGTACGCGTTACATTTACCCTAGCCGTACCATAAATTTCTCATTTATCGTTCCCTGCTTTCTATAATATGTAACGCGACCCAATTGTACCGTATCAACGTTTAGTCGGCAATCTGAAATCCTTCGAATTCAAACAAACGAGTAACGCGCATCCTCGTTAACCCCGCCACTCGAATTTCGTCCCTTGGTCCGTGAAAAACAAAGCAGCAACAAAGACAAACGGCTGAACCCTCCGATCTGTTATCCATTTCGCTGATACGAATCTCCGTAAACGAAGGCTCGTTTCGTCGGCGTGAAAAGGAGCGCGTTTTCCGGCGCGACGCGTAATCGGTTTTCAGAAACGCTACTCTCACTCTCTCTCTGTGTTTGCCGGCGCGCTAAATACGCGTCGACGGTGCGTCGAAAGGAGGCAAAAGCCCTCGCGCGCTTGTCTTGCCGTTTAATAGTCAGTATCAGCGGTGAACGCGAATACACGGTGCGTATGCGAGGATGCAGATTGCATACACGTACCGTATAATGCAGCTTAAGGCACAATATACCCTCTATAGCGCGCTATATCAGGGATGAATGTGATTGAACGGTACGCTGAGTTCTACTGTCTCTGTTTCGCCGTTTCTCCCGCTTCCACGCGCACCGATACGCGCCTCTCCCTTTCCCGCTCGCTCGCCTTGCAACGCCACGAAACACGCGTGCACGCTGCTGAACATTTAGACGCGCATTATTATACCGCGCGCGTAAGTATTCGGCCACTGGACCACCGAATACGCATCGGCTAATCGTAAGCACATGATAGAACGCTCATCTGTAGGATACGTCGTAAAAAATTGAGAATAATAGTAACAATATCTACTTACTGTAAAAAATATAATCGTAGTTCTGGACCTGCATCAATGCTTAATCGGCATTTTTCCGCTTTTCTTGAGGTTTTTCATTTTTCACGACTTAGCTGTTCAATTTAAAAATATGAAAAAATTCCTAAATACGAGAGCTGATATCAGAAGTGCCTCTGATTTTTTTCCATTTTTTTCCATGCTATGGAATAAGAGAAATTACGTGAAAACATGATTTTCATTTTTACCCTGTTACTACCATCCAGGTCGAGATACAGGGTTAAAAATTTGCACGAAGTGTTTTTTTTTATAAGCTATCGAATGACTCGTTGCACGTTGAATTTGGTTTTGGGGTACTTTTGACCCCCTTATCCGGCTATACCCTTTCGAACCGAAGTTCCAACCCGTGTTAAAGAGGCTTGGCGATTTAGAATAATTCGTTTAAGAATCGTATTCGAAACCGATCATCGAAGTTGCGAAAGTAAACCATTTGTAATCCTATGGTAAAGTGAATTGAATTTGGGTTACAGAGGATTGAATGGTAGAATTACGATACTTTTATCCACATCGTTATAGACGTGGATTTTACGAATCACGTATGTCGGGAAACACGTGCATCGCGGAATGTTTAATTAGAATTTCCGTCGATTCCGAAACTTTGTTGACTTCGTCTAGTTCAGTGTTCAACGTGGGGCCCGCGTCTCACAAGGGGGCACGTTGATTGTTAACCCTTTGCACTCCGTTGGCGTCTTTACGGCGACGTACATAATTTTCTTCGCAATTCAAGATTTAAGGTTTTGTATTTATTTCTATTAATTCAATGTCTATTTCTTCCAAAGCAAAGCAAATTAAAGGCCATCCTTCCCATTTCTCAAGTACGGAATAACACTTCAAATTCTCGGAAGCGCCGAAAAATAGTATTCAAGTTACCAGTAGATTATATTATTAAAATTGTTTTCGAGTGCAAGGGGTTAAGGGGGGCACGACTAAAATGGACTCGTCCATAGTTTAAGTTAACCGTATGGCGACTCTCATTCGCTACTCGAGCCGGATAAACGTTAGATTATAGATAATAGACACGTGTGTTTCCTCAACAATATCCTAGTGATTTCTTCTTAAAACCTATCCTTTAAGTTTCTTCATGGAACACGTTAATTTTTGAAAATTAAAACGTATGTATATGTTACGTAGGGGGCACAAGAATTTTAGAAAGGCTTAAGTGGGGCATGGCACGAAAAAGGTTGGGTAACACTGGTCTAGTCAGAACCAGTAATATTGCGTGCGATACTAAAATGCCAAGTAGTCAATAACTTTGGTGTACAGTAACAAGGAGATTAGTAAGCGGGTAAACAGGATTTCGTACGAACAGCGTTCAAAAGAATGGAAAAGATAAGAAAGAATCCTGTATTATTCGTTGCCTTTGTAACGCGTATTATAGATAAGGTAAACGACCGATTTACCGTCACTGTTCCTATAACTGTTTTCAGAAAAGAAAATATTTCCAGTGACAGTACGGACATTGGACTCCGTTGCATCGTTTCAATTACGTAGTAATGAATCTACTACATTGACCGTATGAAGGAAATGTTCGTAAATAAAAGAGCGGTCGAACAATCGTATGCACGAAACTGGAACGATCTTTGCGTTAACGACGTTCTAAAATAGGTAACGAAATTTACTTAAAGCACGAACTTTAAAGCGGTAGTACGCGCCGCGTCTACCCTAAAGTGTTAAAGACGAGTTATCGAGAAAAGGGTCCAGAAATCTGTGAACCTTTTCTTCTTTTTCTTTTTTTTTTTCCAGAAAACTCCTCGACGGCAATTGGATCCGCACTCCGTTGCAGAATCCGTCTGCGTCTCTGTTCCCCTTTCACCGTGTCTCTTTCATCGTGTCGCTCGTATAGTATTATGGTGTAATTAGGGAATAGACTGCATGACTCGCCGTGTAAAATCCGTGAAGCGAACGAGTCCCGTATATCCGCGGTGAATGCCTCGCGTACAAGTGTTGGACACCCCGCGGTGACATTCGACGTACACATTGTGAACGCACTACCTTTCCTCCACTCGAGGGTTCGTTGTTCGTGGGGCTTTTTCTAGCGATGGTTCTCTCGGTTTCGACGTTTAAAAATTGTTTTGTGCGCGTATGGATCCCGTGCGCCGCGTTACGCCAGGCCGCTCGTGGATTGGCTGCTCGTGGAGAGGACGGTAATCGAACGGTTCGATGGTGAAAGCGATTCTATAACCCTTTATGATTCATCTGCTTCGAACAATCGTCCAGCGTTGCATATTACGTAGAAACGCGTCAATTCATCGTTGTAACCGGGTTAGATGTACCGCGTACTGTCACTTTAAGGTTCCCGGTTTAAGTAACTTTCGTTAACTATTTTAGAACGCCGTTAACGTGAACATCGTTCCAGTTTCGAGCATACGATTGTTTAATCGCTCTTTCATTTATGAACATTTCTTTTATACGTTCAATGTAATAGATTCATTGCTACGTTATTGAAACGGTGCAACAAATATTGTTCAACCGCTCTTTTATTCATGAACATATTTTTATACGTTGAATATAACGAATTAATTACTAATTCGTTGAAGATGTACAACAAAGGCCAATATCCCTCATTCTGTTACTTGAAAACTTTTCGTTTAAATAGTCAATGTTTGTGTTTATATATACAAGATATATAATAATCGTCGCACCTTTACTGAATTATGACAATTATGCAGGAAGTACGAAAACGTAGAAACAGTTAACCCTTTCAGTGTTTAGGTCACTTATACGTGTGATTAATTTTGAGCGCAATATACGAATCCGTGTCTTTTAACCCTTTGCGGACGATGAATAATATCACTTAAAAGAGTACTTTGGTTTTGAATTCCAAGCCTCTAAATTTTCAAGCTTTGGAATTCCAGACAGTCGAATTTCCAAAACTTTGAAGCATTTATTAACGATATTCATTTACATTTCTTGCTTTAACAATAGACTTGCGTCTGCAAAACCCAAAAAATGATTATTACAAAACGATTGCCAATTATGAATTCGGAAATGACGATAACGATATCCTAAAATTACTTACCACTGGAACGATTAATATTCGAGGAAATTATGTTACGAGTACTCTTAGTTTCTTTTTCATCTTTTCTTATTCTTTTTTTTTTTGCCGGTTAATTATTTTTTTTCGGACGGTTGTCGACTAAAGTTGAAAATGTTTCGGTAAACGCGATTACTCGGAGGAAACGTGAGCGCGAGCGATTTTCCTCGTAGAAGGCCGGAATTGCATTAAAGCAAATCGTTTTACACGCCTAGAGGAGGCTTCCATAAAATCTTTAATCGTTTAACGGCCAGTTAACTATACGTATTATTAACGTGTCGTTAAGCAACCGTGGATACCGTGCAAATGATACACATATGTGCATAAACATTGCCCAATGGAGCGTTCAGCAATTTATTATACGTATATAAAAACTACCATTACGAAAATAAATTATCTTAAATTCATTAACTTCTCCCATTTCTTTTGTCTCGCGTGATGGACGACGCGTCCGACGCTAAAAACGCTTCTGCGTGCTTAACGAATAACACGTAGAAGCAAATACATATGTACGGAGAAGTAACGGTGAAAAATGTAATTCAAAGTTCTTTATTATTATTATATTTAATGTTTAAGGTCACATTAATCCATCAAGATCGTTACTGACCACTTTGGTGAAAAACTTAATAAACTTGTATTTAAATTAAATCGTTGATAAACGAGCAAAGAACGACAGATTCCAAGAATGCTTACGTTTCCCCGCTTCGCGATAAAAACGCGTAGAATCCCTAAGCTTTGCCGCGCTTATTAGAGTCTATTGGAAATGGGTTATGAAATAATGAAGCAGTTTATATCTTTTAGTCTCACTTGATTAATACGGCCTTAAAAAACACGTCTGGCTGTTTCTAGTTCTCGAAACCGAATGGGACGAACACCCAAAAAAAAGAAGGTTGGGGTCCGCTTTTCTCGACGAGACTGTTTATGGCTTTGCCTGGCGACGAAGTCTCTTCACTTCGTTGTAACGAAATCCAGACACATCTTTCTATCGCCTTAGTTTAGTCTATCGTATATAGGAACGTTGGGCATTATTGCTTTTGCTAGCTTAGCATTAGTAATAATTCAACAGAGTCGTCCGCGATTTGTAACGTGTCGTCGTTTTTAATTAACAGCTAAAGGGTTAATTACAGCGAAGAGCAGGGAGAATGGAAGTCACGAGTCTGATCGATCGGTATAAATCGGCGCGATTCACGCGCGTCCCTTTCTCCAGGGGATTATTAATTAATACGCGCGTAAGCGAAATAGAATGGCGGCGGAAGTCAGTGCGTACGTTAACGCGAGCGAGCAGTTAATTCCTGCGGGTTTGCCGGTGTATTACAGGGGTAGATTTAGAGTGCGTCGCCAGGCTGAATTGCTGGCGGTGGCAGAGGTGGTGGATGCCGGTGCCATTAACCGTGTTTCACCGGAAATGTAAAGCATAATGCGCTTGCTGCTAGCTCGTGGATACGGAACCTATTACCATCCGCCTCTACAATGCCATCCTCTTGCTATTGTTTCGACGTTCTTGTATCGCGTCGAAGAAGTCGCGAGGCCTCGAAATGCGGATCAAGTCTCTTCGCCTCGAACATCAACGCGTCCACGGAAAATTCTTCGCGAACGTACTTTAACCCTTCGCGGACGGAACAAGATAATATGTAACTAATGTTCTCATAATTATTAACCCTTCGAGGGCAGAACTTCGCGAAATCTTGTTCCATTGTTAACGGTATGATATACCAATGTTATTACGCGTGGATCTTACTTTAAAAGATTGACATGCGTCCAAGGAATGAATAAAGCTTGGGCAGCTAGCTGTGACACGCGTCCGCAAAGGGTTAACTTATTATCGGCAGAGAACTAACGTCGAAGAAGCCTACTTCTTGTTTAACCCTTTTGACGGTGAATTAATATGGAAGATAGAATATTCTTTTGCACGTTCTATACTACTGCCACTTTATGCTTCGCACTTAACTTTGTTTAACTATTTCGGATGTTATTTAATATGAAAATCGTTCCAGTTTCGAGCGTGGAATTAGTTAACCGTTCTTGTATTTATGAACATTTTTGTTATACGATCGATGTGATAAATTCATTACTACGTAGTTGAAAATATATGGCAAAGTCCACGGTTCTTCGTACCGTCACTTGAAAACTTTTCATTTAAATAGAAACACGTTTCTACATACAGGTACTCACAAAATTGAGAGTACATCTACGTTGTCAATGAAAAATAGCTAAAGAGTGAATATACACCCACGTGTTCAAAAGTAGAAACGCAATACATATGTATTTCATTCGCATATTGTAACAGACGGTACGTACAAAATTCCCAAGCGAAAATAAATTATTTATACGTACTTAATAAGAAACGTAAAGGTGTAACATTTTTGCCGACACTTTAATCATCGACATTTTCGTTATTATACGCATATGGCACGCGTAGATTACTATTTCGTTAAACACTTTTGATCTTCGTCGCATAAACGTACGTAATTTTGTACAAAGAAGGTGAAATATTGTCCCCCTTCTTCTTGTAATTTCATTTTGAAATCGTCTCCATTTGTAAACGTATACGTTATCATTTTGGATTTCAATTTTCCCAAGATACGTTCAATCAGGTTAATAGTCTGGGTACATTGAAACGTAACCATTTCTTAGCCATCTTTTTCATCGAGTTTCAAGGTGTACGCTCAATTTTGCGAGTAACTGTATATTAACACGTCAGTTTGCGTAACAGATATAAAATCGTATAGTAAACGTCTCTTACCGACGTATCACGCGTTCCGTACTTTACACTTCATATATTGATCACGTTTTAATGTTCAACGGCACAATTTACCTCCTAATATTTCGTTACAAATATTAAGCGTAAACGAGTATACAACATTTATGTGTTGTTACGTAAACCGAACTCCAAATTTCGTATAAAAATTCGTATACTTACGTGTCTTTATACGTTACTTTGCTATTAAATAAAACGAATTAAAGTGGAAGTTATAGGAACGGTGATAGTACTTGGGTCATTTACCCTATTGCGTAAAAACAAAGTTACGTTTCGTAGCTATTTGCAAGTACGCGCTTCGTTCCTTGCGTGGTTTTTTTTTTCATTGAGGAAGGGATTACGAAAAACGCGTGACAAAAAGCAGAGAGGGAGCAGAGAATAGATGAACGAAGGAAAAAGTATCGCGAGCGAGAAAAGGGAGAAAAGTACATCGCACTCGCATATTGTGCAAGAGGATTACCTCGGATTATGCGCGACTGAGCGCAAACAAGATCTCGCTGGCTTGTTTACAAGACGCCAAGCTGTCGATTTAGTGAACTCTCCGGTTCTCTCTCTCTCTCTACTCCGCTCTATCCATCCCCGTCGATTTGCATTTAAATCCGAGTAGGTACATACATTAACGACTCCGGCAATGTGATCCGTATTAATATTTTGCTTCGAACGCGTGCTTCGACATTTTTCACACTTTTCAAAGACGCGAATCTTACGGTTTCTCTATTAGGTTAACGCGCAAAGGTTTCGAATGTAAAGGGTTATCAAAAATAGAATACTCTAGTATAGGAACACCTACCTTCGCTTTTTTTCTTTCCCTTTCTGCTTTACCCTTTTCTAATCTGTTTTTTATTTCTAATATCTTCGTTCGTTCTCGTTTTCAATTTTTATTTCTTTCACCTCTATTTTACTAACAAACGTGGCGTTTCACAGATATTCTCATTCAACATCCTAATGGTAATTTTGGATAACCCATACATATATGAATTTAATCCAGTGATGTGTTTGATATATCTGAAATAGTTACCGATTGTACAGTTTACAGTGGCAAAAATAGAGTAATTTTCTTTGGAATAAGTGGAATGTTCTTTTGTCGAGTAAAACCATGTCGAATAAATAGTATTCTATTTATTCCCATGCCTACTTTGCTCGTCGAATATTTGCCTTTTAAACACTCCGAGACTATCGCGAAAGAATCTCTGAAATTAAAGATACTAATCTTGTTTCTTTTCTTCGAGTTTCGTTCTCGTTTCTCTCGAACGCGTTAATGTCCTCCTCGCACGATTCTTTTGGCTTTCTCGATTGTTTCCGTGCTCGTACCGAAGAATCGCGGCCTTTGATGGCGCAGCCTTATTCACGATAACCGGCGCTAAATCATCAATTCACCTTGCACCGGGCCGCGATCGTCGCGAATAAAAGCCCGTTGGCAGCGATGAACCGTGCGGCTTCGCGTTTCGTTTTTCTTCTTTTTTTTTCACGCTGCAGCACGTTCCCCGGTCCCATTGAGACGCGAACTTCCCTCTGTTGTGCTCGCGTGCTTCGACGACAGGCCGTGACAAAAAAGTAACGATTTCAGGATTTATTACGTCCTAATTAGTACGTTACTCCGGCGTTTTTTCATCTTGGCGCGGCTTACAAAGCAACGTGTTACGCGTTCGGACGAGACGCTTTGTGCATTCCTTTTTATCAACCTGATCCATCTTTTTATCACGATGCTTCTTTACCCCCTTTGTGCGGAAACGATGATTGTTCGAAGGCTCTTTACGTTACGTGTAGCTTCGTTTGTTGCTACAAACGCCACTCTATAAGGGTTGCTTTTTTTTCTGTCCCTCGTAGTTTCGTTGAACACGAAATAAAGTAATACGTTGACGGGGTTTTTATCTCGTTGCATTCAGTTAATCCATTCGCATCGTTAGCGTATCCGTGTTGTAGACCAAGGGAATGATAGGTTATTGATTATAATGTCCGGTGTTTATGTATATATACACTTACCGATAAAAGTTAACATTTAACGGACGGGTCACGTAAATTTACGTTTTTCCATTCAGACTTCCTAGGACGGGCCACGTAGATTTACGTTCTTGCTTGAATTTCTATTACGCTGCGTTAGTTTTTCGTATTGTAGGATGGGAAATTCACGGGCGAGGTACAAGTCGGCGTATGGATTAAATAATATAATTATTGAATAACAAAACTAAATGGTACAGTATTATAAAAGAGATCGTGATATCGCTACCACACTAAATTGACGCTTCCACGCTATTTCCTACGCTACTTTCCACGCTGCACTCTACCACCTGCCTTCTCGGCGTCTCGCGATGCTCTCCCTGTCTCCAAGCCCTTCTCCTTCGGTATGGCAATCCTTAAAAACTAAACTTAAACCTAGGGGGGCAAGGGAAAACTGTCCTGCACGGTTACATCGGGACGCGTCTGCACAGCGTTGGCTCAAGGGTTCTCGTCATAAATTGTAACGAACGAAAGCCTAAACTAAAACTACGTCCTTTTGTCCGTTCTCACTCCTACAGTATTATTATATATTTATGCGTATATTAATTATATATTTCGTATTATGCGTTTATGCGTATTATGTTTTTTTCTTGTTACCATTAGTTGTAGTAGATGACAGTGAAATTGTAGCTCTCAGAAAAAGAAATATGCGGAGGTTACCGTCTTCAGAAAGTGAATTTAAAACCATACATACACGATTATTTAATTCTCTTAAAGAATGCTCGGAAACCGAGAAAGACAGAGAAAAAACAATCCGTCTGTTAAGTGTTAAGAAACAAAGTAGTCACTTACGAATCTTTGTGTATCCTTTCTCTTCTAAGATTCGTAGCTTGGAATTTACAGTAGCATAAAAATATAGTGTGGCGGCTCTCCTGCACTCACCACTAGAGGGACATACGAAATAGGCTTTCTCGAAAGTACTCGCTCCAACTACCTCGTCCATATATATACCGCCTTTAACCTTCCTTCCAATATCCCAAGTCTAAGGCAGGGCCTGCTAGGTAGCCGCACTGATGAGTCCACTAGCAGGCCCAGGACGAAACGCAACACCCTTCCTTTTTCCTATTCTATCCCCTCTCCACAGCTCCACAATACTATCACATACATTAATAAACAATAAGTTCATCTGCTTTTAATTCAAATGCAAGTATCTCGAAAGCGAACGAGTACATAAAGCTTCGCAAATACGTACCATGTTTCTTAACTTTGTTAATGATTATGTACTCGTTCGCTTTCGATATATATATAGGGTAGATGTACCACGTAGTGCCACTTTTTACCCGTAACTTTATTTAACTATTTTCTATGTTACTTAACCGAAAAATCGTTTCAGTTTGAAGCATACTATTATTCAACCGCTCTTCTATTTACGAACATTTTTATTACTAATACAGTACTAAAATTGTACTGCAAGGAGTTAATAGTGGAACAACGATTGTCAACTGTTCTCCGAGTAACGCCTGGCGAAACTCGGAATCGCGCGCACACTTTGAAGGCGATAATTAGGCATCGAATACTATCGCCCGCGTTCCCGTGCCGCTAAAAATCCCCACGAGACGTTTGTCGAAGGGCGCGAACAGCCGTCTCCTTTGTGAATGATCAAGACGAGAAGCACGCAGGCTGTTGTATCCAGATCGATGCCCGTTTGTGCGCTAATTATCGCGTCACCGGTACACCACTCTCGACCCCTCAGCCGTATCCCGAGCGATACACCGTTTCTGTTTTTCGCTTTAATTCCGCCGCACACCGACGTCTCGCAAGCCTGATCTACGCGTGTTACGCGTGCTCCGCTAGCAGCACCCGCGTCGCGTCGCGTTTCTCGTATCGTTGTGAGACGCGAGGAGGGTAATTACGGCACTCGACGCGCGCGTGTCGCGTGACGTTGCAAACGAAGGAATACGCTTACATATACGAACGCGTACTTAGTTACGTGTGGAAATATTTACAAGAGTGCGCGGGTGCACGGTCGTCGGCGTAATCGCGTATATACACGCGTACGAGTGTATCTAAGCTTTTAAAAAGGGTTTTTGCGATCCGCAGAGGAGAACGTATTGTACCCTTAAAGCGCTAGCTCTCTTTCACTCGTAGGAGACGCGATGCCGATTCTTTTGCTCAACAAGTCGTGCCTTTTCTAGAGCGGGACTCCTCGTTACACGATGGAGCCAATTAGAACGTAGGGACACCTTTTCAATGTTTGTTACACCGCGCCGCGGTAATTATGAGACGCTTCTCGTCATTGGACTCAAATGAATGTCTATTAATTAGGCGTGACTGGGATATCGCTCGCGAGCGCGCGAGGGGGAATTGTAAAAAGGGAAAGGTGTAAATCGGAGGCAGCTCGCGACGCCTTTGGAAAATTCGATGCAACGATTTCGCGCAAATTGATTCGTCGCTGTAATAAGTATTGAGCAGGATTTTTACGCGGTTAGTAGATATACTTATTGAGAATAGTTAACACATTACCAACGGGAAACGAGAATTCTCGTTTTATCGAAATATACTTTACCGATTGGAATCGAGTATTCTCGTTTTACAAGTGTGTGTTTTTCTAGTAATTTCTCACCCGTTGTATAGGATAATAAATATGCCCCAGTTGTATAGGATAATAAATAATAAAAATGCCTCCGTCGTTAATGTGTTAAGAAACATGGTACTTATTTACGAAGCTTTACGTCGTCGCTCGCTTTTGTGGATACATGGATTTGAATTAAAAGTAGAAAAACTTATCGTTTATCGATGTACGTGATACTATATTTTTATGCTACTGTAAATTCTAAGCCGCGAATCTTAGAAGCGAAAGGATACGCAAAGATTCGTAAGTGACTACTTTGTTTCTTAACATTTATAGCAAAGTATCCAAAGTTTACTCGAAATCGTGATACGCGGAGGATTTAGCAGCTTTGAATTTTAAGGCGTATTTCTTGAAACTTATTTACAGAGATACGAATTCGTATAAGAATTCGCAGACTAGTAGTCAGGTTATAGATTGCAATGCAAATTCTTGTGTTTAGAAGTATAGTTAATCACTTGCATACGATTTTCTTGCTGGCTACAAATAGTCGGATTAGCAATAATTGTAATACAATATATAAATATCTATATATATATATATATATAAATAATTTATATATACATTTGCTCTTAATATAAAGGTTAGAATATTTCTATACATTCTAATCTTCAATTAGTTAAATTAGGTATATATATATATATAAATAATTTATGTATACGTTTGTTCTTAATATAAAGGTTAGAACATTTCTATGCATTCTAATCTTCAATTAGTTAAATTAGGTATATATATATATATATATATATATATATATATATATATATAAATAATTTATGTATACGTTCATTCTTAATATAAAGGTTAGAATATTTCTATGCATTCTAATCTTCAATTAGTTAAATTAGGTATATATATAAATAATTTATGTATACGTTCATTCTTAATATAAAGGTTAGAATATTTCTATACATTCTAATCTTCAATTAGTTAAATTAGGTATATATATATATAGATATTTTATGTATACGTTCATTCTTAATATAAAGGTTAGAATATTTCTATACATTCTAATCTTCAATTAGTTAAATTAGGTATATATATATCAATATTTTATGTATACGTTCATTCTTAATATAAAGGTTAGAATATTTCTATGCATTCTAATCTTCAATTAGTTAAATTAGGTATATAGATATATAAGTAATTTATATATATATAAATCCTTATATATGTAATATATACTATATAAATATATATATATAAATCCTTATATATATAACATATAATATATAAATATATATATAAATATTTATATAACACAATACATAAATATTCATATATATATAAATAATTTATGTATACATTTATTCTTAATATAAACGTTAGAATATTCCCATACATATTTTAATCTTTAATTAGTTAAATTATATAAATATAAATACATATATATATATATATATATATAGGTAAATACCTTCTACATTAGAATAATTAGTAGACTGCAGATTTTGATGAATTGATGATGGGAAATTTAAATACGCAAAAATATAGAAAGTATTCGACGTAAAGTGCGAATTATTCTATTTGGAAGGTCATCAAGAATCCTTCGATTGGATTCCGTCACTTTAATTTGCGTAAAGATTCGCAGACCGGCGATAACGTATAAATAGGTTTCTTCTGTATTAATAATTGTAGATTCTCGTGTAACGTTACGCGTCGGTTAACTTCGCCGCGGGATAAACAGCTATCGGGATCGTAGAGCATCGTGTTTTCGATTACTTCGAGTCGCGTTACACTTGCGTAGCGATATGCAAATGAAACGAATTTACACAGGTGCGGACGGTTGAGTACATTTTTGGAAATAGCACAGCGTTTAACGTCGAAAATCGTGCGCCCCCGAAACACAGTTTCAAAGAATCATTAGCCACGCGCGGAGTTTATTGTAAAGTTCTTCGTTTTACTCGCGACCTACTTTTGCTCGTTATCGTAAACAAATTTTATGCTACCGGGTCGTATCGCTTGCTTTTTCTTTCACGTAATTATTACCAACACTTGTTCGTATATATATTAACCGTTTGCGGACGATGAATAATATCGCTTAAAAGAGTATTTTGGTTTTGAATTCCAAGCCTCTAAATTTGCAATCTTTCGATTTCCAGGCCGTCAAATTTCCAAAACATTCAAGCGTTTATTAACGATATTAATTTAAATTTCTTGCTTTAATAGTAGACGTGTGTCCGCAAAACCCACAAAATTATTAGGCGGCTATTTGCAGACATTCGTCCGCAAAGGGTTAACATATCAAATTAAATATAACCTTGTTGCTCTCCTTTTATTTGGTATTGTATTCATAAATATTTCCCATTGATAGTCGGTGTATTTGAGATCTTTAGAAGTCCCTTACAAACAATAATATTCGCCAAGTGTCGCACATACGTTGATCGTTTCAGTGTGAATCGAAGAAGTACGAGTGCGAAAAGTAAGCACGAAGAATAACAGGATTAACCCTTTCGCTACTAAACCTTAAAATTTAAAGGCGTTTCGGATACACGAATTACAGTAGCTTTTATTAATTTAGGAACAGTATGCGCGCAAATATTATAAAATTAAATATTTCATATCGCTAATTGAAGTTTATTTTACACTAACAATAATAGAGATACAGTTGTGATTAAAAGAAAGAGTTGGCATGTTTTAACAAATGATTGTTAGTGATTTCACGACGTGTATATACACTTCGTGACAAAAGTTAAGAAACATGGTACGTATTTGCGAAGCTTTACGTATTCGTTATCTTTTGAGAACTTTAAGCTTTACGTCGTCGCTCGCTTTTCAGATACATGGATTTGAATTAAAAGTAGAAGCACTTATTGTTTATTGATGTATGTAATACTATATTTTCATGCTATTGTAAATTCTAAGCTATGAATCTTAAAAGAGGAAGGATACACAACAATTCTTAAGTGACTACTTTGTTTCTTAACTTTTGTCGGTAAGAGTATAAGTCAATCGTAGCGAAAGGGTTAACCCTTTGCGGACGATGAATAATATCACTTAAAAGAGTACTTTGGTTTTGAATTCCAAGCCTCTAAATTTCCAAGCTTTCGAATCCCATACCGTCAAATTTCCAAAACTTTAAAGCGTTTATTAACGATTTTAATTTAAATTTCTTGCTTTAATAATAGACTTGCGTCCGCAAAACCCAAAAAATGATTAGGCGGCTATTTGCAGACACTCGTCCGCAAAGGGTTAATATTATTAACCCCATTATTAACCCTTTGCGCTCGTGTTCATATTTGAGAAGGCTACCAATCAACTCGGAATTTTTTTTCATATTCGATCGAAATGAAAGAAATCAAAAAATTTCAAATTGTAACGCAGAAATAGATTACACGTACACTGGAGTATTTATCGTGTAACGTTCTTTACAAAAGCGAATGAAATTGTGAAAATGTGTAAAATATTTATATCCTGTATATAAAAGTATATAATGGTGTGGGTCTAATAAATATATATATCCCTGTATATATATATATATATAGATCTCTGTCGGTTTATGTAACCATAAGAAAAATTTGTTATCTTTTATTTTTTATTTTTCTTAGATAATTTTTTTCATAAACAAATGATCTCGAGAACAAAACCAATTAGCCAGGATAAAAGAGGAGAAACCTTTTATCTTTTATTTATTTATTTTATTTTATATATACACACACACATTTAAGCAGAAAGTAAAAGAAAACATTGTAAGAAGAATTAAACCAAGAATTAAATATATTTATATATATATAATAATGTAGAATTAAAATAATAGAATTAAATACTAATGTAAATATGTATATGTATAATAATAAAATGTAGGATGGCGATTATATGCCGACATACGAGTGCAAAGGTTTAACTTAACCCCTTGCCCTATAAATTTTTCGAAGACTATTCTTTGCACCGTAAGCTACTTTCCACTTTAATACTGTACCAAACGCGAAACAGTAAAATATTACGCGTTGTTTGTATTTATTAGTGCTGAATCTTGATTATACTTAGATTTGAAATTGAAGTTTATTAAAAAGTACGAGTTGTCTCTATAGTACGTGGACCGAAATATGTACCACGAGTATAACTCGTTATTATACCGGAAAGGGTTAACAATATACTAGGTTGTCGTATAATAAACGTCGTTTTACGATGACACGTAGCTCGAGCCATTTTAAAATCATCGAGCATTCGACAATTGATTCGATCTCTTATCGCGATGGTGAAATCTTTTAATTTCTTCCAAATGCTTGCTACTTTAATTGAAACTCTTCGTGCTAAAGCAATTTACGCTTACTTAAATCTTTACCATCAAAATGACGTTTATTATATATATACCGTTGGACGACTTAATAATACCGCGTAGCAATCTTTTATTAAAGGGTGAATTCACGTTGAAAATTGCATTGTTTCAGTGACCGGAAGTGCCTAAAGGCCCGAAGATTCTGCCTTCGCAGCAGCTGGGCGCTGCGGTCGCTCCATGGCCGGGCGCCACCGGCCTCCTAGCCTCTGTCACCGCTGACGATATGGCACACAAAGGTAAAAATCACTCTTCGCGTTGCTTCGAATAATTAAACACTTTGCTCCGGGGCCAAAATTTCTCTTCCAACTCTCTTGGAATGCTCTTGGAGACTAGATGCGAGGAATTTTCAGTTTTGTATCGCAAATCGGAAGCAAATCGTACGAACCTCGCTTACACTTTGGACAAATTGCGAGCGAATCCTTTGCGCTCGAGAGCTTTCGAAACTAATTCATTTCGGCGACTTAGATCGCGCAAAGGATTAAAGAAGCGTGTCCTGTTGGGTAGTTTTGAAAATTGTACGTTGCGAACGAGAAAGATACGTCGGCTCGAATACCGATATTTTGAAAAATTAATTACTCGCGTACGATCGACGTTTGGTTTATTTTTTGAATCGAGAGAAAACAGCGAATAACGCGAGAAGGCTGTAAGTGTACGCTACGCGAGAAGCAATTAGAGCAAGATGCAGCAGCATCGTGTACGGGTGCTCTTTCACGGCGAATTTCCCATGGTATATAATAACCGCATACAAGGCATTTAACGCGAAAACTCGCGAAACTCCCGCGCAGAGATCCACGGCAAATTATACCGGGTTCACAGAGGAACGGGGGAGGAAAGGGGGGGGGGGATGGTCGAGGAAACTAGGAACCGGGAATAGCCGTGAAGCCGAATCGAAACGTCCGAGAATCAAGAGGGAGACGTTCAGTTGATGGCTAAGGCGTTTAACCCCATTAGTCCTGAATGGAAGTTCACCATTCCAGCTCTCTCTCTCTCTTTCTCCTTGTCTCTTTCGAAGTTTCCTCGTCGCTGTCCCGCGCGCTTGCTCCAGCTCTCTTAACACGAGGGGGTCCAAAGAGGATGAACAGACGACGTCTCAAGGCTTTCTAAAGCCGGCACCACCACCGGGCTCCTGCCTGAAACTGGCTGCTCACTTCACGTATTGATTTCCATTCTCTTACGCCTTCCGACGCTCGCCCTTTTCCGCGGCTTCCCCCGCCTTTCCTTCCGAAAATCGCCACCCCCCCCCCTACTTTTCGTAAGATCATCGAAAAATTTGACGTACGCGATTCGAATAAAAGTAAACTTGCAGTTTCATCCGGTCCTCGTCAGCTTAGGAATGAACGTTGACGTGTGATAAGCTTGTTAGGTTGTTGCAGATGAAATGGCGAAAAATTTTGTAGCTATTGAGTAATGACATTTACCGCGAGCAAATATAAAGATTGGAGCTTGTTGAATTTAACGCTGTTAACACTAGAACTACCGACGACTAAAGTATACTCATTTAAGGCAATGAAATAAAAATGGCACACGTTTGCAAAGAGCGTGTGATTGAAATACAACGAAGCTTCGTTTACATTTTGCACAGAAAATCATGGAATATTGTATAAAAATGCGCTGCTGCTTTATACGGTTTTTGCGGTAAATTTGTAACCAGCTATTTCGACTGCTTTCGTAGTTCTAGTGTTAACCCTTTGCGGACGAGAAAAAATAAACACTCGATTATGAATCTTTATTATGGACAGCATTAAATAACACTTAACGAATTTTCGCTCAGTTATTATCAAGAGTGCTTATTAATGGCACTAATTCAAATGTCTTACTTTGAAAATCGACATTTATCCGAAAGATTGAAACAATTTTGGCGGCTATTTGTCGACACTCGTCTGCAAAGGGTTAATAGATCGTTACGCGTTTTAAAAGGGAACAGCAAATAATGCACTAGAGTAGATGTCCCATGTATTGCCAGTGTCCCTGTAACCGATACTTTAATTCGTTTATTTAATAGCAAAGTAATGTACGAAGAATCTTAAGTAAGCAAATTTTTATATCAAATTTGGATTTCGGTTTAAGTAACCACGCATACACATCGTATATTCGTTTACGCTTAATGTTCGAAACGAAATATTAGAAGGTAAATGTGCTGTTGAACATTGAAACGCGAGCAATGTAATTATACAGTATGGAACGTGTCATAATTCGGTAAGGCGCGACGTTTCCTATATATCTTATATTCGTTACACAAATCGACGTATTAACCCTTTGCGGACGAGTGTCGACAAATAGTCGCCTAATCATTTTTTAACTTTCCGAACCTATGTCGACTTTTAAAGCAGAAAACTGAACGTAATGAATACTTAACGCAATAATAAACATTTGAAATCGTTAGGAATTATATGGTTTGGAACTCGAAAGCCTGAATATTCAAAGACGTAGAATTCAAAACTAAAGTACTCCCATAGGTGTTATTACTTCTCGTCCGCAAATGGTTAATATATGTAAAAACGTGTTTCCATTTAAATGAAACATTTTCAAGTGACAGTACAAAGAACCGTGGACTTTGTTGTACTTCTTCAATTACGTAGGAATGAATTTATTATATTGAACGTGTAAAAAAAATGTTCATAAATAAACTCGATGTTGAACAATCGTATGCTCGTTAACTGGAACGATCTTTACGTTAACTACGTTCTAAAATAGTTTACTTACGATTCTTTATACGTTAATTTGTCGTTAAATAAACGAATTCAAGTAGCAGTTATGGGAACAGTGAGAGGACGTGGGTCATTTACCCTAGCCTATATAAAAGTTGCAAAAGATCACGGCTGTTTCGCCTTAGATCGATGACCTCGCGAAAGTGGGACACGTTTCAATGTTTTCACGAGTCCCTTTTTTTTTTGCCGTGAAAGTCTCAAGGTGACGCGTTAAATGGTCGGTAGGAATTAAATCATCGAAGAATCTACAAGTGAGCGAACGGGAATCTGCGCGGTGCTCGAAAATCCACGAGTTATCTGACCGAGTGCGGCTCAGTGGGGTGTGTAGCGTTAAGTTGGCGTTAGCTCATCGAATCGCTTCGATGGGAACGACGTCGGCCGCGATGCCAGCAGACGAGGGTTTTGATCGATCGTATGTACAAATCGTGTTTCCGGTTTCTCCTCATCACGGGAACAAATCGAGTTTCCTCTTCTTCCTTTTCTGCCTTCCCGGTTTTTCTTCTTTTTCCATTTTTTTCTTTTTCTTTTTTCCTTTGCCTCTGTTTGCTCGATTCGACGAAGCTTCTCCGAAAAATTTTAAGCTCGTTTCGCTCCATTCGCGGCCATTCGTCGCGCTTCGAACTTTTAATGTTTCCAATCGTTTATTCAAACGTGCGCCGGTGCGCGAATCGCGAGACTTTTTTTTTACTCGCGTCGCGTTCATCCGGTTAGCTAGAGATTTTAGTAACGCTGAACAATTTTTAAGGACACGTTTGACGGCAGCTCGAGTGGGTAAATTTAAATTTTAATGGAATTTTAGGTTGATGGGTTTGTGGACTTTATTGTAACGGAGTTTCGTATTACTTTGCTTTCCCTTTTAAGTCATGGACCGAAGAATGCGTAAAGTTAGCATAAAATTAGGAGCTTGTTAACAGAGGGCTGCTACCGTTGTGATCCATTAGCAAATTAATGACAGAATTTATGGAGTCTCGCTTTCGTGAACTACGCGGAAACTTGTCAAACTTTCGAAACTCTCGCCAGAAATTAGAACCAAGTCCTCGTCGTTAGTCTCAGAGTTCCTTCATGCGACCACCTACTCGTGAATGGTCCTAAAAACTTTATTAAATCTGATAGCAATCCCCAACTAATATTCTGCTCCCTACGATTACGTACTTCCACGTTTGATTCTTCACACGTTTATACGTTATAATATATTTATTAGGCTGTTCCATTCACGAATATTAAACTACTTTATACTTTATACATTGATCGCGCTTTAATATTTAACGGCACATTTACCTCCCAATATTTCGTTACAAATATCAAGCGCAAACGAGTATATGTACAACGTCTATGCGTTGTTACGTGAACCGAAGTCCAAATATGGTATGACTATTTCTTTACTTACGATCCTTTATACGTTACTTTGCTATTAAGTAAACGAATTCAAGTGGCAGTTATAAAAACAGTGACAGAACGTGGGTCATTTACCCAATACGCAAATTCTGACAGAGGTAAACGTATTCTCGCTACCTATATATTAAATCAACGAAAGGCATACTATTCTCGAGCTTATTTTCGCTTGAAAAAGTTATCAATGGGGTCGTTTGATGTCCAGATTAATTGCCACTATTCGCAAACTATTTATGGTTAACCTTGTCACTCCGAAAAACGACGTTTCCTATAGATAGCAATCCAATAGTTGAGCGACATTTAAACGTAGCTGCAATTGAAGCGAACGAATAAGCGGGAAAACTCGCCAATCTAAAAAATCAAATTTACAAATGATATTACTTCGAACGTTAATACCTTCTGCGCGAAGCACGAAAACGTGGAAACAGTTAAAACATTTCGGTGCTAAATACCACGTACGCGTGGTTCATTAATTACGCGTTGAATTCGTCCTCCGCGAGCGTAAAGCGTAAGTGTAAGAGAGTCATATATTATCGAACTATAAAAGACATCGTAAGAACAGCGTAGCTGGAAGCGGATGTAGGCTTCGCATGAAATCGCGATCTACATTCGTTGAACGGCGTATGGTTACGCAGTAACGCAGGAACAAAAAGGAGTCGGTCGAGACACGTCGACGGTTACGCTTTTTCTGTTTCAAAGAAATATATATATATTAACACTAGATTGCCGGGTGTTACGTGCATCATTTGGCAGGCTTGCGGAGAAATACGTATACTGCATATAAATATTCAAAATTAGAAGCGTGAGGATGAAGAGAATCACGTAGAATACATATTCATACCATTGTATTAATTAAAGTTAACATAAAGTATTGAAAAATAATATTTACGGTCTCTATAATATTAGGTATGAAATCTGAAATGAGTCAACGTGACTCGCTCCGGCAATCTAGTGTTAATATACATCAAAACGAGTTCATTATTTTCCGTCATCCTGATAAAGAACCTTACATAAGTGAAAGTCAGCGGAAGTTTAAAGTATCGCTCGACCTCCGGCACTAGAGGCACGGATCCGAGGAATCGCCTGTCAACGCGGCAACTCGTCGACGAATCATCTCTCGGCACCCTTGCCGATTCTCGTAAGGGATGACGCGGGTGGCAGTTAAAGGGGGAGGAAAGAGGCGAAATAAGAATAAGAGGAAATCGCTACGCTCTCTCTTTCTCTTTCTGTCCTCTTTTTCCTTTCTTCGGGTCTCTTCTTCTTACAGCGTAACCAGGAATGGGAAACGTGCGACAGAGGCGAAAAAAGAGAGGGTGGTCGGGGTGGCACGAAGCATTGATCGTTTCTGAATTCCGAATAGACGGGGTAACGTCGCGAGCTTTTTCTTCTTCGTCCTGTTTCCGTCGCCTTTGTCTCCTCCGTTGCGAGTATGCGCGAATAGAAACGATTCACGATCGGTAACCGAAGTATCCGGCCATTTTAGCTCTTCGATAATTTCTACTCAACATTGCAACCCGTTAGGGTAAAAGAGTGATTCGAAATGTATTTTCGTGCTCGATAAGCGTTCAAGACGAATATTTGTCAAACGTTTAACGATTAACGGTAGAATAGAAATGTAAAGTTGCTTGGAAGCTTCGCTTAAATATCAACGCTTCTAAATTTTGAACTGTCGAAGAACTTGCGACAATTCTAAGACCGTACTTTCCGCTGGTTAAAGTATTGTGGCGGCTCTCCTGCACCCACCACTAGAAGGACGTACGAAATAGGACGTTCTCGAAAGCACTCGTTTCCAATTCAGGTTCCAATTTAGTTATGAGAATTATTACTATATATGAGTATTATTACTGAGAGTCGCCACACGGTTAACTTAAACTCTGGACGAGTTGATTTTCGAATTGCCTTCCTTAACAATCAACGTGTCCCCCTGTGGCGCGTGGGCCCCACGTTGGGAAACACTGGTCTACGTAAACCTTGTAAATTCTGAATACAATGGTGTGGCGGCTCTTCTGCACCCACCACTAGAGGGACGTACGAAATAGGAGTTTCTCGAAAGCACTCGCTTCGACTACCTCGTCCATATATGTATATACTGCTTTCAACCTTCCTTCCAATATCCCAACGTCTAAGGCAGGGCCTGCTAGGTAGCCGCACTGATGATCAGTCCACTAGCAGGCCCAAGACGAAACGCAACACCCTTCCTTTTCCCCCATTCTATCCCCTCTCCACAGCTCCACAGTATTCCCAAATTTTTCTCGCAACTTTTCCACCCACAAGACAAAACATATCGAACGTAACCTATAGCGCGCGTTCCGGTATAAAATCGCATAAAGCTCCAAGTTTTAGACTCCGAAAGACTTGAACGAGACCATTAGCATTCTTCCGCGGACGCCATACATGTTGACGTTGCTAACGCAGAGGCAAGAAAAAAGGATGAAGAGGAATGAAAAAAGGAAAAAAGCGAGAGGAGGAGGAGAGGAAGACGAGAAGCAGGAGTCGGGGGAGATGGTTGGCTATTTAAAATGCCTGGCAGTCGCGTAAAACAGATAGAAGGCTTCTTTGATCCTCACCCCTAGCCATATTTCCTTGGCCGTCCTCGAGAGGCAACCACTCCGTCTCTCTCCTTGTGTCATTCAATTAATTCGTAACTGCTCCCACATAAAAATACCGACACCCTCTTCTTTTCTTCCGCGTCGAAGGAAAGGGGTGCTCGCTGAAGGCATCCGTGGAATTCCACGTTCAAAGCTCTCACCTCCTCCCTCTCGCAGGGAAATCTTTACAAGGGGGTAGTTTCCTCCGCTCTGCTCTGCTCTTTCCGTTACTTCTTCCACTTCTTCTTCTTCTTCTTCTTCTTCTGATACTTCTTTGTCCCCGTTTCCTCTTTCTCTCCTCCTTTTCCTTTTTCTTCCTTTTAATTTCGTTCGTTTAATAGGTAGAGGAGTCTGCGAAGAAACGTCCGTAGCATGTTTACGCGTGGGACGTTGCTCTCGTTTCTTAGTCGAGGCGAAGAAGCTCGTTTCTTTTAACCCTTGACGCTTCGCGATGCTCTCGGAGAATTCTCTTTTGCTGGCAATTTTCACCTTGCTTAGCGTGCACGTGTATGCAACGATGAGCGTTCGAATTTGAACTTCGAGGCAAATTCGTACGGGGGAATTAAATAAATCTAGTACGAAATGAACGTTGAGAGATAAGTATACGAAGAGATGCACGATACTATGCTCGATATTTTCAAATATTTCGCGTATCGGTTTTAACGATTAATTCAAAGGTAGCATAGAAAGAAAGAGTGTATCTTCGCGAATATTCAAAGAAGAATTCATCGTAACTAATTCAGTTCAAATATCAACCTAAAACGTGCACGAATTTAACTATTCGTTCGTCGCGCTTGTCAGCTCGCTGCTCGACGTTTTTATTTTCGAGCCGCGAACTTTCCAAACGATCCCCGTACGCGATGTAAATACGTTAGGCGTTGAAAGTTGACGAATTCAACGCTAAACGCGGTGCATCGCGTTACGTCCGATAGAATCGCGCTCGAACTTAATCCGATTTACGATCGCAGCGATTCCGGCGATGATTTGCCGTGGAATTCGCGCCCCGCGCGACGCGATAAATCCGGTTAAAGGGCAGTGTTAAAAGGAACACCCAATCGCGCTACGTCTTCCGGACTTCGCCGTCCACTTTCCCGCGTTAAATCAGTGAAACGATCGGGACATTATTCGCGTCGACCGTGGAGAATCCATGAAATTCCCATCGCAATAGCTTCGCGTCGTGACAATGGGGCGAGGGTCGTCGTCGGCCCACTCGTTCTTTTATTTCGCCCAGCGTTAATGAGCCACCACACTAATGCACTTCCCTTTTTCCCTTATCCATCTTACTACGTTCTTCCCTTCTTTCATTAGCGCGAAAATAAAAACATCCCCGTGAAATTTCGCAAATCGAAGCGCGTCGCGCGAGACGCGAATGCGCGTTTAATTATTGTCCATTTGGAATAAACTGTGAGCTTCGCAGCGAGCGACGTACGAAGCGATAGGATAAATGTCCCGCGTATCGTCCCCGCTTCTATAACTGCCACTTCAATTCGTTCATTTAATAACGAAGTAACGTATGAGGAATCGTAGGTGAAGAAATTTTCACACTGGACTTCGGTTTACTTAACAACGCATAGACGTTGTATACTTGTGTACACTTAATATTTGGAAATAAATATTAGCAGGTAAATGTGCTGTTGAACATTGAAACTTGGCTAATATACGTATAAAGTATGGGAACTGTTATACGTCAATAATAATTCTTATATCTGTTATACGAACTGACGTGTTAATGTATGTAAAAACGTGTTTCTATTTAAATGAAAAGTTTTCAAGTGACAGCACGAAGGACCGTGGACTTTGTTGCACATCTTCAATTACGTAGGAATGAATTTATCGTATCGATCATATAAAAAATGTGTTCGTAAATAAAAGAACGATTGAACAATGTTATGCTTGGAACTGGAACGATCTTTACGATCTTAACGACGTTCTAAAATAGTTAGAGAAAGTTACGCGCGAGCCTTAAAGTGGCAGGACGTGATACATTTACTCTATAAGGGGTGCGTAACAATCGAGTTTAAAGCGTAACTGTATCAGGGTTGATGCTCGCGCGCGATGCTAAAAATGATTCGATTATTGGACGAATTAAGAGGAAAATCCTTATCGTTTATCCTCTCGAAGAATTAGGTCGCATATAATCCTGCTCCAATTTAAATTACGTGTACACGTTAATAAGATTCTTTTTTCGTTCGGCTCAACCTATTCTCAATCGATGACGTGTACTAATGCGTTAAAAGTTAAGCTGGTCCTTTTGGCTGGTACCGTAAAATTGTAATCAGTAGGTGGAAATAGAAATGGCTGAAAGTGGCAACATAAAATGCTGCGTTTCGTTGCATTCGAAATGAGACAACCTTTATCGAGATTTCACCATACGTATGAACTCCTAATGAACTCGCTAAATATTCTTTCTTTAGATGCTAGGAGAACTATAGCCGATCTATGTTTCCTTTGTAAGGTTATTCGTGGTCTTGCGAATAATCCACTGGTTACATCTTGTATTTTATTATTACATCTTGTAACTTTAATGCCCCATCTAGATTCGCTAAACATCCGTTGCTGTTTCACCCTTTCTTTTAATAAGTTAGCCCTTTGCGGACGAGAAGTAATGACACTTATGGGAGTACTTTAGTTTTGAATTCCACGACTTTGAGTTTTTCACGCTTTTGTGTTCAAAACCATTTCATTTCCAACGATTTCAAATGTTTATTATTACGTTAAGTATTTATTGCGTCAAGTTTCGTGCTTTAAAAGTCGGCATGGGTTCGAAAAGCCAAAAAATAATTAGGCGACTATTTGTCGACGCTCGTCCGCAAAGGGTTAGAGGTGCACGAGTGACAGAGACTTCGCGTTATGGTTATTTTATTATTCGATAAACTATTATTTATCGTTTAACACTAGGTTTACGGAACTGGTCACGTTGACGCCGTTCAGATTTCATACCTAACATTATAGACACCATAAATATTATTTTTCAGTACTACTTTATGTTAACTTTACGTAGTACAATAGTATGAATATGTATTTTACGCGATTCTCTTCATCCTCACGCTTCTACGTTCGAATATTTATATGCAGTATACGCGTATTTTTCCGGAAGCATGACGACGTGTACACGTAACGTCCGCAAAACCTAGTGTTAAGGAGACTTTTCTACCTCCCCGTATCTTGAAACCATCCACGTGGGATTCGATTAAAATAATCCCTGCACCAAGCTACCGAAGAACCGATTAACCTTGCGTACTAGAAAATCTGCCAAAGCAACCCTGCCATTGATGGCCAAGCCACGCAAGGGCCATCCATCGTTCGTGAGGGCGGAGGATGGCTGGCAGTCGCCGAAGATAGTCGGACGAGAGAACTGTACGTCTTGCATCAAGTGTATTCGACTGTAAAATTCCCTCTTCAAACAGAAACGGGTGGCTGGCGCATTTCGGCGGCTGGCTTGGTCCGAGCCGAAAAAGATGGGAGGCCACCGTCGGATGGGGTGGCCCGAAGGAATTCCTAGCCCAATACACAGCGAAAGAGGACTGTACAGAGGTTCGAGAAAATTCACCGTTGTACCCAGCACACGTACGAAATAGCTCGATAGACATATAGATAGCTGCAAAATCTACGGCTCCGTTTTCTTGCCGGTCGCCTCGCTTCCACGAGGCGACGGGACGCGACGCTAGTCGAAGCGACGGGCAAAGGAAGACGGAAGCTTATACGAATGGAATAACGCGCCGTATCCAGAAGCTGTTCCCCCGGAGCCGCAATGGCGGAAACGAGCACGCCACGGGCAGGCATTCTTCGATACTTTCCGCAATATAAAAGGAATCGCGAGTGATTACAGGCAAGCGGTTCGTTGCATTTTTTGAGAGATTCCAGAGAGACTCGTGCGTGGAAAATGCTGGTGTACGAAATTATCGTGATACGTGGCGCGCGTGTGTTTGTGGTATAAAGGTAGACGAGAAGCTTGCGTAGCTTGAATACGTTTATCTGGGTATTCAATATTATGGCCTCGACGTGAAACCACGAGTCACGCGCGTCACGCGAATTGTAGACGAAACGGAAGAAATAGGGTAGGTGTATTTTGCGTACTGTCAGCGTGCCTGTAACCAACAATTGAATTAGGTTATTTAATAGCAAAGTAACGTGCGAAGAATAGTAAATAAACTAATGTTCGCACTTAATTTGGACTTCGGTTTACGTAACGACACGTGGACATTGTATATTTGTTTACACTCGTTATTTAGAAGGAAATATTAGAAGGTAAACGTGGCGTTGAACATTGAAACATGTGCAATGTAATTATAAAGTATGAGACGCGTCATAATTTGGTAATGGCAATACGTTCGCTATGCATCTTATATCAGTTACAAGAATTGACGTGCTAATATATGGAAAACGTGTTTCTATTTAAATGAAAACTTTTCAAGGGACCGTGGACTTTGTTGTACATTTTCAATTACGCGGTACGTAATTGATTTATATATAGGAATTAATTTATAGATAGTAGATAATTGATTATACTCAACGTATAAAAAAATGCTCACGAATGAAAGAGCGGTTGAACAATCGTGTGCTCCAAACTGGAACAACGTGTTTAGGTTAACGAAGTTTCAAATTTAAGTTAAGTTACGCGTGAATCTTAACCCTTTGCGGACGACTGTCTGCAAATAGCTGTCTAATCGTTTCTCGGTTTTCTGGGCGCAAGTCCATTTTTAAAGCGAGACATTTAAATTAATATCGTTAATGAACGCTTCAAAGTTTTGGGAATCTGATCGGTTTGAATTTGATAGCTAGGAATTTGAAGGCTTGGAACTGAAGGCCAAAATACTTTCTTAAGTGTTATCATTCCTCGTCCGCAAAGGGTTAAAGCGTCAGGACGTGAGTCATCTACCGTACTTGCGATATTTGCAATCAAATCTAATTTACCCCCTCTAATTTCCTCGTGGAATGTTCGCAATTATTGTAACAGATACAAATATCGCATGACGTTTTAATATTTCGTACGGGTCATAGGGAGAAACATACTTTCACGAGTTGTGCCACTTTTCAAGCGAGCATAGAAAAATATCCTTCTTTCCTATTTCATCGTTCCTCTGTTACGTTCTACGCGTTTCTAGGAGTCTCATTAATTTACGCGTCGCTTGCAAAGTCTCGTCGTTTTTTCTTGATGCAAGAGCCATCGTTTTATGTGCCACTCTAACTATGGCGCGTTACAGAGAGCGTGACGTAAACCGCGCCCTTAGAACACACTCGCGAGAAGGGTGGTTCGGAGAAAATAGCGACGGTGTGAAAAGCTACCGCGATGACGACGTCGGCGTCAACAACACCGACGTCGTCTACGCTTTTGTCTATCCGCGAACGCCGGCTCGCGACTCTCTCTCTAGCTCTAATCGACGAGACCAGCTTCCGACTTATCATTAAGACATTTTTTCCTAGACGCGCCACCGTTTAACGGTATTAACACACTTCGCCGAGACGTGGTCGACTTACGCGTAAACCACGAAAACGAAATACGAATCACTGCGCCGTAAAATAGGCGAATAACTTAAGAAACTTATTAACTTGTATTAACGTACATCCGTATAAAGATTTGGTATACTTCAACCATTTGAATACCGTTGGCTTCTCGCGCTGCTCGCTACAAACGATTGTCTACTTCACATTTCTGGGAACGAAACGATTGTCTACTTCACATTTCTTGGAACGAAACGATTAGCGACGATAAAGGGTCGGCAAATCTTGTTAGAATTGTTGCAAAGCTCCTTGCTTCTGTTCTCAGAACGCGAGCGAGTTCTGACTCGAGATGCGTTACACTTTCCCAGAAATGTATATCGTGGAAAAATTTCGAAAAGTGTTAAATGCGTACGAGAAAAGAAACAAACAGGATTCTTCGGCTGTGTTGCAATAGCAACGGTAGCGAAGGAAACGACAGGACTATTCGATGGATCTAATAGAATCGAAAACGGGAGAGGAGAGGGAGAGAAAAAAAGAATGAAAACGACGAACACCGAACTGAATAAATATTTTGACAAACCGCTTCAGAGGGGGCAATGGTTTCCTTGCCCATGGGTACGTCGACAACTGTCGGCCTAATTTTCCCCTAAACATTTCCGGAGATTACATCGGATTCTCATTGTACTTGCCCCCTGGACGATGAATTTGCTCTTACAACCCGGATCCGTGTAGCTTTTCGATCGAAGAAAGTGGATATCGTCTAACACGCTACATAGATGCTTCGAGATTTTAATTCACTTGGGGAATTATGCGCTGCTTCTCGTATTTGGAATATTAACTACGGATCGATTTCCATGTAACATCGGCAGCTTTTAACCCTTTCAATGCTAATGCAAATGCTTGAAATGTTTAGTCGAAGAGTTGTACGGTTTCAAAGGGAAAGAGTAAGGAAACGAATGAAATACGTGGGAAAGACGTGTAATTATTTAGGATAGTCAAAGGCAATTTTGGACTTTGGTTTACGTAACGAAGCATAGACATCATACATACGTTTACGCTTAATGTTATATACGAAACATTAGGAGGTAAATGTGCCGTTGAACATTGAACCGCGAGCAATGTAATTGTAACGTATGGAACGTGTAATAATTCGGTAAGGCGCGACGTTTACTATATATCTTATATCTATTACACAAACATTGACGTGTTAATATATGGAAAAACGCGTTTCTATTTAAATGAAAAGTTTTCAAGTGACGGTACGAGGGATATTTAAATTTGTTGTATATCTTCAACGAATTAGTAATTAATTCAACATATAAAACATTAATTAATTTAACATATATAATATTCAACGTATAAAAATATGTTCATGAATAAAAGAGCGGTTGAACAATCGTATGCTGCAAACTGGAACGATCTTTATGTTAACGACGTTCTAAAATAGTTCAATTAAAACGAGGGGAATATAATTAAAAAGTATGAGACGCGTCATAATTCGGTAAACGCGATACATTTATTGTACATCGTATGTCTGTTACGCAAACCGACGCGCTAATATACGCGAAACGTGTTTCTACTTAAACGACAACACTTCAGGTGACAGTAATAATAAAGGGATCTTTGTTGTACATTTTCAATCGCGTAGCACGTAATTCGTTACATTGAACGTATAAAAAGATGTTCATAAACAAGAGAGAAGTTGAACAATGTTGCGCTCCAAAGTGGAACTATTTTCAAGTCAACGACGTTTTAAAATAGTCGAATAATGTTACGCGCGAAATTTAAAGTAGCAGTGCGTGGTACATTTATACCCCGCCATCCACTAGTCGCGATTTTTTCTTCCACTAACGAGATCGCTGTGTAGGTACTCCGAAATACAATACAAACCTATTCGAAGGCAGTTCCACCTGCACACGACGACACTTACGATACACGTATACACGTTATCGATGGCATTCGAACAGGAGCACCTTTGTTAAAGAATCTTCAGCGTAACACTTATCGAGCCATCGTGAAATCTCCGTACCCTTTGAATGGAACGTTTTATATTCGTGCCCTCTTTCACGTTTAAAGCGCGCGCGTGTGTGCGGTTTATTTCTTCGCGCATATAAAAATATAGAAGGAAGAAGAAAAAAACGTGGTGCGCGTAAAGATAGAGGAAGGAAAAAGCAGTGGCGGAGGCCGGCGAGGTGGACGTGTTCTCCGTTCTTCGACACTTATTTTCTCCGCGGCGAAGGGAAAGAGAAAATAAACGGCGGCGTTGCGTGAGCAACGGTTAAATGCGTGTGGATCGTTAGCGAACGCGACCTTAACAGCACGATAATGACGCGGTCGAGTTCGGATTTTTCATTTCATTTTCTTGAAAGCTTCATTTGTGCACCACTGTTCGTGTTTGCTTCGCCTCCTCCGCCGCTTCTCTCGTTCTCATCGCGCTTCTCCATCCTTCGCTCTTCGTTCCTTTTTTTTTTTCCTCTTCCCTCCTCTTCTCCGCGGCGTTTTTCGTTTCTTTCCCTTTCGTTTCGCGCGCTTAAACTTGTACCACGGGCACCCACGTCTACCGGTTCGCGTAGACGCCGGTACATTACACGGCGCGGTGAAAACATTTCTTCTGAAAAGGACCCTCGAGTGGTCCTCCACTTGGCGGTTCTGAAAGTTCTCGGACCGTTCTCCGCTCGCACAATAATAACGATTCCACCCGCACACCTGCTGCGCCCAGACCCTCTTCAGCTCCTCGCGACTCGACTAATCTCGTCGAACGCGCACTGGCCTGACCCATATTTGTATTTTCGCAGCGAAGCCAAATAGCCTGGCCCTACCTAAAGCCACTCATGGCTTTCCATTTCCGCTACCAGGTGACATCTCGTCGCTTTGCAGCGTTTCGTCGCCGAACAACCGTGGAATCCTCTTACGCTCGTTTGTCGAATTAACCCGTTCACTGTTAGGCAAATTTTTAACGCGCTGTCTTGGGCGTTAGGACTTTATTCGAAAGAAAACGTGGAATTACACGAAATCTAATTGGGTAGAGTTTTTAAGCTTCGAGCTTATCGCGTAACTTTATTTAAGTATTTTGGAACGTCGTTAACCTAAAAATCGTCCCAGTTTGGAGCACAATATTGCTCAATCGCTCTTTTATTTGTGAACATTTTTTTGTATATGTTGAATGAAATGAATTACTTCATTGCTATTTCATTGAAAATGTACGACGAAGTCCAACGTCCCTCGTACTGTCACTTGAAGAGTTATCGTTTAAATTGGCAACACGTTTTACATATATTAGCAATAATATACAATATTATTACATATATTTGCTTTGTGTAACAGATGTAAGATGAATAGCAAACGTATTATTTTTACTGAATTACGAGAATTCCCATAGTTAATAATTACATTGGTCACGTTTCAATGTTCAACAGCACGTTTACCTCCTGATATTCCCTTTTAAATATTAAGCGTAAACGAATACACATAGAATATGCGTTGCTACGCAAACCGAAGTCCAAATTTGGTATAAAAATTTGTTTACTAATAATTACATTGGTCACGTTTCAATGTTTAACAGCACGTTTACCTCTTGATATTCCCTTCTAAATATTAAGCGTAAACGAATATACAATGTCTATGCGTTGCTACGCAAATCAAAGTCCAAATTTGGTATAAAAATTTGTTTATTAATAATTACATTGGTCACGTTTCAATGTTTAACAGCACGTTTACCTCTTCATATTCCCTTCTAAATATTAAGCGTAAACGAATATACAATGTCTATGCATTGTTACGCAAACCGAAATCCAAATTTGGTATAAAAATTTGTTTACTTACGAATCTTCGTACATTACTTTGCCATTAAATGAACGAATTAAAGTGTCGGTTATAGGGACGCCGACAATACGTGGGACATCTACCTTAAGCCATTGAAATTTTCTATTTAATGTTTTCTCACCCCCTTCCCCGTATATTAAAGAGAAGATCCTCGACGTTGCCGCAATATTTAAATCGCGTCTCACTTGAATCAACCACCCGGTCTTGATTCTCCGTTTGGCAAACCTAAGTCCGCATAAACAACGGCTAACAGGCCTCCGCCTTTAAATGGAAGACCGAGGCGGACTTAAAAAGTAAAAGAGAAAAAAAGCAGGGAAATCCCATCGACAATAAGAAACGACATGTGTTCCCGGTTCCGTAATCCGCGTTGCGTGTATCACGAATTCGTATAGAGGAGAAAATAGAGGAAATCCTAATCGCGATTCTTGCACGAGGGATAGTTGCAGGCCAGTAGAAAGTAGGCTAAAAGGGGGGGCAGTTTTTCGTCGGTTATTGCGAAAAACGCAACGAGGGCCCGGCACGGAAACACGGGGAGAAGAGAGAGAGAGGAACGAGGGTCGAAGTGTGTGTACCACCAGGAAATAAAGGCGGCGAGAAAGGGGCCTTTAACAGAGCTGTACGCGAGCACAATCGGGCACAAGGTGCACAATGACATCAACTGGCTCTGGTATTGTGGTCGACGCGGTCCCGCTTGTTCCCATGGGACTCGTGTCCACCGAGGGTTTTGACATAATTAGTCCACGTATCGGAATGATCAGCTGTGGGAATACCGAGGCACAACTGTCGATCTACATCTACTTTTCGAAATGAAAGGCGAACGGTATTGGTTCCGCGAGAAGTCTTTATTCTTCGCGCCCTTTCACAGCTTTCATGAGGTTTAAGGAAATTTTC
This sequence comes from Eucera pruinosa, assembly GCA_028830335.1. Lineage (NCBI taxonomy): Eukaryota > Metazoa > Arthropoda > Insecta > Hymenoptera > Apidae > Eucera > Eucera pruinosa. Next base: position 2,609,564 of record JAMYCR010000001.1, on the reverse strand, counting down.
CGATGATTCGGGGGAATGTTTTAACGCGTTCGATGGCTGCTCTTGTAGAGTAAATGTACCACCGTCCTGCCACTTTAAGGTTCGCGCGTAATTTTATTCTACTATTTTAGAACGTCGTTAATTTAAAGATCGTTCCAGTTTAAAGCATACGATTGTTCAAACGATCTCTTTTATTTACGAATCTTTCTTTTATATGTTGAATATAATAAATACATTACTACTAGTATAGGTTGGCCTCCTACAACACGGTCCTTTACAACGCGGTTTCGTTACAACACGGTTTCGTTACAACACGGTTGAAAAAATGCGGAACGTTTCCTACAACGCGGTATTTTTACTACGCGGTTTAGGAAATGTGGAACGTTTCGTACAATGCCACAATTTTATAGTGTATTTTCGAGGAACGTATCTACCGCGCTGTAGAAGGCCCACCTGTAATTGAAAATATACTACAAAGTCCACGGTCCCTCGTATTGCCACTTGAAAAGTTTTCATTTAAATAGAAACACGATTTTACATGTATTAACGCGTCAGTTTGTGTAACAGATGCAAGACTTACTATTGAATTAAGAGTGCGAAAGGGGAAAAGGTCGACGATGCTCGTAATCTTAATTGCTCTTGCAATTAGCACACGGTCTTACTCCCGCGGAATACTGATTACCCGTGGAAAAACTGCAACAAAAAATCTAATTCAAGCTTCACGAATCTCTAACTCTTCCATTTATATCTCGAACATTTATGATTCTTGCAATCGATCCAAAAGGAAAAACGTGCTCCACTAAGGATCATCGCTAGACTAAATTCGGCAACGTTGTTCTAGTCTACGAATTTTTATCCAAATTCATTGTTTCATTAACGAGAGCAATGAAATGGAATCTAAACGGAGAAATATTTCATCCCTAAAATATAATCATTTTACGTATCTTTCCATCTAACCCGTATTTCGAGCCATTTTGTCCATTTAAGTTCCCTACTAATGCATCAAAATCCGCGGACTAATTGTAGCATAAGAATACGTTGCTCTTATATATTCTCATTCAACATCCTAAAGATACTTTTAGATAACCCTATACTACATCGTATTTAACGTGTACGAAAAATCTTCGTAAATAAAAGGGACGCGTGAACTGATGCGTTGTGCTCGAAATTGGAACGATTCGTAGGTTAAATAAATAGCTTCTAAAATAATGTTATGCTTAACGTGGCAGTAATTGGTATATCTATCCTAGCGAGCGGTTCTCTAAAAATGATCTCTGGACGGGCGCTGGTCGATGCGAAGATAACGAAGGTAAAACGGAGCGGTGGCGGTTAGGGCAGAGAAATATGTGCGGATAGGCTAGGAAGCCGTGGACACGGACCTTTTCCACGCGGTGCACCCGGAGAAGCGGCTCTGACAGATCCGTTGGCGTGGAATAACGCGTTTACGAGCTCTTTGTCCGGCTCGCTTTGGGCCACGGCCGCCTCGTGCTACCGTTCCCGTTACCGCTGCTGCTCGATGCCGCTCTGGCTGTCGTCGATCCTGATCTATTCGAGCTGCGAAAGCTCCCGGGGCACAGGTTGGCCCCGCAGGTAATTGGATAATTCTAGCCGGAAGAGCGTACGGCAAAGAGAACGCGATTAAGCGAAAAATCGCTTCCGAAAGCGACAGCTGACTCTATTTCCTATTTGCGGGCTGCCTCCTATTTGCGATTTCTTCACGGCCTTTCGAACGGAAGGTTCGATGGTACGGTGATCGTGAAATTGCCGGTATTAAAGCGAGATATGTACACTGTCGACGGAAACTTTGCCAGCGCTACGCACAGCAGAGAAATTTCGAAATACAGAGTGGTACAATTGGGTAAAGGTGGATTCTACGCGAAGAAATAGGACGAAAACACGCGGCAAGATTTTCTCGTGGTAGGCTTTTGTTCTCGAGAAAATCGGCTTTAACGTTGTACGTAGAGCTACACGTTTAACCCTTTGACTACTAGGTTTATACGCTCGCTGTGAACGGAATACTATCTCTTTATTCGACTATCGATTAATCATGTAACTGCTATTTATTTTTGTTAACGAAATTTTTGGTTTGAACATTTTATTTTGGGTATCGCTCACCAACGTGGAAAGCGAATACTGCTTCTGGTTACATTCGATCGACGTCGATCGCTATTAACATTGCTGGCAATAGTACTTATCGATGGCATAAAATTAACCCCTTGCGGACGAATGTCGGAAATAGTCACTCAAGTTCTTTGATTTCTTGGAGATATATCAATGTTTAAAACGAGAAATTCAACTCAAGATGATTAATATACGCTGCTGTTAATAATTGGACAAGTATTTGTTTAATATCGTCTTCAAAAGGTCCATAATTGAACGAAAATTCGTTAAATATTATTTAGTTCCGTCCGCAAAGGATTAATATATATATATATATATATATATATATATATATATAAAATGTTGAGAATCGGAAGAAAATAATATTTAACGAATTTTCGTTCAATTATTAACCTTTTGAAGACGATATTAAACAAATACTTGTCCAATTATTAACAGCAGCGTATATTAATCATCTTAAGTTGAATTTCTCGTTTTAAACATTGATACATCTCCATATATACATATATATATATATATATATATATATATGCCATGCATGTTAGCGAATGGCAACCGACGACGTAAAATTTCGGTCACCGATAATGGCCATCGGTAACGAAAAATAAAATTCCAGTCGCTCAAGTCGACTACAGGTGACCGGAAATGATGTTAATCGTTTGTAACGATTATTCGTAACAAAAGTTACGCAATTACGGATGCTAAGTAACTTACTTACCGTAGCTCGTAAAATTTGCCTTGCAACAGTTACGCGATGTGTGAAAAAGGGGAGCTGGTTGCCCAGCCTAATAATTTCTAAGCGCGGATAAATCAAGCCTTAACAACAATCCCTCTCAACTTGGAATGATATTGACAGGGAAATAACAAAATACACGAGTTTCGTACCCTTAACAAGGCAATCTATAAAATTCCCCCCCCCCCCCCCGTACAAGGATCCCCTTCAGACCTACGACAAGCCAATACCAAAGAGCCACCAATTGCAATCTATCAACCTATAACATCGAACGTAGAAAATTCCGTATGTCGCCGGCGACAACTTCCATTCTGCCGAAATCATTCTCTCAGAAAACGGCATTCTTCCCTTTGCAGTTCCATTGATATATACGTATCTTGCCGCGTTATATTGAGATACTTAATATAGTACAGCTACTGACGAGGGTCAGCCATGTACGAAAGTGACCAGCAGGTAAAAGTATTCGAGAAACCGGCGGAAAAGCATCGAAAAGCGGCAGAAATACGGGGAAGAGAGAAAAGGGCAACAGGCTATGATCACAATAAAGGACTCATTGTTGCGGATATGTTTTGAAAATGAGGATTCCTCGTACAGTCGTCCTTGTTCCTTCGGCATGCCGAACGTTTCACTGTCCTTGCCGAACGGAGCACAATGAAGACTCGAGTATTTGTTGTGTCACTGTTTGTAGCCAATCCGCAGCATACTTTGACCCGCGTAGTAGAGCTCTCTTCAACTCGTGTTCCCCTCTATTTCTCTTCTTCTCTTCTTCTTTTTTTTTTCCTCGGGAGGGAAGAGTCGACCTTTGCCGAAATCGTGCTCCCGACAGTTATTAGCGTTATTAATGGCCGTGCATTGACAACTCGATTCATCGTCGATCGCCTATTTGTAGCTTAGGGGGACCCCGATCGACTGAGACTGTTGCTCGCATCGGCAGATGTACAACTTATGCTCAAGGGTCAAGGGTACACGGGGATGATTCTCAAAGGCGTCAACCGTGAATACACGAGTTGGCGCTTCTCTATACAACGACAGGCCTGTATGGTAGATGTTCGAAAGTGGTCGCGAATGAGACGTGCCCCGCGCAAGGTGATTCCACTCGATGACACTTGAGATACGCGTTCCTACGTACTTTTACATAGGGTAGATGTACCGCGTACCGCCACTTTAAGGTTCGCGCTTTAACTAACTTTATTTTAACTATTTTAGAACGTCGTTAACGTAAAGATCATTCCAGTTTCGAGCATACGTACGATTGTTCAACACAGATCTCTTCTATTTATGAACATTTCTTTTATATGTTTAATAAAGGGTTATCCAAAAGTACCTTTAGGATGTTGAATGAGAATATCTGTGAAACGCCATGTTTGTTAGTAAAATAGAGGTGAAAAGAATAAAAATTGAAACGAGAACGAACGAAGATAATAGAAATGAAAAAAAAGATTAGAAAACGGTAAAGCAGAAAGGGAAAGAAAAAAAGTGAAGGTAGGTGTTCCTATAGTCTATTTTGGATAACCCTATATAATAGATTCATTGCTACGTAATTGAAAGTTAGAACGGTAGAACATAGTCCACGATCCTTCGTGCTGTCACTTGAAAACTTTTCATTTAAACGGAAACACGTCTTACACGTCACTTCGTGCAACAGATAAGAGATGTATCCTATTAACACGTCAGTTTGTGTAACAGATAAGAGATGTACAATAAACTTCGCGCCTTACTGAATTACGACACGGTTCATACTTTAGAATTATCATTATGTATGTGTATTATTATATTACTCACATTTAAAAAAAATTGTAAGGCACGTTTCGTAAAAGAATTATAAAGCAAGGGGTTAAAGGCAGTATATACATGAACTAGTTGAGGTGAGTACTATTCGTCCGCGACAAGAATTTACATTTACAAGTATTTACATTCCCGTTCTACGTGCGATCTACTAGCCTCCCTACAAGCTCACGCCGTGTTCACTATAAACAAGGACGTTAAAACGTGGCGGTGGTTTAGTAACGAAGACGACGTGTAGCGATAGGGAAGACAGTAAACCATATCCACGTCTTGGATGCAAAGACTCCTCGTCTGCCTTCTTTTCGTGGACGGATGGTACTTTCGAGAAAGCTTCTATTTTTCGCATGTCCCTTTAATGGTAGGTGCAGAAGGGTCGCCACGCTTAGTATTATCTTCGAATCAACGTGTTTCGAGTGTACTATTAAAACGTCGGGAAGGGTAAAGCAGGCGTGGATGGTCGGATGGCCAGTCGCATCCTGTTTCGTCCTCTCGAGCGCGTATCCTCGGCGAGCGCAGAAACGTTCGCCACCGCGAAGGTACTCGAGGCCAAGTGGGCATCCCTTGACTCCTCCCTCTTGGAAGTTGAGCGGCTTGAAACGGTTCCAGGGGGTGTCTTGTTCATTCATTCCCCGGAAACACTTGTGCGCGGAGCCGATTGAGACACCAACAACGGATGAACCGGCCTTAATCGTCCGCTAACCGTTTGTCGTGCCGCTACGGAATGCATTGTAGCGACTTTGCGAGCCGTTTCCACGCTCGTCGCAAATTCTCGCCCTCCCCGGTTAGCGAAAGAGTAGGTGGGACACAATGACGCAAAATCACCCAGGATAATGGACACAATACCGAAAGCTTCCTCTTGCTTCGTCTTGCTGTATCGATGAGAGCAGACTTCTCTTCTAAGCCGCCGCTTTCTTGTATTACACGTAGCTCGGTTGCGGATAGAGTTTTGCTTTCATAGAATGGTGTCGGCGATAAGCGCTTCTGTGACGTATATATCGCGAAAGTTAGATATCGAGTTTACGCGAACGCGTAGCTTGTACGAACAATGGTAGTTCGACGGATTACAAGGTTTCCTATCTTCTTCGATGAAATCTTTTCTCGCGCGATTCGTTTGCTCGCCGTTTCGCGAATTAAAGGATACGCAGAGTATACTATGTTTCAATTGGTGGACTGCGAATTTTAACACGAAAGTGTTTAACATATGGGGTCGTTCTCTTCAAAATGTCCCAGAAAAGAGTAACGAAAAAGTGAAACGCTCGGGAATGACGTCATTGCTATAATAGCTCGTGACATCATTTCAAGATAAGAACAGTGCAGCAGGAGGTATATAAGGAAGATTCAGTGGGGAAAGTTAAATGATTTCAGTTAAACACTTTCGTGTTCTGGAAGTGTACAGCAGTACAGTTTTATGCAACGTCCTATTTTTCGTAGCACGATTAAAGGAATGGATAGAAAGAAGCCACTGGAAAGAGTTTATTCATTTGACGCGCAACGTCGTTTCTGCTTTGATCGCGCGATGCGAGAAACGCGCAATTTTTCTATTCGCGCGTAATTACGTTACGTACGATACAACTTAAGCTGTGGAATTTCTAATGCTCTATTCGACAGCTTGGTCGAGTTTCTCTCGTGCCAAAGTGAGAGCTGCTGATTATGTACCGTATTAAAAAGTGAAACCGTGTTATACAGGGGTGATCTGTGTCGAAATAGTTAACAATAATTGCGTAATCGATCACAATGATCCGTTAAGTTGACGCTTCAGCCTCGTGCAAAGGTTCGGTTAAATTTCAATACCTTCAACGTTTCGCCATCGTCCCGTGTAATTGATTACATTAAACGAAGAACCGAAGACCACCTGGACGAAGCTGGATAAAACTAAAGAGAAAAAGGGGAGGAGTAGGTGGTGGTAAAAGGAAGGCGGAGGAATAAGAAGTTGCCGGGATGATGAATGTGCCGTCTGAGCCGTCGCGTCAGCGAGGCTCTGTTTCTCGTTTGTAAACGAGCTTCCTTCCCTTTTTTTTTTTTTTTTTTTCTCGCCCCGGCATAGACATCGCCACTTTTATACACGGAACCAACGCGGCGACGGGGACAAAAATAATAATAAAATGCACCACGTAAGACAGAATTTAGAGTTCGGTGAAACGATACAGTTATTCGACGAGTTTAAATTGTCAACGCGCCGAATTTTCAATACTTTCGATGCGCAAAGCTTTCGATTCCCGATGCTTCGAATACTCGATGCTTAGAATTCCAAATACTTCGAGTTACCGAAGCTTAGGATTACCATTGCTTTAAATTCTCGATGCTTTGAATTCTCGAAGCTTGGAATCCGCAATGCTTTCAATTCTCGAAGCTTGGAATCCGCAATGCTTTCAATTCTCAAAGCTTGAAATCCGCAATGCTTTGAATTTCCAAATCTTCAAATTCTAAGTTTTCCATTTCTCAAAGCATCGAATTTTCAATGCTTTCAATGCGCAAAGCTTTCGATTCTCGATGCTTCGAACTCTCAAAGCTTAGAATTTCAAATACTTCGAGTTACCGAAGCTTAGGATTACCATTGCTTTAAATTCTCAATGTTTTGAATTTTCAAAGCTTGGGATCCGCAATGCTTTGAATTTCCAAAGCTTCAAATTCCAAGTTTTCAACTACTCAAAGCGCCGAATTTCCAATACTTTCAATGCACAAAGCTTTCGATTCTTGATGCTTTGAATTCCCAAAGCTTAGAATTCCAAATACTTTGAGTTTCCGAAGCTTAGGATTACCATTGCTTTAAATTCTCAATGTTTTGAATTCTCAACGTTTGGATTTCGCAATGCTTTGAATTTCTAAAGCTTGAAATTCCAAGTTTTCAACTTCTCAAAGCATCGAATTTCCAATGCTTTCAATGCGCAAAGCTTTCGATTTTCAATGCTTTGAACTCTCAAATCTTAGAATTCCCAATACTTTGAGTTTCCGAAATTTAGGACTATCGTAGCTTTCAATTCTCAATACTTGGAATTCTCAAAGCTAAGAATTCCCGATATATTGAGTTTCCGAAATTTAGGACTATCATTGCTTTAAGTTCTCAATGCTTTGAATTCTCGAAGCTTGGAATCCGCAACGCTTTGAATTTCTAAAGCTTCAAATCCCAAGTTTTCAACTTCTCAAAGCGCCGAAATTCCAATACTTTCAATGCGCAATGCGTTCGATTCTTGATGCTTTGAATTCCCAAAGCTTAGAATTCCCAATATATTGAGTTTCCGAAATTTAGGACTATCGTAGCTTTAAATTCTCAATGTTTTGAATTGTCAAAGCTTAGAATTCCTAATACTTTGAGTTTCCTAAGTTTAGGATTATCATTGCTTTAAGTTCTCAATGCTTTGAATTCTCGAAGCTTGGAATCCTTAACGCTTTGAACTTCTAAAGCTTCAAATTCCAAGTTTTCGACTTCTCAAATAGCCAGATTCCCAATGCGTTCAATTCCCAACGTTCCAAATTTCCAAAGCTTCCCCAGATTTTTGTTCCTCGATTGTCCTTAGCTCGACGCACTGACGGGAATAGAAGAACCGTTCGCCGGTGCTTTGTTTATCCAAACTATTTATCTTGTGGCAAGTATTCGCGAATTTAGTAGACAGAAGGAGCAAAAAGTTGGCCATTATCGTCGATTAAATTCGTTGCAGGAGAATTCCCCGTTTGCTTTTTGTTTTCCACTGTAAAGCTATTGTGGCCGATACGTTTAGTAGTATCTCATGAAAAACAAAAGAACGGTGATCAATTATCGATTAAACGGGATTCTACGCAGAACGCAATTTATCATGCTGTCGGTGGAAAGTCTTGGCTACGATGAATCTTTTCCACGGAGAAACTCGCCGAAGGAGTTTCGTTGTCGTTAATCGTTTCTTGCGTAGACCCGTAGACGAAAGTGGAAGGAAGATTTTTACATTTCAGTTTTGTTCCTCTTTTCTCTTTTTTTTTAGCTGCTAGTTTGAAGTAACGTTGCAAGGAAAAGAATATGTAAATTGATAGGTTAGCTAGGAAGATTCTAACGTCAATTCTCTCGTAGCACGATACTTCAAAAAACACTTTTGAAAGGTCAATTTTATCGTTGCATACCGAAGCAGAAATCACGATCGAAACTAAACATTAAATAATAGATACCGCGTGTCTTCGTTCTATTTATGTTGCAATATTCATCGCGAGTGTAGCTCGTTGCTGTACGTCTAAAGGTTAAACTATCCATCGAATGAACGATAAAGTAGAGGCGGAAGTAGAAGAATATGAAAAAAAGAAATGGTGCGGGAAATAAACTGGGTAGTGAAAATGAGTGAATTATTAAGAGGTAATATAAAAAGAGAACTGTGTATATACAAAGTAGCAAAAAAGTAGCAAAAAAGTAAAACCAAGTAGCAAATTTGCGGACCAAAGAATTGTAAGTACAAATTAATGTAAGTTAGAATAGATCGTGGACTAAGTACACAAATGTGTACTCAAGTGCAATTACTGTATCCTAAAACTTTTTGTACGGATGGTGAAATAAAGTAATAATAAAAGAAACTATCCGTCAACAATTTCTACGAACTCGGATAATAATTTGAATCTTGTTAAATGCAAGGGACATACCTCGAACGCTGTAACCTCGAATATAATTGAAAATCGTACGAGTCGCGTGGCAAAATACCCGCACGTAAGCGAGCAGCTAAATATCTCGGTTCTATGTACGCGTACTCGGTTCCACGGAGTTATTAACACAGCGGCATTCATAAATCAACAGCGAAAGGGCAACAGGCTGTGACAAAGGGACAAACAAAGAAACGCAGTGGGGGCAAGTGTTGCTAAGTTTCTCTCTGTCCCCGTGGTGTTCCGCGAGGGGCGGGCAAGGCAGCGAATTGCCGAGCTTCGAATGCCAGTCGGTCCTTAACGAACGATAATAACTCGAGCAAATAGCGTAAATTTCTAGAGCGCCAATTTCTACTCGTCCATTGTGAACGTCGAGCAAAAGCGAGAGGGAGGATCGGCGGAAGGAAAGAGCCAAGGAGCCGTAACCTCGACGAGGAGAAAACGGGGAGAACTTTGAGCGAGGAGAAGAGAAGAACGTGGAATGCGAGAGAAGTGGGAGAGAAGCAATCGAGGAAGCCGGAGGAAGAGAAGCGCGAAGGGACGAAGAAAAATGGGAGAAATGGGATCGGATAGGGAGAACGGAGAATGATGATACTGAGATAGCGAAGCAAAATTGTAAAGAAGAAGGAAGAGCAAGGGCAACGGAAAAATAGGAGAGAAAGCTGCAGAAGAAAGCGAGAGAAAGGGAGGAAAAGAATCGCGAAGGGACGAAGAAAAATAGGAGAAATGGGATCGGATAAGGAGAACGGAGAATGATGATACTGAGATAGCGAAGCAAAATTGTAAAGGAAAGGAAGAGCAAGGGAAACGGAGAAATAGGAGAGAAAGCTGCAGAAGAAAGCGAGAGAAAGGGAGGAAGAGAATCGCGAAGGGACGAAGAAAAATGGGAGAAATGAGATCGGACAGAGAGAACTGAGAATGATGATACTGAGATAGCGAAGCAAAATTGTAAAGGAAAGGGAAAAATAGGAGAGAAAGCTGCAGAAGAAAGCGAGAGAAAGGGAGGAAAAGAACCGCGAAGGGACGAAGAAAATGGGAGAAATGGGATCGGACAGAGAGAACTGAGAATGATGATACTGAGATAGCGAAGCAAAATTGTGAAGAAAAGGAAGAGAAAGGGAAACGGAAAAATAGGAGAGAAATCTGCAGAAGAAAGCGAGAGAAAGGAAGGAAGAAAGATGTATTGGGAAACGATGGAGGAATGAAGTTAGAGAAATTGCACCGCTCTACTATTCTATAGATAACGTATAAATACGTTCTTTGAATAATACGTTCTTTTAAAATTATATACATTCTGACCCTCTTCCTAATCATTGCAACGATTCAACGTTCGTATGATACACATTTAATACTTCGTATAAATTGATTCTTATTTTGAAGCATTCGAGTTCACCAGCTCTATATGTAGAGTATTTAAGATCGAATGATTTTAATGACGATACCATTGAAGAGATTAAAAATATCAATATTGAAGCGACGAAGAGAACTACCGAATAATTTATTAAAGTGGTACGCGTAGAATCTACATCCTTTTTCTCTATACTTTTAGCGAACGGGGTGAAAGGGTTGAAGAAACAAGTAGCGTGCAAAAGTATCCGTCCGCAAGGCATGCAAATATTCGATAACAATTCAAATCGGACATTCGCGGACTTTTCTATCTTTTCGCTTCTATGATTCGCAGCTTAGAATTTACAGTAGCATAACAATATTTACATCGATAAATAATAAGTTCATCTACTTTTAATTCAAATCCATGTACCTGAAAGGGTAGGGACGACGTAAAGCTTCGAAAATACGTACAGTGTTTCTTAACTTTTGTCACGAAGTGTACGTCTGCTGTTGTTTATCTTTAAGAGGGCCGACGAACAGTGGAAGGGTACACCGATAAGTCAGGCAAAGCGTAACCCTGTCCGTATTAGCCGTGCGCGACGAAGGGGTGCGTTCGAGTGGCCATTCTGCACTCCGGGGACGTGTTTTGATATTGTAACGTTTGTATTAAATATCAGCAGGAAGGGTGGCAACTCTAAGCCTGTCGTTTATTAGGACTTCATTAGCCGTCTCGCATCCCCTATTCCTCCTTGCTATTTGCTTTAGTGCCGCGGGTGTTTTCAACCTATCGGCTAGCATCCCCCCATTCGTGAATTACACAACCTTTGATGACAATTTAATCTCCTTCCTTTTTTATTTACTTATTCGTTTCGGTAGTACACGGTGCGCGTTGATCGTTCTCTTTTGTTTTAAGATTTTTTATACGTACCGCGTATTCGACTGCTGCACGTATCGTATATCATCGTACGATTAATCGCTACGTTCACATGTGTTATTTAACGCGACACTAAGTTACGCTTTATTACATTTATTATATTAATGCGATATGATAAAAACTATATTGGTTTGCGTTGAAGACAATGTCGACTGTGAGATTAATTAATCCCTTCGCTAGCGGCACATTGCAACTGGAAACTAAAAGTTAAAAAGGTAACGATGCTGTTTATTAACCCCTTGCCCTACGATTATTTTATTACCCACGTGTGACAGAATTAACTGATCAAGTGACTTTATATAATGTCAAGGGCAAATCATTCGAATATTGTAGACAATATTTGTTTAACAACCTTCAATCTTATAACGCAAAGCCAAAATTAAGGATCAACTTAAATTTTCGCGTCAATATTATGTGACTTAGTTAAATCTGCGCCCTGGCTCATAGCACGAGTGTGACTCGTTATTATAGGGCAAAGGGTTAATACGGAAGCGATATAAGTATAAATATTCGGATACTCTACGTAGCTACGTAATTATAATATCATATTACAGAATATTTTGTCTCTATCCTTAATACAATATCTAATTATCTATATCTTATTATACTTACTTTTGATCTACAACGTAAACATTCTATACCAAATGGTTTTCCCGTAAAGTAGATAAACAAATAATATACAATACTCAGTGGAGCTTTTTCGTGTTAACCCTTTCGCTATCGGCACATTGGAACCAAAGAATAAAAACGTAGGTAATGATAACGTTCATTGATATAAATGTATAAATATTTGGATACTTTGCGTAGCTACTATTCTTCCACGGAAAGAAGACACAGCGTGTTTACATTCCCACTCTTGCTGAAGTCCGCTGATTCGCCTATGAACCCAGGCAGTGATCGCTATTAGTTGAAGACGATGTACAAATGTAAACACGCTGTGCCTTCCTTCTTTCCGTGGAAGAATAGTACATTGACGTACGGAATGATTCCACAAATTGTACGACGTTCTAGAAAAAAAGTATACGTATGCATTTAGCAAACGCCAGTCCAATTCTCGAAGACGGACGTATACGTCCACGATAGCGAAAGGGTTAAAATAATCGGTGAAGCAACGTAAATCATTTACGACGCGGAATCCATCCACGTCATTCTAACATTAGGAAGCACTCAACGTTAGAAGCGTCTTCGAAATAATTGTTCGCTGCCCGTGCACATTTCCATTTGCCCTTCGCGTCGAATCGTCTCTTCCCAAGGTAAGGGTAAACGTCACCCTTAATTTATAAAATACGGCGTCGCGCGCGAAAGCGTGTTTACGCGTTTACAAAGTAGCACATTGCCGATCGGTGAGTTATAGATAGGGACAGGAGAAAAGGTTCTCGGAATAAAAGGTACACTCGTATCGGTTAGGTATACATATATGTACGCGCGAGAAATCGCCTAGTCGATTGGCGCGCGCACGCACGAGGCCCATTTTCGAGAGTCAATCGACCGTGAGTCCCTCTTTCATCAATCGCATACGCTCGTAAATCTCCCTTATAAGTTGCGCTGGGTAGCCGACGACGACGCGTCGAATTAGCCCCGTCTGGATATTTCTCTCGGCCAACGTCTGCCAACTTCTCGTAGAAAATAAGAAAAGAAAATAAAAGAAAATACTCTGTTTACATCCGATACGATGTTAAAGCAGTAAACAATGTTCAGCGTAAGCTTCTCGACAATTGGAAAATTAACAAGGCGACGGGTTAATTCGTTACATTCAACGTGTAACAAAAATCAGTTCGTAAATAAACCAGACGTTGAACAATACTGTTCTCCAAACTGGAACTAGATTTCTAGGTTAACGACGTTCTAAAATGGTTAAATAAAGTTACGCGCGAAGCTTAAAGTGGCGGGACGCGGTACATCTATCCTGCGCCTCGCCCGCATCGGTTCGCCGACTTTTCTTCGGTCTGGAAAATTATATACCGCTTGGCAGCGGTGTTGAACCCCAAAAAATTAGGGCGTGGCAGGGCTGCGACACCGTGGCTCGTTTCCTTCACGGCGGGTGAGAGAATATAAAAGATCCGCGAGAAACCGAAGGACACCGAAGGCTGCTGACTTTCGTGTGTGTCCGCCATGTCACCGACACAATGAGTCGAAGATTATCTACGATGGGATTCGCTAACGTTTTAACGCCTGAAGCCAATCCCCTAGCCAAGCTCGTTCACCCCCTTGGAGAACGAACAGCTTCGAGAAGAAAGGAAACGAATCCCTCCTCCTTTTCTACCTTCTCCTTCTTTTTTTTTTCTTTTTCTTCTTCACCGACGGGCGACGTCGAAGTGGGACGAAAAATAAGTGATCTATGGCGAAAAAGGTATTCGACACGAGGATGTGGGAATGTTTAGCTGGTGGAGGATCGTATTTCGAAAGCAGCGAGGCTCGTTCGAATTTTTCTTACCGCGAACAAGTGGATCGTATTAAGCGCATCGGATAATAACGTTCTTCGAGATGCTTGACTTGTTAATCGTCCAAAGTAACTCGTCGCGCGAGATTTTTGGCGGCAGACGCGAAATCTTCTTCGATTGCCAAAGCTAGTAAATATGTTGTTGAACGTCCAATGACCTTCTTCCTGTCACTCGAAAACTTCTCATTTAAATAGAGACACGTTTTACATGTATTAACACGTTAATTACTGAATTATGCCTTGGTGAATTCTGTAAGTTACTTATGTAAATCGCGCCTTACTGAATTATGACGCGTTCTATACTTTATAATTATATTGGTCACGTTTCAATATTCAACGGCACATTCACCTCCTAATATTTCGTTACAAATATTAAGCGTATACGCATATACAATGTCTATGCGTTGTTACGTTTTACGTTGTTTTACGTGTTACTTTGTTACGTTGTAATTTAGTGTGAAAATTTGTTTACCTACGATTCTTCGTACATTACTTTGCTATTAAATAAACGAATTCAAGTGGTAGTGATAGGAACAGTGACAAGACGTGGGTCATTTACCCTATATGTGTTAAATATACGCGAACGTGATTTTGATTACAGCAACAGAATGCGATGATACCTTTAATAGTCCGCCTTGTCATCCTACATTTAGTACTTTTGATAATACTACTTGTGCACATTTGTTAATATATTTACGTAAACTAAAGGGTGTCTCACCCGTAAATAAATAAATGGTAATAAGTTTTAACGTAAGCTCCGGTCTGCTTGCAGGTCACAGCGGTGTGAATCAACTCGGGGGTGTCTTCGTCGGCGGTAGACCGCTTCCAGATTCAACGAGACAAAAGATCGTCGAACTAGCGCATTCTGGCGCGAGACCCTGCGACATTTCCAGGATCCTGCAGGTCAGCAATGGCTGCGTCTCGAAGATTCTTGGAAGGTTGGTTGAAATACTGCTCACTTCGACTCCTCGAAATTTAACGTAGGGACACGTTTATATCGCGTCACGCGAGATCGCGCGCTGCAAATGGAAACTTTGCAAACGCAAAAGAAATCATCGACAACGATTAGTTAACAATTTGACTCGAATGTGCGCGAGATATTTTACAAACTGTTAGAAATGCTTTATTCAATCGCATAGCGATTACAAGAAATTAAGCTACGTAAAATCTGCCGTTTCACGCGCAACGATCCAACAGCACGCGATTTCACGTGACTTTATATGGTAAAGTACTCAGCCACCGACACTGTCTACGATATTAACGAAAAATTAAAGTTCAAGTTTAAATTCCATTTCCTTTACGATTTTTCTTATAAACTGCAGCCAATTGCGCTTCACTTAATATTTGCCATAGCAACGATTTAACTCGTCGATAACCGAACTCGTAGAAAGCGTCGCGCACCGAGCGTTACATCGTCGTACGAATTTATTTTTTTCGATCACCCACGATGCAAAGTTTTATGTTTGTAAATTTATCTTTAAAAGAGAGGAGCTACATCTACCGTATTGTACCGCAAATTATTATTATTGCAGGTACTATGAAACCGGATCGATCAGGCCCAGAGCCATCGGTGGCAGTAAACCGCGCGTAGCTACCGCTGAAGTCGTAAGCAAAATTTCCCTGTACAAAAGTGAGTGCCCCTCGATCTTCGCGTGGGAGATAAGGGATCGTTTGCTCCAAGAGGGTGTCTGCACTAACGACAACATCCCTAGCGTAAGTATCCGCATTTTTATCCTCTTTAACCCTTTCGCGGGTACGGTCGGGTTTCCTAGTCCACTTCCTGTATTTCGCATAGCTGGGAACTTCAATGAGAAACGCGGAATTTGACTTTCGTTAATAGCGGGGTAAACCAATATTCTTGGAAATCGTTGACGTCACGCGAACGTATTACGTTCGCGGTAAGTTATAAATAACTAAATAACTAAATAACTAAATAACTAAATAACTAAATAACTAAATAACTAAATAAGTAAATAAGTAAATAAGTAAATAAGTAAATAAGTAAATAAGTAAATAAGTAAATAAGTAAATAAGTAAATAAGTAAATAAGTAAATAAGTAAATAAGTAAATAAGTAAATAAGTAAATAAGTAAATAAGTAAATAAGTAAATAAGTAAATAAGTAAATAAGTAAATAAGTAAATAAGTAAATAAGTAAATAAGTAAATAAGTAAATAAGTAAATAAGTAAATAAGTAAATAAGTAAATAACTAAATAACTAAATAACTAAATAACTAAATAACTAAATAACTAAATAACTAAACAACTAAACAACTAAACAACTAAACAACTAAACAACTAAACAACTAAACAACTAAACAACTAAATAGCTAAATAACTAAATAAGTAAATAAGTAAATAAGTATATAAGTAAATAACTAAATAACTAAATAACTAAACAACTAAATAACTAAATAACTAAATAACTAAATAACCGCTCAATAAGACGCTCAACGGTCGCCAGTAAACAAATTCCGTTGCGCTGCAAGACGCTACACTTACTATTGCACGCGTCAAGTGCAATACTTACTCGTCCGCGTGTATTCGACTAAAACTGCCCCGAAAGCCACCGTTGCGCGACGACAAGCGCAAGTTTTACGCGCTCGCGTTAACGGGGACATTTAATGAAACGAGCGCAAAAAAAAGGGGGAGCTTTGGGTCCAGTGATGCTTTCCACGGTAACAAGGACGACAGTTTATAAAGCGTGTCGCAAAACACGCGTAATGGAGGCGGAGTTTTGTAGGGTGGAGGTCGTAAACGTAGAAGCGTGGCGCAAAACAGGACCGCGCGTTCGTGTAGATAGTTAGCGGACAGGGAAGGGTTGGCATGAGAGATGGAAATCAGTTTTCCCCGAGGCGACTATGGGCCGTGCTCATGCGAACCGATGAAATCCACGTGCAAATAACGGACGACATAAGTTCCATCGTTGTCGACTCGTTTCGAGCTACGAGTTCGCGAGAGAATGAAAATGATAAATAAAAGCTATATACGTTTGGGAATGCAACGTGAGTCGCAAAAGTTTCGCAACTTAACCCTTTGCGGACGAGTGTCTACAAATAGCCGCCTGATCATTTTTTTTTAGGTTCAGTGGACGCACGTTGATGTTGAAGCAGAAAATTTAAATTAATATCCTTAATAAACGTTTCACAGTTTTGGGAATGGAACGGTCTGGAATTCAAAAGCTTGGAAAGTTTAAAGGCTTGGAATTGAAAATCAAAATACTCTCTTAAGTGTTACTATTCGTCGTCCGCAAAGGGTTAAAAAGCGCCATGTTTGAGTTGCGATTGAAAAACAGTGGAATATAGACGTCTTCGCGGAGCGTAAAAATTGTTAAGAATCGAAGTTCGAAATTAATCCACGTTTTTACTAACTTATAACGAAACATCGAAATATATAATTGAAATGACAATTGAGACCATCGAAAGCGAAGAATGAAAAACGAACGAAGAATGTAGGTAAAAAGTAACTTTTACAGCTTCACCCCTTTATCCGATACGTTATGTTTCGCAAATAATTCGCTCGCGAACTCTACAACGGTGTTTGGCTTCTCCCCAAAAAAACCGTTTCTCCTTTTAATCGCGTTACTTTAACCCTTTGCCCTACAATAGCGATGTATATTCGTGGTAGAAATTACGCTCTAGTTGCGATAAAAATACATCATTTTTCTTAATAAAATTCAGTTCTAATCCTATTTGCAATATCAATTAATAAGGTCGCATATTGTAAGCATAAATTGCGTACAATATTTCAGCGTTTAGCCGTCGTCGCATTGTTAAAGCGGTAAATAGCTAACGTCGTTCCTGTGACCATTCTTTACAAAATTTCTATTGCAAGGGGTTAACGTAGCCCACGAAACCCAGCGAAACGTACGTTTACGTTTAAATGGCGTTACCAGTGGTACGATTACCGTAAACGGTGTCAACTAACCTATTAATCGGCTAAGTAACGCGTTAATCCCAAAGCTCCACGAGAATTTCGAATCGTCAAAAGATCCTGTTTAAAAACGTACCTAAACGCGACCCACGGTTGCAGAGTTTCGCGAAGTAGCGCGGAAGAGAAGGGCGGTTTTCGCCGAACAAAGGAATCAATTAAGAAATCGCTGGCGGTGGATGGAATAACGCACGCGGATCAAAAGAAAATTCTTCCGAAGGTCTTCCCGTTTTCTCCGCGATATCCCGAAGACTTGTACTCCACCCACTAATACGCGGAGAGCTCGCGCAACGGGGGGGTTGCTTCTCATGGTGGTCCCTCGTTGCCATGGATATTTGCATGCGTCCAATAAACGGTGGCTAAGGGGCTCTCGACTCTTGCTCGGGGTAAAAAGCAAAAGAGGGTCGCTAAATTCTCTTTTCCTCTCGTCGCCCTTCTTCTCTTCTCTCGCCCTGTCCCTCCGAACCCCTTGCCAACCCCCCCTTTCCGTGCTCCTCTCGCTCTTTCTTCGTCGTCTTTCTTTCCGTCGCGCCTTCGTAATGGCTCCAAGGTGTACGCGTCTATACATATATATATATATGTATATATACGTATGTATACCGGTCCAGATGCTCGGGGCAGAAATTGCGGAAGAAAAAGGGGATAACGCCGGGACGGAGGGAGTTTTTCCTTTTTTTTTTATCGTTAGGATGGAAAGTGTCGGAAGTGAAGTGCTTTTACGTAAGGGTTATGGAAATAGCGGAAGAATTAGTTTGACGGATTTAATTCGAACTTCTTTCTTTTATTGGTAAAAGATTGGAGGGTAAGGCGAGGGGTTGGGGTGTTTAGGTTGTTGTTATTAGATTGGAGGATCTTTGTGCATCCGTACGTGCGTAGTGTGATATATTAAGATGTGTATATTTTATTTTATTTATTTATTTTACATATATATTAATGATATTATATATATTAATGACATTATATACATATTATTGATATTATATATATATTAATGATATTATATACATATTATTGATATTATATATATATTAATGATATTATATATATATTAATGATATTATATACATATTATTGATATTATATATATATTAATGATATTATATATATATTAATGATATTATATATATATTAATGATATTATATATTAATGATATTATATATGTATATTATATGATATGGTAAGATATGCAAATGTGTGAAAAGACATTAACTATGTAAAATAAGCCACTCGTCACAATATTCAAAGGGTAAGCTTAATCTATATTTCGGTGTCGACTCCCTCAATCGTATTTTGCAAAAGTATACATTTGCATAAAACTTCACAGTCTACTAATTACCCTATTTGTCTTCGATTTAAACATTACGACGCAATCAACGTTGCGTTATACATGCTCGATATCACGACGAAATCGTGCACGTGGATGCAAAACTACGAACGGCGCACGTTCAGGGGAACGTAAAATAATTTTAGTCGAACGCGATAACAACGCGAAGCTAACCAAAAACACTAAACATTCGTAGCACTGTTCGCAATTCCACTTTATGAATGAAAAAAACACCTCGGGAATTTGAGGCAATAGTAATTCGTTTCGCTGCGCGTCGTCTAGAAATTCTCTATTGGAGTCTACGTTTGTATAATTACGCCTTGTATCCCGAATTCTTTACCGTTCTTATTTAATTTTTTAGAAACGTTACTCCAAGGATAACACGACAAATTCTGTCATCCAATAAAATAGCAGCAGGTGCGTTGCATTTGCTGGGAATCGGAACGCGCGCGTTCCGCGAAATTAAAACGAGCAGTCGATTAACGTAAACGGGCAGCGTAAGTTGCGGCATTCTAGCAGAAACCTGTGTTCCAACACGGGGCGGGACGATCGCGGAATTTAGCGCTTTAACAAATTACGCGGACGGAGGGTCGAAGAGAGAGAGGAGAAAGAGAGAGAGAGAGAGAGAGAGAGAGCAGAGAAGCCTCCAGGGCGAAGGAGGATCAAAGACGGTGTACAAAGTATAATCCCGGCCGCGTTTGAGCATCCTGTAAGCGCTTCTGAACTTGTTGTGGCCAAGATTAACGTTTCTTTAATGGCCCGTGTAATATTCCATTATGTACAGTTCGCTCGAGAATTATTGCGTCGACGTCGCCGTGTTCGGCAAGAAGGGGTTGCAACTAAAACGGGGGGTGGAGCCACGAGATCGGGCGGATCGAGAAATAAAAGGAAATTCGCCGTGGAATCAATTTCTCTTCTCTCTCTCTCTCTCTCTCTCTTTCTCTGTCGCGATGTTCACGACGGTGAAAATTTGCAGCAAGTTTGTAGGTATTATCATCGACGAAGCATAGGATAGATTATCCATTCTTATACACGTTTCGTGACAAAAGTTAAGAAACGTGGTACGTATTTGCGAAGCTTCAAGTCATCGCTCGCTTTTCAGACACATGGATTTGAATTATAAAGTAGAAGAACTTATTGTTTCTCGATGGATGTAATAGTATATTTTTACGCTACTGTAAATTATAAGCCGCGAATCGTAGAAGCGAAAGGATACGCAAAAATTCGTAAAAGACTAGTAAGTAGTCACTAGTAACAAAGTAATTTGTTTCTTAACTTTTTTCAGTAAGCGTAGAATCGTTTGGGTGCTACCTGGCTCTCTCACAATTTTGGCGTCACAATGTGACATTAGTAGTTGAGACTAGTACTTATGTTATATCATTGATATAACACTGATCATAGGAAACTCGCTGTGTTTTTTTTTTTAGTAACAATCTACGAATACTTTTATTCTTTTCCTTTTTCCATTTACTGCTTCACAGTAGATTCATTTAATTTCCCCGTATAGTTGTTTATTTGTGAAGCAGCGTTTCGAGACTCGAAAATATAAACATTCTTAAGTAGACTTGGTGTCCCACGGTTTGAAATACCAATAACCTAAAAAATCGGAGATTTCAAACGAATATCTTTCGTTTTATTATCTCACACGAAGAATGTAAACATTTCGAAAGTATTTCGATATACAAAATATAAAAGCAAACGCAAAAGTTACACATTTTAAACGATCGAAAACTGTAAAAATAAAAATAGTAAAAGAGTCACTTGATCCCCGAATCATGCGACAAAGAGATACATTGGACGATAGGTCTATTCCGTACCTGATCTGTGACGAAACGAAAAAGCGACCACCGTAATAAATGGATTCCCTCGCGTCATCGCGAAAAATCCGAAAGCGTTCCACGCCTACTAAATCTGCCGGTTCTAATAGTAAAATTTCTGAAAAATCTTGCCACCTCGGAAGGCTCGCGTCGCCATCCGAGTAACCGGGCAAGTCAAAGAAAGCGTTGACGCTCGGAATGAAACGAAGCGCGAATGCTCTTCGTTTTCTGCCTCGATAAGGAGCGAAATAGCACGCGAACGAAATCGATTCGCTAACATCGCTATCGTTCGGAAACGTCTGCACATTCCCTCCTTTCCTTGTATCTCCTTTCCTTTCGTTTGCCGCCGTGTCCTCGCCGTGTCGGAGGCTCGTAGTTCAACGGGAAGAAGAAAAAGGGAGATGAAAACGGGGACTGAAACGGCGGCGCAAGAGGAGGGGGGGAGGGGGTAAAAGAGGGAACGTATTCCAAGCGGGTCGCGGTGATTGAGGGAAATTTCATTATTCTCAGACATTACCCCCGTTATTGTAATGCCATCAAATTGGATACGCTTCGTACACCCCCGTAAAACGGCTGGAATATCCTTGAATACCCGAACCTCCAGCTTGCCGCTGAAGAGGATGCGGCAATGGGACTCGATGCGACGCGAATCTCTTTTCTCCGGTTCGAATACGTTCGAACTTTCGGATGAATTCTGATTTCTCGTCCGCGGAGGGCTTCGATGGAACTGTTCAACGCGTTGCCCACGGCTCTCTGTATTAACCCCTTTGCCATATTATTATTTTTTTTTATTAACGATACATACAGCGTGAGTTGTTCATTAGCTTTACACGTTGTTGTATTGCGAAGCATTCAAATGTTGCGTGCAATTTTTAATTAGCGATAAAACATTCGCGGCACGAAAATGTGTCGCTCTTTTTGGTCCAGCTGAAAATTCATCAACCAAGATTAAAAGCTTGCAATGAGAGAGGAAAGGAAAAAAAAGAACGAAAAAGAGGACAAAATGTGAGAATCCTTTGAGGCTGAGTTATAGTCACAAAAGCGGCCAATTTCCTCGTTTTTTTGTTTTTTTTTTTGTAAAACGTAGAATAATAGAATAAAATGAACGAACGAACGGAAAAATAAAGGGAAAAAATAGTCGGGCATTCTGTCTCGCTTTGAGGAGGATCGGGTGCACGATCGGATGGACAATGATTTGACAAACCCGAAACGGCTGCAGGACGTGGCGTCGGATTCGAAATGTCCTGTGAAGCTTTCGCTATCCGTTTCGTTGTCGAATGCCGTTTCAGTCCCCGGTTGGATTTGAATCTGGCACCCGGCGTGGCGGACGCGTTATTGGTTTACTCGCACCACTGATTCCGGAATACTATCAGTGGTTCTCGGCCAATTTTCTAAGCCATCCCTCTTGTCTGCGAAAATCGTACGAGTCGCTCCAACTTGGAAACATTTTACGATTCTCTCTCTCTCTCTCTACGCAATTCAACCCTTTCCACTCCGAAAAGGTATTTTAATAATACAATTAACCGTGAACTTCGACGCATTTTTCTGGCTCGCGCTCGCGAGAATTTCAAGTATTGTTCCGTAGTTCGGAAAAGGGGAAAAGGTATGTTTAACCCTAGGTTTACTGAACGCGTCACGTTGACGGATTTCAGATTTCATACCTAAACGTATAGAGAGACCATAAATATTATTTTTCACTACTTTATGTTAACTTTAATATTCTAATATGATTCTCTTCATCCTCACGCTCCTACGTTCGAATATTTATATTCATTATACGTTTTTTTCCGGAAGCCTGTCAAACTATACGCGTAATTTCATAAACCTAGTGTTAATTTGCGTTGATTCGAATGTGGAGCTGTAGAGAGGGGATAGAATAGGAAAAGGGAAGGGTGTTGCGTTTCGTCCTGGGCCTGCTAGTGGACTCATCAGTAAGGCTACCTAGCAGGCCCTGCCTTAGACTTGGGATATTGGAAAGAAGGTTAAAGGCGGTATATATATGGACGAGGTAGTTGGAGCGAGTACTTTCGAGAAAGCCTATTTCGTATGTCCCTCTAGTGGTAGGTGCAGGAGAGCCGCCACACGAAGAAAAGAATAAATATCGGATTGGCGGAAGTAAATGAAAAACCGTGAAACTTTGAGTTTCGAGGAAATTTACACGCATCGCCGTAGAGGCGTCATTCGAGTGCAAAGGATTAAGTTCCCTATAAATGCATACAAAGATCCCTTAGTCTAATAATCAATGTTTGTCGTATAAAATAAAAACGGCAAAATGCTATTCAATGCTACGATTAAGGGTATAAAATCTTCGTAGCCCTTTATGAACAAAATTAAACGAGTTACCTATGAGACGACGTTAAACGTATTTTACCAGTACCATGTACAAATTGTTCTGATACGCGTTTGATACGATATCTGGGTATTTGGGAATCGATAGGTATTGGCATTTAGGATAGATGTCCCACGTACCGTCACCGTACCTACAATCGTCCCTTTAATTCGTTCATTTAATAGCAAACGAATGTACGAAGAATCGAAACTACCCCAAAACTTCGAAGCTAAATATAGGCTTCATTTTTATGTAACGACACACGGACATCGCGTATACGTTTATGTGTAATATTTAGAAGCGATCTACCGTAAGGAGAAAGTATGGAAATCTTTATTTGCGAAAATATATATTAATTAGAATCGTTCATTTCGATATGTCTGTTAACAAAATTTTTCAAATCAACTGGGATTAGAACTTCTGTAAAAAAAATTGTTGCCGTCCGGCTAGAGTCGGCATTTTTTACCGCTGTGCGTCGTACATGGAAAAACGAAACCAGCATAAAATATTTATACGAATTAAAAGAAAAGGGTAAGGAAATAAATAAAGTATTACGGGGAAAAATGTACATTATATTCCTTTGCCATTTAGGATAGGTAAAAGCGCGTTCCTTCGTAAACAAAATGATATGCGCTTTATCGACCACTTTTTGTAATTTTAATGGCCACTTAATAAGAATTTCATTCTTGAACTTTATAGTTTCAAGTCGCAGCTCGTCGGTTCGCCCTGCTATAAGCGTTAATATTTTGCGACTTTGCGAGAGGCTAATTAAGAGAATGGAAACTTCTGAACGTTTCCCGTAAACCCATTAAAATCCGCAGTTCGATATTTACGTAATAGCGATAGAGGTATAAAAAAAGAAAAAAAAGTGTTGGTAAACGGAGGGAGAACCACTGTCAAACGAGATTACATTCGTTGAGCTGGCCAGCCTGACCGCGATCGTTCTTTCCGGGAGTTGACGTTGATATCTCACCCCCAATGAACACTTGGAAATCACGAGTGGTTGCTGTATACTTCACTCTCAATCCAGTGCCAAAAGTTGAAGTTGCTCCGCAACTCAATTCGCGTTACATCCGAACAAAAAGTCAACGATACTTTTCCCCGTATCGAGTTCGAGTCCGAAAGGAGCTGCAAAGCGATCCGAGAAGAATCGCGAAACTTTGAAGTGGCTAACGATCATACAAAATACAATGATTTTTCGCGATTTTTTTTATTCTACTAGCGAAAATAATATACGCGATCGCTGTTAAGAATTCGAACGCTTTCGCGTCGTTTTTATTAACGATAGTATCGAGCCAATATTTGGATGATATTTAATTATTTACATTAATTATTTAAAAGGGCTAGAAGACAATAATGAACTGCAAATTATGCAATGGCCGTCACAATCACCCGATTTATATCCCATCGAGAACGAGTGGGATAAAATGTAACGCAAAATTGTAAAACAAGATGCAAAATCACAGAAACAGTTGTGGAATCATTCGCAAGAAGCTTGGAGAGAATTAAAAAGAAAAGAAGAAACTGTACAAAAATTAACTTCGAGACCACCACGAATAGTCAACGCGGTTATCGCCCAACGAGGTGGATATATAGACGAAGGCAATATTTATCCATTTTCGACCATTTGTCTATTAGAATTTTTGCATACAATTCACCTTAGCATTACTTATACACCAGTAACATAAATGCATGTTAATCAAATTAGAAATGCATCGCGTGAAACGAAGATATCGACTCTAGTTGGCATTCGTGAAGTGAGCCGTTATTTTCGAAAATGGTATAAGTCCACTTTTGGAAAAAATGAGTTAATGGTAATTTTAATAAGATATAAACATCCTCTCTTTATTCTTTTAAATATCTCGAGGTATAAAAAATGGACTTACACCACTTTGAATAATAACGGCTCAAGTATCCAAATACTTATGGACGGTAGGGTATGTGCCTTTCGCAGCGAAAGGGTTAAGTTCCAAATATTGGCGACGAGTTAACTCGTCCTCCACGATTAAACGGGTAATCAACCGACGGGATTAGAAGCGCAATGGGTAGCATCGATGGTTTCACAGGTAGCGACCATGTTACATCCACGCCAATGTTGTTTCCACTTGCTCC
The DNA here is from genome assembly GCA_028830335.1 of Eucera pruinosa. Taxonomy (NCBI): domain Eukaryota; kingdom Metazoa; phylum Arthropoda; class Insecta; order Hymenoptera; family Apidae; genus Eucera; species Eucera pruinosa. The sequence continues at coordinate 2,584,138 of JAMYCR010000001.1, read as the reverse complement.
CTGACTTAGGGGTGGAAAATCACGAGTTCCAGAGGGGAGTTGAATCGGGGGACAGCACGATTTCCCGCGGTGACCAAGCGTGTCCCTGTAATTAATAGTCTCCCACCGCGAATGGACCAACTCGGGAACGCGTTTCCACGCTACTTCCACGTGCCAAAGCAAACTGGACGAACGCTCGAACCACCGGTGTCTCTGTTAACACCGCAGCCGGCTTCTTTCCTCGCTTCTGATACCACTTATCCAATTACCCGTAATTCGTTGCGCGCGTAATGAAAAGTTTCGAGCACCGATTCAACTTTGCTTCGCTCCACTTCTCTCGAAGACGCGTTACGCAGCGTTGCCGCAAATTAAAGAAAAATCTACGTACGAATGAACGACTAATGCACGAAAGCACTCGCGTGATAAAAATGTTAACCATTCGATCGAAAGTCGAGGTTCAAGTTTCTTCAATTCTTCGAAATCGAGGCGAATTCCTCCTTTTCGAAATACATACGTATCGCGCCAAGTTTTCACGAGTTTCAGAAAAGTCCACCGAATTGCGTATCATGGAGTTGCTATCACATCGTGCTACTAAAAAACGGTTTCGAGTGCAGAGGGTTAATTCATACGTCGGCACATTATGTACGTCCCACGCTAAGGTATCGATATACCAATGCGTATCTCTCGTTACTTCTTCGATTTACATCGATCCGATCTAAACCACGTAGCACGTGAATCCAGGGGACGACTGTCCTTGCAAACGGCAAACAAAGAATCCGAAAACGTCGTCTCGTCAACCCTCTGCCGAATGTTCCTCCTACGAAGCGAACGGGCCCTCGCCAATGCCTCGTCGTATTCTCGGCCGTACCCGAACAATATTCGCATCGCTGAGATCCATCGGAACGCGTAACGTCCACGTCACTCTCGATACACGCGCCATAAGTAACCGCAGCAATGCCAAGCGAGAGAGAAGATTGAACGACGGGGCGGTGGGAAGGGCGAGCATCGGGAAAGAGAGAGAGTTAGATCTGAGCCGGTGGAAGAGGCGAAGTAATGGATGGCTGGTGGAAGCCGAGGCGAGTGAATTGTTGGCCCCTGTACGTCCGCCTTGGAGACACCCTCGGCTTGCCCTGGCCGCGTAAATCAATGCACCCCTTCGTCCTCTCGCGTTACCGAGCCCTCTCCTTTCCCGCCACGAGCGCAACCCCTCTTCTCCGCGGCCCTGCGTGCCTTCTCACGGAGTGCACAGCCCTCTTCTCTTCTTCGCCTCTAGACAGAGCTAGGGCTGGTAGATAGCAAGGTGGAGGGCGGTAGGAGGGGTGTGTGGGGTGTCGGAGACGTCCGGCTACTGCATTATGTATTTCTCACCGAACCACCGCACTAACTCTCACCCTTTTTCATCCCCTTGGTCCGGCGTTTCTTCTTCCCTTCCTTTCTCTTCTTCGTTGCTTTCTCTCTCTCTTTCTCGTTGCCACTGCTTCGTTTCGTCCTACGCCTCCTAGGAAGGTCCCTCTTATTTCCATGGCCGATCCGTTACGGGAACTGTCCGTGAAGACTTCTTTTTCTTCTATCCGAGGCGACGGATCCCTTTTAATCACCGAATCGTCGACCGCCACCGCCGGGGCTCTTATGGAATTAATTTCTTACTCGGGTCGGACTCGTACCGGAAATGGAAGAGAAGATATACGGATACTCGTGTATTTCCGGTGTCCGATCGTGAAAATAGAAACGGTTTTTCCTATTATCGAGCAGGACAAGAGTACTCTGCCACGCATTCTAGAGTGGGAATTTTGAATATCTATCGGAACGGGAAGAGCAGCGAAAGTTTCGCGAAAATCGTCGACTCGAACTGGAGGCTCTCCCCTCGCGCTTCGCGTATCTTCTACATGTAAGTCTACGTTCCCTTCGGAGCTACGCAACACTTTCGATTGAACGTTCTCCTTCGATCTCGCCGCGTTTAGGGCCCGCATTAAGAGAGTTGGAGGCATCCTGACGAGGGATACCTCTGTCAAGGCAGTTAACATCATTTTAACCGGGCCGGCAACCTTATACCGAGCCGTTCAAGTTCAACCACCGTGTGGCGGCTGTCCCGTTCGATCAGAAACGATCGACGTGCATAAACGGCCGTGTGTCATCTCGGAGACGAGGCTTGTACGCGAACTGTACGCGCACGGACCGGTATAGCCGAAGGATATCGGTTTACAGGTTGACCGATTGTCTTCAACGTTTCCCTCTTAAGAGCCTATCGGACACTTCCATCTTATCCACGTGCATTCCTTTTGCTCCGCCTTCGTTAGACCGAACTGGTCCCTGGTCTTGTCCAACTTTCCGCGCCACGTTTTTCTGAAGTGTCCAAAGGAATTCGCGTACAGAATATTTTTAGATATCGCAATTAAAACTCGGACAAAGTATGCTTCTTTAAACGTTGGAATGCATCGAATCGACGTCCGTAAAACGACTCGCGAACACTTTCGTTGACGCTTTAATTTCCTATGGGCAGTTTTGCGATGCTGTAACTTCTCCGCGAGATCGTAACGGTAATACGGTTTCTCCGAATTCGAGTTGCGTTGACAAGTTCCGCGTGCTTTTTAAAAAATATTTCGTCAACGTTAAATTAGTTACGCTTTGCTGACGACGGACGAATACATCAAAAGTTAAGCTGCTCCTCGTGGCTATCGATGTAATACGATTATTTCAAGCAACATTCTTCTTCTTCTTCTTTATTTATTTCTTCCATGCCGACTTTTTCTCGCCAGACTAGCGTGCTTTCCAAAAATCTCCGCGCCACCTGTTATTCGCGACTCGACGGCCAGTCGCAACGCGCAATAGTCGAAGCAGCGAGACGTGAACGAGAAAAACGTGATGCAGCGCACGTGACCGATACTCGGGATTCTTGGAGCGTCGAACAGCGGATCATAGGAATGCACGGGCGGCGGGGGTTGCTGGCGGTGGTGCGTTCTCGATGGTGTGTGCAAGAGGCAATAACGCGCGACGCGTGGCCACCGTGCGCTCGCCACCCCTGTATTACTCTAGGGGAACCCCTGGCGCGTTGCTAAATACCGCATCCCCCTCTTGCCGACGAGTATAGCACCACCCCATGGGCGTCTTCGAGGCAGCCCTTCTATCGCCGCCGAAAAACTACCCTCCGCCGTTCCAGATTAAAAGCTGTGATTATACGTGGCATCAGCCATCTAACACTCCACGATCTTTCGCTGAATGGAAGCAGGAAAGAGAGGAAAGAGAGTAGAAAAAGGACGACGAGATTGACGGAGACCAGGGAGTGTATTTCATCTCTGGTCTCGTTCTAGCCGTTGCTGTTTCGCGTTGTACTTTAGAATCGGCCTTTCATGTCTCTTCTTCGCTCGTGTTACTCTTGTTTTCTTCTATTCCAACGCTGCCTGGTCCCACTCTCCCTCCCTTTCTTTCTCCGTCTCTCTTACCGCCCGTTTAAATTGCGAATGCCGCGCGTTCCTCGACTTCTATTTAAATGTAATTTGTATCTTGCCCGCGCGATCGCTGCTGAATCCCTCCTCTCTGTTTCCCGTTCGTCTTTCTTCTTTGCGATGCCACGTTTGTTCGGTATGCTTGTGTGCCTCTCTGCTTCAAGTATTCCTCTCTTTTCGGATTTGTCGTTTTTTTGTTCCTCTTTTTTTAGGGGTAGCTATTTGTTCGGCTCTGTCGCAGGCAGATATTTTACCAAGATTTAGTTTGACGGAAGAGTTCCTTGGCGAATCTTTTGGAAGGATATTTGTTTCTCTTTCAGACAAATGCGGCTTTGGAAGGGATTAGAATGGTCGCTAATACCGAGTTTATATACAGGGGATACGAAAAGTGTTCGAACGCAAGCGTATCTTTGCATTTAACCGCTTGGCTTACGAATTTTTCAAAGACTACACTTTATAGTATTATCTATTTATTATTTTAATACTGTGTCAAATATAAGGTATTGGAATATTAGAATTAATTTGTACTCGATAATCCTCTACCTTGTATATTGAAACAGAACGTGCAGTTAAAACTAAACTTTATCATAGACACGGTCTATTTTCATTCTATAATATTTCGATTACGATGTCCATCGCGAGTGTGACTCGTGATCATATACTGCAAGGGGTTAAATACCCGCTTAGTTAGATTTAGTAGTACCAAATCTGAACGTAAACGGAGTCACACAAGATACCGTTAAGCAATAGAAAATCTGCCACGATTAAATCCGATTAAGCAGCACTTAAGTGTAACCGAACAGCGTGTCCGAATACTTTCTGTAGCCACTGTATCCTATACAGTTTGGAAATTATTTCCATGTCTTTTTCCATCAAATTCAATGTTTCCTTGCGAAAATTCGAACGGAATTTTAACCTTCCGTCCTCGGAAATTTTTAAGACTCGTACGTTTTGGCAAATATTCCAATACGAAATCTGTTACAAATTTCGCAATTGAAAGAAAATGTCACCACTCGGTATTCGAAATACGCGAGTTCCCTCTCCTCGTCGTATTTTCTTTCTCGCCGTCGCGGTCGTTTCCACGACGAAATCGTGGAGTTTAGAAATGCGAAATGTACGATGCAGCGGAGGTCCCAGCCAAGTTTCTTGGTGCTCCGAACGATAAATCAAAGCACGGCGATAACTCGTGGAATAATGGCCTGGTAGATAACGATACACGGGAAAGGATCGTCTTCGTTGGCCGGAATTGGTTTCCAACTCCTTTCGCGGCTCGTTCCAGACGATGCGATTTCATATCGAACCGGAAAGGTTAATTTATATCGCGGCGATTCGATTGTTGACCCATTACGGTCAACTACACGTGTAAATAGGCAAAATTTATCGACAATAGTAGCCGATGGATTCTTCGGTCGACTAAATAAATTATAATATAGTAATAATATAATATTAAAATTATAATATAATAGTAATATCATATAGTATATAATAATATTATAATATTAAAATTACAATGTAATAGTAATGTAATATTAAAATTATAATATAATAATAATATAATATAATGCAACCATTCGTCACCGGTCAGAAACGAATAATAGAAATTATATAGTTTGTTGTTCATAGTATGTATCGTCTAACAAATTACTTATCTGCCTATCTTTCACGGCAAATAGATAAGGAAGATCCGATGATTCAAGCAAATGTGAATTTTGTTTGCGAGACTTGAGCTACGAGGACTTGTTGCCATTTGCAATATGCAAGTCCTGTACACGGGTAAATAAATATTATTATTATTATGTAATAATACAACCAACGTATTATTATTATTATTATGATTATATAATACAATGGCAGAGTTGAAGTTTCAACTAGAATCACATGGAAAATCGTTTATCTTTTCCCCCTTCCAATTTCCAATTCACGAAAACAAAAAAAAAACTTTCGCCTTTGCAATATTTATTCGGAAATTCTCGATACCTTAAAGAATATCGATAAACCGGTTACGATTCAATGTTTCATCGAATTACCGGTAAATTTACAATCCCTACCCGATGTACCATATTCTTTTTCCCATAAAAAGAATGGTCGAATAAAGATGTAGCGATAGTATCTCGTTTTTCGTTGCGAAAAAAGAAAGAAGGGTGACGAAAATATTCCGGGACGGTCAGATCGAGTTAACCAGAGGCTAGTAGCAAGGATCAGAGGTATATAATAGAGCTGTCAAGTTACACAATCGTGGCGCACGCGTTTCACATCTTTTTTTTTCTTCTCTCCTTGCTCTCTCCTTCGACTTGATCCAGTCGGGATTTCCCACGCGGTATGGGGTGACTGCGCGATATCGTTGAGGCGTAGGGTGCAAGATTTATGCTGCAAATCGGCGTATCGACGCGTGCCGCGCCTGTTCACCCCAATTTCCACGCGCTCGAATTCGTTGCGATCGCAATTGGAAATAATCGGCGAAAAATTGCACGGTTTGCTTGTTTTACGTTTCTCGTGGGACAATTACTACCTATTCTTCTACGGATAGAAGGCGCAGCGTGTTTACATCCCCACTCTTGTTGTAATCCGCTGATTAGCCTATGAACACAAGCAGTGATCGCTATTGGCCGAACACGCTTACAAATGTAAACACGCTGTGCCTTCCTTCTTTCCGTGGAAGAATAGTAGAAACTATGGGGTTATCAAAAATAGACTATAGGAACACCTAGCTTCACTTTTTTTCTTTCCCTTTCCGCTTTACCCTTTTCTAATCTGTTTTTTATTTCTATTATCTTCGTTCGTTCTCGTTTCAATTTTTATTTTTTTCATCTCTATTTTAGTAACAAACATAGCGTTTGACAGATGTTTTTGTTGGATTATCATTTTAATTAAAAGCAAAAATAAATTTTGTGTTGAGAGACACTGGGTCTATAATAAAGGAGAGCCTTAACTCTGTTACCAGAGTCATGGGCCTCTGGTCGTATAAGTGTCAAAAGGGCCCGTGTGACAAACATATTGCAGACCCAGGCCGTTGGTTTTCTTTCTGTAGTGGGCGCCAGATTTTCTATGTGCTTTGGAAAAGCCCTCACTTTTAGTTCGATGCTTGTAACGTTAAGACGTCCTTCCTCGTTGCGAAAATAAAATCATAGATCAAGGAAATATATATCGAGTTCTAATTTAAATTAACCCCATATCCCAATAGTTTTCATTCAACATCTTAAAGGTACTTTTGCATAACCCTTTACGTAACGCGATCGCGGTTAACGTTTCCCTTGCGCACCGTACAGCGGAGCCTCGCGTATTATCGGAACACTTATTAACGGAACTATCAACGCGTACTTGATCTTTGGTTACGTTGGTAAATTTGATTATCGAAACATTCGATTGTCGGAACAATATCGTAGGAAAGAAAAGCTCGGTTAGAAGATACGACCGATTAAGTAAAAATGTTACAAAGAATGAGTGAGAAAATAGGAATGATTAGGGGGCAACGTAGAGACCGAAGAAGATTGCTAAATTATTCGAATGTCTTTCTATTCGCATAGCATCAGTTATGTAACACTTATATCGTGTATAGATGTAACTCGCGTATTTAATAGTAAACAAACTTCTTACGCGCAAAAATACGCATCTCGATGTGGACACGGATGTGCAACATTTTATTCTAGTTTTAGTTTAGCACTTCGAAAGATTAAGAATCGTTAAATACAACGTGCCTGGAATATTTTAATATTTCGAAGAAATATGAAAACTGTGATCCGTTAACGCGTTCCATGCCACGTTTGCCACTAGTAGTATACGGAATATTTATTTAAATGCATTCGAAGCAAATATACTTTAGCACATATAAGTTCAATACTGAAAAATATATTAGTACTTAAAAGAAAGAGGCAACATGTTCCACGCATGGTGCACGATATAATTATTATATACAAGCTAATTATTAAGTTAGCCAAGAAGTCTTCTCGTCTTTTCGGTTCTCTTCGGCACGGAACGTGTTAAAGACAACTTCTATAAGTGCAGTAGTCTAAAAATTGTAAGGCAAGGGGTTAAACAAAGTTACTTAAAGCGCGAGCCTTAAAGTGGCAATACGTGGTACATCTACCCTAGTACGTAAGTAGTTACCCGTCGTTACCACTTCCGCGTCACGCTAAAAGCGAACAAAATTGCCGCCCTTAATTCGAAAATTGCATATCCCATTCAACTCGAATTAGCCGCCTATTCCTCTTCTCGGCGTGCTCCGCGTCGCGTTACGACGCGTGGTACGAAACCCGAACAGCGAGTACAGAGCGGCACGATAAGGGGGCGTGTTTAGAAACGGAGCGTTAAATCATTCGCAAGTGTCGAAGAACGGAAACCGCATAACACGATATACTCTTATTACGCGGCAACGTATGCCAGCCGATCCAGAAATCACGTAACCCGTGATTTAGGTGCTAGCAGCACGCTCTCTGTGGTTGTTGGCGCAGAGGGGTGATTTAATGACAGGTTATGTGACATTTTGCTCGCACTGCTCTCCGTAGTACTACACGCTCTGCGTATACTTACTTTAACTGTGTGTGCGAAAGCAGAGAGCACGTTGCTCTCGTGCGCACGAGATTGAGATGTGGTAGCACGTGTCACGTATCATCGCATGCCCCCAGTATCTTATTTCAAATGACAAATACGCGTACGCGGAGAAAAGAATGAAAAGGACTGCAGGACACTACGAGGAGGAATTATTCGCGAGCACTTGGAAGATTCGAATCGAACGATATACAGCTGATAAAACTTGTCGAAGAAATTTTGGGGAATTTGCTTGTCACCGGACGTTAAGATATTAGAACGTGACCAATGTAATTGTAAAGTATGCGACGCGTGATAATTCGGTAAAGGCGCGACGTTTACTGCATGCATCTTATATATGTTACGCAAACCGACGTGCTAAATCTATGCAAAACGTGTTTCTATTTAAACGAAAAGTTTTCAAGTGACGGTACGAGGGACATTGGAACTTTGTCGTACATTTTCAATTACGTAGCACGCAATTCGTTATATCCAACGTGTGCAAAAATGTTCGTAAATAAACTCGACGTTGAACAATATTATGCTTCAAATTTGAACTAGATTTTTAGCTTAACGACGTTCTAAAATAGTTAAATAAAATTACGCGTGAAGCTTAGAGCGACAGTGCCCAAGATTCAGACTACTTATCACGCTATGTTCCTGTTCCAAAAAAAAACTAACAGTGATCATGGTGTACTAATTACGCGCGAAGGACATCGTTGTTTCGTTTCCAACAATAACAACGTACTATTCGTCCGCGACGAGAAGGCACGCAAGTATTTACATTTCCGTCCTACGTACTGTGGAGCAGTGGAGAGGGGATAGGATAGGAAAAAGGAAGGGTGTTGCGTTTCGTGCTGGGCTTGCTAGTGAACTCATCAATGCGGCTATCTAGCAGGCCCTGCCTTAGGTATTGGGATATTGGAAGGAATGTTAAAGGCGGTATATACGTATATGGACGAGGTAGTTGGAGCGAGTGCTTTCGAGAAAGTTCTATTTAGTATGTCTCTCTAGTGGTAGGTACAGGAGAGCCGCCACAGTACAATCTACTAGCCTCCTTATGCGCACACGCCGTGTTCATTATTAACCGAAGACGTTAAAGATCGACGGTGATTTAACAACGAAGACGTCGTATGACGATATAGAAGACAGTGAACCATATCTACGGTGAGGATGCAATGACTCGTCTGCCTTCTTTTCGTGGACGGACAGTACGTAATTGCGCGAAGTAACTTAATCGAAAGGGTTAAAGCGGAAAGCAAAGCAGGCCGTATTACGATCGCGTTGCTTTATCGCCCACTCGGGGAGAGCGCGAGAGTATAGTTATTCAAAACAGGATACGAGCGAGTCGTTGGTTGAAAACGCCATGAGATCCGCGGCGCCCTTAACCGGGACTTTCATGACTTTTAAATAACCCTCGTAAAGTGGCTTTTGACCAAGCGGCTCGGATCGAACTACATGCTACTATTTCAGGATGTTTTCGCGATAATAAAGCCGCGGTGTATAGGGGCTCGTTCAGAACCCCAGGATAACGGAAGTAGAGTGAATGGGGCAAGGAGAGAGGAGTCGCACCCTTCGCTTCTTCCGCTCTTCTCGCTTATTACACTCGACTCACGTGCGCGCGGCAACAGCCAAGGGAGGGAAAGAACAGGAAATACGCGACTACCGCGGATAAGCACTCGTAAAAATTGCACTCGCTTGTACGCGAGCATAAACAGTATCCGTGTTGGAGGATAATGCACACGCTATTACCCAGACACTGCGCTGACGTAGACTTTGCAAAGGCTGTCGCGATGAACCTGTGCGCGGCTACAGCCGCGGACAAAAAGGTTCAGGAATGAAGGAGAACAAATGTAAATAGGGTGAAAATGTACCACTTTAAGGTTAGCGCGTAACTTTGTTTAACTATTTTTTTTTGAACGTCGTTAACGTAGAGATCGCGGTCCAGTTCGCAGCATAATATTGTTCAACCGCTCTTTCATTTATGAACATTTTTTTTTCATATGTTTAATTATAATAAATTCATTGCTACGTAATTGAAACGGTGTAACAAAGTCCACGGTCCCTCGCCCTGTCACGTGAAAACTTTTCGTTTGAATAGAAACACGTTTTTACATATATTAACACGTCAGTTTGTGTAACAGATATAAAATATTTATTTATTTATTTATTTATTTAATTACGGGTTTGAATCCCCATGTGCACTAACGTATAAACGTGATAGAAAAGAAAAATACTTGTAACTAAGAGAAATATATTTTACAAACTAAATAACAAACACGAAATTACCATATTGACATTTTACAGCATACAACAAACGAATACATTAGTAATATTCCTATTTTACCAAGTAAATTATAATAATCTAACATTGTTATCTACGTTCCGTAAGAAGGAGGAATAGGAGGAAAAGTCTACTTGATGACAAAATCTGTTTACATTGATTATTATGCTATTTATAGTAACGTGTGTACTGTTACCGTCACAAATGCTTACTATATACAAGGAACATACGTAACCATAATTCGGCTAGTTTAATTCCAGGTTTCCAATAAATGTTTTTAACAAATGTCAGTAAACGGGGTGACAATACGTGAATTAGGTATGACAGTATTATCTCTGCCATTGTTTTCGTTAAACTATTGAATTAACAAACAAAAATTGGAGTTTCAACAGTCTTATTATTTTTTCCCTTGCAGTAGAAACGTTGGATCGTAACAGACATAAAAAGCAACGCGTGATTTTGCTAAATAAATAATAAAAATAGCGCAACAAAGTCATAGTTGATGTTTCGGGTGGCAGTACATGGATCGTTTAACCAATTCTTTTCTAAAAGAAAAAAGAACAAAGACTAACGTTTTCATACGCCTAATAAAGCAACGGTCGTTCGCCTGTTTAGTTATCGAACGAGCCTCGTGTATCGTTCTCGCGGGAGAAGATCGACAACAAGAATCTCGACGGGTTTTTTCCGCGTTACGTATCATAACGCCTGGCGCTATAATGGGCACAAAAGGATCCGAGATATTATCGTTAGTCCGTGTACGTCTCGCATAAAGGACGACACGCGGCGGGGGCTCTGAAACACGCTAGGAACCAAGAAGAATCCGCCGGATCGATGAAATTAGCATGAACCGTAAAGGGTGGCTCGTCGTTGAAAAGGGTGCCGGATAGAGACGTCATAATATTATCCTCGCGTGATTCTAAACGATTCGATAACGACGATAATACGGATTATCTTGAAACAAACGCGTTGTATCTGTCGAACGTGAGCCACTCGAAATTAATACTCGAGCCTTCGTGTACGATTTAATAGGATTTCTTTAGCTTAGATATAAATCGGAATTGGCGTTCAAATATAAAGGCTTAGCTCCGCGTCGATTTTGTTGCACGTTAACGTCCTTGGCATACCATTTTTCAGACTATTAGTGCCACGTAAATTACTCATTAACTTTATTCGGTATTGCATGCAAAGTATTCAAATATTAGATATACGTACGTTTTAATTAGCGATTCTCAATCTTACAAACCAAAGCTAAAATGCACGTTAGAATTTAACTTTGTTCCAAGTAGAATTTCTTTTTATTGAACCTCCACCATAATTCGTATCACGATTGGGACTCGTCATTGTACGTAAATGGGTTAAGGTTCTTGAAAATGTGTTCAACGTTTGCGTTCGAAATATTAATTAACTCTGCGTGCTGTCTTTGAAAATCTACTCGATTCGATCGCATCCAGGTTACTTTTAGAGAAGCTTTATAATTTTCAGAAGAGGAACCTTCGATATAGAAATTGAAATACAAATTCAGAAATATTTATTTATTTATTAAACGGGAATTAATCCTTTGGTGCAAAAAGAGAATAAGAGACAGTCGTGGATTAACGCGAAGAAGAGTATCGCGAATAAATTTATACGAAGAGCCAAAGGAATTGAACTGTTTATATTTGTTTACATTAATGAAAATTACGTTAAAACGTGGCCAATGTAATTATAAAGTATGGGACGCGTCAGACGCGACGTTTACTGCACATATTATATCTGCTACACAAACTGGCGTGCTAATATACGTAAAAACGTGTTTATACTTAAGCGTGAACTTTTCAAGTGACAGTACGAGGGACCGTGGTCTTTGTAATACATTTTCAATTACGTAGCGCGTAATTCATTGTATTGAACGCGTAACAAAAATGTTCCTAAATAGAAGAGCGGTTGAACGATACCACGCTTCGAACTGGAACGATTCGTAGATTAAGTAACTCGTAAAATAGCCAAACGAAGTCACGCGATAACCTTAAAATATCGGTACGTATATTTCTAATCGTATATTTAGGGTACGTATATTTCTAATCGTATATTTAGGGTACGTATATTTAGAAACCGCAGGAACTTTTTGCTGTGCCCGACGCGATAGCCTCGCAAAACTCCGATTCCCCGATCGCTGCTAAAAATCCACCGACTCAGCCATTCGACCCCTGGCAGCGTTAAACGCATTATCAAACCGCTAACTACTAACCCCAACCATAATACAACCGCAACCCATGCTCATGGTGAACCATGCACGCGTTGACAAAATGCGAAACTCTTTTCTTCCCGTTAATGGGACGAGGTAAACGAAAACACGGTCCGTACGAGTATAATGTGCGTCAGCGAGATTGAATTCTTCGCAAGTGGCCTGGCATTGTGGGATCGATTTCTAGTACGGTTACGATTGTCACGGGTAATGACGAGGGTGACGCAGGGTGCAAATGTCCTGCTCGTAGAGTAAAAGGATATTCGCGGTGAATGGAAAGAACGAAAAAAGAAAGAAATTGAAACGGCCAAACAGCCAGGACACTCGATGTCACAGCGGGATTGTCGTTTGACTGGCACCCGTTCTTTGGATGGTTGGCTTTGTCGCCGAAAGAACCTTCTTTGCCGCAACGACTTCTCATTGTGCTCGGCTCGTGACGTCGAGTGACTTCTCCATGTAGACGCTTTTGTGCGTTTCGTGGCATCGCGTTAAGACGAAAGCCGGAAGATGCCACCACGTTTGTTCGCCTCGACGGAGGAAACGTGGATCGAAACGGTGGCTACAATTTTTAACGCGTTCCACGCTGAACGAATCTCGTACGTTTGGCTTGCCGCGCGCGGCAGCGATTTCACTTACGTTAGCGGGATGCGTTGTAATTGATAGACAGATTGCGGATTTTTATGCAAACTCACGTTTTTTAGAGACACGATTAACGCTAAAAAAAGCTACCGGCAACTGAAGTATACTTAGGGTAGATGAACCACGTACTGTTACTTTAAGGTTATCCCATAACTTTGTTTAACTATTTCAGAACGTAATTAATCTAATAATCGTCCCGGTTTTAGGCGCAGCATTAGTGAACGTCTCTTTTATTTACGATGGTTTTTTGTATACGTTCAATATGATTAATTCATTACCACGTAATCGAAGATGCGCAACAAAGTCCAATTTAAATCGTACTGTCACTTGAAAACTTTTCGTTTAAATAGAAACACGTTTTCCATATATTAACACGTCAGTTTGTGTAACAGATATAAGATATATGGTGAACCTTATTGAATTATCACACGTTCTATACTTTATACGTATATTGGATACATTTTAACCCCTTGCTTTATTAATTTTTCAATTGTCGAGAAGTTTACGCTGAACATTTACCGCTTTAACACCGTATTCGATACGAAACATTGATATGTTACACGTAATTTGCATTCAATAAACATCAATCATTATATGTTTCATTATATATAATTTATTAGAAATACAGCATGCATTTGGTGTATTTAGTCCAAAATCTACACTCGTCATTACAAGGCAAAGGTTCAACAGCACATTTATTAGAAATACAGCATGCATTTGGTGTATTTAGTCCAAAATCTACACTCGTCATTACAAGGCAAAGGGTTAATGTTCAACAGCACATTTACCTTCCAATATTTCGTTACAAATATTAAGCGTAAACGAATATACGATGTATATGTGTTGTTACGTAAACCGAAGATCAAATTTGGTATGAAAATTTGTTTACTTACGATTCTTCGTACATTAGTTTGCTATAAAACATACGAGAAACAAAAATGTTAACGAAATAATCCACTTACATTTATTAATTATTTTTAAAAGGTAATCCATTTTTATCATTTTATCGTAAACTGTTGACTCGTCTTAAATCCTATTTTACATTGCGATACTTTTCGTTCAAAATTGCGCAATCCAGCAATGCTCGTTTTCGTCCTCGTTTCATTAAAAATCCAGAAATATACCTGATAAAACTGGAACCCTCTACAGCTGTCCTGATATTTTGTCCAAGTTCTATTTAAACACGTCTAGGACCACGCTGAGGCACAATTTAATAATACGTCCTGAACTTCATTTTTTTCTTTCCACTTTTAATCTTTAGTTACAATGTGCCAGCAGCGAAAGGGTTAACGTGGTTCGTTCAAAACTTTAAATGGTTTCTACAGCTATCCCGATATTTTGTCCAAGTTCTATTTAAACACGTATCGGACCACGCTGAGCCACAATTTAATAATACGTCCTAAACTCCATAGAACAGTTTACGGTCAGTTCAATAGCCTCAATAGAATTTTTATTAATGTGAATAGATTTAGCGGTTCTCTAAACTTTTTCCCTTCCTCTGTTACTTTTAGAAGTAACGCTGTATATAGTAGTGCTATATAGTGCTAGTAAGTAGCGCTGTATACGTTATCACGTTTGTATTTTAATGTACCAAACGGATTTAACCCGTTTACAAATGAATAAATAAATAAACCCAATAACACGGAGATTTGTATAAAAAGAAAACCGAAGAAGAAGCAGCAGCAGCAGCTCTGTTTCCCCAGCCCAAAAAAAAGAAAAAGCGCCTTTGTACGGGAAAATTACGTTGTCGTGTTTACCACGTTTTACACAAAAGTCGATTTTTCAAGGTATCGGTAAGGTGGAAAGGAATGGATGAGGTACATAATGTCGGAGGATATCGAAGACAAGTTAAGGGAGAGTATCAGCGATGTCTGTTTCGTGTTTGGGACATGTCCATGATAGCGGTGGGTTCGCGTGTGCACTGAGGGGGATGACAGTGCTCCGCTCGTGGGTCCGAGATGTCAGCTCGCTTCAACGCTGCGGAACCCTGACACCGGGTCTAACAAACCTCGGGGAACGAAAATCTCCCATGGCCAATCCCAGAACTCCATGCGTTATCCTTGGACACGCGATTTCTCATCCCTGCCTCTCTATATACCGTCTCTTTTTAGTTTTACAAAACCACCTACGCCCTACCACTGACAGATGGCTTCGACGTATTTTTCCTTTAAATAGGGTAAACGTACCGCGTACTATCGCTTCAAACTTCGCGCTTGTTAACTATTTTAGAACGTACTTAATGTAATCATCGTTCCAGTTTCGAGCATACGATTGTTCAACGCCTTTCTTTATTTATGAACATTTTTTTTTAATATGTTCAATATAAGAAATTTATTACCAAGTAATTTAAAATGTACACTGACAATGACGTCTCCAAGTATTGAACTGGTATTTGTAAACAGCATACGCACATTTTTTTCTATAACGCGATACGATTTCTGGAATTGTTCGTACGTCGATATCGCGGTCCAATTAATTGTACAGAGTATCCAAATGTTTATACCTATATCATTTTTATATCGATAAACGTTATCGTTACCTACGCTTTCAATCTTTAGCTCCAATGTGCCGGCAGCGAAAGAGTTAACGTGGTTCGTTCAAAGTTTTAAATGGTTTCTACAGCTGTCCCGATATTTTGTCCAAGTTCTATTTAAACACGTCTCGAACCTCGCTGAAGCACAACTTAATAATACGTCATAAACTTCGTAGAACAGTTTACGGTCAGTTCGATAGCCTTAATAGAATTTTTACTAATGTTAATAGATTTAGCGGTTCTCTAAACTTTCGCGCTTCCTCTGTTACTTTTAGAATTAACGTTACGCGATTGTTGGCCGTTTCAAACAGCTCTGCAAACGTTATCTTTTCTGTATTCCCATGTACCAAAAGGTTTTAACACGTTTACAAAGAAATAAATAAATTCCAATTAACCATTGTACAAAATTAAAAAAGTACTATTCGCACGTTTATCTCGAGCTACGGAAAAACGACATTTCTCATGGATCGAGCTAACACAGCGAACGTTTCATTGGCAATATATATTTAATTACTCGTCGGCGCGTATGCCGAAAATTGGGAACAATTTTTATATCCAACTTGGGGAACTTTACGCGCGCGTTAACCCGCTGATAGCTATAGAAACGCGCGGAGGAAAATACAGAGGTCCGGGGAATAAATTGCGGAACTATCGGCAGCAGGGAAACGTACCGCTTTAGTTCGCGGGAATTCTTTTACGACTTGGGCAGGATTTATACGAGCTGTAAGTGACAGAACCGACGAAAGCAGCTCACGCCGCGCCGCGCCGCGCCGCGCCGGTCAGAGGATAAATAAAAGATACGTCGCCAAGGAGAATAGAAGCGTACACGGTCTGGCTGTCCGGATATATTCCCCGTGCCGCGCATATCTCCGCTATTAATCGCGAATATCATCCTCGAGAATAGCTTAACTCGTTCGCTACCAGGCTCCCCTGTCAAAAACGTCCACCGCAGCCCCTTGATACTTTTCGGCATTATACGACGCCACGTGGAATAGACTTGAAACTATTCAACTGCTGTGCAAACTCTAAATATAATATTATCGCAGACCAAGCACATTCTTCGTACATTTCACCGTTTTACAACTTAACAATTCTGTTCAAAACGCGACGCGTTTCAACGTGCCTTCGTAACGTGACCAGAAACGTCTGTCGCGTATACGTGACGACGGGCTCTGATAACAAACCGACGTGTCACACATATGTACACTTGCTGACGAAAGTTGAGAAACAAAGTAATCAGTTCCATATTTTCGTGTACTCTTTAGTTTCTGAGGTATATGGAATAGAATTAAAAATAGGATAACTTATAGTTTATTGGCATTATTGTAACGTAACCTTTTTACGTTCGTTTTTATTCTAAGCTGGTTACTTCAAAAGATGAAAAATATACAGAACGTTGCAAACGATTACTTTGTTTCTTAACTTTTGTCAGTAAGTGTATATGTGACGGCTAATAGCGAACGAGTTAATAAACTATAACCGTGAATATAATTATTTCCAATTACACGATTATATATTTCCCGCTGCTACGTTGGTTCGCGTATCTATTCCTATTTTATTTATACTTAAACGTACAGTGTATGTTGCATATGCGTATTATAATGGGAGGACAGATGAAACTGAACTCTTCTAATCAACGTCTATGCGTTGTTACGTAAACCGCGGTCCAAATTTAGTACGAATTCTTCATACTTTGCCGTTAAATAAAACGAATTCAAGTGACGGTTGTAGGAAGAGTGACGGTGAATACGTGGGTCACTTACCCTATTAGCGGCGAACGTCAGAAGCGCAGCTCTGGCGGCGCTCGAACACTAATCACCGTGTCGACGTCTTATTTCGCGTCTCGAGCATCCGCCGAATTCCGCTTAATTCGAACGAAGATACGGAGATTGTAGTAGGAACGCGCGTACTACAGGTCGATCGGCGGAAGTAGCATCCGCGCACGTAGGTAGTAGCTGCATACACGTGTTTCGCACCGCAGACGCGCGAGTGCGTACTTAGGTTGGCAGAAGCCAAAGTCCCCTTGGAGTGACGCGAGACGGATATAATTGAAGGCGGAGGTAATTAACTCCCTCGTGGAGCACACGCCGCTCACCGCATCGTTTTAATTACCGCTCTCATCGCATTTCATCGGGCAGAAGCGCTCTCTCGTCTCTCTGCCCTCCCGCCGGCTCCTCTCCTCTCTTTCTCTCTCTATATATATACATATACATATATATATATATATGGTTTTAGCTTGCTCGAACTGCGATGCGTTCCGTGTTTATAATAAATCCGCTGCCTCTCCAGCCAGCGTGCAATCTCCTAAAGGAGTCCCTGGGAACTGATACCGTGGTATGTTGAAACGTGATTGGAAAGAAGCGAGTAGTGTCTGTTCCTTTTGTGTGCTTTTTCTCTCTGTACTTTTTACCTCGCCCTCCTCGCCAGTTACCTCGTTTGCCAGTATTTCTCTGGAGGAAATCTTCAAATTAGGTTTAATTAACGCCACGCGATGAACTGGTCGTCGTGTAGTTTTGTAATCTTGTAATAATCGTAATGATAAACCGGCGCGGTATATTCGTGTAGACGATGCTTCGTTTTCATTCGTTTATTTACCTATTTAATAAACGGGAAGAAAAGAAAAGCCTTTGGTGTACATATAGTATTTAGTCGTAGGCAGACGAGTCGCTTAAGACACTTTGAACGATGAAAAACTATGAAATATCTACGCTCCGCAATGTAAATTTATATATCTGACGATAGCTACAATAGCAGATGGAAAAGGTGATTCTTGGAGAGAATTGTTGCAACGCGCTAATAGGAATGTTTTATTCGACGCTTTGTTGTATCGAACTGCCTACCACTGTTTTCTCTGATCATCTCGTTTCCGATTCCAGGTATCGTCTATCAATAGGGTGTTGAGAAATTTGGCAGCGCAGAAGGAGCAACGGCAGCAACAGCAACAGCAACAGCAAGGGGTGGCTGCCGTTGGCGTAGGGGTTGGCGCTGGCAGTCCAGCTGAGAGTGTTTACGATAAACTGAGGCTACTGAATGGGCAGACCACTGGATGGCCAAGACCCAATCCATGGTGAGTTTGTTTTTCGTCTGCTGCAATGCAGTTAGACGCGGGGTCGAGTATCGGATGCTCTAGGATTGATGTCCCGCGCACTGTCGGTGTCCCTATAACCGTCGCTTGAATTCGTTCATTTAAACCCTTGCCATAAAACGACGAACGACACTCGCGATGCGTATTGTAACTTAACACTAGGTTTACGGACGTTACGTGCGTACGTTGACAGGCTTCCCGAAAAATACGTATACCGCATATATAAATATTCGAACGTAGAAGCGTGAGGATGAAGAGAATTATTGGAAATATATGTGGTGGAATAAAATAAAATAGAAAAATTCAGATACTTTTGATTCTAAACTTTGTCTTTATTTAAACACGTGGAAGTCTTTACAGCACGAAAGAAACTGTTAGAATGACGAGAGGTCAGTGAGTCAGTGAAGAAGGATTCGTCACGTACCCATAGACCATATCGGTCCCAAACTTCGTCTAAACAATTCAAGACGGGACACAGCTGCACCCTCTTGAGCTGTGTCTCGTTAAGAAACGCAACACGCGCAGAGATGGTTTTTGTAAATGAAAAACTTTCTCTTCTTGAAAGAGAAAAACCAACAAGAATTAATTACCATTGTATTAATTAAAGTTAACATAAAGTACTGAAAAATAATATTTATGATCTCTATACGTTTAGGAATGAAATGTGAACGGCGTCAACGTGACGAGTTCCGTAAACCTAGTGTTAAATAAAACGAAGACACGCCGTATCTATAATAAAATTTCGTTTCGACTGCACGTCCTGTTTCGATATGTACGATAGGAGATCACTGAGTCCAAGTTAATTCTAATATCCTAATGTCTTATATTTGACACAGCATTAAAGTAATAATTAGCTAATGTTGCAAGCTATAGTGTTTGAAAAGTTCGTAGGGCAAATAGTTAATAGCGAAACAACGTACGAAGAATAGAGATTAGCAATATTTTCATACTAAATTTCGACTTGATTTTTATGTAACAACACAGATGGACGTTGCATGTGTGTTTATATTTAATATTTAAAAGGAAACGTTAGGAGGTGAGTTCCGGCGTTTGAGTAAAAACGCGACTAATCTACTGTAAGTAGAAAGTAGGGAAATTTGTGTGACGCAGTAAAGGCGCGGCGTGTTACGACTTTGTCTTCTATTTGTCGTACAAATTGACGTGCTAATATACGTAAGGATCGTTTCCATTTATGCAAGAAGTTTTCAAGTGACGGTACGACGGTCATTTGACTTGGTTGTACATTTTCAATTACGTAGCACGGAATTCATTATAATATTCAACATATAAAAAAATGTTCATAAATAAAGCAGCGGTTGAGCAATATTACTCTCGAAGCTGGAACGATTTTTAAGTTAAATACGTTTTAATCCCTTGCCATATGAATTTTTCAAAGAATATTCATAGGAACATCGGCTATTTATTATTTCAACGGTGTGACGAATGCGTAACGCTAAAACATTGCACGCGATTTATGCTTGCAATACTCAACCCTACAAATTCACATTACAGATCAAATTACAGATAGAATTGGAATCGAAATTTATTAAAAAATACAATGTAACCAGAGCATACTTTTTACCACGAGTGTAACTCGTTACTGTATGGCAAAGGGTTAAAATAGTTAACGATAGTTATGCGACAACCTCGAAGTGGCGGTACGTGTAATATAATAATAATAATGCTAGGTATCCATCTGGAGCTGGCAGTCCATTTCCATCGCTGCAGCCGAGTTTGAGTCCGAGTCACTGTACAGCCTTGCCACCGGATCCTGCGGACATCCTGCACGCAAAGAAAGGTAAGAGCAAACTATCACCTGCTATACGAAACTTTGGGATGTGACGTGGGTGCGGTATATTAATCATACCGGTGAACAGTGATAAACAACGATATTTATTGCTCTTAACAACTAGCTTACAGCAATGTTTCCCAACGCGCGAAGTTATCGAGGCGAATGCTCGGAACGTTCTGTCGTTTTCGTGCTCCTCAAAACTGTCCTATCCTCCGAACCGAGGATCCGGCAAATTTCACTTTTATTGCCCGCACTTGAGTTCGATCGCACGCAACATGCGGTCCTTCGGAAAACCAAAAGCCTGGGACTTTCCTTTAGGACGCTCGACAGTCCGCCACGAAAACTTAGGTTTCAAAGAATCGCGACGAATTGTAAATGTCTGCGACGATCTTCGCGTGATGCAACTATATGGACAAAGATATTATATATATAACTATACAGACAAGGTACTATCTCATCGCGCGAAATCACACGATCGCAGTTGACAATCGTAGAGCGAGAGAAAGAGATAATTTCCGTCTCTAAAAACCTATCAACTCCTTGCCTTATAATCACGAACTCGTGGAACGTATTATACCCTAGAACTAATAAAAGCATTCCGTATTTGCAATCAACTTTAATTGCAAATCTAACAATAACTTCAGTCCGCAAGATTGTGGACTACCAGGTATAAATTACGTAGACTGTTTCGGTATTTTGTACACGATATAGCGTTGCAATTCTAATTCGCTAATGCATGATACCTAAACAATTCGTAGAACAAGTGGTTAACATCATCCGTAATAGTAGCAATCTGTTTTCGATGAAAAATACTCACCTTTCAATAGTTGCGTGCATATTTCGCGTACACCCTGAAACTGTCTAGGCTCGATTCGTTTCACGGTATACCGCTAGCAACGAATTAAGAATAAAAAGGTGGTTAACTGTCCAAAAGAAACCCTCCACCCAGAAGAAACTAATTTAATCGAACGTGAAACGATGATCTCGTAACGAACGGAACTCGCGTTCCAAGTTGCCCGCAAGAACGTGCCGAAAAGCCAACGCGAACGCGCTTTGAATCTCCACGTACGTACGCGCGCGTATATAACGCACTCTGGCAATTATAGAAAAAGTGGCCAGCGCGGTGAGAAAAGCAACGCGGTACACGTGTGCGCGCGGAGCGGTTTCGAGAATTGGGGGAAGAGGCGCGTACGCGGAGGCGCGTTTTAATTAATTAATCTGCCGGTTGAAACGATACTAATATCAATGTAATTCCGCCAGCGGGTCCCGCGGTTTGCCGCATGCGTGTGCAGCGCTTTTCCGGTAATAATTGTTACGTTTAAGCGAAACGAGAAGGACACAGACGAAGGGGTAAGGGGGGTGAGGTTGGGTGTGGGAGTCGGGGCTTGGATGGGGTTGAAACGTGGTTGCAGTCGACCGACCAACCCACACGAAATTGTAACTCGACCGACGGAATATTCTCTCGCACACTCTCCCCCCGTCCACCCTTTCTACCCCCCCTGTTTGCCTCTCTTTCATCGTACACGAGCGTACACGGGTTCCCTTTGGCGGCACATCAAACGCGCGATTTCTTTTGGCCGGGCGTTTTCCCGCCAGGGTGGCGGGCGGTGTCACGAGCAGCGAAAAACGAACGTGTGCGTAGCCGAGTGCGTGTACGGGGTAGTTTTTTGCGTTCTCCAACGCGAGGCCCTCTCTGGAATCTTACGCCTTCGTCCCCTCTGGCAAGCTATCGTCGTTCGCGTTCCTATGATCTCTGCGATATCGCCGCGAGACCGAGTCGAACTCCAATCGGGAGATCAAGCTGCTGTATTCCGATTCGCTGCTAGGAGTACTATCGTTGATAGAAAGTTCTCGGTTAAACGCGAGAACGTGCAACTGACTAATTGTAAGAATGGTAATTGTAAAGCTTTCGAGGTGCGGAATGCGGCTCTACGAGTGAAAAAAAGTGTATGGGAAAATTGAGTGAATCCGATGCGAAATAAATCGGAGATAGAAAAGAAGGATAGAAGTATTCGTTTATTATTGAATGGAGAATAGCGAAGGGGATAAATCTGCTAAGAGATGAACGATACTTTGCTCGATATTTTCTAATATTTTCTAATATACGAAATTTCAACGCGAATGCGATTACTTCTCGAAGCTGATTTCCACTTCTGCAGACATTTTTCGTAACCACGTTCGCTCCGCGTTGTTTAGAAATTCTCTATTGGGTATCACGGTTAAACGATGGCGCATCGCGCACCACGGAAACCTTGGCATTTTTTAGCTGCTTTCGTATCGTCGCGTTTGACCGAAAATCGAAGCGACCCGCGAAATTGTACGTACTTCGCTTCGACATGGTGAAGATTTAAAGCAACCCTTGATCGTGCACCTACCCCCGCTGGAGATCTGCCCGCGAAGCGTCGCTAACGATAGCCCCGAATTCGAGCGGAGCGCGTTATTATTTTGTATTCCAGCAGGGTAGAAGGGATACAATCAAATATGGTAACTGTTGCGAGCATTCAACCGCACGCGGACCCCGGGGGCCGGATTATCTTCGCGTAGCTGCGGGCTTGCCGCCGTTTATAGGATAACCCGTGTCAGGAGGGTTGTTTCTCTCTTCTCTCTTCTCTCTTTCCACTTACGCCTATTTCCCTATTTGCATCCCTCTGTCTGAGATTCTACCAGTGTATCTTTGTCCTCGGTGGTCCTCCTCTCCGTCGGTTGCGCGGTGTTTCGATAGCAACCGATTCCGAGAGACGGAAGTCGCCTCGGGCCAATCAGAAACGACAACTGCCATCCCGTTCCTCTCGAGCAAAGCGAAAACAGATTAGAGCGTAATCATCGCGTCGATCCTCCAGCGTTCGTTCCTCGGCGATTCTGTCGGCAACCGAATTCGCATTGCTTTTATTTTGGGAATGAAAGTCGTGGAACAATAAGGGGACCCGTTATTATTAAGGACGGTACTTCGAGACTCGTGCAGGGAGAGTCAAAGTATGCGTACGCTTTAGAGAAACGAAGTTATACTACAATTTGTTCGCTACACGTTACGTCGTAATTGTAATTTATATATCGTAAGAAACGTTACAATTGTAGGTATTAGTATTGCACGATATTTATTTATTTGCTGCAAAGTACACGTGTACTGGAATTTCATTTGTACCATATTCGATATCGTTGTAATCGTGCTGTAACTTCATTTTTGCGAAGTGCATACTTACCTTTGACTCTCATTGCAACCCGTACGAAACGCAGAGATATACAAAGTGCGAAGAATCGAAAGAGAACCAAAATCGAGTATCTGATTTACAAATGCAATTTTTTTAGCCATATTCGCCAAATCCATGCCGCGAATCGATACGTTAACCCTCTATAAACTCATCTAACTCAAAGCTTGCGCAATCGTAAGTTCGAATTTGTCGAATTTCATCTTACTCGCGTATCGTCGTGCTACCGCACTTTATTTTTGTAACCTCGTACTGTAATACGAAATACGTAGTCGTACAGAAATTCTCAAATCCTGACTTACAGATCGAAACGAAAATTTTCACACGATTACAATTCCCTTCGTCGTAGGAGTGAACAAAATTCGGATTCCATAAGGTTAAACTAAGATTGCGTTGCGACGATGCTTCGGTATCGGTAGCATCGAACGCGTCGCGAGCTTCGTCGCCATCTCGTCGACGTCGTCGTTGGTATCGGCGGGGTGTCTACCGAGGCTGATCCACAATGCAACCCCGAGTTGCATTGTGCCGTTGCACGAGACACGAGAGACGAGACACGAGACACGAGACACGAGACTCGGGACGAGACGAGACGCAGCAACAGCGGCATGCAGAAGAATTCTATGAGAGAGGGTGGCGAGAAAAGAGAGGACGCCGGAATAAAAAGTAGAGAGGATAGAGAAGAAGGGAAGGACGGCAGAGACGGTGAACAAGAGAGGCCAAGAAAGAAAGGAGACAAGGGCGCAAAGAGACTCACTCCGTGCTCGATCAAAACGAAAGGGGTTCGGGTCGTATGGGCATTGTTTTTTCACCTCTCGGGTCCCGTGCTACACGAGGCGAACGACAGGGGAGTGGAAAAAAAGGACAGCAAATAGGAGAAGAGAAAAAGGAAAGAGGACACGAGTCCTGAATGGCATGCCAGAATTTCAATATCTCTGACGCGGCGCTGCGCTCGCGCGATCACCGTTCGCGGCGTTCTCATTTCAATTGGAAAAACCGATTTCGCGAATCGACGACGATCCTGGCCGCGCTGATCGATGTAACGCGTCAATTGTCGCGGAAAATGTTCGCTCGGAAAATTCGCCGCGTAAAGTTTTCTTTCGTAAATTAGGTCGTATTTCGTAATATCGGCTACGCGTACTCGTTCAGGTTTGGGCAATTTTTACGAGAAATTACGAACCAGTCGTACCGATCGCTTTGGTAGATCTAACGTTAAAGAAAATAGAACTTCATTGGAGGATTGCTTTACATTCGAAACGCAATAACTTTAGCTTTGATTTAAAATATTCCGTATAGTTTTACATCGTAGGCGTATTCTCTGTTCCTTTGCATACTTATCCCTTTCGCTGCGGCGGACGTATATATATACGGCTCCGAAAATTGTATAATCAGTCGTTAAAAACATACATGCATATTTTCTCTAGAGCACAGTGCCGCTTCTTCGTCGATTACTCGTATAGGACACGCAAATGCTTACGCTTACGCTATTTCCATATTAATGTAACAAGTCCATTCTTACGCTTTGGATTCTCAATTTTAAGCTGCCAAAGCGATAGGGGCGAATCCTCCATAGATGCATAAAAATCCACAAAGTTCGGTACCAACTCGTCCCGCCAATTATCCAAATCTTAATCCATCAAAATCTGTCTTTCTCTTTTACGCCTATCGGATTCCACGCGAAAATGTAGGTCAGCCTCTTTGAGCCGTGCAAAAGAAACGGCAACGGCTGCCAACGATTCCCCACGCGAATATATCAAAGGGTTAATTAGCCAAAGTAAAGCAATCCTTCGCGTTCTAGCAAACGCCGTTGTCGCCACTCTTGCGACCGCGCGTCTTCGAAACGGACTCGCGGGTAATATCTTTCGCTTTTCTACCCTTGCCACGGCGAAGCTAACCTGCTCGTTTACCCGCCGCACACCGAGAGAAGAGGAACACGCGTTCGTTGCTCCATTTCACGGTTCACCTTCGTGTTCGCGTATTTATTGTCCCTGTTGCCGGTCCCCGGTGATTTTGTTTCTCTTGGTACACGGTTCCATCGTTACCGTCGTCGTTCACAGTGCCGGTAACGTGCGAGGTGTATACACAGAGAAGAACTCTCTGCGGCTTGCTGGTTGATCTCCGGCTGAGATACAGAGGTAAAACAATATAATGGCCTCCTGGTAGAGCGCTAGGAAAGCTAGGGTGTACTGAGAGCATTATCGTCGACCTTTTTATCCGCTGCACCCGATCTCCCTTTGCCGTTCTTCCTTTTTCTCTTCCTTCTTTTCTTTCGATATCTATATCTCTTTCCACCTGGTACAGTTTTTTTTCCTCCGTTTTTCCCCCCTCTCTCTCTCTCTCTTGGTCCTTTCTTTTTTCCAACGCGCGTCGCGTCGGTTCCGTCGGTTCTACCGCGTTGTGTCTTTTTCGTTCCGCGTTTTCCGTTGCTTCCACTTCGTCTTCCGGAGCCTCGTGTCCCAGTAGGTAGGCACGTTGCAACGATGCGAAACCTTTTATCGCGAAGCAGGACAATGCGGAGGTCTCTCTTTCTCTCTCTTTCAGCGACTGTGGCCCGGTATCGTGGTCGGCTACGAACATCGTCGTCCTCGTCGTCGTCCTCGTTGTCGTTGTTCTTGCCTCGCGCCGCTACCGTCGACGTGGATCCTCGTGAAAACGCGCGATCTGCGTATTAATGGTTCCCCGATAGCTTTTGTACGAACGCTCTCGCAGCGGTCTCTGTCTTTCTCTTTTTCTCTTATTCTAATGGCGGATCCTTTCGGAGTTGCGGAGAAAAGGAGAAGTTTTTAGAGAGAAATTCACCGGGGTTCAAATGAATCTTTTTTTTCCCCTTTTTTTTTTATATTTTTCCCCACTCTTTTTCTGTTTTTTTTCTCTCTTTTTTGGGCGATGGGTCCTTTGACCTTTTTCTCCGTTTTGTTTCCGTTGACGTTTATCGTCGTCGGTTAAAATGAATAATTCGAGGGGAAAATTGTTTGGCAAAAATAAAGCGGTCGGGATCGATCGATGCTTCTTCGGTAGTAAAAAAAAATTGATTCACTTTCGTTGGTAGATTTAAAAGGTATTCGGTTTCACGAGGATCGTTTAATCGCTCGTGAAATTTGATTCGAAATTACACGGATATTAGAAAAGAAACGATTCGATTTGGAAAAGTAGACGGTGACATTTTTATAACGATATATGTTATCGAATAGAACCGCGTATACTCTGCGCGAGTGTAATTCCGTATCGCGCAATTGTACGTTAATGCTCCACCCGAATCCTCATTTCCTTCGTATCCCCAACAATCGGTGAACATCACTTAAAGAACCACTCGGCAGTACACTCTCGGTGATCCACTCGAAACGTCGCTCGCTGGATCATTATTCAACGCAACAGCCGGTCGGAAGTTTTCGAAACTGTCGCGTTTCCGCGAGCTTGAAACTCTATACGCCAAGATTTTCCTCGCTCGGCTCGCTCTGACGCTTGCGATGCACTTCGGCAATCGTGAGATTTCCTACTGGCGTCGCACGCATGCGACTGGACGCATAGTTCATTTTTTCTCAACCGTAACAAACGTAGGGTAGATGTCCCACGCACTGTCACTGATAACCGACACTTGAATTCATTTATCTAATAGCAAAGTAACGCGCGAAGAATCGCGAATGAACAAATTTTTCTACTAAATTTGCACTTCCATTTACATACGTTTCCCAACGCAATTCGTACTTGATACGTAGTGTGGAAAGGAGACAACATCGCCATCGTACAAGCGTATACGCGAACACGCATAAAAAGTACAGTATAACGTTTAGTCCGTTAGTCTATTGCGAGCTTGCACAGAAGCCATACACAATAATATATACATACATATAGAACAGAAATAAATTACTCTGCTACAACAGACCGTTAATACTAATGTTGTATTCCGCTGAGGTTGTCAGTTTATTATATATAATAAGTTACAACGTCGAGCGAAATAAAGACGAAGTTTAACGTATACCAGAGTGTATTAGCGTTTTACAAGTGTAGTTGCGCGTCCTAAGACGGTCCGGACTGTTCTCGCGTGTCAAGGGAAAAAGTGTGATTTTGGAGACTCGGAAAATAGAGAGGTAGGGGTTATCTTGGGTTCGATGGTCAGTAAGGGATGAGGTAGCAGGATCTAGGTCCGGAGGTGACTAACCAGGATGAAATCATCAGCTATCGAAGGATTTTGGAATGTTTGCTGCTGGGGTTTGGTTTATCGTGTTTGAAGGAGGATGAGAAGGCCGCGTTGTCTTAACTAAAAATAATATAGTACTAATGATTACGTTGGCATACAACACTAATATCTCCAGCAATCCTTCATCCGCTTGCCTCCCGCGTAACAAATTTTAAAAGAATATACGCAAATATCCAAGATAAAGTTGTCAACTTGTTCGCGCAAAAGGTCTCACCTTCTCCGTCGAAGTTCGCCTTCGTTCAAACCCCCAGCGATCCCAACGTTTACCCTATCGAACGACAATCCGCGGCAAAAAAATCGATCCGCTTCCCGTTGCTCGTAGCTAATATGAAGCAGGTATATTTAGAAGATTTTCCTCGGCGGCGCGGCGTTCGGCGGAGGCTCGCGGCGCGCGTCGGCAGAGAAACTCTATGCATTGGATTCGCAGGTCAGTGGGTTGTCGCGTCGAGTCATTCAAACCAGTGTCACCAGCGCTCGATTTATCGTGTTCGTCAATCTTTGAAGACTGACCTCCCGTCGCGGCTCGGGTTACCATCCACGTAGACGTACCAACCCACCCCCTGCTCACCCCCGCTGCCCGCCATCGCGTTATCCTGGCAAACACGCTCCTTTGTCTTCCGTTTTATTCCGGTCCGCGGCGATGAACGAGCGACGTCGATGAATATCTACGCCGTCGAGCGAACGATAAAAAGCTGGCCGTTCCGTGATCGCGGGCCCTCTGCACCGCAACGTGCGCCGAGCGTATACGCGCGTTCGCCGAGGCGCGGCCCTTCATTATGCGGACATACTAAGGAGTATGCAGGAAGAGGGAAAGAGAATGAGCGCTGAACAGTTCTGGGGTAGGTAGATATCTCGCGTACCGTCGCGTCGGTGTTTCTATAACCGACGCTTCAACAACTAGTTCGCGCGATACTTTTCGTCATCTGCCGGCTTCACTGATAGTAATTTGCTTTGCTTTTAAGAATTGCGTAGTTATTCAATTGAAATTAAATGAATCCTAAGTTACTTCAATAAATCTACTTTAAATTCTTGAAATGATCACACGATGATAATAAAATTATCAACAACAAGTAAATTCATTTTCACCTATTTGGCAATTCTGTTCTATTTACTGAATCAATTTAATAATATAATATAATGGTACACCTCGTCGGATGAGACATCCATGTGTGAGCCATTGATGGTACACGTCGACGTCAACGTGTCGAACGAATGTTATCGATTAACGGGTGATTCGTTGTTGTCATTCGCACCACGAGAAATCGAATAACGTTGTCAGCTTTCTTAGATATCTCGTTACGCCGAATTGCCAGCGGCATTCGAAATACGCTGCTCCTCCTCTATTGAAAAACCGCACTTGTCAGCGCGCGGACAATTTATACCTCGAGGTAAAAAAGATCGCACGCGAAGAGTACATCGTGGGCGAATGTCAATGCGTGCGCGACTCGCACGGCGGATGAATCGAGCAAAACGCATCGTCGAGCTTTTGCGGTGAGCCATGCGCGTGGAAGCTCTGCGGTCTTCCGCAGAGAGAAAAGTTAGCCTATATCCATTCTACCCATTCGTGTCTGTCTATATACATACATATATATATATATAGGTATTTACACGTATCAAACATTACACGTCATACCATCGGAGAGAAACAACAAACACTTTCCCCTTTCTCTTATTCGCTTTTGCAATTCGTCTATACACACGTATATCGCGCGCGTGTGTGTTTGTGCACGCGCGAGGAGGATCCAACTGCGGTCTACCCTATTACGAATTCCCAACCGCATCTAGAAATCGGTGGTCGAGGAAAAATTCTTTCATTGGAACTAGTTGGAAAATACAGGCCGGAATTCGGAGATGAAATTCCGCGGCCGCTGCAAATACGTGATCCGATGCACCGATGTTTCTGGCCGCCTATGCCCGCTCCGTTTGCCCGTGTATCGACCATTTTGAAACGTGTTTGTATCCTGTCCTATCTACCGGAAGCCTGCTGCCGATAAGGCTCCATTTTATGCACGAACTCCCATCCTGCCGCGACGCGGATTCCATTCAGCTATCAGGGGCTTCTCGCAGTTTTTTTTTCCTTTTTTTTCTTCCTCGCCGTTTAGTATTCGAATTGCGAATGGAATATTGTTTAGTAGCGGTGTATTAGAAGGTAAAAGGTATTTGGAGATACTTGAAATTGAGAATAAAAGTCTCAAGGAGTTTAAATTAAATTAATGGGAAAAGAAATTTTACGTTACAATGGAGTTGTTTTTTAACCAAATTTAGAGAATGCAGAAACAAAATGAAGTAGACATGTATACTAAAGGAGAAGGAATTTTCGGCAATTCGTGCGAGGGATGGCGAAGGTAGCGAAGTCTTTGAC
The DNA here is from genome assembly GCA_028830335.1 of Eucera pruinosa. Lineage (NCBI taxonomy): Eukaryota > Metazoa > Arthropoda > Insecta > Hymenoptera > Apidae > Eucera > Eucera pruinosa. The sequence goes on along the minus strand of JAMYCR010000001.1, from coordinate 2,553,872 downwards.
TTACCCTACTTTTATAATCATCGACGCATCTATGTTGTCTATTCGCTTTTAGCGCAAAAATTATTCGAAACCTCTAGTATATTATTAGGTGTACCAAAGAGTAATCTACTTTTATCGTCAAGTTCAATATTTATTTTTAACGAGGACAAGCACTTCGCCTGACTTAAATATAATTCATACTGTTGTCTAATATTTATGCGTCGTGAAATCAATTGATCGAGTCATTCGTGTATCTTGGTAGTACATTTTAAATATAAACTTTAACTTTTCATAAAGTTGAACTTGTTACCGAGATAGCAAGGTACTTATTGGTACACCTAACATTTGCGTCGCCATACATATCGAAAATCCTTATTAAACTTTTTTGTTTAGTCTAGTTTATTCACCGGGCCTACGCTCTTTATCGTAACAATATAAAGGAGCACTTCCAAGTGCAGCACTCGAACAGGAACCACGCAAACGAAAAGAAAGTACAAAATCGTAAACACATAAGAACAATGAAAAACTATATATACATTGCTACATCAATGACATCGTTTAAAGAAAGCTATTCCAAAATTCGAGCAATTACCATGCAAACCCCCGATACCTTTCTCTCCTTTGTTCCTTTATCCGCGCGAAGAACAACAATAGTCTCGTTCACCCATGTAACCATCGATATCCATGAAAAACAATTACTCATTCGCTTCAATAATCAATCTTCCGTTAACTCTAGCCAACTCTTTCCTTCGCCTCTTACGACAATAAAGATCTCTCCGTCTTCGTCGCTCCCCCCGCGACGCGTAACTCTTTTTGACACGCCGAAGGCTTCTCGTCGACCATGCTCAATCGAGGGAAGCGCGTGAGAGGGTGACAAAGTGTCTCAGCCGCGAACGGGATAAGAAGAAAAGGAGTTTTGGAAGGGGTTTCGCGCCGAGACGACGGAGAGAAGATCTCTTTCCTTAGCCACCGTTTTCCTCGTCGAAGGGTGGCACGGCGGCAGGGTTGACTGATCTGCCTCGTAATGCCAATCGATATACATACACGTGCTTCTCTCTTCCTCAGGCGACGCTCTTTTAGGCAACGTTCACACGACTGCTACGTGCAGCGTGGCCAAAAAAAAAGAAAAAGAAAAAAAGGAAAACCCCGCGTCGCACGGGGGATGAATATAACGTGACTGGCGTATGAATAATGCCGAGTACGTGTTACGCGTGTATAAAGAGAGCCGCGCGCGAAAATCCGCTCTGTAAAAGGCACTCCGGCTGCGACTTCCGTGTTTCGAGCCGTAGGCGGAGTCCCGAGGGTGGAAACGCAGTTTAAGGGGTGTCGTCAACAACCCCTTGGAATTTCTCTTCTTTCCTTCTTTCTTCCTTCCTTCCTTTCGTCTCTTTTCTTTTCTTTTCTTTTCTTTTTATTTTATCTCACGTTTCTTTGCAAATAGCGTACCGAGATAGTTTGTCCGTCTTAAAAGTGCTGTTTGAGCGTTTAGGGTAGGCAAATATTGGAGGAGAAGATTAAAGGGTGTGTTAAAGGTTTGGATTAGTAGGTTAGATCAGTGATGGGACTATTGTCGATATTATCGTTAACCCTTTCGTTATCGTGCACGCGTACGTATATACGTATTCGAGAATTGGACTGACATTTGTTAAAATTATACGTATGCGTTTCCTGTTGCGCGATAGGATTTTTCGTATCACTTGTACATCGATATTAATTATGCAGAGTAATTATGCATTTATAGTAATAAATGCTACTCTTACGTACGCTTTTAGTTTTCAACTGTAACGATAAGGTGCTGGTAGAGAAAGGGTTAAGATATCGGCAAGACGAACGACGAGGCATTAGTAAGTTTCCATATGTTTGGAAGTTAGCGGAAAAATAATTTTCAATTCTATTGACTTCTGTCCCTGGTGAGGGTTAATTTTTCAAAAGCTTGACGTATACTTTTCGAGAGGAGAAATCGATTTCAACCGAAACATACTCGTTATTATCTATACGTGGTTCGAATAAAAGTTAATACATTTACATCGTACGTACGTTATTTTATCCCGGCTCGTTCGTGTTTCCATTTTTGCCTTAACGGTAATTGAAATTTCTCCTCAGTAGCCTGAACGATATTTTATCGGTCGTATCGATGTATCAAAGTATCGATAACGTATTCTCGATATCTATCGATATCCACGTCACGAGTCCCATTCCTAGTTTAGATTAAGGACGTTCGATTCTTGCAAAGAAATCGATTTCGAATCGATCCGGCTAAAATGGATGCACCGGAGAATCGAATAAAAAATGCTTCATCAACCGAAGCTCTAACTTGAATTCGTTTAGAGGATCTGTTTCCTTTTCAAAGTTAGGCCAGGAATAAGTTATTGCACCGCGGAACGAAGAATAATAGAAAAGCGACGAGATTTAGAATGGGAAAGCACGCGATGCGCTATCAGTTACATAATCGAACGTGTCGTTAGCACACAGATCAATCACCGAACGGGTTGCGTAATGTTGCACAATCGGACGAGCATGTTCATCGTACTAGAGACGATTGAATTATGATCTCCATGCGCGCGGAATTTCATATGACTTCACTCTACACGGGCAACCTAATACACTCCGGCCGCTTTTGCGAATTAATATAAACGCGACATCTGATTCGTGCCTTTCGTTTCTCTCTTTTATTCCACTCGTCTACTTCGCGCTTTTAATTAAAAATATCGCCTATCCGTTTGTTAGCATTACAGAGATGCCGTAAAGCGAACGAAATCGGGTATTTCCGACGAACAAAAGGAGGTCGCGTGGAAATTAATACCGCGAACACTTGAAACGTGTACGACAAAATCGATACGGTCAATTGAAGGCTAATGAAATAGCGTACGTTACGATTGGTTAACTTAAAAAGACCACGTAGTCATTCTTTTTAGAACACGTATAATCTTAATTGTATTTAAGTAGGTGGAATTTACAGATGTAGATACAAAATTTGGAAACGCTTTAGAATTTCTCCACCGAATTTTCTTATCAAATACGAAACAATATTCGAAGAATTAGTAACAATTTCCTTTTGATGTCACAATTTTCCCACTGCAGAGTTTTCGAAGTTAACGCATTTCTATAACTTTTGCGTTGCGTAAACTACTTCACGTAGCGATTCCAAACGTCTTGCAAGTAGCGCGCGTAGACTTGCGACTGACCGTAAGTAGAATATACCCGCGTGTGCGGATACGTCGAATTAACGCCGCGTCGCGTCGTCGCCGCTAGCGATACTAAAAAGGTGCTCACCGCTCGAAGATTAACCCCTTGTTAATTAATCTTAATCTGGCGTGTTAATATATGCAAAAACGTGTTTCTATTTAAGTGAAAAGTTTCCAAGTGACAGGACGAAGAACATTAGACTTTGTTGTACCGTTTTAATTACGTAGCAATGAATTTATCATATTGAACGTATAAAAAGATGTTCACAAATAAAAGAGACGTTGAAGAATATTCTATTCCAAGCTGGAACGATTCGTAGGTTAACGACGTTCTAAAATAATTAAATAAAGTTAAGCGCGAACCTTAAAGTGGCCTAAGAAAGAAAGATTAAGTATGACTGGTGTGTTCACTCGCAACGGAAGCACCTTCGCCTAATATTAGACCCAATACAATAAATAGACCAAAACATAAGCCTAATATAAGCCCAATCGATTCGTCGCCTATTAAAAAAACAATTGCCTACAAAATTGGAGGGAAAAATTCGAGCGTAGGAAGCCAGAGGCTCGCCATCCTCTGTCTATCATCCCTCTTCCTTCCTCTCCCCCCCCCCCCTCTCTCTCTCTCTCTCTCTCTCTCTCTGCATCTATATTAATTTGGCGATATTAATCAAACAGCGAGTTCTCGCGAACAAAGGCGTACCGATGTAAGCTCAGTAGGAACTTTATTGTTTGGGTACCCTCCGGTTTAATATCGAGGTGCCCTGTGACGCAATGCGTATATACATTGGTTGCACATCGCACATCGACATGCAACCATCCGTGCAAGTGTACGGAACGCTTATACATTTATTCCGTGAAAACTTCGCCAACAGAGGAGGAGCCGTGTATACTTATATACGTTGCACGCGTGTGTATGCACACAAGAGGAGAAACGGAAGAATCACAAAGGCTTTCTCGTTGCAAGCAGGCAGGCAAGTAAAAGCAGGTGCCGACTTCGAAAGAGTCGAAAAGAGTTCGACGTGCGCTGTCGACGGGGGATCTCCAATCACCGTATTCCTTCCTACAGCCTTCTGCCTTTTGCCATACGTGGGAGCTACCGTGCTGACTTCCACCGTGTTCCACCTCCCCTTTTTCTTGCCCCCATTGTTCCACGTCTGTGTCGCCCTGCCACCGTCTACCACACAGAGATGTTTCGGTACTACGGTGTAATACTCACGGCGAGACAATGCCAGTTGCTTGATAGATGTCGATGATATTACGAGAGGTTCGGTAGCAAACCAGTTATTCAGCTTTTCTTCGTCCTCGTTTGTTTCGGCCGATTTGACGATGATCAATGTTAATGGATCTCCGAAAAGGAAAGCTGTCGAGTATATTTCTTAAAACCATCTCCGGTCTGCGTGCAGTCATGTTAGATTTAGTTTTCGTTTAAATCCTGTTGATTTAGTTCTCGCTGTATATACGCGGAACGCGTAAATCTAGCGGGGAATTTAAAGTCGAATAATTTCTGCCGGTTCCCACTGGAAGAAGAAGGGTATCGGTTTGGCCGCGTTCCCACAGACACCACGGGGGCCTCCCGCTATTTTCTTAATCTGGACGCTCGCGAAGGCGAGACAAACGACCGAGAGCACAGAGAGAAGCCGGGATGCCCGCGGCGCACGGCCGCGAGCAGCGCGAGTTACCCCCTTTTTTTCGTAACCCCATAGAATGCCAGACGAGAAACGAGAAACGAGAAACGAGTAACCCCCGTGAACGATTCGCTTGCAGAATCGACTTGGTCCGACGTCCGAACCCCTCACTCTGCACGTCTTTTCTCAACCCTATGCTCCTTCTTTTGTTCTCCGGTCTTTTCCGTGTTTGCGGGTGGTCACGGTGCACTGGTTCACAGCATTTTCGCCCGAAATTCCGTCCACTTCTCACGATTCGCGTCTGCAACCTGGCGATCGCTTTTGTTTCGCACGCGATTCAGGTTGCTCGGAACTGCTGCTTGCCCGGCGGGCAAGGTGCGAAGGTGAGATTTTTCGCTGGCTCGTAAACGTGACGAGGTTTCCTGTCTAAAATTGTATTACAGATATCGTTTGCGGTGAGAAGTAGTCGAGTTAACCCTTTCACCCTATTCATTTTTCAATTACTATAAACGTATAGAGACCATAAATATTATTTTTCAGTACTTTATGTTAACTTTAATTAATACAATGGTGTGAATATGTATTCTAATTCATTCTCTTCATCCTCACGCTTCTACGTTCGAATATTTGTATGCGGTGTACGTATTTTTTCGGAACCCTGTCGAATTAAACGCGTACCGTCCGTAAACCTAGTGTTAACTTTGAAGTTAAAAGGAAAATACGACGTAACGCTTGCAACATCCTTTTATTCGAACACGAAGGAAACCGTGTCCGCAATGGCAGTTGCGTTTCGCGTCCCGATAATTATCTGCACGCGCCGGATGTTTGCGTGTTGAATTTCACTACTGTGGAATATTATTATTCTCGATGCTAGGGTAGATTTATATCTGATCGAATGTAGTAATCCGCCACACAGCTGCGAGATCGCGTCTTCCATTATTTCAGCGGCGATTTAACGAATCGATTAATCTACTTCAGAGTAATTCACTTAAAAAGGTATAGTATTACGGTTTAATCCATACGTATCGCCTCGTCATCGTGGGAGACATAGCGCGAGCAAAAATATCGCAGGAATATTAGCGTTTCATATTCGATTAATATAAATTCGTATGACCATAGAATTGTTAATAATACTGAAACGTTTTAACGATCATCTGGATAAAATCACTCTTACTTTTAACGCGACGCGCTAATTTTAACGAGTCCAAAATGCACCACTGTTGAATGTAGCATAATGTAATCTCCAATTCCTAATCTCGCTTTCAAATTAATCGATACATTTTAACGTTATCGATTCTTCTTGAATCGAACATTTCTTTAAAAAGGAAAAAACGAACGAAAGAATTACGGTAATAGGCATCATCCCTAAACGTAGCTGTGAAGTAACAAAAAATATTTGTTGGTAGGTGGTCTATGATTTTTGTCCAGTATTGTATACAGATATTTTGTTGCGTTTGCTCGGGTCATTGTTCGCTTTACGAAGTACAATATAGAAACAATAGAAGCAATGTTAAAAATCCCAATATAAACGCGTCTCGACGTAAACTACTTGCTTTTCTTACATTATCAACGATTTTTGTATCTTACGCAGGGCATTTCGTGGATATCTCTTACTATAAATTCATATGAGGTATTAATTTATATAATTTATTTAATTTTTATATAATTTTTTATATAATATTTACATAATTTTTATTATTTAATTTTATATTAAATATGAGGTATTATATTATGAGGTACGATTAATAAAATTATTGGATAAATAATTCGAATATCTTTGTTGAAAGAGTATCTAAAAGTAATAATTCATTTCAATTACTATCAATGAAATTGGTTTCGTTAGATGTACAAATTGCCCGTCGATTTCATCGTAAACGAAAACAAGTCTGAAATATTAGTTTGCTATAAAATATTTCATTCGCACCGAATCGATTCTTAAAAAGAAAATCTCAGTCGAACGAGTACGCGCCGCGCGTCTTTTCGCGTAATTAATATCTCGATAAAACGCATCGAGACATCCGCAGTCTAATAATAACGCGCCCTCGGACTTAATTTGCAAACACGGAAGTAAACAAACGAGGGAGAGAGAAAGACCGCGCAGTTATTTAAAAACTTCTCCCCACAATTATTCTCCGCACAGTAGGCAACATCCCTAAACGCGCAACACTTTCACTCTCTCTTCATGCTACTCTACCTTCCATCCTTTTTTTTTCTTTTTTGTTAAAAATAAAACCTGCGGATGAAAACGAGGAACTTCTCGCCAAAGGGGAGAGATGAAGAGGGAGGAATAGAGAGAGAGTAGAAAAGAGAAAGACCGTAGCGACACGGAGAGCAGGGGAGAGAAAAGTGGCGGAGGTTACTTCCGGAAAAATTAATATCTCGTGGGAAGGACGGTACACACCGGCTGTTGCCTCAAGTGTAGTCTCCGTCGCAGAAGTGAAACCAACCAGGGGACCAGACTGGAAACTTTGTTTTCCAAAGCAACTTCCCGTTCCCCTGCCCCTCCCGCTTCCGCTTCGCCCGTTTACCCTTTTGTTCCCCGTGGATAACCTAGAGAATAGATATCTTTGGCAAAGAGAGGAGAGTTTAGGAGTGTCCAAAGAAACTCTTTGGTAGGAGAAGAGAGAAGGAGGAAGAGGAGAGGGAGAATTCACGGGGCTTTCAAACGACCGCAGCTCTCTTATCGAGCTGCTTTGGTTTCGTCTTAAGATCGGGCAGAGTTTAATTGGTCTTGACCGCATGACCGGAGTAATTGGCCGATCTGAAATTCGATTTTCCAACTAGCTCGACGGAGAATCTTAAAGCCACTTGGCTACCCGGCTACCCGAATCTCTTTGTTCCGCGACCAACGCCCGGCTACTTACAATTAGTTAGCGTTCGAAAAAAGTTTGCCAAACTTCTCCCACGCTTCGATCGTTTCGATGCCGATTGTTCAAAATTGCTTTCACGGGGAATCTTGGGATTGTTCGTACCTTTGTCGACCTGTGAATCACGGCGCGATATTTTTCGTACGATTACGCATCGCTGTTGGATTCCGGGTAGCGAAATCGATATGCAACACTTTGAAATCTACCGAAAAGTAGATTTTATCGCGAACGCGTGGAGATGTAGTACAAGTTCTGACTTGTTTTTCGGAGTATGTGATATGTTTATATATGTATATATATATATATATATGTGGGATCGTGGGTATCTTGCCGAATATTCCTAACGGATCTTTCGGTACCAAGGATCCTCGTAAATAAAAGAAATCGATAAAAAAGGCATTAACAATATATATATTTTAAAAAAAAGCAATCGGTTATAGTGTTCTCGTTCGAAGCCGGACGAAGACTGCCCGTCCTGCACATCCCTGCCTAGCCTTCTTGCCGCTGATCTTACATTGTTTTTAATTTCAATCTACGTCGCATACATCGCGCGCATCACTCCCCACATATATATGATATGTATATACTGTGGCGGCTCTCCTGTACCCACCACTAGAGGGACGTACGAAATGGGACTTTCTCGAAAGTCCATAATTAATAAATCCATAATTAAAAAAGTCCAACTACCTCGTCCATATATATACCGCCTTTAACCTTCCAATATCCCAATACCTAAGGCAGGGCCTACTAGGTAGCCTTGCTGATGAGTCCACTAACAGGCCCAGGACGAAACGCCAACACTCTTCCTTTTCCTATCCCCTATCCCCCCTCTACAGCTCCACAATACAATCTAGGAGACTAGAAATAACGTAAAGGGCTGAGGAAGGGACACTGTGCAAAATACTAGGGTATAAAGGTTTTGGATGACTAACTTATCGTACAAAACAGCTGACACCGACGCGCCGACTGACTAACGAGATTATCGTAACCACCTACCAAGATATTAGACGATTGACTACTAATGCTGATACGCTGTTTGCAAAGCATTGAGTAAGAATCGCGGTTGTTATTGCGACATTGTATTGTTATAAATAATGTTCGTTTCTGTAGTATTTGTTCGAAAGTATTTTGGACGAAACATGCGACGATACTTTTACAGATTATTAATTTGTTCTACAAAATTTGCTCTCGCTGATAAGTATCGAAAACGTGGACAGGTTTAGCGATTTTGTTTCTTCCATACGAAAAGGTTCGCATAATTTTTGCTTCGTACTTTAATTCGGTCACAATTCGCTAACAAATTGAGTGAAATGATAGGATAATTGGAGTCTGATTATAATATTATTTATAGCAAGTAAGTAGGTATTGTGTAATGATAATATGATTGTAGTATTACCTATAGAAACCTATTACCTATAGAAATGCCCAAACGGCATTGTAGTATAACGTGCGGTGCAATTTACAATAAACAAATTATACCATAATCTTCATTTTGTAAACGTGATACTCATTGTCAATGTTGTCCCTCACCGTATCTTGGATACTTTCTCTACTTCTGCATTTCGTACAGTTTACGACTAGAATCAAAGGCGAGCGTACACTTCGCAGAAACGAAATCACAGTATAATCACTGTATCGAATATAGCGAAACATAAAATTACGGTATAATTGTAGTATATTATTAATAAGAAACAACTAACTATATTTCCAATATTATTTCCACCGAGTAAATTATGATACAACTACCACGCGATTTACAGCGAACGAATCTTAGTATACTTTCATTTTTCTAAACTGTACGCTTCCTTTCGACTTTCGCTCTGCACGCCAACCTAATAATTGTCATTGAACGTTAACAATCGTTTGCAAGCGAACGATAATACATCGTTATCGTTGAAATAATAAGGCAAAATGGTTGTCTATTTTATTTCTGCAATTTTATTGTACTTGAAGAGGAGGAGGAGGAGGAGGAGGAAGAAAACTGGCCGCAGCGGTTGCGGGATGCGATGAAAAGCACGGGGTAAGGAGAAAGGGAGAACATTTTGGTGGGTTGGAACGTGGCTGTAGAATTTCAGGAGGATCCCGACGAGGGATTGGCTGTGTCGGAGTGAACTTATGAAACGGCCAACCCCGGTAGAGTCGAGCGAGATATTAAATTTCTGGAATTTTGCGGTTAGGCGCGTCTACATGCCGACGGGTCTGCCACCAACACATCCGCGTCTCCTCTGTGCTCGCGTCCACGTGCCGCAGCTAAGAAAATTCTTTCACGGGATTTCTCCCATTACCTACTCGATACCCGCTAGTAGGTGGCCTCTCAAACCTTACGCTATAGCATACGCGTACGCTTGTGTAAGTGTTATGGGCTCGAACAAAGGCAATTCTTTCGATTCGCGACTTTTATGGTCGCTCGACGTACGCCACCACCGTCGACCAAACACACGATAGATTATTATTATATTATACATTCTCGTATGAAGACTGCAGGGAAAAAACTGGATACGGTAGATTCCTGATATGCATGTACGTATGGTATATATTTTATATATATATACGCGTACCGACAAAAGTTAAGAAACAAAGTAGACACTTACGAATTTTTGCGTATCCTTTCGCTTCTAAGATTCACGGATTAGAATTTACAGTAGCATAAAAATATAGTATTGCATACATCGAGGAACATTAAGTTCTTCTACTTTTACTTCAAATCCTTGTATCTCAAAAGCGAGTAACGATATAAAGCTTTGCAAATACGTGCACATGTTTCTTAATTTTTGTCACGAAGTGTGTATATTTATATATATGTATGTATTATATATACATGATATTTATATATGTATATATATGTATATATTACACCATCTAAATATAACGTAATGCTACAGAATGCATACCTAATATTTATCGAATGTCTTTTTTCGCAAAAATGTCGGCGATCTTTTTCCATTTTTCTTTTTATACTTCTATCATTTAATCCTCTATAACCCGAATTTCGTTTGCGTTTACGGTGAACAAACGTCCAATTGGATAGAACAGTTTAGCTAAAAAAAGGCAGCGTAGTCAAGTATAGTAACGAAAGGGTTAAAAACTTCATCTAAAAATAGAACGACCAGTCTTCGTTAATTTCATCTTTATTTTGTTACTTGCACCTTAACCTACGTTACGATTCATCGTCCCTTATCTACACAACATTTACAATTATTAGAATGAATTTCGAATCTGGATCCACCACGGTCCTCGTCAAGTTTCTCACACCTCTGGCTAAAAGTTTGAAATCATTATTCCAATCGCAGCAGTTATATTAGTTCCTTTACCATCACAGATTTTTCATCGACGAATTCTCCCAGCCGACTCTTTTAAATTTCTCGCGGTGTCTACTCCAAGGTAGAACGCGCAGCGATTCCAAAATTTCAGCCGGTTGTGTATACATTTCTGGTTACGCCCCAAAATCCATAAACGCGCGTTGACAACGAGTGTTGCGACCTACTGTAAGGTCAAAAGGTATCTAGACTCGCTGGCAGGTATTTGATAGTTGCCAGTGTAAGCGGTGTAAGCGGCGTTCACCGGTGCAGGGGCCAACGGAAGCACCCCAGCAGGATTATCGTACTGATATTGCACTTGAGTAGCGACCGGCGTGATTTCAAGTTTTTGAGGCTTGGATTCGGCTGGCGCAGCTGCGATCGGGGCTACAGGGGCAACGGACACTTGCAGTCCAGCCGGCAGGATTTGCAACTTTTGCAGAGGAGAGTAGGCGTAGATTGGGCCACGAAGCGGTTCCACGTTCTCAGCGCGGATCTTGGCGAAGTATTTCATGGCTTCGACGTCTTGCTGGCTAACGTATCGCACGCGTTGAAGACGACCATCGGGAAGAGCGATGTAATATTCGCCGGACTGTTGAGGCTGTTGTTCGTCAACTTCTTCGTCGTCGAGCTCGTTCACGGAGTTGACGGGCTCGGACTGACGCACGGAAACACATACGTTAGGATATTCAAAATTATCCCCACGGATCAGATGAAAGGTAACTTGAAAGGTGGAGAATCTTTTGGGGATGGGATAATAAAAGGAGACGAAGAGATTGATGTACGAGAAATGGAAGTATTGGGAGAATTGAAATGGCAATCAAAAATAGTGTAGAAGGTGGAAGAATGTGAAAGGCGCCATATTGACGAAGATATCAATTTATAAGAAGTGGATAAAGCGAAGAAATTTGAAGTAAGAAGAAAAGTGGCAACCAATAATAGTGTAAAATATGAAAGAATGTAAGAGACACCATATTGACGAAGATATCAATCTATAAGGAGTGCATAAAGCGAAGAAATTTGAAATAAGAAGAAAAGTAGCAACTAATAATAGTGTAAAATATGAAAGAATGTTAAAGACGCCATATTGACGAAGATATCAATCTATAAGGGGTGGATAAAGCGAAGAAATTTGAAGTAAGAAGAAAAGTGGCAACTAATAATAGTGTAGAAGATGAAAGAATGTGAAAGGCGCCATATTGACGAAGATATCAATCTATAAGGAGTGGATAAAGCGAAGAAATTTGAAGTAAGAGAAAAAGTGGCAACTAATAATAGTGTAAAATATGAAAGAATGTTAAAGACGCCATATTGACGAAGATATCAATTTATAAGGAGTGGATAAAGCGAAGAAATTTGAAGTAAGAGGAAAAGTGGCAACCAATAATAGTGTAGAAGATGAAAGAATGTGAAAGACGCCATATTGACGAAGATATCAATCTATAAGGGGTGGATAAAGCGAAGAAATTTGAATTAAGAGGAAAAGTGGCAACGAATAATAGTGTAGAAGGTGACATGTTAGGTTTGAAGAGATATCAACGAATAACAGGTGGACAAATTAAGCAGTTTGATGTAAAAAAATGAAAAAGAATGCGGAGCAAATATGACGTAAAGAGTGAAGAATATTGGAGGAAGGATAATAAAGAGGAATCTATTGTTGCATATTTAATAGGTATTTGCATTATTGTCCCACCGTGTATAGAATGAAATTCGAAAGTATTATATTCGCGCATACTTCTCAAATGTCCCAATGATATTATGTAAGTGGTACAAGTCAAGGATTATAAAATCGCATTACCAGATGGACTACTTTAAATAGAATTGAAGAGCAACGTATGCAGTTAATCGAAAGTCGTTAAACAATGATCGAATAGATTACAATACGTTGGATAGGTGGACGAGTTGCTTGCAAAAATTCATAGCAAAGATCGACAAAAAGTCGGGAAAAGAAACTATAAACCTACAATAACAGTTGGCACTTGTCTCTCCGTGTTGATTGAAACGCGGATTTACGTATTTACAGGAGATTTAAATGTGCGAAAAATTCGAGAAGAATGCAAAAACAAAGTCAAGAGTATACAAGATTACCAAAGTGTGTAATTACTTTTGTGGAGCTGTGGAGAGGGAATAAAATAGGAAAAGGAAGGGTGTTGCGTTTCATTCTGGGCCTGCTAGTGGACTCATCGTCAGTGTGGCTACCTAGCAGACCCTGCTTTAGACGTTGGTTTATTAGAAGGAAGATTAAAGGCGGTATATACGTATATGGACGAGGTAGTTGGAGCGAGTGCTTTCGAGAAAGTCGTATTTCGTATGTCCCTCTAGTGGTGGGTGCAGGAGAGCCGCCACGCTTTATTTATAGGGTGAAACTACCAGCCGTTTGTTTCCGATCGATCCTCTTAATTTTGTCAATAAAAGAAGAAGAAAAATGGACTTGGATAGAACGCTTCAGCCTATCCACGACATCTCCTATAAGCGAGTGGTTTACCCTGTGCTTAGCCAATGATATATAATCCAGATGCTCGAAAGGAAGGTAACGAGTATGATCCGAGAAACTCGAATCACGGTTCGCTGCATCGCGGATTGTGTCACGACGCGACGCGACGCGACGCGACGGCTTTGAATTTGGTCGAGGCACACGCGTGCCTGCACAGCGATCGAAAGTAAACGATGACTCGAATACTAATATCGTTAAGACGGCCGAAAAAGGAGAGCCAGGCGGAGAACGAAAAGGAACGGAGAGAAAAGCCGGGAGCAGACGATTCTCCGACGCGATTTAAAATTCCGTGAAAACGTTGCGCTGCTCCCGGTGCAGCCTCGTGCCAAACGGGTCTGCGCGCTCTCCCGATCCTCCTTTCTTCCCCTCCGTTCTAGCAAATAAGACGCGAACAAGTCCGATAATACGTAACACTGTGTTTCGACGCCAATGAAATTTAAGCTCCTCTATTCTGCAGATTTTTGTTGGCTTTATTCCGTTGAAAGAAGGACGGGAACAATTCCCGCTCGTGACTTCTATTTTTATTATCAAGCGGAATGATTTTGGTAAACGATGACGTATATATCAGCGCGATAGACGTTTCGAGTAGATTAGATTTGTGGAATTAATGAAAATGGAAAATTGCTCGGAGCTGCCGGATTACGTAACGATAAGTTTGTAATTGTTGTTGGCGCGTGCGGGAATAGATAATATCGGGCAAGAATCGCATTAAGATAAGGAGAAGATAAAATGTTGAAAGGAATGGAAATAGAAACGTAAAAATGTTAAGGGCTGCAGAACTGTGCGATCTTAAGCATGGAATTATCGTCGACGATTGTGGAATTATACTAGGTTAGAAGGTATTTTGCAGAGAACGTTGAAACAATGAAAATGAGAAACTACGAGATTGCAAATTTGTAATAATTAATACGTGGCAAATTGAATACGCGTAAGAATTCTATTACGATAAAAGAGATTTTAGGTCCACGGATTACTGAGACGTTCGAAATAATGAAAGTGGAAAATTATTAGCAGTTTTGATCGCAAACTATTGTCAAATTATTACTAACTATAGAATTGAATTTACTCTCTCCTTTTGAAAATTAAAAGCTACGATATCGACCGATACTTCGCTATTTTTTAAGCATTGAACCAACGTAATGATTACCAAGTTATTAATGAACAACAACTTATTAAAACAAGTTGCAAATATTATTATCAATGGTTAACAAACATTAACGAACACGTGAACAACGTAATACCGTTCTTTCAATTTTCCGTTTCAAGTTAAAGAAACAAGTATACCTTGCAGTTATAAGCTACACCAAAAATCTCTTTCCCGATTGCCTTTCCATCTCTATATACGTTAAAAAAGCCACTCTATTCTTAAAATGAACGCGTTCGCTCCAAGAATGACATCGCAGTTTCAAAATTGACTCGAACAAGCTTGAGAGAAGTATTAAAAATTCGCGAAACGGGGGATCGCTTACCTCAGACTCGGTGATACTGGCGACGGTGGTAGAATCTTCGGTTTCCGTGGTGCTTGGCACTTCCGTGGTGGTAGTTTCCTTCGGTGGCCCGTACTGTTGCTGAGGAGCTGCCGGTGCTCCGTACTGAGACTGAGTTGCAGCAGGTGTTCCATAATTCTGTTGCGGCGCGCTAGGTGATCCGTATTGCTGTTGAGGAGCACTGGGTGTTCCGTATTGCTGTTGAGGCGCAGCAGGTGCACCGTATTGCTGTTGAGGAGCACTGGGTGCTCCGTATTGCTGTTGAGGCGCAGCGGGAGCTCCGTATTGCTGTTGAGGCGCAGCGGGAGCTCCGTATTGCTGTTGAGGAGCACTGGGCGCTCCGTATTGTCTTTGGGGAAGGTTGAAGGCTGGACCAGCTGGCCTCCAATTGGAAGGTTGATAAGGTGCGTTGGCAACCGTGGTGGTGTCTTCCTGCTGTCTTGCAAAGTAGAATTGCCTCTGTTGTTGACGATACCTCGGAGGCTCTGCGACGACCGCAGCGACCAAGATGGAGAGAACGATGAATACCTGTTTTTTTTTTATTGGAGATTAAACGTTGGCCGAGTAAATTGGAAACGTTTGGTTAGTTATTCGCGGCTATTCGATATTTGTTCGCGAGAACGGAGAGACTAGGTGTCGGTCCTTTAGTTGCTACCTAAGTTACTTCAAGTTGCCTAGTAGTCGGATTAATTAAAGTTTGCAGTGAATAAACTTAAATAAAAGTGCAGTCGTTGGAGTAGGTAAGAAATAAGTGCAACTAATCATACGAAATAAATACACGTAAACTGGAAGCCATCGTATGCCAACAGGCGAGGATCAAATAAATAAATATTTGTTCGTGATTATATTCGTCTGCAACTCGCAGACCAAAGCAAGCGAGTTTTATAACATAAATTAATAATCGGAAAATATCGCGTTTTACTTTCTGTGCGGTTTCAATGGTGTACCATTGAAGTGGATAAAGCTAAGAATGAAATACGACGGAAACGCAAGTTATTAGTAGGATAAAGAAGCACAATTCGAGCGAGACGCTAAGGGGTTAAGTCGATTGCAGCTAATTTAGGTAAAGAGAGCGTTGATTGTTCTGGTGTTAGACACTATTTCGATTTCTAATTGGATTGATACGATAGACGTGTTATTAGTTCGCTATTATCGAGCTTCGTTTGGTAAGTTGCGAATCGAAGTTACATCGTTAGCTAATATTATTCAACTCTGCTTGATTCAATTGGAAAATTAAATGATATCGCAAGCGAAACATTTTTTCTACTTTATTCGATTCGGTTAATATTTCTAGTCGATCTTTTTGAATTAATATTCTACTTCACCCTTGCGTGCAAATAAAGATTCGCGTCAGCAATCTTATTAGTTATTTTAGAAATTGCATTAGCGTTAGCAAAGTTCCCTTGTACCTTAATCATTTTTAAACACCGAATTATTGCTATTAACGATTACTGCTTCTCGTATAATCAAAGAACTCCGCGATTAAATCACTGCTCTGCAGTCTTCGAAATTCTATTCGATTCACGTGCCCCCTTCTTTCCTTAGAAATGCTCTACAATTACGAGAGAAGAGAACTTCAACGTTCACCAGTATCGATAACACAATTTTTGTTTCGTTTGTCTCTAAACGTTTTAGAGGAATAGAAACCGCGTTTGGATAAAAAAATGATCCGAAGATCGCAGCGGAGTTCAAACTTGAATCGACGAAGTTCGATTACGCGTAAACGGAAACACGATTACGATACTGTTTTCTATTGTATCGTTCGAGCTACCTTCATTGTGGTGTAGTAGGTTACTCCGTTGAGTTGTCGAGTTGACTGATTTCCGAAGTCCATCGGCTGGATTATATACGGTGAGCCTTGTATGTGGTCTGCATGTTTAAGAAGACCCATGCCGGCTTGCCGGCCGTCCAGTGACATTGACCTCCTAAAACACTGATGAATCCCCGATCATTGTTGGCTCATCATCCGGTCGCGTTTTGCCTTCGCCTTTTCGGCACTTCGAGACACGTACTCGATGGAGAACCCTCCTCGTTCATGCGAATCTTGTCGCCTTTTCCCCCGAATACCACACATTTTATCGTCGCCTCTTTCGCTGTTGCAAGCGAATCGATCGTTTTGTTTTCCATACTTTTCGTAAATTCTATTTAACCCTTCGCGGATGGGTCACGAATTTCCCTTCGTTCTTTACGCGTACGCCAATTTTTGGCGTATGCGTATTACTTTTCGAAGCAACGGATTCAAATTGATATCGCTAATAGTCGTTGATACGTTAATATAAGCGAAGTTAACCACTTACGCTGGTATGACGTATTATACACGTCGATTAGTATATACGTATTAGATCTACCGAAAGCTGCGAACGTTCGCTAACTAATAAATATGCAGTGAATTAAGAATTGTCATGAGTAGTACGTTTTATGTATTAACTGTAACAAAATCGGTCCGAAAATTGTATAGAAATAATTTCAAGTATCAAATTGTTGCGAATCGATGTAGATGATCGATAAATAATTGCCAGAGCAAGTGGTTAAGTCCCGTCATTAATGAGCCGATATTAGACGTACCAATGAATAATCCACCTTTGCGTTAAATTCAATGTTTACGTTTAAGAGTGTAAAACAACGCGTATCTTGTCCTAATCGCAATTTCTTATATACTATAATGTTCAACATTACTTTTGACGCGAGCTTATTTAAGCAGGACGAAACGTCCTTATTTAAGCTTGCAACATCGACCTTATTTATGGACTCTGGACTATGGACTATGGACTCCTGTTTGAAAGAAATCTTGATCTCTCGATCGAACAAATTCATCGACGCGTTTAAGAACTGGTACACCTAATAATATATCGTCATACGTGCGAGATGTCAATGAAATAAGTCTGCTAATTTTAAAGTGTTGCGCACTCTCAAACACACGTTGGAGACGTATTACTATTCAATATTCAAGGGTTGAAAAAAGAAGGCAGAAGTAAAATATGTAACATGTATATGCTAATGCTAGGATCGAGGATTCTAAACATAGCCACGGTGGATTTTCTAAGTCTATTGTCATTCCACGAATAGTCATCTGAATCAGCAAGAATTTGTCATCTATTGTCCACGATCGACTCGCGTTCATCGTCAGAGGAACAACGATTACGTCAATCGGTTTTAACGCGCGTACAATTTGTGTGCACGGCGAATCCGTACCGATTATGCCGACGATTACGTCGATTTAATTTTAAATCCAACGTGGCGACGCGACTCGACTCGACTCGACGCGACTCGACGCGACGAGGAGCGCGTACGACGTATTAATTGATTCCGTGCACGCGGCACGCGTGACTATGATTTTCGCGCTAATAAATTCAACGGTGAACTCGATCCGAAGCAGCATCAGAGAAAAGAAGGATAGGGGGGAACGTGCACACGTCGATATCAGGGTCGAATGCGCGATCATCCTTCGGAATTTATAATCGCAGATACAATTCTGTCTTGCGAATGATTCACGCGACAGTAGGCGAAAGAATTTCGTAGCCGACGTGCATGCGGTGAAAATGCTGATTCTAGACGGACTAAATTATTATAGAATACTTAGGATTACATTGCGACTTAATAATTACAATTTCGTTGTCCGAATAGAATTCTTTTCTAGAAGTGTTCAATCGATCAATTGGTTAATACATTGCCCTACGAATATTTTATTACCTTCGCATGCTATCTTTAATTGATCACTGCTTTTATTTCGTGCGAAGTACGAATCGTAGAGATATTCGAGGCATGTATCATTTTACACGAAGTACACGAGGTATAGTAAAAGTTATAATATGTAGAGGATGAAGTAACGCACAATTTGCGTCCCGCTTTTGCGTTCTTAATTTTGTAAATATAAATTTGCGTAGACGTGTGCAGTTTAACGATGCCTCGCGACTAGACTAGGAATTTTTGTGCGCTTACGGGAAATTCGAATGAGCTAAAGATTAGAGAAAGCGAATTATCCGCAAGAAGATAGTAAATGTCTAGCATAAAATACATAGTATTTTATTTAGAGGGTAAAACGACTCCCTGCATAGATTGAAATGCTAGATCTCTAGCATAAGATACATAATATTTTATTTAACCCTTTGCACTCCGTTGGTGCCTTTACTGCGACATACATAATTCTTTTCGTAATTCAAGATTTCAGGTTTTTACTTATTTCTACTAATTCAATTTCTATTTCTTCCAAAGCAAAGTAAATTAATGGCCACCATTCCTATTTCCGAAGTACAGAATAACACTTCAAATTCTCGCAATTGCCAAAAGATAGTATTCAAGTTACCGGTAGATCATATTATTACAATTGTTTTGGAGTGCAAATGGTTAAAGGGCTAAACTCCTAGCATAGATTCCACTTCTGTAATTTTGTCAACGAAAATATTAAATTTGCATAGAAATCCGGTGTCTACTTGCGAGGCGTTTTGACGTCGTTCATACGGGAAGACGTAGAATAATGAATCTAGAAATTAAATATGAGGTGGTTCAGGAAGTTTGAAGTGACAAAAATTCGATACCTTGGCAAAAGAGTTTGGTATGGTGTTACAGATATTAAATTACAGGCATACATTAGCGAAATTGGATACGTTACATAATTATATCAATTAGATAGGATATCGGAGCGTCGGTAAATACAACCCTCCTTTGCCGACCCGCAAAATGTGGCAAAATAATTATCACAAAATATTTATTTACTTAATTTACTTAATTTACTTAATTTACTTAATTTACTAAATTTACTTAATTTACTTAATTTCATTTGATCGTGAATCGACGGGTATAAGAACCCTTTAGTATACATGTTCTACGTATTTGACTTTGTGACAATGCTAATATATATTATTTTCTCTTGCACTTATTGGACTTTTGCCCGTTAATAATAATAATAATAATAAAATTCAATACCTATTAGAAAGTTGAATCCAGGAGGACTATAGCAGACGTTACTTTTATTATAAAGATCTTAAATGGTTTAGCGGAAAGTCCTCGACTTCTTTCACTTAATTTCGCCACGTTATACTCTCCTTCAGGGACTCTTAGGTTTGCTCGTACCTTTCTTCCTATAAATTATACGTCTCGTTTTCTTAACCGCTTGCCCTACGATATTTTCATAAACTACCGTTTTCATAAACTATCTTGCAACGTTAACTATTTGCTACTTTAATACCGTTTCGAATATCGTACATCGAAATATTGAAATTGATCCGCGCTCGCGAATACCCTATCTCGCATATTGAAATGGAACGTGCCAGCGAAACTAAATTCTATCATAGATACACCGTGTTTTCGTTCTATATATATTGTAACATTCGTCACGAGTGTAGCTCGTCATTATACGGCAAGGGGTTATTAAATTCAGATCCAATATCTAGGATTACGTCCACGGTGAATAATCATCGTACACTTATTGATCCTCTTTTTTTTGTTTCTATCGTTGTACGCTGAAATCGAATTCGAAATTAATCGCGAAGACCGCGTATATACTCTAATCGTATACTCTAACGTAAACTAACGTAAACTAATGGGTTATCCCGTGTATCGAAAATAAATGAAATGAAATTAAAAATGTTATCTCGGCGATCGAAAGTCGCGCGCGTCGCGATAGCCGCTCTCTCCTAAATATTGAGCGGAAAAATCGGCGAAAAGGTCGAAATCGGTAGCCGTGACTCGCGGAATGTGGCAATGTCGAAGGGCGATCTCGTAAGAGAGAAAAGCGAGATAGATAACGATTGAAGAGAGACCGACGTTGAAGAGAAGGGAAGGATAGCGAACGGTAGGGGCAGAGGGGTGGCCCGGCTAAAGCAAATTATTCACACTCAAACGACTCCATTTCAATATCGGACCGAGGCTCAGGGACAAAAGAAGGGCGAGATGCCTGTCTCCCTTCTGCTTTCGCTTTGCCAGTGCCCGATACCTTTGCCTGCAGTCTGCAGGCTTAACTCTCCTTTTTTTTCCCTTCCATCCTTCTCTCTTTCTCTCTCTCTCTCTCTCTCTCTCTCTCTCTCTCTTTCCCCCCCTTCAGTTCTTCTCTTTTTTTTCGTCCCCACGTCTCTGTCTTTTGGTTCTGCTTCTCTTCTTTGCGCTCATTTTTCTACGTTATTCCACTGGCAAAACGCGCGCGTGCGTTTGTGAACGAGCACTTCGTATACGAGGGGGAGAGACGCGACGCGAAAACTCTGTTTAAGTACGCGATTAATGGAGGATAATCGCTGTGACGAGGTATCCTTGACCTCTTGCGAGGTGCAGTAGCTGGGGAAGATAGACCGGCCCCCCTTTTTTGGTCGTCGAATTAGCACCGCACTGATTTCATCTTCTTTATTTTCCCTCTAGTTATTAGGTGGTGAATTTTGGTTAAAGAAACCGTTTAGTTTATATTTAGAGTAGACGTATTCTAATGTCGGTGTCCCTGTAACCGACGCTTGAATAGTTTTATTCGATAGCAAAGTAATGTACAGTGAATCTTAAGTGGACACGGATATTGGATATTGGTCACGTTTTAATGTTCCACAGCACATTTACGTCCCAATATTTATCTATAAATATTAAGTGTACACACGAATATACGTCTACGTATCGTTACGTAAATCGAAGTCCAAGTTTAGTATGAAAATTTGTTTGCTCACGATTCTTTATACGTTACTTTGCTATTAAGTAAAACGAATTAAAGTGGCAGTTGTAGGGACGGTGACAGTACGTCGGTCATTTACCCTAAAATCATCCTAGCCCTTTTATCATTTCAGTATCAGATGCAATGTTGCTAATTCAGATTAACACTAGGTTTACGGACATTACGTGCATACGTTGACAGGCTTCCGGAAAAATACGTATACTGCATATATGTAAATATTCGAACGTAGAAGCGTGAGGATGAAGAGAGCCACGTAGAATAACATATTCATACCATTGTGTTAATCGAAGTTAACGTAAAGAACTGAAAAATAGTATTTATGGTCTCTATAATTTTAGGTATGAAATCTAATTTCAAGTTACGTCCAACTCCACGTTGAAGCCAAGTAAAAGGATAGACGTCGGACCAAAAAGCGTTCAGATACGCACTTAACGCGACTACGTGCACCCTTTACACAACTCAATACCGCCAATTAAAAAACACATGCTCGATTTATCGAATTCTCAGTCGAACGGACTCATTTCTGTCCCTTGGAAACGCCACGGTATCCATCGCCGATGAAACCGAGAGGAATCCTCCAGTTACCGGGAAGGGTTGAATGTTAGAGAACGGGGTGAAAAAGCAGAGTCACCGGCGAAAGTGACAGAGCAATGGTGTAAAGGTGTAGGCAAGAAAGGTGGGAAAAAGGAAGGAAAGCCGAGAGAAGAGAGTCTCTGTCCAGGGACGAGCCGCGTAATTGAATATATTTAAGCGCGGGAGGGACGTTTGTGCGGATTCTCGGCTTACGGGAACCCCATACCGAGGCATCGTCTGCGAGTAAACTGGATTAATCGTCTATGAAGGGAGACTGTAACCCCCGCCGCATTCGTTTGCAATCAGATCCCCATGGGGAATTCGAAACAACGCGTCTATGTTGCGTACGGACTTTGTTGTCGTTTCTTACTGTTATATCGATCATACACCGTGCCACGGGGGCCGGCAGCAGCGATACTCTTTCTTTTTTTTCCTTTGGCCGCGTTCGCAACCAGATTTAGGGTAGAGGCACCGCGTTCTGCCACTTTTAACGTTGTCGCGTTAACTTTATTTAACTATTTCAACCCTTTGCTATCGGTGCCGCCCGCAGTGGCGGCATTTTCAGAGTGTAAGAAGTTCGTAGAAGTCGGCGTCGCCAGACTGGCGGCATGATCTTGAATTACGAAAATTAAAAATTTCTGCTTTTTATGTATTATAATATAGTATATATATAATATAATATGTATTATAAGATTATGTATTATAACACAATAGATCAGCTTCAACGTATTCTGTTTCTTAATATTCATTTATTTGCTTTAAATCACTTAGGGAAAAATAATTCCGAAAAGCTAAATTTGCTCCGACTCCCATCAGAGAAATTTGCCGATCGTAAAGGGTTAAAACGTCGTTGACAGAAAAGTCGTTCCAGCTTCGTTCCCTTGGCTTAAATTGTAGCGAAAGGTGCCGAGAATATTATCCTACAGCCTTTTGCAACTGGCCCTTGCAGTTCATTTGTTATAAACAAATATATATCGCGCGTCATGGTAGATTACTCGGTATCTGAAGAGAAATATTAATTTTTCGACTCCTAGACGTCCGATTTCAATGCCCCTTGGCTTAAATTATAGTGAAAGTTTCTTTTTAAGAATCATAAAATTGCAAAAGGCTGTAAGATAATATTCTTAGGACCTTTCCCTTTAATTTAAACAAAGAGGCATTGAAATCGGACGTCTAGGAGTCGAGAAATTAATATTTCTCTTCAGGTACCGAGTAATCTACCATGACACGTGATATATATTTGTTTATAACAAGTGAACTGCAAGGGCCAGTTGCAAAAGGCTATAGGATAATATTCCTAGGACATTTCGCTATAATTTAAGCCAAGGGGCACTGAAATCGGACGTTTAGGAGTCGAGAAATTAATATTTCTCTTCAAATACCGAGTAATCTACCATGACACGTGATATATATTTGTTTATAACAAGTGAACTGCAAGGGCCAGTTGCAAAAGGCTATAAGATAATATTCCTAGGACATTTCGCTATAATTTAAGCCAAGGTGCATTGAAATCGGACGTCTAGGAGTCGAAAAATTAATATTTCTCTTCAGGTAGCGAGTAATCTAACATGACGCGTGATATATATTTGTTAAAAAAAATGAACTGCAAGGGCTAGGTGCATAAGACTGTAGGATAATATTCTCGGGACTTTCCCTACAATTTAAGCCAACGGAACGAAGCTGGAACGATTTTTCCGTTAACGACATTTTATAATAGTTATGTAAATAAAGTTAACGCCACAACGTTAAAGTGGCAGCACGCGGGTCATTTGCCCTATCTAAATATTCGCAAGCAACTGCCTAACGATCCTAAACGGTAGCTATCTGACAAAACGAAAAGGTTTCATGGTGAAACACGTTGTTCGCTGCTCAAGCATACCTGCGGTGACTTCTAATCGCTGTTTCACCTTTTGATCGATGACTCCAGTCACTCCAGTCGAGCACGTTCCTTCCCCTCCCACTTTTTCTTTTCCCCTCTTAATCGATTCTAGCATGCAGACTAAATTCGCCATAAAAATCTGCCATGTTTCGCAAACGACCGCCATCAATGACAACCTCAATGACGACTCGTCGAATAATTAACAATTCCAGCGACGTATCGCGCTTGTACTTATAGAAAAGATTCGACGCTTTGACCAGGCCTGTGAAAATAGACGAGCCATTGGATGGAAAAGAAGAGCACGCGCGCCGAAATGTCATTCCGGGAGAGTCGATTTCAAGGTTTTCATTAACCCTTCGGCTTACAGCGACGAGTCACGCTCGTGGCGCGAATTACAAACAAGTTTATCAAAACGTAACTTCTGTTTTCCGTACAGGGTTACTTTTATTCTAGCTTTAGTTTCGCTTCCGAAGATTAAGGATCGCTGAATACAACGTGCGTGGGATATTTCGAGTTAATATTTCGAAGAAATATGGAAACTGTTGTGGGTAGAATAAAAGTATTTCCTTTTTAAACGATACAATGAAATATATTTAAAGTTGAGGACTAAATAATGGTTTTGAAGGGGTGCGCGGTGGTAGTAATGGTTGAAGCGTTCTTACTTTTTATAAGTTTTTATTTTTTTTACTTGACGCGACGTGGGGGCAACGGCAAAACGCACTGACTGAATTATGAAGCATGGAAGTCGAAACGAGACTCTCTCGCGGCTGGACTTGCAAGTCCTTAAAAAAGGTTGGTGAAGAGAAGGACAGCGTTAGAATTGAACAAGGAAAGAAAAGCTGGAAAAACGCGGGAAAACCTAAGGAAGACGGAAGGAGGTAATAAAAGAGAAAGTGAAGAAGCGCGGATAAAATTTCGGAGATAGTCGGGTAAGGATCGCGCGGGCCTGGCCGCCAAATGTTGGTGGACATTGTCCGGGCTCGCGCGAAACCGTGAGGAAAACTGAAGACAGGAAGTGAAAGTGAAAGTTTCCGAGAGAATAGGAAAAATGTAAAAAATGGCCTTGACGTTGCCGCCACAGTTTAAACAAATAAAGTGTGGATATAACACATTTGGCTTGACACTATCTCGCAAACTCAGTTCTCTCTTTCTCTCTGTAAACTCGCTCTCTCATTCTACGTACACTCTCTCTCTCTCAGCTCTCGATAACGACTGACTTTTTGGACGGACATTCTTCATAATAACATACACAATAGATAGAACTCTCATGCATTGCATTTTTACCATAGACTACATAGGTCTGGACAAAACATTCGCACTAGTTTACAAACATTATAATAATAACATATAATAACAAACATTATTCACACACATATATATATATAAAACCAACACTCACGACTGTGATGCGTTAATGATAACTTACGTAAATACGGTGGTATAAAGTTCGCTAGGCAAGGGGTTAATTAAGAGGTTTCATCCCGACGTTCCGTGAACGTTCCCCGGCCCGATTTGAATAAACGCGCACGCACGTCCCTCGTTTCACAGTCGCTGGACCGAGACCATTGGTCGATAGTCGATTTTATTCGGATGATGCCGCCCCTGGGACGAATCACGGGGGTGTATAACGATAGAGAAATTGTTTGACTACCAGTTGCTCGCTCCCAAAAGGCTCGTTTTGCAAGTCGTAAACGAATTAGGGCTTTTCGACGCGGCCATTCATCCCGGCCAGGGAACAGATCACCCTTGGACATTGATTTACATGGCGGTTAACAGGGTGCCCTCGATACAAATTTCCCCGCGCATCCTGGCCAATTGGTTTTAAGCTTTGGCCAACGTAATTGGCGTTTCCGGTGATTTTGAGGTGCTAATTAGCTGTACGCTCTTGCCACGGTTTTGTTCGGATGCGCGGGTGATCGAAAGAGGACCGAGTGTGATCGGATTAGGGTTTAACTCGAGCGAGCTTTACGCTTATGGATCTTTGGCGAGGATTCTTTTTAACGCTAGAATTACCAAGGCGATAAAAATGAAGCTACTGGTTACCAATTCGCACGAAAGATTATACAAACTCGTGCAGCGATGCATCTTTAAGTTGCGCAATATATATTCTTTCAATCGTCTGCTTATTTTTATTTGCTTGGTACAAACGAATAGATTTTAGTCCTCGGTAGTTCTAGCGTTAATATCGAAACGTGTTTACGATTGAAACATTTAAACGTAACACTTCATTGAGAAGCAGAGAACAGAGCTGGTAGAATGAAAATATTGTGCTTGCAGACAACGTTAGAAGTCACGGCGGACGATAAAGACTCAACGAGAAATGCTAAACCTTACCTGTTCTATATAAATGTTTATAAACGTTACATATTCTATTCCTATCATTCATCGTAGCGTTTGTAAACTCTATTAACGACCAGAAGTTAATTGCAAGATAATTGCTTGCAACTGTTCACTTCGAAAAGGGATGCAAATTTTTTTTAAAAAAAAGGGGGGTTAAGAGAAAGTTCTTAATAGTCATAGAATTACCGAGAAACAAATACCTACTGTGTGCAATATTATTCGTAATGATAATTATCGGACGTATAGTTTTTTGGAGAAGAAAAGAGACATTGAACAATATGATGCCCCAGACTGGAACACGCTTTATGTTAACAACGTTCTAAAATAGTTAAACCATTGACTAAGGACAGGATGGACCACTTATCCAATGCTTTTCTTTGTCACCCGGATTTGGGGCTCATGAGCTTTTCATGTTTACCTTTTCGATTGTTTAAAATGTATAACCTTTGCGTTTGCTCTTACATTTTCTATATTAAAATACTTTAGAAGTGTTCACATTCTTTGTCAGACAATAAAACGAAAGATATTCTTCCGATAAGTTTGAATTTTTAAGTTATCGGTATTTCAGAGCATGTGACACGAAGTCCCATAAGATGATCGGTCTATCCTGTACCTCGTCTGTGGTTAAACAACGTAACGCGCAAACCTCAAAGTTAGCAAATGCAGGAAGTGGTACATCTACCCTAGATCACTAGTATCGAAAACAATTACGTCGCGCAGTATTTCTTTATAATTTCCATCGTTTTAACCCCTTGCCTTACGAATTTTTCAGAGCCTGTATCATATATTATTGGCTACTCGTTACTTGAACCCTGTATCGAATACAGGGCATTGAAATATTATGCTTAATTCGGACTCGATAGTATAAAATCGTGTAATACAAAAACGTGCTATTGAAGCTAAACTTTATTATAGACACGATGTGCTTTCATTTCACTTGAATTATAATAAATTCGTCACGAGTGCAGCTCGTTATTATATGGCAGAGGGTTAAAAACGCCGTTTGTTTTATTCCAGCCGAAGCTAGTAACGTCGCGAGTGACATTAAAATGGTAAGGAGCCAAGTAACCCCGTGACGATTCCGTATAAAAATGAATGGCCCATCCAATGCTTACTCTGCTCCTCTTCTATCCGTAACTATCTTCCTCAGCCTCCCATAACCGCTCTTCCTCATCCTTCTTCTTTACCCTTCCTATCCTTCGGTTCCCCATGATCCTCGTCATCCTGTTCCAACCCTCGTTCCACAACTTACGCCACGTCGAGGTGCGGTTAAGCTCCGTTTACGCAGCCAGAGTTTCTCCAATCCTCGATTTCCTCGGGGCTTTTGTCGCAATCTCGGCAACCCTGCGCCGCCGCTTTTCGCTAGTTCGCAGACTGGTTTAGTTATAGTTCGCGCAACAGCCCGGCACAATCGCTGGTTAAAGAGAAATTAACTCCCGGAATTGTTCGGCCGGGAAATATGATGCCGCGGTTAAGAATCCGCGGTCGCTGATATTAATAGTCTCTCTCTCTCTCTCCCCCTCTCTCTTTCTTTCTCTTTCTCTCTCTATCTTTCTCTGTCTCTCCTCTCTTTCTCTTTCTCTCTCTATCTTTCTCTCTCTCCTCTCTTTCTCTTTTTCTCTCTTCCTCTCTCTCTTTATTTCTCTTTCTCTCTCTCTTTCTCTTTCTTTCTCTCTCTCTCTTTCTTTCTCTTTCTCTCTCCTCTCTCTCTCTTTCTCTCTTTCTCTCTTTCTCTTTCTCTTTCTCTCTTTCTCTCTCTCTCTTTCTCTTTCTCTTTCTCTTTCTCTCTTTCTCTCTTTCTCTCTTTCTCTCTTTCTCTCTTTCTCTCTTTCTCTCTTTCTCTCTT
Source organism: Eucera pruinosa (assembly GCA_028830335.1). Lineage (NCBI taxonomy): Eukaryota > Metazoa > Arthropoda > Insecta > Hymenoptera > Apidae > Eucera > Eucera pruinosa. The sequence continues at coordinate 2,525,655 of JAMYCR010000001.1, read as the reverse complement.
TCTCTCTTTCTCTCTTTCTCTCTTTCTCTCTTTCTCTCTTTCTCTCTTTCTCTCTTTCTCTCTTTCTCTCTTTCTCTCTTTCTCTCTTTCTCTCTTTCTCTCTTTCTCTTTCTCTCTTTCTCTTTCTCTCTTTCTCTTTCTCTCTTTCTCTTTCTCTCTTTCTCTTTCTCTCTTTCTCTTTCTCTCTTTCTCTTTCTCTCTTTCTCTTTCTCTCTTTCTCTTTCTCTCTTTCTCTTTCTCTCTTTCTCTTTCTCTCTTTCTCTTTCTCTCTTTCTCTTTCTCTCTCTCTTTCTCTCTTTCTCTTTCTCTCTCTGTCTCTCTCTTTCTCTCTCTGTCTCTCTCTTTCTCTCTCCGAGAAAGCTTCCTACTTTTGCGATTGAATTGTTCCTGTATTCGCGAAAGAGTACTAAATTTCTTCAAATTGCTCATTAGCTTTATCCCGCCTTGTATTTTCCTTCTATTTCTTGGACGCGTTTCTTACGATTCGATTTGCTATATTAACATTGCACGCGTACAAAGGACTTTGGTCCGTTTATGAATAACGATAATGATACTCGTATGATTTGCACGCGACGCGATGCAATACATTTCTTTTGCAGCTACACGCGTTAACGAAAACAATTTAACACTTCATAGCTCCGCCATATACAAGATGTTGAAACATTATACGTTGCGCCCATTTGTTATATTAACTTTGAAAGATTTAAGGCAAGTTAGAGGAGTAAAATCAAACCTTGCTATTAAACATTCCGTATATTTATTCTAATCGGAACATATATACGTCGCCCTACGAGTGTAACTCGTGATTATAAGGCAAGGGGTTAATACGAACGCGAGGCTACGTATTTCTAACGTCGAGTAATAAAGGGTTATCCAAAAGTACCTTTAGCATGTTGAGTGAGAATATCTATGAAACGCCATGTTTGTTATTAAAATAGAGGTGAAAAAAAATAAAATTTGAAAACGAGAACGAAGGAAGATAATAGAAATACAAAAAAACAGATTAGAAAAGGGTAAAGCGGAAAGGGAAAGGAAAAAAGCGAAGGTAGCTGTTCCTATAGTCTATTTTGGATAACCTTATATAGTAATGCCACGTGTAATGTCGGCGAGACAAAGGGGGACACGGAAAATCATAGTTGTAGGAAGAAGGGAAGAAAGAGGATAGTTACCGCGATAAGAGGAGAAGGAGGAGGAGGTCGTGGCGGAGAATGCCGCGGAGAAGGGGTTGCAGGAAAGAGCGCCGCGATAGTTGGCAGTCTCAAGGCGAAACTTGCAAAAGTACATCGCGACTCAAGAGGCCGGAAATAATCGCGCGAATTCTGCGCGCGGCTCGGATCTACGTTATCATCGGCTGATTTCACGGCATTTAGTGGCTGCCGAAGATTTCGTGGCCTCGAATCAAGAACCGAGATACGAGATCGTTATTTTCTAATTACATTGTGGTTGGATTATGATCCCTCCGTAGAACGGAAAAGCGAGATCCTACGGTAAATGGTAAATGTACCACGTACTGCTTTACACTTTAAGGTTCGCGCGTAACTTTATTCAACTATTTTGGAACGTCGTCAACGTAAAGATCGTTCCAATTTGCAGCATAATATTTTTCAACCGCTCTTTTATTTATGAACATTTTCTTTATATAATCAATATAGTAAATTCATTACTACGTAATTGAAGATTTATAATGAAGTCCACGGTCCTTCGTCTTGTCACTTGAAAACTTTTCACTTGAATGGAAACACGTTTACAATTATACACGCTCACAGTTTACTAATATTTTACATATATTAACACGTCAGTTTGTGGAACAGATATAAGGTACATATATAGTAAACGTCGCGCCTTACTGAATTTCAGATTTCATATCTGAAATTATAGAGACCATAAATATTATTTTTCAGTGCTTTATGTTAACTATGATTATCTGAATTATCACACGTTCCATACTTTATACGTATATTGGTCACGTTTTAACCCCTTGCCTTATTAATATTCCAATTGTCCAGAAGCTTACGCTGAACATTTACTGCTTTAACACCGTATCGGATACGAAACATTGATATGTTACACGTAATTTGCATTCAATAAACATCAATCATTATATGTTTCATTATATATAATTCATTAGAAATGTAGCATGCATTTGGTGTATTTAGTCCAAAATCTACACTCGTCATTACAAGGCAAAGGGTTAATGTTCAACAGCACATTTACCTGCCAATATTTATTTATAAACATTAAGTGCAAATGAGTATACAATGTCTATGCGTTGTTACGTAAATCGAAGTCCAAATTTCGTATGAAAATTCGTTTACTTACGATTCTTTATACGTTACTTTGCTATTAAGTAAACGAATTCAAGTTGCAGTTGTAGAAACAGTGACTGGACGTGGATCGTTTACCCTAAATTGCAGAGAGAAGTACTTACAGTGATTCACGGAATTGATCGAATACATTATATTACATTAGAATTCATTGTGTTTCTTATTTAACGAATGGTCAATCGCTAGCTATAAAATTTCGATTACGTAGAGCGAATCGCGAAATTGTTGGCAGAGGATGAGAGATAAGAAAGGTATGAAAAATAAAAACGAGCAGAGAAAACTTTAATATCGTTTTGCATCGAACTATTAGATAGTAGTTAAAATCGTTTCAATGAAACGATAACGAAACGTCTAACATTATTATTACATTCATTTTGTGACTCGCTACGTATTGCATTCATAGCAACGTGAACGCAGTAATTTGTAAATTAGCACAGCGGTAGATTAACGCTCTTCTCGCTGAAAAGTTCGAACAAAACGGCAACGAAAACTCGAACGTTTCCCCCATTTTCGCCTCCCTGCCAATCATTTTCATTCTCGCTGCTCTCGATGCACGATTCGAGTAATTAGGCTAGCTACCATGGATCGTTCGACAAAGTCGCTTTAAAATGCTTCCCAAAAAAAAAAAAATAAAAAAAGAAGAACTCGTTGGCCCAATCGAAATAGAAGGCCCTCGAAAAAGTAGAAAATCCCCCCCTCGACAATCGAAATCAATAATAAAACAAGTAAAAGGGAAAGAATGGAAACCGATTGAAGACACGATTCACCCGGAAAAGAAGCGGAAGCGAGTTGAAGGATGGAATAAGAGTAGGAAGAGGGCGAGCAACGGGAGCAACGAAAAATGAAAGGTTTCAAATGAATCGCGTAATAACCTCTGTAGCCTCTGTTGGTTTCTTTCTCCGTCTCCGACGTTGATTCTCTCCCCCTTCGTTTGCTCCCTATGGAAGAGCTGCTTATGTATTCCGGTGCACGGCTGGTTGCACCACTCCTAATGGAGTTTCCAATATTTTCCTTTCCGTCGACTCGCCTCTGTTCCTGTTCCTCGTTCGCTTGCGCGCGTTCTCCAGCCTCTTCCAGTTTCTCCTCCTCGTCTCTTCTCGCCGTTGATCGATTGCCAAACTCCTTCCGCTTAAACATGCCCCCCTCCTCCTCTCTATTCCTCTTTTAGTGGCCTCTTCTGACGGCAACGCGGTGTGCTAATTGTCGTTAGCTCGTTAGGTTTGATCGCAACACTTCCCTCTCTTGTAATTGCTCCTCCTTAACTTTATTTACACGCTCGCCTGAGAGCTACTTTCGCGCAGGAATCGCGCTGAATTTCACTTCCTTTCCTGGGCTACTTTATTTTTGAACATCTTCGCTTCCGGCTGCTCTATTCGGTGCCGATTCGTCCATTCTCTCCTTGTTAAGTCGACGTAACAGGGTTAGAGATTGGTGTTTGTTTTTTGTTTTTTGGAAGAATCATGATTACTGCACAATATTGAACACAACCTGGAAACTTTGACCAGCTCAATGGAACCTAAATAGAAATCAGTCTCGTCCCCCGAATATAATAGCGCGAGCTTAACTTGAAATATTTTATACAACTCATCGCGCGTATCTCTGCAATTTTTACCGCGATTAACCCTTTGCGGACGAGCGTCGACAACTAGCCGTCGAAACTTTTTCGATTCTATGGATAAAAGTCGGTTTTCAAAGCAGCAAATTTGGATTAGTGACACTAATATGCACTTTCGATAATAATTCAGCGAACATTCGTTTAGCGTTATTAAATATGTCCGTGGTAGATTTGTAATTGAGTGGAAATTTGTTACGTATTATTTTTTCTCGTCCGCAAAGGGTTAAACGTTCCCATGAATACATTAAAAATCCGCAGCCTACCGGCGACTATGGTTCAGGATATTTGTTTTTACAAGTCGAGTCGTGTAACGCGGCTAAACGAGGAAAGCGCAAAAGTCTCGTTACGTCTGCTAAATTACCTTCTAATTATTCTGTTACGCGTAAATAACCATACGCATAGGACACATGTGTACTTCGTCTACTCGAACAGAGCGTACAAAGTATGGTCCATTTGTATTCATACGATACTACCGTAACACTGTTAACGTGTTCATTGAACGTGCAACTGGGTAGCAGGATGCACGGCACCGCGTTTCTTTCCAACCATTTAACATTAGCTGTTGCTCGTTCACGGTCCATCATACTTCTTCGCCATGAAAACATTACAACGAAAACGTTACGGAGAAGAATGAGGACGTTACGCAACGTTCGCGCCGCTACGAGCAACTGTTTTAATTTTGGAAAATTCCTCAGTCGCGAAAACGTAGAAGAGGGTTGAAATTTTCATTAAGATTTCTTGGTTTCGTTTCTTTTCTCGAATGAAGACTAGAGTAGGTTTCCCGCGTACTATTATGTTGATACTACGTTTATACATATTATTATATATATATATTTTTATGTATACATATATACATATTATGTTGTACATTACGTTATATAAAATGTTCATAAATTAAAGAGCGGTTGGACAATATTTACGCTTGAAAGTGGAACTAGATTTTTAGACCGAATACATTTTAAAATAGTTAATCAACGTCAATTAATTCGCTGTATTCACCGTATTAAAAAAATCTTCATAAATGTAAGAACGGGGTTGATCAATGTTACACTAGAAACTGGGACGTCGAATTATTCGCAAAGAAGTTGAAACTGTGAAACGATGGGCCGACATTCGCGACATCGATATTAAATTTCAATTTAGCAGTCATCTATTAACCAGCTCTGAAAACTACCTGCAACGCCAAATATTGCCGTATAATATTCTCATATCGTAACGCGTACCAATGAAAATCTAGCTACACGGAGGTACCTCGAAATCTCCCCCTATACGTTACAACGCAACAGCGAGAATGGAATCAAGCCCGTAAGTAACATGGGAACACTTAAGACACTAATATACTCGCTATAGTAATCGTTCGAACGAATTTCACCCCCTAATCCAAGCGGTACATTTTCACCGCGACTGTTCCCGAGTCGAAACTTCTCCGCGCGCGCATATTCGGCATTAAGGACCGAGAATCCAATAAATTTGTCCGTGGGATTAGGCATTAGGCCGAAGCGGATTATACGTTGAATTCCTATCCGGCGCCCGCGGGACGATAGCGATCAATCCCTCTCTCTCTCTCTCTCTCTCTAGCGCGCAGCTTACCATAACATATCGAAGCCGAGAAGGATGATCCTTCTCAACTTGTATCAGTCGTTACGAGGCACTCGATATTCGGGATCCTGCGTTACCCTCGTAATCACTTTCGCGAGACTCCGCGAAAAAATATTAGAACCGATGTTGGGGAATTTTCAAACGCCGATAGGGGAGGGCAGCGTTGCCACGCGTATGTAGGATCGTTTTCCAATACTTTTATAATAGCGTTCGGCGATCGTATTATCTTCTCGCAGGCTATTAACACTTTATCTACCGGAAGCCTATTAATCGCGTTCTGTTTTTTTTCCTTTGGAAAGCTTATTAAATCGACTGGGCGTCATTTCTTACGTCTACTTTTTCTTTTTTTTTTTTTTGTTAGTATGCTACTCGAAAAATTATGGGGTTACTAGCAGTATGCACCTTCCGTGCATATTATCGTTACAGAAGTATTCGCATGTGTATGATATCCTTATTCTAGATCTTAAGTCTAAGGCCGTCCGCACACGAAGCTACTAAACAGAAACGTAATTGGTCGGTGACTGAAATCACAAACTAATTACTAACTGGTTAGAAAGTCGATTTCGCACACGCAGCTACTCAATAGTAACTGAAATTGTTTCAGTTAACATTGATCTATCGTGGAACGAAGTACAATTACGACAAGTAGCGATTCTAGTGAAGAAGAAAATATAGTAGTATATTACTATTATAGACGAAAACAGTACAGAGGAAGAAAACATTGGGTTCACCCATATCTAGAAAAAAACATCAGCTGTAGATTATTTGTTGCAGCAAAAGGAGCTGCAACAAACCGATTCTAAATTTCTTCCTTTCTATCGGATGTCGAAACAAAGTTATATAGTATTCCTTTTGTTATATGAAGATATATGAATTTCTTACGTAACAAAAGAAATACTGCACGGATGTCGAGAAACTGGAAACTGTGGTCGCCAAGTGATTTGGACACCGAGCCACTCGAAACGGATTAGTGACGCGTTACTAACTTAGTTACTAATCGGTAGCGCCGTCTGCGACGCTACGTATAATTGCATTGGAAGTGACTCAAAAATAACTGATTTGTAACTCGCATCATTAATCAGTTCCTCTTGGATAGCTTCGTGTGCGGGCGGCCTAAGTCATAACTCCTCATACTATATTAAGTACATTAACTTCTACTTTTTCTCGTTACCTTACTCGCGTACCACTTTCTTTCGTTTCTGTAACAAAGGGTTTATCCCGTCGAAAGAAATATCGGTAAAAGTCCCTGGTATACCCTGATAATCCCCTAAAAGCTGTAAAAGAAATCTCCTCGGCAATTCCGACTTCGATTGGCAAAAATCAACCGTACGTACAAATACGCCGAAAGATCGTCAATCGAATCATCAGCCGGGGGACAACGGGCACGGTCTCTGCAAGAGGGTTGCTCGTACGCGGAGGACGATCTAGGGGACCAGATGTACGATTCCCTCCGCGTCGAATGTTAGAATAGCCAGCGATGATACAGATGTTAGCAGGATTACTCGGCGGTGTTCACCGGAGCGAGGAGGAAGTCATCGTTCGACGGGGCCCGAAAAATTCGGGCAAAAACGGGCGCGGCATTAAGGGTCGGCTAATAACGCGTAATACCGACCACGGTCCCTCCTGTTCGCGCATTTTTATTATACCTTTGCCTTTTTTTCCCTTCCCCTTCCATTTCCCTCCTCTGTCTCCCTTTCTCCTACGCGTTTCTGTACGCCGGCCAACCCCCGTAGACCGCACACACACACGCCATAGGTGAATCCTGGGACGAGGGGTGGCGGTGGTTCGCGATGGGGAACGAAAAAGATCACGCACATTGGGCCACTCGTTCCGCCGTGACACCTCGTACCCCCCCAAATGCTGCGTCGCGATTATCATTTTGAAATCGACTAGAAAAGCCAGTCGGTGACAATAGACGGCCATGATGCGTTAGTAACGGCCATTCACCGAGCGAACCGGAAAAAGAATGGACGGGACGGATGGCGGAGGGGCACGCGAAGGGGAAGTTTGCACGATCGGGGAGGGTGAGACACGGTTAAGCGGCATATTCGCGTACGTGCAACCGTATTATGTACTGTCCGACTGGGATTACGGATAGGCGGCACCCTCGCGACTCGCAACATGTGTTTCGAGCCGCATTTTAAATCGCGGTAGCGTTTAATCGTCCGCGGAGTTTAGGAAATCCATTAAAAATCAGCACTTTTTTAGTTACAACGATGGAGCTGGTGTGGCAACGAAAGGGAAAAAAGTTGCGTGACTATAGCCGCTGATCGCAGATTTGGTATACAAGCGCAGACCGTAGCTCGTGATTTTTGAATAATTTTTGAAATGAAACCGTGTTTGAGCCTTCCTAGCCTTGTAACCGATTACGGATAGGCGTTACGGTTATACTTGGATGTAGGACTGGTTTCGTTGCACGGAGAAGGTGGAAAGAGTTGCTGGGGTGCTAGGTTATCGGTGGAGTGCGAATCTTGGGGCAAATTTATTTTTTACTGTCCATTGTAGCAGTTTCTAGGGATAGAAGATAGATGCGTGGACAAGGACGTTAGCGAATGATTTAGAAAGAAGTTTTGTAAACAAAATCCTATTTCGTAGCTGGAAAACTGAAATTAATAGATATACGTACGTACGATTATAGATATTTTTACTATCGCGAGTTAAGGAGGCGATACCAAATTGGGGATTAATTTATATGTAACATGCGAATATTATAAGTAGATTGTGAATTTATTACGATATAACATGTGGGGTAGATGAACCGCGTGCTGTTACTTTAAGCTTCGCGCGTAGCTTTATTTAACTATTTTAGAACGTCGTTAACCTAAAAATTGTTCCATTTTGCAGCATAACATTACTCAACCGCTCTCTTATTTATGAACATTTTTTATACGTTCAATACAACGAATTGCGTGCTACGTAATTGAAAATGTACAACAAAGTCCACGGTCCCTCGCACTGTCGCTTGAAAGCTTCTCATTTAAATAAAAACACGTTTAACATAAGATGTATAGTAAACGTCGCGCCTTTAACCGAATTATTATACTTCACATACTTTATAATTACATTGGTCACGTTTTAACGTTCAACAGCACATTTACCCGTTAATATTTCGTTTTCGATGCTAACCGTAAACGAATACACAATGTCTACGCGTTGTTATGTAAACCGAAGTCGATATTTGGCATCGAAATTTGTTTATTCACGATCCTTCGCACCGTATTTTGCCGTTGAATAAAACGAATCAAAGCGTCAGTTACAGGGACAATGACAGTACGCGGGACACGTCTACCCTAATCATTTGAAAGGCCTAAAATTTCGTAGCAAGCACCACGGGTACGCGTGGTACGATTAGCGTAGGCTCGCCTCCTAGCACCGCCGCAACGCGACCAGCAACAATTACCGAACAAAGAAACCGAACAACACAAGACTAACCGAAGCGTATTAAAAACGTTTCAACGAAACACAACCACGCCACTTCGGGATCGCGTTCGCCACTTTGCCGATCGTTTACCACCGATCAACCATAATGAACGAAAACCCCTCCCCATCGACGATCAAGATCCGACACATTCACCCGGTCGTTTCTAAATAGTAACAATTGGCTACGAGTGAGCCGTGTACCGTGTTCCAACTCCACGGTTATTGTTAGGGACGCGCGACCAAAGTGTAGCATTGTTTCCTATATCGGGAGTCGAGTAGCGGCCTAGAAACCAACGATTACACACGAGAAACGACTCTTTTCTGCCCCTTTCTCTTCGAGAGTCTCTCGAAGAAGCAGAAAGGCACGCGCGCCGATTCGAGAGTTCCAATCTCTCTCTCTTTCTCTCTCTGCACTCGCAGGAGAAAAGGGGGGAGAAAAAAAAAGTGTTCCTTTGTTGTTACTCCCTTCGCAAGTTCTCCCTCGCGATCGGTTCCTCTAAAAATCGTTCACGCGTCTCGTATTCCCGATCTCCTCCGTCCTCGAGAGGACTTCTTGTGTGTTTGCTAGAAATAATAAACTTAGCACACTAGCCGCACGAGTATACTTACCGCGTATTCGTGGCCGCCATTGTAACAGCCGTCGCGTGTTCGAGTGGGATGGAAAAAAATTTTCCCCGGGTATATGTACACGAAGTGGCGACGTTTAGCTAAGTGCACCGGTTGCTATTATCGGTGTTAATAATGCCGTTCGCCACTCGTGTGTGCCCGCCGCCATTAAACCCGCAGCTTTCCTTTTCACCGCTGCTTCCGACCGCGTTCTCGCTTTACAACTACTCCTCCTTTGCTTCCTCCAATTCCTACGGACCATGTTTTTTAACGGTCTCGCAAATCAACGCGTAGCATGGGCTTTAGCGAGCTCTCATTATTCTTACGCCTTCCTCGTTCGCGTCTAACGGCAGGTTTCGAATCTACCGCCGCCGTTCGATAAGAATCTTCGAACATTTTATAATCATTCGTTGCGATGGAATTCGTGCTTGCAAATATGGATAAAGAGTAAAACCGTTGACTAAGCACGGAATAGAGTATTCTCATTCTTATACGGAATCATTCGGGATCTCCTTACTATTTTATTGTCGTGCGATGCGACTAGTTTAAAGTGGAATAATATAATGCTTTTGAAACGATCGGAATAAGTGACTATCCATCGATAGAACGATAGAGAAGAAAATGTAACGAATATGAATACAAATAAGAGCTTGCAAGTTCTTACTTAGAATCGAACAAAATTATATATATATGGGTATATTAAATATGTACTAAGTCGCGTGATATTCTTAACTGTACTGTTGTACCATTTCGCGCAACTTGATTTTAGAGAAACACACGTGCACCATGAGACTCGAAACGAGAACTGAACTACGTTGAAAATGACAAATTCGACTCGGTAAATTCAACTAGATTTCGATTAGTACTGTGGCGGCTCTCCTGCGCCCACCACTAGAAGGACATATGAAATAGGACTTTCTCGAAAGTACTCGCTCCAACTACCTCGTCCATATATATACCGCCTTGAACCTTCCTTCCAATAACCCAACGTCTAATGCAGGGCCTGCTAGGTAGCCTTACTGATGAGTCCACTAGCAGGCCCAGGACGAAACGCAACACCCTTCCTTTTCCCTATCATATCCCCTCTCTACAGCTCCACAGTACGTTTAGATGTTCGATATTACGTTCATTACGACCCATATGAGATATTAGGATCTCGATATTGGTCCACAAAAAGAGCAAACGTTTACTCGTCACTGTTTTAGTAGAAGATTGTACATCGAATTAGATAGGGATAATTTAGGCTAGATTTAATTCTTTCGAAGATCGTTTCAATTTTGGAGTTACTATAATTCCTTATAGAGGATACTTCAAGATATGAAGGATTGGCGTAAATTGCTTGTCAAGTTAAAATGTAGAATCGTACTTCACCACGTTGTTTAATCGATTCGCGTTAACCGGAGTATTTGACGCGATCAAGGGATAAAGCTATTGTAATTCTTGGGAGAGACTCGCGGTGCGTTAGGTTGAAAAAGCAAAGGACGGGGACAGATGTTGAAGGCGAGAGGAGAATGTAAGTTAGGTGGTGGGGAATCTGTTCCATCCATCCTGTTTCTCCTGCCTGCTCTTGCCCTTCGTCTTTCGCTCCAACCAAATCTCTCGTATCGTCTTTCAACTTATTATCCTCCAACCCGAGCTCAAGCCCGCTCAAGCGCAATGGCCGACTTCATTTTCACATTTCTGTTAACCCATCGGCGTATTTCTCGGCTTAATAAAGTTACTTACTCGCCAAACGATCTTAAGATATCGATATCGAAGCGCGAAGAAGAGAAACCAGATTAACCAAAGCCCATTTTTCTAAAACGTACGCTATACACGCGTTCCTTTTTTAACATTATCCGGACCACGAGAATGTACTCGAGACACACGAGTACTTACGCGTGTTACACAATGCATAAAGAAGAATTTGTTATGCGAATCACTTCGAATACAATTTTGCATTACGTAGCTTTAATTTTTCTTTTCGTTTCGCTGTGAATTTACAATGCGGGACTTACGTCGATCTTGTTCCGAGGTACGAGAATATTCCCTTCTAGAAGAAACGTAGAATTGGGTATTTAATCGTGGCAATAGGTTCGCGTAGTTTACGCGACGATCATTAGGCGTGCAAATTAATTTATTAATTTAAAGCCTCTATCTTGAAACTCTTGGCGTTTTTTGTCGATTCGAAATTGCTACTTCACTATTTTTCAAGCGACGAACTTGCTTCGCAAATGCGAAAGTGTTGAAGATATTGCCATCGCATTGCAATGAATGATTTCACTCGCGTTCATTTTTATCGGGTTGCGTACTTGCATTCATTTTTCACCTTCACCGCGTGTATACCTATCAACGGCGAACAAAAACGTTCCATTGGAGAAATAATTCCGCCCTAAAAAAAAAAAAACTGCAAGCACGACAAAATGCAAGAAAAGATAGGAAGAAAATAATTCTCCTTAAAAAAAAATATGAAACAAAAGGATAAACGAAACGCGACGTTTTCTAAAAACCGGGGGGAAAAAATAATCTTGCAAAATCGAAATAAACGATCAACGGAACAATAACGAGGGAAAACTAGGACAAACGAAGTGTAAACTATCCGTAGAAGGGAGAAATAAAAGGTGAAAATGGAGGAAAAAGAGGACCGAGGCAAAAGTAGAACTAACCAGAGGCGAAAGCTACGGAGGGCCCAGAAGAGGAGCGAAGTCGAAAGGAGCAAGAGAAAGAGAGAGAGAGAGATGAAGTTTCACATTGTTCTGGATTCTACATCCTGTAGTGGAAACTTGGTGTAACAGCCCTCCGATTTCACGAGAAGTTTGGTGCTAGAATCGTGGACTCCCTTGCCAGCCTCCACGATGAACCTTAACCGCATCCATGAGAGGGAGCTGCGGATTATCTCTCGAATTCTCTCGCTTCCTCCGCGGTATCATTATGAAAACCATTGCCTCCCTTCGGCCCCTTACGCTAAATGCTAATGCATCGTTACCGGCGAAGCTCGTCGTAATCCTTTTCGGTAAATCGACAAACATCTATCATTACCGCTAAAAAGCTAACAATTCTCCGTTCGAATCACTTTTATCCGACGCGTGTTGAAAGCTGAAAGCTGAAAGCTGAAAACGGGGAGAGAAAAATGATAGCACAGTACTGTGCAGAGATGACTTGTTGGCGAGGCAAACCGATTGGCTGTCGCGTATCAGCGACACTTTTGGTCACACGTATTATCGTCATTGGATGAATCGGTCACGACTGCAAGTCTACTGCGTGACAAAGAACGCGAAACAAAACACGTGGTGGTAGAGTGAGATAGAACACGACTTGGAACTATAACTGAATCGCATTCGCGTAAACGTAATTTTTCTTTTTCTCGCGAGGATGTGGAGAAATGTTCAAGAAGATACCTGGCAGGGTCCGCATTCGCGAATCCTTAGCGAATATAAAGGACCTACTACTATGCGTGTAGCATCTAAGAATCCGGAAGAAAAATTTTCTACTGGCTAATGGGCGGTGCGAGCGAACTGCTCCCCTTGCCCCTGTGCTGTTCAGCTTGCAGGACCCTCGCCAACGAGTCATCTATGCATAGTACTTAGATTTTGTTGTTTACGCCACGCCACGCCGTGCCGGTGGCTTTGCATCTCAACAGTTGTAGTTTTAAAAAGGTAACGCTCTTCTGGAACATCGCGGATTGCGCAACGGTCGATAGTAATCGTACAGCTGTCGCATGATTAGCGGTGATTAGGTTTACGCAGAATATCAGTCACCGATTTATCGACGCTTCGTGTTCGACAACGATAACGAACGGTGAGTGGTTTATCAAATTACTACGAACACTCGAACGTTATCGGTTGCTGAATTCGAAACGTGAAATGGAAGTGGTTGTAGATTTTAATGGTAACGCTTGTTAAGTTGTTTAAGACTACGAGTATAATTTCAAAATATAAACGACACACACATGTTTAATATGTATATAATAATAATAACGATAATAATAGAAAGGAATTAATTTAAATTAGGCCACCATTTTCTTAATAATAATACTTACATATTTTTTATCATACTATAATATTATAGTATGCGTATATATTAGTATTATTTCTACTATCATTCGCATATATTGCCACTATAATTATTGGTACATAGTATTCAAATATTTATATATATTCGTATTCTGTTTGCATATTATTTAAGAAAATTTGATCTCATCTATGCACTGGGATTGCTTTGAAGTTTTCAACGCCGTGGCGAAAGGATTAAAAACGAAGAAAGCACGCTACGGTAGCCAAAGATTACGAAAACTTGCGCAATGAAATTTGTCGCATTTTCTATTCGCATCTTGCAGCACTAAAAGATAGTTTTGACAGCGTGCTTGATATTGCAATAGAAAGTACGCTAAAGTTTAAAGGTTAATATCGATTTAATGAGCTTGCAACAAATGTGAACTAAATGTCAAACTAAATAACACGAACTATGATTAGATTTAATAATTCCTCTTAGAGTAATCATTTTCTAGGAACAGGTTAGAAACTACGCGTAATAGCTGCGCGAAGCGTTCAACGTAGTCTAACGCTTGTACGACAAATAATAGATATATGTTCCTAGCACACTTTTCACGTTATAAATAGCTATTTATTAAGCGAGCGCAAGAATTGTGTCGGTTTCTGCGTTACGCACAAATAGCCTTGTTTTTCTACATCGATTTGGTAAACAGAAACTTCCGATAGACTACGGATTAACTATGAATGTCCTATTTTAAAAATACTTAAAGCAACTGTGATACGATAAAGATAATTACCTAAAAATACTGAAAATAGTTTGACATTTTTATCGCGTACACCGCATAATTTATCGACTGGTAACGTTAACGAACTTACAGATTACAAATTCTATTTTGTAGACTGGGACAGCTAATAGCTTCTGTAACGCGAACAGCTTTTACAAGTTTCAAATTAAATGGTTGCCGTTGTTAGCAAATATTGCAAACTTTATACGAGTAATCTGTGACTCGAATAATTTCCTATTCGAATAGTTTCCTATTCGAATAATTTTCTATACGAATGTTTCCTTATTCGGGTAGCTTCATACGCGAATAGATATTCGCTGTACAATGGCGAATGAAACGTTGTTCTATATTTTCATACGTCATCCGATTAGCGAACCAAGCTCCGCCCATCTCTATCCGTACCTGTGCAAATACGAATTCCACGCCGCCGGAAGGGTTAAAACACGAAGATAAACGCGCCACCAACAAACCGTCGAAATCCCGTCAGCAAGCAAACGAACACCGCTTAACATCTGTCTCGGATCTTTGACGAGAGAAACCTGCGGAGAGGGCGGGATAGTTGGGTAACGAAGGGAAGCAAAGCAAAGACGAAGAGGGCGAGGTGTCGGAAAATAGTGGCGCAAAGCTAAGGTGTAAGGGCAAGAGACTCTATCGAGGAGTTGTTATCAGCTTTCCATTAGCGCGTCGGCGGACAGCGGAGGGAGGAAGGGAAGAAACCGAAGATTATCACCGCGCGAGGGAAACAAAGACGGAAGGAACGTGAACGAGAAAATTAAAAGAAGAAGGCGATAGATAGAGGTGTGATAGATATAAAAGGGGGAGAAGGTAGACGGGGAAAAAAGGTAGCAACGGAAAAAGGAAGAAGAGGACGGAGACGGAAGGAAGGAAGGGATGGGAAGGGAAGAAGAGGAAGAGGAAAGCAGAAGGGTGGCACTTTGCTCGGATGACAGAGGCGTATCGTTCCAGGGAGAGCAGGGACGTTGGCGTTGGGACGCTCGGCGTCTTATCGTGCGTCCCCCTTCGGCTCTTTCCTACCCAGCCATTCCACCAGCTTCTACCACCCTCTGCCTCTACCACCCCCGTAGTTCTCGTCGTCGAGCCAAAACCCAGTGACGCCTCGACGCGCTCACCCAGAAACCGACGATAAGGTTCACCCAGCAACGCCTGCCTACCACCCCTCTTACCTCCTCCTCCTCCTCCTACTGTTCCTCCACATGTACACGTATACACGGCTCGGGGAGAACGAGCACGCACGCAGATATTTATATAAGAAAACTGACGAAGGGCTCTGCCGACGACCCTCGAAGGAAAAAGTAAAAGAACGAGGGGGAGGGAGGCTAGGGTCAGTAAAAAGTCGCGGCAATCGATCGATTTTAGAAGTGAATCTTCGGCGGATTGCTCCTGATTCGCCGATTCTTTTTAACGGGTAGGGTTGGTGGGTACACTTGATCGAGTACTTGCGGTAGAAATTGAAAGATACTTTGTTTGGATTAGTAGAATTTTGGATCATCGACGAATTGTACTCTTCTGTTGGACGGTTTTGCAATGTCGAGACATAGTTACTATTTTTAGTAGATTAAGTGTAATTTATAGGTTTGACGTTTAATTTTGCGTTGCGAGTATTGAAATACAAATTATGAATAATGTACGTACGTCGTAATATTTAGGAGCTGGAAGAAGTTCTTATTTAGATTTCATTTGTTTAGCTTTATTTGTACGAATATAAATTTGCTTAAAGATCCGCAGCCTAGGTACATATTACGTAGGGTAGATCACTTTTAACTAACTAACAATTAATTACGTAGGGTAGATGATTTAATTCGTTTATATAATTAATAGCAAAGTAATGTACGAAGACGCGTAAGCAAACAAATTTTCATACTAAACTTGCACTTCGGTTTACGTAACAACACATGGACACTGTGTATTCTCTTACACTCGATATTTAAAACGAAATATTAAAAGGTAAATGTGCTGTTGAACGTTAAAACGTGAACAATGTAATTATAAAGTATGTAAAGTATAATAATTTAGTTAAAGGCGCGACGTTTACTATACATCTTATATCTGTTACATGTGAAACGTATTTCTATTTAAATGAGAAGCTTTCAAGTGACGGTACGAGGGACCATGAACTTTGTTGTACATTTTCAATTACGTAGCACGTAATTCGTTGGATCGAACGTATAAATAAAATGTTCACAAATGAAAGAGCGATTGGACAATATTATGCTTCGACACTGAAACGATTTTCATAATAATAATTGGAAGTTTCTCGTACTTGATGCAATTTGTCGTTTGGTTATTTTACAGTGGCGGAACTAGAGGGGGGTGCACATTCGGATGAGACGAACAGCGGTGGCGACAACAGCAATGCAGGAAGCGTATCCGGAGGCACGGACGACGACCAAGCGCGTCTTCGCTTAAAAAGGAAGCTTCAAAGGAATCGCACAAGCTTCAGTAACGAGCAGATCGACGCTCTCGAGAAGGAGTTCGAGAGGACGCATTATCCGGACGTTTTCGCGAGGGAGAGACTGGCCGGAAAAATTGGTCTACCGGAAGCTCGAATACAGGTGACTATAGTTTATATCCGTAGCCATTCATCTACGCATACGTTACGGACCAAGTCGCTAATAGTTCGTTACTTATAATACCCAGTCATTATGAATTAATTAACCCTGTCGCTACCGTCGCATCGGAACTGAAAATTAAAAGCGTAGGCAAGGTTGTTAACGTTTATTAACATGGAAGTGACGTAGGTATAAATATTTGGGTACTCTGCGTAGCCACGTGTACCGTAATATTGACGCACGAACGATACCAGAACTTATAAAATTGATTGCGTTACTGGAAAAATATACGTGTACTTTTAACGAATGCTAGGCTAATGCTCGAAGATGTGTATACGCGTTCATGGTAACGAAAGGGTTAACCTAAGCCGACTACGAGATAACAATGTTCGTATCGACCACGCGGTGTAATATAAATTATAATTAGGCAGAGAATTTTTATACGCTTATCGAGAATCTAAATTCTCAGAAAGGTACGTTTCGTGTGTTATGTGCAAGAATGTACGAAACATCTAAAGTGAAGCAGACGTTACAATATTTAGAGGGTGAAGTTCCATTCTTGTAATTATACTTCTAATGCGTATAAATAATGCCATCATTAATTTACTTATTGTTAGTCCATAAGACGTATATCGCTGGACGAAACGATGAGACACGCTGAAGCTCATTAGAGTAACTCTTTAAACGTGACGCTAACTATCGGTAACAGTTATCATCCATCGTTTAACGTTAACGCGAAATCATGGACGAATAAGACTCCTCCGTAATCGCTAACTACATATTTAACCCTTCGACGAGGAAACGAACATTTCGCTTGTACAGCGCCGTATTTCGTAGCAACCCGGTGACACGCAAGAAATTTAATTGAACCGGTTAAACTTCGAAAAAGCTAGCTACTCTACCGCGTGTGTAATCGTGCACGCAAAATCCTATTAGCTTACCCGCAAAAACAAAAAATCGGTACCTCGAACTATTTTCCCACGAGCCTACGTTTATTGTAACTTTTCCTCCCACTTCCCTCGGTAGATTCCATTAACGCGTTCCGCTGCCACGCGAGTTTCGCGTGTTCTGCCTTGGAAGCCGCGCGCAGTAGAATTTAACCTGAAATCGTTCGCAAACGTATCGTACCTGAGATTGCAACGCAAACATCGATTCCAAACATAAACGTACCGAAAAGTATCAAACATGCCCCAGTCCAATCGCTATCGAAAATTATTCCACGTTGGGAACGCGCGGTATTCACGCGAGATACAAAGAAAGGAAAAGGGAAGCGAAATTAGGCGGAACCTGTAGCCTAGCGATTGACCTGTATCTTCGTCTGTCTTCTCGTTCACTAACTCAGGTGTGGTTTTCGAATCGGCGGGCGAAGTGGCGGCGCGAAGAGAAATTGCGCACGCAACGGAGGGACAACCCGCAACACCAGCAGCCGCAGCAACAGCAACAGCAACAACAATCCCAGCAACAGCAACAGCAACAGCAGCAACAACAACACGCAGGTGGAGTGAGTTTGGTCGGTGCCGGACATCCAACACCGCCGCCAGCCTCGGGCATTTTGGCTGGTCAACCACCGCCGCAAGCACCGCCCTCTCCGCCTAGGATACATCATGGTTTCGCGCCCACCGCCGTTTACCCCGGAATACCCAGCATGCCTGACTCGTACAGGTGAGAAGCATGATTCGCTGGAACAGTTATTCGATAACGTGCAAAATTCAGAGGGGTTGCATTCGCTTGCGAGCCAACGGAGAATTTAGTCAGCAGAATTGCGCGGGCTATTCCGTTTAATCCGTTCGCTTACGATCGCGAGCCGCCCTCGTGGTAGGTCGATTAGTCCAAAAATCGCGAACACGTAGGAGATATCTCGTTTTAATCCCTCCTTGTACGCGCGTCTAGACGACTCGACAAATTAGAAATAATTCGATCGGTTTTTGTTACTCAATCGGTTATCAGGGTAACGAAACTTTGCCGCTACTTATGACAAAAAAGAGTCGCCGAATAAATGCACGTCCAAATGCCGGAAGAGTGGAGAAGAATCGAATCGATATTACTATTACGTACATCGAGTAGACTCCGCTCCGATTATACGTCGTACTGAATAAACCATTCTATTCGTTTCATCGTTGTACAACGTTTTAATGCTCGAAAGCAAGCGTTCTAATTTGCTCGTATGCATCGTATTAATTATCTCGGACGCGTTTCAAAATTTTGCAGACATTGCGTACGCGACGAGTTAACGTATCCGTTCGATGATTATTCCAGTCCGATGACGTCGATGCCAAGCTTCACGATGTCCGGCAGCAGCCAACAGAACCAGCACACCACAAGCAGCATGTCGTCGTTGTCGACGGGTGGAGGGATGGGTCCTATGGGAATGACAGTGGGCATGACGGTGGGTCCGAGCCCCGGAGCGTGTCTTCAGCAACGCGACAACGGCTACTCGTGCGGTGTTGCTCGTCCGCCGAGTTACGAGCCTCTTCATCTTGGATACGGGGCAAGGCCCACCTGCAGCCCCACTCAACCATACCACACCGCGGGCCTGAACCAGTACAATCAGAACACCAGCTCGACCGGTGAGTGTCTACCGCACTCACTGCACTCGCTGCTTGCACTTTAGCCGACGGACTACCACGGATAACACGCTATCCAACCTGCCGGTAATGGATTATACTCGCTTCTGCGCTATCCAAGGCCTTTTCGTCATTGTAGATCCCCGTTTTTTTTTGCGTTCCTTTGCCGGCGAATAGCTGATTTAGAATTTTAACCCTTTGCACTCCTGTTAGCGGTGCTGCGGAGATTCGCGTACGTTTCGCGTAAATATTAATTAACGTCGCGATTTGTTTTCGCCGGTTCAATTCGTGTGTTTCGTTCGGAGACAACCTTTCCCCTTTTCGAATAATAGTAACACTCGCAGTACTCGAATTTGCAAGTAATACTTGACATTTTTAGACGAGACTTAAAAACGCGTTAGAATTAGTAGACTGCTGGATCGTACTATTAAAGAAGTTTCGGAGCGCAAAGGATTAATTTGCTTGGGTTATACGGTACTTTACATCAGCGATGAGCAGCCTTTGTTTCTTAGCGAGGGAAAATTGAAAAGCTAATATTCCATACGGGCCGTAATCAACGCGATATTGAATGCTTTAATACCAGGTTGTAGAAATTAATTCGGTGCTTTTACATTGAATTAGCTATAGTACTGAAAGAGTTTATTGAAAGTAATTTACCCGTAGATCTCTATATATCGATATGTAGATATTTATACGCTACTTTACCATCTAACACAAACGCTAACTTTCTACGGTAGTCGCAAATATATTGGATTGCTGTGGAAGTTCTGTCCTTTACGTGCTTTAGCTTTTCAGTAGTATGGCCGTGCATAGTCAGCCAATCCGTAGAATTACCACTTTCTCCTCTACGCTATATAAAACTTATAATACTGGGACTCTTGAAACAACAGTAGCACAAAATATTAAATAAATACAAGTTTAGAGTTGCAAAATATTAATATTAGTATTAAAAAAAAAAATAACGATACATCCATCGTACACTTATAAGATATAATTTTACAAAGTACTACTTACATTTTTAATTGCATCGGATATCCAATTATTGTTAACGTTAAGATAAAACTAATAGAATTGACGGTTACGATTGCAAGAACATGGCAAGATAAAAGTATAATGGATTTATATATCAATAAGATATCTCTATTGTACAGTAGATAAAGATCCGTAGGTTACAAGGTGACCTTATTTTTTTAGACGATGCACTATATTTTTCCATACACGCTACAGAACGTCAGATATGAATCTAAAGAGACGTAGTTAAAGGTCATTTTAGATCGTTAAAGGTCGTAAGTTAATAATGAGAAGGAAGGTGGTCACTCCTTTATCGTTATTACAATATACGTATCGTTGCATAGGTTGTAGCAATTTGCATATGTATAAACGCTTTTATTAATAGGCAATCATTTTTATCCAATAAAGCACTGGTTCCCAACCTGTGGATCGCGATTCGCACGAGTGACTTTTAATATAATGATAATTGACTTTTGATATAAACGCAATGGCGACGCACAGGTCGTCCGAATATAACCTTAGCCTTTCTTCCAACATTCAACGAAACATATTAGAGTAGATGTACCACGTACTGCCACTTGAAAAATTCTCATTTAATTAGAAATCACTTTTCCATATTTTAACACGTCGGTTTGCGTAACGGATATAAGATGCACAGTAAACGTCGCGCCTTTATTGGATTATCACACGTCCCATACCTTCTAATTACATTGGTCTCGTTTTAGCGATCGTCGCGCTGCTTTTTTTATGTAAACAATACAAGCGATACATTTTCTGTTTCGTTGTAACCTTCTATCGCTCCGCTTGGCTCTTTTCGCACTCGATTAAGACAAGCGCCATTTTTCGACGATGTTTCGTTGAATGATCCCCGGGACTGAAACGGTTAAAACAATGATCGAATCGTGTTACAGGTTTGATATCGCCAGGTGTAAGTGTCCCAATTGCGGTACCGGGTCAACCTGCACCAGACATGGCGGCGCAATATTGGTCGCCGAGGCTACAGTGACCGTGGTGGTCATCGGTGTCGACATCCTCTCCGTAGGCTTGAGCTTCTTTGACTTACGTTAGTCTTACAAACGTTAGATACAAGAGAACGCAAGGAGAAGACGTTCGAAATCGATGAGAAGGCAGTTCTTGAAATTGTTCAATGGAATCGATTAATTCTATTCGTCGGTAAATCGTTTGCCGACTGCCTTTGACAATCCAAAGGCGATCTCTTAAAATCGTTCAAAAGAATGAAGGAAAAGCAAAGGAAAAAAGAATAAATGAATAAATGCTAACGACGATGATAATGTATTAGAAGAAACGTATAAAATAGAATATTTGGCGTAAGGAGAACGTTGGCTCGCGAAGAACGTTTCTTTGCGTGCGAGATGAAAATGCTTTTATAAATCTACAGGCGTGTACGATTGATTAACCGTTACGGATGAACGTTGCTTTAAACTGCTTTCAGTTACTTCTCGATCGATTAACAGCATCTCGCAATCGGTAGCTTTTCTTCTCGGTTACATTTAATAATTGGATTTTTGTTAGTACATCTACGCATACGTGCACGTTAGTCGATGGGCAATGTGAATAATTAGCTCGCGGATAGTAGTTTCAAAATACTCGTACACGCCTAAGAGGAATGAAAATAGGGAAACACTTTTGCCTCGAACACAGTTTTACAGGAAGAACAGAACTATCTCTAGAAGTCTCTTCGTCGTGGACTCGCGGTATCATCAACGTTGCAAGGGGAAAACGAATCAAGTCCTTCCGAAAATTCGCTTACCGTTAGCGGAACGAACTACGACATTAAGCTACCGGGTACTTACACGGTAATAAACTAAAAAGAATCGCTAGAAACGACCAATAGTTATCGTTTGAGGCGCCGTTTACGTTCTTAGCCAGTCAAATTTTCTCAACTATACTAGAGATACAAAGGATCGACGAATCAAAGCAATCGATACGTACAATTGTAATAATACCAAGATCTTCTTATCAATTTAAAATTAATATTACAGATATTAACAGTATTTTTCTTTATCTTCGTAAATTATTGGTTGGCAAGTGTTCTAAAGTAATACATTTCTAGATCTCTTTATTCTTCATTTTGATTTGATTCATTTGACTGCTTCCAAACTTTTAACGGGTAGCGTATGTATTAATACGTTGTAATCGTGAAAGGATTAAAATCCTTTCCTAATCTTCTCAGAGAAATATCTTGGACAAGTAGATCCTTTTAATCTCTATTATAGCAAGCAAATTAACCCTTTGCGCTCGAAGCTATTTCAAGTGAAAAGTAAGCACTTCTTTTACAGTTACACAAACAAAACTTTCTCCGACGGATTTAATTTGCAAATTGGTTAAAAGAATAAACGAAGTCATTACGGTTTGCTTTTGTCCTTATTTTATGAGCTGAAAATTATTTGCAATATCTCCATAGCTGTTTTACGTACAAGTATCTTGTTCCTCTAGTGCAATGTTTCTCAATCGTTTTACTCTCGCGACAGATTTTCCAAAGAAGACAAATTTCGTCGCACACCTACGTAATCATAGAAGAAGAAATTTCTAAATTAAACGAATAGAACGAAGAATAATATTAACAATTCTTGCTTATACTTTACATTATATCTATGTTACGCAAACTAAATAATTATAATAAACGCAAAATAGATAATTACAAAAGGAAAATATGTACGCCTACGACAAAGTTTCAAATCGTTCAAATATTTGACAGAGATCAAATGAATTTTTATTGAAAAAATTGTACGATGTTAAAATAAAAAAACGACGTCGGTTTCTTTTTCAAATTTCGCGGTACACGCTTTGAGAAACACTGCTCTAGGTGTAAGGGGAGAGAAAGTCAGTGAAAAATTCTTATTTTTAATCTACCCGTTTCCTTCTCGTTTGTATACGCGACTTTTCCATCCGAGTTTCTCGACGACTTTTCAATTCGAGCGCAGAGGGTTGATTCTCCGAATTCTCAGGACACGTGTAGTCATTTGTTGAGAGAGATACCTCTTGTCTCTGTGGCGAGTGTTACGATGAGATTTAGCAATGGGTAAAAATGTCGGCCAGTTCGCCGGTATTGTTCTCCGTAGTGATCCATGACGACGCTATGGGAGAAAATTCTCTTTGTAATTGAAGCTACTAGGTACCGAGATTTTTTCATATGTTGTTAGCGGAATTTACGTAACGAAGTGTTTTCGTTTCGATGGTAATTAAGTAATTATAGGCAGCGAAGGTATATCGATGTGTACCTTATTATCGAGCAGCGGAAATCGAACAACTTTAGAGATCTTTGAGACATCCGTTCAGAATTTGAAAGAAATAATTCAATGAAAAGGGGAGATAGTTAAAATAATAGGCATACGTATCAGACGTTCAGACCGTGTAACTGTCTTTCGATCATTTGTTAGCGCTATTATACGCGTGTAGGAGGTTGAGAAAGTTTTATTGTATATCTATAAATATTTATTTTTCAAAGCGCTCCGTAGCTATTCGAAATTCCTTTCCACGTTTCTTTACCACGTGCAATAATTAAATGATTTTTGTCCTTAAAGTAAGAATAACGAAGTTTATTTACGGGACGTAAGACGCGTAATAAACGAAACGATTGCAAAATAATTACAAAATTGTCAGAAGGTATTTCGTAGAAGGAGTTTAATCTTGCATTGTCTATTGTATTTGTTAATGTTAGTAATAATACGCGTTCTAATAGCGGACTGCGAGTTAGACTTCGAAGAGCTTAGAAATATCAGGTGATTTAATCGTGTTATGTTAAAATTTAAAGATTCTTCCCCTCCAACCGATTTTTAATGTAAAGAAATAATTTGCAAAGCCAGCTAGTGAAATGTACGCGACAAAAAGCATACTTCTAATTAAAAAGTACTTGAATACGTTTAAGCATGAATATTCCATAGATTACTATGTTATCGCTCTTCTCCGAACAGAATTTTAATCATCCCAATAATTTTGTAAATATACCATTTTGTAATCATATTTGTACGACACTATTATTACGGATATTGAAGATATTACAGACTATAGGAATTTGGATAAATAGTATTGTTATCGCGGAAAACTTGAAACGCGTCTTTTTCTACTTAAAATTATCCTTCTAATCGTTCTACATTTTCATTAAAAAATAGTCTGGTATCTCTACGGTTAATTAGATATACAACAAAACTTTCTTAACGCTCTATGCTACTTTCCTGCAAAGAAACATTCTTGTACGAAGATTGCGAAAGGCGAGAAGTTTGATCGAAGTATTTATTTCAAGCATTCTCGTACTTCGGTGCGAATCGTTTCCTTTCCACAATTTCGTTGCGAATCGAGCGTCGCGGTTGTTCTCCGAATTCCAACGCGGCGAGAAACGAAACACAAGAAAAGAGAATGGAAAAATTCATATCCAAATCGGAGCAGCGAGCAATCGAGTGTCGATGGGAGGCAAAAATTGATACGGGAATAAAAACGTGTGTCGAACGACTTTTCGCGGAACAATTATTGCGGAGCTACAAAAGGGAAACGGAAGGAAAAGATGTTGCGAAGGATGAATCGATGGGAGAGAAATACAAGTTAGCAATTGGGAGAGAGTCTCGCGCAGAGATTTTTAACCGCAAGTTTCTTAGACGTAAACTTCTATAGGCGAATAAATAAAAGGAAAAAAAAAAAGAAAAAGGAAAAGAAAGAGCGTAAGAAAAAAATAGTTTTTAAGTCGGTATTATTTATATTCGTGTAAGAAGCCGGAGCGAAGCAAGAGTAACTGAACGTTTATTGTGTGTACATCGTAAAGATATCGACATTTATATTATAGTTGATTCTAACAGATCCCCCCACCCCCTTTTCCCACCCCTCCCCCAAGTATCCGATTAAAAAGCGAGGTCGACTCATCATTTATAATCCGGTGCAAGATTTTGATCAATCAGAATGACACGCGAAACCAGGTATGTTAACCGTACGATTATGCATTCGAAATAAATAGTGTGTGCATTTAAGTAATCGTGAACCGTCAAATTTTTACCTTTCAATTCTACAGTCTGCGAAACGAATACGCGAGGGGTTGAGTGGAAAACTGAGCTAAGTGGATTTTTTGGTGAAATTTGCAAGAAATATACGAGATGGTAATTAAGGTATTTACATGTATATACAAAGAAAAAGAATAACGTAAGTATATTTCATTGCAATTGCGGCATTTATCGAATTCTAATATAAGGTCTGATTTATCACCGAAATAAAAGCTAAGCTAACGATAGACCCGAATCGGATACGTTCCACTGATTTAGTATCCGACGCGCTAATTAATTTATGCGAAATGTTAACAAAATTTACCAAATGTTCATTGCAAAAATTTGTCAATTTAAATTGGGGTTATTAAAAAAAAATATACATGTGAGGTCTACAGAAAACAGAACTATCGGTTAGAGGAAAAGTGAAAAGCATAGATCGAGAAAAGATATTACAAGAAAGATTCATTTTGAAGCTATTCCTTAGTATGCTTAGTGGTTTGTTTCATTTCTGAGAAATATGTTGATTTTTTAATACGAAGCGTAACTATACGCATTGTTTCCACGATACAAACATTTAAATAGAATTATTATTAATATCAACAACCACCGTTCTACATTTCTTTAGCTCTGTTTCTACTTTTAAACGAAGCGTCCAACTCTTGGCTTTCTAGGACTACGCATTTGTATTCATTTATGTATGTATATACCAAAGCGTTTCTTCAATCGTATATAATAATAATAATTTCGTCGCTTAGACAAGTTTTCCACTCAGCCCCTCAATTCTGTGGTCAGATGGCAAAATATCACGTACATGTACATAGTTTTCTAACTCTTTTTTTTTCCCCACTGGCACATTTACAGAAAGGACATACGTAGTAAATGATTCTCGTTTATTTGGGACTTTTACGATAATCGGTATTTTCTAAGAGACACAATATTTCACTTTACAGGGCAGATTTATGTAACGAGTATTTCTATCGTCATTTGTGTACCAATGAAGTCTACTTTGTATTTTGTATCCTTCTTTTCTAATGCCTCGAAACATGCAATAATATCGTTGTTACAATATTTAAACATGCTGAATTGAAATCTTATTAATGTTTCGTTAATCATTGTGTTCGATCGTTCGATTAATTTGTACATTTCCAACGCGATCATTTCAAAGTTTAAGATGTTTGAAAAAGAAAAGTCATCCTGCAGTTGGAATTTACTCATACACGAACGAAACAAAAATAATTAAAGACGTATTTCGATTCGTTCCATGTAAAAAAAAAAAAAAACAATATGTAATATTTTCTTTCGAATATCAAATATAACTTTAAATAACACTTACCTTAGAAATTCTTCTTGTATGGTATTTTAATCCTCGAACAATTCGAACCTGAATTTTTTCAACTTACGTACACGCAAACATTTATACGCACATATCGAATACTTTTAAGTTACCCAACGTGTAAAATTAAAATCACTCGATTTAAACGATTGTTCAACATTCCACGTAAGAGCATTTAAATGATTTTGCGAACTTTGAACGATTCGTAAATTACATAGACCGAATACAAACTATTCGCGATTAAATCTAAATTCTACTTACACGAATTAATTAAAACACAATCAAAATTTAATTATCTATTCGAACGCTAGTAAATTCGAATTATATTTTACTGCTTCGATGCTTTTGCTTAGTAAAATAATGTTCCCAGACCGTGTTAACTTTTTCAATTCGGCTCTGGTCATTTTTCCTCTTCTCATTTCGAACCATACAGCAAGCAACGCAATTTTGTTCTCATTAATCATTTTTTCTTGCTAAATTCCTGTTTCAAGAACTCACCGAACTTTTCAAGACCAACTCGAAAGATCAGAGCTCGAGTAAACAAATTTTACAGAGTTTCAACTATCCAAAGTAATCGATAATAGTCAATAGTCACCTATCGATATTTCTCCATATCTGTTACTTAAATTAGCAGGTGGTTTGGTATCAGTAGCGATGGGACCAAATCCAGAGACATACTTATGAAATACGTATCAATTCGTATAAAAATAATTTATATATACGTGGTATTGGTAAAATATGCTCGACTTCGATTTCATGTAGTCGCGATCCAAAACAATTCACGAAGATATCACGAAGAAGACAAAGGAAAGTGTATATCAGCGACGATTAGACCGCAGATCTTTACGCAAATTCGAATTTTGACAAGTAAAATTAAAGAGACGATATCTAAACGATAGGGTTATAGTTTCTCCTCTGAATACCACAGCTTGTATCGCACTTTTCATATCTCTTGTATTTTTCAATACCATTTGCATCCTCTATCTTTTCATATATTTAAATTTCCCATAAATTCATAGCACACATACAGCATATCACTCGCTGTACGCGTTTAACTAATTTCATTAGCCGAAATAAAATATTCTTCTAATTCGCGGCAACACGAATCTGCGAATTAATTTGCGAAAAGATCGGCGAATTTCATTGCAAACGTAATCGACGATAGAGGATAAAAGTTCGATCATCACTGGCTTCTTACGCGTGTTCACGATACAGATTTTTTTTCTTAATCGTATTCGAGTCTTCGTAATTATATTCGAACAGGTATCGAACGTAATACACGTTCGATGATTAAGTTGTTTCAACGCGTCTGAAATCGTTCGCAAACGTATCGTACGCGAGATCGACACGCAAATATCAATTCTGAACATAAACGTACGAGAAGTATGAAGCATGTCTCGGTCCCATCGCTAAGTACAGTGTTGCCTTGGATAATAACCGAGGTTCGGGACCGAATCTGGCCAAAATTGAA
Organism: Eucera pruinosa; assembly: GCA_028830335.1. Taxonomy (NCBI): domain Eukaryota; kingdom Metazoa; phylum Arthropoda; class Insecta; order Hymenoptera; family Apidae; genus Eucera; species Eucera pruinosa. The sequence goes on along the minus strand of JAMYCR010000001.1, from coordinate 2,497,395 downwards.
GGGAAGTAGATCTTTCAGGAAATCCTGAGTGTCTCCTTGTTGATAAAGAACGAGTGAGTTAGAGATACACAGCAGAGCTCGTCGACATTTCACGGTAGGTGTAAAAACATATGTATTTGGCCACTGGGACAGTTTCGAAGCCAGTTCCAAGAACTGGTGGAAATAGCGACCAACCAATATCCAAGGCAAAACCCCGGCCAATATTCAAGGCAGTACTGTACTTCAACCCTATACAGTGTTGCCTTGGATATTAGCCGAGGTTCGGGACCGAATCTGGCCAAAGTTGAAGGGAGGTAGATCTTTCAGGAAATCCTGAGTGTCTCCTTGTTGATAAAGAACGATTGAGTTAGAGATACACAGCAGAGCTCGTCGACATTTCACGGTAGGTGTAAAAACATATGTATTTGGCCACTGGGACAGTTTCGAATCCAGTTCCAAGAACTGGTGGGGATAGCGACCGGCCAATATCCAAGACAAAACTCCGGTCAATATCCAAGGCAGTACTGTATAAGTAAGGAAGAAAAAAAATAGCGGCCAGTAGTTTGCAAATGTAACAATCGTATATTTGTTCCGATTTAATACTTTTCTTTTATACAATCGCATCAGAAGGTACTTCGATTTATTGTATGCTTTCGTTCCAATACGAAAGGTCACCGGTGATTGCGGAACGATCGAGAAATGTAGGACAGGTCGTCGAATGAACCTGGAGATTCCTTTGAACATCTCTCAACAAGTAGGCTAGTTTCGAAGAAATAGCATTCAACTTGCTATCCGTTTGTAATTCGTACAGTGAAATGCAAGTCGAATAAATCGCACGCAATAACAATATCCCCAGAACTGATTCCTTTCGCCTAAGAATACGTCGATTGATCGAAAGGAGGATCGAATATTAATTAAAAATTTTATAGTACAGAGAATTCGTGTGAAATTCTTTTCTGAAAAGTAATCTACACCAATTTGTAAAGAAACACTCGAAGTTTTTCTTTCTTTTTTTCTATCTCTGAAAAATCTTTAGCTAGTTTATATTTTCTATATTTTTTCTTTTTTTTTTCTTTTTTTTTTTTTTTGAAGCTTCGAAGAACACAGTGTTTGTATTTCGTCGGATGAATTTCTAATGACATCTCCGGTATTAACATCGATTATTGGCTACGTGAACCGTTAATATTCTAATAAAGCTAATTTACAATACTAACGAAACGTCAACGAATTCTTCCAAAATTATACAAGCTACTTTAGGAGCTTCGAGTAATAGAAATAGCAAGATTACATCGAATCGATTAATGAAAAAATGTATCTATACCATCTCATTAATCGCGATCATTAATTGCAATATAGAAAATATAAGATAAAATGAAAAAAGAAAAAAAAATGTACGTATATTAACTATCCGTAAGATTATCGGAAAAAGTACCTCGAATTCAACTGTAACACGAAATAACGAACTTTCTCTATAAATTGATTTAGACTACATTTTTTTCGATACTTGATTATTAAACAATAAACTATTCCAAATATTCAACTACTTTAAAATCATTCTACCTTTGTACGTCGCGTATTATTCCTTTTGCGATACAATCAAAATTTCACGCGTTTCACGTTTTAAAAATGATCGACTGTACACGTTGCGTGTAAGCCCCTGTGTTAAAAATTCCTTCTTTCCTTTTTTTTTTGTATTTTACTTCGTTTAACGTACGAAACAGAAGCACGTTAAATTAAGTTATTAAGAACTAACACTCTACACTTAAACTGAACATTCAGGATGACGCTATTCGTCACTCTGTTAAAGGTAAGAGGTTTAATATTTAGCTTACGAACGCTGGAACGTGGAAATATCAATTAAACGATTAAAAATAATGGAAAAATGTGTGTGACATCGTGTTTTCCCTTAACGGTTGTATTTTCCCGCATAAAAGTTACTCGTGCATCAAAGTTGCTGCTACTTATACTTCTAACTTTTGTTAACAAAACTTTGTGCTACTTTTGCATATTAGGTTGCGATGAATATATCAAATTCCGTTCTAAACCGAAAAAAAGAAAAATGGTGTTACAAGAATACAGAAGGATTGAATTAAATTCGAGATAAAATTATTGCTAAGTGAAGGAAATTGGACCGTGAAGGGCTATTGATCGTGTTGCATCTCAATTATGCTTCGATCGCTTAACCATTTTGTAAGCTTATTAACTGTTACGCGTGCGGAATGAAATATTTGTTAAAGAATGCATCCTTATTGCTTTCGAATATTCGTAAAAATAGTCTAAAAAGGGAAAGTCTTGCGCTATCCAAAGAATTCAATCATTTATCAACTACTTCTTTCTTTTTCCCTCCGACAAAATCCGTTTGAAAGGATACCTTGGCAGAATCCGAAGCAGAGGAGACGAGTTCGACTATTTGTCGCTTAAATATCTTATTCTGTACAAAGATACACTATTTCTTAGTAATTCGTTCGAGTCGTCGAATTGACTATGCGCGTAGCTTGGAAAACGCGTAATTTCGAAAATAAAGATACGAAAGAATGAAAAAGAAGGGAAGAAATGCATTCGTTTCCAAGAATTGTCGCGTGACCAAATGCTAGGACTATACGATAGAAAGAAATCCAATGATTAAATACTTCAAACTATATCGTTATCGAAAAGGGGGGAAAGAAAATCTATGGAACGATAAGTAGACAATTTTGGTGAACAATCTTCGAGCACGTAATTGAAATTACTCTCCCCAAAACTCTACTAAACATCCTTTCTCGAGTTCTCCTAATAACTACTAGATCATCTTCTAGAATTCTACTACGGATAAAGAATATCAAATGAAATTGTTCTGTATTCGAAAAATATTGCAGAAAAATAAATCCTAGACCATTCGTTCGTATCTAACGATGAAAGAATAAAACGCTATCGATCACCGATCATCCAATAATTTGTCTGTAAAATCCCGTATCACTTGTTCGTAAATAGATCACGTTCAATTAGACAAATAGAGATCGCCGCGGAAACGATCCAACTAAAAAGAAGAATACTATTTATCGCTAACAGTCCGAATGACCAACGCGATAATAATGAAACTATTTAAGGGGAGAAACAAGGTCTTACCTTAGTTACTTGAAATTTGTCAAATTTATGTACGTATCTACCAAAACCCATAAGAAACATTTAAATCGCTGTACTTTGTTTCCTTCGTTAATAACAGCGTTGTTACATCAAAAAACGAAAAAAATAGATTAGCTACTGCTTTCGAAGAAATATACTACAACTTTGGTTCGAAGCAATATTTTCAAATTCTAACAAACAAATCTGCGATTGCAAGGCGAAACGAGATAAGTCACGTGTTTTCATTTTGTAAGAAGTATATAAGAAATTTATTTTTGCGCACTTCTTTCTCGTAAACGTATAGACTCTACTATTTTACAGCGGCGCGTCGCTTTTTTCATTCCGTGCCACCTAAAATCGATATGTGATCAAAAATCACTTTGTATATACGCGATTTAACGTCTGAGAATATTTTACGTGCCAAAAGTTGACAATCGCTGTTCTAAAGCTCGACTGACGCGTAATTCCAATTTGTTAAAAATGTGACCTACGTCGTTTTTGCCTTGTAACCGCAGAAATATGCGTAAGAGGGTTGCGATAAGGTGCGTAATTAAATATTGAACTCCGATACCCGTTGCAATTCCGACGAGTTGCTTAGCATAAAATTGACAAATTTAATATAACATCTCCCCTTAAGAATCTTCTTCGCCTATTTAAAAATCAACTTACGAAGTTCATCGATGTTCCAGCACGAGAACGCGACTCGATTCATCCGTGAGAAGGGTAGAAACGAGATATCGAACGCGCCAACGGCTCACTGAAAAACCGAAAGCTGAAAACGACGAAACGTTATCTTTAATATCGTTGAATCGTAGGAAGACGGGAAAGGCCATTCCGATCGATATCTTCTAAATATAATATCCTTTCGTCGGTCCAGTCTCTCAACTCGCCCCTCAAACCGAGCTTTTCTCTTTCAACAACGCGTCGATGTCCTTCAAAATGTCGTCGGAGGCCATGTCCAACGTCAAATATTCTTCCTCGTTAACATTCGACAAGCTGTCGCAAGTCTCCTTTGGATCCTCCGTGCACGGGTACACGTCGACCGATTTCCTCTCGTCGTGCTTCTCCAAAGGCGTCTGATCCTCATCCGTGCTGCTATCGCACAATCTGACCTCCACTTCGTTCTTTCTAATTACACTTGAACCGACAACCTCCGAACAACCGCCCAATCTTCTATCCACGGATCGCGAATTCTCTTTTCCGAATGATTCCTCGGCGTTCTCCCCGATTTCTTCGCCACCCGCCGTTTCATCGGTGTTTCTCCGTTGCGCGGCTTCGCTTTCCAAAGACGTGAACCTTTTCGGAGATCTTCTGAGCTTAACAGGTGGAACGCCAACGGAAGATACTTTATTGCACTTTATTCTACGCCTAGATGTATCCTCCTCCTCCTCATCCTCGTCGCAATCTTCGCGCACCCTTTTCAAGCCCCTTGTGGAGATCGTGTCCCTAAGTTCGGTTAAAGTCTGCATGGCGTCTTTCAGAAAATCTACGCTGGATTCCTTTTTCTCCGTCGGAATCGTGGCTTCTGTGTTTGTCGGCTCCGCGTTATCGGGATCCGTCGGCTGAAGTGTTTTGCGCCTTTTCCGACGACGAATTTCTTCCAAACTTAGAACTTCGAAGTCCAGCCCACCCTTTTCGCCGTTCTTCTCTTTGCCAGTCGGGGAATACAGGCAGATCCTTCTGGTTCTACGAGTCTTCATTTTCCCACCACCCACGTCGTTCTGATAATCTTCGGTTTGATAGGAATAGTAAGCTGCGCTTTCAGCCTGGATCTCCTCCAAACGAATCTCCTCGTAGGTCTTGCAGTAAGGGACCCTCGGCTGCGGCTTTACCGGGGACGGAACACTTTCATTGTCTGACTCTGCAAGAAACATACCACGAAATTGCAGCGATCTATGGGTAGGCGATTAATTAACGAGATCGCTTCACACGTCGCTCGTTGCTCTGGAATCCTTAGATTTTTCTCTCGAAACGTGAAAATTAATTTTGGGGACTCTTTTAATTAACTCTGAGCAGAGCTTTGATCGTAAACTAAGGATCGAACCAGGATCCTCGGATATTTTTCTTTCTCCTTTCTTTTCGGTCGGGAACACGCTACAACTATTTTGTGTACTTTTTTTTTTTTTTTTTTAAGAAATTTTTCTTTTAATTCAAGATTAGAATTTTATTCGGTGCCCCGGAAATCGAAGATTAACGATCAAGAAGTATCCTTAAATATCTTTTGCTTTTCCTTTCTCGTTTGGTAACAATGTATTACTTTTTTTCCTTTCGATTGGAGGGTGAAAATTTTGCTTTACTTTTAGCGCCTCTCAAGCGTCTTTCGATATAGGAAATTACCGATTAAGGGCTCGTAATTGTAACAAGTTAGTAACTCTAAACGCAGAGCTTTACGTGTCGATTAACGATTAAGCGAAACTCTTAGAGATGTATTTCTCTTGCCTCTTTCTCATTCGGAAATCTCGCTTCGAGATTGAAAATTCGATTGCCTCCCGAGTCCTCCGTTTGATAAAGAAAATTTGAATCGAGGACTCTTAATTGACTCTAGGCAGAGCTGTAATTGTGGATTAGCGATTAAATTGAATCCTGCGACTCCGATTTGTCTTTTCTCTCTTTCGCTTACGTTTCTATCGTTTCTATATCGGACTGAGAACTTACAGGAGAATGTTCTATTTCTAAACGTTCGCAAAGCGGAAAATGTTGAGCTAGAAATAAGGAGAGTGTTTAGTACAATTCCAATACTTTCATCGATATTCCAGAAACATGAATTTTATCAGACGTGACGTTCGGTCTCAGCATCTCCTTGCAGCCAGCTTCTCTTTCCTCTCTTTCTATTTCTCTCCCCCTCTATCTTTACGTAACACTTCTTCCTGTCTCGTAAGACTTCTCTTTATTCCTTTTAAAGACGTATGCTTATTACTTCCTGATATTTAACTCTTTACAGAAGCCACAAGCTAGCCCTGAGTATCGGAAATCTACCTGCATCGAAACTCTTCGATCTTTCGATCAGGTAATTAAATCTTATGCTTAAAATCCAATAGGTGAATCACTATCGTCGTCATAGTTCTCCCTTTACATTCGTTTCCTCTCATTTCTATTTCCTCGTCTTTATTTTTGTTTATTTTCGTTACGATTGTATTCGAAAGGTCTCTTTGAAAATTCGTTATCTTCGACAGTTTTTCTATATGCAGTCTCCAGACTTCTATTTGCCAAACTCGATAAAAAGCAACAATTGGAAAATATTCCATCGGCCATCCACATGAATCGTATTGTAGTAATTCTTCTTGCTTTCCCTGTTTTCTTTTCTTTTCTTTTTTCGATTTAAGTGATACAAAAGCTCGACACAACGGAGTCAAAGAATCGTCAACGTCAGCGCTGTGCGCGAGAAAGAAAAGTTCGACGATTGAAAAAGCGTGAGCCGGCTTTCGAGATTACCAATATTCGCGACTACATTTCTGTCGTTATCCCCTTTTTCGTTTGCGTAGTAATTTTTCTTATTTCCGACTGTGTTTTCCGTTTTCTTTTAATTAAGCGATACCTGTCCACGAAAACATTTTACAAACGAAATCCGTCGTCCACTCGGTGCAACGTGAATCGAACGATTCAAGCACGAATTGGGGAAAAACGTACACCGCAATGCGTTACCAGGTGGAATTCACAGTTTCGACCGTTGCGCGTGCGATTTTTATCGCAGAAAGAAAAGTGATAAGTATCCGAAGATTCGGAAAATGTAAATCATTACGAATGAAAATATTCGACGGGTGGTCGAATGTCTTGAAAAACATTGAAACGTAATACGATCGATAAGTTAAGGGGAAATTATCGCTTAACAATTAATTATCGTTGCAAGAAAATAAGAAAAATTTTAACGTTGAAGATCGAAACCATTTTGCTATTTTGGAATTTATCCAGGAAAAGTTTGGCGTGTATTCCAATTTCTTTTTCCCCGGACAAATGCAAAGCAGGGTAAAGTATATTTGTTGAAGAAAATAATATTTAACAAATTTTCGCTGAATCATTAACCTTTTGAAGGAGGGGCTTAGCGAATTGTTGTCCAATTTTATTAAAAAGGTTGGACGGCAATTTGCGACAATCTTCCGCAAAAGGTTAAAGAATTGTGGTGTTCGCTCGTTGTAATAATTTCGCTTAGCTTCGGTGAACGGATTCCATACAACAAAAGCAAAGAAATCGAGAGCTGCTCCCACCAGCATGCAAAGACAATTCGTCTTCGATCGATTACGAGACACAAAGTTGCAGTATTATTATCATCGAATACAAATAACTAAGTATAAGAGAAAAGAAATTATCTTTGCTACGCTGGCGTTGTTTTCCCATTCGTTTCATGGCATCAAGTTTATTGAAATCCAAGTAATTGTCTCGATAAAAATTAATATTTTCCATTTGTTTACATCGATTAGTACGGAATTACTTATCGCATATTCAGCATATAATCTCTTTCTTTCTTTCTCTCACTCTCTCTCTCAATCAAGTCCCTCTTTGTCTTTTTTTTTTTTTTTAAATCAAAAAGGGACCTCCCGCCTTTTGTTTCGCCATTAATCGCCAAGTAAAGTGTTTCACAAGTTATCGTAAACCAAATCAACGACAATTTCTCTTTCAATTTTTAAAGCATTCCTTTCGTTAAGAATTCTTTAATTTCGTAAAATTTCTATAACACGCGAAATTAAGAATATTTTTCCCTTCAACCGATAACTTCGTAGTTGTTCATTTTAATTCCGGTAAAATTAAGGTGATATATTAGAGTTGGAAATTATCGTTGATCGAAAGGCTGTACGCGTGGCTTCCGTAACACGCAACACCGTTACCGGAACACGCGTTTTACAATTTAAGAAAAAGACTCAAGTCTTCGTGGGTAACAATATCGATATAACAGAGATGCGAATGACAAATAATAACGATCGCACCGCCATGTTTGCGACAATAACAATAAATAAGAAAGGAAGAGAAACAAGACAGAAAAAAAGTCATCGATCGACGAAGTAATACAATATATAATTCGAATAGAAAGACCATCTCCCGGATGGAGGACAATGATTAAGAACAATGATTGCAGGTGGACGCGCATGACAACAGTTAAAAAAGAAAAAAAAGAAAGAAATTAAAACCAAGAGAGGAAAAAAAGGAACAAAAAGTTGAGCATTGAATACCCCTTAAAATGGAGAGAACTTAAAAAAAAAAAAAAAGTCGCACGTAACTCGTGACGTGAAAAAGTTGAAAGAAAAGAAAAAGAATAAGTTTCCTTTCGGGAAAAAAACCAACCTTCGAAAAACATCGATATCTTTATATATCGAACGAAACAAAAAATAAAAGATTATATAAAGATCTCGTAATAATATTATTATTATTATTATTATTATTATTATTATTATAAGTTGCAGCGTGATGTATCGAGAAATTTTCAATGAAAATGTACTAAAAATAAATAGATTGAAATATTCCATGATCGTATAAAGTGATGCTTCAAATAGATTTTATAATCGACGACGAACCTCTTGCAAACCTCTCATCGATCTTTCAATCCTCGCGGGTGATTATAAGTGACATTAAATGCATCCATTGGTTAATCGAACGTAGATTGTTGACGGATAGAACAAATATTAGAAATTCGGCTATTAAACAGTGACTAAAGGTCGTCGCCGGCGACACGAGTCCAGCTTCTGATCCTTTTTTCTCTTTCTCTCTTTCTCTCTCTCTCTCTCTCTCTCTCTCTCTCGCTCTCTCTCTCTCCCTTTTTTTCTTTCCCTCTCTTCTCGCGTTTAAACGTTCTAAGTTTAAGCACTTTTACAGCTATTTTTCGTCTCTCAATAAGCACGCACACACGCACTCGCGAACAAATGACACGCGTTACAGGCCGTGTGCTTCGAAGAGGTCAAGCAATAATTGCACTTGCTGCATGAGAACGCTTCAAAAGACGATACTGTTCGAAATCCGAACACCATCGTTTTTCTCATCCGAACAAATTATCTCGAATATTCTGTTTTCCAACTGTGTGCCTGTTAATGTTTCTTTGTTTTTTTTTTTAAGCGTCTTTTGCCATTCTCTTTAAACTCTTTCTTCTTTCTTTCGTCTCTTTTCTCTCTCTCTCTCTCTCTCTCTCTCTCTCTCTCTCTCTTTCATTCTAGCGAATATACGCTTTTTGCTATTCCTCATCACACGTAAATATATATTACGAAACATCGTTACGTTTACGTTGAAAAATAATTGTTTCATGCAACAATATCAATAATTACGAAGGCCTGTAATTATCGAACAGACTCGATACTTTCTGCATATGAATATTCTGTGTGCACTATTATCACATGTTTTCCATTACTTTTTTTTTTATTATTATTATTATTATTATTATTTTTTTCTTTTTAATTCGAGAATAGATTGGATTTCATGGAAGTTGACTGCTCGTGTATCAATTTATTATTATTTTCTTTTTTTCTTCCTTTTCCCCGGCAAAATTCTTGACAAACAAAGAGAAAAGAGGAACGAAAAATTTAGAAATATCTTTCACACATACGCGCGCGCGCACACTCACACTTCATCGCCTAATCTTTCGCTTATTAATATACACGCTTTCCTCTCAGTTCCTTTCATCCTCCTTTCCTCCCCCGTTCACCTTTCTCCATCTCTAAATCACAAGTTTTTCATTCGCGTGTCTACGTACAAGAGCTACGTAGAAAATAAAGATGCTGAATTATCTCGTGAAGACTTAACTCGTCACGTTAATTCGTTTTTCTTTTTTCCATTCGAAATATTTCACGTGACTCTGCAAACAAACGCGGTCTGTTGTTCTTCTTTTTTTATCTTTTTTTTTTTTTCAGTTGAAACAAGAAAGAGAAATTCACTAGGAGGTGAAGACGAAAGTCTAGGCACTAGAACGTAGAATTCTACCCGTATAAAACCGCAGAATTAATCATGTTCGGGAACATCTGCCGAAGTGGACTTCAGCTTTACGATACGGCCGCGAAAAATATTATTCCTTAAGAAATATTCTAGAGGCTCTGGTGATCCGTTATTAGAAAAGCACGCAACCGGAAGATTACGGTAGCCAAAATGGTTTTAATTCATCTCGCCGGCCGAATTCGAGAGAAATGCATTTTCTCGCTCGCGCTATTTAACGCATCGTCGACGAGAGACGCGAATATGCGTTTTTTTTGTTCATTTCTCAAGCGTCAAAGACGAAAGACGCGAACTGAAAAAGAGTATTATAGTATCATCTATACGTGTATCAATCAATTTTAGACAAAAACTAGTCCGGTTTAAGTAGTTGCACGCATAAATCCCGAAATTGTACGGGACTTACGATTTGATCCGTTTTGCAGACTATCGTCAACAATGCGTTAATAAGTGGGACCTTTCGTAAAATTCGATGGAACCTATATAGCAAGCTGCTACGTTTCAGAAGATAGCAGAGCAAATGAGTAAGCTGAAACCTCGTCAGGGCGATGTCAACTAGAAATTGACTCTTTGCGAGATACCATAGACCGGGGATGTACGTATTTCTATTTTGTGACTCGTTTAGAGCTGTTTCACGCAACGATACTTGCATCGCGATACGCGTATGCTAGAGATCGACAATATTTTCGCTAAGCGCACGTTACAAGTTACTAGTAGTTTGTTATTTGTTTCTCGCGTCCGTCTCAAACACTGGTGATTCTCATTGGTGTTTAACATAATCTTCTTGAACAAATTTGCCCACCAATACGCAGCGGTCCTGCTCGCCTGCTTTCTTTTAAACTAACGAGTACATGTCCCGTCGATATTCATCATACGCGCGTATCGTTATACAAGTATCAGCGTGAAAGAGCTTCACTATGAGCAGCTGAAAAGATATCCCGCTATATTTGCGTTCCTCCGTGTCTCCTTTCCTTATTGGCTTTGCATCGTTTCGATCAACAAGGAAAATACGCGCGACCTATTTTTCTAATTGTGTCGCAGAAAGAGATATCTTTCCAACTCCTTATAGCAGACGCGCAGTCACACGCGTGCAATTAAGAATTTATATAGTTTCCATCAATTCTACGCCATATAAGAAGTTATCCATTCCATTTTCCCCGTTGAATATATCCCGAAAAATAACGATATTGTTCGCGGCCACGGGATAAAACTAAAATCCCATTCATATGTTGCCAAACAAATAATAATCCCGAATTCATCGTTCGCGAGATCGATGCTCGACATTCAGACACGGCGACGATTAACCTCGATCGTGAATATATCCATAGCAGTTAAATAGAATTATAATTAGTTCATCATGCTGTACGGTAGTCTCGTAATGAAGATTACACTTGTGTTTTTTTTTTTTTTTCCATTATATCTCTCATGCGGATCTAGGCGCAAATAGTATTCCGTAATAAAAATAAGAAATATATATATGTACATATATGTATGTCGTTTGCACTGGGATCTAGAATATTCTTATATCGAAAAATTCTACTTTTTTTTTCCTTTCTTTTAATGCTCTAATAATAAACGAAGCGACGTGTAATAATAGTACTCACAATGCGACTGAAACGGAAATTTACATGTACTATTTCACCAAGTTCCGCTCTTTTTACTTCTTTTTTTGTTTTTTTTTTTCTTCTTTTAAGAGTACGTATATTATTTATGTAAATATGTATCTGTGTATGCATGCAATACGTGTGTGATATAAAGTCGCTTCTTTCTCTTCCCTTAGGAATTTTCGCGTTTTTAGCGCAAGCGCTTATTCATTTCTCTATATCCGTGTATAGCTTCGTATAAATACATAAATACATACCCACACGTATGAATATCTATATTTATATATTTATACTTGTAGCTTTGAATTTATATTATTTAACCGTGTATTTCACTGTACTCCATTTCAATCTAGCATTCATTCGCGATCCCCGCTTTGCTTCCTTTTTGTGCTCAATAATTACTCGGAGGAAAACAAAGTAGGAGAATATCGTAATCGAAGAAAATTAATTAGCGAAAGAAACGAAACGTTGCTTAAATAATCCGTTACTCTGTTCGATTTCTCTCGATCAGCGTTACTCGCTTCTCGAACGAATTTCAATCGAAACTCGTTAAAAGAAATCTTTGGAAAAAAAAAAAAAAAAAAAAAAATGGTTCTCTTTCGATTTTCATCCGTTCATATTTCGTTTCACGGAGATCTCTATAACATTTTCAATCCAATGAACGCTTAAATTTCGCGCTAAACGTGTGCCGCATGTTGAAAATTACACGAGCTTGGAAAAGAAACTTGCAAAATTTTTAACGCGAGCATTTCGCAAGATTTCCGCGCAATTCAATGGAACGTTCGTTTCTCTCTTTTGTACATGCAATAATTTACGATCGATTTCCTCTTCCAGTACGATAATGCAAAGAAAATCTGGACCCAACGAGTCCGTACGCTATTATAACAAATTTCTTCGTCTAAACACGAATAGCTACACACGGCTGTTGCTCGTTTACTTATTATCCCATGCCATTTCGAAACTCGCTAATTCGTGTGGGAAGCCAAAACATATGAAGGCATTTATCATATTCATTCGCGTGTACGCACTACATATATAAATGAAGGCTGGGATATATTACGATTGAATCGGATACTGCTTATTCCTATAAATGAAAACCCAATCGTCTCGTATTTTGTCTCTTTTCGTTCTTTCTTTTTTTTTTTTTTTTTTTTTTTTTTTTTTCTTTTCCCCACCTCAAAAGAGACGCATCATTGTGAATTGCAATATTGCACGAAGAAAAAAAGAAGAAAGCACGTGTGTGCGAGTGTATCTGAGGCAGTATTCAATTCGCATAATTTCCTTTCTCGATATTTTACCGAGCTCAAAGCATAACCGTGTTAGAAGGACAAACAAAAATTAGTAGTACACCTTACACATCGGAAAGACAATCTGTTTTTTGTGTTTTTCTTTTTTTTTTCTTTCTTTCTTTCTTTCTCTCTTTCTATCACTTCGCTTGGGTTATGCTTCAAGCAAATCTTTCTAACAAAGAGGTATACTTTTTTTTCTTTTCTTTTTTCAAACAATCAAACATCAAACATATCAAAACTCAGTCTCGTTAAAAATGAAACGCAAACTCTCTGCTTTACTCTAAACCAGCCTCAGTTATTTAAGATCGGTTATCAAGAAATCTGTGCGAGTTCAAATTGTGTGTGGGTGGCAAAGCGACGACCCATAGCTATCTTCTTATTTCATCCAGTATAGATTTGCGTGGGTTTCGGTATTGTTTATAGCACAACGAAAAGACGTGGGTACTTCGATCTTGTTTTTTCTACTTATGCGGCATTCGGGAAAATTCAAGGCTCATCGCGCTGCCGCTGAAGAAAGATAGCCATAGGCAGTTAGAGGGCTACAGGCAAAGTTTAGATATAGCAGCCCCTGCAAAAAGTGATATTCAAATCTACGTGTTTTTTGTCTTTTTTTTTTTAAATCTTTTCTATTAATTTTTTTTTTTCGTTTTTTTCTGTTTGCAATTAGATCATCATGCTTGTTTTTTTTTGTTTTTTTTTTTTTGTTTTTTTGACGATACAATTACTCTCGACTTCTCTAACCGATGATGTATGATAATAATGTTAATTGTAACTGTGTTCCGATATAGATGTTTGAATTCCAATTATGACTAGCCAGTAATTTTAAATCGATATCAACGGGAACACAGTTCCGGATCAATCTAAATGTTGCATGTTATCCCTCTTCCCCATTATGTGATATACACTGTACCGTGTATATATAAAATTATACGTGTAATCGCTATGTATATTAAAACAACACACATCTTTGACTATAACTTTAAAGTGTAATATACACAAACGTTTGAAACGATCTTTCAAAGAAATCCTTCGCATATCAATATGATTTTATAATCTTATATTCTATCCAATAATAAAGACGACGATATAGATCACCTATTGCTTTTTTTTCTCTACTTATGTATTCTTAACTAATGAAATATCTTCTTGCACGTATCATCTTCTTCCATATACTTCTTTCTTTTTTTTTTGTTTCTCTTTTAAGCTAAATAAAAATTATTGATATTTTTTTACAATACGTATCGATAAATTCTAAGTAGTGCAGTCTTTATTATTGAAGAGGAAATTTAAAACGTATTTGGTGAAATTTACACAATACATCAACATGTGTCTGTTTTATCACTATCAAAAGCCATATTACTATTAGCAAAATATCATATTATAAGTTTTCAATGACATTAATGCAGCTTTTAAGCAGCTGTTTTTCTTGTAAAGAGCTTGACATTTTTTTGTTTTTTTTTCTTTTCTCTTTTTTAATTAGTCATATCAATTTATATATCTGAATGAAATAAATTAAGTAGTGAAGATCGATTAAGTATCGGAAATGTACTAACATTCCTGGTGCTCAATCAATGTAAAAATCTGTGACAACTTTTACAGCAAAGTAGGAAGTACAACTTATTATTCTTTCTTTCTTTTTTTTGCTCACTTTTGTATATAAAGTATTGTATATGTTCGTATATTTATACAAAACTTTACACTAGTCTATATAAACAACGATATCCAGTTGTTTCATATAACTTTATATCTGCTTTTATCCCTCTTGCTTTCGGTATTTCATTTAACACACTTTTCCTTTCTATGCTGGTTATTGGTCGATAGAAACTTACATTGTTACAATCAGGGCATTCCTAGCAACTTTAAAATCGTCTGTACGACGTCATTTCGAGATATGGGAACGGAAATCTTGATGTTTGAGGCTGAGAAGTTTGCTGAGTATGAATGGGTGAATATGATGGCTGCTGGAGGAGCGGAGAATTCTGTTGATTTTGTAACGGCGACAATGACTGACCAGGAGAATGTGACTGTAGATTTTGTGGATGAGAAAATGATAACGCATGGTGGCAAGGGGAAGTTTGTGAGTTTTGTACATTAGCCTGTGGTATGTTCAAGTTGTTGGTAACGTTGATATTATTTAGTATGTTAAGACTGTTAGAAACGTTATTTGGGATTGTCAGATTGCTCGGAATACTGAGTGTGTTTGGAATATTTATGCTCGTTTGTAGATTAGGTGGAAGGGAAAGAGTAGCCGACGTAAGGTAATGTACGCTGAAAGATGGACGGGGGGGCTAGTAAAGCCTCATACCTTCTTCAAATTTGACGATAAGAGGATCGACAGCCGGACTGCCGATAAAACTGCCTGCTTCGCTGCTTCCTCTACCTTGTTCTGACTCGGTGCTACTACCGTCATATTTTGTGTCATCTGCTGGCAATGAAACAAAAAGAAAATTTCGTACCATCAATAATAGCAACGACTTCGAATTATCGTATTTCGTGAAATTAAAGTATAGAGAGGGTACTAAATATACGGTCGCTACGAATAGTATTCGCACGTACCTCAATTTCTCAACAAGGAGATTTTTTTAATTAGACTGTATATTTCACGTGCGAAATGATAAATTTGCACAGTGGCATATTTTATGGTAAGAAACTTAATATATTGGAGCCTGGTTAATTAATACTTAAATGCAAAAATAAATGCAGTGATGCGCGAATACTTTTCATAGCCACTGTAAATGTGATAATTATTTAGAAAAGGAGATGTTTGAACGATTTCAATGATTGTTTAATATGTTGTAGAAATCAACATTTTGAACAACTTTTTTCCCCAAAAAAAGGTTAGCATTACCATTGACAAAGTACAGAGTAGATTACTCGTTTATAGAAAATATCATAACTTTCAAAGTAAAATACCGATTGTGCAAAAAAGCAGCGTTTGTTTTTTTTACAACCATTATAATTTAGAATGGTGGTTTTAAGAATTAGATTTAATCCAACCATCATCAAAGTTGATAAAATTAATCCACTATAATGCCATGTGACTTAAAAGTTACATACCTATATACTTGAACTTGTTGATGTTTATGTATTACTTGCATATCTCTGCTTTACTTCATTTTTTTTTCTTTATCATAATTATTAATCCTTGCTTTTAATGTTGGACAAAAGCTTTCGACTTAATTCTAATTTCTTTTATTGTAAAAATAAATAAAGTTCGCGTTATAAGTTGATAAATGAGGAAACTCCAATTCACCTCCTTTTCTAAATAATGACCATAAATGGTACCATTACAGTACCATAAATGGCACCATTGCAAGTATCATTGCAATATATATTCTTTTGAGCAAAAGTAGGAAAACGAAACGTAATATAAACACAGGTACAATGTAACTGTAAAATCTGATTACCTTGACGATTCAACCATTCTTGGTTCATTGTTTTTGATGTTAGATCAAAATTCTTCACTGGGTTAATTGGGTCACTTGTTATTTTACGAGCATTTTTATGCATAAATGAACAATGTGGTTTCCTGCAGCCTCCAGGCTGTTCTTCCCAATAACATGGAATAGACTTACGATTTTTCTATTCCAACAAAAACAAAAATTGACTGTTAATAATCTGTCTGAACTTTTGATTCGTATTTTATAATCGTTTTTTTTTTTTTTTTTTAATTAAAATGAGCTCACTCGTAATTCCATATGCCTGAAAGTGCAATGTTCATCGAGGCATTTACCCTGCTGCCAATATACACACATTGTTTCGCAACCCAAGGCAAATGGTTCATGTCTGAATGGACAGCTATCACCCTATAAACACAATTGTAGATTAAAAAAAAAAATTGGAAAAAAGTATAAGGAAGAAAGCATAGTATCTCTATTAACAGTTGCAGTGCTCAAAATATCAATACTGCAACCCACAGTGAAATTTTGTTAATATTTCAAATTATCTCACAACACTTCTTCTGACATGTTACAAGAGTAACATTTTTTTACTCTTTATACTTATAGTAACTGATAACGCGTAACTTTTAATTAGCATTAAAATTATTATTATTATGATTATTCTTATTATTGCTAGCTTATGCATATATATAAAAATATAAAATATACATCGAACCGTTTAAAATATTTGAAAATTCGAGGTAGTCACTGTACGGTGAAAATAAAAGTCGTAGTATAATAGGTAAATAAAGTGATTTGCTAATTATTTTAAAAAGAAGGATATCGTGGAGCCTGGCTCCAACATGGCCGATCTAACCTCGCGAATTCAATGAATCAGAAACAATATGGAACAAATTTATCGAGCATTTAGAATTTCCGTCGCGACGGCTGGACATTAATAAACGTTCTCCGAATACCGTTAACGATAAATACGTACCTTTTTGCATGTTGAATAATAGAAAAAATAACAGTCGGTATTCTTATGATTGTGCTCCATTTGCAAGAACTGATAGAAAGATGAGTGATCGTGTTCCTTACTGAAAGAACGGAAACGTATTAAACGTATAGTGATTAAACTCGTTGCATCGCGTAAAGGAAGCAGAGAAGATCAAAATATAACGTGTTACCATTTCGTGCGAAACATGATTAAGGCTTATAGTGTATCGTACCGAACCACTAGTTCCAATGTTATGGAAAATTGATTTGAATGCAAGGGTTTCGCACGTACCAGTATTTGTACTAACGAGAAGGACCTTTTTTTTAACGTATATTCGCTTGTATATTCATTACTTACGTGTGGTGGCAGTGATTCCTTGGGTGACTTCTTTTTTGCCCCTTCGCTTTGACCCACACACTAAATCGACTCGCACACAGATTCAAGTAAATAGTTCGACCGTGGCACTTGTCGCCCCTTTCGTTAGAGACGCTATTCGCTGCTACAGATATGATGGCGTAAACTTCCGAGTGAACACGAATATACGCGACCATTTTGGCGCCTCTTTTTTCTAATTTATCAGTGCCAATTGTGCCGACAGTTAACAGTGACTAAATACAGGACAGACCATCCATTTATAGGATACTGAAATAAATTTCAAACTGAAATTCGGATCGTGTAAAGAAGCAAAGGTTTGTTACGCCCATTGCGATTTAAAATGGTTCGTTTTAAGAATTATATTTAATTCGACCATCGAAGTTAATACTAGAACTACCGGCGATTAGAGTATTCTTATTTGCATCAAAGAAATAGACATGCCAGATATTTGTAAAACGTATGTGATTGAAGTACAATAAATCTCCATTAATACTTTGTACAGAAAATCAAGGAATATTCTAAAAACTGCACCGTTGCAAGTTTATATATAATTTTTATGGCAAATTTGTAACCAGTCATTTTGACTGGTTTGGTAGTTCTAGTGTTAATAAAGTTAACTCTCTATGCATGTACTTAACTTTCGTAACGTTTATCTTATTAGCATATTATTGTTCGATTCCCATTTTTTCCCTTTTTCGGTTATATCAACGCTAGCCACTTACATATGCAGTATACGTATTAATTCCTAATTTCCAGTTTGAAATGAAACGTTTCACTTACGTATATACTTCTATACACGTTTCTATAGATCTGCCTGTTATAGATCGCGTATATATATCGGAAACAATTAATTCGCGCATACTATCGCTATAATTATTATTACACAGTATCGAAACATTTATATTTATACTGTTTCTATATTAATAAAAATTGTCTTCATCCGTACGTCGAGAATGTTTCTAACTTTTAAGTGCTTTAGCGAACGGGTTAATATCTATTCATATTATTATAGAATTAAAGCATTCTTATATAAGCATTATTATAGAAGTCGAGATTATTAATGTTATTAATGTACACTATGTTAATTAATAGAAGCAAATATATTTGCTCTTTTTATATATATCATAGAAGCTTAAAAATTTAGAATATTTATCACGGAAATTTAGAACAAATAAATTTTATGAAAATAATTAGTAACAGCGGTAACTTAAATATTGTATACGAATAAATAATATAATACTTATAATATTTGTTGCTAATTATACAACTTTTATTTGAAAGACAGAATTTGAAATAAAAATGATTATATTTACTATTTCTTCAGTTACGCTTACGATAATATTCGGGTATTAAGATACGATTATTGAATAAAAATTGATTCGTCTCAAATTCAAGCACAATTATTCGTATTAAAACTTTGCAAAAGAAGTCGAAAATTCAAATTTTATTAGTTTATTTGTATCTGTAGCTTTATAACAGATTCTTATAAACCACAATATACATTTGTTATAATATGTACTTGAAGAAAAGAAATACAAAATATTCAGCCAAGGAAGCGTAAAAAAATAATTCCCTTAAGCTGCATTAAATTCACACCTAACCGTTAAAAAGTATGGTGTATAAAATGATACTTTCGGTAACTACAATTAAGTGTTAATGATAATTTATAGTTTAAGTGCACACTTAAAGTAATAACAGTTACAAAGTGTAGTAGAGATGTTAAAATATGATATTTTTACAATATTGAAAATATATACTTTTGAAACCTTTAACACTTAGTATATATAAATATTAAGTATAACATTCTAAAATCCTTATCTATTACTGATACATAGAAACGGAATTTGAAAAATCAAACTAGAACAGCTAAACAGTTCTAAAAGAATTATAATTGTTTTAGCTATACATTTGCCTGAGCCATTAAAAACCATTCAAAAACACCGTTCGTATCTTGAAATATATTCGTATAAAAACGAATAAAAAAAAAAGTATCGTTAATTCGAGAAATTATTTAACAGATTCGTAAATATAGAAAATGAAAAAATAATTCGCAAAGTATCCAGTGTAAATATTTTAAAGAACATTAAAATGATGATATCTTAATTTTATTTTGTTATAAAGATAACTTATAGTCAGTCACAAAACCTGAACTTCTTAGCATTTTTTTAAATGACATATATATATATATATATATATATATATATATATATATAGCTTAGAAATAATGTACATCTTACATACGACAATATAAATATTGTGTTTCCAATGAAAATGTTAGCAGGAATTGAAATACGCGATATCGCGAAGAAGGAAGCATTTTAAGCTAACATTGTTAACAAAAAACAATCGGTTAAATTATAAAATACAACAATATAATACATGTATAATGTTTTGAATCGTATCCGAATCTTAATAATACGTAATTGGACAAGTAATAAAGTAACAAAAATGCGCTGTTAAGTAAAACTTGAATATTTTCATTGTAAAATATGAATCGTAAGAATCTATCGGTGCTTCAATTTGACGAAGTATATCTTAATTTTATTACATGCCCTGATATGCGGTATATGTACATACAATTATAAACATACAGTCTGTTCTACTATAATACAAGTTACATATTTCTGTGTAACGAAATACAGACTTTTCCATGATAAATGCACGCAAGAGGTATACGATAAATGCACAAATTTTATTCCCTCTATCAGAGGAATTCTTCTTGGAACGCGCAACGCTCGATCGCAAAGTAGCGTAATTTGATCCGGGATTAAATATCCGTGTGAGACAATATATAAATGTAACACCACAAATTCTCTATTTTCCATTCTTCCTTTTTATATAAATTTGTTGAACATATTCGTAAGAGTTTTCTGATCAAAATAAGGCCAAACACGATATAATTTGGATTATATTTACTTATATAATAAATTCATAACTTACATGTATAATATAAGTAAATTTAATGTAAATTATACCGTGTTTGATGTGAGTTTAATCAGAAAAGTCCTGAGCGATGTGCATTTATCGTGGGAAGTCTATAGAATGTTCTTAACACATTTTGCGTCTCATTTTCCATTCCACGCGCCTTTCTTAGCCGCCGGCAATAATTCTTATATTTTGATTTATAATTAGGATAGATGTCCCACGTGCTGCCACTTTAAGTGTATCGCTTTAAGCAACTTCATTTTATTATTTTAGAAATTGTTTAACCCACGTATCGTTCCGGTTTAGAAGCGCAACATTGGCTAACATCTCTTTTATTTACGATGATTTTTTTGTATGTTACATACGATCTATTACGTACTACGTCATTGAAAATATATAACAAAGTCCAATATCTCTTGTACTGTCATTTGAAAAGTTGTCACCTAAATGGAAATGATCCTTAGATATATTAGCACGTCAGCTTGTATGACGGATAGAAAATAAATTGTAAACGCCGCGCTTTTACTGCATCATAATAATATCCATACTTTCTACTTACATTAGATTAATCGCGTTTTTATGCTTAAATGACACAATTCACCATCTAATATTTCCTTTTAAACATTAAATATAAGCATATATGCAGCGTCCATGTGTTGTTAAATAAAAATGAAGTCGAAATTTGGTACTGAAATGTTGTTAGGCTCGATTCTTCGTACATTCGTTCGCTATTGAATAAACGAATTCAAGTGACAATTATAGGGACACTGGCAGTACGTGATACATCTATCCTATCTACATTTCCGAAAAATTGTTACAACAGAAGTAGTCGATATATTGGTTCGAAATTTTAGCAACGCGTTACGGTATGATTACATTAATTCGTAGTCTAAGTCATTAATCATTTCTCGAGTGCTTATAGGCGCCTGTTAACAATAAAAGGGTTAATAAATGTGTTATAGTAGAGAAGACTGTTTTCGTAAAAAAAAAAAAATTTTTTTAAAAAGTATAAAAAAAAAGAAGTCTAATTTAACAATTTTCATCAGTACATACTACAAAAATACCTCATTGTTTTGTGACAAGAGGATTGACCAGCAACCCATCCTAAGAACTAAATTTACAGTAATGAACAATGATGAAATGTCAAGATATCACAACAGTACGTTACAACGAAATTATTACTCCATTATAGTACACCATTAGATTGTAATTTGTTTGCTTTAGCTTAGTCCAATATTATACACTTTCAAGGTAAGATGATAAATATCGATCAGTGTATACCCTTACGTTAATGTAATTATAGGAAATAACACAACATCGATTTTCCACAGTCTTATCAAAACGTTCCAGAGATTATCACTGTATATCGTATATTATAGTCATTTTCATAATCATTCTAGTTTAGTAATCAAACGAATCGCTGATGAAATATACGAACAATTCCACCGTCTCATTTTCAAGCTAGACAATCTACCCGTAGGCTCGAACAACACATCATTCAATATCTATTAATATCTCGCATTCGTTACAACATCACGTTACCGTTATTCTTTTTCCATTCAGTTTTTTTTTTTTTTTTTTTTTTTTTAAGTTACATACGAAATTCGTCGAAACATTTACGACGAGAACGAAAAGTATTTGTAAAAAATTTATATTCAATTCTCTGTTTTGTATTGTTTCTTTTTTTTCGCGCGCTAAGTAACAACCACTGCTATAAAATCAAACATATATATTGCGATATTTTTGACTAGCATACTATAATAATTTACGTCGTGTACATTTTGTATCTATATATGCAACAAATATATATATGTGCAAATATTAACAACCTCGTATATACACATCGCTCTTCAACGTACATATTACCACATATAGCAAATATACGCATTTACATTACTTACTCAGGATATTCGTTTCGTTACTTTTTCTCCCATTTCTTTGTTTTACGAATGAAAATGCTAAACACTGACTACTATATTGCCATTATTTATCGCCTTGTACTTGCTCGTAATAAGAAAACACTATAATCACGTAAGTGCATCTTACAGAACCGAATTCTTTCTCGAATTGTTGTATCGTTAACCCTTTGCACTCCGTTCACTCTTATTATGGCAACGTGTATAAATTTCCTCAAACCTTTCATTTTTTTTACTACATTTTTAGCTCTCTCGAAACAAACAAAAATTCTTGGCAATTTTTTGCCTTTTCACAATCAATTCTTACGAAAGTGTGTTTGTAGGTAGCGATAGATCGTGTTACTCCAGAAGTTTCGAGTACAAAGGGTTAAATAGCTGAACGGCAGTTACTAGCATAATTATGGTAGACAAGATAATGTAGAACGTAGGGTTATTGTTTTGAACCGGGTATCAGAGATATCCTCGGGTACTCATGAGTAGTGACGGCACTTGAAACGCTTTGAATCACTTCAAATGCAATTCAAAGCCAAGAAGTATTAATCGTCTTGCAAATCTTAGAAGTCTTGAAAGTCTTAGAAGTCTTAGAAGTCTTGAAAATCTTGATCTTAGAAGTCTTGAAAGTTTTAGAAATCTTAATAATCGTAGAAGTCTTGAAAGTCTTAATGGTCTTGAAACTTCTTGAAAATCTTGAAAGACTTATTAATTAGGCTTTGAATCGTGTTCGAAGTAATTCGAATTTATCGCTCGGTACACAGTATCCATTCGAAGCGACTCGAAGCGTTTCAAATCCTATCACTACCCTCGAGAAACTCGGGTAATTGAAAATTACGCGCGTATCCGAATATCTCGTCATACCAACAGCTCTAGTAGAAAGCACGAAGTAAACGTAAGAAATATGTACTACAATAGTTGTAAGTATTCGTGTGTTTCACTTGTAAAATTCAAAAATAAATTCAACGTATTATATTTATCTAACAACGTAAATCGAAGATTTTTGTTACGATTGCCTTCTTTCCCTTTTTTAGTTGAACTTAAATCATACTAACACGCATATTAATTTAACCCTTACACTGTAAACCAGGATCAAACTGACCCCAGCTATTTTTATCCAAAATCATGCATTTCTCGTTTTCTTCGTTTCATATAATTGAAAAGGTAATATACTTAACGAACGAAACTGTTGTACAACTTTCCCTTTTCATTCTCAATTTAGAATGTTCAAAGATGCTACTAGAATTTCTTCCGATTTTTTCCAGAGTCTTTCACCGACTTAAAAACCCATGGGGTCGATTTGAGTCCTGTTTACAATATCAGGTGAACAATAAAACACGTTTACAGTGCAAGGGTTAACCCGTCTGCATTTTCATCCCCGGTAACATGAGAATGATTTTAAAATGAAGAAAATTATTATTACGACTTATTCGAACTACAACATTTGGAACAATCGAAACAGCTAGTATGCTATCTCTTCGATGACCAAGACGCGCGAGTACCACTGCCTGGACCACTTCCGATAATTTGATTTTGAAGCTCTGTTACCGTTTCCTGTAAAACTCTCTTTTCCTTCAGAAGCAGCTGTATGTCTTCTTGCGCTGCGCTCAAACGAGATTTGATCGTGTCAGACTCTTCTTTTATGCGTATCAATTTCGTATTCTCTTCCGATAATTTTTCTAACGCATCGATGCGACGTCGAAGCTCTTCATTGTCTAACTTTAGCTCCTTACTGGTCTGTCTCAAAATGTTTAATTCCATTTCGTGATTTACGACGCTCGAAGACGTCTGATTATCATTGTTCGTGAGCGTCACGAGTGAGTTACTTTCGCTCAACATGCCTACTAAAAACAAAATTACTCGATCAGATCGCGATGATGAAGAACGTACAACGACATAATAGTCTATAATCATCTATACAACAAATGAAAACCTTGTGCTGTTTAATAAATAATTGCTTTCGATAAATTAGGAAATGAAATACTTAAACTTTTATTCAATACACGTGGTGAATAAGCTACATTTGTACGATCCAAAGAATTCGTGAACGATAAGCGATACTGATAAAAACGATACCGCAACACGCTTGACGTTTTATACTTCTATACTTTTTTTCTCTCCATTCATGCTAATTCATAAATCGCATACTTCTTAAATATTCGAGTAAGCAAATGTTCTAAGCAGAAATCATGTTCTTTTATAGATTTGAACAAAAAAAAATTAAAAACATGCCTGATTAAGTGCAAATCTAAAATTCTATTTTATTCGTTATCTTATTGAACAATGTTGTTGAAGCGATATATAAGTTCTACTACTAATTGTCTAATTGTTTCATTTTAATGCTCACATTAGAAAGGCCATCTGAATGCACAGAACAATTACACACTGTATAATATTAACTTCAAACAAAGTAAATCAATTTTTAAATGAATTTGCCACTTGCATATACTTTTAATACCTACTCTATCATTAAATTACTATACTAGATCACTAACTATATATATATATATACGTATATGTATATTATTTCATGTAAATTACAAGTGGCGCATAATAGTAGCAAGATTTCACGACACGTGATCACTTACCAACTGGTTCAATATGAAAAACTCCATCCGCGTCTCGCACTACTCTAAGTTTCGAAATATTCAAATCTATAGGAATTGGTCCTGGCGAAGTTATATTATTCGGAGGACGATCTTCGTTTAAACGTAGCGATATACTCTCTAAGTATACCTGCAATAAATATTTGACAATTTTGTAGTAAACTGGAAAGCAAAGATCTTTTATATATATATTGAATATTAGTAAGTAAAAATTTGTATAAAAATATTTTAAATGTAATGGAAATACTTATTTTTAGTCTAAAGCAGGAAATCTGTATTAGGAAAGTTTTTAATATCGTTCGTAAAGTGAAGTTAAAAAAGTGATAAGCATTAAAGTATGGATTTACCTGCAATGGAATCGGCCTAGGTATAATTTCATCCTCAATTAAGTCTGTAAGTCCGCTTATCGAACTCATCGACAAGGCCATCGATATATTAGTAACTTTAACTTCTAATTTGTCTTCGAATAAATTCAAAACGCTTTGCTTGTTATGAACGTCGATGGCGGAAGAATGCACTTCCTGTTCGGCTATGTTATTTTGATTTTGATTTCGAGGCAAATGCATATTTTTATTATTCACAGTCCGACTAGCTTGTGATAATTTCCAAGAGTCCGACTTGCATTTCAAATCGTGATCCAAGCGCAGCTTGATGCATGATCTACAGTTAGAATCTGAAGGTAATTCGATCCAACCTCTAGATCGTGCACTGAATTTTGTCTAATAAACAGAAAATATTCAAGGATAAATTTGCAAAGATCATACGTATATTAAAAAAAAAAAAAAAAAAAAATATATATATATATCGCTAAGATGTAACAGAATTTATTTGTTGGTTTAATTCGTAAATTTGGAATACATTTGAAACTGATGTTTGAAATTTAAAAGCATATAGAAAATAAATTAGAATTTTCAAATGCAAAGCTTTGTAATTAATTATTATTCGCATCTATTAAATAACAAAATAATGAATCTTAATTTCAACTTTCTTGTTAACGATACGCTAACAAATTTCGTCAAGAAACAGACTATAAAACTTTCGTTATGTTTAGGTAAAAATTTAATTAAGAATATTGCGTACTATTAACTTTTAATACATTATTCGTGTAAAACAATATTGAAAAGATTTTAAGTGATAAAAATGACTAAAATTTATGTTACAGAGAAAGCTATTTTTTTGTATAATTTAGTTAAATGTATGAAAATACATTTATAATCGCATTTAAAAGCTTCTGAAATTCATTCCAGCTAAGCATTACTTCATACCATGCTACATGAACTTCTCTTACAGTTCCAGTACATGTACTCGAAAAATTAAAAATTAAGAAGCTTTAATAAAACCTTCGTCGTGAAACCAAAAATGTATACTTAAAAAATGCTTATATAATTCGTTTATTTATATAAATAAAAAATAACGATAAAATACTGACTGCTATTTATGCAACTTAATAATTTAATAGTAAAAGTTTATATACATGTCACATACTTTACAAATTATGGTATCTCTCTATAAACACGTTCGCTTAACGTACCAGTTTATTCATTATTTCCTTTTATATATAGAACACTTTTAATTTAAACAAATTTGTATAGTATAGTGACATAATTATCCCCTTGACGACCATACCAGTATTAACACGATTTTAATTTTCTGTCAAATTTCCTTTACTCCGAGTTTAGACGGTCCTACTTTGTAAGCCGAATTTACACAAAACTGAATAATACTCTTGCGTGAGAATACGCAATAAACTTTATAAGAATATATCACTTTGTAAAAAAAACAATGAATATTTGACTTGCAATTTTCTATTTCATTATTTTTCCTACGCAAAAATTCGAGAATATTTTGACCAGGATTGGTAAAATAGAATTCGGTCCTCAAGGGGTTGATTCGAAAGAGTTAAACATGCAATAAAAATGTACAAAATACAAGGCATTTAGTACAAATAAATATATAAGTATTTTGCCAATACCTTCCTCTTGACCTGCCACAAGTGCCACATAAAAACATTCACAAGAGAAGGAGAGACGCAGGAGAAGCATGCAAAAAAGTTAAAAGACAAACATTGTATAAATATACATATATAGTATAAAATGTTTTGTAATGTATGTGATATGAAGCTAGAAATAAAATCGAAAGTCTCTGTGGCACACAGAAGTATGTAACTAGGAATAAAATGTTAGTCACTGATACATTCCAGTGGTAGAACTTTATACAAACAAATCAAACGTTATTCGGACAATATACTGCGTTACTGTTGTTTCAGTGTACTTAAAAATCTCACCGAATTGTAATGGAAATTTCAAAGCCATACTTCTTTTTTTTTTACTCTATGAACGATTAATATTCGTGTTGGTCGGAGAAGTATCTCAACTCTTTACGTACGTAAAAAAAGCACTTTGTACAGTGTGTATAAAAACGTTACAACTTTCTAATGAAATTATCGTATGAAAGAAATACTAAAGAACGATACCAATTTTCATTGTAGCGGTATTTAAAAACTTCGATATTTAGATCTATTTAATAGATTAAAACTAGCATATTGTATATGTGATCAGCAAACGAAAAGTTTACCAATTAAACTAATGGAAGATCGTCTCACCTGAAATTCATCCCATGGTATTGACGAGCATTCGTCGTTGCCGATATTTGAAACTTGAACTTTGATCGATGATGCGTATCCCGAAGATTGTTGCACGAATTCAACTTTGGACAATTTAAATGTTACCATAGATACCTAAAAGAAAAGCAAAATTATAGGCGATCAAGATATCGATAATATCAACTCTGTATTGTAAATTTACAGTCAGTCGCAAAAGTCTACGTACGCTTGTAAATTTCAAATATTTCAAAAATCAGAAGAGCTTCGATCGTTTCAAGAATATTCACTGTTCATTTCAGATGAAATGCAGATGCAAACAATCTTTATACTTTCCACTGTGGACGAATCATCCACAATGATAAACATTGCATTCATCCGCATTTCATCGAATGTGAAAATCTAAAGTGAACAATGAACGAAGTAGAACCGCTCTCTACTTTCGATGAACTGAACGCGCTTCGCGGATGATTCATTAATAGTGAGAAGCAATAGCTCTCGCTATTTCACTAGCTGGAATTTTGAAAACTAGTGAAATTAAGTCAACTACTGGATTAGTGTAAATACTCTAGCTTTCATCTTTCAGAGTCGCTACGGACAAAATCGTCCGATCGTCATCCGTGATGCACATCCAAAGCGTAAAGTCTAAATTCGCTCCTAGGTTCGATTAATTTAGTTGCGTTTTACAAAAAAATATGGATTTGCATAAAAATCCGCAGCCTAGTTGTTACGCGGGATATAAACTTACAATATCCTTCCGTTTGCATACACTGTCCATAGATTTTTCGCTCTGAGTATCGGGTGTTTCTTCCACTACTTCGCTAGCTTCTTCCACCGCTGTTACTCTTATCGAATTATCAACGGAGAACATAGCGTCTATCTTTTCCTGATCTTGAAGATTAATTAAAACGTAATTCTCGCTATCGGAGCTAACGTCGCTTCTTATAGACACGGTGTCACTGCTACCGTCTTCCGGAGAAGCTTTTAATGCTGAATCGATAGACGTCATCAAATTGCTTAAACCCTTTTTCATGGAGGAAAGACCAACGTTGAAATTATTTGGAATGAACGGTGTATTCGAAGACGAATCTCCTTTGCCGTGTTTATGCGAACCGTCAGCTGGATATCGTAAAGTGGGCAACGCTTTCTCTTCTTCGATGCCAATGCATTGTTTCTCGTGCGACGTGTTACCTATTTGTTGGTCGTGCTTATTTGTACCGTTCTGTTTAAACGTGACCACGGTTTGCGGCGTAGTGGCCGGATGCATAAAATCCATGGACAATACGATCGACGATATATCGCTTTGCGGCGTTATAACTTCGGTGTTGGTTAAGTTCATTTTCTTAATACTTTCAACTCGGTCCGCGGTTTGCCATACGAGAGACGAACCCGGAATATCGTCAGCTATGCTGGAAGAGTCCGGCATAACGGATTCTAAATCGCCGCCGGAATTTTCTTTGCCGGGAGTATGCGACGGCATGACGAACGTTACTTCTACTTGCGGTATCAGAGCACCGATAATAAGCGAACTATCAGAATCGACCTTTAATATCTTGTTGGAATCGATGGTTAAATACGTTGCCATTTCGGATAAAACTTCCGACAGCCTCAGCAGAAACAAATACTGGTAGTGATTTATCTGGACGCTAACTAAATTGCTTATGTAGGCAAGGCCGTGAATGTCAGCGGTAGGTTTTTGTTCCGTTGAATCTTTCTCTGGCGGATTCATCGACATATAGCACCATAAAGTTAAAGGAAACGCGTCGAGAAATGGTACGGGACGATTTTGTCCGACCGCGCGAGCACCAAGGAAATCTCCCCAAACGGGTTCTAAATTGCAACACCATACATCCTTCGCTTCAGTCCATAAAAGTTCTCGATGTAATTGTCGTACTAATTCGTTTACCGAATTGCTGCTGAAATTGGGTGGTGGGTGACGAATATTATCCGTGCCTGTAATGAACAAACGAATATAGAATATACGTAAAAATACACCTGGGACTCCTTTTACACGGTACTCTTTTTATAGTTTTAATGTTACATGGTTTTCATCAACGCGCGTTATTCACAGTTACAAGATTACTTTTTTTCTTCACTTTACTACTTTTTTACTTTATTGCGCTTATTATACATATTATGTTTATCCGTTAATATTTACGATATGCAAATACGATAAAATTCAACAAATTTAAATACATGGATATGTAAGTTTTGAGTCACATACATTGTAGAGAGATACCTTTATGAATTTTAACGAAACGCGGTAACAGAATAATATTTTATTATTAGTTCGCGTTTTTTTAACACAAGTTTTGTACTTCGTTGTCAATCGATGTTTGCTTAATTCTTTTTACACGACTTTTGATACGCAATACGTTTTCGCTGTGTAAAAAGACTTTTGGTTGCATTCGCAATCAGATATGCGTGTAAGTATAAAACCTTTACCTGCACAATGCGTTAAAAATTTGTCCGTTAAAACGTGAAAATCGTCCGATTTGTTTGGAAAGTTCGAACCAAAGAACATCTGACCCATTTGAAAAGCATTTAGACACTGCGCTAAATCTGCTCTCGAAGATCTTTCCGTGGATCGAACGTTCGTTATCGATGCTCTAGAAGTCTGAATGTGCAACGATTTTGGCCTGTCTTTTTGATTGGGATAATCTTGTTGACTTTCGAAAACTACCTGTAAGAATGACAATTACGTTACGAATACGATAGAAAGAGATATAAATGTATATAGGGATTAAGTATTTCAGAACTCACTCTTGGAAGTATGGCTTCGATCTTTACATCAAAGTACAATAAGTTAGTGGAAGTATACGTTCCTTGTTTATCTTTATTCATTAAAGAGTGATACAAGTTTAATGCAAAGGAATTAAACCACAAGCAGGAACAGACGTCGAAATTTACTTGGATGGGATTAAGTTGTACGTAAAATTTTGGTGGTGGCACTAAACAGTTACAAAATATAGATGATTATAGATCAACTTCAATTTTTTTATAATTCAATTAAAATATTCTTCATTCTTCGCGGACGGATGTCACCAGTGAATAATCCACGTTTTTTAGTTGAACTCAACATTTATTTTCACCAAGCTCAATTACCTATCCTGCATTTAAATGTGATTATCGTTGTTGCGTAACACTTTATATTTACTTTACACCCTTGCTTTACAATTTAAAGCTCGATCTTTTGATCAAATAAATCCCTCGCACCCGTTTGAAAATAATGGACTACTTATTGGTGCACCTAATAAATAACGGTAAGATAAAAAAATACGTCATTTACGCGTTTACTTACACGGAAATGTAATGTCCCCCGGATAATAATAATACGTAAATTCAGCGTGAAGGATGGTAACATCTTCTGGAAGACAAAACCGATCTCTGTCGCCTATGGAAAATAAAAGTACTTCAGTGAAAGCCACGAGAAATGGCTTCTGTTCTTCAATGACATACATGCGTTATGAATATACTCCATGCAACGATAAAAATTCACATAATGTTATATGTCACATATCACAAAATGCAAACGGTAATAATTGCATGAAGTATAACGATTTACATGTACCAATATAATATTGTCCATGGAAACTGTAATATGAGCATAACAACAAATTCTTTTATTGCGTGTTCTCTTAAAAGCTACAAAACATATATCTCGTCCTCCCTTAATAACATATGCTTTATGTTAAACGTACTTTCACGAATTACTAGACTGTAGACTTTTATGCAAATTCAAAAATGTACGGCCACATTTATGAAGAAATAGAATCTTAACAGAAATTTGTTTTACCTTCTAAAAATGATAAAAACAACTTGCACTTCCGATATTTTACATATTTTTGTATACTATGATTTGCGTGCAATTTTTTACACATTCAACTTTTCCATAAATGCATAAAAATCCGCAATCTACGTGTTACTATTTTACGTATCAGCGTAAGAAATAATATTACACTTACGATAGCTGAGAAAACGTATTATCTAATGTTCTATGTAATCATCATACCTACGTGTATTCCATATCATTTTTTATCTTCCAAAAAAACAGACAATAAAAGATTTCGTTGTACATTTTTGCTTTAAAGAAGCAAATTAAGCTGTGATTATGTTTCAACTATATTTCAATTCAACTTCGGATTACTTTCTATTCGCGCGCTTTGTATCTGCCACTAAAAATGTTTCGCGCCAAGTTGTAAATTAATGTTAGATTATGTAAGACATACACGATACGGTAACATAACACACGAAGCAACAAAACTTCTCAAACATGAAAGCTATTATGTTTAAGTAGGTGTTCGCAATACGATATTAATATAAATATACTACAACTATTTGTAATTTGTACCTGATGTATGTTTCTTCCTTGTCTGAGCTGTGCAATTATTAAACGGAATAATTATTGATATTATACGAACGCTTTGTAGGGTGGATAATTGTTCAAAAATAAACCTACTACTAAATTAACTGAACCGCAATCGTCGCGAAAGTTACACGTACCTGTAACGAATTCTTTTGGTACAGGATTACGAGATGTCGTGGTTACTTTGTACAACGTAAAATCATTGATCCTTATTACGATGCACGTTGTCATTAATTTAGCGAGCTGTTCCAAAATATAATTCTTTACTGGATTGCCGCTAGGATGTTGCGATTTTCTTTGCTCGTGAGCAGCCGTGTTTGCGTTTTGGGCTTGATTACCTTTTTCCAAATTTTCTCCGGAACCTTTCGCGTTATTAACTAAATCAACAACGACAAATCAAAATTGCTTATTAAAGTTAAAAAAATTAAATCATCTATTATTCTCTTAGATATACACCTGTAACGTTTCCTTGACTTCTAGTTAAAGGTGAATGTTGCGTTCGACCAGAATCAATGAGATCCATAAACTGACTTCTAAAAGAACTTAAGGATTGTTGCAACCATTGGCTGTGCGGTGTAGCATTCTCTTTGTACTTGATCCAATGCTTTCTGTCAGCCATTGCTAAGTGATATGGATAATAGTCAACTTGAAACCTGACTAGCGAGATTTGCAGGGCACCGCCATCCTTCAAATCAGGATGAGAGGATCTCCCATCTAAATGATATCGAGGTATTATTATTGCTGCTCGTGTCTTCTCTTTTACAATTTATATATGTTTATATTAAGGACGAGATACTCGAAGCTCCTCGAAACTCAACAAATTTCGAGTCATGTGATTCAAAACTCTCGAAATCTAGGTGAATGATAATTTGTATAAATAACGAGAATATTTTCACGATACGAATTTACTTAATTAATAATCCGATTCAATTTACATTTAGGGTTCAGTTTCATTTGAATTGGTACGACTTCACCGATTCATTACAGTTGTTCATAAAACGTAAAAATATGAATAATTATCTCACGAAGTTTTTTCGCTTACTCGATTACTTAAATTGTAATCACATTTAAGTTTCGTTTAATTATGTTCGATAAATCGTTTGATTCTTTGGAAATGAATTGTTAAGGTTTTAATTCCTGACAAAATTTTAGAATCGAAAGAGTTTCGAAAATTTCGAGTCTCGACGGTTTCGAGACCTCGCAAAGTTTCGAATGCGAGTTCCGCGAGCCTAGAAATTAGGTTTCGAATCGTCTCTGATTTATGTTATATTTACTTACTGCCAGCATCATCGCACAAGTGCAAATCGATTCTTTGACAAAGGAAATGGTACGATGTTTCCACGACATCGTATTTCGTAAAGATTTTTGAGATAACAGAACTATATTGATTTTTTGTTCTCGACTGTTGAGATATTTGTGCTTGATACTCTGGCAATACCTTAACACATTAAAATATACTTAAATACAATTTGAAACTATTTTTTGTTTCTCTCCTTCTTCTGATCTCGCGCATTTACAAACCTCTAATTTTCTAGCTGCTTTAGTTTTACGTTCTAAAATTGTAGCTTTTTCTATCAGTCCTCCTAAAGAATCAATAAAATGAAGAGCTGCCTTCAATTGTGAATCTGTCAGAACCCATAAAAGGTCGTCTAATATAAGAACCAGTCTTGATCCCATCACAAAACAATCTAAAATGCAAATACATAGATCGCTTAATATAGGAAGCCAAACGATTTCTAGTTTCAATAGGACTATGCCCAAATAACGAAACAGTCCCGTTCGTGAAACTCTTAACCCTTTGAGCGCTATGAACGCATATATACGGCCAATTTTAAATACAACACGTAGAGTTTACAAAAATTCGAGACACTCAACACACGGAATACGTAGTGTAAGTAAAATGTTCGTCAAATATAAATTTAGTAGGATCGTAGTGATTAATGAAAATCACGATATTCGTATTAAATATCATGTACGTATAAAATTATTTAACGCTCAAAGAATTAAATCCATTCTTTACCTGATATTCTTTTTTTAATAGTAATGCGACATCTCGCTTGATTCGTAAGTAAACGTAACGGCGTGAGATTCTTATCTTTAGTACTTTGTGCTTCTATTCTAACCGTTTGCCATTCTAATTCCTTAAAAATAAGTAACTGCCCGCGATCGGGATCTTTTACTCTAGTAGTTCTTAGATCACACCGTTGCCATGTTGCAGACTTTGACTCCACGAGAATACGATTCATCTATAATAAAGTATTGCTTTCAAAATGGGTTATCAATCTAGCATGAAGTAAATTTTCAGAACATTGTACGGATTTTTTGATTATCCGGATATTTCGAATATTCGAAATAGTAATAGAATAATCCGGATAGTTAAAAATATCCGGTTCATTCGAAATAGTAGTAGAATAATCCGGATAGTTAAAAATATCCGAATAATTCGGATAGTTCGGATATTAATAAGTAAAAAAAAAAAAAAAAAAATATACAGAATTATGACTTTAATTTAAATCAATTACGATATATAGTTCTTAAAATAATGCAAGTATAAAAATGAACTGTGTCGTGTTATGTTTCTTCTTATGTTCAAATAATAATTAATATCCGAATTTTTTGGAAGAAAATTGGAATATTCGAAATCAGGATTATTACGAATAATCCGTGATATCGTTATCGGAATATTCGGATATTCGCGTATTCGGATAATCCAAATTCTAGTATGGATATGGAAATTGACTGTATTCATAAGTAAAGCTTATAGCATTATATACCTGAACAGAAGCAATAAATGCAGGACTTTTAAATGTAACTGATACAGTATTAACAGCCACTGTTATACCATCGATTACTTTATGTATAAAAGAATATTTTGCAGGACCAGTATACGAAGATAGCCCTTGGGAGGAAGATAAATCTCTTAAATCTTCGCATGTTTCTACTTCTATATGAACTTCATCCAAACTCTATAAATATGAGAATACAATCAATGCTTTCAAACATCAAATATTAAAGTTTATCTGAATAAAAAATATATTAATAAATAAGAGAAAAACTTATGCATACAATATTGTTTTACCAAAGATTGTATATTATTGACTTTGAACTAATATCTAGACTGTGAATCTTGTTATCTAATCATGATCTAGTCACAAGATTTGCAAGTGAAGTGCTGCAAAAACTATTTCATCTTACAAGGTCTTTAATACCCAACAATGAATTCCCCTTATTAAATTTACCATATTTTACTCTACCACAATTGTATATTTAAGATTAATATCCATGAAATAAATAAATAATTTCTATTGCACTTTGGATAATTTGTACAAGTTTACAAATTATATGCCATCTGTACTTTTTTGCATCTTTAAATTTCCAATAAAAGTGTAAAAATCCAGTCTATTAATATCTAATAGTACGAATGAAAACAATATTGAAACTTCTATTCTTCTCCTTATTTTATATGGCTCCATTTTCTTTTACTCTGTGCCATACTTACTCACTGCAAGTACAAAGATGCAGGTGTTGCTTACCAAAAAAATAGGAACACTTCTCAGCTTGGTCCATTGTATACGAAACGAAACTTTGTTGCACCAAGCATTCGTTAATCTAAGCCATGATGGCAACTCTAACAAATCTGTTAAAACTGTTTCGTCTAGTTCTAAGTTTGACAGTTCACCTTCTCCTTTGAATGTGCTTAAATTTATCTTATCCGCCGACAAATTCTTGGTAAACCTACAAGAAAATTTATACAAATTTACCTGGCAAACATTGCGTCCCTAATGAAATGCAACAATGTAACACTTTTTCTAACAAACTCAGCACGGATGCACCGATTTACGTGTAACATATTGAAATGCTCGCAACATACGGATGCGAGAACTTTTGTTTAAAATAACGTGCAAACGCTTCAAAAGGAATAATCTACGAAACGTCATGTTAACAGTTGTAGATAAAAACAAGACGAAATTATTCGCAATTGAAATGTAACAATAGTATCGCTTGGCAAGATAAATAAGATTATTCGTGATCGCAAATGTTTCTAACAAGCATATTTAAGTTTACCAAGGGTGGTGCAAGGTTTAATTGTACATTGAAGCAAAAGATAAAAGAGCCTGGTCGAATGGGCCGACCGTGTAAATACCTTGACAGATGCTTTAATAGTTGTTTTTTTATTATTGACACCATTTTTTATTACTTTCAAGTGATTTCTACGATCCCGAATATATGCGTTTCAACATCGTTAATTCGCCACACTATTCATTTGCAGCAAACCATGGTCCGTTCATACATGCCACGATTGTCCACGACTTGCCTACGACTCAAGTAGTCGGTAAATGGACTACACTGCTGAATTTCTAACTTTTTTCTTTAACTTTCTCCCTCGGCTTTTTCCTTACTCTAAGCCTAATTCTCAATTCTGGCACGGGCAAACTGTACCTAGTAATATTTCCAATTTTCATGCTACTTCCACAAACGTCAATTATATTGGTCCGTTCATCGTTGTAAGAATAAAATTGGCCTACATATATATATTAACGTACCTATATTATAATGCATTTATATAGTTGCGATGCTCAAGAATGTTGTTTCGTTTGCATGCAACCGCGTATCGCAGAGTTTATGTATATGCGAATAAAATCGAATTGTAGTTTTAAATGGAAAAACAAATCGCGAACTATAGGAAAAAGTAGATCCGATAGTATATATAATAAGAACGTTTTCACATTATCCGATATTCGTTATCCGATTGAAAATTAATATATATTGCAATCCCTGTTCTTTTATTAGTTAGAAGCAACGCGAAAGCAGGCATACAACGTTTTATTTATTTTCGAAAACCGTACAATGTGAAAAGGCTCTAATTACGCGCTATATGTATAATATGTAGTTGCACGATCAAACAAAAAAATTGAACTTTATACTTTATACCGCTCCAGCTTACAATTAGAATAGTTATATATATTTTAAAGCAGAGGCGGATTAAACGGGTGTCGGAGCAGGTTTGAAATGAGCCAGAACTCAAACACCGCTTTTCAAACTTCAATATTTGCGACCTGTAAGCGTTTGCTCGATCAAATAGAAAGCGAATGATTCGAAGCGAGAATAGTTTATGTAAACATTTATTTTTTTATTATTTATTCTTGATCCTTGCCTTCCGGCTTACGTTTTTTTATATAAATTGTACCTATTAACAAAACTTCCACAACGCTTATGCTTAATTAACGATCAATTTAATTCAATATTAATACTATAAATAATACAACTATTAAGAAACTTAGAAAATATTAAAGGAAGAGGTAAAAGTTAATTAAAACCTTTATTTACTTACTTTTTTTTGTATATGGAGGGTGGCCTACACTTTATGAAATCCGCCGCTGCTTTATATAGATAGTAACACAATAAATTATTAAGATGCGATGAAAGTAGACAAATTGTCCCACTTAAAATTTTATAAGAGAATGGTTGTATATTAGTAGACTGCGCGTGACATGCAAAAATGTACAAAATATGCAAAGTATAGCAGATTGTGGATCTTTATGCAAATTTAGCTTTTTACATACAAAAATAAACAAATGGACTGTAAAAAGAGATTGGTTTCACCCCTTAAATCTTTGCGTACTAAAGTTTCGTATATAAATGCATAAAGATCTGTAGCCTAATTATAATATTTGAAGCACAAAGTGACCCTCTATTTAGCTTCCGTCTCTTTAATTTTGTTAACAAAAATATATGTATACGAATTTGTATATAAAAATTCGCAATCTTTAGTTATTAGCATTCTTCGATTAAATGTTTTTGCTTGATTTCTAACGCATCGGAACATTCGCTTAACAAACTCATTGCGAATAAATCTCCGTTTCGTTATTGCCTCTTTTAAAAGTTTCCGATTTCAATGAACCAAAACGCATCGAATGTGCACGCATACATATGTATATAGGAACACATGCATGTTACACTTTTTCGCTTTTATAGATTTTATTTCGAGTTTCGCAGAATTTAAT
Organism: Eucera pruinosa; assembly: GCA_028830335.1. NCBI lineage: Eukaryota > Metazoa > Arthropoda > Insecta > Hymenoptera > Apidae > Eucera > Eucera pruinosa. Next base: position 2,459,358 of record JAMYCR010000001.1, on the reverse strand, counting down.
ATCGAAGAATTTATACATACATATTTGTATAACGACACGCTTTAATTGAATCGAAATATCGTTACTAAAAAATATGTCGCTATAATTGCGGAATGTAATATAATTATTAAGCATAACCGAGTAAGCTAACCTACGAAAAATATTTTTCTCACAATATTGTTGATATTAGAAAGTTTTGACAAGAAAATAAAATCGTCGTGTTATACAATCAATTTTTCATTATTAATTCAATGATAATTTTGTAAATCAAAAATATTAAGACTAATGCATTAATTCTCATGTTCATAGGTATTTTATAATTTATTATCTATAGCAGACTTCGATATAGCAAAATAAATCTGTTTAGTCCGATTAATTTTATCTACCGTATTATTAGCAACAATGGCAGAAGCACATCGTATGTATCTATAAAATAATTGATTACAGAATACTATAGCTGGCATATGTTAAGATATCATAAAAATTGCTTGCAAATGTTCCAGACGGGATTTGTTTAACATTGCCCAAACACATAACGAAACAAATTAGCACCTGTGAAAATAGCGAGCAATATATTACGAATTTTTTACAAAATGCATTACCTTCTTCCGATACTGGTTCCATAGCAAATGAACTAAGAAAGGTAGAACATACTTACAATAAATAAAGATACGTACGGTGAGTTGCAAAATTACCATGACCAAATAATGAAACAACAAAGGACTGTTTAACATTACTTTATGTAGTAACATACAACTTAGACTCTGACTAAAATAGCATAGAAAATGCTTGGTGTTGAAATACACTATTTCAGAGTTAAAGCTGATTTGAAAGGTAGATTAAAAGAGGAATGGCAAAAGATGATTATTTAAAAACAATAGCAGGATCGTTTTTAAAAAGACATGCTGAAGTTGTAAGACAAAAATTATTATCAAACATTAATTTTTCAAGAATCATTTTTTTTTATCAAGCATTCCAATAATATCGCGATGTTATATTTTTTTACTTATTACGTAATATCGTATAGTAAATATTATTTATTATGTAGTTATCATTGCGAAAGCACAATTATTTTTCAAGTTTGTTTTTTAATGGCTTTGTTATCTCAAAGTCTAAACTGTGTAGTCCAAAGTAAAAGAATATTAGAAACACCTTTGTTGGCTCACTATTTCATACATTTTTGTTACATTCTTGACTATAAGAATATTTCTGTGACTCACTATATGCGCAAGATTTCAATATAATAATAAGAATAATAATAATTTAATACCAAAGCTACCAAGCTGATCAAAATGATCAATTGCTAATTTATCATAAAAATAGCATAAACTTACAGCAGGGCATTTTTGAAAATATCCCATGAATAAAGATTTACTTCTGCTTGCAACATATATTTGTTTCGAGCGTCCATCACTTTGATTCCTTCTATACAAATAAATGTACTTTACTTGTTGGTAGTTTTGGTGTATTGAGCGGTATAATTGAAATAGAAAACATCTTGTTTAATTTTTCGATCGCAAAACAAATAATACTGTTACAATTATTTTCTAGTCATTGATACTGGTTAAACACAAAAACAAATGGAACAAGAGAAGAAGATGTAAAGGGAAATTGTTAACAAGTAGAAAACGAATGCAAATCGGTTTGCGTAAAATTAATTGCACGGGTGATATGAAATATACAGATGTATTACCCTTGAATCAGTTGTGGTTGAATTACATGCAACAGGTACTCGGTACCAAGGATTTCGCCAATATTCCGAAAGATCCAACCGATTCGAATTGGGAGAACGTTAATCAACAGTTGATCAAAGCAGATTTTCACGGCGCTGAAATTTCCGTTGTTAGATCGAAATGCCCTAGTTTAGTCGGATTAAGCGGCATAGTTATACAAGACACCAAGAATACCTTTCGAATTTGCGCAAAAGATAATGTTATACGAAGTAATAAGCAATTTATGTGTTCCATATATCGTTTGTTACGTGTACTGCTGCTGTATTCAAACAATTTACATTTACTTTCAGCGATACCCAAGGATGTCACTGTTATGAGTATTTACCTAAAGGAAATCAAATTGGAGTTCTTTGGGAAAGACCTTTCCATAAGACCTACCGAACGAACTATAAAAAAGTTCAAATGCGGACGCGTATACGAATTACAGTGATATCACTATAAAAATACTTTACTTGCAACATTCGCAAATTTTGTTATAATTTTTAGAATCGGATTTCCAGTATTTATATAGGCTGCATTTTAATTTACAGCATGATAACATTTTATCATATGGTTAAATATAAATTTTGTATATAATAAAGTTTTCAAACATTTATATCGTATTTTATTCGTTAATGTAAGTTTGAATTTAGTAACGCGAATAAACACAAAGTATAAAGACTTCTTAAGTACCGCAACTAATATTACTATTAATAGGAGAATACTTTTTAATGTTACTATTAATAGGTTTTGCAAATCAAATTCATTCATTTCCGAATCGAATCATTTTACAAACTTCTTTTCGTAAACTATTGTAATAAAACTGATATCCTATTGTAAACTTCGTGTTCCGAGATGTAAAATTCGATTGCTTCTAACAGCGAAAGTAAAATAATTATTTAACGGTATAGATAAGCTTTATTTATAATAGTTTTTTTGCTGCCGATCGCGGTAATTTCGGTACACGTATTCATGTGATAATTATGTCAATCTGTGGGAGTAATAATTGCAGCAGTATGATTAACACTAGGTTTACGGAACTCGTCACGTTGACACATTTCAGATTTCATACCTAAACGTATAGAGACCATAAATATTATTTTTCAATACTTTATGTTAACTTTACGTAATACGATGGTACGAATATGTATTTTACGTGATTCTCTTCATCCTCAACCTTCTACGTTCGAATATTTATATGCAGTATACGTATTCTTCCGAAAGCCTGTCAAATTATGCAAATAATGTCCGTAAACCTAGTGTTAATAACATTTGCCACTATTATTATTAACATAATTATTATAAACATATATTATTAACATTGATGTTAATAATACGACGTGTGGTTTAAACAATCGGCTAAAATATTTTTTACACATAATTTACTTTTTCGAGAAGCTTCTTTAAACGAGGCTCATTATCAAAGAAGGTAAATTTGATTTGCAAAAAGGCGAACGTGATCTGCAAAAGGATAAATTTGGAGTGCAAAACGTGTACAAACGAACCGTATGGTAAAAAAAAAAAAAACGATACATATAGGAATACAAAATCAAGAAGAGAACAGCACGCAGCATTCAAGTCATACAGTTATTTATTTGAAATAAATTTAATAGCGACAGACGACGTCTCACATTTTATACTGACTTTCAACATTACAGAGAAATGTGACTTTGATCGTGTGTATATGTATATTCATGTAATTAACAACCAATTCTCGATACGTTTATTTCTAAATTTACTAATATTTTATTTTAATCCACAATATCCAAACAATGATACAATTACATTACTATCTGTGTTTGCAGAACAGCATTATTAGATACATTTTCGTTTAATCTACAATTTTTCATCCGTTACACAATAATTTCAATGAAAGTGAAGTGATTAATTGGGAATGTTACAGATTCTTCTTTTTAGTATCATCTAATTTTAACACTTTTTTTTTCCTTTCTTTATTTGTAAGTGTGTGCAGCCTAAAATTACTGCAATTGTTTAAATATCAAACGAAAGTCTGGTAATGTTAACAATATTGTTATCGCAACGAACACTGTTGTTCAAATATACGAGTAATGCTCTATCGCGTCAATATTGGCGGTACTATAATTTCTCAGCTTTCAACTTCCGTTTCATACTTTACGAATAATGAGAACAATTTATAAGTGCGACGTATCTCTCTCTTTCTCTATCTTTCTTTCTCTCTATCTCTCTTTATTCTCTCTCGCTCTCATTCGTTTCGAGATACGTGGCAGAAGAAAATGTCACTTCAAATGTCTCTTACGCGATAATGTAGCTCTGTTAGGAACATTGAATGTAAGGTATGCCAGAAAAAACATGCTATTTTTTCCGACATATCTTGTACACTGATCCTGGTGATTCGTTAGTAGAGCATTTTCTTTTTTTTTTTTTTTATACAGACAATGTAATAATCGTTTAACGAGCAGAAACCGTTAACAAATACGATTCTCTCATTTGTTTCTTTTTTCTACATATGCATTGAAATCTGATCATTCAACTTGCATTAATACTTGTGTATCATAATTTTCATTATACATTAATACAATTGATTCAACGAACGCGATACCTTCGAATAGGATTACTATACATCGTACAATCGTATAAACCAAATAATAATAATAATAATAATAATAAGTAAAAAAAGGACTTGAAATTATATTTCTTAAAAATTGAACACGTTAATAAAAATAAACAGAACATTATTAATTTAAGTATAACGTTTTAATAACATCCTCAAATTTCATTTGCAGATGTTATCGCCGTCTATACTTTAACGCGTGTATAAAAAAAAAAAGGAGAACAAAATTATAATATTGTAAGCCAGCATAAATAAGTCTCAGTACATATATCCATACATCAATATGACGAGATCGTTTTAACACTCGAACTACCAAAGTGGTAAAAAAAAAAAAATCATCCATTCGTAATTTTTCATAAAGCTTATAGAAATTTATACGGATACCATTCTTACAAATTCACCGTGATTTTCTATTAATAGAACGAACGAAGATTTATTTCTACAGTATTATATATTTCGTTAGATATTTACGGTGTTGATTTCTTTGATACAAATAAATACAGCGCAACTGTCGGTAGTTCTAGCGTTAAAAAGTTTGTTATTTTCTTGAACGGATTAAATACGTTCTCTGTCTAGCGAGAGTATATATCAGAGAGCTACCCTTTTATTATTGTTATGTCTTTTTTTCTCTTTGTTTTGCATTAGCAGAGCATGTAACATTACTATTTCTCTATATTTCACAATTTGGCTGCCTGGTCAATGCTAAATTTTTTGTTTATTTATCCATGCCACAGCAATAACACACACAGATGCTATAAACTTATACACTGACAGACATACAAACGTATTTTTTTTTTTTATATCTTACTCTATATTCGAATTTCTAGATACATTATACATACAGTTTATAGATTTTTTTTTTCTGTTAGCTTCGTTTTGCTGCACTGTGTTATACTGATGTACTGATATATGCCGCTTTCTTTCCTTTTCCTTTTTTTTTAGTTGTCTTGCTTAGATATTTGTGAGACTCATACAACTTGACTGTGACAACAACATTTTTTTAACGAATCTAAGATAAATAGATTCCCTTTTATTGCTACAAATTATATATTAGAATAATATTTTCACCACGTTCCATTTTACACGAATGAACATGAACAAATGTTAACTTCTTCTTTGAGTACCTATTGTTTTTTTTTTCCCCATGATTACTTATGTAGTTTTTATCCAAATTTCATTTGCTTTTTCTTTCTATCTTTTTTCCTGTTTTTCATTTTCTTTTTTTTTCTTTTTTTTACCAAAAAGGAAGCACTTTATAATTTCGTGACGTGTTTATTTAAAGTGAAACTTACAACAAGTATCTTCTTTTAAGATCGTTAATTTTATGTTACCTTAAACTAAAACTTTTTTCAATACTTAAATAAAGGCACGTACGTACACAATACATCGATACATCGGTGAAACTATGCCGTAGTTACTTTACGAAGTAACACAAAAAATAATCAAATTCAATTCGCAGAGAATGTTTCAATACAACACACGATTACTAAAAATTATTTACTATTGCATACTCGTTCAAAGATCCGCGTTTATATGACGTGTATTCGCAAAATATTTAAGTATTCTTTTTTTTTCTGCTCCTGTTATTACGGTTATCGTCTTTTTCTCATAAACAATGGTAAATGTGTACTTCTCTCGATTACTTTAACAAGTAAATTAATTATGTTATATAAATGTTTTACCCATAAACTAGAAATTCACGCTTAAATATTTTGTAGTTTACTTTGAATTCATTATCTTTATTTATGATACAATTATTCTGCGACAACGCTTTTTTCTTTTTCTTTTTTAATGATATTTTGTTTCAGCATTTAATAATAATTGTGAGCTATTGAAATAATCTTGTTCTACCTAGATATTATAGAAAAGTAGATTTTGTTGATCTCTGTTATCAAATGTGTTGCACATCGTGTTTCACATACCATACGCCTGGTACGCCGCTGCGGCCGGTGCGTAAACGCCCTGTGCTGGTGCACCGTACACACCTTGAGGTGCGTAACCAGGTGCCATCATACCTGGTCCTGCTGTCAACATTAACTGAGGCTCCGCTACAAGTAGAAAATGTACACCATGCGGTAAAGCGTGTCACATATAATTACAATTAATCTTTTACCTACTATACGCCACTACAGTGACTTTCCATTAGGTAATCTTTTTTTATCTTACTCTTATATCACTGTATTTAACACATTCCTTTTTTTTACAGTTGTATCCGACGCTTGTCACTTATACAGTAGGCGATAGATAAATATTGTCGCGCGCAAGTTATGGATCTCGCGCATAGCGACAAGTGACAATCGTCAGCGCGGATGCAAATGAGGATTTAAAGCAAGAAAAACTACTACTTACGCATAATCATAGGCTTGTGTTCTTGATGATCGGTTTCTTCCATGCGTCGACTTTCGGCTTCTTCCAATTTATCGACCTATTCGGAGGGGAGGGGGGATTAGATTATTTGCCGTAACTTTAAAATGTTATTAGTTGAACACGTATTAAATTGTAAGTATTTCATACGTATATTACCTTAGAAATATATTCTCGTGCAACTTGTATAAGGTACGGCATAGCGAAATGTAAAATACGATGTCTCCACGCAAGTTCGAGAATAACATCGGGATGAAGCAAATCGTAACAGTGAAATAGGCATGCTGCAAAACAATCTTTCGATCCCCGTTCTAAAAACCATTCTAATAATTCTTGGGCAACTTCGGCATTACGAGATTCTGCTGCGTACTCCATAGCATCTCTGTTCGATTAACATCACAGTTCAGATAATAAATAACAATTGAAGCTGATAAAAATAGAAAGATCAAAAGGAATCGTTAATCGCAAACTACATTAAATTTACCTGAATAATCGGTCTTTTTTACACAGCTCCACTGATTGTTTCCATCTATTGTTTCCTTTGTACAAGTACGCAGCGATTCTTCTAAATTCGATTAACTCGTGCTTCTCCAATTGTTGCGCTAACGCGATATTATCAAAATTATCGAACGCATCGATCGATGTTCTCAGTCCTTGATAATCTTCCTCGTCGATAAGTAGACCGTTTAACGCTTCATTAATTGCTTTATTGTTCAACGCTTGAACCGACCTCAAATATGGTTTTACAAGTTGCAAATGTCCAGTCCTCTTGAAATATGCAACTGATCTTGTGTGATCCATGCGCGGGGCAAGTACAAGCAGTATATCGTTAAGAAGTAGGGGTTTATATTCGACGTAAAACTGTATAGCTTTGTAATAAAGTTCAACGTTTGCCACTTTAGTGATCACATCTTTGAAGTGACCTTCTCGCCATGCTTCGGTAGGATGTTGCATCATTGCAAGGACTGCATTGTCATATTCTTCGTATTTATCGTACAAAAATACAAGCTCTGCCCAGAGATGTGCTTGCTCTGCTGCGCGAAGTACCTACAAATTATATTCATCCGTACAACCTGACTTTACTCTATTTTTACCCGTATATCGCATTTTACACACGCTCAGTCGAAAAGTCTATGCAAACATGAATTTATAAATATTAAACTCTTAATATAAGCTATTTAAATAAATCGACTATATAATAAGAGTAATAAAAAAATTATAATTAGTATATCACGTAATTTTTATAAAATACTGTTAGTTTTTTTTTAATGCATCTCTGGTGCGCTGTAATTTGTTTAGCATTAACAACACGACATCTTTTACACTTTTAGGAGCAGCTTTATCGATATAATCCAAGAATCTTTTTCAATGGGTAATTCTATAATTGATGAATTTTTGCACCACTTAAGTTATTTTCAAATATATCCCATAATGCGTGCACGTGTACGTAGATTTTTGCAGCTGACTGTACAATAAATATCATACCTTTGGTATATTAACGCGAGACCAGAAAAGTTCAAGATGTTCCCTCATTCGTTGTGGCTTATATTTGCTATAAAGTATAGCTAATTCGGTAAACATTCCCATGTGTGCTCTCTCGAGTCCTAAAGCGGCTTCCAACAAATTTATAAGTTCCTCGAAATGCCCTCGATCTTGATAATAATTGATTAAATCTTCCAGTTCATCGGCGTGCACGACTATATGCAATCCGCACATTTGCGCTAATCTAAATTCTCCGCTGTCCACGCAAGCGAAGCAAACCTCCTTCCAAGTGCGAGTCGAATTCGCTTTGCGAGCACTGTCCACGGCACCTTGGAATTCTTTCAAGTGAACAAGTGTGATGGCTAATCGTGCAAAATTCGACACGTTGTTGTACAAAAGTTTAGCAGCATCGTACATCTTGTCGTCGAAGCATCGATCACCGATCTAAAAACGGACAATAAGCAAGCTCGTATTGGTAAACGTGAACGTTCCCATTTCGAATCCAATAGCACGTAAAAAAGTAGGACGATTTATTAGGGCATTTAAGATTTTGAAATGAAATACCAGATCAACAACCACCCTTTTGGATGTTAAAGACGCGAGGTTGAGTTTCTAATATATCTCTACGAACTTTCTGATCAACTTAAGATATAGTATATATGTATATATAAAAAATGAAACCTTTTGTATATCGGCATGATTAGGACCAGAGATGAATTCTTCAAGATCTGCGAGTCTGTTGGTTCTTGCATACGCGTAAATCAGTTCGCTTTCAATGAAAGATTCGCGCGCTTTCTTGCGAGCCATTTGCAAGTAACGAACCAGGTCCTCCCAATGAGAAGTTCGATGAGCGGTTTCTACTACGTCTACGTACGCTGATGGATCGTCCGCTTTGATAAAGCTATCTATAGCTTCTTTAACTAATCCTTGTTGCAACTGTGCTCTGGCTAACTGAGACCATACCGGCGGTTCGTTACACCTACGGAAACATATATTGAGTTTTAAAGAATAACTTGTAATGGAACGACTATCTATAATTGAAGTAAATAGATGGGTGTATCCGCCAACGCATTGTCTCATGCTAAATTCCATGAGTGGTAAGTAAGTTGGCTAGAAATTCTATTTATTACGACTCACCTTTCAGCGAATTCGTAAGCCCTGTCTAAATTGTTAACTTGTTCGATTAGAACTTGAATAGCCGAGGTATTGACATCGAATTTTTTAAAGATGGCAAAAGCTTCTTCGTATAACTCATTGTTAATAGCGATGTTAGCGATATCAGGGGCATCGTAATTATCCAATCGATTGATATATTCCATAACGCGCGTACGATCAGCTTTTATTGCCGTTAGAATCAAAAGATTTTGTAAATTACGATGGTCACTAAATACACTGCTGTCGAGTACGATTTTCTCGAGAAGCTCGATTAGTTCATTGGGTAAATCAGCGGTCATAAACGCTTTGACAGTAACCGATATATCCTCGGGATCTTGAGTTTCTGACAAAGCTGTTTGTACAACCTACGAGAACAAGACGCTCGATAATTTCACAACGATTTTACGAAACTATGGTGGTCAAAGAAATCCATCAAATGGAAAAAAAGGTTGTTAATTCTTTTGTTAGCATTTGATTTTTAATGTGAACCAACCTGATCGATCAACTGCCTTTTGTAAGGATTGCTTTCCAGAAGAACTTCAGCCCACAGATCTGGATCTCTGCGTCTCACTAAATATCTAGCTTCGCTTTTGAAAAGACTATTCTCGTTACACACGCTTATCAATTCCCGATCACACTGGCCACGTTCGTACGCGATGCATGCTAAGTGCGGATCACGTTTCTCGCAATATTTTCCTACTACTCTACTATCGTAGAATTGATTCTCTCTGTTAAAAGAACAAAAAGAAACAAAGCATGAATTAGGCAAAATGTTCAAAAGTTTCGTTAATATATCTTTAGAATATCAGTATAAGTAGACTGTGGATTTTTATGCAAATTTGTACGTTTAAAATTAACCCTTTGCATTCGAAAGGCAACTCTCAGTTACCAAAATTGTTCAATTTAAACTAGAAATTTTTATTAAAATAGCGCATCTCTAAATTCTCTTGCTTTTGAATTCTGACGTTTCTCAGAATACGTAGCGATTTCAAACTTGGGATGATGTATATTTTGTATATTTTTACGTACTACGTGCATTTTGCACCCCCCCCCCCCCATAAATGCAAAAAAAATCCGCAGTCTATTAATAACTATTTTTATCGACTCACTTAAGGAATCTTTCTGGATTATTGTTACTGTCAATATATATTTTTGCAAGCGCGTTATGCGTTGCGGGTTCAACGCAACCTTCGTGAACGCGGGACTCCAGCCATGGAAGCAAGAGTTTTAGACGGTTCCTCTTTTCAACTTCCTCTACAAGCTCGTCGGTAGAGAACTGACCGCGTACCACGAGAATTAAATTCTTTATTATATCTTCCGAACAATCTACATCCAACAAGCCACCCACTACAACTGGCAAACGCGACGGATTCACCTAAAATTGAATCGTCATTTGAAAAATAGATAAGAGAAGTCCGAAGTCGGCAATTACGTTTGCGTCTACTACAAACAATTACGTTAGCTTATAAATTCAAAGTTAACACACGTTGAATATACGAGCAGTGAAACTTACTTTTTGAACGTAAATTTCTATGTACTTTTGTAGATTATTACGGTAAAGATACAACACAAGATCATGTACAAAATCAAATCGGTCGCAAACAATGATCAACGGCAATTGATCGGATAATTTTGCTTCTTTAAGGAAATTTTTAACACGCTCCGGATTGTAGCAATTGCTCTCTCTACAAATTCGTTCGACTTCTTTGATTTGTCCAGTCTTGCAAGCTGCTTGAATATATTTGAAGTGCACTTCTTGATCTTGACTAAAATTAACAATAGATCCCAGGAAATAAAACAGTCCTTCGTACGACTTAAAGCTTTCAAACAGATCTAAAAAATGATAACAGTGTTGAGTACATAAGTCGATAAATAATAATAAAACTAATAAAAATTAACATATCCGACGAAATATATGGGATGCCTACTATTGGCATGCAGGAAGTTCGCATAAACCCTTTAACCGGCGATGACGAGTTAACTCGTCCTACAAATTATCAATATTTTAGAAGCGATACTTCGTTTTCTCAGAAATTCCTAACTTTTTATATTTGCATAAAAAGCGCGATATTTTATAGTTTCGTTCGTAACAATTAAAATTCCCCTAATCAGCATCAATTCCTTTTTATTACAAATATATACCCGATATGATTTTGTTTCCAAGTTGCAGCCCATTTTACATTACAATAATTCTTTTCGCGTATAAGATATGTGCAACATAAATATTATTTTTTGATATCATCGTGAGTATAAACGCGTTTGTAAATAGTACTCGGTATCGTACTACGAATGAAACGCTTAGTATCCCGGCTGCGTTCAACTGTGAAAGATATCTTCTTTGTGGTAAAATACAAATAGTCGTCAATTTGTGTACAAAATGCATAAAGAGTTACTGAAATGCTGAAATGGCCGATACGCATACGAGAATCGATGATGCCTACATTAAAGTTGCCAGTGATCATTTCGAGTAATATCTCCGAAGGTAAATAAACAATTATTGTAACATAAAATAAGCTGTAACTTGGAAACAAGGTCGTATCGTGTATATGTTTATATGAACTTTGTTTCTTATTTTTGTGTCTGGAATCGATACCAGCGGTACTTTTCGCATGCCAACATGACACCATATATAAAATGCTATAAATACCTATCAATGCTTTGGTGGTCAATTGTTCGTGATATTTCGTTGCGATCTGAATGCAAATTTGTAAATTTTGTCTGATGTTAGCAGTCAACATTGCCTTCAAACATTCCAGAGAATCTTCAACGGATAATGTTCCAAAGAATCCAACGAGCCAATCCGGGGAAAGTAAATGCGTGTGTACCACGGCTCTCTTAATATCGTACAAATCGGTGTAATGTTCCAAAGCGCGTTGCAGTAAGCCAGCTTTTTCGCATAGCTGGGCAATATGGGCTCGGTCGTAGTGAGTGAACATTTGGTTTCCTAAAATCGCGTCGGCAACTTGCGGAGCGGACATCAAGTTCATTTCTAAAAGTCGGGTTTGCAAAGCTCCCTCGCTTGGCCGGTTATTCTTCAAAGCATCTAACAAGAATGCTGTACATTGCTGGACCATATTCTGTTCCATAAATATGTCCACGATTTGGTTGATATCGGCCAAAGGTTCGTCATCTTGAACTAACATTTGGGCAAACGCTACACCCTGATCCGGATTGATTCGCATGACATTTCTTAACAAAAATATATAATCGGGAGTGTAAGAAACTTTCTTAGCGTACAGTACGATCTTCTGAAACTGGCCAGTCTCCGCGAAGCATTGTATAACTTTGCTGGGGACGTTAGCTCTAAGATAAACGCTAAGAGCCAAAGTTGGATCGGCTTGTTTCACCAAATCGCCCAATTCCTCGCTACATTCTAGCTTATCCTCCTTCAACCATTTCTCGAGAAGCTGCTTACGACCTTGCACAAGCACCGGACGACATAATTCCAATGACTCGTATTTGTTTAATTGCCCTTGATCTAGAAGTATTCCAAAGTACTGCAACAAAGGAGATGTTTGCCCTTGCGTGGTCGGTACCTGTTGAAACCTTTGGATAGTTGCCGGAGTTCGAAGTATTCCTTTCGGAGCGTTCGCCGCGACTTTAGCTGCTTCCGCGTACTGGCCGTTTTGGAATAGTAAATTGAATTTCCTGACGAACAGATCTTCCGCTCCCGACAAGTTGTTTCTTACAGCCATTCGCAAAGCGAGTTCAGAATTTTGTAGCACTCCGTTTATGTACGGGATTATGTTCTCCTCGTCAACGGATACCGACAATACTTGACCTTTCCGATTTACTCCTATTATACCACCAGATGCTTCGTGCGGTGCAGTGACAAAAATAGTTTCTCCAGATATACGATTCATAAATATACACGTAGCAGATTCGATATCGTACATATGTATATACCCATATTTCGTTATTAAATATATAACATCATACTTCGAGCTGACTTGCATTGCAACAGGAAAATCGTTTCCGGCTTCTGGTGGGAAAAACACGTCTACCGCTTTCTTCGGGAAAGGATGATTACCGGCAGGAGGTTGACCTACTTCGATGATGTGCAGCTTTGCGCCTTGCACTGTTCTAACAGCGAAACAGAACAAGTTACTCGGTTCGGCGTTTCCTTCCATTTTAAATTGGGCGAACGAAGCGGCGTGTCCCTCGATCGGTTGGGAACATTTCCTTTCTACGGAATAAAGCTGCATCGCGCCGACCACTCTGTTATGCTGAGCAGAAATACCAATCAGTAAGAGCCACGTTTGCTTCGGATCTGTTCTGTAGTTAATTATTTGACAGCCGTTTAACGATGAGTGTCTGTCGAACATTTTATTCGGAGTTGACTCTCCTTCCATGGACCAATGATAAACAGCAGTCTCTGTTACCAATGCCAAAGTATTTAAAGATATCCACTTCCAGAAAACTACGTCCTCTGTCATTGTGTGAGCTTTCATTTTCGATTTCATTTCTATGTTGAAAATTTGCAGAGTTTTCATTGCTAGTAACAAAAGTAAAACGCGTTATTCAGCTTTCTATTAACACCGAGTTTTTTTGTTAAACAATTTTCTTTCGTTATAATGAATTATCATGATTATCAGTTATATTAGGTGTGCCAATATGTAATAGACTATTTTTAAGTAGGTTTACGAGCTTACTTTATCAAGGGAGTAAATTTTCACTTGAATAGAAATTTATAGCTTGCTGAAAAAATGTAGTAAAAAACAGCGACTATATTCAAGATCAGATATTTGAATACTTATCCAATTTTGTTAAAAATAAGTACCAAATTAAATAAAGTAGATTATTCTTTAGTACACCTAATATATATGTATATATAGTGGGAGCCAAATGTAAGTATAAACCTGACAAAAAAGAATGTGAATGAAAGTATAGGATAATTAAAGTCTGATTACAATATTACTTGTAGCAAATAAATAAGTATCACGTAACAATAGTATAACCGTGGTATTACTTATGCAAAATGGCATTGTAGTATATGTGCAGTACAATTTACAGTAACTAAATTATACCGCAATTTTACTTTTCTAAATTGAATACTCAGATTTGGTTTTCTCTGTATTTTGGATATTTCGCATACTTCTGCATTTCATCCAGTTTACAGTAAGATTCAAAAGTGAGTATACACCTCGCAAAAATTATAACATAATTGTAGCATTGAATATAGTACCAATGAAATTACACTATAATTGTAGCATTATTTATACCAAGTAAATAAATAAATATCAAATAATGATAGTACAATTATAGTATTACTTACCATAAATAAATTATACAACAAGTATGATATAATTTATAGTAAACAAATTATAGTATAGTCTCATTTACTTTTGACTCTCACTATATATATATATATATATTCTAATGAATATATTTTACTTGTTACCCATTTGGTATACCCCATATACCTATTTCCATGCGAGAGAAATATTGATCATTACCTTTCAAAGCAATTACTTTACTCGCAGGATTCATGATTGCAGAATCTGCAGAAATAGGTCTTCTGATAGGATTTGCAGAATCATTCATGTCAATAATAACTACCTGTGCGGTATCACCAACTTTCTCTCGAACGCAAATAAATTTGTCGGATTCCATAGTAAGTGTATTGAAGCTAACATTGTTAGCATTAATCCCAACAGCTGTAAGCTATGAAAACAGAAACAAAATGATCACATGCATAATTGTTCAATCATCATCCAATATTAATAATATTCAAATAATTTTTTTGCCAGTACAAAACATTTGGTCTATAGCATATTGAATAAACTATCATTAATTACTCTAACGGAAATATTAAAATATTTTATTTCCGAAATAGGCTAATATCCATTTAAATCAATAATCACTGTTAAGTTAATAATTGTTAATACAGAACAGTCATTTTGTTCGTTTCGTTTCAAACGCACTTTATTCGTTAATACTATTTAAGAATTATAATCCTCGATAATTTCCTCGACACAAAAAAACTTAATAAGATATAAAAATGTTTTATCGATTTCTCGTGAAAATTCGATGAAAATTATAACTGTTAAATTCAATTTTACTCGACGTGTAAAATGAATTTCGTAAGATTTTATAGCAATAGAGACGAGCGTGTACGAAACAGAGAGAAATAGATAAATCAAATACATATTATATCAAATATAGACTGAAAAATATAGAATGATACATGGTTGCAAAGATAAAAAATGTATTTCATAAAAAATTGCAACTGGTCGTATCGCAAGAAGACAAACGTAGACGAATTCGTAAATTGAAAGTTAATTCTATATTATTATTACAGAATCCACGAAACGACGAACAATTTTAATTAGAAAATTCGCGATACACAAAGACGGAAATAAGGGGCGTATATGTCGAGTAGACGTGGCCCTCATTGATAAAAAAAAAATCAATTTATTTTTCACGCCAACATTGCCACATAGAATAATACTATGATTAGTTAACCTCTACGGTATTCCATCGGGAATATACGTTGGAAATTGATTAAATTTTCTACGCACGAAGAGACATGTAATCGTATTATACCTGTCAAAGTAATGTCAATTCGGAACGATTTTAACGGAACTTCCGTTTCGTTGTCAGAGTAGCCGAGTAACAATAAAAGTGATTTGCCAAAAGGAACGTTAGAAGCGTAGAACGAGATCGAAACTATAGTTCGCGAACATCGAGATGCCTGACGACGTGTCGAAATAATAGAAGAGAACCGGGCATGAAAGCGGGTCACCTACCTGGAGATGTTCTTGAAACCTTATGGGTAGTAACTGCGTCATTTTTTTTTATGTTTTCCAAAACTTTCCGAGGTTTTCCAGCCGCTGTTACTTATAGAAATTATATCGCGGCTGTCCGCCCGTTCCTATGTACAACTGTTTTGGCTTATGGTGCGCTTCTCAACCAGAAAACCTCAGTCCAACCATCAGCGCACAAAACCAACTGACGCAAAGTGAATGCCGTCACTACTTGCCGCTGACACCCATCATGGCCGCCAACGACCGCCCCTCTGTCTAAAAATAGTTCCTCAAGTACAAAAGTGTTCCGATCGATCCTATATTCTGATATTGCCAAACGTTTGTAAACGCATCCAAATAGTAGCGGCCCGCGAGACGCGTAACGGAACGCCCAACAATCACGATTATTCTCTACTATTCGCGTTCAATTTAAATGTTGTTCATCGCCCGTAACGAATACGTACAACGTACAACTAGATTTTGTGGTAAATCTTAGGCACCACCCCTTCCTTTCTTTAATTCTCATCCCCCACTCCTTGCTATGAATGAAACTGCAACGGCGCACAATTGTATACGTGGTATATACATATTTCCCACTTGGGACATTCGTTCACGCCGCGCACCCATTTCCATCTATTCTAGCAAACTATTTTCTTTAATTCCGTTCAAACTTTCCGTCATCTTTTTCAATGTTATTTCGTTAAAGAAAATAATACGATCAAGTCGAAGGTTCTATTATAACCGTATTATTTTAAAAGCATTTGAAACATTTTCGATTATGCGTATACGCGTATATACGATGATGTATCAAGATTTTCGCACGTTCCTTCCAAAAACGCATATTTCAGACTCTAGATTTGTTAACTCGAGAACGCGTTCAATACTCTCGTTCAAGATACGAACAAAATCTGATTTATCAATAAAGTCGTAATTAATAAATTAAAAATACAATTTATTTTGAGTCATCGTGTCGTAACTGTATAATACATATGCTTTACAAATAGTTATCATACAGCTATTCTTGTCAACCATTTTAATCGAAGAGACCAAAGCCCATGTCATCGTCTTCAGACTCTGATTCTTCCTTTGCCGGTTTCTTCTCTTCTGTTAAGATAAATGTTATAAAAGTTATATTACCAATTTTTATCACAATCTTTAAATTGCACGTTTTATATTCGTAAATTTACCTTTCTTTTCTTCAGCTGGAGCAGCAGCTCCACTAGCTGGTGCTGCATCTGCACTAGCAGCTACAGCACCGCCAACTGGCATGGATGATAATTTTTCACGGCCTGAAAAAATGAAAAAAACATGTTAGAAAGATATAGATTAAAATTATCGCACCACAAAATATTTTTCTTACTAAATCTCTTTTCCAATTCCAATTTTTCTTGAACTAAGTTGACAAGAACTTGCATTTATTTTGTTATACTTTGCATTTTCAAAATCAAGCATATTTTAATCCGCTATGCTTACAAAATGATATTTCTTGAAATTTAGTTAAACAAGATAAAAAATATTTGCATTAATATTTTCATTTACTGAGATTAGTAAGATAAATACTTAAACTACAGAAGCATTTAAAGCATACATCTATGGATATTGTTGTGTACAATTTATTTAAACGTTCGCGTAGAATTAAAAATCATAAAACCATACCTTGGGCAATAAGTTCATCGATTGATTTTCCATTCAGTTCTCCAATGACCTTTTTAAGTTTTTCACCATCTGCTTCGATTCCAACAGATGACAAAATTTTTTCAATATCATTTTGGCTAGGAGATGCTTTGCCTCCTAGGGCAGCTAAAAGATAAGCGGCCACGTAACGCATTCTGAAACGTAAGAAGAACACTTTTCAGTTCTGTCTTATATTTCCAACCTCTTGCTTGCATCCATTAATTGCCTTCAGTATAAAAAGTTACCATCACGGTTCTCAGTCGAAAGATGGTGATTATTTAAAAATCATCATACACTTGCGTAGAAGTTTCGAACGAAATAACATTAATTATTAAGTTAAATATCATTTTCGAAGCCTGATTCTGTCTATAACTATTTTTACATTCCGTACACTATTAACTATACTTTATTTTAATACAATAAAAAATTAAGCGATATTTGAATAACGTAACTATAAAACGTAAAAAAATATAATATAATATAATATAAAAATGAAAAATATACGATACAAAAATTCCGAAACACGTGAATGATGTTGAAAGTTTTTATCGCATCTCAAAACATCCAGTACTATGTTATACTATTTTACAAATAAATCGTTCTGTTTAGTGCAGTAATATATAATAAACATAAAACGCACAATATTAATTATTATAAATTACATTTAAATGTATATATTTACCTTTAAGTCTTACGACACGAAACGTGATACACGCTCAACAGAAAAATACGTTAAGTTCTGCGCGTTGGTGAAAGGTGAAGAACACGAGAAGCTCAACGAGCAAGAGAGGATGCATTTACTTTGCGAGCTATCGAAATGCCATCTGTTGATATTGCCCAGGTCTGTTTTCGAGAATTTCGATATTCTCGAATCTCGAATGGTGAGACATTTTCGAGATCTCGATATGCGAGATAAGGCGAGAAAACTCGAATCGAACATCGAAATTTCAAAAGCTTCCAAATCTCGCACACATATATTTTTCTTCGGATACTCTCTGAGCAATCTACCATGGCGCGATACATTTGTTTATAACAAATGAAGTGCAGGAACTAGCTGCAAAAGATTGTAGGATAATATTCTCGGGACTTTCCCCTTTAATTTAAACTAAGGAGCATCGAAATCGGCCCACTGAAAGCCGAGAAATTTTGTTATAGATGTTCCAACACGGACGAGGTACAGGATCAATTATCCCTCAACGAGTGCAACATAGATATCCAAATAATCCTATAGTTTGTTTATAATAATTTATCCTATATTTCTCTTGCGATTTCATGGCTAAATTTGGTTTCAATCCTAACTGCTACTAATGTTAAAATTGTCGTCCGTGTTGAATCGGTAACGTCGAGAATGTCGCGAATAGTAACAGCATTGACTAAGAATAGGATAGACTACTTATCCAATGCTTCTCTTTGTCACCCGGATTTGGGGCTCATGAACCGCAAATCCGTTTTCATTTTTACCCTTTCGATTGTCTAAAATGTATAACTTTTGCGTTTGATCTTACATGTTGTATATTAAAATACTTTAGAAGCGTTTACATTCTTTGTCAGGTAATAAAACGAAAGATATTCTTCCGAAAAGTCTAAATTTTTGGGTTATCGGTATTTCAGAGCAAGTGACAGGAAGTCCCATAAGATGATCGGTCTATCCTGTACCTCGTCTGTGGTAACAGGGTACGCGATCCCTGAATCCTGGAACAAAAATATGCATCAAGTGATGGGTCTGTCCTGTACCTCGTCTGTGATTGATTATCGCACGACTTAGTTATAATTCCCACCGTTTTGTAAGAGCTGTTGTCTTATTCCAGTTTGAACCGGTAATATCGCGCGTGACACTAAAATGGTAAGGGCACAGAGTAACTTAGTTACTTTGTGGTGAGAGGGCCAGTTGGCTCCTGATGATTCTATATGGGAATGGATGGTCTATTTTATACTTAGTTAATGGTCAAACTATCGAAAACCATCGATGGTAACGTCTATCGATAGTTCTCCACCTCTAATGAAGGGTAGCCAGAAACAATCAACCGTCATCAGTGCGATTATCGAACTAGTGGCACCTTAATGTAAAATTTTGACATTTATTACATTTATTATCTCGTATCGATAATTAATCATTTGCCGTGTAAAACTAGCGAAACATGTATGAATGTAAGTCGCCCTTTTAGTGAACGGAAATCAATGCAAGCGTAGGTGCTATTAAAATTTACGAAATTATTTTCGATTCATACCGGTCTGTAAACTATTTTTTCTATCATTAATATTTACTTCTTACTACAAACGATGAACCGAGGAATTTTTTAGCCGTATATTCTGCTATGTTAATATTTGATTGCACAAAGAAAGTATGTAAATAAGTTAAAATGATAACTAATCAATCGAATAACGAACGTTCTCAGCAATTATCAATTGTTCTACATTCTTATGATAATTTATCGCTGAACTTATTGTATGTTATCTAAATTGTATATTACCGTTCAAAATGTCAAAATATATTACCTTTGCGTAGTTTTAACGTAAGTGACATGTTCGCTTTTGTTTCGTATCGTATATCTTAACATTTCGATAAATTCTGTTTTACGATTAGTAGACAATTTGTACAAAATCTTTCCGAAACTTATAGATAACAAATCGTTATCTCGGTGATGTGGATTGAATTGCACGCGTGATTGGTATAGTTTTTTTATTCATTTTTTTTCTAGTACGAAGCCTTATTTAACAAAATATTGTTTACCATTTTCAATTTATTTTTTCCACAAAAAGAATCTCATAATAATCGAACGTTATACTTTGCGCAAATTTCTTACTAGCATTTTATAATGTAATGTCTTGTGCAAAAAAATAACTTAATATTTAAATATTCATTTGTTATTATTATAGTTATTAATTTTCTCACATTAATATTAAATATAGTTAAGCCTTGAAGAATATCATTATGTTCGCATTAAAAAAAATTTCATGCAACTTTTATAAACATTAATTCGTTTAATTCTGTATTTTGCAGGAATAATGTTGAACAGTGTATCAAAACATATTTTGCACTGTTGTTTACTACTTATCGTTATAATTGTTTTCGAATTGATTGCTGGAGGACTCAATTGGAACACCAGCGAAAGAAAATCGTTCGATCCATGGGTCCAATATGGATTCTTCGGCGCGTTCACGTTGTATCTACTGCGAACGCTTACCTTCCTTTCCTTTCCACAAGTTATCTTTAACTTTGTGGGATTAACGATATATAACGCGTTCCCGGATAAAGTTGTTCTGCAAGGTTCGCCGTTACTCGCGCCGTTCATTTGCATTAGAGTAGTAACGCGCGGAGATTATCCGCAATTAGTGAAAGAGAACGTGCACAGAAATTTAAACAAATGCCTAGAAACCGGCTTGGAAAACTTTCAAATCGAAGTAGTTAGCGATAAGCCGATCGGATTAGGCCCTCATAGACGAATTAGAGAAGTCGTCGTACCGCCGAATTATCGCACTAGCAGCGGTGCTTTGTTCAAAGCACGAGCTCTACAATATTGCCTAGAGAATTCGGTGAACGAATTAGCAGACCACGATTGGATTGTACATCTGGATGAAGAAACTTTGGTCACGGAAAATTCCGTTCGTGGAATATTGAATTTCGTACTGGATGGGAAGCATCAGTTTGGACAAGGATTAATAACTTATGCAAACGAAGATGTAGTGAATTGGATCACTACTTTAGCAGACAGTTTTAGAGTAGCTGATGATATGGGAAAGTTGAGATTGCAATTCACCATGTTCCATAAACCTTTCTTTAGTATGAAAGGTTCTTATGTTGTTACCCAAGTAATTATTTATTATGTTAGTCTTACAGTAGGTAAATCGAATCGTTATGAACACTTCAACGTTATCGCTTCCCTGCATTTGAAAAAGAATGGGGATGAAAATACGCGTAAAATGAAACCTGTAACAGGGACGATTTATTCTATTAATTACACGATTACGAGTAGATTTAGCGGTACTGGGCAACTTCTTCACGAAGTTGTAACACAGTTGAAAAATCGTCACGTTTGCAATGAAAATTTGCCGATCGTTTAATTTTGCAACCGAATATACTTTGAAACGTTTGAAATGATTTATAGAAGTTACAAAAATCCTTGTTACACGTTGCTAAAAGCATCAGAATACCTTTTGTAAATAAAAGGAAGTTTCATATTAAATGTAGTTGTTCAAACTTCGGGAAATGATCATTTCAAAGTGTTCATTATAATTTGACCACCCACTATCGTAGTTATTAGGTGTACCAATAACTAATCCTTTTTTTTTTTCATTCAAATCAGCATTTATTTTGAGCAAAATTAGACACTAATTCTAATTCGCGTGTAATCGTTGTTATTCTGTAATGCTCGATATCATCTTTCCGATTTGAAAACGAACGAATGAATTAATTCATTGCTACACCTAATACAATAGTTTCATTTTAAACTACAAGGACAATTTCATTATTGCAGATGGGTGCAGAAAGGCAAGTCTCGTTCAACAACGGATTAGACGGATCCGTTGCAGAGGATTGTTTCTTTGCGATGAAAGCGTTTACCCAAGGGTACACGTTTAATTTTGTAGACGGTGAAATGTGGGAAAAATCACCGTTTACATTGTGGGACTTTGTGCAACAAAGAAAAAGATGGCTACAAGGTATACTACTAGTCGTACATTCCAAAGCTATTCCATTAAATAAAAAGTTGCTATTAGGCATATCTTGTTACTCGTGGGTAACAATGCCCCTTTCTACTTCTAATGTTATATTAGCCGGACTTTATCCAATTACTTGTCCGCCACTTATGGATTTCCTATGCGCTTTCATTGCCGCGGTGAATATTTATATGTACGTTTTCGGCGTAGTTAAATCATTCTCTTTATACAGATTCGGTATAACGAAATTTATACTATGTATATGCGGGGCATTATCAACAATTCCATTTAACTTGATCATTGAAAATGTTGCTGTTATATGGGGTTTATTCGGGAAGAAGCATAAATTTTATATCGTTAATAAGGAGTACAAATCGCCAATAATCGTGTAAAAAGGGCTACGAAAAAGTGTACAAATTAATTCGGAGTCTTCGGCATTTCGTAAGATTTAATATCTGTCCGCAAAAGATCGAATACAATTTTAATATTCAACGTTTTCACATTCGTCGAGCAAATTCGCCGCTCGAATAAAAAGAATCCCCAGAAAAGTAGCAGTTTCGAATCGAAAAGATACCAAGAGTTTAAATCGAAAGTCACCGAATTCATTTGTACACCGAATGTAAAAAAAATCATTTTAAATGACAACATACGTACAAAAGTACTTATTAGGATGTTGGGAAAATTCGTAGCACTTTTCGTAATATATTCGCTTCTGTTGTGTAAAGTGGTGAACTGTAAGTGGATTAGCTTTTATGAGCTTTAGTTAACCATTTCACCTACGAATTCTTCAAGGATCATACTTTGCAGTGTCAGTTATTTATTATTATAATATACTATTGCATGCAAAACACTGAACTATTATATATATGCAATGCAATAGAAATTGTATTGCGTTATCGAAAAAGATATATGTGCACAATTTAACAAACGACTGCTCAATTTTTGAGACCGTACATTATACGCCCTTTGTAGCGACTATTGAGCGCTTCTAAAAGTAACTCTAATCTCTACGAACTTTGCGAACAACCTAATATTATACACTTTTAGTACCTATAAGTTGAAACGAATAGAAATGTCTTTGTGTCACAAAAAAGTTTTAGCCTAACATAAAACGTATGACTTGTGCGTGTATTTAGATTTAGCTAGCAATTAGAGAACATCCGAAAAACAGTATATGTATGTATATGTTTATATGTGTATATACATATCTATATATACATAGCCGTTTCACAGTATTCAAATTATATCATTAAATTATTTATTTAAAACACATGTATTTCAGATTATTGAAACGGTTAAACGATTCTTTAAATAAGTATAATTTAGCTGCTATGCCATAATTCATAGGAAATGTAGTACAGTAGTTAATGCCTGCAATATTGCTTCATATTTTTACCCATCTATCGAAGAGCTCATATGTTAATATTTCATATATTTCCAAGATCGTTTATATGTACATGTATTATAGCTTCACTGCCTATAATTCACCAAAGCCCTATGGCTTCTTACGGCACACAATGTATACTTTTTTTAAAATAATATTAATTAGAAAATTTGTACTATTTATTGATTGATTTGTTTCCTATAAAAGCTCTTAAATAACATATCTAGTAAACATTCATTAATATTATAATTATATATATGTATATCGTTGTATGTCGAGCAAAAAACATTATTTTTATTTAAAGCAAATAGCTATGCTTTGGAATGTCTAAATGAAACGCCATTTTTATTCTCAAATTTAGAATACAATACGCAGTGTGATATAAATATATTAATTTATGCAACAGATTGCTTTATTTACGTTTTTAATACAATTTTTTTCCTTTTTTTTTCGAAATTAAAAATTTAGAGATTGAAACTCCGCTATTCTGCAAATTAATTTAACCGTAATTAATAACAGCTTAACAGAATGTAAAATTGTAACTACTGTAGACTTGATGTCTCTAAAACTATAAGAAATATAGATCGACATTACGTTTCACATATTACAATAAAGTTTTCGTATTTTTATTTAGCAATGTGAGTCTGCTTTTCCTAATATAATAATATATACATATATATTATTTTCCAATATTCACTTGAAATGAATTTTGCAAGAGTTAGTTTATCAGAACAATATAAGAAAACTATAAAACGCGATAATGACGTTGTTTATAATTTTGAAGACATTAACTTTATCTGTACGTGTGTAATTCTGTACATCGTACGTATACAGATGAATGTGTTGTAAAATTTACTGTGATGTAAATCTATTCTAATCGTATGATAATTTATCTTCAAAAACCATGAACATTTCATTTTGTAATATTTATTTTAATGCAGAAGAGCCACACGCATATATATATATGTATTCAGTGGCTACAAAAATTATTCACGCACACTGTATCTTTACATTTAAGTATCGCTTAAACAGATTTAATTGCGGTCAATTTTCTATTGTTTAACCCTTTGCGGACGAGTGTCGTAAATAGACGCCCAAGTTTTTTGGTTTCTTCGACAAAATATCAATTTTTAGTGCAGCAAATTTAACTTAACGTCATTCAAAGACGCTGCTGTTGATAATTAGACAAGAATTTATTAAATCCCTTTCTCGAATGGTTAATAATTCAACGAAAATTCGATTAATATAATATTGTCCCGTCCGCAAAGGGTTAATAATATTAATTACGTGATCACATTTCGAGTTCAAAGATAGAAAATTTGATATAGTTATAAAACCAGTTAAGCGGTATTTAAGTGCAAAGGTACACGAATAATTTTGGAAGCCACTGCATATTACTTGCAATGTACAGGTACTTACTTTCTACGTGAATAATGGTTTAATCGCAGGGCATGGTAACATTCATTAGGAACTGTATTCATCTTTTTATATATGAAATAGACAAATTTGCATTGCTAAATCGTAAAATAAATTTGTATGATACGAACGACGTATACAGTATTAATGTAGAATGTGCTACATATAATACCAATTATATATACATATACAAAAGTAAACTAATAATCATAAGTAGACTGTGGATTTTTATATGCAAATTCAGTTGTTTAAAAATAAGTTCGAAGGAATAGGACCTAAATCGAATATAAAATTAAATATCATTATGTATTTCTATCGTATTTTGGATACTTTGCATTGCGTATTATTTTTTACGCCTCTAAATTTCCAATAAACGCATAAAAATCCGCAGTCTTATCTTAAGATACAAAGTATGAAAGAAACAAGTATTGTATTAACCGTTAAATGAATTCTGCTTGCAAAAGCGTAAGTAGTTAGTCTTGCAAAATTTTAAATAAATTTAATACATAAATTCGAATTATGTACTATTCAGAAACAAAGATTCGTTTCGAAGTCACGGTGTAATTTATGTAAATTATAATTTTCTATACAAATATATAATAATATCGCGACTATAGATTTGTGCTTTCATATTCTTTATTGCAATAATAAAATAATGGTGGCATTCTGTGGTATAAATGTGGCAATGGCGAAATGTGCTGATATTATGCATGGTACTTCGAATAACTTGAGCAATATATTAAATAAGACTTAATTTATCTAGTCAGAAAAGTAAAAAAAAAAAAAGGAGAAACATGTTGTGTTTGAAATAAAATTTTCAATTATATCATTACACACACGTAACGATGTTATCTAATATTGTAAAAAAGAAATTGAAACATATATCTATTCCGTCATGTCATCGCATAAGTAATGCAAGTATATTCGAGAATCATCGCAAAATCAATGGATAAGCGAACAACTATTGTAGAAAATGAAGAAAAATGTTCTAACGACTGTTAGTAAGTACTTCTAAATAAATTTCTTCGTTCGGGCATTCGTTAACAGAAGCGAAATATTTGCATTACTTATGTAATGACTTAATATGTTTCCATGGCAAATGGATTTCTACGATACACTCGCATCGTATTCTATTATAGTAAATCATTGTACATAAATTAGAATACGCGAAGGCCTGATTCTACTTAAATTGAACAGCTTTTAAGTAATACTTTATCACCAAAATAGTTCGAATTATATGATACTGCTTTATCTCTATAATATGTTGAATCTATATTGAATTTCTAAATGGTTAAGTTAACGAAAATATCGTAGGTAATATGTTCACAAATGCATATCAAGCTTCTTTTATAAAATATCAGCACCACTTTAAGGAAAGTCTGTTTTTATGAAATATATTTTTATATGTAAACACACATATATAAAATAAGTTTTGTGCATATGTGCCTACACCAGTAAATATCTGTAATCTCAAGTCTACGATATCCTTCGAAATACAATATATCTGCAACATCTGCAATTAATTTTAATTATTGTAGCCAATTCCCCCTCCTATCACGATCATTTTAATCGTATAATTTAGCTTGTTCCCCGAAGCATATATTTTCCGCGTAACACGAAATTGTTGTCCGACGAAACTACATAAAAAATAAATATTAAAGTTACAAAATCGATATTTGCGGTGCATCGTTTATTTTTAATTACCATTATAACTCTCCCCTCTGTCACAATAATTTGTATTATATAATTTAGCTTCGGTTTCCTGCCTTTTGTTGCATATTACGTGTAATGTTATATATTTTACGCGTAACACGAAATTGTTATCTAATGAAACCATCTAAAAAATAAATATTAAATTTATAAAATCGGTATCGGTGGTGCATTGTTTTTAGTTTTTTGGTATGGCAAGAAAAATTGAGATGCGCATTAAGAGAATTACCTATGTCTTCGTTGAAAGATTATTTTATCCTTTTATTTTGAATACTTAATGCATGTGTCTTGTATAACGATATACGAAATGATCTATTATTCGAAATTTGAATCAGAATTAGGTACCCGTGTATTAGGAATCAGCTCCCCCTATAAATCTTAAACACGCAACATCTGCGCTTGTTTTCTTAAATGTTGATCGAATAGTTATGCTCGTATTTTGGAGTATACAACATTTCTAAATTTAACATAAAAATTGTTAATGATCGAAAAATCGTTTTATGCAAATCTTACAAAAGTTTAAAACATGTCGATGAAACAATTTACCCAGGTAATATTCGTAATGTATTAGAATACAGAACCCTTCAAGAAAATTAACCTCCCACGAAT
This sequence comes from Eucera pruinosa, assembly GCA_028830335.1. Taxonomy (NCBI): domain Eukaryota; kingdom Metazoa; phylum Arthropoda; class Insecta; order Hymenoptera; family Apidae; genus Eucera; species Eucera pruinosa. Next base: position 2,431,878 of record JAMYCR010000001.1, on the reverse strand, counting down.
TCTATTTATTTCTTTATATCGATAAAAAAAAACATTTAACGTTGACGCTGCTTGAAATTTAATTTGACTTAAAGCGATATTGCAATGCTACTAATTACATATTTATGTATACGTTCTTACGAATCGAAGTACGATTAAAAGAGATCGAATGAAAATTACAATTTTAGCGTTTGTATCATATACCAAAAATATCACGATGGTCCAAAGGAATTGGCGCAAACTTGCCTGAAGAATACAAAAAGTTTTGGAGAGAATGGAAACTACAAAGACCAACTGCTGTACACTATATAACCCAAGAAGGCAAATATATAAAAAATGAAGAAACTGAAGAAGTGTACGTAACACAACTAGTAATATATTTGCAATTATTTTTATTCAATTTTATTGGCTTCATTTTAGTACTGGTAGGATAGATGCATGCATAAATGGATATGTACCGATGAATGAACATTAGATACAGAAAACGAGTAAACAAAGTTATTTCAAAGAAACAAATGTTGAAATTTTTATTTGTACTAATTCTTTATTTTCTATTCAACAATTTGCACGTTGCACACAGCAAATTGTAATATGAAAATCACCTTAATAATATTAGTATTAATCGCCTTAATATTGAAAAAAAAAACTGTTAACATGTCTACTATTAAGTCGTTGTTTAATGTTTGTTATAAGGTAAATCATTAACAACCTCTTAATATTCACGAGAATGTAATAGAAATAAGTACACATAATTAATATAAAAATTAATGTCATGTACAGTTTATTGCATTCAACTTCTTAGTTGAAACTGTGATCATAGACAAATTTATTCACTGGTGAAATCGATATCTTTTTGGCTTGTGCATTTAATTGTGTGTACTTTCTATCGTTTTTAACTTCTTTTGTATTTCTTCTATGAAAGTTTAGACATTAAGGAATCTAGTTTGAATCATGAAAACGTATCATAAATGTTATTAATTACTAAAGGATCAATGATTTCCATAAGTGTTCATTTATTGGTGCATCTACCCCATGTATTAGTAACTATATTTGCAGTTGAGTTTCGTATGTTGTACCCTGGGTACCATGCAGGGACTTAAAACCAGTATAATTTTAACACTGGTATTTTTTCGGTTTTTCTTTTCTCTCGTCACTGATTTCGAGACAAACCTTCATTCGTTTATATTCTATACCTGTTTTATCGTCGCGCCATAGCATTGCCGTAAGAAGGAATAAAGAATACAATGTTTTGATTCCCGTTCTTGGAAGTAGAATTGGTATCGATTGATGTCGCAGAACATAACGTTCCGACGATTGTACTTTGCAATATTGTAACAAATTTCTGCCTTAAAATGCTATGGGGGAAAAAAAAACCCGGTAAATATCGGTGAATATTTCTGGTATTTCTGAATTTCGGTTTGCATAAGGATTTCAAAGATATAACCGAAGAATAGCGGTATAATATCGGTATTTCGCATACCGGTATGAATCCTTGGTTTCACGGTAGAATTCAACATGTTTCAATACAGTACACCATAGATATTTAATTTACAGTCGTGTCCGGTTATATGACCACCGTTCTGCGCGCGGAACGTGGCCATATATTCGAAGTGGTTTATTCTGGGATCCAGTTCGCGGCAAGCAGGCAGAATTATTTACTTTAACTCCTTGCCGTACAAATTTCTCGAAAAACTATTCTTTGGGACATTAACTATTTTCTATTTTAATGCTACGTCGAATGCAAACCATTGAAACATTATACGTAGCTTTTATTTAATAGTCTTCAATCTTACAAATCGAAGTTGTAATTAGAAATTAAACTTAGAGTTTATTAAAAAATAGAGTGTATTTTTATTGCAATTAAACCATGCATTGCACCACGAGTGTAACTCGTCATTGTACGGCAAGGGGTTAAATAGACTGAGAATCTCGGGGCGAGAGTGAGTTGGAAACGCGGAGAGGTCCAGGAACTGGTGTGGATCACTCGTGGCCCATATAAGCGGACAGACGCGTGGCCATATAACCGAACACGATCGTATATGAAACATCATGTTTTGATAAAAATGATTAACTGCTGAACAGCGCACTTCTTGTTTTAAAACATCGTCTACTTATTTTTATTGCTCGAAATTGTTCGGTCGACGATATTTATTTTGTTTTAATCATTCTAAACAATTGTTACAGTCTCTGGTTACTGTTGACTACCATGACCCCACCGCTGAGAAAATAAACTTCCCTGATATTAATTTAATACTATCGAGTTAAATTTATTTCTAGGCTACCGGTTCAAAATGTACCGCTACCGTTATTGTATCCAAAAGAAAGTGATCGAGGTATATGGGGCGGCGAAGCTGTAGTACAAGGTTTTACAAAGAAGCATAAATATGCTCGCAGATATCCCCGATTTTGGTTCCCCCAGCTGAAGAAATCCGTGGTTTATAGCGAAGTTTTAGATAAGTACATAAGTACCGTTATTACTAATAGGACTGTCGATTTGATCAACGAACATTACGGTTTCGACCACTATATATTAAAGGTACACGCACGCACGAATTGGAAAATATTTCGTCAGCATTTTAAACGTCAATTTCTACCATTGAATATTTCTAATCGTTTGTACAGACTCCTGCCTGCGAGTTAAAATCCGAGCTCGCGGTAAAATTGAAACGTCAAATACTTATAGCATTGGCTGACAAAACTTTATATCCGGATGATCCTGTCAAACACGAAGAAATTTATGCCAAATACAAGCAATACTTAACAGCTGTAAAGTACCTCCCCTTTAATATCATTTCAATATTTTTATATTTTCTTTTTTATTTTCGTTCCTTTAGTAGTTGAATAATTATTATGTATTTATCGTTAGTATACGCGAAAAGAAATCGAATGGTACGGTTTGACGTATAAAGATGCTTGCAAAAAATTGATACGAGAAGAGAAAGAAGCAAACGTAGTGCAACCGTTGAAAATAAAATACAGGGCCGAGATGATTGTAGAGCTTAAGGAAGAAGAAGCTTACAAAGCGACTGAAAATCTTGCGCGGTATGGTTACAATAAATAACGTTTTATTTAATACATTACGTATGCAGGGAAATGTAATGGGAAATTAATTATTTGTGTAGATCTTCACCATGGATTTCTTCAAAATGGATTCCCTTTACCGGGTCAAAATCAGAATAATACGTGTATTATCTGTATCGTTGAATTTTCATAAACAATAAAAACGAGAAAAATAAATTATCTACAGAACAAGCTGATCTTTTTTTCCCCTTTACACATATGTATATATTGTATATACATATATATATTTAACACATTACAAACACTGGTAACTTGAGCATAGAAAATTAGAACGTTCAAAATATTTAATAAGTAGTAGGTAGTTGATCGACGATACGAAATTCTATAAATTTCTTCTTAAAGTCGCTTATATCGTTTGCAAGTGAACTATAATCAATTATTAATACGGATATAATTTTTAAGAACATCTCTAGATATAATTAACTAAAAATTCGTTGTTTCTATGGAATAACTTATTAATAATAAGTAACTATGATATTGAACATTCCAAGTCGCCCTCCTTTGGCAAACAATTTAACAACGAGGCTATGGCTCTTGTAATGTATGTCATTGTTCCGTAACTACCGCTCGGAGCGCTATCATAGAAATGTTGGCAAACGTACGCTGCTCCACCGCAAAGAAGATTTCCCATTGGAGTTGTTTCACGTTGATCTTTTGGTTTGGCACAGCATAACGTAGCATCGCCATCAACTTTCATCTAATTGTTTAGCATACATTTAGTAAATATATTCGTTTTACTTTATACAGGGTGTTTCTGAAAGATACGTACAAGCAGGCACCAGGTGGTATCTCATAAAAAAGAATATACAGTAACTTTTCTCATTTAGGGCTTAGTTTTCGAGAGAATCCACGCGGTGTTTAAATTAAAATAATCCCTACAGTAGTTTAATAATTGCGTAACTGATATAGTAAGATATCCTGGTGTTCGCTTGTACAAATCTTTCAGGGACATCCTGCATATTAGGTGTACCAATAAATAATCCATTTATAGTCAGTCGCGAGAATCTATGTACACCCCGTAAATTGTAAATGTTTAAAATATTACAACACAGCTTGGGTCATTTTAAAAACATTAATTTACCTATTAATCGGAATTATACTGATACAAACGGAATAGACCTGACCACATACTGTTAAATTTAATCTGCGCTGGAAAGAAAATGAAACACCTACTCTATCTTAAACATAATTACTGTTATTCTGTAATGCTTGACGTATTTTTTTAGACTACCTAGGCTAATAGACACACACATATATATATATATTACAAAAATATACCTGATCGTCCAAAAAGATGACGTTAGCTTTGTGAACTAAATTTTCAACAGCGATAAGTCCGCCCAGAGATGTTACCACATTATACTCTGTTACTAAAGTTAACACCATTAAAGCTTCCACGATAAGTTGACGATATTCTGGTTGCGGTATAGTGTTCAAAACAGTTTCTACGGCCAGCGCGAATTTCAGTTCTCCAGGAGTCATCTCCTGTGTAAGATTTTGAGGGAGGACTCTACCTTCGATCGCTAAACCTTGGCACTGTAAACAATTGAAACTTCGATCGAACGAAATTCCTAATCGATAGATAACGCGTTAACCATTCAAAGGGATTATTTGGAATACCATAAGCGTTGCACTTTATGTACTTACTCGTTCGAGTACTTGCCATACCCGAGGATAAAAGTCTCGCGGCACTCTATTTAACGCACCGTCTAATCTTCGTCGTCGCAACCACTGACCTTGCCGATCTGGCTCTGTTTCGCTGCCGTCAGTTTGATCGGGACTCAAGAAACCTCCAATTTGTGATTTCTAATACAAAATATTCGAATTACAATAGTTCGGTAACAATTGTAACGGACGAATAAAAGTAATCGTTACACGGCTACGGATTTTTATGCAAATTCATACTTTTATTGGCAAAATGAAATAAATGGAGTCTAAGTATTTCCCCAAATAAGACCGTACGTATTTTAGTCTGGGTGTCTTGCATTTTTTTATTTGCGCATCATGTACTTTTCCGAACTGTTTGCGTTATCCAAAATTGCCATAAACGCATAAAAATCCGTCTGTCTAATCATTACTTTAACGCGTTACATTACCTTACTGACTCTACTAGATTTGCAACTGATAACAGAAAAATTTCCCCGGCCAACTAAAAAAACAAATAAGAACGAATCATTTTCATCTTAAGCGATAAAGATATTAATCCTTCTTCGGACTTGCAGAAGTTTAGTTGATAGTAGTATTACAAATAAATGTTCAAATAACTGTTTATCATGTTTCAATAAATTGTACCGCAATACGTCTACGTAATTCTTGAAATTTTAATAAATATTATCGTACTTATCCATGCACTTCGTTCGTTATACTATTCTGTTATTTTTAAAAAACGGTTACAATTATGCGCGTATAAATAATTACGTGTAGTAGCTATTTTCACCCCTTGCATTATAAGAACGAGTTACACTCGTGGTGTAACTTATCTGCTAATTATGATACAAACACGCTGTTATGTATTAATAAACTTTAATTAACTTCATGTCGATTTATAAGATTATAAGATTGAGGACTACTAAGTACAAATTAAGTATAATGTTTTAGCGAATCGTATTCGACTCGGTGTTAAAGTAGAAAATAGCCAACGTTTCACTGAATAATCATCGAAAAATTAGCAACGCAAGGGGTTAACGAAATGTGCGTGCTGAATTTGAATTTTTCTGCTGTCCACATAATCCGAACAAGGGTTAATAACGTTATTACGTTGAATAAACTTCTAGTGGAAATGACAAGCGTACCGCTGCTAATGGCAAACTCTTTTCCGCTCATAATATGATGCAACAGATTCTTCATTTCGAATGGCGACAAATTAAGCAAGTGCTCCGATGCCTCTTCTCCGGTGCATATCAAAGTTCGTGACAATTCAGTAGCCATTACTTGAATAATTAAACCTACTCGAAGCCGGAGCATTTCCAGGAACAATTGCGGTTCTGTCCTAATAAACATCGCCAAGTAAACGAGTAACTCCTGCGTTAACATAGCGGTGGATTCATCGTCTCCGTATGCTTGATGAATTAGAGCTCGTAACTCGTTTTCGGGCAACGGTGCGACAATTGTGTGCTCGTTAGTCGGCGGCATTCCGACCGTGACTTGCTTCTGACGGACTAATAAGTCGGTAACCGCTTTAGCTAAATCTTCGACCCGTTTCCCTAACATGCCAGCTGTATGACGCACGATTCCCCACATTTTTTGCTGACAGGCTTTTTCGTAAAGATCTTTCAGCAAGTCTTTTATTAGGACTGGATGACTATCTTCAACCATGCCGGTATTGAAATATAAACCTTGGGAATCAACCTACGTATTTAAATTGAATACGAAAACGTTACTTCGCTCTTTCTTTTCCTAATTTCTAATCCTTTGTAATCTATTGCTATCGGTAACGTAATTAGATGTTACGCAAAGTGTTTTCGAACTACAGCTCAGTCGAGTAGAAAGCGATAGACATGGTGAAAATAACATTTAACATCATAAAATTACTTTGTTTTGTAATTATTACATTGTGTTGATATACTATTAAACCATCGATAAGTGATTCGTTTATAACAATAATTAAAAAAATGTTCATTTAGTGCGAAGTTCTTAAGCAGTTTTATCGTATTGTCCTCAAGTATAATTATTATACGCGATACCAAAAACCGAAGTTTGATTATACTAGACCGATTATTTTTAACTAGTTTTACGTAGAGGGTTTTCCGATTGACTGATTATGATAACAATACTATTGTAAATTTTTGTCTTTCTCCGTTTGTAACGAACAGCTCATTCATAATAAATAAATAAATAAATAATGTTTCACGTGTGCCAATAATTTTGTGACTCACTGTAGTTCTGGAACACCTTGTATCATGAAATGATTTCGATCACTCACGAGGTACTGCAATATATCTCCTTGTTCTTCTAAACTTTCAGTTTCTCGAAGCATAGTTAGCAACTCCTCAACTTCCGTGTCGGCATACTGAGTTTCGGCTAGACCTTTATGTCTATGCAGCTTCGGAGAATTTGCCCATGATAATAATTCATCGGTAGGAGACGGTGTTCGATCTGAAGTAGCTGACTGCGTAGTATTAGGAGTTAACGTTGTATCTGTCACTTCAATAAATGGATTCGTATTTAAAACAGCAGAAGGCCTTCTATCTTCTCCTGCCATCCCAAGAATTTCAGCTACAAATTATATAATTACTCTTTCATTTCTCTCGAAAATTATTTTACAAATCACCGAACTATCTCGTTATTTAAGTTCGTTTCAAATTCTATAATATTTCGATAAAAAAAAAAAAAAAAAAAAATGGAAGAACAGAGACATGTTAAATTTCCTTGCTCTTATTATTACAATTTGGAAATTAGTTATCCAGTGTTAGTACACTTACATTCTTGTAGGATGGTAGGAACCGTAATACGTAGGATTCAATTGTGCAAACATTTAAGGGTCCGCTTTAATAGATAGCATGCAATCAAAGTGTTAAACGTTTGATCGATTCGTAATATTAATCGATAAAATAGATGTAACTCACGTTCGACAGCTATCGACCGCGTTTTCTTTATAGCGCCCTTTACGGACATTCTGCGTCTCATATTTATACCAGTTCGAGTTATTGGTCTATTAAGAAGACCAGTGCGATGTGGAAACGCACGCATCAGATGTTCTTCCAAATATTGTTGTACCTTATCGAATATATACAAATAACGTATAAAATACCAAATTATCTATATTATACGTGCAGTGGAATATCCGTTTATTACGATCACTTTGATACTTATAATTTATGACAACAATAACCGCCCGCGTGATAACATTATTCGTGATTATAGTAACCAGATTTCCCTAAACTTTAACGCCCCTCTATTTTACCATCTACTATTATTTAGTCCACCGCTGTTCATTTAATTTAAATAATATTGATCCCTTAAATAAAATTTGCCTACTTGCTAATAACTACTGTAATCACATAAATCTTTTTGCCGATAACATTAATTTCTTAAATCTCGATTATACCGGTATTTATCTAATTAGTGTATAATCGTCTTAAATTTTATATTTCGAACATTCCCGAGGTTCTCGAATCTTTTTGGGATCCTACACACCGCTAATAAGAATTTATTAACAAACATCCTATTTACCTGAGGATTTAATTTGTCCGGTCTACCGTCCTCAGAACTTCCCAAGAAGCTTAAATTCGTAATGCACGAAGTACTCAAAAATTCATTCAAATTTCCTAACGAAACTCTCGTACCATTTATATAACCACTTTTCAGCTTTTTCATAGTAGTTATCATAGCCAATGGTATCTTCCCTTGATCTGAAATAATAATTATGTTACAGAAAATAAAGCGATCGCGATGTTGCTTGCTTGACTTTTTCTTTTTTTTTTAACAATAATGAAAAGCAATGTTTTCCTAAACTATCTCTGAGATGTACTGCTTCTTAAAGAATTCTGTTCTATTCTATTCGTTTTTGGCAATACGTTTTGAGTAAATTTCTGTCCTAAATGATGATCTAAAGCTGCCTACGGCATACCTATATGATTATGAGTAGCAACAAGTGTTATAGTTGGCCTGCCGAGCATTTGCTTCCAGTTGATGGTGAGGAAGGCCAAGTTGGTTGTAAAAGTGTTGACAAGGAGGGCTGCATCATTTGTCGTGTAGTACTCCTCCGCGTCAAAGTTCTAAGACATGCAACAAAAGCGCACACCACCGCACACATAAGCTCCATAGAATGTTAGGATTCGTATTTAAGAGGAAACGGTTTCTGGGATTTCGCTCATGATAAAGACAATGCTATTATAAACGTTCCAATATTGTGTCACGAACAAAAAAGACTAGTAACTAGCAAAACACTAATTCGATAGTTAAACGAATTGCACTAAGACCTTCCATAGCCACTAAAGCAAAAACTTGTAACAAAAACAAATGCACGCATGCAGGCAGACATGTTAGATGTTCTTTGGATAATGTATTTACGTAATTTCAGCAAAAAAATGAAACTCCGAAAAAGAAAAATAAAAAAAAAGACTGCGTTATTTAAAAACCATACATTTTATCTCTGTTACTTCGAAGCTTTGTAATCTTGAAATTTTGTCGCTACCAACTTCTTGTATATCGGTATGATAAAAAGTAACACAGATGAAAATTATGGTTCTTAAATATTAAATTACTGTACCTAGATGAATGTTCTTGAGGGTCATGACCACAAGAGGACGGCCTAACATGTTCTGCCAGCTAGACTTCAAGAAATTAATTTCGCCTTTGAATATGTCAATCATGAGCTCATAGTCCGATGCGATGTAGAAGCGGGTCATGTCTGTCAACTAATGTTCGATGCAAGAACAAGAGGCAAAATAAGAAAAGAAATAAAAAGTATAGAGAGCAAACAGTTCGTCGAGTATCATATAATGTTTACCTGTGGCGTGAACGCAAATATTTTATCGTTTAAGGAATATAATTTACTGGTGCTTAAAATTCCTACATCTCTCGATTTACGTCCAGATAATCCTAGCTTTTTATTTCGACCTAGAAATGTACGTTACAAATTAACGAAAAACAAAAAGAAATAACGAGTGAAAATTATACGATAAATTATTAACCCTTTGACTACTCTGGACGCGTCGAAGACTGCAAATTGTGCTATACACCTAGCATTGAAAAATCCTCAAAGCATTCGTCAAAATGGGCCTCGGTTTTTGAGAAATTCGAGTTTAATGTTTCCATACTGTTTAGTACTAGTCGCGAAGAACTGTATAACGTATGGTAACCGTAGCAACGATAACAAGAATTTCGACTGCCGTATACAAGTCCCGAGTTCAAATCTTATTACCATTATATGTAACAAACTATATTTTTTCAACGAATATTATAATTACATGAAACGCGATTTCTAAATCATGGCTTTCTCCTCCCTGTTAGCTGCGCGTTGTGTAACAAATCGATACTTCAATATAGTACTCGACACGCGAAAAAGTATTTTGTCCGCAACGAGCGTGTAAACCCGAAACGCTCCGCAGTCAAAGGGTTAATAAAAAAAAAAAGAGAAAGAATTGTAGTTTGGAAATACCTAAATATGTATACAAATGACTAAGAACTTTTGCAGGTTGCACTTCTATGGGAGTAACTTCTGCAATCGTTTGCACATGAATATCATGTTGAGCTATCTTTTCTCTAATTTCAGCATCTTCTGCTAAAATAACAACTTGTACTACGACATCTGGTTTCTTTTCGCTACATAAACGTCTATTTAATGGATCCAATTCTCCGACAGCAAGAAAACCCTGTTACGGGAAACGTGTGATTTAGAATAAAATGTAAATCGAGTTTTACGTATCCCTTGACGAAATATTAGGAAGACTTAATATTTCTTCTACATTCGTATACTTACTTCTTGCAATAATTTTCCTAATATGTAAAGGGATTGAGCCCACATAAATGGACATCTACCTAACGCGATTCGTTTCTGACTACCTGGTTCGGCATACTCTGCCGATACATTTGCAGCTTCCACGGAATATAATTCAGGTACCAATTTTATTCCATCGTTCGATTTGATCATTATTTCTTCTAACTGTTTCGTATACTCCGCTACTGCCTCTTTGTTGCCTTGGAAGCAGTAATCCACGATTAAGTAACAAAAGAAGAGAGGCCATTCGCATTCTATGTTTTCAAACATGCGCAATTCCCAAGGTTCGTAATAAAGTCTAATACAGATATAACAAATCGATTAGTGAACGTTACAAACATGGGAGCCGATAATTCATCTTCGATTCGCGTTTCACCTGTTAGGATCTTCCTTAGGCGTTTTATATCCATCCCTTAGAAATCTTTTGCATCCGTAACGACCTTGTAATTTTTTAGTGATAGTATCCCTCGTTAGTTGGATCAAATTAGGCTCGTCTACAGCGAATGCTGGGAAACTTATAACGGACAACAAGCCGCTATCCAATTCTTTCGAATTAGATTCGCGTGGCAACATGGATTGCAAAACGGCTTGGCATTTTTGCGCTTCGTCCGCTAGTACGTGAATTACCGAGGTCGGGCCACCTCTAGCACCGAATAAATCCAATTCGTTCAACGCTTCCATCGCTGCTTTCGCCATTCCTATACTGCTAGCATTTAATTCCGGCAATCCGTGATTCGTTTTATCACCCCTCTCCCAAATCCCATAGTCGGGAGTACAATAAGCTGACTCAATGTAAAATACTAAATTTTGGATAAAAGCAACCTGAAGTTAAATCGCATACATTTATAGTTATCGCGTTACAATTGATTCCATACGTAATGCATATTATTGATAATATACAGTAGCGTGTAAATGTATCCGGCCACAACGCATAAATATTCAATAACACGTTACGCATCAAAATTAAAGGATCGGTAATTTTAGGCCGAAAAATGTCGAAATTTAAACTGCTGTAACTTCGTGCAAAAAGAAACGTACTGAAGTGTACCTTAGCTCATTTTAAAGGGCAAGGCCTCTACTTTGAAGCTGCATTGAAGTTTTCCGAAGACCCTTTTATATTCGAACGCGAGACGACAAAACGGAAATAGTACTTTTCCCGAAAAATTTTCCGAATTCGAACGACTCCACGGAATTTAATAATTTTTTTGCGCCGTTCATTCCGCCGTAAAAATTCATGTACGATTTTTTGTTGCCGAGTTCGCGCAATTTGAGTTGTGGCCTAATACTTTTGCATGCCATTGTATTAGGTTGGCCAAAGAATAGAAACAAAACTTCGTCAAACAATTTATTATCGAGTCCTTTCACCGATTATTTGCCACGTTATGCACGTTTATCATTTTATTCGCGTAGAATTTTAATTTGGTTTAGCAAAAAAATGTCTATGCGAATTTTATAAGCTTTCAAATTTTCTCTAATTAAACGATTCGATTAAGTACTTAAAAGATAAAGATATGTCAACATTAATATATTCTATTATTTACATTATTCCTTCTTGGTGTATATTACACTCTTACGTTTACAATAATAATATAAGATCGCAGTTGAGCATTATCTGAATAAAATTTTATTAGAACAACATTTCAAATAAATTCTTTGAATAAAATTTTACTCGAATAATTTATTCGAAATATTATTTGAATAATTTACATGAATAAAATATGTCCAACTCTGTATAACATATTATGTCAAAAATGCATCTTATTTCCTTCCACTTTAAGGTAATGTTGAGCATGATAAATATACTCAATAGTTAACATATTTATCCAAGTGAAAGACTGAAATGTTTACTAGCAAACCTTATTTGCATCTGAAAAATTATTTGTGTATTGCAATTCCAATGGCAAATTATAGAAAAACGACCAGACTTTTTTTTTTTGGCCAACCTAATGAATTACAATATACGTACCTCATCTAAATTGAAAACAATTTGTAAACCAGATGCAGTCATTTGGGCTAGAATTAATAAATAAAGAGATATGGCATCTATTTGTAGGTGGCCCCATTCTGTATCACCCACGACAGATTGTCCATTAACAGAGCTATATTTAGCATGCAATGCATCATACGGATTTTGACTGGATTTAAATCGTTCGACTTTTTCTTTCTGTTGCATCATTGCCATTAACAAACCTCTCATTAACTTTACACAGCTTTGTTCCAGTTCATAGGTTTTAGCTCTATCTTCGTCGGCATCGGCAATCTTTTTATACGCCATAGAGAGGCCCCAAACAGCGAGGATACAATAAACATTATCGCGAACCCATGCATGGTCATTTTCAGGGCTAGCAGGGAAAAGTCCTGTGACTGCATTCTGATGGTTCATAATAATTTTATGTACGATTCGTTGGTAATAATCCAAACGGACACCAGAATTACTACGACTACGCATCTTGAATGTATGTTCCGTAATTTTGGAAATATTTATGGCACTACTTTCTCAAAAACACGTTAAATCCTTAATTGGATTTACTTGTTGTTTCTCATCGTATTCAGAGGTTAAGATCAATTATTTCTTTGAAATACCTTTGCAATGATCTCCAACGGTTTCTCTTTAACTACGAAAAGGTATGTATACGTAAGTAAATCGTCACATAAAAAATATACAAATTCGTTGCAACCGCATTTTATATTATATCTATCCAAGTTCGAAAACATACACACGAATTTCTTATACACAATGTGAAACGAATGTCAAACACACAGCGGACCTCTGTATCACCGTACGAAAACTACAAAGCCAATTTTCGCGTTCAAACGTCCATGTTCTGAAGTACCGACCACGAAAAAAATTCCCCTGCTTTTTACGCTACCTACGATTTAGAACAATGAGCGCAGTAACTATGATCGATTGAATTATCCGAAATGATAAAAACATTGACCAAGGCGATAAAAATCACTATTCTATCGAAGAAGTAAGTATCTTTTATTCCGTGTAAGTAAAAACTAGAATATCTCTTTTAGACCAATTTTGACGGAGTCGAACGATTAGAAGCCGATAACTAAGCATCTTTCTAATGCTATCGAGATTGCCGTTTTGACGCGTAACACGAATTTCTTTATATTTCACGAATCGATGCAGATATCGGAATAAAACCAACTGATTCTCATTCCCTGCATCTCGCACTTTCTTTTTAGGCCGACCGCGTTGGGGACAAGCGATTAGAAACCGAAATCTAAGCATTTTTATAATCCTATCGAGAGCGAAATCTTCACCTGTCACACGAAATCCTTTACATTTTACGAACCGATGCAGATATCCGAATGAAACAAACTGATTATTAACTACTGCACTTTGCACTTTCGTGTTATACCACTTTCGATAGAAACAAATGATTAGGAAGCGCAATCTAAGCTTTTTTCTAATCCTATTGAGATCGGAATCTTCACCTGTCAGACAAAATCCTTTACATTTTACGAACCGATGCAGATATCCGAATGAAACAAACTGATTATTAACTACTGCACTTTGCACTTTCGTGTTATACCACTTTCGATAGAAACAAATGATTAGGAAGCGCAATCTAAGCTTTTTTCTAATCCTATTGAGATCGGAATCTTCACCTGTCAGACAAAATCCTTTACATTTTACGAACCGATGCAGATATCCGAATGAAACAAACTGATTATTAACTACTGCACTTTGCACTTTCGTGTTATACCACTTTCGATAGAAACAAATGATTAGGAAGCGAAATCTAAGCCTTTTTCTAATCCTATTGAGATCGGAATCTTCACCTGTCACACAAAATCCTTTACATTTTACGAACCGATGCAGATATCCGATTGAAACCAACTGATTATTAACTACTGCACTTTGCACTTTCGTGTTATACCACTTTCGATAGAAACAAATGATTAGGAAGCGAAATCTAAGCCTTTTTCTAATCCTATTGAGGTCGGAATCTTCACCTGTCAGACAAAATCCTTTACATTTTACGAACCGATGCAGATATCCGAATGAAACAAACTGATTATTAACTACTGCACTTTGCACTTTCGTGTTATACCACTTTCGATAGAAACAAATGATTAGGAAGCGAAATCTAAGCCTTTTTCTAATCCTATTGAGATCGGAATCTTCACCTGTCACACAAAATCCTTTACATTTTACGAACCGATGCAGATATCCGATTGAAACCAACTGATTATTAACTACTGCACTTTGCACTTTCGTGTTATACCACTTTCGATAGAAACAAATGATTAGGAAGCGAAATCTAAGCCTTTTTCTAATCCTATTGAGATCGGAATCTTCACCTGTCACACAAAATCCTTTACATTTTACGAACCGACGCAGATATCCGAATGAAACAAACTGATTATTAACTACTGCACTTTGCACTTTCGTGTTATACCACTTTCGATAGAAACAAATGATTAGGAAGCGAAATCTAAGCCTTTTTCTAATCCTATTGAGATCGGAATCTTCACCTGTCACACAAAATCCTTTACATTTTACGAACCGATGCAGATATCCGATTGAAACCAACTGATTATTAACTACTGCACTTTGCACTTTCGTGTTATACCACTTTCGATAGAAACAAATGATTAGGAAGCGAAATCTAAGCCTTTTTCTAATCCTATTGAGATCGGAATCTTCACCTGTCACACAAAATCCTTTACATTTTACGAACCGATGCAGATATCCGAATGAAACAAACTGATTATTAACTACTGCACTTTGCACTTTCGTGTTATACCACTTTCGATAGAAACAAATGATTAGGAAGCGAAATCTAAGCCTTTTTCTAATCCTATTGAGATCGGAATCTTCACCTGTCACACAAAATCCTTTACATTTTACGAACCGACGCAGATATCCGAATGAAACAAACTGATTATTAACTACTGCACTTTGCACTTTCGTGTTATACCACTTTCGATAGAAACAAATGATTAGGAAGCGAAATCTAAGCCTTTTTCTAATCCTATTGAGATCGGAATCTTCACCTGTCACACAAAATCCTTTACATTTTACGAACCGATGCAGATATCCGATTGAAACCAACTGATTATTAACTACTGCACTTTGCACTTTCGTGTTATACCACTTTCGATAGAAACAAATGATTAGGAAGCGAAATCTAAGCCTTTTTCTAATCCTATTGAGATCGGAATCTTCACCTGTCACACAAAATCCTTTACATTTTACGAACCGATGCAGATATCCGAATGAAACAAACTGATTATTAACTACTGCACTTTGCACTTTCGTGTTATACCACTTTCGATAGAAACAAATGATTAGGAAGCGAAATCTAAGCCTTTTTCTAATCCTATTGAGATCGGAATCTTCACCTGTCACACAAAATCCTTTACATTTTACGAACCGACGCAGATATCCGAATGAAACAAACTGATTATTAACTACTGCACTTTGCACTTTCGTGTTATACCACTTTCGATAGAAACAAATGATTAGGAAGCGAAATCTAAGCCTTTTTCTAATCCTATTGAGATCGGAATCTTCACCTGTCACACAAAATCCTTTACATTTTACGAACCGATGCAGATATCCGAATGAAACAAACTGATTATTAACTACTGCACTTTGCACTTTCGTGTTATACCACTTTCGATAGAAACAAATGATTAGGAAGCGAAATCTAAGCCTTTTTCTAATCCTATTGAGATCGGAATCTTCACCTGTCACACAAAATCCTTTACATTTTACGAACCGACGCAGATATCCGAATGAAACAAACTGATTATTAACTACTGCACTTTGCACTTTCGTGTTATACCACTTTCGATAGAAACAAATGATTAGGAAGCGAAATCTAAGCCTTTTTCTAATCCTATTGAGATCGGAATCTTCACCTGTCACACAAAATCCTTTACATTTTACGAACCGATGCAGATATCCGATTGAAACAAACTGATTATTAACTACTGCACTTTGCACTTTCGTGTTATACCACTTTCGATAGAAACAAATGATTAGGAAGCGAAATCTAAGCCTTTTTCTAATCCTATTGAGATCGGAATCTTCACCTGTCACACAAAATCCTTTACATTTTACGAACCGATGCAGATATCCGATTGAAACCAACTGATTATTAACTACTGCACTTTGCACTTTCGTGTTATACCACTTTCGATAGAAACAAATGATTAGGAAGCGAAATCTAAGCCTTTTTCTAATCCTATCGAGATCGGAATCTTCACCTGTCAGACAAAATCCTTTACATTTTACGAACCGATGCCGATATCCGATTGAAACCAACTGATTATTGTTCGCTACACTCCGCGCTTTCGTTTTAGGCCGGCTTCGACGGAAACGAACGATTAGGAACCGTTATCTAAACATTTTTCCAATCCTATCGAGATTGCCGTCTTCACGCGTCACACGAATTGCTTTATATCTTTCGAACCGATGCACATATCCGATTAAATCCAGGTGATTATTGTCCGCTGCACTCCGCGCTTTCGTTTAAAACCGATTTCGACGGAAACGAATGATTAGGAACCGATATCTAGGCATTTTTTTAATGCTATTGAGAATGGCGTCTTAATGCGTTGCAAGTCGACCGTTACTTAGTCGTTTCCCGCGTAAAAATGGCGGAAGCGGAAACACGGAGGCAAAATGTTTCGTGCGCGCGCAATTTAAATTTTTAAATTTAAATCATTATATATGAAAAAAATGTAACATTGAATTCTAAGTGCAGCGAATATAATAAAGTAAAGCAACGCTTAAAAATCTTTATCATTCAGTAAAACAAATGCGTAAAAAAGTGCCGCGTAAATTGAGGGACGGGTGTACACAATAAAAATGAATATTACTGAGAGTAAAATTTAATCTGAACTTCAATGTTAGCTTTACGTCTCAAGATTGGATGCTGTAAAATAAAACATGCCTACAATATTCGTACGAGTTGTACTTGACGCGATATGAAAGTAGTGATCAACTTACGCTAATATACGTAAGTAATAAAATAATTGTAGGGCAAGTGGTTAATCCTTTAAATATCGGAATTACAAGTTTACTTTGAATATTTTGTACATTTTTACGCGCGATATGTATAATGCAATAAAAGATTCGAATCAACCGAATTATCAACGTTCGTAATATTTTTGTAGGCAGTCTTCTACTTTGAAATATCTATCTAAAATTCCATAAATTTCTAACTAAAATATTTTTAGGTCTACATGGGTTAATTAAGTAGACTTGCTAGTCATTTCGCAGCAATCTTTTTAACACTCTTCTTCGTTCGAGTAATGTTAATCCACTTCCGAATCTTTAGAACACTCACGTCCGATCGCATGTAACTTATCCAATTAGTCCAATGATCGAATGTATTCTGCGAATGGACAAATCCGTAACGAACTCGTTCATCGGATTAGAAGCTGAAAGGAAAGAGTGTTGGACGCGCAAAGATCATCCTAAAGTGTTTACCAGAAGAAAAGTGACTCTAATAGGAATCAAATTGGCCAATTGGAGTACTTGAGAAATGGAAATTTTGTTTCGATACCAAAGTGAACAGGAAGAAGATAGAATCGCGTTGATTTATGTTCTGTTAACCCTTTGCCTTATGCATTTTTTTCCGTTAACGAAAGCAATTTAACACTTCACGTTTGCGCCAAATACAAGATATTGAAATATTATACGTTTTGAGCAATTTGTTATATCAACTTTTGAAGATTTAAGAGAAGTTAAAGGAGTAAAATCAAACCTTGTTATAAATATTGCGTATATTTATTCTAATCAGAACATAATTCGCGCCACGAGTGTGACTATAAGGTGATTATAAGGCAACGGGTTAATTATTCGCGTATCCAAAACATGCGAGGTCTTCGCAAAGATTTAAAACCGATAGTCATATTTTGTTGCAACTTACTCTACTTTATTTTTGCAAATAAAAAAAGAAGCACGCGAAATCTAAGAACGTATCTTCGGCTATTAGCGCGACGAAAACGTGTCTCTTATTAAAAATCAACGCCAATCGCGAATGAACTTTGATACGCGCTAGGCTAATTCCGAAAATTTTTGGAAATTATCTCTACTGTGAAGCGAGGAAGAAATACGTCAACGAACTTTAAAAAATCTAATTCCGATAACTAACAATCGTAGCGCACAATTATCGACTTTAACACTAGGTTTACGGAACTCGTCACGTTGACGCATTTCAGATTTCATACGTAAAATTACAGAGACCATAAATATTATTTTTCAGTACTTTATATTAACTTTAATTAATACGATGGTATTAATATGTATTCTATGTGATTCTCTTCATCCTCACACTTCTAATTTCGAATATTTATATGCAAGATACGTATTTTTCCGGAAGCCTGTCAAATTATGCACTTAATGTCCGTAAACCTTGTGTTAAAGACGTTCATTGAATTTTGATTGAAATTTCAAGCAAACTAACACTCTACTCGATTTGCCGTACTCCGAATTGCTATTCAAACGTTTACCTAACTATAATTTTGCTCTATTAATCGTTACTCGAATTTTGTATTCAACTGTATTTTGAAAAATTTAGATAGCTTTATATACGTTTCTGTTAAATGGAGTATATTCTTCAAAGGAAATGAAATATGTTTTTCAACAAATATAACATGTTTTCGATAATAAATGCTCGATAAACAACACAATAAACAACAAGACAATACGAAATTGCAGCAGCCACGAATGACGCTAAAAGAAATATGATACAAAAGCAGCCCAAAGGGCGTTAAAAGAAATATAATAAAAGAGCAGCCTCGAAAGGGCGCTAAAAGAAAATGAATCGAGTAGCCAGAAGGGCCACTAATAGTAATCGTCCACTCTTCGTAAAGCCGATCAACCCGCGAGTGGAACATTTCTTCTCTTTCGCAACGCTACGTTACTCAATTTATTTATCAACGAAAAGACTTTGCAAATAAATCGCGAATGGTGCTTCGTTATACCAGATATAATGAATTATTTAATGCAACTTTAATTGAATTAAAAAATGAAATGGCAAACTTCCGAAAGCGTCCACACTGAGACACTTATTCTTTAACGCAACGCTAGCAAATAGCAATATCAACGCACCTATTATTTTTCACATCGCAACACTACGTACGGAAGTGCAGCTACTATTATAGTAGCTGCTGTCGACGAATCAGGAACTCAGGAACACAGCTGCTGGTTTCCACTATCTCAGTGGTAGATCATTGGGCTTTTTATTGTACGCGCAACGCTATTTGAAAAACGCGATTTTTTATTGGCGCAACGCTACGTGGGAAAATAAAGAATCGCGATGGGGACTGTCGCAACGCTACCTTTATTAATTTATTTAATCGAAGCTACTACTTTCGTACAAGAGAAGCTACTTTAAACACGCGCAATATTTGGCAAACGCAACAACGCTACAAAGCTGACTAGAAATTAATATGTTTGTTATCGAAACTAATATTCTAACAGAAAAAACGTGGCATGTATTGTCGCAACGCTTCAAGCAAATATGCTACAATATTTCTCTCAAACTGTAGGGGACTGATCAATCGCGATATTTTGTAACTCGCAACGCTAAATCAAACGCGACAGACATTTCTTCGCAACGCTAATTCAACCCGTGAAATTCATTCGCAACTCTAAAATGAAACTCGCGCTTTTCTTTTCCGCAACGCTACATCAACCCGCTCGTACGTTTTCGCAACGCTAATTGAAAAACCGCGAGGTGCCCAACGAAGACGTGAAATTTCTACGCATGCAAGACTAATAACGAACACAGTGACAATACAGCAAGAATAGTAGGAATGACCGTCCATTCTTTCTTAAGTAAAGAAAAAATGAATAGCCATTTGTTGCTGCCCTCTTCGTGACAATTTGTCGGGCCTCTTCTTTTCTTCAGGCGCCATGCCCGCAGGAACATGGATTTAAGCTCGAGGTTCTCGAAAAGCAACCCAGAAGGAGACTCAGAAAAATGGAATAAAAATGCATATCGAAGAAGTTAAATAGCACGCAGACGACCAACGACTCTAAGAATTCTAAGAAACTAATCTAAGAATTCTAAGCATCCTTGTTCGTGCAAACGTGTCGAGCCTCGGCTGAGTATATACGTTCGTTTCGTGCAGATCGCGACCGCGTCCACGTGGCGATTCAAGATCGCCGGATTCGAAAGATCGACATTGGCAAAGACCGGAAATGACCTGCATTCTCCAGGTCAGATCAGCTCGCCGTCGATGTTCAAATCAGATTCCCTGAAACAGGTTGACACGCGCACCCCCCATTAGATATGAAACTCGCGACCCCGAGACCATATGTCAACCTGCCCGGCCCTACCTACTTATAATTAACACACATTCCAGAAAGTATGCTACCTACCTACCTAACGCTATATTTAAAAAATAGCAAACAGGCACACAAACAGGCATACACCCCACCCCCCCACCCAGCGGATCACACTCATACCACCCGGGTGCAAAAGCCTATACTAGGGAATAACGTCCCGGGACGCCTCCGACACCCGAGTTCAACGTACAACTCATACACACTCTAAAGTAAAAAAAATCCTGAAATCGGCTGACGTGAGTAGCGACCATTGCGACGTGCGCGATATAAAGCACATTCTACTCGGTATTTCAAATATACTTCGGGCATTTCGCAACGAAATGTAATTGCGAGTAAAATGAGTCGCCATAGTTTGGCATACGATATTTTTTAGCAAGATTTGAAAGATTCGCAATTTTAGACAGATTTGAAATGTTCTGTTTTTGGTACCAACATATTATGGAATAAATTGAGGGGAGAAGTTAGTCAAGATTAGGAAAAAACGACGCATTTCCACAGCCTAACCACACACACACAATGCGGAAAATACGTCGCGCACGATACGCTACCCACACGCAGCCGCCACACAAATATTAAATATCAAATATCAAAATATGAAAAAAAAATGGTCGTGCCACGTGCTTTTCACCCGCTCAAGTAGCACCTGGGCACGAGAGCGGGATCCCAGCAAAACGGCACGACAGACGCTGAAAATCCTATCTAAAAAAGTTATTAGCACATCTGATCGACTAACGGGCTATGACTCTACTTTTTCTTTGGCTCTAAGGCAAAATGACTCTACTAATTCAATTGAGAAAGGTTAATTCGTTTCGTAAGCAAAGAAACAAAAAGGCTCTAATGCAACGTGA
The DNA here is from genome assembly GCA_028830335.1 of Eucera pruinosa. Classification (NCBI taxonomy): domain Eukaryota; kingdom Metazoa; phylum Arthropoda; class Insecta; order Hymenoptera; family Apidae; genus Eucera; species Eucera pruinosa. The sequence continues at coordinate 2,410,202 of JAMYCR010000001.1, read as the reverse complement.
ATTTAACTTGTAATTAAGAACAAAATGAAGCAAATGATTCTAACTCGAAACCTAATAAGAAAATTAGGCAAGTGACTCTAACGTGAAATTGAGAATAGCAAAGTAAAGCAAGTGACTCTAATTTGAAGTTAAGTATAGCAAAATGAAACAAGTGACTCTAAATTGAAACTCTAGTTGCAATACATTGGGTGATTCCCTCGTCAAAGTGCATTTTCGATAGCATCAAATTTGCATCGAAGTTTGCGACTTTGATTTACAAATCTGCCCATCGCGAATTGTCTTCTTGCGCATTTTATTGAACATTCGTTTTATGCGAGAAAAAGGACATTTTCAGGATAGCATCGAAGCTGCTATAAAAAATTGAAACATCGTACTATTTAATACTATCGATACGCGTGACTCGAGCAATGAATTTTAATCAAATATAATTCATACGTTTATAAAAGTATTTATACATATATGGATATCATTGCGATCGTGCAACAAATATAATTATCAAAGAAAGGAACGAAGTCGGATGGTATCCGACTTCATAGCTACAAACTACAAATTACAGGCTACTCAAATGCAATCATTCTGTAAAATTGTATCGAGCATATGTTCTTACAGATATTCGACTCTAATATTCGCGTGGAACTTCCACTGACTCTACCTTTAATTGCACAAATATTTAAAACGATATTCGTATCAATCGACTCTACTATTGACTCGAATTCTTTTATTAGTAAAAGGCGAAAGATTTATGCGCGATTTGAAGGGAAACCAGAGTAATTCTTTTATTAGTATATGAAAATATTTAAAATCGCGTGGCGCAAGAAGACCTAGCCTCATCTAATAAATACAACACACACAAGAAATAAAACTGATACACGGATATACGATCGTATATCCATGGTCACTGTGTTCGCTTTGGCAAAATCTACGTATACAACCAGTCACTCATGCCGATTCGGACTTTTCGTCCTCGGCATGCGTGAGTGACCGGAGGGATTCAAAAATGCATGCGACTCACCGGTAGACGACTACGCTGTCATCTGCTGCAGCCAGGCGGATGAAAACCTGCTGACATCATCGCCAAGCGAGGCCGTGAAGCCTTGAGGACATAAAACCATGAAAAATGATGTCGCGAAGCCGTGAAGCTGTGATGCCATGTCCCCGTGGTCCCAAGGACAAGAAGATCTGTGGAAGATCTGTAACAGAGAACAGAAAGGGAAAAGATTATAATTTGCTCTTAAAGTTGTTACTTATTAATTATGTGGCACGTTTGAGATCGAGAGAATTAAAAGCTTAACGAATTCTAAATCTTCGAACTACTCTACTTTTTATTTCGGTAAAGGAAATAGTGAATTGGATAAACTTTATACATTTTTAATACCTCCTACATTTATTAATTATTAAAACATTAAAATGAGATGCAAAGATACTTACATTGCGAGCTTCAGGAGCCCAGCGAGGTCATCTGCCAACAGCCGAAGCGTGACTCTAATCCCGAGTATGAATATTACAAAACAAAAAAAGGAAAAAAAAATAAGGGACTACTCTATTTCTCAAATAATATTTGGCGAGCAAACACTGACTCTACTACCGCGAGTGCATATTAAATATGTATGAATCTACTTAGAGCAGCTGTGCTCTTTAAAAAATCAAACTAATTTTACATCGAAACAAGCACCGACTCTACAACCGCATTGCGCGCGGTCACAAATTCTGAAAGAAATGCTTACAATTAGCAGGAGAGGGTGGGTAGGTACGAAATAAAACACCATATTCTCTTATTATTTTTCTCTTATCGTCTAGCATTTGTTACGAAAAATATTGCACCTCTACGTTACGTGTACGTATTGTAGACAAAATATACGTATCTATATTATATTCTTATATTATATCGTAACATATAATATAAGAATAGAATAGATACAAAAATTGTGCTACGAATGTTGGCGATCGAAATTCTAAAGTACCGTTCACCTCGCCGAAACGTAAATACGATCGCCAGACGCAAGTTCTCGGAACAGCTAACGGATATTAAAGTCAGAGATGTAAACACGCTCGAGTGGCACCGGCCCTACTAAACTACACAGCAACGACCTCGCGCTACACGTTTTTTGTTTACAAGTTCGGCCGCGACGTGCTAACGGGCAAAATTTTTTCTAAGTCAACCGGCTAAACTGCGAAGCAACTCACGCCCGAAATACAGCAAAATACAAACGGTCAATTTAACCCACCGTAATATAACTTCATGACTCTACCGAAAATTGTTAGCTTGCCCAGAATTGTACCTTAAAAGCAAACAAGATACGCGATTCTATCATTTCCGATTTATACAAAAAAATAGAAATTAACTAGAGATGAGTTGGAAAAACAAATTGCGTAGCAAATATTACCACGTGGTAATGAAACCGAGAAACCTTTACCGGTGTAATTTATATACATACGCCTGCCAGTGTTACAGCAATCGAAAAATACTGTACTTTCGCAGAAGGTTACCTGAAACAAAGTAAAAAATCAGAGTTTAAAACAAATCTATTAAAGGAGAATCGACTATTTAACTTAACGAATTAATAACTAACCTCGCGTTAAACAAACGAAGGGAGCCAAATGGAAAAAATGAAGAATAGAATCGCAAGAGATATTAAAGGAGTAATTCGGAATGTCGAAAATGTTGTTAATAAAGGCACGCGTTAATAAAAAAAAAAAAAACGCGATTGATACAATAAACGAAACGTTGGAATAGCGGTGGAAATATCACGTGGAATTGCGAAGGATACATACGTAAACTAAACACGTGCTCTCTTCGCGGCGTTCAAGGCTCGACTGGCTCAAGCTTTCTCCCTCCAGTAAGAATCGCCGTGTATGTAGAGTGGGGGAACTACGACGCCGGTAAGTACATTATAAACACACACTTTTAACTTCGGACCGTTCGGCTCCTCTTTCGAATTACTGATACAGTCGCAATGGAAAATTGAAGGATTCCTCTCAGATTTCAAATCGCCGCGAAACGTTCGCGGTGGCAATGAATTTTTCGTGGCATTTTCTTCGCCACGATATTTAACAATCTGTGTCGCATTTGCGTTTTTAAGAATTTATTGTAACAATGAATATAATAATTTATACGTTTCGCGATAAATAAAAGATACCTTTGCAGTGGCACGGTGTTAGTTTTCGATATAGAGCTACGTTGTACTGCTGAAATTATTAATTCACGATGTGTAGCTATGCATATAAGCATTTAATTGGCAACACGCGTATAATTATTAAAACGTACGTTGATGTTTTTATAATATTATTATAGCGAGATTATATGCTCTCGAGAATTTGTTGTAGCGATGAACGCGATAACTTATATATTTGTTGTAAAAAAAAAATATACATTTGTGAGGTATAGTGTTAGCCGTTTACTCTTTGCACGTTTACGTAGCATTACGCGTATAGCCATCGAAATATATAATTTTTATAGGTTTCGTACGTTTGTCGTAGCCCTATATGCTGTCCGGACGTTCGTGCAACAATGAACATACGAATTTACATATATTCAGCAAGTAAAAGTTACATTTATAATATCATTGACTAAGAACAGGATAGACCACTCATCCAATGCTTTTGTTTGTCACACGGTTTTGGAGCTCATGAGCCGCATTACCATTGTCGTGTCACGTCCAACGTTAACGGATAAGCATGAAATAAATGGGCAGCGCTGCAAGTGATAAGAATTAAAATTATAATATCCGTAACAATTTAAATATGGTTGGATATACAGTTTTATATATACGTTCGACCATTTACAATATCGGCGAATTAAAAAGCATTAACAAATCAATCTCATGGTGTATCTCGTATACTCTTTAAATTATTTTAATATTACGCTGTTACGTAACGGAATGTTTAACGTATTGTATTTATTGTTACAATAAATTCCTCAGAGCGCAAACGTATAATAAAGATATAAAAATTAATAAATCTTATCATATTGTACTAGAAAACTAGTGAAAAATTGAGAAAGGTCTCTTCTCACGCGTGATCCAAAGAAGGGGAGTCACGTGACATCTCCTCGCCTATATAAGCAGCGGAAGGGCGATACGCACTCTTATTGTTGCAGGTGCTCCCGAAGGGATCGGATCGAATCTGTATATCACAGATTCACTTTTTAGCTAGATGATGACCAGAGATGATGACCACTGGGGCTAACCCATCGCCCACCACCCACCACCCACCACCCTCACCCACCACCCACCACCCACCACCCACCTACTACTAATTTCTCTTAGACTCAAGATTAAATTTAACCCATTACGTTTGATACACATATATCTGTGCATGTATGATTGTATTGCAGGTGCTACCCACTAACTTTTATTACGTTATTCTATTTTTCATTTTATTTATGTTATTCTTCTCATATTTTATTCTGCTATCATTTTACTTTGTTTCTGTTTCGTTGTATCAACATTCTGTTCTATTAATTACGTTTGTCTTCTAATAATTTATATATTTCATTCTGTTTAAATGTTACTCTGATTACATTTTATTCTGCTAACATTTTACATTAATTCTCGTTTCTTGTACCCACATTCTATTCTATTAATTACTTTTGTCTTTTATTAATTTATTGCGTGGACTACTAATTTCACTTTAACAGATTAACTTCGTCACGAAGATTCAAGAATTTTAAGAAGAATTTTAACAAGAAATCAGCGAAAGAAGATTTATCGCGGGATGCGTGCGTCTAATTCTAAGTTAGAATAAGTTACGTACATTTAGTCAGAGTATTTTGTACCTCGATTACTGTGCATGCATTTTGTTCTAGGATCGCTCGACAACTTAGAGCCAAAAAGCCTTAACTTCTCTTAACTTCTCTTTCAAAGTACATAATATCTTTCATCCCATTCTTGCTCGCGTTCATCAATTTGCAATCGCTCGATCCCTTCGAGATTCTCGCCACGCACTCGCTCTCAAACAGCCGCGCTGTTCGAGGGTAGTCATGGACAATCGAACTGTATGCTTGGTAAGTCGTTCTGTCATACGATCTCAATCTCATTCCTAATCGCAATCGACGTTCGTTCGCGCCTCGAATCGTTGAAATCGCTTTCGAGTCGAGGTGCAGCGCTGTTTGCGATGCGAGGATCTGCAGCCCCTATCGAAGCAATTCGATAGGGGTGCAAGGCCCTGTAGGCTGGATCGTACGCATCTCTGTCTCGGGTACGCAGTGCGGCCTTCTGTTTGTTGCTGGGGTTAACGTAATGTTAACTTTCTGTCAGACGGCATCAGTGGTCATTATGTACTGCCCTCGACGTAGAGGGATTCTTGCGATCCGACTATTAGGCTGTGCTGGATCCTCTGCAAAGCAACGCAACTTCACCTCGGTCTCGAAAGCGATTTCTTTGACTCGTGTAAGTCGCGTTCGAATTTCGCTTTCGATTCGGGTGAGTGCGAGTCGCATGACAGAGCGCTTGAGTATAGAGTTTTGTTGCGCATGCAAGTGCGTTTCGTGACTCGTTGGTTCTTTCGAGAGATAGTAAATTGTGTTTGCTTTGCTCGCGATTTTTATATTTGCTTTTCATCGCCCACTTCCGGGCGAATGTTCAAAGAATTAGCGTTGCGTACAGAGTAAAGTAGAGTTTAGTTTGCCGTATTAAATTCCTCTTTGCGAGACACGAACGTTTTAACAAAGTGTCAGTAGAGTCTCTTGCTTTTCGTAATATGGCTCTAAGTTGGAAGAGCGTATCTTAGAAACAGAATACATCGGTAGGGTTAAGCATCGTTGTACAGTTTTGTGAACCGAAATTCATTCCATGTTCTCTTAAAGTTTCTTCGAGAAACAAATTATTTTTCGCGCGAATATTCAGTAGCTTTAAGAAATACTTTAAGAATAATCTTCAACGGGAAGTCATCGAAAGAAGATTCATCGTGGGAGGCGTGCGTCTAATTTTAAGTACATATAAGCTACTTATATTTAGTCAACGTAAATTTTGTACAACGATCGCTGTCCAACTCGCAGCCAAAAAGCCTTAACTTCCCTTTTACAGTACATAATATCCATCATCTCATTCTTGCTGGCGTTTATCAATTTGCAATCGCTCGATCCCTTCGAGATCCTCGCACGCACTCGCTCTCAAACAAGCGCGCTGTTCGAGGGTAGTCATGCACAATCGAACTGTATGCTTGGTAAGTCGTTCTGTCATACGATCTCAATCTCATTCCGAATCGTACGCGACGTTTGTTCGCGCCTCGAGTCGTTGAAATCTCTTTCGAGTCGAGGTGCAGCGGCGTTTGCGATGCGAGGATTATGCAACCCCTGTCGCAGGTACTCGATAGGGGGTCAGGGCCTGTAGGCTGGAACGTAAGGGTTTGGTAACCCTATGTTGCAGCTGCAGTAGTTTCTAGGTAATGCTGGCTCTGTACTTTATTCCTGCCATTAGGGTTTGGGGCACTTGCGATCCGACTATTAGCCTGTGCTAGATCCTCCGCAAAGCATCGCAACTTCACCTCGATCTCGAAAGCGTTTTCTTTGACTCGTGTAAGTCGCGTTCGAATTTCGCTTACGATTCGACGTGAGTGCGAATCGCGTGATAGAGCGCGCGAGTGTAGAGTTTTGTTGCGCATGGGAGAGCGTCGCGAAGCTCGTTGGTTCTTTCGAGAGATAGTGAATTGTTTTTACTTTGCTCGCGATTTTTATATTTGCTGTTCGTAATATGGCTGTAAGTTGGAAAAGCGTATCGATACTTACATCTAGTCAAAGTAATATGTACCTCGATTACTGTGCGTGTATTTTGTTGTACGACGGCTACCTAACTGGGAGCCAAAAAGCCTTAACTTTTCTTTACAGTACACGATATTCATTCTCCACGCACTCGCTCTCAAACAGGCGCGCTGTTCGAGGGTAGTCATGCACGATCGAACTCTATGCTTGGTAAGTCGTACTGTCATACGATTTCAATATCATTCCGAATCGCGATCAAATATCGTTCGCGCCTCGAGTCTTTGAGATCGCTTTCGAGTCGAGTTGGAGCGGCGTTTGCAATGCGAGGATTTGCAGCCCCTATCGAAAGTGCCCGATAGGGGACCAAGGCCCTGTAGGCTGGATCGTAAGCATCTTTACCGCGGGTACGCAGTATGGCCTTCTGTTTGTCGCAGGGGATACGTCTTCCGTTCAGACGGCATCAGTGGTCCGCTACTGCCCTCAACGTTTAGTTTCTTGCGATCCGACTATTAGGCCGCTATTTCCTCCGCGGAGCAGCGCAACTTCATCTCGGTCTCGAAAGCGATTTCGTAGACTCGTGTAAGTCGCGTTCGAATTTTGCTTTCGATTCGGGTGAGTGCGAGTCGTATGATAGAGCGCGCGAGTATAGGGATTTGTTGCGCATGGGAGTGCGTGTTTGCTTTGCTCGCGATTTTATCTATTTGCTTAGCGTTGCGTACAGTAAAGTAGAGCTTAGTTTCGCGCGTTATATTCCTCTTTGCAAGACACTAACTTTGTAACAAAGTGTCAGTAGAGTCTCTTATCATTCGTACGTCGGCTCCAAGTTAGAAAACTGTATCTTAGAAACAGAATACAACAGTAGGGTTGAGCATCGTTGTACAGTTTTGTGAACCGAAATCCATTCTATGTTCTCTTAAAGTTTCTTCGAGAAACTTTAAGGGCGTAGAATGGTTTTCGGTGGGTCTCGGCGCGTAGTCACCTCCTCGTGGTGAGACCTGGTAATTGGTATCGTTTTCCAAAGAATGAAACGTCTTTCGAAAACGATACCAAGCTAAGAACTACGCATTAACGTGTAACCTTTATATTTTAGTTTATATTTTACCTTAGACTTTCGTTTACATGCTTCGGTCTTAGATTACATCTTACAGCTACCAGTTTCCAAGAGTGATCGACTTCGATTTCCAAATGCATGTTACACGTATCTTTGACTATGTTAATATTTTGCAGGCTGTGCATTTCTACTTTTATATGGTACTAATATCAATTAGAGAACTGTGTATCATATGATTTAGACTGTTGCGAATATGATCTACGTTGAAGTTTTGTTAGTTTCGTGCTCGTGTGACTTAGTGTGTCGTGCGTGTAGATAGCATTAAGTATAATAAATCATTAAATAGCATTAAGTATAGTAAAGCTTTAAATAGCATTAAATATAATACATATAAGATTTGAAATATATTAATCTATCGATGGTCTTCGTTTCGTATCGAAGGAATATTCCTTTGATCGTAATATCAATACAAATATGTATCTCGAAATTCGAATGATCTGCGTGACACGCGCCGCGCAACCGTATAGCGTTCCCCCGCTCTTGGAGCTCGGCGAGCGCGGCGGGTCAGTAGTATTTCGAGTTTCGTACAGGAAGGTTGCATATACATAATCGTACGGTGCGTATCCCCTCTATCATTTCCCTCCATCCTGAATCTAGTAGCATTGTTTAATCAACGTCGTGTCATTTATTGCTAATTCGTAACAACAAATAACAAACGATTATTAACTTAACAATTCTCAACGTTCCGATTCCTTCTTTTTTCTTTTTCTTTGTCCTTAATTAACTTCCTCCCCTTCCTTGAATTACTGCTGCCTTTTATTTTAACTAATCTATTTAAAATTTGCATTCTTCTTTTTGTTACAGATACCTGTTTGGTAATTCGAGAGGCTAAAGAGGTGGATGGTAATATTTACGTTGCGCTAACACGTGGTAACATACACATGGGTTTAGACGTATTAATTTTTTTTTTTGTTCATACGTTTTGTTATTTCTAGTCATTTATATTTCGTAACCAACGTAAACGAAGGCAGGGCGGAATTTAGAATCATTCGTGTTTTTTCGTTATTTTTTTATTCCGTTTCATCGTGGACGTGTTGAAAAGTTGTTAACAAGAGTACAGTTACTACACGTAGAGTCTTATTTCATTGTATTTCGGTCGCGAGTTTCGCTATGTAGTATATCATTGGTTTCAAAACGCGTCTCCTATTTCCACGAATCTGCTCGAGTTGTAAACACGCAAAAACTGTCGCCGGAAACGCGCAGCGTGCCTCTCGCCCCACTCCTGTATTTTCATTTCGAACCTTTATTTACGGGAGCATTTGCGAGAATTCGATGGGTGGGGGGACACGCGGCTTACGTTTAGGAACCGCGAGTTGAACGAACTTTTCGATTGCAATTCGCGAACATTCGTAGCGTACATGTATAATACAGGCGTCGCGCATACAAATCGTACAACTAGAATTCTAGAATTTCATTTCATATTGAGACATTAATATCGTTTAATCACGTCAGAGCAACGGTATTCGCAAACAGACGCTCGACAAGAATAAGAATAATAGAATATATTTCTTGTGTTGTGTACTTTCTTACCCTTCCCCCCTCCTACTAAATAAGCATTTCTTTCAGCACGTTGTGATCGCGCGCAATGCGATCGTAGAATCAGTGCTTGCCGTCGAACGATACTTGATTTGCTTAAGAGCACAGCTGCTCTAATTAGATTCATTTATAAAAATTACTCGCGAAAGTAGAGTCAGTGTTTGCTCGCCGAATATATTTACGCGGTTGCCTAGTCTTTTACTTCCCTTTTTGTTTCTTTAAGTAATAGAATTCGGTATTAGAGTCACTCTTCGGCTGTTGGCAGACGATCTCGCTGGGCTTCTGAAGTCCGCCATGTAAGTATCTTTGCAATTAACGTTTATCTTCATGAATTAAAAGATATAGAATCTATTAAAAATTTGTAGAGTTCCACGTTGCTATTCCATTTTCGTCGAACTAAGAAATAGAGTGATTTAAAAATATAGAATTTGTTAAACTTGCACGTCTTTAATCTCAAGATTGTCAAATAATGGATAAGCAATATTTCGAAGAATAAATTGTAATCTTCTCTCTCTCTTTTATTTGTTACAGGTCTTCGACAGATCTTCTTGTCCTTGGGACCACAGGACATGGCATCGCAGCTTCACGGCCTCGCGACATCATTTTTCATGCCGTTGACTTCAAGGCTTCACGACTCCACGACTTCACGGCTTCGCTAGATGACGATGGCAGCAGGTTGTCATCCGCCTGGCTGCAGCAGATGACAGCGTAGTCGTCTAATGGTAAGTGGCACTTTTTGAATCCCTCCGGTCACTCACTCATGTTGAGGACGAAAGGTCCGAATCGGCACGGGTGACTGGTTGTATACGTAGATTTTGCATAAACGAGTACAGTGACCGCGGGTATACGATTGTGTACCCGTGTATCATTTTTATTTCTTGTGTGTGTTGTATTTATTAGATTAGGCTAGGTCTTCTTGTGCATCGCGATTTTAAATATTTTTATATGCCAATAAAAGAATTCGAATCAATAGTAGAGTCACGTAGGGCGAATATCTTTTGAAATATTTATGCACGTAAAAGTAAAGTCAATAGAAATTCCACAATGATATGTATTAAAGTGGAATGCTCGTATATTTGAAGACGTTATAATTTGCAGTTTGTAGTTTTATTTGTATTCATTGCACGACAGTAATGAGAAAATGTATTCGAATTGCTATTTGGATACACGCAGATATACGCGTAATATTTTGTCAGAATTCCTTGCTTGATTCGTAATTCGTAAAAGAATTGAGCATTATAATGCTTCGCGTTTCATAGTAGCTTCACTTCAATTTAAGATACAGAGACATAGTAAATTTTTCTTTTCTCATACAAAAGCGATGGCAAATACAATGCGCAAGAAGACATTTCACGATGGGTAGATTTCCGAATCGAAGTCGCAAACTTGAACGCAATGTTATGTTGAAGTTACGACTTTTGATAAGGGAGTCGCCCAAGGGATTGCACTTATAGTTTCACGTTAGAGTCTCTTGTTCTATTTTATCATCGTATTCTTAACTTCAATTTAGAATCTCTTGTTAACATTTAATATTGCTTACTTTAATGTAGAGTCACTTGTTCGCGATTCCTATTCTCAGTCTCGCGTATTTAAATTCACGTTGCATTCGAGTTTTCTTGCTTTCTTGTTTTCAAATAACGTAGCTTCTTTTCAATTTAATTAGCAGAGTCTCATTGTTTTAAACGCATTGGAAAAGTAGAATCATAGACCGTTAGCTAATTTTGTATGTTAGCAAATTTTTTAGCTAGGATTTTCAGCGTCGGTTCGTGCCGTTTTGCCGGGATCCCGCTCACGTGCTCAGGTGCTACTTGAGCGGGTGAAAAGCACGTGGCACGATCATTTTTTTTTCTTATTTTGATATTTGGTATTTAATATTTGTGTGGCGGCTGATCGTGGGTAGCGTATCGTGCGCGACGTCGCTTCCACATTGTGTGTGTGTGTGGTTAGGCTGTGGACTTGCGTCGTTTTTTCATAATCTTGATTAACTTCTCAGTCAATTTATTCTTTAATACAATGGTACCAATAGTGTCCATTATATTTGCAATAATAGCAATGAACCATTTATTGCAAAGACAGCTGTCGGTTTTCGTATTGAATTCTTTGGTAAATGCTTAAAGTATATCTTGCAATTTTTTATCGAATTACACGTTCGATAAATGCTATCAATATGTATCGTTTACAGTTTTGCTATTCAATTACGCGTTTGATAAATGCTTACAATATATATCGATTTACACGTTTGCTATCGACGTACATTTCTTCGCGAAATGCTCGAAGTAAATTCGAATATACCTTGTTGCATACGCTTGAAATCATATAATACGCAATGGTCGCTACCCACGTTAGCCGATTTCAGGATTTTTGTTTACTTTAGAGTGTGTGTGAGATGTACGTTGAACTCTGGTGTCGGAGGCGTCCCGGGACGTTACTCCCTAGTATAGGCTTTTGCACCCGGGTGGTATGCGTGTGATCCGCTGGGTGGGGGGTGGGGTGGAATGTGTGTGTTTGTGTGCCAGTTTGCCATTTTTTAAATATAGCATTAGGTAGGTAGGTAGCATACTTCCTGGAATGTGTGTTAATTTTAAGTAGGTAGGGCCGGGCAGGTTGACATATGGTCTCGGGTCGCGAGTTTCATATCTAATGGGGGGTGCGCGTGTCAACCTGTTTCAGGGAATCTGATTTGAACATCGACGGCGAGCTGATCTGACCTGGAGAATGCAGGTCATTTCCGGTCTTTGCCAATGTCGATCTTTCGAATCCGGCGATCTTGAATCGTCACGTGGACGCGATCGCGATCTGCACGAAACGAACGTATATACTCATTGTCAGCCGAGGTTCGACACGTTTGCACGAACAAGGATGCTGAGAATTCTTAGATTAGTTTCTTAGAATTCTTAGAGTCGTTGGTTGTCTGCGTGCTATTTAACTTCTTCGATATGCATTTTTATTCCATTTTTCTGAGTCTCTTTCTGGGTCGCTTTTCGAGAACCTCGAGCTTAAATTCATGTCCCTGCGGGCATGGCGCCCGAAGAAAAGAAGAGGCCCGACAAACTGTCACGAAGAGGGCTGCAACGAATGGCTGTTCATTTTTTCGGTTTACGAAAGAATGGATGGTCATTACTCTTGTTACATTGTCACTGTACTCGTTATTAGATTTGCATGCGTAGTGTTTTCAACTTCCACATCTGGGCTCCGCGTACTTTTTTACGTAGCGTTGCGAGAACTTACGCACGGGTTGACATAGCGTTGCGGATCAAAGAAAGCGCGAGGTGATATTAGAGTTGCGAATGAAAAAGTCACGGGTTTGCATTAGCGTTGCGAAGGTACGATTATCGCGATTGATTTAGCTTTGCGACGTATGAAATGTTGCGCGTATTCTTAGCATTTCTTAGTATCGCGTTCCACAGTTTGATTGAGATTAGCATCGTAATATATTTGATAGCGTTGCGATAATATCGATCGCGTCTTCTAATTGTAAACACCGCGATTAATCGGAGCAGCTTCCGTTACACGAAAATAGTAGCTTCCATTGAATGAATTAAAATGTTAGAGTTGCGACATATTTGCATCGCGTGTGTTTAGCTTTGCAGTTAGCGTTGCGCCACGAAATGATCGCGTTTTGCACGTAGCGTTGCGTATATGATAAAAAAGCCCACGATGTTCCACTGAGAAAGTGGAATTCAGTCATCGATGGACCATGGACGAGTCAACGGCAGCCGTGCATTGGGCACGCTGCACTTTCGCTATTAGTGTTGCGCTTTGAAGAAAAATAGGTGCATAGATTAGTTGTTATTATTTATTAGCGTTGCGTTACAGGGTCAACGAAGCGTCCAGGGCTGGACGCTTGCGCGACGTTGTCTTTTTCTTTCCTCTTTGATTGAAGTTGAGTCGAGTACAGTAGCCTTTGCAGTAAAACGAAGCACCTTTCGCGATTGATTTGTTGAATTTGCTCTTTGATTAGTAAACTTAGTATATTAGCGTTGCGAGAAACAAACAATGTTTCACTCACGCGTTCATCGGGTTTACGAGTGGATGATTAGTATTTTTAGTGGCCCTTCTGGCTGCTCAATTCCGTTTCGTTTAGCACTCTTTGGGGCTGCTCTTTTTTCATATTTCTATTAGCGCCTTTCGTGGCGGCCTCGCGTTTATATTGCGCGTTGTTCGTCGAGCGTTTGTTATAGAAAAATACCGTTGCAAAACCTACATCGTTGCACCCTCGCGATTAGATCTCGAGATCTAATCATCTTTCTAATCGTTAATCATTAAAAAATTACATTTCGATGCCTGTACGCGTAATGCCACGTAAATATGCAAAGCATAAGTTAATCATTTCACCAGTATAATGTATCTCTATATCGAAAACTAACACCGTGCTACAGCAACGGTGTCTCTTACTTACGCGAAATGTATAACGTATTGTATTCATTGTTACAATAAATTCCTGAGAGCGCAAACGTATAATAAAGATATATAAATAAATAAATCTTGTCGTATTGTACTAGAAAAATTGTGATAAATTGAAAACGGTCCTTCTCACGCGTGATACAAAGAAGGAGAGTCACATGACCCCTCCCCCCTTGCTAATATAGCAGCGAAACATCGCCGCGCGCTCTTAGATAGCTACTCTTCCAAGCACTCAACATCTCACCAAGCTTCAAGAATTTTGGATTCGTAGTTTCCTAAAAAAAAAGTTCCTACACCCCCCACGTTCTTTGTTCCGTAACTACGCTTGCGAACGCGAAAAATGGAGTGCCGATGATTCTGGAGATAGAGGAAAATGTGCCCTTTAATTTGATTTCCGTTTCACGACGATATCTCAACTCTTTCGCGAGATATGGCCGTTTAAAGTTTACTCTTATGGATAGTGCGCGCGGAGTTACGAATGACATAGTAAACATAGTAAAACTGACCTGCGTAATACTACGAATGGTGAAGGTGGTTGAGAAGTAGGTCAGTTCGCGGAGTCCGAGAATAGCGGGAGAAAATTAAACTCGTCTTTAAACGATGATATCTCGGCAACCGAAAGTCGGTCTTAGGTGAAACAAAAAGCATTTTAAAGGGGAAGGTTCACCGATCATGACAATGCAGGGATTTTGAAAATGTTCACGCAGCTTTTCTAAACGAAGTGCTTTTCTAGAGCACTTTTCTAAACGTATCAAGATTGGGCGTCTCGATGCGTCACACGAATTTCTATGTCTTTTACGAATCGACGCACGTATCCGAATAAAACTGATTGGCTATTAACCACTGCACTCCGCAATTTCATTTCTGCCAGTTTCGTCCGAAGGAAACGATTAGAAGCCAAGATCTAAGCATTTTTCTAATCCAATCGAGATCGAAGATTTGACGCGTAACACGAACTTCCCTTTATTTTACGAACCGATGCAAATATACGAACGAAACCTCGGATTATTATTCACTACACTCCGCACTTTCGTTTTTTGCAGGTTTCGTTGAAGTCGCGCACGTAGACCCCGATATCTAAGCATTTTTCTAATCACATCGAGATCGGACACTTGACGCGTCACACGAAATGTCATATTTTTCGCGAACCGAGGCACTTATACGTATGAAACCTTGGATTATTATCCACTCCACCCCGCACTTTCGGTTTTTGGTGGTTTCGTTCGCGTCGCGAGCTTAGATTCCGAAATCTAAGCATTTTTCTAATCACGTCGAGATCGGATACTTGACGCGTCACACGAAATGTCATATTTTTTGCGAACCGAGGCACTTATACGTATGAAACCTTGGATTATTATCCATTCCACTCCGCACTTTCGGTTTTTGGTGGTTTCGGTCGCGTCGCGGGCTTAGATTCCGATATCTAAGCATTTTTCTAATCACGTCGAGATCGGATACTTGACGCGTCACACGAAATGTCATATTTTTTGCGAACCGAGGCACTTATACGTATGAAACCTTGGATTATTATCCATTCCACCCCGCACTTTCGGTTTTTGGTGGTTTCGTTCGCGTCGCGAGCTTAGATTCCGATATCTAAGCATTTTTCTAATCACGTCGAGATCCGACACTTGACGCGTCACACGAAATGTCATATTTTTTGCGAACCGAGGCACTTATACGTATGAAACCTTGGATTATTATCCATTCCACTCCGCACTTTCGGTTTTTGGTGGTTTCGGTCGCGTCGCGGGCTTAGATTCCGATATCTAAGCATTTTTCTAATCACGTCGAGATCGGATACTTGACGCGTCACACGAAATGTCATATTTTTTGCGAACCGAGGCACTTATACGTATGAAACCTTGGATTATTATCCATTCCACTCCGCACTTTCGGTTTTTGGTGGTTTCGGTCGCGTCGCGGGCTTAGATTCCGATATCTAAGCATTTTTCTAATCACGTCGAGATCGGATACTTGACGCGTCACACGAAATGTCATATTTTTTGCGAACCGAGGCACTTATACGTATGAAACCTTGGATTATTATCCATTCCACCCCGCACTTTCGGTTTTTGGTGGTTTCGTTCGCGTCGCGAGCTTAGATTCCGATATCTAAGCATTTTTCTAATCACGTCGAGATCCGACACTTGACGCGTCACACGAAATGTCATATTTTTTGCGAACCGAGGCACTTATACGTATGAAACCTTGGATTATTATCCATTCCACTCCGCACTTTCGGTTTTTGGTGGTTTCGGTCGCGTCGCGGGCTTAGATTCCGATATCTAAGCATTTTTCTAATCACGTCGAGATCGGATACTTGACGCGTCACACGAAATGTCATATTTTTTGCGAACCGAGGCACTTATACGTATGAAACCTTGGATTATTATCCATTCCACTCCGCACTTTCGGTTTTTGGTGGTTTCGGTCGCGTCGCGGGCTTAGATTCCGATATCTAAGCATTTTTCTAATCACGTCGAGATCGGATACTTGACGCGTCACACGAAATGTCATATTTTTCGCGAACC
Source organism: Eucera pruinosa (assembly GCA_028830335.1). NCBI lineage: Eukaryota > Metazoa > Arthropoda > Insecta > Hymenoptera > Apidae > Eucera > Eucera pruinosa. The sequence continues at coordinate 2,393,920 of JAMYCR010000001.1, read as the reverse complement.
GAGGCACTTATACGTATGAAACCTTGGATTATTATCCATTCCACCCCGCACTTTCGGTTTTTGGTGGTTTCGTTCGCGTCGCGAGCTTAGATTCCGAAATCTAAGCATTTTTCTAATCACGTCGAGATCGGATACTTGACGCGTCACACGAAATGTCATATTTTTCGCGAACCGAGGCACTTATACGTATGAAACCTTGGATTATTATCCATTCCACCCCGCACTTTCGGTTTTTGGTGGTTTCGTTCGCGTCGCGAGCTTAGATTCCGAAATCTAAGCATTTTTCTAATCACGTCGAGATCGGATACTTGACGCGTCACACGAAATGTCATATTTTTCGCGAACCGAGGCACTTATACGTATGAAACCTTGGATTATTATCCATTCCACCCCGCACTTTCGGTTTTTGGTGGTTTTGGTCGCGTCGCGGGCTTAGATTCCGAAATCTAAGCATTTTTCTAATCACGTCGAGATCGGATACTTGACGCGTCACACGAAATGTCATATTTTTCGCGAACCGAGGCACTTATACGTATGAAACCTTGGATTATTATCCATTCCACTCCGCACTTTCGGTTTTTGGTGGTTTCGTTCGCGTCGCGAGCTTAGATTCCGATATCTAAGCATTTTTCTAATCACGTCGAGATCGGATACTTGACGCGTCACACGAAATGTCATATTTTTCGCGAACCGAGGCACTTATACGTATGAAACCTTGGATTATTATCCATTCCACTCCGCACTTTCGGTTTTTGGTGGTTTTGGTCGCGTCGCGGGCTTAGATTCCGAAATCTAAGCATTTTTCTAATCACGTCGAGACCGGATACTTGACGCGTCACACGAAATGTCATATTTTTCGCGAACCGAGGCACTTATACGTATGAAACCGTGGATTATTATCCATTCCACTCCGCACTTTCGGTTTTTGGTGGTTTCGTTCGCGTCGCGAGCTTAGATTCCGAAATCTAAGCATTTTTCTAATCACGTCGAGACCGGATACTTGACGCGTCACACGAAATGTTATATTTTTCGCGAACCGAGGCACTTATACGTATGAAACCGTGGATTATTATCCATTCCACTCCGCACTTTCGGTTTTTGGTGGTTTCGTTCGCGTCGCGAGCTTAGATTCCGATATCTAAGCATTTTTCTAATCACGTCGAGATTGGTGTCTTGACGCGTCACACGAAATTTCGTATTTTCTTGCACCGATGCACGTATCCGATTAAAACCGCGCGATTGTGGTTTGCTACACACCGTGGTTTCATTTTAGGTCAGCCTCGGGGGAAAGAAACGATTAGGAACCGATATCTAAGCATTTTTTCGTGGTATCGATAATGGCGTCTTAATGCGGCACGCGTCGACCGTTACTGACCGTTACCTAGTCGTTTCCCGCGTAAAAATTGCGAATGCGCAGTCGCGTGCAGTTTCGTGCGCGCGCAGTTTAGTTTTATGTTTGACTAGGAGCACGATTGTATTGGACGACGAGAAGATTATTGTCGTTCATTGATCGAAATATTTTAATAAAGCTAGGTTACTGTTTCATTTATTCTAAACCTAATTCTACTATTAACTCCTTCTCTACCTCATCCGTACTTCGAAATTGTTAGCGGAGAAAAATAGACATCGTAACAATTTTGCTGTACAATTGATTCGCGGCATTTTCTCGCGCTTGTACGTCTAAATTTTTTAACGCATTAAAAAAATACATTTCGATTACTGTACACGTAATGCCACGTAAATGTGCAAAGCGTAAATTAATACGTTCGGCAGTACAATGTATCTCTTTATCGAAAGCTAACACCGTACTGCTGCAAATGTGTTTTTTATTTACACGAAATGTATAACGTATTGTATTCATCGTTACAACAAATTTCTAAGAGCGCAAAATAGCGCCCTTTTTTAAAACTGCTCTTCTCTTCAGACGACGATATCTCGGCAACCTAAAGTCGAATTGATGTGAACCAAAAAGTGGTTTAAAGGGGAAGGTTCACCGATTATGGTGGTGCAGGGATTTTGAAAACGTTCACGCAGTTTCCAAATGGCGGCATGTTAAAGTTTGAAACGTTTTAATAGATGTTTCGGGGTTGATCAGGAACGAGTAAAACGTGCGCTTCTCTTTCGATAATCATATTTTTCCAATAAAAAGTAGAATTTAAATGAAACAAAAAAGATTTTAAAGAGAAAGTTTCCCTATTTTTTATACGCTAAGGTGAATGCAAGAATTATAATAACTATAAGTACTACAGAGGGCGTATGAAACACTCGGATTTTTTTCGAGGTCGGTATTTCAGAGCATGTGACACGAAGTCCCATATGATGATAGGTCTATCCTGTACTTCGTCTGTGATAATATCACGGTATTAGTCATCGATATAGATCTATTTTATACCATTGTAATTATTAATTTATGCTTTGCACATTCAGTTATCGATACAAATATAGTTATTAAAATAGAATAACACGGGTATTATTCTTTTATTTTTATACCACGCGTGTTTACCCATTCGCCACTGTTACGCTGCAACACGTTATTGAAATTTCATCTCTATAATTCATAATTCACGTCATATCGGCATTCGTCGTTCGTGCAACTATGTGCTCTAGAGAATTCCTTCCAACCATAAATATAATAATTAAAACATTTGTACATTCGAATTTCTGTGTAATAAAAGATACCTATTTCGCCGACAAGATGACGATCTTTACCCACTTGAATGATCCATTCGATCGTAGCTGCTCTGCGCTCACCGATCTAAATTGTAGATGTCGTAAAAAGCAGTATCCTTTCATTTTGAGGTCGGTATTTCAGAACGTGGATCACAAAAATCTCGTAAGACGAAAGAACAATTCTTTGATGTATAGTAAATAATAATTATTCATCGATAAACAGAAATACGCTTTGTATTTTAAATCAATTTTGCGTAACAGATAATATAAGAATGACAGTATTTAATGTGAAATTTGATGAGCTGTATATTAGAAGAAGAGCTTCTTCTTTTGATTAAAATTTAGTTTTGTTTCTCAATTAACAGATGGAAATTACGAAGTGAAAAATTCTGTAAAACAATATGAAATAATTTGCGCGTACAGTCAGTTATTGATGAGATTTTTGCGTGGAAAAATCTTAAGACTTATCAGATGTTAGGAATGTAATACGTAAGTACATTTTATCTCTTCAGATATATATCTTTAGGCGGTGAGCAAAATTCGAAGACACGTTTAAGTGTATTTTAATTAACCTTATTCGTTCTTGTGTAATTTACTATACAACTATAGATATGTAATATTAAATTTCAAATAGGAGAAAAAATCTTTAATACTCTAATTATATTTCGTTTTAAACATTAGCACGCCATAGAATAATAAACTGCACAGCAAATTATAAAAAAGTTAGTAATGATCGATTGTATAAATATAGGAATATTATAATTCACTTTTTTTAATTGCACACAAATATAATTCGATCATTTCACGGATTGAACAAATTTTCTCCGGTTAATAGATCGTCTACATTATCGCGAACCATAAAATATTAAAGTTTGTTTGCCAGCTTTATTTGTGTGTCTTATTTGATAAGATTTTTCACCGCAAAACAATATGATGTCTACTTCCGAGAACGTAAAATATATAAAGTCCCAAATGCATGTACTTATACATATTGGATATCCTTAAAATGGTACTTCGATTAAAAAGTAAAAAGCGTTTCAATTATATTAGGTGTACAAATTAATTTGGCGCATTTCGTAAAAAAAAAATTCGATGCGTATTTGTGGAACATCGAATACAATTTCGATGCTCGTAATAATTTTCATTATTCGGTTTCCATTCTACATGATTTATCCCTTCCTCATGATCCTTAACTCCTTGACCTATAATTTTTTTACTGGCTACAAGCAAGTAGTTGGTTTAACTTTTCACTGCTTCAACGCCGTGTGATACTGTGACACTGTAAATTGATTTGTGTTTAACAATTTTCGATCTTGTATATCGAAGCAGCAGACAAAGTTGAAACTAAACTCGGTTGCAAATACGGTGCTTCTCTGTTGTATTTCGAGTATAAATTCATCACGAGTTGGACTCGTTATTGTAAGGGAAGGAATGGTTTTTCGAAGCCCGTCGCGTACAACACCTACTGTCGGTCCACGAAAAGAAGGCAGACGAGTCTTTGCATTCTCACTGTAGATATGGTTTTACTATCTTCTCTATCACCACGCGCCGTCTTCGTTATTAAACCACTGTCAATCTTTAACTTCTTCGGTTAATTGCGAACACGGCGTGTGCGTGTTGAGAGGCTAATAGACTGTATTTAGAACGGAAATGCGAATACTTGCGTGCCTTCTCGTCGCGAACGAATAGTAACGTGCGTGGCCCTTTGCAGTCGTTTAATGGAATAAGCGTAAGCTAAGCTTCTCTTTAACTTCGCTCGAAGCCGATAAAACATTCGAAACTTCGAAAGCTGAATGGCATTGGATTAATTTGTACATCTAATAGGAACTGTCAAATGATAAATACTAAACGCGTGCTCCAAGGGAAAGCAGCATCTAAAAATAGTCGACGTATTTTTCTCGATAGAAACACAACTTTGAGTCAATTTAGATATATTATCGTGAAAGATATTATAGCAACTGCAGAAAATTATCAGCTTACGTAATAGTAGTTTATGTTTTGTACGATACCTCGGGTTAACCTTATGCACGTAGAATAATGTAGCAATTGTTTGTTTTTTTTTCTTTTAAGTAGGGTGTCTCACAGTCGTGAGTTAATAGTAAAACGGCATAAGCACACCTATGATTTTCAGCATTTTATTATAAATCGACTATGAACTCGCAAAATCATCACCGTCGTTGTCGGTATTATTTTATACTTACCATATTTATATATCTTTTTACTACTATTATTTTGTACTCGAAATATTATAACATTTGCACGGCTAAGCGTTACACTTTTTCCAAACGTTTATTTTATACAATTAATGCTTTCTTTCATATATTTAACATCGAAAGAAGTATAAAATAAAAGCCAGTGAAGATAAGTCGGTACTTTCGATTTATCTTCAAAGTCGTAGCTAGTCAGAGTTAATCGTAAATAGTTCATTTATCCGTAAAATTACGTCGTCTTATATAAGATAGAGCTAATCGGTAAGTAAACTGACGATGAATAGACTGAATACTTTGTATTTAAAAAAAGATTTTTATTAGTCCACCTAGTTTTTTTCCTCATGATAATGAAAGGCATATGTATTTTGTCGGGTTTCGATAAATGATCCGTTGACATCGTGATATTAAGTCGCATTAAAATATTTGTGTCGAATTCACGAAAATCCAAATGATAATCTTACCACTCGAGATTGTGCTTTAAATCATTATTCGACGTATCAGAAAATTAGATAAACCATCTGTATCGTTGTACAGTAGCATTCGTTCGTGTAATGTATAAAATGGTATTTGTATCGTTACACAATTAGAATGAGCAAATCGTTCGTATACAGGATCCAGAGTGTATAATAAATTACATAAATCGTTACGGTACTACTTATGAGTAATTCTGTGGTTTCAAGAAAAAAAAAAAAAAAACGATATAAGTTACACGTTTTAAAAAAAAAATTGGTGTCTATACGCTAAACGTGTTCCAGAACGTAGAATCCATGTATCGAGTTGTAACATATTTCTGGTCATTCGATTTCATTGACATAAATATCTGTCCGTTGAAGAGTTACTTAGCCGTTCGCTATTTTTATTTTTAATCGTTCAATGAGACCTTGCACTCTACTCGATTCAACCAAATCCTTCGATATTTTTGCCAGTCATTTGCTATCTCATCGTCGGGAAATCGTTCAATTTATTTCAGCAACGATATCATCTAGACTGATTACGTTTTCTCGCAAATTGTAGATATTATGTCGATCGTCAGGAATGATACTCGTCTCCGCGTGATACGGTGGTGTATCGTAATATCGGCTAATCGGAAACGATTGTTTCGATAGGCGATAATGAGACGGTATGATTAGGTACACAAAGGCACTTTGTACGAGAAAATCTATAGATATAAGCTTCACCGCACGTGGTTTGAAAATTGAGAATCATGGCCAAAATCCACACACGCGCAATATTTCCTTTCAACAGTTTTTACTGGCTTTATTGTGAATTCCTCGTGTATTAATTATCAGAAGCGATCGGGTCGGGAGCCGAAAATATTTGAACTTCGGAAAAATTAAAATTCTCGAGAATGTGCGAGATTCCCGAGGTTTTCGAGATTCAAAGGATCACGAAACATTCGCTGAATACGCGTCGATTGTGTAACCTTCGTGAAGTAATATCGTATATGCGTTTAGCGTGTTTAGTACCTGCTTAGGAACGAGTATTCGTGTTCAAAGGTCGGCAATTTTTCTACAAAATTTCTCTTACGAGTAACTCGTAAAAGTTTTACAATTCTCGCGATGCATTATTAAAAACGTAGCAATACTGTTTGGATTAAAAAAATGGTTTCATTGTAAGCGTATTCACACTTCTGTTCTTGTTCGAATTTAGAAATTGATAATATTGATGCGTTCGGAATAATTTGATTAGCCGGTGCTCGAGATACCTTCGGGAAGCCGATCCAATCTCGCTATAAATTCTCCACCCAAACTGACCCGATATTTCACGCCTCTTGTTCTTGCGCATCGCTACTTCCCATATGATATCGTATTGTAAAAAGTTCTGGCCAGGATCTTGCGTTCTTCAACCATCGTGCTTCGTGATTATTCGTTTATATCCAGTTACGGTGAACAAAGCTTAGGACCAGCCTGCGCAGTCGATCGACGAACAGTTGATTTCCAGAATGTTGGAACACAACCATGTGCATTTTATCAACGTCGAAATTCTCAATTTCATCGATGTTCAACGTGAGCATCTTTATCATGAACGTTAAGTGGATGAACTCTCGTACAGCATCTTCGGCCATTTTCTCCTTGAATCCTTCCTTGCTGAACGCGGCCGTGTCGCATCCCATTTTAGTCAACACGTTTATCAGCGTCTCGTAATACAAGTCCATCAAATCCTCAAACTGTTCCTCCGTCGTGTCATCCTTCACGCTCGAATAGAGGAAGAAGATTAAATCGCGCACGGGGCTTCCGTAAAGATAAATTTGGAAATCGATGAACTTGATATCGTCGATTTTTCCCTTCTCGCTACGATGGAACATCACGTTATTTACCCAGAAGTCGGAGTGAATGATGGTGGTCCACGGTTCATGGAGAACGTCGTTCCAAAGTTCTTGCAGGTTCCATCCGGTTAGAACTTTGCTACACCTGTCGTAGTGAAGATTCATCTCTGGATCTTCTTTAATCTTATTCAATATTATCTTGAACATCTCGTCGGAATCGCCATCGTGTTGCAAGGATTTCGCGTACATCTTGAATACCTCGAAAATTCCTGGCTTTTTCTGTTTCGTCGCCATTCCTAACGCGTGAAATCTTGCCATCGCTTTCACCGCTAGCTCCGCGTGTTCCAAGTCGTATCCTGGATAAACATTTCACATGTAATGGGCAACATTTGGAATTGTTAAGTTTAGTTGATAGTTATGTTTTTAAGAGGTAATAAGATATCGGTAGACTGCGGATTTTTATGCACCTGTGGGAAATTTAACCATGCTACAGCCTTCGGGTCATTTTCAATATAATCGTGTCCTTATTTTTCTAAAATATATTATTGTTTTGGAATTAATATAAGAGAGTTGTTTTCAACGTTTGTAATTCCTAAAGAGAAATTGATGTGATTGAATTTAATCGAATTTCTAAGTCTGTAGCATGGTTAAGTATACAAAAACGCACGTAATGTGCATGAAATATGCAAAAGTACTTAAAATTTTTCATCACTGAAACCACCTTCTATTTTGTTACGAAATTTATATTCTTCCCTTAATTTTGTTACGAAAAATATTAATTTGCATAAAGATCCGCAATCTAGATGTAACGATGCAACAAATGCGCAATTTTGTACGCACATTTAAATTTATTGAAAAAATAAAGTAGCGTCTTTCGAAACGAAGCTGCAGAGGTTTTTCGTGAATTCCTTTAGATTATTTCTTAAAGATTTTAAGATAATACGCTAGTCTGATGATTTCGCGATTTCTCGTGATTTGTAAAGTTTTGGGGATTGTCATCGTTCTCAGAAACCATCAGCACCACAGTTCAAGGACAGCGGTCTATTACAGCAAAGAGAGATTGCATAGCAAGGTTTACTTTGAATCATTTCGTCATCACGCGCATGATTCAGCAAAAATAGAGGAATGAAAGCCCTCAGAAGGAGCTAATTACTTTTAGGACATCCAGCGTGAGTTGGCAAAATACGCGTATGTAATTTTACTCGCACAAGTTAAGACATAGATAAACTCATTTGAAGCGTTCATAATAAAAACAACTCTTGTCTACTTTTATCCTTTCCCATAGCAGCAAAAACAATACTCTACGATCTTTCATTTAAATTCTTCCTTTAAATAATTCCTCTCAAAGTTTATTTTAATGTTATTACTAGGCTGAGAATTTCCATGCAAATTCATATTTTTAAAAAAAAAAAAATAGTGACTAGTTTTACTCTTTTAACATAACAATATGTACTTTATTTTGTACGCTTTTGTGTATCATACATAAATATATCGAAGCTAAAAAATAAAATTTATGATTCGTGTAACGTGAAGGATAAACATTCGAGACTCGTCAAATTGACGGGTTCCGTAAATCTAGTGTTAATCCTTAACACTGTAAACGTTTTTTTCATTCACCTCTTTCAAGTATATTATTGTCCCAATTATACAAAGCGAAAAACGAAATGTATTGCTTTTCGATTAACCCTTTCACTGTTAATTAAAATGACAATACTTTGCAACCGCAGACGGTTCTAAATGGTATAAAAGGTAGAGAAAAAGATTAGAGATTCTACGCGTTTGCATTAGAAACAAGAAGAACATAAACACTCTTGGATCCCGTTTTTAAGATCTAAAGAGATCCCGTTGCCCATGCATCATCCCCTGGATTCATGATTTAATCGTGACTTTTATGTAAACATGAGTTAATTCAACCCTTTACACTCGTGAGCTATGAAAACTGGTTCATTTTATTTATTTATTGGATAGGAGGAGAAATATCCACGTTCGTACAAAATTACTAAACCGCGAACAATAAAAGTAAAGAGACAACATTTATAACGAACATGAGAAGATAACATTATTTATACAATAGGTGTATAAAACACGCAGACAGATAACAATTTTGGCGACTGAGTAATAATGAAAGGGTTAAAAATACTGAGATCAATTTAACTACGGTTTACGGTGTAAGGGTTGTACTACGAAGACAATGTTAGTGCTGATTTCGATCCGCTATCCATTATCCGAATAAAAAGTTGCTTATTTCTAATCTAATATATGTATGTACGTACCTGTAATTCTGTCACCGTTATAGTAGCCCTTGACTTTAAGATTTTCCATCAGAATGACAGCATCTTCGTCGAACTCTCCATCCGACACCAATGAAAGCCTGGATCCGTAAAACTTGGGCAAGATGTCGAACAATTCATTCTTCCTCAGGCCACATTCCAGTTCCAACTTATTATAAGCGGGCATGATGGTCTCGTACATGAAGGTCTCTTTCACGAATGTACGGGCACTATTGAATACGCGTCTCTGGAATTCCGTCGGTGGACACATCTTCGCGATAACGTGAAGATCCTCTTTCTTCCCATTCTTCTTGTTGTTCAATTCAATGTCAACGGAGAAAATGCTACTTCCGTAATTTTCACCGGGCGGTAGCAACGATTTGGTAGTGAAATTTTCGACGGTCACTTGGTCGCCTAGCTTCTGTTGCAGAACCGGCTCGATGTCGCGAAGTATAACTTCCTTCTTCAGAAGATCAGCCTCATTCATGATTGCGCGAGTTTCGGATACGAATACGTGCCGTGTCTTGGATAGTCGACGAGAGCAGCCGTAGAATAAGTTTGCCGACTTGCCACTGCCGACGGAACTCCCAAGAATAAGTTGTAGCCGTTTTACGTACCGATTCAATTTATAAGATCGGCCACCGGTTAGATCGCGAGATTAACGCTCTTATCAATTAGCTTGGCCCGCATATTGTTACGCAACCCTGACCAATAGACACGCCGATTGTTTCTTTTCGCAATGCGTGAAGTCGACAGCCAACCAAACGTATTGTACCGCAGCTCCACTTATCATCTGTGCTCGCCGTGATAGTAATCGCTTCTCCGCACGTTCTCTCCCACTTATTGCCATTGATTCGTCCTCGTTCTAAAGGGGGAAGTCAACCGTTTTACCGCCTATGTGTATATTATAGGTGCGTCCACGCAGCTTCTTCTAAAAAAATGTCCCAAATATCCTTCCACTTGTTTTACTCGTCTCTTGTTCTCGACACTTGCGGTTAGACATCAGAATAATTGTTTTAATCGCTGGGTGACTGGTTTCAAAAATAGGAAGACGAATGATTAAATGCCCTTAATTAAACGACATTCTATATTTCGTATAGAAATTAACGTTACATCTGTACAAATTAGCTCGTGAAAAGTATACTTGTTGTTATAGTTCTTCCCTACTTAAACGCGTGGAACGGTGATTATCTATTTATCTATTATTTGAGTGGATTAGTTGTGTTCCAAGTATTAGAAGTTATCGAAGGTCGACAATTGTAACTGAACTAAAGGGATACACTCATCCAGACGGTTTCAAAAAGTTAAATAATTTTTTTGTACAATTTTTTAAAGTTTCGCGTGTCCATGAAGCGTTGTCTTGAAAGGATTTTTTAGAAATCCAATACGCGATAAAGTTGAAGCACTGATTGAGCCAGCGCATCGTATCACGTCAAACGGAAGCTTGAAACTTTAATCATCCCATAAGTAATATCGTTTCTTGACTTAATTTAGAGGGCAAATCATTAATACGTATTTACAATTATTTTTAATCGCCGCTTTATTCTCGTTTTTCTTCCATTTATTTTAATCTCTCCCTTTCGGCTTCGGATGACTTCAGTTTCTTTATACATAGTTTCAGTATTAACGCAGCTTATCACATGTCAGATGTGATTACCTTAGCCTAATACAGTACGTAGTAATCACAGTTTTATTAGTCATTGTTTTTTTGCAATTTTCCAATTTATCAGCAAAATGTTTGCATCTCTTCTTTACGAAATTTTGGATTTCCTTTGTTACGAAACGACGTTACGTATGGAATGATCTAATATTTATCCGATTAACTTGAAATTTATATATGTTATAAATTATAGGATTATATCTATAATGTAACGTGTACGATATCTTCTTAATTATATCTTCATTGAAAAAAAATGTTAGGAGCATTTGCAGATGAATTTTGTTCGGTAAAAGCACGCGGTTTTTCTTCGGAAGGCCGCCAATTCCTAATTCTTCAAACGAATTGAAAAATCGTACGCTGAATTTCAAATCAATCGGATGAATTAGTTTCTGAGATCTGCTGGGTGCCATCTAACAAAGTTCTAGCGAACAAGTCGATAGATAACGTTATATAACTCCGTCATTTTGTAAGTTATAGCAATAAATCTTGCACGAAAATAAAGGTAAGATGTTGCTCAACATTAGCTGAAAACAATTCGTTGTTCTACTTGATAATTATCTCAGGAATGAAACTTAAAGTTTGCCTACTTTTGTAAGCTTTTTGGGTGGTGTGTAGCCCTTTAACCCTTCTTCGAATTATATAAAAATTTATTTAATCTTGTATCATCTCGACAATCTGTTAACGCTGCAAAGCAATTACTTTACAATGATTAACACGGTGATGCAATTAATTGAAAATCCAAAAAAGGGTTAATCCTGTATTGCCTCGACCAATTTTTTAATATTGCTACGCGCATTTAATTTACATTTATTAACACGATGATAAAACTGAAGAAGGGCATAATCTGTGAATTAAATGTGAAAGTCCGTAAAAGGGTTAAAGCGCGCTCCGTTCCAATTACTCGTATATGTAAACGTAGTAGATAGCATAGTTGTGATATAAATGTGTTCATCCAAAAGGGTACTACTTTGTGTCTCATAAAAAATGATTTGTTAGTGAAAAGGCGGCACATGACAAAAAGGATAGATTTATTTATGAAAAAGTATAATGGTACAAAAATATGACATTTGTTCTTAGGACAAAAGTAATAACAATGTAATAACTGATGTTTTATTAAAACAAGTATATAGATATATCATGTATAGAGGTTTTATACCGAGTGGCTCTTCGAGTGCACGAGAATCATGAGATTTTCAAATCTTCAGATCCATTCTTGTTGAAAATCCTTTTTATACGAGACTTTATATATTTTCATATATACGTATATAACAATATGTATATTTTGTATCATTTTAAGTCGATATTTTCTCGTCGATTAGTTTGCTGTGGATGTCCCATAAATTCTGTAAAGAATAAAACAATGAAAACGTTCAAGCGTGATCGAATTGCAAATCTTTTTGTGTAATATTGCAATTAATAGTTTGTTGTAATTAATCGTTATCGAACCACTTGAATACGTCTCATTAAACAGTTAAAACTGCATCGGAAAGATAGATTAAATTTATAAGCGATACGAAGAAAAGATTAATATTTTTTAGTGAAAATTTTGATAAAAGAAATCCCGAATAGAGACGTGTAGTTCGTATTTATGCAATTTTAAAAGAATAACTACCATTTTAACTGTTTTGTATTGAACGACGAGGGATCGCATCTCCATCTTCTTCGATTAATTTGTGATGTACAGCACTGAGAGCCTGTATACCGTACAAATCCAATGCAAAACGAATTCATCCAGTTAATTTAATTAAGTACAAGTGTCTTTAAAATTAAATGTTTTGAAGACATTTTCTTCCCTTTCGCAGTGTAACAAAGTAGCAAATCCGCGATACCAAAAAAAGGATGCAATATTTTAAATTTTAATTTTTACATATTTTTTGTGAAATTTTATTGCAATATTTCTTTGCAAACTAAATAATTTCAGCTTTTCATGTGTAACATATTCGAATAATTATTACATCGCGTAATAATGTTCAATGGTTTACCAGAGTCTCTCTTATATTACACTGTGAAAGGATTAACATAATCGTATATATTGGATTCTAACATATATCCGTCTCGTTTGATTAGACTTTTTCAAATGATTTAGTTGCATATTCAAAAGCACGTTTAATCGTCTGTCTATACGTCATTTTGATTAACGATTTAATAAGCGAAAGTTTCCTCCGTCGGAGAATGTCTGCAATTTAGAGAACCTCGAGGAAAAGCGAGTGGGATATATGTTGCAATCCAACAATTGTTGAAATGTATACCTTGAAATATTTCACTGTTTTTACGCGCAACTCTAGAGTTGCATCTTCGTCGCAAATAATGATTGTACGTGGATGTTGCTGGAAAGCTGACACAGTCCACATATGATTGATCCCTTCCTCTATTGCTTTATAAAGAGCGAACGCTTTATGAGATCCTGTGATGAGAATCATTACTTCTTTAGCATCCATTACCGTGCCAACGCCAACAGTTAAAGCTTGTTTGGGAACTTTGGAAATATCGTTCCCAAAGAATCTTGCATTGGCTTCCAACGTATCCTGAGCCAATGTTTTCACTCTTGTACGCGATGCTAACGAAGATCCGGGTTCGTTAAAAGCTATGTGACCATCGGGACCGATACCTAAACGATAACAATAATTCTATTAAGTAGAATTAATATTTCGTGTGAATTTATTAGGTGTACAAATTAATTCAGAGCCCTATTTTGCTTTAAACTCTTGGCATCTTTCGCAGTTCCAAATCGTCACTTTACTATTTTTCAAAGGAACAGTTTTTTGCTCCTGTAAATGTTGGAATGCTGAAAATGTTTAATATTAAAACTGTACTTGATTTCTTCTGGATAAATATGTTTACACTAGAACAATTATGATATGCTATTTATTTTTTGCTAAAGAATTAAAGTTACAAATACTCGAAGAAATATACAATGTAATGAAAATAAATCTTTATGTATTAATTTAATTAGAAACTCGTGGCAATGTTGCAAATTATATTTACATAAACTTGTACAATTTTTATAGAGAACTATGAATGGGGTGATTTTTACCACCTTGGTGGTTTTGGTGTTAAATCTTATGAAATTCTGAAGGCTCAAAATTAATTTGTACACCTAGTATTCGTGGTTTAATTAGATTGCATACCACCAATAAACAATTCGATACCACCAGCCTCTTTAATTTTCTTTTCAAAATCATCGCATTCCTTTACAAGATCCGGTGCATTACCATCAAGAATGTGTACATTCTGAGGATCTATATCTATATGTTTAAAGAAATTATTATACATATAATAATGATAAGATTCTGGATGGTCCCTGGGTAAATCAACATATTCATCCATATTGAAGGTTTTTACATACTTGAAGGAAATTTTTCCCGCTTTATAATATTCTATAAGCTTTCTGTACATTCCCAAAGGTGTACCACCTAGAAAACGACGATTAGTTTACGTTAAAAGTGTGACTTCTATTTACAATTTGTGCTTCATGCATTTTTTTTTATATCGTGCAACATTTACATTTTGTACATAGATATAATTTTCTTATAAATTCATAGAGATCCATAGCCTATTTATAATATATATATATATATAAAAGCTATATATACCTGTTGGAAGACCAAGAACAAAATATTTGTTTTCGTTCGGTTGGAAATCATTGATTCTTTTTAAAACATATTTGGCAGACCACTCTGCCACATAGTCTACCGTATCACAGATAACTAATCGCATTTTGAATTTATCTTATAAATTCCTATTTAACGCTGGAAAAAGAAGATCAAATTGTAAAAGTTTAATTAACTCGTGAATATACAATGTTTAATACAATTGATACTTTGATTTTACGACTATATACGTGCACGTAACAGTATTAGCAATTCCCGATGAAATCTATAGGCGTATATGCGTGAGGATATCTTTACGACAACGACCTTTTATCTGAATGCACGGGAAAGTGAAATATCGTCGAGTTTTATATTTTACATGCATTTATTCGATGTACAAAAATTAATTCGCTGCATTTTAACAAAATTCAACGCGTATTCGCAAAAAATCGAATACAATCTTGAGGCGGAAAATAATTTCCATTATTCCATCTGCATCTTATGAATCTATAAATTTTACTTCGGTAAAAGAAGATTACGATTTTAAGATCGACAAGATCCTCGAGAGTTTAAACGCAAAGCATCGAATTAATTTGCATACACCTAATATAAAGATATATGTTACTGTACTCAATATAACTCAATAAAACTCAATATAAATTAAAATATAAATTTGAATCTTATTCAGTTCCTTTTTTATTTATTTTCTTCCTTTTCTATTGACTTTTAACTGTAAAATCTTAAAAGAGTAGCGCAAATATTAGGTCCTAATATATATTCGTCCCGTTTTCTCGTACCGTTATTCAAATACCAAGAATTTTACAAGCGAGAAATCTTTCAATTGCCAGAGAAAGATTGAAGAAACTTGTCACGGACAATTGCGATTTAATTTTATTTCTAAATGTACAAATGAATGATTTTTAGAAACTATATACAGAAACGCGACGAATAGTTGATCTCGAAAGTGATCCAGCCATCCGATATAATTTGAGAAACTACGAATTTATTGTTCATTTATATTGCAATATGTATTTAAAAATAGTGCTCTATAATTTGATTAAAGTAAACCTCTCATCAACTTCGAAAATAGATTTCGTATTATTCTTTTCCTTATCGGCGTATAATGTTAAATAAAAATGATTGATGGCCTAAAATGGCCAGATATTTTCGCAGTCAATCCAATATGTTACAACCTAATATGTATATAAATATTTTCGCGACGGCCGATATAGACGGCAAAACGTTTAGTTGAATACCGCATATATAATTTTTCAAAAGCTCAGTATACTCAGCTATAGCTGAGTAGAACAAGATTCTGCTATTTGTAGGTATGCGAATATTCTCAGTATGCTACTTACAGCGATTTGTTGTTGAAAATTTACGAAAATTAAACATAACAAATGCATACTGAAAAGATATTCAAAAATATCCATACTTATATTCAGCTAAAGAATTCGAAATGACTTAGAACTACGTTGCCGGTATTCCGCTAAAGACTTTAAAATGCGTAGGACTACGTCTCGAATCGTGAAAGTGGCAATGTACGTGGTTGCTTTGTTAGAAGCGGATTCGAATACATATTTATCGCGTATGTGCGCATGTTTAAACTCAAGTACAGTGAAACCTCGATCGTCGCAGCCTCGATCATCGCATGAAAACCTTGTCCGTTGTATTTCGACGATACAAGCAGTTTATCGAATACTCAATGAGAAAACGCTGGACGTATCGTATATGTAACTGGTTACCTAGTTTCTTGAACGAACCCGAGATTTTTGCACGCATTTTTGGTCCCGTTTAATGCAACGAGCGAGCTTTCACTGTACTTGTGTTTAAACATGGCCTTTTGCAGCTTACTTTAAAGGTCAATAACCAATGGTCGTTGCCCTTTTCAAACCTATATATTAAATTGAATTATGTATATCGAACTTTGACACGTTTGGTCGCTAGAAATTTGAATCGCGTAGCGAAAGCGGGAAACGGCTACTCGTATTTGCCGCACGAAAGTACTCGAAATATAATAAAAATGTATGTATACGAACCCGAATGAAAACTAAGAACCGTTTTCGCAGTGGTCGGCCAGCCACTGAATCAGCTGACGTACGACTAACCTAATCTCAATCCTTTGTTCTTTTCTGAAGGATTTCGTATTCCACTTACAGATAGGCTGCAGCCACTTGAAAACAGATTCTTATGTAAAACGAGTCGGCTGATAATCCAATAATATGCAATCTCGATTCATGTTAAAAAAACATTCATCGGGAATTGAAATATATATTTTTGTCCCCATAATTATATATATGTATAGATACTGATTTTGTAATTTTAGTAAATAAAATGTACATTTTCTCAAATAATATCCTCTTTTATTATTGTCGTTGCCAATAATAATGCTAGCAAAAGATTCAATTATATGCGTAATATACAGGGTGTCTGTTTTATCATCATATACAGCGAAGTAACGCTTTTAATAAGGAATAGAGACGTTACAAAAAAGATGTTGAAATAAAAGTTGTTTGGCATGAAGTGGGATATTAAATGCTGTCACAAGGTTTTCAATGGAATCATATAATTTTGAATACACCAATAACTGACGCAGCTGCGATCATATACAATCTCCTATAAAAAAGATTTGGACCACATGCGGCCGAAAATGATTAGTTTAGGACGAGATTCCAGCAAACAATTTGGCACCAAATTTCTAGAAAATTTGCAGGTGCGAATTAGAGTTTAGATATTTCACTGTATATAGTGATAAAACAGGTACACCATGTCGAAGCGAGATGATCGGTATGATGGCGATCGGGTTCAGAATTTGGCGGGAACGTGTTCTCAATGCTGCTGCTCGTACCAAGGGACCAATATTTTTAACATTATAAGATAATTAATATATGTATTTGGGAGAATTTGGAACGATACGATGGCTGACGTGACTATTAACAACGTTATTATCAGCTTTCCTTTCAAACCGTATCGAGTACAAGAAGAATACATGGCTAAAGTGATAGAATGCCTTCAGAATAGCAAAAATGGGGTTCTAGAATCTCCAACCGGTACAGAATTTAATCTTCTTCGTACAGTGGCGAGCATTTAAATAGAGGAAACGCTCTGAAATTCAATCGACTATATAATTGAAGAGTAGAAATAAGAAAGACTGGAAGTGGTAAAATCTAAGTTTCGTGGGTAACAAATTTTTGTTTGCCAAAATGTTATTTATTAACAAAATGTGACAAAACGCATTTGTCACTTGTATCGTATTATTCTATGCGACTTAACAATATCTTTGGTTTAATATTTTAAAGTTCTGTTAATTGATAACAAAATGATATTTGCATGTTAAGAAAGGCTGTAACTACGCTATGTAATTTATTGAAAAAGGCTAACAGTGCCATAATAGATTTTCATAGTCACAACTAATAATTTAGGCAGATTTAGGTAGAATATCCATAAAGAATTGACAATGTCCATGTGTGTTCAAATAAGCCAACATTCTTCCAAGAAGAATCATCAGTTTTTTCCTTTGATATTCGGTTGTTAAGTTTTAAAGATGATAGTGTTGTTGACATTATTTTGCCTGCATTTATTTCTCCTTTGTAAACTTTAATGGTTTTCCAATTTTACTCTTATGTTAGATGAAATTTGATTGTATTTGTTAGCACATTCAGCCTAATTTAGGAAACTGACCGTGTAACATAAATCCTATACTAGATACAAATGCTAAAACCTATGTTAATTACTATAATAACACTTTCATGCTTATCTACTAATATTGTCACTTATATATAAACATCGTTTTTATGGAAGAAAATGTTTCCTTGAATAAGTGCCACTTTCAGCCTTTTTTACCTTCCATTCTTTGATTGTATTAGGTGTACCAATAAGTAATCTACTATTTTTAAATGGATCAATGAATTTGGATTACCAAAAGATGAATCATTCTTTTGAGCAGAAATCCATAGCTGGTTTAACAAATTTTATAAAGCACTACAAAATAACAGCACATATATTTAAGATACGATAGGTGTTGAATTTTCTTTATAGTAAAGATTAAATTTAACAAATGAATATAAATGAATGGATAACTCATTGGTACACCTAATAGATTTCATTCCTATGTGCTTCTGTAATATGTATATATGTGTAATACTAATACTAATATAATAAGAATACTAATACTAATCTGTAATATGTATATCTCAAAGTACCTTTTCCATAAATTAAGGAAATATAGGCATTATTGTTATCCTTTACCCACAGATGTTAAATGAAATTAAATTTCGTGTACTGATTTTCCCCTTATTTATATGCTCACCACTGTACATGCGTAAATTATTAATAGAAATACTGAAATTTATTCGTTCATAAAAATGTTGTAGGTACAGGAAAAACCCTCAGCCTTCTGTGCTCTTCTTTGAGTTGGTTAATAACAAAGAAAGCTCAGATGCAAGCACAGTCCTTAGTTGGAGCAATCGAGCCATCTAACTTTGGTGGTTATTTTTTTAAAAAATTAAACAACGGGCTTAAAGAAGGCACGGGAGATTCCGAACCTTCGACTAGCATCAATTGGTCAGCTCCAAAAATTATATACGCATCTAGAACGCATTCTCAGCTCTCGCAAGCGATGCAAGAATTAAAAAGAACTTCTTACAAACACATGAGCACGGCTGTGATAGGATCTCGGGATCAGCTGTGCATTCATCCAGAGGTTGCCAAAGAGACGAATAGTTCTAACAAAATACATATGTGTCATGCTAAAGTAAAATCTAGAACGTGTTTCTATTATAACAATGTTGAAACAAGGTATAAAATTCTATCGCTATTTAAGCATTTCGCTACGACACTCCGAAGTTAAAAACATCCTCAATTTACAGACGGTTATTATTTTTATTATTACAAAAGCAATAGGGCTGTAAATATTTCCATATTTCGCGTAATTAGTTATGGTAGACAAAGTGTAAATTATAGTAAAAGTAGTATCATATTAGAGTAAACGAATACGTATATTTTTACCAAACGATTGGCCAATATTTCAGGACGTTTATATACGTCTTTGATAGTGAATGGGTTCATATTTAGTTTGTCAGTAAAAAGTATTAATACATGAATACATAAATACATGAATCTTTTAGGAAGGATGATCCATTTTTTAAACAAGAAGTACTCGATATAGAAGATCTAGTAAAAGTAGGACAAAAATTCAAATGCTGTCCATATTTTTTATCCAGGGAACTTAAACAGAACGCGGATATCACTTTTATGCCGTACAATTATTTACTAGATTCAAAGTCGCGAAGAACGCAAGGAATAGATTTGCAAAATAATATTCTTCTGTTGGATGAGGCACACAATATTGAGAAAGTTTGTGAGGAAGCAGCATCTTTGCAGGTACTAAGTAAATCGGTATTTCGTGGTGTAATCGTTGAATCAATTTAGTAAAAATTAACGAGATGATTAGAGATAGGTCAAAACTTAATTGCGTAGATTCGCAAAATTGCGCGACGTCTCGAAGCTCTGGAAACTCGCAACTTTCGAAACTCGGAATGCTTATTTTTCACCTTTTCGTTTTAAGAAATATCCAGTTTGTCAGAAAATAAAATCTAAATGAATGTTGTTTAAATGATCAAATTGCTTATCGAAACTGAATATGATCGTAATTTAAATAAATGAATGAGCGAAAAAAGTTTGGCGACATATTATCAACTATTACATGTTTCATTTTCTTTTCTTACAATTGCTGTCGATTAAAACGAGTTCAAAGCCTGATCAGAAATCTAATTGTATTACTAGTTAAACTGATTCATATCGTGACAATATTCTCGTTACTTATACAAACTATTATTTATTTAAGTTTCGAGAGCTTCGAATCGTAAAATTAGCCGAAAGTTTCGAGTTCTCGAAACTCGAAGCTTTTTAAACTTCGGGGAGTATTGAATATCCTATTCCTAATGATAATAAATAAATTGTCGTGTGCAAAATCATTGACAGATATGTAGCACAGATGTTGCAATGTGCATCGATGAGTTAACATCTGTAATGGAAGATATGGCTAGAAATATGGACGAACAGACTGATTTTTTATCGGAAAATTCGGGAAATATTCCGAAAGATTTTACCGCCGACGATTTGTGCATTCTAAAAGCTATGTTACTAGAGTTGGAGAAAGCTATCGACGCTATACAAATTTCAAAACGCGACGAGGGAGATACGCATCCCGGTGGATATATTTTCGAATTACTAGCGAAAGCACAAGTGAGCAATTAACGCTTCGTAATTTGTACGATCGGTTCAATCAAATTAATATAGTAAACGTATTGAACAGATAACCCATGGCAAAGAAATACTGGTAGTAGAGAAGTTGGACAAAATTATTCTTTACCTAACAACTACCAGTACCTCTCCATTCGCGAGAAAAGGTAACGCGCTTCAAAAATTCAGCGACCTGTTGAGGATCGTATTCAGCAGTGGTAATAGTACATCACACAGAGATAAGGTCAAAAGATGCTACAAAGTATACATTCAGCTAGAAGAGCAGAAGAAAGCTAAAAAGAACGATGTATGGGAAACGAAGAAAACAACTTTAAAAAGTGAAGGCAAAGTTATTAGTTACTGGTGTTTCAGTCCAGGATTTAGGTAAATCTTTATTTTATTATTGTATTCATCGTCAGTACTAAATGGATCACATTCATGTATTTGCGTATTAATTACAACGATGAAGTATGCAGCAATTAATACAGCAAGGTGCGCGCTCGATAATATTAACAAGCGGTACGCTATCTCCTATGAAACCTTTCATATCTGAACTTGGAATTCCAATTGAAGTTCAACTAGAAAATCCGCATATCGTAAAAGGGGACCAAATTTGCGTTGGTATTGTTGGTCAAGGACCTGATGGATATTCCTTGAATTCTTCCTTTAACACAAGGTATTTTTATTAAGTACTGGGTGTTTCCAAATAACACGTACAAGTACCGACAGGCGTGTAAATGGCGTTTAGGATAAGTCCTGAGTATTTTAAAATGTCATGTATTTCTGCACTCAGTTCTCGTCGATCTAATTAATTCATTTTTATGTCCATTCGATATGTATATATAGTCTCAAATTTTACGTAACTACTTATGTTAAATCTATACTTCAAAAAGGGCTTATAAAGCTCGTCAATAAATAATAATAATAATTTGTAAATTTGTGAATATGGGCTTTTATACTTGAAAAATTTCACTGTATAGTTTTATTATAAATGTAGGCAATGTTGGCCCTAAACACCGTGCTTATAACATTGCATATGTATTTTTTTTTTAAAGAAGAGCTACTTTCATATTCGATTTCACATCGAATTTTCAAACGTGATTATCTCGAAAACTGATTCGAAAATTAAACAATTTTATTCCTTACATTTTTCTTATCTCTTCATAAGGAATCACCTGCTGCCCACTTGTGCATACTATTCGAAAACAGCCTGTATATCGTACATAATATACATCCGTTTACCTAATAACGTATAATTTACGTTTCAGGAATGATCCAAAATACATAGCATCGCTTGGCCGCACGATATTTAATTTCAGCTGTCTTATACCTCATGGTTTATTAATTTTCTTTCCCTCGTATCCAATAATGAGGAAATGTAGAGAAGAATGGCAAAACACAGGCTTGTGGACTAAAATCGCGGATCGCAAAGTAATTATATTTAGTGCTTATAAATTTGATTATATATACGGATAGAAAGTATAGAACTGTTCGTTTACGTTTATCAGCCAATATACGTGGAGCCACAATACAAAGACGGTTTCATCAATGTGATGAACGAGTATTGCGAAAAAATTCGAGATCCCTCCTGCAAAGGAGCTATTTTTATGGCGGTATGTAGGGGTAAAGTGAGCGAAGGACTTGATTTCGCCAACGCGAATGGACGAGCCGTATTAATCACAGGACTTCCATTTCCGCCGTTAAAAGATCCCAGAGTCGTGTTAAAGCAGCGCTACTTGGAAGAAATCAGAAGAGAAAATAAAGATTTAAATGTACGTTAAGGTATCGCTTGTTATACCGTGTATCTTATATATTATCGGTTCGCAGGCTTTGTCCGGTCAAGAATGGTATCACCTCGAAGCATCGCGAGCTGTTAATCAAGCTATTGGCCGTATAATACGTCACAAAGATGATTACGGGGCTATAATTCTGTGCGACTGCCGTTTCGATAACCCGGGTTTTAAGAAACAGTTATCCGCTTGGCTTAGGCCTTGCTTAAAAAGTTTCAATTACTTTGGGGTCATCATGAAAGAGCTGAAAGATTTTTTTAAATACGCGGAACACACTGTAAGTGCAATTTTCCACCAAGAAAACATTTAGGTGTACCGATAAGTAATTTTCAAATCAGTTAACAGATTTATTTTGTCAAAAATAAATGCTGATTTGAAGGGAAAAGGTGAATTATTTATTGGTACATCTAATATAATTGAATGTACTGCTGCAATGTTGCACGCGTTATTTTCAGTTTCCGCAACCAAACATGAACAGTATGCGCTCGAGGAGTAGTTGCGTTTCGTTCACAGCGACGTCTGCATCGTTCGACACAACTGTGTCTCGCAGCGCAAAGAATGTTTCGAAACAAAATCATAAGACATCTTCTTCGGTGGAAGAGACTTTCAACATTGATTCTTACCCTAAGGAAGATAAGCAAGATACAAGCACGATCGAAGCAAAGAAAAAGGGTTTGTTCGTGCTTTTGGAAACAGCGTCGAAACCTGTGATTAATTTTGGCGACTGCAAATTACAGAAGAATTATGCTACTTGTGATTTAACAAAGAATAGCCATGAACCAGCTGCGAAAAAGCGAAAGATCAAAATGTTGCCAGTGGACTTCACTGAACATTTATCGACTCCTTCGACTTCTTCTAATGTAAATACGGAATGTACGCAAGCTTCTACAAACTCTCAACAAGTAACAGAAAAGACTACTAATGACAGCGATAAAAAAGCTTTGGGCAAAGTATATTTGAAAGAGGTAAATAATCTTCTCTCGCATCATAATTAATCGTATGAATGGAATGGTCGATTGATTAAAGTTATTATTGTAATTATTTATCTACACGAACATTGGTAATTTTTATTTTTACCGCGTTTTAAATTGTAATTAATAAGAAGCTGAGATTACAATAATATAATAGTTTTAGTTTGCGCTTATAGAACTTTGATTTTTACTTTCGTAGGTAAAACGTTCCTTGTCAGAAGCTGATTACAAAATATTTGCAAAAATGATACAGGATTATAACAAGACCGGCAATCTTGAGGAACTACTGAAAATACTTAAAAATCTATTCTCATCGGACAAACAATTACTTCATTTATTTACAGGTATTCTTTATATGTGTCCTTGCGTAAGAGAATTTCGTTATGCTAGAAACTTTTGTTACCTCGACTCTCAACTTTTTAGGATTCAGAAGTTTCATAAAAAAGCAACACATCCTCCCGTTTGAAAATTATATTGATCTTGTCAGAAATACACGAACGTGACGCTAAGCGTGTAAGAAAATTCAATGACTGATGAGACCAATTTAATGTATATATAATGGTTATTAAAAACACGTCACAAGTAAGTGTTAATAATTTACATGCACTTTTTAACCATTACTTGATCTTTTAACCGAGAGTTAAAGTTAGTACCGAAAGCGAATTCTGCGACGTATCAGTTATGACGAGTTAACTCGTCGTGCCTAATTAATCCTTCAGGGACGGCATCCGTACGATATACGGACCCTAGTTGATTTTTACGATTAGTATAAAGCGATTAATATATTCATTTAAAATATAGAAAAGTATTTATTAGCGATTATGGGACGCGTAGTTAGTATCTATCTTTTCTAAATAGTGGGTTAAAGTAGCAGTACAATGGGGTAAATCCGTTGAACGACAGAAATCTTTTCTGTTTGTGTAAAAAGAACAAAAAAACTGCGCTGTCTCTGAATGGTTAAGGGATTAAACTTATCTATAGTGCGAGACTATAACTCTGATATATTGCAACCCAGCGATGCAACTTTATTAGGTATATGTTTCCTCCGAAAACAATTTATTCGGTTTGTTACGCGAATATACGAAATTACCAAAAAGATTGGAATAACATCGAAATAACTACACTTTACTTCAAATTGTGGAATAAAATTTAATTACAAATCGATTTCCGCATATATATACAAATATATATTACATATTAGTTTCGATTACAATGCTTAAAGTAATATTTGGAAAACATATTAAAGCACCAAGTACGGAAAATATGCCATAATAAGTCGTACGGCTAGAGGATGAAGATTAAGTTACAGTTAACTTATATGGTAAAGTAATGCTGCTTACACGATATCAGAAACGGAACCAGTTAGTAGTTATAAGTTACGTGAAAATGCTTTTTCCTTCTCAAATGTTACTTTCTACTCGCGCAATTGATCGTATCGATCAATAACTTATATCAATATCAGAATCTTCCCTATATAACGTTACTGTTTTTATATTTTTTATATTTTCAGTACATATTCTTTTTTTTTCTTTTCGTTAGAAAACTTAAGTTACAAAAACAAACGAACTGTTGCTTTAATATATATATATATATATATATTACTTATTTTTTAATTAATGTGCTATTTTATGAACACTTAATATAATGTTTTCCTCACAAAAATTGGTTTAAAATCTTGATTCTTTTTTTCTTTTTTCTTTTTTACAAGTCCATAGTATGAATTCCACTCGTATCTTTGTTACTCTCAGTTTCTTTTTTAAGCAGTGCATTAGTAATGATTTCTTGATAGTACTCCCCAAATACACTTCGATTGTGAGAGATCAGTATTACAAATTGTGCTGCTATCGCTGTTAACTCTTCTTGAAGAGACGAAAGGCCGGGTGGTACTTGTTGCGGTGCCGCGGATTGAGATAGTATTATTTTTTGTAAAAATTGTCTAATTCTCAGATCTGCAGAAAAGTATAAAACGAATAAAGAAAAAGAAGAGATTAACAACGACTTACGTGTTGTGTAGTACTTACTTATTAGATGTCGGATTTTATGTTCTGGATTTATGAGATCCAATATCTGTCCTTCTAACAACGTTTCCATCTCCGAAGATAACGGAGCGGCGCCAATTTCTTCTAACGTGGCTTTCAAGTCTGTTTTCACTTGCAATACAATATTTGGCATTACAGTTTCCAAATCCCTAACACAATAATTGCCCATAAATATTTCATTCATGATTTTATAGACCACGGATTTCTATGCAACTTTATGCTTCCACAAATGGAATTGAAACAATGGAACATTAATAAAAAATCTACTTCATTGTGTGAATATATTATGTTGCGTACTTTTAGTCAGTTATTTTGAACAGAATTTTAACATAAAAATCCGCGGATCACTTATTCCCGTATTACGTACTTGTTCGAATGTACAGAGTCTAACAAGACATTGAGATGTTGTTTAATGTTCTTCTTAAAAGTTGATACTCCATGGATCGGTGCGCCTACCGTGTTGTTTACTAGCAATATTACAGACCCCATAACGCTTAGTCTGCTCGTCTTATCACGCAACTCGAGCAATCTACCTTGATCGAGCATCAAAGTCTATAAAATAAGTAACAGTAAAGTGTAACAGTACCTTTAATTAGCATTTTACGTAAAATATCTAATGTACTACTTTTAAATGAAGAGTTCGCCACTCAAATGTATTAATATACATACTTCTGCATCAGGGCTGAAATCCCATTCCAAAAGATCAAGATATGCTTCGGTTAAAAGGCGATGCGTGATCTGACGCGCGGAAGTAATATCAGACGAATTGCTTGCAACTTCTGTTGAATCGAAGTGCCTCAGTAACCATTTCTCGGTGAATTGTAGACCATTCGTATTGACCTTTAAGAACTCCGCGAACTTAGCTTTCTCGTATTCGATGCTCGAAGCAACGATATTTGGTCGCATCATGGTAATGGTAAAATTTGCTAGGTCAAGTCGCATCAATTGTAGTACTTCCATTATTCCTTTGAATATTTCGATAATATCCGTTTTCTGATTAAGCTCACGAATCTTTTCGTCTCTTACCGGCGCGCAAACTTTACTCATAATTGAAATTACATATTGCGCGTAATGATGAAAGTCTAAAACGCCATTTTCTGCTTGCTGTTTAATTAAATCCACGTCGAGTACTTCCCTTAGATTTTCTCGAATCTTGGCATGATGCGGCAATACTAATTCGTCCAACGTCTATAAAAAAAAAATAAGAACAGGTTCAATATAGGGAAGGCATGTGTAATTTCGTGAAATTCGTACGTGGAAAATATTACTTCTTTAATCTCTTTTAATAAAACCAATGCTTGCGTGTAATTCGGAGGATCTTCCGCCAATTGCTCTGCCAATAAATTCCAAAAAGCTTTGTGCATAATTTCTTTTACTTTTCTATGAAATGTACCGTCGTCCGGTTCGAGCTTTTGTAGCTGAAAATTTTTGTCCACTGCAATTTCGTGCGCCAATGCCATATTCTTCATACCGTTCGCGGCCTTCATGATTTCCTCGAGAGAAACAAACTTTGGTGGTGACGCTCCTATTAATCCGCCCACCATAAAATTTGCCGCCTTTTGCCTGTACGGTGTGTAACGTTTAATCGTAAATATTATTACTAGAAAATTTAAACGCGAACGTAATGATATTATTTAACCAAAGCACATAGAAATATCATTAGTGTCCAATTCACTAATTTTTAACAACTTATCACAGCCAGAGTTGCGCATATTTTGCTCGAATAAATTATTGAAATAGAAGTTTATTCGAACATTTCTAATAAAATTTTATTTGAATAATGTCAGACTCTAATCACAGGTGTAATTCTTATTTTTTACTTTTATTTTTCAAATGGTCAACTTTTGGCACATGGTAGATTATTGCAATTAGTGAAAAAATTAAAGAAATAATTATATAATTTACCCCTTTGCATTTTCTTCTCCACTCTCAGCATGGGAATCGGATTGAAAATCTACAGGTACAGATGTACTAGCTTCATTGTATTTTTCACCTTCATCGTTTTCCATTTTTTGATTCCTGCACAACAGTATATATGCCATTAAAAGTTAAATATGGTAGCAAGATTCTAAAGCATACCCTAAAAGGATCCATTGCAAATAGTAACATAGCAAACATTAAATGGCAAAACAATGTCACGTTGAGAAACACAAGTGGTAATTCAATACTATAAATCAATGGTTAAATAATTATTTTACTTAATATTAACTGCTTAATTAGCAACAGCATAATGCATAATGCATAATGCATTATAAACATGGTATATGGAATCATAATTAATAGATTAGAGTTAACAAACGGTTATACAACAAGTTACAAAACCACAGCAACTGGTTATACAGAGTTCATTGTAAACTGACCAAAACAGAATACCAGGAATAAAATTTAATAATGCCATTGATCCTGGAAGTTTGCGACTAATGAAGAGGCAGCAAAGAGTAATGCCCCATAATACTCCAGCACCGACCAAAACTTTATTCCTAACAAAATCATATTCCATAGAAAGTAATATTATTCTCTACTTTGTGCGATTCAAATCGAAAGTAAAATATTATTCCTAACAAAATTATATTTTACAGAAAGAAATATTATTCTCTACTTTGTGCAATTCAAGTCGAAAGCAAAATATAATTCCTAACAAAATTATATTCTACGGAAAAAAATAATATTCTCTACTTAGTGCAATTCAAATTTGCCTCCAGAAATATAAGTAGCTTCCTTAACGAAGGAACTGTTTCAAATTAAATGATAGAATGCAGTAATTCGTATATATATATTCCTTAGTACACGATTAAAAAATGTATATGCAAAAAATATACCTATCTGGCATGATCTATGTTTGATTTAACTGTTTTGTTGTAGCATGATCTGCACTCAGAAGCAGCTGGCAGTTGAATGCAATGGTTACTGAAGAGAAGGAGGTCAGACTTTGTCTATAAAAAGAACATTCACAAGGTACATATAAGAACACCCTTCCTCCTTGATTTTAAACATCTCGTATAATACTTTTATTTCCAACAACTTGTCTCAAATTTACATGTATATATTCAGCAATGTATAAAATGTGCGACATTACAATAACTCTTAATTATAATATTTATTTAATATTGTGTGCTCGAATAATTTGTCAAGTAGATATAGATTAAATACAAAAGTATTGTAAGTAATTTATACCTGAACAGAACAAAAAAATTCAATAAAATTTCCATATTTTCTTAATCCTATTCTTTTTTTCATTTTTTTTTTTTTGTTTTTAATTATAACTTGTCATGATTTCTAGATCGCGTTTCATTAAAAACGGCACTTGTCGTAAAAGTTTATAGCTTTCGAAATATATAGCGTCTACATAATTTATCGGCCGTAACGCGTAATTAAAATATTTTCAACGCGTAACTCTTCGCTTTCTGGTCAAACAATGAACATATGCGTATTGATCTGTTTATAAACAAAATTCAGTCCACAGTATCATAGAAGATGTTTTACTTTTGTTATTCAATTAACGTAGAAACCATACGAAAGTGCCTTTTTCGTGTTCAATTATATTTAAAGATTAGCGACTTAATTAAAGAAACGTATGTAGTTACACTTTCACTAGAAAGTCGAAATGCGTAAAATGATATCTTATCTGTGCTTGACGTTTTACCAAAATGTTTCAACTTTCATCGTAACACAATTCACATTTCTACTCTAAATTTATCGGCAATTTTACAGTTAAATTGTCATGTTGAGAAACCAATTTGTTGTGTTCCAAACAATTATGGGTTTTGTATTTACAACTTTGTAGGTTGATGATGTTCAACAGTGAAGTTAGGTGTTCTGCGTTCGGTATTAAAACAGTAGCGTCCTCTGCAAATTGTCTTTTTTCACGCAATCACCTTGAATCATTGTTAATTAACGTTATCTACCGGAGTTGGGCACATTTCCTTGGACAAAATTCTTCGACTAACATCACGAATAAATTATTCGAATAATAGCGCGAGTAAATTATTCGAATAACACCTCAAATGAATCACGAAGAAGTGTTATTCAATTCATTTATTCGAGATATTCGTAACAAATTGTCAATTTTTGTCACTTCTACCAATCGATACTTCATCTTGAGATTAAATCTTTATTTTTCTTGCAAGTTACAAAGTAACAAAGTAATTTTAGTAATTTTTATAAAAAGTTGCAAATGGGTGATTTTGATCATATCTTGGTCATTTCAGTGTTAACAATTACGTATCTATTTCTAATAAAATGTATTTAAATAGCAATACATATACTGATACTCACAGATCATTTTAACAGATATCGAAATTAATTAGCCTTTTATTGCGCTATCTGAAAATGATACTGCGACGCTAATGATGCATCATGGTATCTTAAAAATTTCAAGGTATATGCAAGTCTTGTTTGGAGATGATGTGACTCATTGTCGTCCACCTTGAATTTCGCGAAGGTTGTATAGATAAATGAACTTGTTCGAACGTTCTTTGTTCCATAGAAAAGGAGGCTTCGATTTTCAAATTCATTCTGATTTTATCAGCGAAAACATGCCTTTGTAGATTTGAGAGCCGTTTGAATTTCGTTCATATTTTTGGAATAAATCCGTTTCACTTTTTGACTTTTACAGGACTCAACATTTGAAATGATCCCATAAAATGACAATGGACAACCATAGAATGATATGCAACTACGATAAACATCAACAAATTTAAATATATATACATGGATATGTAACTTTTAAGTCATACGCATTGCAGAGAGATTGCTTTATCAATTATGATAGTTATGTTAACTATAATTCTTAAAATTATTACGCTAAATCATAAGAGGCGCAAAAAAAATGTCTGCTGTTTTAAGCGGTTAGTATCGCAATTTGAAATTTAATGATGTTTCTCGTATATAAATGAGTGGTGGAATGGTTGCTGGTATGGAGGCCGAACTGTATTTGAACTGGAATGAACTTGCGCGATTGTCATTGCGCCGCCGTATGCGCGGCTGTCATTCGTTATCAAATTGGGTTTGTAATACAGATTTTAACAAATCTTCATATTTTTGTTCAACACTGTAGAATAAAAATTGGCGAGAAACTGTTTCAAAATCGATGTATCGTAAGTACGGCAACTACTTGGTTGCTAAAGAAATTTGGTAATGGAGTGTCCCATGTCATTCGAGTGTAAAGGGAAAACTATAAAGCGACTTCCAGTCGTGCGCGTGGATAATAGAACCGGCCACACGCGCCACCTCCATATTGCGTAAGGCCAAAATTGGCCCGTCAAAAATGTTAAGCTACGGTAGAGTTATAGGACGATTGCCAAAACTTACGAGGCATTCGCATGCTAATCATTTTTGTCGTCCTTTAAAATACGTTGGTGAGTATTGCTATCCCTCGCCTCGAAAAATCCGATTTTTCTCCTCGATTTATGAAACGGTTTCTTATGCTTTTCAACTTCTTAATGTTTTCCAAACGCATTTTAAATGAACTCTTGGTTCGACATTTTCATTCGGATCATCGGCGATCGGTCCTCACGATTTTATGTACACGTTCGCATAACGATATCTTTTAATTGATCGTTTGTTAAATTTACGTTCGGCAAGTTTAGTTGAAAGTGCGCCACGCGATCTAACCTAAAAACATTGATTTTGATTACATTTCTCTCCGTATCTCTTTTTCGTTATTGATAACAGTGTAGACGAATATTCATTTTGTTCTGCATTATCGAATCCAATTTTATAGCTTCCGCACACGCGTCTTCTATTTTATAATGAAACAATTAACAATTTCATTTATATTTAAACAATTCCAAGAAAATTAGCGAGCAAAGTTCTCGTGTTTTTGTTAATATGTTATACGATAAAATCAATTATTGAATATATTTCTGTTTGCTGTATTTATCTACTCAATCGTTGTTATTAAATTTCTTCAATGTCATTGTTATTGTTAAACTGTAAATTCATGTTTTTCCAATCATGATTAACCCTTTGACAATGGACACTGAGAGACAAAAATTTAATGTAAGATTAAATTCTATGATGGCCACTCTATGTAAAGGAGTGGCACATTGTTTCCTTAGTAGAATAAATGAAACAGTATCTGAAAGAAACATTAGCTTAATTTTAGATTGACAAGCCAAAAAATTAATTAGGCAAGTAGTAGGTGTACCAATGAATACACAACTTTTTTTGTTTAATTTACCATTTATTTTTAAGCTATAAATTCATTACCCATTTAAAAATAATGGATTACCTACTAATATACCTAATAGTTTATGTTGCTATGCATAAATGCTAAATGTTAAATAGTTAAACAGATGAGATTAAACAAGGGATTAACAAGACCCTTTAAGTATTGTAACGACATTGTGCTTCACTTTGGATATTGGATCATGGATTTTACATATTACATGCACTGTGTGCCTTTTGAAATTTTCTATGAACTCTTAAAGATCCGTAG
The DNA here is from genome assembly GCA_028830335.1 of Eucera pruinosa. Taxonomy (NCBI): domain Eukaryota; kingdom Metazoa; phylum Arthropoda; class Insecta; order Hymenoptera; family Apidae; genus Eucera; species Eucera pruinosa. Next base: position 2,361,772 of record JAMYCR010000001.1, on the reverse strand, counting down.
TTCAGTTGTTACAATTACCTTTCATCTTTTTAATTTCAGGAATTGTTAGTGTTCATAATTTATGGTATAGTAGCAATACAAATGACAAGAAAACATATAAGCCTCCAGGCACCACCATAAAACCAGAAGAATGTGTACCTGAAAGTAGGTATTCCAAAGCAAAGCGAATTCTCCCTATGTGTGAATCTCGTCCTAATGCATCTTGTCCACCATCTTGTTACGAAGTTTGCGGGAAACCAGATGATTCTAATAAATCTGGTGACAAGAAGCCACCATCACCGCCGCCGTATTGGAAGATATTAGCCACTCTATTCATAGCAGGAGTTACAATATATGCGGTATGATATCGATAATTTTACTCTACATTCATCCTATATACTTCACTTTAGCTCTCAATGATACTTAAAGTAACATGTAACAAAGTTATGGCAACAAATTTTAACAGAAAGGATTTTTCTTGGTTTTTCTGTTCTGCCCTTTTTTTTTTTTTTTTTTTTTTAACAATTTTATCTAAACACCACCTATAGATATCTTCCACAAATTGGTTCACTGCAAAGAAATCAGACTCTCAGAAGGATGTAAGTAAGAGTAAGTTGAATGATTGCTTATAATCGTACAATTCTTTCTACATTGTAAAATATTATAATTAACTTACTTCTGTATGATAAATTTAGGGAAAAAAGATGGAAGGAGACAGAAAAGATCACTAGAAAAAATTAAATCTCCACCTACTTCTAATTCATTCCCTTCAGAAATACCTTATCTTTTGATAGGGGGAGGAACAGCTGCATTTTCTGCATTTAGGTCTATTAAATCTAGAGATCCTAGAGCTAAGGTATGTTACCATTGAACTGCGAATTTTTATACATTTGTAGTAGAGGTGTGCAAGGCTTCGAAAATATCGAGATCTCTCTATGTTTGGAATAGCAAAATTGCATACCACAGTATGGGTGAAAAATAATGCAGGAAATAAGTAATAGATAAGTATAACATTTCGTTTCAAATATGTATGTAAAAGAATCTAATTTGTCTATATTTTCGTATAGTAATTATTGGTCCTGTTAAGTGGAATGATATTGCTAATTCAATTGCAAGTCTTTTAAGTTTAATTAAATATTATATAGAATAAACTTACTCGTCAATTAAATTCGAAGATAATGCGACGAAGTTGGATACTTTTTTCGGCAGGCTACTTCAGAATATCAGATTTAGTTGTACTACGCGTAAGAAACCCCGTAAGAAGAGTCGGAACAATCGAAATTTTACGAACAGCTTGTAGGATTTCAAAATATTCCAGAACTTGGGAGTTTTAAAAATTCTCGAACGTTTTCGAGAATCTCGATATTCTCGCTTGGTTTCATACTATCGAGGTCTCGCATAGCACTTTAATTTATAGGAAATTTGAATACACGTGAAATGCTATATAACCAATCCCCTATTTAGCTTCTCCTTCCGTAATTTTGTTAATAAAAATATAAATTTGCGCAAAGATCCGCAATCTAGTTACGATAATTCTGTTCTCTCGAACGAATTAGAATGTACAAACGTAACCAAATATTTGCTTTAGGTTTTAGTAATTACCGAAGAAGGAGACTTGCCATACATGAGACCGCCATTGTCTAAAGAGCTTTGGTATAATAGAGATAGAAAAATAAGTGCACAGTTACTTTTTAAACAATGGAATGGCGCTCAAAGAAGGTAATAATCCATTAATCATTTACACGCGTAACGGGTTTCGTTGTACTTTCATGTAGCAAACCAATCTATCGCGCGTTATATATTTTTATTCGCAGTATATTTTACGAGCCTCCGGAATTTTACTCGGAAATTAGTAATTTGAATGAATCCGATAAAGGTGGCGTGGCTGTGGCCATGGGTTGGAAAGTTACAAAAATTGATGTTCCAAATAAAACTGTTGTGCTCGACGATGGTTATCAAATAAAGTACGAAAAATGTCTAATCGCGACTGGTAAGTGTGATCAGTTTGCGTTCAACACTTGCATGTATATAATCTTAATTATATCCTGCAGGTGCTTCGCCTAAAAATCTTCCGGTTTTCGAGTCAATTCAAAATGATCTAACGGACAAAATTGTAACATTTAGAACGAAAGAAGATTTCCTTGATTTAGAAGATGCCGTGCACGATCCTAAATGTAAAAATATAGTAATAGTCGGTGGAGGTTTCCTAGGATCGGAACTCGCTTGCACACTGGCTCGTAATTGTACGTTTCTGTTACATTTTCCATTAATAATCGATATGAAACGGCAGCCAATTTACGGACGACATTTATGTAATTTCAGTGCCGGAAGATAAAAAGGTGTACCAAGTATACAAAGAGAAATTTATAATGGATCAAATATTACCGCAATACCTAAGCGAGTGGGCAACGAAGAGGGCAACGTTAGAAGGTGTTAACTGTATTCCCAATTCTGAAATAGAAGATTATTCCTACAAAAGTGGACAGCTGTCGCTTATTCTCTCGGATAATCGTATTGTATGTTTCATTTAAAAAAAAATATATGCGCATATATTAGGTGTACCAATAAGTAATCCACTATTTGTTAATGGATCGACCAACTTATTTGATCGAACACGGGTCCATAACGTATTGTAAAAAGTGCAATAAAATGTCACAGAACAATAACAATTACATTTAGGGCAGAGTATGTATTTAATTTTGTTAAAACTAAATGTTGAATCGAACCAAAAGGTGGATTATTTATTGGTGCGTCTAAATATACATACTAACACTAGGTTTACGGAACTCTTCACGTTGACGCATTTCAGATTTCATACCTAAAATTATAGAAACCATAAATATTATTTTTCAGTACTTTATGTTAACTTTAATTAATACAATGGTATGAATACGTATTCTAATCGATTCTTTTCATCCTCACGCTTCTACGTTCGAATATTTATATGCAGTATACATATTTTTCCGGAAGCCTGTCGAATCATGTAATTAACGTCCGTAAACCTAGTGTTAAAGCCATCGAAACATTTGCTTGCACGCACCCATTGTTAAACAATGATATAGCAAGCGATTATTCTGTGTTTGTTTTTTTATTTACACGAAAAGATCGATGCCGATGAAGTGATCGTAGCAGTAGGTGTTGTACCGAATACCGATTTGGCGAAAGCTTCGCATTTAGAAACAGATCCTGAAATAGGTGGCTTCCTTGTTAACGCCGAATTGGAGGCGAGGAGTAATCTTTGGGTTGCCGGAGATGCAGCTTGCTTTTACGATATTAGACTTGGTAGAAGAAGAGTAGAACACCATGATCATGCGGTAGTTTCAGGAAGATTGGCAGGAGAAAACATGACTGGTGCAAGTAAGTTAAAATTTGCACGATATATCGTATGCTACTGGTTACTGTAAGGACTGCTATAAAATCCACAACCATAATGATGATATTTACGCTTGCTTTGATTAGGGAAACCGTATCAACATCAGTCGATGTTTTGGTCCGATTTAGGACCGGAGGTCGGATACGAAGCGATTGGTGTCGTAGATTCATCCCTGCCAACTGTAGGAGTTTTTGTAAAAGCAACAGAGTCTAGTTCTTCTTTAGTAGCATCCACTAATAATTCAAATGAATCGACCCAGTCTTCGAATAAAGAGGTAACAAATGATATACCAATGCCACAATTACAATTGCGCTGTTGGATGCAAGAATGGCTTGAGTGGCGAAATTGAATTTCTCGAGAAAGGTGTCTCTAAACATTTTACAATTAAATATTTCTTATACGTAGCGAAGATGTTTTAAAGCATTGTAGAATATTTAAAGATTTTAAATATTTAAAATCTTTAAATATTTAATCTTTGCATTTTTTTGTTTAGTATAATAAAGTCATTTCTGTTCGATCTCTTCAAACCATTTTATTTCTTCTTTTTTTTTCTTTTTGAAAAATCATATATACTTTTAACACTTTGCGGTTTTCCTAATTTTATAGGAGATCTATTTGTACATTTTACGCAAAAAGAGTCTGACCGTCCTAAAGTCTTTCTCGCATCCAACGTTACAACTTCTTTTCCTAGTTGCTACATTTTATATTTTTATAATGTAGCAGTCGAGCTCTACGCAAATAAAAAGTCCGGCACAATCGAGTTCAGATGGAGATGATAAATCAGAATGCATCGATGATTCGAAACCATCAACAGAGGAGCCTAAAAAATATGATGATTTTGGAAAGGGAGTCGTTTTTTATTTACGCGATGATATCGTAGTTGGAATAGTTCTTTGGAATATCTTCAATCGGATGCCTATTGCCCGACAGGTACGTTTAAAGAAGTAGTTTATTCTTTCTTTTTTTTTCCCCCTTTTAGAAGAGTGTAGTATACCATTATTATACACTTGTTACAGGTTCTTGCTAGAGGCACGAAGTATGATGACTTAAATGAAGTGGCAAAACTGTTCACTATTCATGACGACTGACTCCATTAATACAAGAATTACGTGACAATACTGCGTCATTACTGTACATAAGGTTATTTATCTATTAGTTCTGAAATATTTTACAAAATAAAAATCTACAACCGATATCTTATTCCTGAGTTCAAAAGGTACGACTTGTATAAATATTGCACATACTACGTACAAAGTATTTTGAGAAAGAAATCTATAAATAGAGACACACATTCTTATAGGCAATGAATTATGTTTATTAAACTATTACTAGATGTGAATTTTATTAGAAAATAAATGAGAAACTGTTTTGTTAGTTATTTAATCGGAGTCTAATATCATTTTCGTAATATTCGTACATATGTATGTCCATACATGTCTATATCGCACTATTCATGCATATATATGTAGAGCTTACACGTGAATTTTTTTACTCGTGAAATTAACGAAATCCGTTTGTGCATCGTGTATAGTAATAGATATTAGAAAACACTGTTGCGTTCAATTTATGCATACTTTTTTTGCATGATTATTTTTGTTCTTCCTTACTTCAATAACATAACGAATGTCTGTTGAAAGAAAAATGGAATTTTGGTTTTTTATAAAACAGTAATATAAACTAAATCCTCCGATGAAGTAATTTTGATAACATATCTTTCTTTGTATGCTTGTCCACAACTTTGCCCTAAACACTTCAGTAGATTGCAATAGAGTATCATCATACGTTTTTAAAAGGTCGATGATGACAAATAATTTATCTTACGCGCATTGTTATTGACAATGATGACAAAGTTTTCAACCTGAGACCTGCCGATGATGATACTTTTGACTAGCTAGAGTTACCCTGTATCTTTTCTTCGGGGAAAAAATAAAAATGCTGGCAATTTTCATATTGCTTTATCGACACATTTTCACGAGATACCTTGTAGAAATAGTTTCGACGAAGCATTTGAAAATTGCTAGTACCATGGGGTGTATTCGCGGTCAACTGAGGCCTTACAAAACATATATTCTAATAGTAGTTTCCACGCTAACTTTTCAATGTGTAGAGTTGTAGCGTTGTAAAGCCGTTCTAACAACGCGTGGGTGCCAATACGTAGAAAATGTAAGGCTGGGTGATGGCTTTCGCGGTAGTAAAGCTGCGACAGAGATGGTCCAGGGTAGAAGGAAGAGAGGATAGATGCTAGGAGGATGGAATTGCCGTCCGTAACTCGCGAAGGAGACGTCTGCAATCCACCAAGGAAAGGGTGTAGTGAGAGCTAAGGGTACCACGAGAAACCGCGAAGGTCACACGTCTGCCCCTAACAGGAAAAGTAGAGACTGGGAATAAGGGTGGAATCCGGAATTCCGTCAACAGCAAGAATGTTGTCTATAATCCTTGAAGGAAACGCCTGCAACTTGCGCTGAGTTCGGAGCTCGTCGAAAAGCTACCCTTTTTCCTGAAATGGGATCTCCTTTTGTAGGGATGCGCAACGAGCGTGAACCGTGGAGAAGGATCAGTTGTCGCATATCTCGTTTACATGTTTACACTTAAAATAGACTTACGATACAAATAAAAATAAATGAAAATAAACTACTAATTTCCAAAAATTAAGTGAGGATAGCGACGGATGCTAAAGCGGGGATTACTTTACTCGTCTCTTGGGCAATTATCGCGGTAAGTGCGCAGCGCATTGCAACAGTAAAGACAGAATGGGTAAAGAAGCCTCATCAAGTTCATTAATAGGATAAATACTTTATTTGTTATAATTTGTACGCCTGACGAAGAAACTAAGTTTCTTCTCATCTTTGTTTCAAATAAAATGCGTTTGAAATATATAATTGTGTATGTCGTATTAACTTGCCGTGTAGGGGAATGCTGAGAAAGATAAAAAATACATGCAAATTCAGTTTGCGTAATATCAGCAATTTTATCCTTTGTATTTTCAATAGGATGCATTATTTATATTAATATCTTTGATACGCGTAGGCGATATTTCAATTATTGCTGAATACTCGATGCAACGATATTCAAATTTGTTTTAGAATTCGCACGCGTGGAACAAATCAGACCGACAACATTGTAAATTTTTCTACGCGTTGTTGCCAACCGCAGCTCCGAGATAAACGAATGATCTTGTATTTCCATGCGTAAGAATTCTTACCGAGTGGATTCGTGGATTCGACTCGAACAGAACCTAAACAGAGATTTAAGCAACATGAATATCTGTTAGTACTTAGCGAAGGCATCTTGTTGTGAGGAATTTTTAAACAGCCGCGCGTATTCAAGTGAAATCGGTATAATTGAAGAGAAAAGGGATTACGCTGGTCCAATTAAGAGGATAATAAAATGTTAACTGCTGCTGCAAATTCGCTATCGAATAACGGAGGATCTTACAGCAATGACAGGCAGTCGAGTACAACAGATCCAGAACTCGCTACTGATCCCGCCTCGGGTGGATTTTTTCATTCGGATTATAAAAAGTGATTATTTCAATTGCGAACCTTTTACGTATGAGAATTATTTTCATTTAATCTTCACCATTTTCTTTAATACAATGGAGCAAGTTTAACGCACTTTCAATAAAGAAGTTTGACATATTTTTCTAAATACGATTGAGAAATATTTTCATAACAATTTTATCTTTACTGCGCTTTGAATATTTTAGCTTTATGTCATGCGATTATTTATGATTTTAAGTTATGTGTACAGTTAGTCACAAAAATATTCGTCCACTTTTGGTTTTGGGTAAATTTTCTGTATAATTATAAATCTGTAAAGAGAAGGAAAACCGAACAGTTACTTTCGAAATCGATTATGGAATATTATTTTTAAACGCACGTTATAAGATAAAGGGATAGCGAATGTATGAAGATCCTTCAATTATTTCTCAGTGGCTGAATACTTTCCTGAGCAACTGTATTTATGTACATTGTATATTTTTAAATATTGTAAGTAGACTGCAGATTTTTATGCATTTATGAGAAATGTAAACATATAAAAAATCAAAAACACATATAAGATATCCAAAGTAGAATACGTATCATTTTATTCAGCAGATGAAACAGCTTTCCATTCAGATTCTACTCATCTAATATTGTTAACAAAAGTAGGTATTTGCATGGAGAACCTCAGCCTGATTTTAAGTTATGAAGCAATTAGAAATATGATACATCTTTTCATATCAGTTGTAATGATTTTTCTATTGTTTTATATTTCATTTTTAAGATTCAGCATAGTTTAGAATGTTAAGTATTCCATATTAAGTGATTTCTAAATTTGATATATCTGTAGCTTAGAACTAGACTAACCCAAGACCATTTTTGTCAACTGTACGTTATATACACTATCTTTGCATTTTTCTAACTTTGTCAGAGCCATGATATTGTACATATGTAATTTTAATTATTGTTTTCCCTCTACTGTAAATTTACAATACAGGACTTGAGTCAGTTTAGCTCTGAAGTACAAATATCTTACACAAAAGGATACATTAATGTAACTGTATGTTATTAAATATATTTTAAAGAAATATTTCTTTCTAGGCATGAAGACTTGAAACAAATGTTGGATAGCAATAAAGATGGACTTAAATTGGAAGCTATGAAACGTATAATTGGGGTAATAAATTTTCCACATTTGTTATCCAATTTTCCTGTGTAATTTTTACCAATAAACACTTATATATAATAATGTTGAATTTATTACACTGTTATAGATTGTTTCTATAAAGTAGAATATTATGGAAGATTAATCCATTCAAAGAGCTGATTACCATATGTAAAAATTAAAATGTACAAAATTAGTTCAATATTAAGATAAGAAATGAACCACATCCAAGACTATTGGGACATGTAAAATACATTATTTACTGTAATTCGCTTATTTCGCAATAAGAGCTTTGCTTTGAATGGATTAATATTAGTCTTTCATTTTACTCGCGTCTGTATAGATACAATTATTTCTAATTTCCAAATGCAATTTATCAATCTTACCTAAAGCTGATCATTGTTTCAGATGATAGCAAAGGGAAGAGATGCATCAGAATTATTTCCAGCCGTGGTAAAGAACGTTGTATCGAAGAATATCGAAGTGAAAAAATTAGTTTACGTCTATCTGGTCCGTTACGCGGAAGATCAACAAGATCTCGCTCTTTTATCGATTTCTACATTCCAGCGCGCGTTAAAAGATCCTAATCAATTAATAAGAGCCAGCGCTTTGAGGGTGCTTTCGAGTATACGAGTTTCTATGATAGTGCCTATAGTAATGCTCGCTATTAAAGATTCGGCCAGCGATATGTCACCCTATGTCCGAAAAACGGCAGCGCACGCTATCCCTAAACTTTACTCGCTAGATTCAGAGCAAAAGGAGGAGCTGATTAGCGTTTTAGAGAAATTATTGTCGGATAAAACGACTCTGGTCGTGGGTTCCGCGGTAATGGCATTCGAAGAAGTTTGCCCCGAAAGAATAGATCTGATACATAAAAATTACAGGAAGCTCTGTAATTTGTTAGTAGACGTCGACGAATGGGGCCAAGTTGTTATAGTCAACATGCTTACGAGATACGCGAGAACGCAGTTTATTAACCCCAATGTCGATGTACGTATTACGTGGCAATTATTTGGAAAAGGAGGAGTCTCGCCGATTTTTATAATTTTTAAATATGTTGTAAAAATTTTGAACAACTTTTTGACCTTATTTTCCAAGATTTTTCCTGAAAATCGGTGAAACTTGCCCCCCCCCTTTTTTAAAATAATTACTACGTAAGTTTTCAGAATTACAAATATTAGATGTGCCAATACGTGATGCAATTTTTTCTGATTTTGTGCCTTTGCTGTATTGTGATATATCTAGTAAACAAGAAAGGAATGAAAGAATAATTTTGATATAAACTACGCTCGCTTATTCAAAGAATAGTGGGCCACTTATTGGCACACCTAATAATTTGTATATACAAGATACATAGATTCTAAAATAAATTCTTTCAGATCGCGGACGATGAAAATCGTCCGTTTTATGATTCCGATTCCGATTCATCTAACACGAAGAAACCAAAGTTAACGTTGGATCCTGATCACCGATTATTGTTGCGAAATACGAAACCCCTTTTGCAAAGCAGAAACGCTTCCGTGGTAATGGCAGTGGCACAATTGTACCACCATACAGCTCCGCGAAGCGAAGTAATGATCGCTGCCAAAGCGTTAATCAGATTGCTAAGGGGGCACAGAGAAGTTCAGAGCATAGTTCTTCACTGCATTGCAAGCATATCAATTGCCAGAAAGGTAATGTAAGTACTAATGTAACTGTAAAATAATCATTCGCGGATATGTAAAAATGATTAATGTACATAGAGGTGTTGTTAAAGCAAATCGAAAGTAAACGTTTGAAAATGGCCGACTTCGCGCAATCTATAATTTTTGTTATTTTTGTGCAGGGAATGTTTGAACCTTTTCTTAAGTCATTCTTTGTGAGAACTTCAGATCCTACTCATATAAAGCTTCTAAAATTAGACATTTTGACCAATTTAGCAACTGAGACTAGTATTGGAGTTATATTAAGAGAATTCCAAACGTACATCTCTAGTAGCGATAAAGAATTTGTTGGTGCAAGCATACAAGCAATCGGTAGATGCGCGAGTAATATTAAAGAGGTGACTGATACGTGTTTGAGTGGATTGGTTTCGTTACTAAGTAACAGAGATGGTAAGCAAATGTAAAGTTGTGATAGAAGGCAGTAATTAGAGGTGTGCGGGTACCCGAGTAATCGGACAGAATCGGAAGAATTTCGCTGGGTACTCGATACGCCCAAAATTTTGGAGGATTTATCATCCGCGATAAAAGAAATCGACGTTTTTCTTCCTCGCTTTGTACGTAGGATACGTAACAATGAAAGTATATGGGAACCAAGGTTCGATCCGTTTTGCAGTATCCCGTTAACGATGCGTTAAACGGGCTACTCATAATTTCGGGTATCCGCGTGCTACTAGCGATAATGCTTCCGATTTCATATAATTTCTTATTTAGAGGCTGTCGTAGCGGAAAGCGTTGTCGTTATAAAGAAACTTCTACAAACCCAGCCGAACGAGCACAAAAATATAATTGCTCACATGGCGAAATTGATGGATTTTATAACTATACCGCAAGCCAGGGCATCGATTTTGTGGCTCTTAGGAGAATATTCGGATAGGGTACCTAAGATAGCGCCGGACGTGCTTAGGAAGATGGCTAAAAGTTTCGTAAACGAACAGGATATCGTGAAGCTACAAATCCTGAATCTAGCCGTGAAGCTGTGTTTAAATAATCCCATTCAAACTAAACCGTTTTGCCAGTACGTCTTCCAACTTGCCAAATACGATCAAAACTACGACATCAGGGATCGCGCTCGTTTCTTGAGACGCTTTATCTTGGACGATGATGGGCATACGAAGAAACTTCCGCAGCTTGCGAAAAGAATATTCCTAGCTCCGAAGCCTGCGCCGACTCTAACGTCTAGATTTAAAGATTCCGAATACCAGCTGGGTACGTTGTCGCATTATTTGGATATGCCGTGCTCCGGTTACCGCTCTTTGCCGCCTTTCCCCGACGCGGCTCCCGATGCGTCGGTAAGAGATGTTGCGAGTGCTACTCTAAAAGATGGAAGAGATGGATATTATAGGAAGGATAAGAAAGACAAGAAAGGGAAGGAAAAGGAGAAACCTTTTTACAGCGACGAAGAAAGCGTTCAAGCAGATGGTGAATATTTAGAGATGCCTCGAAACTTTATTTCTAAACTCGCGAAACTATCGAAACTCGACATTTCCGATACCCTAAATCCCCATTTTTCTCTATTCTTTCATAATAATAATAATAATAATGCGCACCATATTATGCGTGTCTTTCTGTAAATTCCGATTCCTCATAAATACACGATGACTTTTTAGAGTTGGATAACGAAAATGAATCTTCGGATACCTCGACGAGCGACTCTTCGGACGAGGACAGCGAATCGTCCGAGTATACGTCGGAATCTGGGAAATCTGAAAACGATAGCGAGAAAAAGAAATCTATAAAAGTGTCCGATGAGTCTAACAGCGAGTCCGATAGCGAAGAATCAAGCTCCGAAGAATCGTCTAAAGAATCTCAAGAAAGCGAAGATGAAAAGTACAAGGCTTCCAGTCAAGAAGTAAAGGGACAACCAAAAAGCAACATTGATCTCCTTTTAGAGTTAGATGACGGTACGATATATATATACGATAATAAAGTAAAGTAGAATATTATTTAGGGATTATTGCACTCGATTAAATGCAAAGAATTAGTGAAAATAAATGAAACTGAATAATATTTGTCTGTTAACTTGGAGTTTTCTTCGGTAATTTCAGTGATTCCAATGACACCTGTTATGCCATTAAGCACGGGTGGTCTTCTTACCCCTATCAGCTCGACTATTGCAAACGATATCAGAGAAGTATCACCTTCGTTTATTCCTATGAAGAAGTCTGAATTATTAAATAGCATTACGGGTCATGGATTAAAAATCGAATACAGATTTACTAGATCGCAACACTTGGTGAGCGCTTATCTGGTTACCGTTGAATTAACATTTTCAAACGAGGGTAGCGCACCTGTTAAGGAAATACAAATGGGAGTAAAGGTAACTTTGTATAATATTACAATTTCATTCGTCTCTTTTTAACACTTCGCGATTACTATACTGCGGATATTTATGCAAATTGATATTATTATGAACAAATTTAACTATTTCACAGGTATCAGCGCCTATAGGCATTTAGGAAAATCGCGTATGGCGTATTATTAGCGTTTTCCGCCGATTTCATTTCGGTTATCAAAAACTCTATTGATGCTTCGAAATAATTGAAATTCTTTGACATCTAAAGGATAAAATTAGCGATTTTTCCGTATTTTTATCAAAATCCGCGCAGCAAAAGGGTTAAGGAAATAGAACTTAAACAGAGATTAGTTTTTCCCCATGTAATTATTGTAGTTTTTACCTTATTTTGGATATTTACCAGAATTCTATCTACTGTCTACGTTCGGTGCTTTTTTGCAAATTTAAATTTTCCATAATTACTTAAACATCCGCAGTCTAATTGATTATTGTAAAAAAATAGGACGATCATTTTCTTTTGTAGAATCTACCAAATGGAATGCTTATACACGATTTCACGCAAATACCGCTGCTGGAAATAAATTCCAATTTATCGTCTACGCTGGGTATCAACTTTAACGATTCCACGCAACCGGCGAATTTTAATATCGATTTTATAATCGGCGAAGAAACCTATTCTTTTCCGATTACTATTAAAGCGCCGATCGGAGAGATAATAAGAGCCGTACTCTTGTCGGATAGCATGTTTTCAACGGAGAAAAATAAATTGAAAGGTATGAACGAACATGTCGCGAAAGTGCAATATTCGGGCAACAAGAAAACTGTTTCTCAAAACGTTTGCGAGGCTGCGAATGTTGCAATGGTGTCTAGCACCGACGAAGAAATCAGGTGAGAAAATTTTACGCTATATTTACTCGAATGAATTATTAAATAAGTCAATTATTATAACTACACTGCTAATTTTTACGTAAATTCCTATTGCTACAAACTAAATATTCATCGGTTTTGCACTCTAAATATTATAAGGTGTACGTTACTTTTAGTATATTCATACTTGTTATATGCATTGTACAGTTTTTCGCGTTTTTAAATTTCCCATAAATACACGAAGATCCGCAGTCTAATTGTATGACACGTATAACATTTGTTAATTATGTATTGTTACTTATATATATATATATATTAATTATGCATTTTATTAATTGCATTGCAGATTTGCCGCCCATACTTTAGCATCAAAGTCCTTGGTGTTAGTGACAATAAAAATGATAGGTATCGAATGTTTAGAGATCTGTGTGAACTGTGAAAAGATGGTAATAGGTTCTATCTTGTTGAACGAATTGAAGAGTAATTTAAGGAAGTAAACTAAATATTTTATATTTATAGTCACGAATTAAATATACGCTAAATATATTTACGACACTTGTATAAAATAAATATGAAACTCTTCTGATGATTATTAAGTGCATATACAATTTAATTTCACATAGATGTATACCGATTGAGTATACAAATTTAAGTATAATATATTTGTTATGAGATTATTAAATTTTTATAATAAATTGAAATTATTGTTTAGTAAAATATATTTATGTACATGTATATACCAGCTTTTGTACCGCACTTCATTAACACCGCTAGCATCCTAAACATCGTTTTATCCTTTCAAAGATGTTTTGTATAGATATATATAAATTTCAAATTGAAATTCGGCATGCATAAAAAAGCAGAGATTTTTAACACCACTTGCGATTTACAATGATTATTATAAGAATTGTATTCAATCCGACCATGAAAGTTGCGAAAATTAACCCTCTATCCTTGTATTAAATATAATAATACATTTTTTCATATCATAAAAGTAAATAAAATTCGGGTTATAGAAAATTAAATGATAAAAGTCCAACACATATAAAGATATACTTCTATACATGCTATTATAAATCTAGCTACTATAGATTGATTATATAGGAAACAATTAATTCGCGCAATATTTACTTACAATTCCCGTGATTTTATATAAAAATGAATGGATAGTGCACTCTGTGCTTGGCCAATGTTGTTACTTTTCGTAATGCACGCTAATTTGTAAAGCAAGTTGAATTTAAGTAATCGACAACTATCGAATAGAATCGATATGTAGAAATATCGATAGGTGCTCGTATCGACTTTAGAGCATGGCCAATAGATGGAAACATAGCTTAGGCTCTTTTAGCCGCACGATTCACGGTAAGATGCAATGAGCTCGATGGATCTAATATTATCCAAACAATCTCTTGTTATGATAAAAGAAAAACTGCATATTTTGTATTATTTTACATATTTTTGATATCCTCTACAACAAGAATACCATATTTTTTCGTAATATCACAATTCTTTTATGTTTTAACAATTTAAACTATAAGAGGTTAAAGTTTGACATTTGATTGTTTTTGCAAGAAAATTTAGCGTAACTTTAATCAATTTTAAAGTAGCAATAATATTTCGTTAAATCTTCATACGCGCATTCGTCATTTTACCTTTCGTAATTTTAATTTGAAAATTAGAAAACGTGACATAACCTTAATAAAAATACAGCAAATATGTTTAACAAGAGATCGCAATAATGCTATTAGATAAAAACAAAATTATGATTATTTGTTACATACGGTTGCATTGTCCACTGACTGTGCTAACGTTAAATTAGTATTCCCATATAAACATTGGATGTTCGATTTATCGAGTATCATACTACTTGCGAACGGTCTTGTTAACCGATTTATGTTTTCTAGATGACGGATACAAAGGAAACAAAAGAAGCGAAGGTAAAATCTCCGGCGAAGAAGGATGCACCTCCTTCAGTCAAGAAAGCTGGAAAAAAGGGTCGTATTAGGCCAAGGAACTACGACCTAGGAAACGGTGTTTACAGATTTAGCCGAACACGCATGTTCCACAAAAAGGCCATCTACAAATTTATGAATAAGAAAACTCCGAAAACTGTACGTCGGACAACGTTTATTTATTTATTCTTATCTATATTTTCATGCAAGACGTGGACTTACAAGAAAGTTTGAACAATAGGTTAAGCCTAAGAAGCCAGTCACCATTGAAAAGAAGATCAGTGGTGACAAAAACGGAGAAAAGCGTATCGTGTTATTGAAGAAAAGGCGTGCAAACTATCCTACTGCTGATCCGGTAACCGTACACCATGCTAAGAAGTGTTTCCGTGACCACCGTCGTTATTTGAGGCCTTCCTTGAAGCCAGGAACAATTTGTGTCTTACTCGCTGGTGCCCACAAAGGAAAGCGAGTTATTTTCTTAAAACAACTTAAGAGTGGTTTACTTTTAGTCACAGGTACGTTTTTCAGTTTTATGTAACAATATAAAGGTGTTGTACACGTTTTAACGAGACTAAAATTTGGGTAAGACCAGTAGATAAGTTCTACATGAAATTTGAAGTTCATAATGAAATTATTTTTCACGATAGGACCTTTCTTGATCAATGCTTGCCCTCTTCGAAGAGTTAGCCAAAACTACGTAATCGCCACAACCACGCGCGTTAATATTTCTGGCTTGAAGATCCCTGCTCATATTAACGACGATTATTTCAAGAGGAAACGCGAGAAACGCGCGAAAAAAGAGGAAGGTGATATCTTCAGTAAGAAAAAGGACGAATACAAACCGAGCGATCAGAGGAAAGCCGATCAAAAAGTTGTCGATAAATTCGTCATCTCCGCTATCAAGAGAAACAAAGAGAAGAAAATGTTATTTACCTATCTATCGGCGATGTTTGGCCTGCGAAGCAGTCAATATCCACACAGACTAAAGTTCTAATCTTTTGTGATTTGAATATAAATACTTAATAAATACAGAAACATTAAATCAATTGTTTTCATCTCCTTACGCGCAAGAGTTAGTCTACTAACTTAAACATGAATTTTTTTACGTTATTTTTCTATTATTCTAACGCGACGCGCGATTTTTCATCCGCTTACAACCATCCGACGAAAGTTGAACGGTATAATAGGTATCAATAAAAAAAATATTCGAAAATATTTTTCTTTCATAGCGAAATTGAACAAATAGGAACACATCATTTTTGTTTCACCGCATTGTAAAGGACGTCGAGACTTTATTTGCGATATTTCTTTTTTTAATTTAATTTGACGAGAGTTCGAGATTCGCTCATATCGTTAAATTATCGTCTTGGTACTTGCAAACCGATGTCCGCAATTCAAGCCTCTGCTTTGCGCCGCATGCGACGGCCATACGAATATCGTGCCGCGATCAAAAGGGTAGTAGAGTTTTTGAAATAGTCAGAAGCGTTATCTCTGTCTTTCTTCCTTGCCTATATCTCTTTCTTTGTCACGGACTAGTGCGTTCCTTGTCTCTGTCATTGTTCATGTCCGCGAGTAGTGCGCTCTTTGTCGCATGGTGCCCCAATGTGTGACGTCACGATCGGTACTCCCAAATTGGGAGTCCCAATCGCCCACGCTCGACACTCGACAGCAGTCATATTGTGGCCATACGCCATCAGTGTTGCGCTTGCAGTCGAAGGGTGTGGATGCTTCACGCTCTTCATTTACACGAGTTGCGAGCAGGTATACAGAGAGTTTGCTAAATGATGTCATTTCTATGAATTGCGGCGCATTTTAGAAGTGACGTGAAATTTCAGGTATATCTGGATGTTTCAGACATCGGCTAATTTTGAAGCGACATTATTAACGATACTTTGGAACTTTATTATGTTCATCTTCCGAACTTACAAGTATACATAATTTAATAGGGTGTGGGACTATTTTTTAAAGTTTCATACTTCAAGACTTTTTTTTATTAAAGTTCATTAATTATGGCGTATGGATTAATATTGTTATATAAATTGATAAAGAAGCAGTATATTGTACTGTAGAAAGAAATATATACGTATGCTTTTAGCAAATGCGTGTACAATTTTTGAAGGTGTATATATACGTTCTTCGTAGCGAAATGGTTAATTTATGATAAAATATAACGTGATCTGATTAATAACGGTAATGTTCTATGTTTCGTAACGTTTCGTCTGCGTTGAAAGTTTTTCGGAATTTTTGGGAGATAGAAGGGACGCGATGTAGCGATGTTAAACGACTTCGCGTGGTATAAGTGGCGACCCCAGTAGTAGTCGACCAGATCGCACTGGTATCTGCTTGAAAGTACAGTTTAGGAGCGCGCATGCGCGTCTCGAACAGGAACGTCAAATACGAGAGGATCGAATAACATCGCCGTATTATGATATTGTAATATGTAAAATATCTTTCACACAAAAATATGCATATACTTCGTACATGGTTTTCATTCTAATCCAGTCAGTGCTCAGCTTCTGAGTAGCGACATTGCGTAGAATTAAATAAGCCTGCGCAGATAACTGTACCATTGGCATAACAAATATGTGTTGCTTCCCGTATGTAGTGTGACATGTGACATATTCTCAAATGTCTTCCCCTAAAACCACCGAGTATTCCGGTAATTATCAACGTTTTAACGATGATGCAAATATATCGCTTGAACAGGATATTTCGCATCGATCGTGTCAGAGTGAGTTGTATTCATTTTTGACATTACCGTTCTAATTCATTTCATCATTTTACGAATAACTTAATAAAAAGTCTGACGTTTTGACAGCCTCATCGATGTTGTCGTTTACTCTTCGCCACTTTTGTTTCGTGATATTTCTCAAATTACGTGTTGTCCGTTTTTCTACCTGTGCCGTAATTAACTTGCAATCTTTTGCCTTTCATATAACTATTCGCAATTGCATGGTTAATGCTCGTAGCGTTAGAAAATTTCGCAAAACTACGTTCCAGTTAAACCACAAGTATAATATTTTCCGCATCGTTATTATCGGATGTAGAAAGCGCTATTTATTTTATCATTTAGAGTATTATTTGCTTTTTTCCTGCTGCAGAAATATTATTTATTTTTTTTACGTTTATTTTTCATTGTAGAATACGGGTCTATGCTATCATGTTCTTCTGCAGAGAATCATACAAATTCCACAGCGGAAAATACGAGAACTGATCCATTTATTCATCAATTTGAAACAGATGATGTCCACAGAGAAAACATGTCTGAAAATGCGATAATTCCCTCGCATGATTCACTAGCAGATCATGATTTGCATTGGGAAATGAATTACCATGAAGCTGCTATATTTTTGGAGGTACTTATACGTGTATACATATACATATATATATATATATATATATATATATACACTGTTGCTAATAATCATTTCAAATGATAAAATACTACTCACAAAAAAAATTGCTTCTGTAGGAAGGCAGAAACAATGAGAAATTTGACTCCCATCCAAAACATCCAGAAGATTTACCAGCATATCTCTTAGTTCACAATAACTGGTATTATGGGTTAGACTTGTTGACTTCCCTTATACTGTTAGCTTTGGCTCTGGTAGAAGAGCCAGCTGTACCTTTGTTCGGTGTAAGTCATCGGTCAAAGAAATACTTTCCCTCTGTGTACCGCACTGTTTGTATATTTATTCCAATTTCAGATACCGGTGTGGGCACACGGATCTATAGAACTTTTCGCTTTGATAATTATAGGCATAGAATTAGCTTTAAAGTTGAGATGGATCGGTTGGTCAACTATGTTGAAACACAAACGAACAATGTTGAAGGTAATGAATCCTTTCTTTTAACTAGATAATAATTGGTAAACAGAATAATACCAGTACAAGATTGAAGTACAGTTTTCTTCCGTTACTTTGTCTATATGTCTGAGAGTAACTTACAATACAATGGTTGTTTCCTATAACGCCGACACAAAAAGCATAAAAGTGCTTAATGAGAAGATAAGCAAACACTGCAACAACTGCAGACTATTTAGATTACATTCTTGTTTTCTTTTTTTTTTTTTAATAAAACGAGACTGCGATAATTGCATTATTTGTATTCATTTTTAATATATTGGTATGTATAGTAATACCTTTGTTGGGTTGCCTTACAGAACATACTTTCTTTTAATTAATGTATGTATGTATGTATGTTATATCAACTCGTTACCGCTGTTATTGACTCATTCGTCGCGCTGTACTCATGCATATTGATGACCATTACACAATGGTTTCAAAGTATTAGACACCGATTATAGGCTTACACCATATGTAATAGAAAATCAGAATACTCGAAAAAGAATGATCTATAATACTTATCATATCTCTTAACACATTGCACGTCTACTGCAATTACGCGCTATTGCGGCATTTTTAGTCTAGCGCTCAGCTGCCGGTTTCGCGATATCGTACAATTCCGCTATTACGATACTCGTGCATTAAGCTAATTACTAACAAAGCAGTACTATCCCTTACTAAACGGAAACAACGGCGTTTTTAAAACAATGGAGGAGTTGTAAATATATACTGCGCGAATTAATTGTTTCCGATACACGCGATCTATAATAGCTAGATTTATAATAACGTGCATAGAAGTATATCTTCGTATGTATTGGACGTCTATCATTTAATCTTCTATAACCCGAATTTCATTTACTTCTATGATTTGAACAAACGTATAATTTATATTTAATACATGGATGGAGGATTAATATTCGCAACGTTGATAATCGAATTCAATATAATTCTCAAACGAACCATTCTAAATCGCCAGGGGTGCAAAAAGACCTCTGCTTTTTTACACGCGCCGAATTTCAGTTGACGATGAATTTACGATGTTTCCCATAAATGGATGGCTGCCCCGTACTTAGTCAATGCTGGAACGTATTAATTAATAGCAGTAGAATCTTGCAATAACGCGGGATCGGCGTTCAAGCAGTAGACTGAAAATGCGGGGCCGGCTTGCAATGTGTTACGTATTCGAGTACTTCAAACTCTCATATGTGTAAACATTTCTTTTCTTTAACCCTTTGCACTCGAAGCTTTTTTTCCAAGTGAAAATAGTTACACGAACAAGACTTTGCAGAACAGATTCAATTTGCAATTTGTTAAAAGGATAAGCGAAGTTCGCACGATTTGTTTTTGTCCTTACGCTATGAACTGAAAATTATTTGCGTTGCCTCTGTAGCGAAGCCCTCGAGTGTAAAGGGTGTTAATATGTATTTTCTTTTTTTTTGCGCTCTGCTGTGCGCGACGATGTAAACTACACATGTGCATTGATTTTGCAGTGTGTCACATTGGTCATCATGTTTTTAGAAGCGATGACGGTATTAGTACGACAGTCGTCGCACTTCCGTGTCACGCGTGCACTAAGGCCTATTTTTTTAGTAGATACCAAATGCTTTGGGAGCGTTAGAAGATTTATAAGACAGATACTCTTGACGTTACCCCCGATTCTGGATATGTTAGGCTTGCTTTTATTTTTCATAATGCTTTACACAGTAATGGGCTACTACATGTTCTCCGAAATGAACAGAAACTTTTCTACGCTGCAAGACAGCTTTGTAAGTCTTTTCGTACTCCTTACGACCGCCAAGTGAGTATCATTGTAATTTACATAATAATAAGTTCGATATCGTTACTCGCGACTAAATTTGAGTAACGTTTTCGACATTCAGTTTTCCGGATGTGATGATGCCGTCGTATTCGAAAAATAAATGGTACGCGATATATTTTGTATCCTACTTGTGTACAATGTTGTACGTGATGATGAATTTAATGTTAGCGGTAGTTAACGAAACATTCACGGCGGCTGAGCGTGATAAGTTTAAAAAATTATTCCTACATAAAAGAAAAGCGTGTCAGCATGCCTTTAAATTGTTAGTTTCGAAACAGAATCCGGATAAAATGCGGTTTCGTCAATTCGAAGGATTAATGCAGTACTATGCACCAAATAAAAGTACGTCTCGAATATATGCTGAAGTATAGTTTTCTCTTCTTTTTTTTTTAAATAAACAGATAAATTTAAATTTTACAGGTATAAGAGACGTTGTTTTAATGTTTCAACATTTGAACGCTTCTGGAAGCGGAGTTCTAAGCATCGAAGAGTTTTTAAATATTTATGACACTATTATACTTCAATGGGAGCCACAGTATTCCACTGTTCCTTGGTATCATAGCACGTCGCAACCTTTGCAAATCCTTTGTACAGGAGCCAATGCTGCTATTAGATGGCCGTACTTCGAAACTGTAATGTGTACGTTTAAGAAAACGACAATTCTTATAAGATGCACGGTGCGATTAGAAAACTTCACGAAACTTTTGATCGCATCTTGTATATCGTAATAATTTATGGTTTACTATAGCCGGTAAAAATGATAACATGTTTAGATATAACGATCGTTGTAAACGGTATATTCATGATAGTAAGGATATTGGAGCCAGCTGATACTTTCCATAGCACTCTTTTATTCGCTGCGTCTTGGGATACCTTTCTTTTCGGCGGAAGTAAGTAAAAAACTTTTACGAAAGAAACATAAGGCAGTAGGTTGAATATGATTAGTGTGACGGGATTTGAAACGTTTCGAATTTGTAAAATGGCGAAAAATTTGAATTACTTCGAATATAATTCGAAACCAGCCAGTTTTGATGGCATTGAAATTCTTAAAAGTCTTTAATCATCTTAACCGTCTTGATAGTCGTAGAAATTTTGAGTATATTTTATTTTATATCTATCGGTATATTTCACGACGTATAAATGGTGATATCGTGGAAACGAGAAAAAGAAAATGAAGTAGCATTGAAAAGGTTTCTCAACGATTTCGATCGCAATTTCTAACAATAAGACGACCAAGACTCTTAAGAGTTCTAGAGTTCGAAGCGATTCGAAGCGTTTCAAATGCAATCTTAAATGCGATATACATTTTGTCTTACAGTATTCGTTGCCGAGGCATTGATAAAAGTGTTAGGACTTGGCATCAGACGATATCTCAGTTCCGGGTGGAATCTTTTCGATTTAAGCACATCCGTAATGACGCTTGTCGCCGCTTGCATTTTACGCCTCTTTCCAATAGCAACATTTTTCGTCCTATTTAGACCACTTCGCCTTTTGAGATTATTTAAAATGAAAAAGAGGTACCGAGACGTATTTGGGACACTTGTTATTTTAACTCCTTTAATGTCTTCCACCGCAGTGGTCATGCTTGTGTTATACTATTTCTTTGCAATTATCGGAATGGAATTGTTCGCCGGATATAATATGCGAAATTGTTGCAAGTAGGTATATAAATAAGATTATCGTTTGAGTTGATCATAATTTCAGTGCTAGACGGTTATTCGGAAAAATCTGCCTGAAAATTGCCAGACAGCGTCGATCGCGATTCTCTAATTTCATATAATTTCACGATGAAAAACTCCAAGCACTATTCTTCTGCTTATAATTATGCCATTTCCACGAATATAAAAAGAGCGATAATATTGCGTTGAATAATTTCGAAATCGACAAAATCCAAACGTATACTTTAGGCACTTTATTGTTACTTTCGACTTCGGACAGCGAACAGGAGAATCGCGATCGCGCCGTCTGCCAATCGAATGGTTCAAAGTTGTGTCATCAAGTTGAATATTACACGATAGATTTGTTTGTCAGGAACACGACGGTCGAAGATTTTTACAAATATTCGGCCAACGAAAGCACTACACTAGGATATTATTACCTTAACACTTTCGACAACCTGATCGCCAGTAGCATGACTCTTTTCGAGTTAACAGTCGTTAATAACTGGTTCATTTTAATGAATGCGTACGCATTTACCGTCGGAATGTATACACGGATATATTTTATGATCTTTTACTTGGTGACGATGATTGTTTTAACGATAGTGGTGTCCAGTTTCTTGGAAGCATTTCGATTTAGGATTCATTACAAGAAATCAACATCTAAACACGACGGTAAAATTATCCTTCTACTTGTAATTCTTTTTTTTAACTCTTTCCTTAACGGGTACGCGTTCGCGAGTAAGTTTTCTCTGTATTCCGCTGCAAGGCGAATGTAGAGTGAAATATGTCATTAAACATGTTTGCGTGTCGCATGTTCATCTACAATTTATAATTTATAATTGTCTCATGAGAACGTACGTCTAATGAAATTGAAGTAATTGGAAACGATTTAAATCGGTATTGAAAGAGTTAAATTATTAGGTGCGCCAATAAGTAATCCACTATTTTTAAGTGGATCGACGAGTTTGTTTTACCAAAAAAATAAAACGTTCCTCTGATCGTGAATAAGAATTTATAGCTGGTCTGAAAAATCTCCTAAACGATTATATATAATAATAATAAATAATAAAGTGGATTACTTATTGGTACACCTCGTACAAGAATACGTTTTTTTTTTTTTTTTTTTTTTTTTTTTTTTTTTTTTTTTTTAAATATTTCCAACTTTTACCGATTTTCTATGTACATTTTATTACAGAAGAGAAAATGCTTCACGAAGAAGTGGAACTGAAATGGGACGAGTTGCAATACATAGTAGAAGATTTCCAACTTTTAGAAAAATTACGACCTTCGCTGATAGTTGGTGTAAGTATTGAGCGCATGCAAAAGTTTCGTTGGGTTCGATCATAATTTAATCTAGTAAAGGAGTTTATTTTCTCCGTCAAAATTTGCCTTCGTTGAAAAGCCGCGGCAATACTCACGCTTACCCTATTTATTAAATAAACTATTGTTGGCATTTTCAACTTCTAAAATTGTATAGCTTTCAGCAGATCTGATTGACGCGTATATCACGTTATTCCGGCGAAAGTGCTTAAATTTCCCAATCTTTTATGTGTATCTCAATTCCTAACTAGAAGATAATGCGTTAAGAAATGTGTAGTGCCGCATTCGATAACTCGGCCAAGTTTCTCTCGCGCTAAACCACGAAAGGGTTAATAGTCTTTTTAACACTAGGTTTACAGAACTCGTCACGTTGACGCATTTCAGATTTTATACCTAAAATTGTAGAGACCATAAATATTATTTTGCAATACTTTATGTTAACTTTAATTAATACAATGGTATGAATATGTATTCTACGTGATTCTCTTCATCCTCACCCTTCTACGTTCGAATATTTATATGCGGTATACGTATTTTTCCGAAAGCCTGTCAAATTATGCGCGTAATGTCCGTAAACCTAGTGTTAGCCCTTTAACTAGTACGTCTTCAAGAACCGGACTGGCGTTTGTTAAAAGCGTACGTATATTTTTTTTTATAACGTAATATAATTTCTTGAATCAGTCGTACGACAATAGTATAGTGCACGTAGTTATGTAGAGTATCCAAATGTTTATACCTATATCATTTTTATACAAATAATCGTTATCACATTACCCTACGCTTTTAGTCTTTAGTTCGAATGTGCCGGTAGCGAAAGGGTTAACGATCGAATCCATCGAAACATTTTGCACGCGCCCAGTAGCGACGTTTTTTCACTTCTCTGTGATAATTGTACAAACATTTGCAGGGCACTACTGTTTTCATTGGATCGCGTCCTCGAACGAGAGATGTTTTACAAAGGAAAATGTACACGATTGAGATTATCGAATGGATTGCGGAAGCGAAGCAAACGGAGAAACACGTCTTACCCAATGTTACTCAGAATTCGGAAGAAAATTATAGGGAAGACGTAGTTACCGAATCGGATCATTTAGGGTTAACCGAGAACGTACGGCAACTGCATCATCGTAATAAGACGTCAAACGTTGTATAGTTGTGATAATAAATCGAATTTGTGTTTAATCATTTTCTTATCGCATATATAGTTTCGCAACGTATTGACATCGAAGATGAATTGTAACATACAATTTTAACGATTAACCAGATACAATACTTTGAATTTTTACAAAAAAAAAAAGAAGAAAAAGAAAGAAACGTAAAATAAAAAGGAAGTGATATTTATTTAATTGAAAAGAGAAAAAGTAAAGCCTCATTTGAGATTAAATAAGAGAGCAATTACATCACATATTTCCATAAATAAAGCTTTATTAGTATAAAATTAATTGCTTCTGTTTCCATTGCGGATATTCGTTTTTTGTCACACGGAAAATTATAAACAAACTTCCAAGTTTAGAGCATACTGATGTCTATCGAGAACGAAAAGAAGTTCGTTTGTATCAAATGTTAATGCGCGCGATAATAATTTGTTTGTTTAATTTGTAACAAGTAGGCTACGAATTTTTATGCAAATTCCCATTTTAATAGTACAGTACTACATACGTAGTCTTATCGTGTAGCCAAGCCTTTTATTTTGTTCTATAGGTAAATGCAAATATTGCGCGGAAGCAATTTATACGAGTTACCGATTCGTCTTACTTGCATGGAACGGAACACATTATCTTTTAATGAATTTCGATAAGGTGTTAATGTTAGCCGCGCAAAAATAAGTAAACGTTGTGAACAGGTAGAAAAATGGTGTAGCGATAATGATATTTTACAAGTAGATTGTTTATTTATATCTCCTGTTTTGCATTCGCTATTTCCCAAATTCGAGTCCGAGTTTAAATGAAAATTAGTATTGGCTATTCGAGTACTTAATAAATAGTAGTTGCTTATATAAATACTTTAGCTTTGAATATTTTGTTGCAAACTATTTCACATTTAACCCAGCTTTGTTCCTTCGCCCTCTAATTATTCTAATTTGTGCTTTACTTCCGATGTTTTTATCGTGCGCCTTTGTAACTTCGCATCCTATACTTTCTTCTACGTTTAAATTGTTTACAAATGCATAAAAATCCGCAGCCTAGTTATAAGGTTATTTGCTAATCTGTACACCGAGTCCTCCTAAAGTTGTTAATTTTACAGTAAATCCATCTGCGAGTAATTTTCGTGAAATACTAGAGATCGTTTCTGGTTGGGTATTCGGTAGCAAGAGAACGTACGCGTGTCCGCCACCGCCAGCACCGGTAAGTTTCGCTGCCAGTGCATAATTTTGTGCCTCCGCACAAATTCTGTCTAAAGATGGATGAGAAACTTGACATGTGGCTAACAATCCTTGATTCATGTTAATAAGCGTCTGCAATGACATACGATAAGTACGGTAAGAAGATTTGAATACATTTGCGGCTATCGAAAGTAATAACCATTTCTTCGTGGCCTAAGAAAAACATTGACCCAAGTATCGTTTCTCGACCAAAGAAACAATACTTAAATTGTTCACGTTATTCAAACCTTACGTTTTCAAATGAAATATTATAAGTAATCGTACATCAAGATTTTT
Organism: Eucera pruinosa; assembly: GCA_028830335.1. NCBI lineage: Eukaryota > Metazoa > Arthropoda > Insecta > Hymenoptera > Apidae > Eucera > Eucera pruinosa. The sequence continues at coordinate 2,335,654 of JAMYCR010000001.1, read as the reverse complement.
TTTTAATTAAACGGTTACACACCAGCCAGACGGCTTATAAAAATAGGTACATTTTAAGTTTCTTTCCCGAGATAATTGTTAAGCAGAATAATGAAATGTTTTCAGGTAACGTTAAGCAATATTCATCGCTTTAACTTACAAAATGACAGCGTTATATGACGTTATCTACCGACGCGTTTGGTAGAATCTTGTAAGATGACATTCGGCAAATTTCAAAAACTATTCATCTGATTAATACATTGTTCCTTATAAAATCTAAATAACTATCTATAAAATGTAGCGTAAGATTTTTATCCAGTCTGTTTGACAAATAAAGAAATGGCCGTCCTCCGAAGGAAAAGAATTTGCTTTGGGCCAGAAGATTGATTCCATAGAGGCCAGTTACGCGAGAGTCTGCTATATTCTAAACGTATACGAAACTCGACTAATACGTGCAACGAAAGATATTCGATTTTTTGAAACCGCCTGGGTGGTGTGCTTCCCTTAAAATAGGAAACCAGGACTATATTTTTTGTTTTTAACTTCTATTAAGATTCGATGAGATACTTGCCATTAATTGTCTATATCCTTGGCAAATATTTTCCTCGTCCGTTTGAGAGGAAACTTTCAGCTGTTCGATAACTTGAATAGCTTCCTTCGATATATTGTCTATACAATCCATAATTAAATCGATAACAACCGGATATCTACGCTTTAGCTCTAACAATCTCTCCATTAGTGCCTTTGTGCTTCTGTTAACTCTCGTGTCCACCAATAAAATCTTCATAGCTTGTACGTTGCTTATCGGCTTCACGTACTCCCCCTTTTTAAATTCTATCACCGAACCGTACGTGCAGATAGAATTGTCTATCCCGGATGGATTGCCGTGCATAATCCTCTCGCAATTCAATGCGTACTTCGAAACGATCTCCAAAGTGGGGAAATCGAATACCTCGTAGATATCTTTCTGTAAACGCGACCAATGCAGAAAACACGCGGAAAGGCAAACCGCGAAAGAACTAGAACTACCAAGTCCAGAACTGATCGCCAGTTCTGTGTTCACTTGAACTTGGAACGGTTTCACGTTGATCTCCTCTTTTTGCGCGATATAAATGAAAAGATAAAAAAACGCTTCCATGCTTAATTTCTGTTGCAGATTTGCAAAGCTAATGGTACCCACGAACTCTTTTACCTTATTATGAAGCATCTGAAAGTTTTCTATCAACTCGATATCTCTGTTAAGAAGGAAGAATGTTTGTATTTGTTGCAATGGTATGCTAATAAATAAGTTTAGCTTAGGGAAACATATTTTAACGATTTGTTCGGTCTCAGGTAACTCGGAAAAGTTTAAAGTTGTTCGTAAATCCACGCTGGCCGCGACAGCTGTTTTTCCATACACCACAGCGTGTTCTCCGAACAGAATAACTTTACCCGGCGCGGACACTTTGAACTGGATCATTTTTAATTCTTACTATTTCTCTTCGTACCACTGTTGACGAAAAAAAAGAGAATTTATTTGTAGTTATTTTACGAATACCGCGAGAAAATTCATCGCAATTATTTTCACCAAAAAGAAAAAAATACCTTTTTATCATCTCTTATTTTTTCCACTCCGCTGGTGTTAATGTCTTTTGTGAAAACGCATGTATAGTTTTAAGCTCTTTCTCCAATACTGAATTTACCAATCTGAAATATTAGTGGAACAAAGAATACATTTTTTAGTTCGAAGAAGAATGTACGGTCAGTCGTATAGAAGTATAGATTTTCAATTTCAAATATTTAACATATCTTAGGGCACGTTATAGAACAATAAAAATTGAGCGAATAATATATAAAATATAATAGTAAATACTAAATATACGAACAAATATCAATAATACAATAAAAATATAAATATTGGTGCGAATAATATATAAAATTGCAAGTAGACAAGATTCCTAGAAGACATATCATAAAAGGAGTATCATTAATTGCTTAGAGTGCGGATCTTTATTCAAACCCATACTTTTATTTATTCTGAACATTTTTAGGAGTAACTGTAATCAATTGTGTTCCTTTTGTGAATCTCCTTGTAGAAACCTTATTCGTTCGTAATTTTTTATTTTACGAACCTTCGCACTATTTTCATTATTCCGAAATACGCCCTAAAATATATTAATGTTAAAAATTTGAAATTCGTACGCAGACTTCTGTGTCGGACTGTACAAAATTTGTTGCTGACAAAAGTTAAACAAAATGACCATTCGCGAATTTTTCTATATCCTTTATCCTCTAAAACACGTAGCTGAGAATTCAAAGTAGCCTGGAACAATAGCATTGCGTTCATCATTAAACAATATAAGTTATCCTACTTCTAATTCTAATCCGCGTATCTCGTAATTGAACCGCGGATCTTTACGTAATTATATGAAATTTAAATGTGCGAAAAACTACAGGATACATACGATGCGCAAAACTATGTATGTGAGCTGTCTAAAATACAACGCACCTTATAATATTTAAAGGATAAAACCAATTCGTACTTGAACTCTGTTTCATTATTTTCGATGATAAAAAACAGAAGTTGCGTAAAGATCCACAGTCTAACAATACGAAAGAAAATCTTGCGACAAAGAATATACAAATTGGCAAACGATTACCTTGTTTCTTAATTTTCGTCAACAACTGTACTTGTAAATGTTCCAAAGAGACTTTAGGAGCGTAAATACCTGTGTCGTTGCAATAACGGTTTGCCTTCGAATGCACTGGAAACAATTGTTACGGAAAACTTAGCACCGCAACCATCGGATTCGTCTATAACTTCCTGTAACATTTCAAAGCGAGACGCGAAAGTTACTCGATGATACGCGTAAGTTGGAATAGTCGAAACGGTATACCTGCACGATAAAACTAAAGCTGCCCGATGTTTTCAGATGCTTTAGAAGATGATTAACGTTAGAATTGAACGATAGAAATATTTGTGCTTGCAAAGCTAGTCAACTCTTTACTACCGTACGTCCTTATATATATTCGCTATGAAACGGTAACACTCATAGTCGTGACGCTTGCAGAAGGTAGAACTTGTGTGCACAATATTGTTGTTATGCTAATTTTGTAAAATAGTATTCAGTAGTAGAGCAAAGTTCAAATCTACGTATATACGATTATATAATTTACAAAAAAATGCAATTATCTTGCATTCAACGACAAAGATAACTCTCGAAAGATGCAACTTTATTTAATTCGTACTATTTTTGCTAGCACAGACGTTACATAATTATAAATAATTCCAGTACGATACGATTGAAACGATTTTTTGTATTAAATGCATCGTTCGTAAATATACATCGCAACTAAATTCCCCCTTTGATACCAGCTTGAATTGTGGAACGACGTTAAAATAAAGAGAAACGAATGATTTAGAAAGTAAAATGAGCACAATGATCTACGAGGAATATGGTAATAATTTAACAGAAATCATTTAATTTCTCTCTTCTGATTTATTTTGGATTTATATTTTTTTTACACACAAACTGTTTATAATTGAAATATAAAAAGAAAACAATAAAATGTCCACAGGAATACACGGAAACTAACAACGAAAAGAGATCCGGATATTTAGTCGGAGGTTTCAAAAAGCCGCTAACAACGGAAAGTACAGTTACACCTAGAATTGAGCACGAAAACAGGACCGTTCTCCAAACAAAGAGATTCGAATTCAACGAGGCAGAATTATTTTTATAATAATGCAGCATATCCTTTTTTAATTTTTCAAACGTTGACTTGGCCTTACTGCTTTTACTCGCTTTTGCTTTAATTTGCTTTTGACTATTTTTAGCGCGCGTAGTTTGTCTCGAATTAACGCTACTCGATAATCCGTTGTTGTTAAACATATCGGGACACGTCCACGAAACGGAAAAGAAATAAAAGATAAGCGTAGCCCAATACGCCAGGTACAAGTCGTCTTTTACGAACAAAGGTAGCATGCTGAAATGTGAAATTATTAAGAACCAAAAGCAAGGGAACGGGTTGCTTCGGAAATGCAACAAAACCGGAATTGCGACGAGCAGGATCGACTTTTCGTGAACTTGAAATGAAAAGAGGAAAAATGCTAATGCACAATTTATAAGAGAGATCATGAACCTTTCTTTCTGCGGATTCGAGTACAAATTTATGCAACTCGGTAAAACCGTAAGCGTTGTTATCGCTAAACAAATTTTAGCCAATCCTTTGTTTGAAAAAGCATTCCGTAATTTGTAAACCACGTTGATGGTACACCAAATATTGGCAACTTTATCCTCGAATACGCCTCTGGCAACCGGGAATAGCCGGAAAACGACGCTCAAAAATGTTTCCAAATTTCGAACGAAAGGTAGCCATACGACGAAAAATGTACCTACTACTGCGAACGATACGCCCAACAGCATTACTAAATTAATCGACCAAAATCGTTCTCTCGTCGGCGAGTATTTTCCAAGTATATAAAAGAAAATTGGCAATGCGTGATAAAGCTCCATTTGTTTATAGTTTAACGCCGCGACGAACAAAACCGATCCGGTGATAAACGAATCTTTAAGCATGCATGCAACAGCACCGATAAATAGGCCCAAAGAGAATGAATTGTACTGAAAATGTCCGTGATCTATCAATATTAATCCTGGATAGATCAACGCTACGAAAAGATCGATATGCTTTCTTGTTACACCGAATAATACAGTTGGCTCTTGTTTCTCGAACTTTTCCGATACTCGATTCACGGACATAAAATATATCACCGCCGGTACGTAAACGAAAATGTCGACGAAAAAAACGCTGAGCCTCATGAAATATTTGTGATCGTCGGATGCAAGGCCTCTAGATTCGTGTAACTTTACATAAGAAGAATTAATTCTATCGGCGATGTAACCCAACGCGAAACTATGGTAGGCCGTTAAAGGAGGATAATCTAATCCCCAATATTGTAAATCGTTATCCGTCGTGTTGGTGTACCATTTTTCGATCGGGATATTTAACGTTATTTCTTGCCAATGTCGTTGCGCTTCGTAGTCTCCAAACATTGGAGATTTGCCTTGCCCGCTGTAAGGATGGTACGTAATTGACCATCTCAAAAGAAGGGCAAACAGAGAGATTAACGCAATTTGTATATCTCCTTGCATTTTCAATCGCTTACAATCGCTCGTCAATGTTCGGCAATTTACACAGCGAAACAATGCCCTCGCGTGCAATTAATATAATACGTATATTTCAGAAATAATGTCTAGCTACCTATAGGTTTGTCATGGAAAATTTGAGGTTAGAATCGAGACGGCATAAAGAAACATAGTAGACGCTTGGGAACGACAAAACGCGTAAAATACGTACCACGTGAGAAGCGTTTAGTCCCTCGGTTAATTTATCTTTTATATAATTTTCAGTATATGACATATTTAACAATTAAATCTTTGATTCGGACTTCTCGGTTTACTACTCTTTCAGTACGTGGAAATATGTCACTATGCGTATCTTTTTCTTTATGTTTAAAGGCAACAATTGTTTGCGTAAACCTTTAAACTGTGGCCATTAAAATGTACGATAAGATAAAATATTCTATCCGTTTTTGTCGTATCGCGTGCGATAATAATTCGTTTAAATTCGAATAATCGTTGATTTGAGCGAACGAATTCGATGGCATATTTTGGTGCGATGTTTAATCAATCGATTTTCAAAATTTCGATTGATCGAATGATTCCAACATTTCGAAAACCGTTTCGGGGATTTCTTCTTATGGATTAGTTAATGCGATTAGATTAAAATTAATGTTTGGTACCTGAAGGACATCGGTGTTAACGGAACTTCCTTCTAATTGCAAGACACCTTTCTCGGCACAAAAAAAACGAATTTACTTTATGCAACTGTTCATACACATTTCTAACTGTAAATCGTATATCGCGTTCGTTTCGTAAGTATAACTTTCGATGCAATATTTATTTAACAAGAATTAATTACTACTCGATAGAGTTTAATATAAAATTGCCGAGAATGATAAACAAATTTTTTAGATATATCAGTTTAGCCGATTAAATATGTGTTTTACATAACAAGAATAGAACCAACTATTTTTTCCAAGTATCTATTACTTTATTTTTATTTTATCATCGGTACAAACAAATTGAAAACAAAAATTACAAAGCAAAAAATTACAGTATAAAACATACGTTTTTACAAATTTTCATTACGTAACATATTTTGTTCACATTCAATTTCCATATTGTTACGTGAATCACTATCAACTAATCGATGTAAAAAATACATTTTTCCCTTTAAATACATATAGTTAAACATCGTTAAACATTATTCGAGGAATTTATTTATTTTCGAAATAAATGTAACGATAATAACGTTGCTTTTATAAAAGGTACATGAGAGGAAACTAACTATATTTGTTAACAAGCCATATCATATACATGGCACATTGATATTGTCTAATACCCGATTTCAAGTATCGCAATGATTTCTGTGATTTTCATAGCAATATAATAAATTATTTATAATCATTGTATAGATATATGTTACGTCGTTAGGATTATTGTAAGATTTTACAAACCTATTAACGTTTCTTTATCTATTGTTAATGTTAGGAAGAATATCATTTTTTTTCTTTTTCTTTTCGCATAAAACGATCTGAAATATATTTAAGTAACAAAATTAATTATTATATATTCTTAAACAGACAATCAGCAATAACACGGTGTAACATTTAAATATTAGCTATATGCGTCCATTATTTTGTTAAAATATACATGAATTAACTTTCAATGATTTGATACGATATAATTAACAATGCTTGTAATTAGTGTCACCTTAATCGCGTGCGCGTGTAACGCTTTAAAATTTGAATTATCGATAAGCAATCTTTCGAGAAAATGTAGATGTTTTATTTTGCGACACGTGAGTTATATATTAGCGTAAATGTAAATAAATTTAAATAATGCATTAACGAAAGGAACGTAAATAGTTATTGCGGTCACATATTCTTCGTGAACAAACAATTTATATTTGCGCGAAAAAAAAAAGAAACAAGGAATCGCGAGAACTGTAACAAAATTATTTAAAATATAAATATAGACAGCTAAATAAATATATCGCGTAATATAACTTTTTTAAATGCTTATGTTGCGATGCAATAACTACAATATAACGAATAATATATAATTAGTATCGTTTGTAAGTAAACTATGAATCAAAAATATATATATATATGCAGTTTTAGTGTAGTTGATAGTAACGTTGATTATATTCCTATTTCTTTCACAGAAAGAGTCATTTTTAACTGATAATCATTCTCAAATATTGACGAATACTTGTATTATTCATAATGAAAAATATTAATATCAATTATATCGTGACAATATATTTCGTTTATCGCGTAAGCGAGGTCCAATAAAAATGTTAGGAAGAACAAGTTTCACCCGATGTTATCTTAATATTATCATTTGTATTCGTTGATTTTGTCTTAAGATCTTAGTAAAGCTATTATGCTTCCATATAAAGATGTATATATTATACGTATAGCACATTGATACTCGCTTAGAATATATAGTAAGCAATAAAGCTTCGTTAAGCGTGTACTATAAACAATGAAGTGTTTTAAATTTAATTGGAAGAAGCTTGATATTACTTTTGCACGAGGATATATTTATATATAGTTACTTCAAGAACTTTTTCATTTGTTTCGTTTGATATTGCATACTGTACTGTGCATTCTCGGCTTTAGTGATAAGAGAATCTAACTTGTCCAAATGGGAGCCCATTTTTTCGTTAATGTCAACCTTTTTTTGCACTGTCGTGTTAGTTTCTGTATTATCCGTGCATTTCTTGTCATTGGATAACTCTACTGTCAAGTTTTCTTCGTTTGTGGATGTATCAGAGTTGATATCTTTGATCTCGTTGTGGTTCTGTTCAGTGAGTTTGTGATCTGGTGTACTGTTTTTAGATCCCACTCTTACTTTCAGTAGAGTACCCAAACTGCCACAAACAGTCTGCAAAGTGCTATTATTTTATAAAGTATTACTTCAACATTTTTATTACAGAGAATAACTTATTCCACTTAAGGCTGTGTGTTTAGATGTTTAGATGTGACCATTCTTTTGAATGTGCTTTAATGAGAAATCAATAAAAAAAATGGGGAGGAATAAAGTATGATCAATTGTATAACCTTGAATCTATTAATCTTTTTCTGGGTAGCACTAAGAATACTGTTCAATTCGTCTAATCCACCAGAGATTCTTTGAGCAGTTTCATCCGATGAATCCAAATTCTACAAATCACATTGCACAGTATATTAGAAACAACTGTTCGCATAGTACTGCAATAAATCACTAATTTATTCATTTTATTGGTCCCTTAAAATATTTATACGTACAGCGAGTCAGAAAATTATTGGCCCAAGAGATGTACAAAATAAAGAAATCACAATGAAACCTGGAATATTATTTCAATGAAGAGTCAGTGTACATTAATGATCAACTTTTAACCAGCAATTAGATTGTGGATTTTTATGCAAATTTACATTTTTACAAGCATAATTAAATAAATGGGACTGGAGTAGAAATTTATTTTCCCTTCTGAATATAACAATGGGTGGTCCCCTCTTTGCATATTTTGTGTCTTTTCATACTCTGTGCATTACGGAAATTTCTGCAAACTTAAATTTTCCACAATTGCATAAACATCCTCGATCTTCCGATAATGGATATACATTAACAAAACAATATTATAAGTGTCTTTAAAATTCTCGTATTTTGTTTTTTTATATATATATATCTCTGTTACTTTCTTGTCTGTGCCAATAATTTTACAACTCGCTGCGAACATGTAAAATGTTATAGAAGCTACAGAGTTTTCGAGCAAAGAAACTCGTGCAAACATTGTTTTCAATGTGTACAAGAGATGGTACATGAAATTCTAATTTTCTCTGTTTCGGCTGTTATAGCTAGCGAGATGGGAATATATAATTACTGTGATTGCATCATCTTCCTCGTCGGCGTGATTCAGAGCCTCTAATCTCTGCGTCTCTTTCCATTCCTCTTCACTCGGTATTGGCAACCCCAATAATTCCGCCCTTTCGCAAGCATGAATGTAGGCCTGAGACATTTTGTTATCGTATCGATTAACCAACCGTTTTTCTATTCAACGATATTCAATCACGTACAAGAATAAAGTTTAGATCTATTTGATTATTTCCTTAGAGACGTTAGAATTGACAGAATACGAAAGGCAGAAGAGGACGTGCACCGCTCGAGGAATCCATGTTAAGGGAAACGGTGCGCAAACTCCGGTAGAAAATAAAGTTCTTAAAGTATCGAATAGGGTATTATCGAGACGTTAACGATAAGAACTTTTTATGAAACGAATGAACAAATTCGCGCGAAAGCGTGAAGTTTCTACAAATTGGTTACAATCAGTTGCATAAAAGTCTACATACGCTTCTAACATTTCAAATACAGTGGTAATACGCTTCTTACGATCACTTTGGCTTTTACACGTTTTTAAAAGAAATAACTGGCTGATAACATTACAAGTAGGGAATAAACAATTTTCATTATTGAACTCATTTGATTACAAAGTTCAAATTAGACTGCGGATCTTTATGCATTTATGGCGAATTTAAATTTGCAAAAAAGAACAGATGCCATGTGATATAGAAAAATATAAAAAATATTTACAGTAAAGTACAACGTACAACGCTTAGAGGATCAAACGAGTCTCTATTAAAGTCCACTCTTTCAATCTTATCTAAAGAGATACGAATTTGAAGATTTATTTGTTAATTCTTTGCGGACGATTGTTGCAAATATGGCCATCGAAACGTTTTTATGATTTGTTGGACGCATGCGAATTTTTAAAGTAAGAAACGCAAATTAACGCATTATCTACTGGTTAGGAATTAAGCGAATGACAATTCAAGTTTATATTCTTCGGTAATACCAGCTGGATTTGATTATCGTACAGAAATTCGTGAAATAAGATAAAACTTGAAAATATTGTTTTGTTTGCTGGTTTGAATTATTATTTACGATCTAGACAATGGAAAGCCGATTTATAATGGACTATCGGTCGATAACAGTTGCCGAGGAAAAGCTCATTACTCAGCTTCCGGTAGATAATGTGTTAACATAATTAATAGACACTGCTATTAACACTTTCCTAATCGGATACGTAGTCCTATGACGTTTCAATTTTTTTAGCTGGAGTACAGGCAAGTAACATACTAAAGAGAAATATTGTTAAATATTAAATTATATCGTTAAACTTGTTAAATTGCTATTACGTTTTCATTTAATAATATACTTTATATTTCAAGTTGTTAATAAATACCGCACAAACTGTTATATCAAATAAATATGTGAAAAGGTTACCGTAAGTTAACGTAAATTGTATGTACTCGTAAGTTCACCGTATTCATTTTCCAAAAAAAAAAAAATATTGTTTCGATATTCATTGGTAATGTTTAACTTTTTAAACTGTTGAACAACGAATGACCATAAGCATCATACTGAGAAGTAAACGCTTCTTATATTCGCATACCGAAAAATAGCAGAACCTCGCTGTTAATAATTTGATAATAATTCGCTAAGTCGCTTTAATCGCTCAAAGGGTTAATACAATTGGGTGCAAATTTTGTTAAATATCATTTTGTCTGATATTTATTGCTTTAACTACTAGGTTTACGGAACTCGTCACGTTGACGCTGTTCAGATTTCATACCTAAAATTATAGAGACGATAAATATTATTTTTCAGTACTTTATGTTAACTTTCATTAATACAATGGTATGAATATGTATTCTAATTGATTCTCTTCATCCTCACGCTTCGAATTTCGAATATTTATATGCAGTATACGTATTTTTTTGGAAGCCTGTCAAATTATGCAAATAATGTCCGTAAACCTGGTGTTAACATCGTATCGGATATGAAACATCGATATGTTACAAACAATTTGCATTCCATGAATATTAATCTTATAATTTCATAATAGATTTAGAATGAAAATGATAATTTATTAGAAACACAGCGTGCATTTTGTTGTATTTAAACCAAAATCTGTTTCACGGGCTACACTTGTCATTGTAACACAAGGGGTTAATATTTGTAAATCTAATGTTAACGAAGGCATTCTATTTGCCTCGACTCATTATTATATTTTAAAGATCAACGTAAGGGTTTATAGGAATGATAAGGATCTATTATACGTTCGTCAGACGTTGCACGAGGCTTTTCTGACACGTGGAACTTCGTGTGGGAGTTCGCGAGTACTACACGTGGAGAAGAAGATTGGTATAAATTATACCATAAGCGGATACACGTGCGTGTCTGCCACCTAAAATAAAATCAACCGTACTGATAGCTTTTCATTTTATTCAACATTGTTCGACAAGGTTCCACATGATATTGGGCACGTGCAAAAATTTCGACCGATTCGATCGTAAATGGATAAATTGGGTCTCATTACTGACGATCATTTATTTAATAACTCGGATAGCCGCTATTATTCCCGATAATTTTTCCAAATTATTTTGCGTGCAGTTGAATTTCTCTGTCACAAAACACTCATAAAATTTATTAAAAATACGATGGAAAAATTCGTGAAGAAGCTGTCTAAAAAATTTAGAACAATGTGTTAATGCGTATAATTTCTCTAAATGAATTACTATTGTACGTATTTTGTTCTTTTCGAATAAAGAACGATATTCGTATTATTTATTAGATGATCTGAGAAAAAATTATTAGATAGCCTATTTCAAATAGAAGGTTAAACGCGAATAAACTGTCTTTTATCGCACCTAATATTTTCCTCCTTCTTCTATAATTAATATCTGTTTGTACTTAAAAAAGAACTATGTCGACTACTTCTAAATTGTAAGCACATAATCTAAAACGTGTTAGTATGTTAAAAGCATACAAAGCATCAATCATCAGGAATGATAAGTAAATTTCCGTAACGGCAGAAGGAATGACAGAAGTGTGTAATAAGTAGGCTGCGAATTTTTATGCATTTATGGTAAATTTGAATGTGTAAACATTTACAGAATGCACGCGACTCGTAAATATGCAGAAAATTTGGCTTCGTACGACTTTCATCTGTTCCCAAAATTGAAACAAATCTCTTGGTAGTCGACGATTTTCGTCAGACGAAACAGTGAACAGCTATTTTGGCAACTTTCGGAAAATAAATTTCAGGGATGACATTAAAGTGTTGGAGCATCGCTGAACGAAGCGTTTGGAAGTAGACGGAGATTACATTGAAAAATAAGACCAATTTAAAACTCGGAATATGTAGTACGCTTTTATTTTTAAGCCGTGAACTTTTTAAACCTCGTGCCACCGTACTCTCACTGGTCACAGTTAGGCAAATTTTATTTCGAATACTAAATAACGAATAGCAAGTAAATACCCGAGATTAATTTCTGAATAACGAATAACGATTGTATTCGGTAAAAAATTATTCGTTATTCTCGAATGGTTTTATCTTGTTCTAACTACTTATTTGAAGGTTATATATTATTAATATAGTTAGTAATATATGGAATACTTCGTTAAATAAAAGTTTAGTCGAATAATGGACTCTGCCACTGGCAAATGGAATATTTGAAATTTGAACACGCTCACTGTTCAGTCATTCAGCATTGTCGCTGTTTGTATATACATACATATGTATACTCAGCATAAAAGTCCTGCTTTTCATTCACTATACGAGTACACGTTCTTGCATTATATAATTTATATTTATATACAATTTCTCGACTTATTTTCTTTAGCTCTAGAATAGCAATCAATGATAAGTTTCAGCGAACTTTACTTTAACAAAATTCATTTACTATCGCGTGCGTATCACGTATGATGTACAGAACAGGGAACGTTTTAGGAAGAAAAGAAAAAAATTGTTCAACTTTGGCACTTACAACATTGTTTTTCCGAGAATCTTCTCTAATCGTGTACATAAAAATAGAAATTTCCATAAAGATCCGCTAGTCAAGTAACAAGCATATGTACATACGTCAGTTGACGAAGTGGAACGAATGGAATTAAAACAACCTTAAAAGAAAATATTTGTACGCGCGCGTCTCCGCGTATCAACGTTTCCATCACGCATTCTAATTATACCTATCGACTAGTTTGAAAGAAAAAGGGAAAAAGTACACGGGGACTCCCCAGGAGTCGGTTAGATATTGTTGAAGGTAAACGCACTGCACAACGCACGAGTCACGGTGTTCCTTAGCTTTGTACTTTACTTACGATGGCAAAGGGAGGGGGGATGGAGACAGGATTTCGTCCAGGGAAGCAGAAGAGAAATGGGCCAATCACAGCACGGTGACGGTTGGCGGATCGGGAGAGTTCGGTTGGGACGAGGTAAGCTTGGACGGCTTGCTTCGTGAATCTTTCGTAATTCGCTCCGGTTCGTTCAGTTGAGACGGAACGCTCGCCGCGCGATGTAATGTTGCTGCTCACGCTGCTGCAGTTTATATCTACCGTATATAGGCAGCTTTAGGCGGGTTAACTCACCGCGAGATTTCTAATTTTCGGACGCCCGCGAGCTGATGCACGACACGGGTCGACGCGTTTCGCGTGCAGAAACATGTAAGTGGGTGGGTGCGTCAAATTTCGATCGGAATCAGTGCGTGACGGTGCCGTTTGACAGTTAACGCTTCTCCGACACCCGAAACACGAACCATTGTCTCTTTTTTCTCACACGACGGTGATTACCGAAGGAATCTGCCGGCTGCATGTCGATCAGAAGTCGCTTCGTCCAAGTGGAGTGAGATTCTCTCTCCCGCCTGGTCGTGGAATTTTTGTTCGGTGAGTGTTTACGCATAGTAACACACTCTCTGGTGTTTACACTTTTTTAGTTAGTTACGGTCTTACGGTACACACGAGGAGAACTCGGAATTTCTCACTCCGTACGTGAGAAGATTCGATGCTCGGGTAAATATTGCCTCTCTTGTTTCATTATTACCGTGTCAGATATCGTATAACGAAAAAGATGAGGAGGAGGTGTATAGTATATACTTACACTAGGAAGGATTTGTTTTCTTTATGTTTGAACGTTTTTTCGCTGCTCAAATATACATAGATACCATCGTGCTTCTCATTTCTGCAGTTAGTATTCAACTTGGTACATATTCGATTGTTTAACCTGTTAACTAGGAACGAGTTATCTCGTGCTAGGAATTATATGTCGATATATTCTGGACGTATCACTTCGTTTTCTCAGTAATTCCTTACTTTCTAAAGTATAATTATTAGATTGCGGATATTTATGTATTTATGGGAAAATTTTCAGCATTTAAAAATTCACGGAGTGCATATGATTAGGCATTATAAGAATTAGTGGAACAGATCTTTACTTATAGTTTAACTCTTTTGTAATGTGTTCAACAATCCTTCTTCCAATCGTTATATTTGAATCAAAAATTAATTATCTTATACTTGCATCCGCTGCGATTAAAATCCTCCTCCTAATCGGTATTAGTTCCTTTTTATTAATTTTGAGTTCTGTGCACGAAAAAGATTCCTGCTAAGACATTGCCCCAGTTAACAGGTTAAAATATCAAAATAGGTAGATAAGTTGAAATTTAATAGGGCACAGAGCATATCGTTGAGTAACATTCGATTTGGTTATTTCTATTTATATAAGACTAAATAAACGTTAACGAAGGATTTCAAGTGAAATCAGGAAACGCAAGATTCAACCGAATTACTCAGCGCTCGCTATAATTTGCTTTTTGCATTTGCTCTGCGTAATAAAAGGCGAGTTGCTTTTAACAATAGTAGCGATTCTACGAAGATCAAATAAACTTTTTGGTTAATGTTCCACCGTCGGGTAGAAATAACTCGAATTCTACTCATTGACGTCTTTCGGTTACGAACAATGACTTTCATTCTATTGCCATGCGTGCATAACGTGGGTTCGCCGCCGCATTATACGGTTAACTACGGTCTTAATTTAATAATTCATAATGATACATAAGTCATTAGGCACGATAAGGGCGTAATAACTGAAACATATTCTGAGCGATGTGAAACTTACGCGATATGCAACTTTTCCCGACAAACATTCACGTAAACCGTTTTTCTATTCTTTCTTTGAGTACGGGATAGTAACGGTATAAGATGGCGCGAAATTTCAAATGCACAAGAGTTGCTTGATCTTTTGTGCTGCGTCATTCCATCACAGGAAAATGTACCTGGGATACGAAACTAATGTAAAATTAATGGATTGCGATAGGTTTGCGTGTAACGTTTCGATAATGGGTATTACTAGCAATTGTTTCGGGTAAAGTGTTACAATTTTTTGAAAGAGACTTGAATAAGCGAGTTTCGAGCAACAGTGTGTCCTACATGCATCTCCACGCATAGTTCACGTTTAGAAAGTATAAATTTTTGTGCGCTTGCACAATTCATTTTCGGACACGTTGGCGACCTTTGGATTCCTCTGGTTTGCTCCTTTTATATGTATACCGCTGTCTACAAATATGGAGGCATACGTAATTTTTAACTTACAACTACGATTAATAGACGAAAATATTTTACGTATTACTGTACAACTTCTTGATTTTCATTTAATTCGAAGATTTATACCGGAGACGCGTAATGTAATTTTACCGTAAAAATAAACAATTAACAAAGATAAGGTAATGACTCTTAAACTTTTGGAAGCTATTTGTAGACTATTGTACAGTGATTAGCAAACTGCCGATTTCATTTAAATACGCGGAATGCATTTAATATTCAAAAGGATACAAAGTAGTTAAAAGTAAAGTTAAAATTAGTCTATTTTATAGCTGAAGTAACCTTTTATTTGGGTTCAATTTTTTTTAATTTTGTCAATAAAAAGATACGAATTTGCATAAACATCCGCAATCGAGTGATTGGTAAGATCGGAATTCGATGAAAACCGGTTAAGGGTTTCCCGTCGTTACTTTTTGACAGTTGAAAATTCTTTATAGTGAACGTCATATGGTATTCGAAACGTGAGTAGGCGTTGCACGATTCGCTGAATTGATTGCTCGACGAATCGCTTGATGAAATTTGATCTGCTCGAATTAAACGATTGAATTATTCACAGGTTACAGGAATCTTTCATGCATAATTTCGATCGAATCGTGGAAAAATATAATCTAAAATCGATTTATGATAGGGTAGAAATTTAGATTGGATAACTGAGTAATATCCTTTAGCCATTTTTCATTGCCTTCGTATGTAGGTGTACGCTGAAATTTTGCGAGTAATTGTATACATATGTCCTGTTGTTTCGTACAACAGTTGCTACGTTAATTGTTTTGAGTAGTTCATTAGTGTTTTTTTGCAAATTACAAGCTATAATTGTCCTGTAACTTGGCTCGTAGTTCGTCAAATTTATTTGTACAATTTTACTTGCCTCTACCGAAGCTCCTTCATTGTCGTGCAGGAGAATTTACATAGATGATTCATGAAACTTGCACCACTCCTTAATAAGCCTATTCCATTTACACAGTTAATAAACGTGCGTTTATTCCAAACCTGAACTATTTGCTGGTTTATTCGAATAAATCGTGTTTTCTTTGATCTAAATAACACAGATGGTGTTACTGTCCAATTGGACAAACAAAAAGAAAAATTATACATATTGAATTTTTCGTGGTGCAAATTTTTATAGCCGCCGCTGTAATGGTACGTTTTAACACTACGTTTGCGGACATTACGTGCATAATTTGGCAGGCTTCCGGAAAAATACGTATACTGTGCATATATGTAGAAGCGTGAGGATAAAGAGAGTCGATTAGAATACATATTCATACCATTGTATTAATTAAAGTTAACATAAAGTACTGAAAAGTAATATTTATGGTCTCTATAATTTTAGGTATGAAATCTGAAATGCGTCAACGTGGTGACGAGTTCCGTAAACCTAGTGTTAAAATTCCGCTAATTATATTAGTGCAATTACGCAAGAAGACTCGTATGATAGTTGTTTGCCACCTTTCGATCTGTCTGATACGAAGTTGGAGCAGCGAGTTAGTTGCTGTTGTGTGAACGGTTCTTGTATAGATAATGGTCATCGCCTTCGCGAGGTTAGGTCGAACGGGAACCGTTGATTACTACCGTTACCGTAAAGAACGATTTTTCTTCGCGATAAATGTGTATACTCTTTTTCATTTTACACTGTAGCATTTGTCAGGTTGCAATTTTCTCTTGCAATCTTTCTTGCAAACGTCGTAGTTGATAAGCTTGCGGAGTTTCTAACTTCAAAGAGTTGCCGTTTTATTAATTTTCAACTTTTTCTCTATACTAAATTTAGATTCCGACAGATTTCGTAATCTTCGAAACTAATTCTGTTTCGTTTGTAATATACGTAGCAGGATTTCCGTTACAGTCATGATTAGACTGTTCGTTTTTTACGGCGATGTAACAAATACGAACTGAATTGTTACTTTTAAAAGTCAGTCGCACGTTTAGTTAATTTTGATACCTGTGGTAGAACGGACACGGACGCGGGAGGATGAACAATTTTACGCGGATTTTCAACTACTCGGCTAGTCGGGGTATGCAAGCATCTCGTTGTTTGAGGGACAACTGTATATTTGTATTTTGAGGGGCTGTACGAGAAGACTTTCGCGAGCTACTGTCTCTCCGAATTTATTTTTCCGTAGAATAATAGGGAAATGCTATTCGTAGCACGGTGAATCACAGAAGCCGCACTTGGTGTTGTTTGTTTATTAGATAATGCTATACCGGAAACAATAAACCTAAGGGGTCGGTAACAATTTTCGGGCGACACTAGATACGGCTATAAATCCCTGCCCGCTGCTATGTCTGTTATTTTCCTTTCTCCCTACCAAGCAAACGCTTTCGGAGCGAAGAAAACACTTACCGCGACCGAACTCGCGAATTCGTTTGGTACACTCGAAAAGCGAATAAAATTCACTGATTCAGTTCCTCGTGACTGAAGATCATCGTGACCGTTGTTTGCTATGTATATATTTAAAGTAACAGGTTAAAAATTGATGCTCTGCTAGTTCTTCGCGCATTAGAAGAGCAAACTTTTGAGAAAATATTGGTATTGAAAACGGTAACGTGGCACTGCTCGTTAATGCTTGCGTTTTTGAATTGAATGGAGCGGAACTAAGTTTGCCCGCGTATGAAAATAGTGTAAGCATAACGATATATAACAATTATTCCACGAAATTGTTCAATCTAGATGTAGGCATTGTTGGCTTGTGCAATCTTTGGCTAACATTCAATATTCCGCAGTATTGTGGCATATTATTTAAATAATTCTGTGAATATCTCAAGCGTAGTATCTTCAATTTCGGGAAGACTTTTCTTTGCATTTATTCCGCGATGCGTAAAGGAAAGGCTGAAAGTTAGGAAAAGTGTACAACGCTAATCAATAGATCACGGATGTTTATGCACTTCAGATAAATATATGTCCATATATGCGACACGAAAATGTATGAAATAGCAGCATAGCAGCTATTAAGTAAAAGATTAAATTCGTACCTTTGCAAATATAAAAATGGAAACGGAATCTAAATACAAATTAGTGTTCTCTTCTAAATATTATAACGCGTACTCTACTGTAGATATTTTGTACATTTTCGCGCATTATGTGTAGTCTGTATTGGTTTACAAATAAATATAGACTGATCATAAGCCCATAAAAGTCCACAGTCTAATAAATAAGCATATTTAGGAAGGAGTAAATTAAACGATTGGATTTAAAATGAGATAACAAAACCTTGCTGATAATTTTTTTTTAATTTTCAGTTGGCAATGTTAATGCATTCGCATTATTCGCAACGATAAATCGTATGCTATAATTAAAGAATGGAAGATGTTGCAAACGAAGTCTAATTAAAGTTCCATCGCGTGTTTGCGGTTCCTTAAAATATCGCGGATACGTATTGCGAAAAAACGCGTTGATATTCAAAGCGACTTGGAAAAGTACCGTCCCGATATTCCGTTGCGTGATAGTGTGGAAAAGTTCATGCGATTCTTTCGCCACGAATGCAGTTAACATCGATACCTGATAAAAATCTAACCCGGTCACCAGTGTATCTCATTTGCTTCCACTTCAAGCTCGAACCTCTCGCTTCGGACATACCTAAACTAACCCTTTCTAGTCGATGTTGAATTTTCAGAAGAATATTCTTCATCGTTCGAAAGAATATTCGCTTGATTGAAAATTTCTAAGAATGCCACGAAATAGCGTGGAGTTCTTCGTTATTTCCTCAAATCTCTTCGACTAGAAAATTACATAAATAATTACTTGAAATAAAAGATTTGCATTGATTCGTAAACGCAAAAATCTATTATCTCGAATGTAGCGTAGAACGTTTTCAATAAAGTTAACAATTATAGAAATAGTTGTAGTTCGATGAAATACTTGGTATTTTTTCTTGGAAATTATTCCACGCTGCAAACTTTTCAGTGGCAATTATTGTAGTTTATCCGCTGCTTTATTAAAAAGCTTCGAAATTTATCTATTAAAGATAAAATTTGTTTTCACGCTTGTGAAACACTGTTTGAGTTGTATAATAACATTTTATTACGAGTGTGAGTCACCGCTAAAACGGCAAAGGACTAGAAAATACTAAATCCGTACTGTGACCGGCTTTATTAAGTACAGATTGAACAAAGTTGCGATAAAAGAAAAATATAACTATAAAAAATAAATATGTCAGCGATATCGGAAGTTATCGAAAGTCGAGTGTACACCTAAACGAAGCTCGAGGAATTTCTAAATTGAAAAAATTCTGGCTATTTTTACATATTTAAGCGTATTACGATTAGCGTAGCAATAACGAATAATAAGGATTTTGTTGGTTTAGGGAATTAGTATGCATTATGTTTGAATATTTGGCGTACTCGTGTTTCGTTACGCAATAGGAATTAACATACACTACTGACCAAAGGAGCCACGAGGCGAAGTCCTGACTTGGTTTACTTTTTATACCAGACAGGAATAATAAAGTTAAACTCGTGACAATCAGCCTGTTATTCTATGGAAAATGGCAGTATAATATTTGTATTATGTCTGCATCTGCCGTATTTGCTATTTGAATTCGCTATCACTTTTTATTTGCGCTAATGTAAGCTTTCGTGTAAAAGTTGCCACCCTGTACGGGGAGTCGCGGAATGAATGTGACACAAAAAAAGATTGATTATTTGAGAGCAAAGTCTGAGGGGAAAGAACGCTGTGTATTGCGAAAACAGATCTCACTCTCGATAAAAGGGAGTCTTTCAATAAGGCGGCACTTTTTTATATTTGTAAAAAGTATCGAATGTGTTGGGAAATTTGTAGCTTGTTATAAATTGAAGTTAGACTGCATATCAATTATACAGTTGTCTCTGTTGAACGTATATTTCGCAGTCAAACGGTTAAACACAATTTCTTTGATTCTGTAACGTTTAACATTATTTCTGGCGCAAGCTATGCATTTCTGCTAGAAAGAAGTCTTGATCTTTTGATCCAATAAATTCATCAACACATTGGAAGATAGCCGATCATTTATTGATACGCCTAATAATTTAGTTCACTATTTACAGAATATGGAGACTAAGTGTCTTATAATCGGTAATAAATAGTTCTTTCGGTTCTAAATAATTATCAATCGTTTCATACTAATTGTAGGCGTAAAAAGAAATTAGAACCCATATCTCTTGTTACACGTACACGTATTACAATTTATTTATTTATCTGTTCGAATAGACGAGCAATCGTGTGCCTATTATACAACTAATTGTACGTACATTATTTAACGCTAGAACTACCGTCGACTAACGTATACTTAATTATACTGTGTACTAACTTAATTATATCGAAGAGTTTAAAGCAACAGATATTCGAAGAAGTATAGAATGCGATGGAAATAAATCATTATTCCATCCTCTTTATATAGAATCGTGACAATTTGCAAAAACGCATTGCTGTTGTAAATTTATACAATTTTTCCGAGGAATCGCAAGCAAGTCATTTTGATTTGATAGTTTGGTAGTTTTAGTGTTCAATAGAATGCAAAAAAAAAAAAATGGAAGAGTATATTAACTTGAGACTAATAAGAAATTAATGAAAG
This sequence comes from Eucera pruinosa, assembly GCA_028830335.1. Lineage (NCBI taxonomy): Eukaryota > Metazoa > Arthropoda > Insecta > Hymenoptera > Apidae > Eucera > Eucera pruinosa. The sequence continues at coordinate 2,314,599 of JAMYCR010000001.1, read as the reverse complement.
AAATTTCGCGGGTTTCTGGAAAATTAGGTCATTACTATACTCGTCGTCAGGTATCCGAAATTTAAGGGGGGATTGGCATGTGTTGATTGTTTAATTTAGCGGGTTTTTGGAAACATAGGTGTACTCACTATACACAGGTATCCGAAATTAGAGAGCTCGGGTGGGATTGGCATGTGTATTCGTATCATTATATTAATCAAAGTCCGCATAGATTATATTTAAAATATAATATTTACGATTCTTGTAACTCGGCGTGAAATCTGAAATCCCTGGTAAATTGGCAGGTTCCATAAATCTAGTGTTTAACTGTTAATATAAACTTTTTAGAATGTTACATTCTCTCTGCACTATGATTATTTGCAAATTTTACGCCCCATTTTTTCGTGAATTCCCGTCTTTGCTTATTTTTTTCTATCTCGTATGAATTCTTCTAAATAGTACAGAGAGTTTACGAGAAGTGTAACGGCCACGGTTTTCGGGAGCAAAGCTTTTGTATCGGCGTAGAATTGTTAACGAAATTGACCGTAACGTTATCTTTAAAATAAAAAATAAATGTTAACTTCTTTTTTAATATTTGTATATTTTCTTCCAAAGAAGAAGAGAAACGAATTGTTAAAGCTTGTAGATTAATTCGTGAAAGCCGTGGCTACGTGTTAACCTTTTCTTACATCCTACACAAACTGTGTTTTTGAATTTTCTTCAGAATATTCCTCGGTAGTTTGCTTTTCGCGTGATTCACTTCCACTTTTCGAACGCACATTCAATATTTATTAAATGTTAGGGTAGATGGTTTTTTTCTTTTTCGTTTTGACTAATGCGTTCCTTCTGTTTTTAGTTGCCCATTTTGTTTTATATAGGTGGGGGGAATTCACGTTTCCATTGAAATATTGCGGCATTACGTGTACGACACGATTCACGATTAACTCTGTTGGTCGTTTTATCTGATGCAACGACTTTTGCATGAAATTTATACCAATGAATAATGTAATCTGAGCAACGGTTGATAGTGGACGTTAATAAAAAGTGCATAGGTCAGTTAATCTTTTTGGGTTACTTAACAATGGTGGCTTGAAAAAGATATATTAATAGCGTCCACGTGTACGCTTGATTAATCCTATGATTAATATTGAATAAGCATTACGTGGCACTATGGAGTACAATTATAATACATAAACGCTTTTAAATACACACAGAATTTCATTATACGCTTTATTTTTGGATCAGCGTTATCCTTATTTAATGTTTCTTAAAATATACGCAGGCACCGTATTAAATTAGAATTTTTGGATTTCGTATTTAACGTGTTATACCGTTTGTAAAATATTGCATTCTCTATATATTTTTGAATGTAGTTAAATTTCATTTCATTAAAGAGATAAAATCCTTGGTGTATAATTCGATCAAAGCCGATTTCTTCAGCTTCACAGGCATTTCTAGGCGTAGTTTACATTTTACTTTATCTCAGCGGAATTTGTTCTTAATTATATTTATTTTCTTCTTCTTTTATACGCGCAGCGTCATTCTACAGGAATTTTATATCCAAATAGGATGTCCGAGAGAAAAGTTATTGGAATTTATTGAATATTCGTTGCCGTCGCATTGTTACGTTTAACCCTTTGCGGACGACGACTAATAAAACTTAAAGAGTATTTCGACTTTGAATTCCAAGCCTTTAAATTTCTAAGCTTTCGAATTCCAGGTCAACAAATTCCCAAAACTTTGAAGCGTTTCTAACCGATATTAATTTAAACTTTCTGCTTTAACAGTGAACGTGCGTCCACGAAAATCAAGAAAATGGCGATTATTTGCAAACACTCGTCCGCAAAGGGTTTTTGTCTGCAAATAGCCGCCTAATAATTTTTTAGGTTTTGTGGACGCACGTCGATATTAAAGCAGAAAATTTAAATCAATATCGTTAATAAACGTTTCAGAGTTTTGGGAATGTAATGGTCTGGAATTCAAAAGCTTGGAAATTTAAAGGCTTGGAATTCAAAATCAAAATACTCCCTTAAGTGTTTATTATTCATCGTCCGCAAAGGGTTGAAAGAAACATATTGTATTACAGCAGAAATCGTTGTTTGAAGCTTTACACTTTCACGTCTGTTGGTACAATTTTAGAAGGTAGTATTTAGAATTCCGAATCATTTATGTATTCGGTTGGTAATATGGAATATTCATACCGTTTACACGAATACTTTCGTCGTCGGATGTTACTAAAATAAGTAGTTAATTCGTATTGATGTAGTCAGCAGCACGTGGCAAATTATTAATAACCATTAGACGTCAGAATTGTAATTCTCGAGGTGGCTAGCATTAGTGTAATTTATTTGTAGATATTGTTTAATAAAATATGTTAGTAAATCAAACTTGGAGAAGTATTTAGATACAAATGGCGAGAGAAGTTTGCAACCACATATGCGTGTAATTTATTTCAAATGTTGCATATAAAAATTCTTTTCGATTGACGCTGATTTTAGTTTAACTTCTACACGCGTATTTTTTCCGGCGAGAGAAAAAGAAATCGGGAGGAATTGTACACAAGTATTGTTACGCGGTAAATAAGTATACTCTATCGTTGTCGATCAAACTGTAACGTAACTAAAGTGAGAAAAATGGGTATAGCCCGGAAAAATTCGAAGAATGCTTGATTCGGTGAAGAGGCGTATTTCTACAATGGAAAGTCAAGGATTGTAAAAAGAAATTTTACATTCGTCAAATTTATGGATAGACTTTCTAAAAGCGTTTAGTGTTCAATGATTGAGAAATCCATTATAAATGAGAAGGATATTAAATGTTGTATCGTGTGTAGCGTGCGGATGTCCATGAACTTTGTTTCTCAAATAACGATCTTTACGGCTATGGTCGTTCTTGTTCTAGATAGTTTCTTAACAAACTAAAATGCTATTTAACACGACGTAGCTTTTATTTCAACTTTCCCTTATTTAACCTCTTTCCTTTTCATCTTGTTTGCGATTATTTACCGGATATTAGCGGTCTGTCCTAATTTTCGCGGCGTCATTTAGATTTTCTAGTTACGAACACGTGGAAACTGGATTAGCGGAGATTTTCACCCGGAAAATCCGGAGATTTTTAGAAAAACCAAATACAATTTACAAATGGTCGCCAAAACCGATAGGGATTATTCGAGTGATCGGTAGATCGTAGATGTTCGTGCATTTATAGGAAATTTATGTGGCGAAAAAGACGCGGAATATCAATTAGACTTACAAAACTATACAAAATGGACAAAGTAAAATATGCGTTGTTATATGTAGAGCTTGAAATAACTTCCTATGCAAATCTCCCTGTTTCAGTGCCGTTTATAAATACCTGAATTTTCACGAATGAATCCGTAGCCTAATAATGAGGTGATGTATTTGTATATATTTGGAAATGTACATCGGAGTTCATTAAGGAAAAACTCGAACTAAGATCACGCCAAAGAAACGGTTATTATCTATATCTTTCTCTTATTTTTATTTTTCCTTCTCACGCGCGTATATAAGATCCACTCTATTGTTAATACGGTAAACTAAAACATGTAAAATATTAATTTAATATCTAAGCTTGTTATGGGCGAAAGCGTAACACAAGAATAATAAATATAAATATATATATATATATATTATTAATATATATACCATATTTCATTATATATATTATGTTTTATTATATATTGTTTTCTTTATTATTATATATTTCTATTATTTTCATTATTTTGTTTTTATTATATATATATTCGATTCTCTTAACCCTTTCAGTACTATCGATGCCTATAGGTGCTCAAGAAATTCGCACGTAGCGGTTATTGATGACTTCTACCGATTAATTTTGTCAATTCAAAACACTATTGGCATTCTGAGATACTTGAAATTCCTTGTCATCTGAATATTGTCTTCTTAAGCTTCTAATGGCGGCACAAGGCCCCAAAGCTTTGCTGTTCCGAGGCTTTAGCCTATACCAGCGATGGAAGGGTGCGTATCACCACTTTCAAGGGTCACGTCCGTAGATGTTATGGACGGCGGGCTTGGGAAAAGCCCTCCTTCACCGCTGAAGGATCATCAGAAGGGTAAATTGTCATCTGAATAGTAGGAAAGAACTGGAAGTTCTATGAATTTAATGCAATGCAATTCAATATTTTGACGACTTCTGCGTATTCTATGATTACAATCCGCCGCCGTAGCGAAATGGTTTAATTCTCACTCTAAATGAAGGAAAAACGAGATTGCGTAGTATAATATTTCTATGACCGCAAGATCCAGTCGTCGTGTTTCGCCTATAAGTCGACACGTAGTTTGATTTGGTCCCGTGGCGATCGAAATCGCATTAAAATTAGCAATCGTACCCCAATGATTAATTCATGTCCCCCATATCTTTCGACAGAAGGAAAGGACTTTGAAACCGCACGTGTGTACCGATGAGTTGGCAGGCCGGCAGTTCGCGTTATATTACAGTTGCTGGACGCATAGTGTACAGGATGTTCGAAAATAGACGGGGTACAACAATATCGGACGATTGTTGCAAGAGAAATATAAATGGAAATCGTAGAGAATCCCGTTTTGAAATAATCTTGCAAAATATTTGCAATGTTTAAATATAAACCGAATAGGAGGAGGGTAGATGATGTACTATGTATCACGTCTGCATACGAAATGCTACGGACCTCCAATGATAGCGTATCGCGTGTACATTTTCTTTTTTTATATCTATTTCTTTATACTTGCAACTCATGGGTCATTTGTGCCCATAATTATGAAAATAGTCTAAGTCGTATATTTTCATGTTTCTAGATATAGACCACTTTCGTAATTAACGTTAAATGAATTCCATATAACGTTGAAAGAACAAGCACTATCCAACGTTTCATTATTCACAATATCGTAAAACGTGCATTGAATTAATTTAGTTTAAAGTAACGCGATGCGAAGTAACTGATAAATTCATTTTTCTTTTAAATTTTGACTTAGACCACTTTCATAATTACGGGTACGTTTAGCGAATGAGATAAATGCGGATTTGACGAGCGAAAAGGTTCCGTCAATTAGCGGACCTTCAGATTGGTATTGTTAGTGTAAATTGTCACTCAATGCATAAGTCTTGAGAGTTTAGTTCTTCTCAGTCTTCGCCGATGCGCTCGGATGATTTTGTAGCCTATTTTTTCGCGCGACGTCGCTGGTTTCTTCGCAATTCGCTGGACCCATTTCACGTTCAAGTTCTTGTGCGGATTCTCGTTTTTGTAGATTTCGCGTATCTCTTTGTTCCGAAATCGTCGAATTATGCCTGTATTGGATTTCTTTGCACAGTCTCGTCATGTGTACATGCAACAGCAATTTGGACGACTCGAATCTTCGAGATTTGAGAGCAAAGGAAAACGAGTCCAACTGTTACAAGTCAAAGTTCGAACTTGGAGAGTTCTCGATTTAAATCGTGGCCTAGAATTTGCAAACTCTGCTCTCTTTGCGAACGAAACTAAACTAATTCTCCTCCAATCGTTACCAATAGGTGTTTATCAATGATTATTAATCGCAATCTTTTGTAGCTCCTTACCACGTTTAATTGCAAAGTTTTCAATTGCTGTAATATGTTTGATCTCTACCGACACTTCAGACACTGACATTGTAGAGTTTGTAAGACCGTAAAGAATAAGGTGTCCGTTTCAAAATACGCATATAAAGGGGCTTTAATAGATTATGCTGCGCGTAACTTGCAGTCGTCGCGCCGCGAGGATTTATTCGAGTCACGAACTTAGGTTTCACGATATAAGCAGCATCGTTTCCAACTAAACTTCGTATTACGGTAGTGCCTGCCATATTTAATTTAATAAGTCGACACAATTGTTCGTTCAATTATGATTGTATAGAATAATCATTGTACAACGATTTTCATTATTTACTCAGCACACGTGGATAGCAAAAAACATTGCAAACAATCAAATTAGCGATGAGTATTCGTAAAATTTGTGCTTCATACGATACGGAAGCAATGATCAATTAATACGAGCCCACGTAGGTAATAAAATAATTGTAGGGCAAAAGGTTAATTCGGTACGGAAGGTTCTTTACTCTGCTTCCAATTCGGTTCTATCCATCCACTCTTTTCTTCTTTTTGCCTCTGGCTATTTCTGTATCGATGTATATACATACCTTACCGAAGTACGCGTACGTACATATTTGTTGTACGCTAACAAAGCTTTTCATTTACCTAACACACATTAGAATTTAATACAAGGCGTGAAACTCTTGTTTCAACTGACTGGTACACGTCAAAGTCTTTTTAAACGGAGAAATTTGCGTCATTAATGGCGGTGCATGAACCAGGAACCCGCATAAACTACACCGTGACGAATCCCTCACTGTATTTCTTTCTTGTTCTTACTTCTTTTTTCTTTTTTCTTTTGTAATTAATTACGCGTTCGATTTACGGTACTACGCGTCGCCGGAAGTGAGAATTCTAATGACTCCGTTTTGCGCGCGTGTCTCTCTATTCCCATTTAACAAGAGTGTCGCGTCACACGAAACGTTACGCGGTAAACGTTTCTTTTCCGCACTAGTATAATTCAGAACGCGCTAAATTATATAATATATAACGTAATAATAATTCGAACGCGTAACTCGTTAACGGGGGATGACGAGTTAACTCGTCTTATGGATTACCAATGTTTTCGACGTAGTAATTCACTTTCGAACAAATCCCTTATCTTCTGAGGCATCTTTATATCTATACGAAACACGCCGTATTTTATATTTGTGTTTGCAGCAATTCAAATTTCCCCCAATCAATATTAATTTATAGTTCCGTGTGCACGAAGAGGATTTTGACTAAGAAATTACTCATTGTCAGATAACGAAGTTAATGGTATCCGATAATTTATAGGCTGGTCATTCTCATTGTCAGATGTTATTTCAAGTGTTAGATACAGGGAAAAATTCTTGCGATTTTACATTGGGAACATTTAACGAACTTCCATTGATAAGAAAAGTACAAGATAGGTAAAAGGATACACGGAATTTTGATCGTGTCAGCACTGTTATATCATTACTGCGAAATACTACAATATCGTTGAGTTCACGTAGAACAGGAAAACCGCATAATTATTATCGGTATGTGTAGTTTTAGATAATCAGGAGATGCTCGAATTTCAGAAACGTAAAATTCAAGAGTGCTTAATCTTGTTTAAAATATTATCACCAGTCCATTAAAAAGTTTTGTTTAAATACCAACAATTTTAATAAGCAATTATGCGCAACGCTATACCGTAGCATATTATTCGTTTCTTCAAGATAAATTTCTAAAGCGACTTTAACGTCGCTTCTTTGACTCAGATTGAATTGGTTCTCTGGTAAACCCTTTCACCGCAGCCGCTAAATGCAGAATAAACTTTTTTATTTTCAAGGAAAGCAGGTTCGAAAATTCGTAGAATATTTACGCGTATAGCAACCGAAATTTGTCACAATATGCTATCCATTCCAATGGCGTATAAATTAATTAAATTACCTGAAAAACGTGCATCTTGATTACTTTCCTCTTCTTTTTTTAATCGCGTACACATTGCATATGCCGCCGCAGTGAAAAAATTAATTTAAAGATCCGCACACACAAGGGAGGAATCAATTACTTTTCTCCGCTTTTCAAATTTTCTACGTCGATGCAACGTTTCATATGCTCCAACGCATCGATGCTGTTCAAAACCAAAAAAGGAAAGAAAAATACATCAGGCGATTTAAAGACGCATTTAGGTTACGTAAATATCCGAACATAAAAGGGGGCTTTTTAGTTTCATTATCTGCGAACTTTTTCATTTACTTCTTCCTCGGTGTAATATTTTAGACGTTGGACATATATGTATGCGTCGGATGTTTTTTGCTCCCGAGTCCCGGAGAAATTCACGCGGAATACACACAATCAACGTGACTATAGGAAAAGATGTTTAGTCATCGTGAGGTGGTATCTGAATGATGAACTGATTTCCCCTCAGACATCCAGCTCATAATAATTACAAGTCAGCATATTCCAAGAAAGAAGAGAGAAAAAAAGAAAAAAGAACTTTACTATCGATGACGTGCTTAAATTGTTGCATGAAAGGATGTGGTTAATGATGGGATCGGTGCGCGGATCGCGTCGTTTAATTGAATGAATTACAAAGTAGAATCGCGTACGAGTTGGAAAATAACGTTATGTTTGAGTGGAGCGGAGTTCCCCTTTATTTGAACTAACAGGGAAATGTGATTGTTCCGGTGAAGGAAATACGGGTTCCAACCGACAGGACTAGATTTGACTTTCAGATATCTCGGAATGCTATCAGGGATAAATTTAGAAATCTACAAGTAGATAATCGAAAAATGCACACGCCGTCGCTCGAAATTGTTCAGCATCCTTCGCTTTAGGGATAAAATATTTCAAGCATCGCCATCAAAATATTTAAAACATTGTCATGCGTATGCGCTTTATTAGAAGAACTTCATTTGCATGTTACAAGAATATTATAAATATGATTTGGAATATTTAAAGTATTGTCATTAGGATATTTAAAAAATATTGTCGTGCATATGCAGTTTTGTTAGAGGCACTTCGTTCGTATATAAAAGAAATATTATAAATAACAATTTTGCTGCCGAATTTTTATCACGCATCATTAAAGAACACGGCAATTGTTTTTGTATGAAAGATGGTTTCGCTTTAAGCGTATTTTCATTTTTATTCTTCGAATTCGGTAAACACGAATGTCGAGAAGTGTTCGCAATAATTTTCTCGCCCATGGTAATTCAAGTCTTATATTTCCTCGTTATAATTGCAATCTTCGTTTCTTTCATAATTAACGCGCGCAATTTAGTCCGAGATGCATATCTGTCACGCCTAATTTACGGTATTATTCTGCGCCTTTTTTTTTTTTTTTTTCAAGTCAGTAATTTTCCCATACCGTGTTTCTCTCGCTAATTATGTAAATGGTTGCAGTTTCCAGTGATTGTAATTCTCTTTAATCGTATCACTTATGTATGTGTAAGTTCCTTAATCGTTTATTATTTGGTTCCGAGTATCGAATGCTGATGGCATCGCGATCATCACACGATGTGCATATTAAATGGCATCCACACGTATCAATACATATAATGTAACACGTTGGTATCGGCCGCTTAATTATTCACCATTTAGCTTCTATAGTTAGCACTTCGCATTTCCGTGCCAGAGCCGTCACGATACCATGTGAACGGTTACCTGCTACACCGTTACCTTTATATTCTATATCGTATGTACATATAATGCATATTATCTCCGTTACCACTACAATATATTATAATATTACATTTGAACTCTGTAACCATATTTTTCCCGCGCGTGGATTCTATAAGTTAGCCTGTGTTATTTTATGTTTACGCCATTACGGTACATCGTTTGAGGATCGTATCGTCGGATATGCTCGCAATTTTTACGTATGTACATACATATGTATATTACTATCTCCGTTACTACAATATACACTTACTGACAAAAGTTAAGAAACAAAGTAATTCCATATTTTTGTGTACTCTTTATTTTTTGAGGTATACAGATTAGAATTAAAAATAGGATAAATTATTGTTTATTGGCATATGTAATGTTACCTTTTTATGTTTGTTTTTTATTCTGAGCTATTGCGTTCGAAAGACGAAGAATATACAGAACGTTGCAAATGATGACTTTGTTTTTTAATTATTGTCAGTAAGTGTATTATAATATTACATTTGAACTCTGTAACCATATTTTTCCCGCGCGTAGTTTCTATAGTTAGCCTGTGATTTTTTATGTTTACGCCATAACGATGGAAGATTTAGGGATCGTATCGTGGAATATGCTCGCAATTTTCCTTATCGAATATAAATAAAATGAATTTGTTTTCCTCGAAGTAATTTGAATGATTTGTAGTAAATTCAGAGTAATATGCACAATTTAGACGATGCATTTATCACGTCGTCATATCGTTCTTTCTTGTCAACTAAAACTTTTGTATTCTTGTTTGAAATTTGTCACAATTACTATTGTGATTTCAAATCCATTGGAATTCCAAGATAATGTTATCGTAGATCACTAAGTTCTTTAACTATCGTTTAAGAACGATTTGAAGAGTACGAATGGCGTTTGAAATGTGGAATATGATTAGCCTTGGGATAAGTGTCCCACTAATTGGAAATATTTGCTCCCTCGAAACCAATAACATTCCTCTCAAGAGACTTTATCAATAACAATGGAAATATTTAGGGCGATCAAGCTATAGTAACATCGAGTCGCGGTTAAAGTCAACTGGAATGATTTTGTTTCGCACAAAAGTTGCTTAATCCCCCCCTTGCCTTGCGAATACTTCAAACATTATTCGCCGAGATGTTGACTATTTTTTACTATAACACTATGTGAAAAATGCAAAACGCTAAAATATTGTACGTATGTGATTCGTACTTGCAAGTAATCCTCAATCTCGCAATCTTACAAATAAAAATAAAATAAACTGAAGTTTATTAAAAAGTACGGTATGTTTTGATTGTCGTTTGTCCGTAGGCTAAACCACGAGTGCGACACTAGCTGTTATAAGCCAAAGAGTTAATAGAAGCGAGGAGTTGGTAGTGCATGCACATGAATACTTCTTTCAAACGCCGTATGTAACACTCCAATAATAGAATAATGCATTGACTGTTGGATAGGTCATCGGAGTATAACGATAACGTTAAGAAGAATTTTCATTCAATATACTACAACTGCATTCCTGGGTTGAATACACGATGTGACAGAAAAATAATAATCATCGACGAAGCATAGGATAGATTATACATTTTTATATTGTAGAATCATCCGGTTACCATTTTAATGCCACGTCCTGCAAACGTTAATAATTTAGACTAGAATAAAAGGTAAACTCTTGCCGTACCATTCTTTGATCATCAATTCATAGCACGTAAGTTATATTCATTAGCTTCTTACAATATATTCAAAGTATTCAGTTGTTATATGTATCTTTTAATTGGTGATTTTCAATCTTACGAACTGAAACTGAAAATCAAGTTAATATTTAACTTTGTCGCAAGTAGAGTTGCTTTTTACCGAACCAACGCCATTATTGGTGTCACGAGTATGACTCGTTATTGTATGTGAAGGGGTGAAAACGATGGGAATAATAAATAAATATTGCGCGACGCACGTGTCTCTTCTTCGACATACAGTTACTCACAAAATTGAGCGTACACTCAATTGTAATCCACAAATTGTGTAATTCGTGTAATCCACAGAAATTGAAACCCAAAATGATCAATTATACGTTTACGAATGGAGAATATTTGAAAATGAAATTACAAGAAGATGGCGGGCAATATTTCGCCTTCTTTATACAAAATTAATTAATTTTATGCCACGAGGATTAACGGTGGTTAACGAAATAGTAATCTACATATTATCATATCTCTAGAACAGTGAAAATATCGATGAGTACGTCCACGTTTGTGTCAGCGAAAAAGTTATACCTTTACGTTTTCTATTAAGTACGTATAAATTATTTATTTTCGTTCAGGAATCTTGTACGCACTGTCCGTTGAAATATGCGAATGAAATACATGTATATTGTGTGTTCCTACTTTTCAATACGCGCGTGTATATTCACATTTTAGCTATCTTTCATTGTCAACATAGTTGTACGCTCAATTTTGCGAACAACTGTACATACGTGATGTGTAAAATCCAGGTGTACACTAATGTGGATAGAAGTATATCTTTATACGCGTTTCGCGTCTATCATTTAATGCTCTGTAACCAGAATTTCATTTACTTTTACGATGGCATTATAGAAGGTTAACTTTGCCAACTTTGACGGTCGAATTGAATATAATTCTTAAACGAACCATTCTAAATCGTAAGAGGTGTAAAAGAAAAACCTTTGCTTTTTTTGCACGACTAGAATTTTAGTTTGAAATTTTGATTATTGATGTTTCCTATAAATGAGTGGTCTATCCTGTCCTTAGTCAATGGTAATACGCACACATACCGTGACTCAATGAAAAATAACTATTTGCAGTCGTACTATATCTTCTATAAGTTTCTTGAAAATATTCCGATTAGGGAATGACTTATTGTTAGCGAAGGGGTTAAACACATCTCTAAACTTTTATATCTAGTGATTACATTTCGTTAAATAAGGAGGGTAACGCAATGTTTCGAGTTGAAGGCACGCGAATAAGAATAGGAATTTCCCATTATTATTATCAATTTTTTGTCGTTTCAAAACTGTAGAAAAATTGGAAAAAGTAATGCTTCGGTAGAATATTTTGAAAAGTACAGTCATTTTTCGCGTTACACATTGTACGTATAATAATCCTGAAGAATTGATCGTTTTATTCCACGAATTTCCCCATTTCTTTTTCCTTCGTTTATTTCTGCTTCAATAATACGCCTTGGTTTCGGTATCGTTTTTCCTTATTGTTTGATAAGATCTGCCGCTTCGTGTTTCACGATGCTCTCACATCGGTTTAAAAGAATTCGTAGGAATACATTTTCCAAGCGGAAGAAAAAGATTCCGTATCGAAAACGGATTCGGTTTCTGTTGTGTGTTGGCCAGTGGAAAAGTTCGTCCCGAAGGTTGCCTCTCCTCTTGATTCACATTGTCACGAATGACGGTCGGAAATCATATTTCTCTTATCTGCTCGATTGTGTTTCATCGTGTAGAACGCAATCGGCGCGCGAACGCGACATCCTTGACGATTTTGCAAATTTCACCGGATCCCTACGTCACGAGAAATTCTTTGCGTCCGACGTTCTTGAGGCGGACACTCGATCGAGTCGTTAATTAGAGCCAAAAAATATTTATGGTATGCTCGGTCAACTATGGGGAAACGTTTATCGTCGTTGTGTTTCGTTTATTCTTGCTTATCGTGTCCCATTCGGTCGGTTAACTAACGATACTGGATTTGTCCTTACCAAATATATTCAAGGAGGAACGCTCACTTTACGAGACATTTGTAATAATGATTACTACATTGCGAACTTTTACGCGAAGACCTCAAAGATAGCCTGAATGTTTTACCTGTAATTAAATAAATCGAACGCGATAATAGGGTGCGCGTATAGCGCATGCGTTTTATATTTCTCTCGGTACAAGCGAACAAAAATATAATAAAAGTTGCGGTTGCAAGGTTAATCGACCACCAACGGAGGAACGAAATTGGGTAGATGTACCCACGTACTGCCACGTTAAGGTTCGAGCGTAACTCTTTTCCCTATATCTCAAGTTTTACGAAAAAGTGACGTATCGTTGATAAATGTATTTTGTTTTCCTTTGAAATTCTAACAAATCAATCTTAATAGACAGATGTTGAGAGACGATCGTCGTGAGTCTCAGTTCAACGATATATAAAAATATTCGAAAGTATTACATTAGTCACATTGATGTTTCGAACTGGGCGAGTTGATTAAAATTTTGGTTCCGTGCCAGACAGCCGACTTTATGCAATATAACGTGTTCTCGTAGCATGGAAACTTGAATCCCAGATAAGATTTCGGTATACTTGAAGATACTTTGCACACATCAGATAATAATGCAATAAATCATCCGCGGGGCCACTTTGCATTTCGTATTCTATATTTGGAGAACGTCTATATTTAGCAAGCACCTATATGCATTTACCATTTCTATATGCACTAAACGTTTCAACCGTCAGCTTTCCTTCGCCTCAAATTTATTCCAATATTTTTGCTTCTACTATTTTGTCATTGACTAAGGACAGGATAAACCACTTATCCAATGCTTTGCTTTGTCACCTGGATTTGGGGCTCATTTCATTTTTACCTTTTCGATTGTCTAAAATGTATAACCTTTACGTTTGCTCTTACATTTTGTATATTAAAATACTTTAGACGTGTTTACATTCTTTGTCGGATAACAAAACGAAAGATATTCTTCCGAAAAGTCTGAATTTTTAGGTTATCGGTATTTTAGAGCACGTGACACGAAGTCCCATAAGATGATCGGTCTATCCTGTACTTCCTCTGTAATTTTGTCCCTCATTCACTGACGGTAATTTAGTTCCATTATAATGCGATCGCCAATGACTAATATTATTATTATTATACATAAACCTTGCCTCTCGGCTTAGGATTACTCCGGTTTACTTTTCTCTCTTAGATCATACATACTCCTCCCTAAATTTCATGTTTCACAATAGATAATATACTAATCGAATTGAAATTCGACCGAAAGTGCGAACGCTCTCGTTAACCCCTTTGCTTACGAATTTTTCGAAGCGTATTCACTGGAATTTTGACTACTTTTTATTGCAACACTATATCGAACGCAAAGCACTAAAATATTATACATAATTCGTACCTAGTGATCTTCGATCTCTCAATCCTGCAAATCGAAATGAAGTGAATTAAAATTTATTATAAAATACAGCGTGTTTTTATTGTAATTGGTCCATAGACTAAAACACGAGTGTAGCTCGTTGTTGTAAGCCAAAGGGTTAATCCATTTGAAAAGGAAAAAATTGAAGGCAAGCGTTCGTTCTGTCTTTCGCGGAATTCGTTGCAAGAAAAATAATTGTTTAAAGAAAGAAAAAACTGCTACGACGTACCGTACAACTCGATATATGAGTTTCAAACAATATACAAGCGCATCCCCATATTTTGACAACCTCGTATCGTTTGTGCATACTTAAAAGCAAATGGTTTTATTTCCTTTTCTCCGGCTTTTTTTTAAGGCTAAATTCCTAACGATATTTATAAGAGTACTAATATTTTTCGAAATCTTAGTCCGCCGTGTTTGCTTCTTCTTATTCGAGAAGCATCAGTGTCAAGGCGAAACAGCACGTTTTAAATCTGACGTTACTTTAAAAAGAGAAGCTTGCGTGTATACTCATTGGGATCTGTGAAAAAAATACTATACCAGGTTACGAATTGTTAATCGTCAGTTCGATAAATAATTAGTATGAGACTTGATTAATACGAGTTTGGCTACAGCAGGTACTAAATTCGATTACGTTGATTATTATTCATCTTTTCAAAGGCTCGCATTAGAATAATACCTCCTTAACCATAAATCTTCGATTTGTAATATTACCTTACATCTAATTATCACGAAACAGGAAATATAACGTAAATTATTCTACGCAGTACGATTTAGGCTTAGGCAATTTTCTCCTCAGTCAATATGTTGTTTCGTTTTATTTTATTTATTTCAATAATAGGTTTGAAGAAAAAAGTTTCTGGATTTTAGCGCGATAAAAAGATACTTCAATCCTGTCTGTAAAAAGTAGTACATATGTACTTACGTATACCGCATGAATCACGAAAATAACGTCATGAAAAAATGGAAGTCTACCAAAGTACACACATTACTTTTGTTGCTACCTTTTCTATTTATACTGAAAAGAAGTACACTGTAGCCCGTTTCATTTATAAATACCACCTTGGGGCCTGCGCGTACGCAAACGTGAACTAGATTTTTACACAAATGTTGGCCGAAAATTTACGAGAATTATCATTTCGCCGCGGCCTTATCGATTCAGAGCAAACAGCAAGGAATTGTATTTTCTTAATGAGTCGGGCCGGCTGCTGACTGCTCCTGCCTAGCGCTAACTCTTCCAAACATACTCGCTTCGACTAAATAAATTACTCAAAGTATCTTCGCCCAAACGTACATACACCGAGTGCAATTTAAACGTTACTTTTCGTTCCAGTTTTCCCGTCTAGCATCGTAAATATTTACCGTAAGACGGATAGCTTGTTTCTCGCCATTTGCTAAATCCCGATCGTTCCAAACGCTTTTTGGCTACTTTTTACTTTTTGGTCTGTAGCATTATGTAACCACATCGGCGAAGCTTAACACTTTACCGTCCGGAGACATAAAAATATTTTTTTTCTTTTTGACTGCTCGTAAAATGCCGGGGACATATAAATAGAGTTTTACACATTGTGCATTAAATGCCGGCGACCTATAAATATGTGATATTACAACATAATGCGATATAAACGAAAATAAAGACGTTACATCGAAAGTACGTACATCGAAAATGCCTAGCAAACAGAACGTAATCGAATAATAAAATAGCAATTCCAATATTACGATACAAAGGCAAGATTAAAGTTCAAATTAAATATCACCGTCAGTATTATCCATTTTTTTTTGTCGAATCTACACCGTAATTCATGGAACGAGCGTGTCTCGTTATTGTAGTGCAAGGAGTTAATTTCACAAGCTACTGAATTCGTGTTTCCGATTTCAATCCCGAATATAATTTCGCGTCTGAAGATATCTCTTTCAAATAAACGTCGACCAATATCGCGTTCTAGTCGAAGTGTAAGAATTTGTTCAACGTCGTGTCTCTACGTCAATGATTAGTTTGCCGAGAGTTTAGAGTAGTCGGGGAAAATTTACGATGGCAACTGTGCGAACGTACATACAAAAGGTGTGAAACACATCTGTTGCTCGTTATTTGTTAATAATTCATTTTTATATTAAGCGGATAGACAAGTGGAAGACAGTGAGCATTGCTTGCAAAGCTGTTCCGTCGTAATAAATTAGTATGCGTTCAACGAAAATTTTTCATGCATGTCGAATTAGTAAAGTGGAGTTCATCGATCGTTGATTGCTCCTTTTTAACGCTAGAACTCGAGTAGATGTTTCCCTATAACGGACACTTTAATTCGTTTATTTAATAGCGAAGCATGGAGACTAACAAAATTTCAATACCAGATTTAGACTTTATTTTTATATGCATTGTATAACAACACATGGAAATCGCGTATATGTTTATATTTAATATTTAAAACGAAACATTAGGAGTTGAATATGTCGTTTTGGGCATAAAAACGTGATTTAATATGTACCGTAAGTAGAAAGTATGGAACGTTTTTCTAATACAGTAAAGGCGATGATTGTTACGATTTCGCTTCTGTTTGTCGTACAAACTGACGTGCTAATATATATAAAGATCATTTCCATTTAACTGACAACTTTTCAAGTGACAGTACATAGGACGTACAGGGCCTTGTTATATACATATATTCAATGACGTAGTACGTAACACATCGTATTTAACATACAAAAAAAATCATCACAAATAAAAGAGACGTTAACAAACGTTGTGCTGTAAACCGGAACGATTCGCAAGTTAAACAACATCTAAAATAATTAAATGAAGTTGCTTAAAGCGGTAGGCTTAAAGTGGCAGTAATCGCGACGCTTACCCTACTTGTTCCAATTTTTCGCATAAATTTCCACTCTTCTATGATCGCATAATTAATTTCGTTAATAAATATGCGCGAGTCTTGTCTGGACAGTTATATACACGTACCATTCGTCCACTACAAGAAAGCGTGCAAGTATTTACATTTCCGTTCTAATTACAATGTACTAGCCTCCCTACAAGCACACGCCGTGTTCACTATGAACCGAACACGTTAAAGATCGACAGTGGTTTAATAACAAAGACGGCGCGTGGCGATAGGGAAACGATAGTAAACCATATCCACACGGAGGATGCGAAGACCTAGTCTGCCTTCTTTTCGTGGACGGATAGGTACAGGGTATCGTATTTAACGCGTCTACTCAAAATAACTCCATTGCTTTCGGTAATACGTAAAAAAAACCTAGTTAAGGAAGGAGTTATGGTTAACGAGCTATTTATGTCACGGTCGCGTTCTACGAGATTTTCAGGTCACAAATCTTTCTTCCGACGATGAATGAAATTTTTTTCTGCCCCAGACTACATGTGACCTTTTTTTTCTTCTTTCTTTTTGTTAAACCTCTTCGGTTCTTTTGTTCGAGGCGGAAGGATACAAAGGATAAATATTTTCAGCAAGTTCGCCGAAGGTAATTGGTTTTTGCAACAGCACTCACGACATTAATACGCCGAAAATGGCGTTCGTTCTTCTTTTTTTTTTTTTATTCGATTCTTTTTATACGCTCGTTTCTGAAGCGGCGATAAAAATACGTCTGACTTGCTGCTACGAAGCTAACTTTAAAAGTACGTCTTGAGTTGCGCTGATTTTTAGGTATTCCGAACGTTCCGAGATAAAAAGACGCTTTTCTACAAAGAGAGAGAAGAGTCTTCCCTGTCTGCTTTTTTTTACGCGTCTCGACCCCTTTCCAAAATTAAGCTCCTAATTTTTAAATTTAACCCTCTGCAACCGGTATTTTTACATACAGCGGCTGGTCAACTTTATTATTTTCTTGCAACAATATTAGTTTCTGCTTTAGACTTCGATCTAAATTGTCCAATCTTTGTTATCAAAATTGTTCGCTTTATATCCTGCCTTTTGCTTAAAAAAGTGAAAAGCTTTGCGCGTCCGTAATTTTGGTAAAAGCGAAACGAAACTTAAGCGAATCTAATTGGATTTGAGAAGAAAGAACTAATAATTATATAATACCTACCGTCTGTGCAATAATGGAGCGAAAAAAAGAATGTTGCGATCTAATTAAAAGATACGATCTCTTCGTTGGGTATTTGCGAATGAAATATCGGTTCTTTCTAGTGTTGTAACCGCGATTAAATCGTATTTAACGACTTAAGCTACAAGATCGTTTCTTGTCGCGGCGTATAAATTAAGATGATCCACAGAGCAAGCGCTTGTCATCATTGTTTATAACCTTCGTATATTCCGTGAGAATAGAAGATGAATGTGTGGGATGGTCCAAATTTTTCGAAACAAACTTCCCAAGTTTTCGTTGAATTCATGTTGCTCTATTTTAATCCCTTGTATTTTTTTTCCTTTACTTGTATACATAGCATCTCCCGTTCACTTTACCGCGTTTCACGGCAAACTTACGGATTGCTGGTTGAAAGAAAATTTGATCGTTCGGTAAAAACAAATTTGCAAGTCCATTAACACTAGAACTACCAAAGCAGTCGAAACGACTGGTTAGAAATTTACCACGAAAATTATATCGATTTGCAACGGTACATTTTTTTAGGATAATCGGTGCTATTAGTACAAAATATAAATGAAGCTTTATTTCACAATACTTCAATCGCATGGGTTTTGCAAAAGTCCACCATTTTTCTTTCTATGGTACAAATAAATGTGCTTTAATCGTCGGTAGTTTCTAGTGTTAAAAACTAGCGGATTACTTTTCTCGGTACGACTAATATTTTCTAAAAATACGCAACGCATGTGATCCTTATTGGTTTAACTCGCCAGTGGAAGAAAATAATTAACACAACGAGTAGTAAAGTATCGCAAATACGATTCACGTGGTGGCTGTTTCGCTCACGTGAACAGTTGAAACGCTGAACGCTGAAAGCTATCGTCACCGTGTTTTACGTTCGCGTTTCGCGTGACATCTGTTTCTCGAATCCACGTACATTGCACATATTAGTCCCGTGTGTTTCTCGCACGCGGTGGTAGACTTTACTACGCGCGGATCTCTTCGAGCACCTAACCGACTTCGCTGCTTTACTTTTCAGCTATATTTAGAGGTACGCGGTCCCGCGTAGCTTTTGCGCGGCAGAGGCAATAAAAGTGATCGCGACCGGGCAAGATTTGCCGACTCTAATCTTACGGCTTATACGCGTACGCGTACACGCGCGCCGCAGTCGAACGGGCACTCGCAATTTTATGAAACCGCGTGTGCCACTTGTTCGGTCGTCGTAAAACGAATTCTGTCGAAGTATTGTAGTTCTTCGTAGGCATGCAGTTTGCACGCGCTTAAAAATATTTGCCCCTAGGCGCCGGAAAGTCTAGCTTTATGATGCGTCAGCAGCGATGCGATTTGAATCACTTCGAATCTGATTCGAAGCCTTAAAACTCTTGAAAGTCTTCATTTTCTCTTGGAAGTCTTGAAAGTCTTGACCGTCTCGGAAGTCTTGATGAAAGTCTTTATATTTCTTGCATGTCAATTGTGGCGATCGTCGGAGTCGCTAAGCCGAACGGTGAGCCACCGATCGATACACTATCTTTTCACGCGCGGGCAGAGCGGTTTTAGATCAAGTAGCTTTTTTTTTGTGGCGCATTGTGCCCTGGCGTGATAAGTCCCCACCTAACCGTGGCGTAGCCCTTAAGTTTTAGGGATGCGTAGGGAAGAGGATACGAAACGGAGACGAAGACGGAAAATCGAGTCAGTCGATCCCGAAGCGAGCACGTGACAACAGCGAGCGACGATCGATAAAGTTTGTCACATCTCTCACCTCCTTTCCCACATCAATAATATTATTTAAAATAATCAAAATACTTACGAGTTGGTGAATAGAATGTCACTGGAACAGTCAAGATTATCAAGAGTACCGAGACTTTCAAGACTGTCAAGACTTCAAGATTTTCAAGATTTTCAAGATTTTCAAGATTTTCACGATTTTCAAGACTTATCAGACATGCAGTAATATCAAGACTATCAAGACTTTCAAGAAGTCTAAGTCTTCGAATCTTTACAGTCTTGAAAAATTCGAATCTGTTTGGAAATTCAGATTTGAACGTCCATTACTGTGCACGAGTAGCGAAATAGAATTTCAGGGGGATGTTTCGGTTACGTCTAACTAACCCTTTGAGAGGCGACTCTAAGTCATTAACACGAATCAGTTTTGAAGTCTCTCGACTGCAAAGGATTTAATCGTATTACGATAAAGCGAAACGTTTAATATCGAAGATAAACTGTACAAATTAAGTAGCACCTCTTTAAACTCGTATATTTACCATTTCTTTTCTGCGAGTCGTGTCGTTTCCCTAGGAAGATAAATATTCAAGTGCTGGCAAGAAAGAAAGAATAAAGTATCGTTTCCACGGCTTATTCGTTTGCCAAGATCTTTCATGTCAGATATCTCACAACATGTAAACAATACGTAAAGCTTAATCACTGAATTATGCGATGACTTTGAAAAGTTGGAAAGCGAGAGTAACCATCTTTCATCGTACTCGCTTCTTGTATTCCTTTACGCTTTTTCTTTTTCATATTCGGCAACTTTCTTCCCGAACTGCTTTTAAAATTACGCGCGGTGAAATTATATTCGAATAATTCTTTTTTTTTCTTTTTTTTTTAAAGGAACAATGCTTCTTCTTTCGTTCGTTTACTTTCGAATTGAATCTTTCTATTAGATAATTTCTAATTGGCGTGCACTTCAACGTCAATTTCTCACGTTGTAGCAAAGAAATGTTCGTTTCTATTAGTTAAAATTCTGCAGAACGTCCGGTTGATTGGATCGTCGATCGAATACGTAAATTAATTAATAATAGTTAGTCTTCGTAGAGAGCATTGGACTTAATTAAGATAATTAACTTTGTTCAATTTAAAAGCGATTTCTTCTTTTATATTTAGCATTCGCGGTTAATATTAAAAAATAAGGATACTCGTCGAACGATTTAAATAGAGATAAAAATTGCCCCGAAATTATTTTTCGGGTCGTAAACGCAGGAAACATTCGATAAAATTGTATTAGAATTGCAAGAATTCCTATCGTTATACTATTTTATTCGCAATAAAAAATGTCGAATGCAAGGACGCGAGAAGCGAAAAATAAACGTGAAAATGAAATGATTTTATTCTACAATGTAAAAGAGGGAAAATAAATCTGTGAGCTTGTAAAAAAAAAAAAAAACGTATAACTAGTTTCTTCAAATAATAGTGCTATAAAAAGAAAAGTGTTCCGCTTTAGTCTGTCGAATACAAAACGCAGGAACCGTAAAAAACGTTGAGAATAAAAGGCGATGCAAAACATTCAGCAAGAATAGGCTAATCGAAATGTAATTTTTTCCAATTTAATTGCACGTTCAGTTTTCAGCGTCCATTGTAAAGTGGTTCTTTCATTTTTTCGCGTCCCGGAAATATTATAAATTGTAATGGGTATCCGAATTCATATTAATGAACGTTAAATTCGAATATTCTTTTAACGATGCTCTATAAGCTGTAATTAATTCGACTAATACATTAAATGTGTATCGTTTTCCTTAAATGCTTTTGCAATTTGGACGAAATCATATTTTTAAGTTTATAATTCTTTGCACAAATACGCAACGTTAGAAAGACAGAGTTTAATCGGTTACACTTAATTCGAAAATAATTCATGAATCGAACGTTACACTGCAAATGTAAGAATTACTTTATTATTGTCGCGAATTCGTTTCTCGAGGGAAGGTAAAATTTTACGAAGCCGCTTCATTAGCGTAGCCTGTGACCGTTACCTAGATTCTCGCGGTTAACGAAAGGAAATAGCAATAAACGTATGATAAGAAGGAGGCAAGTAGCAGCAGCGAGGCAATTACAGGTTTTTAAAGTGCGTTGAAAAACCTTAAGCGTGACGTCAAGTGATATTGACACCATTTGGGCCACGTATATTTATTTTTACTGCCAAAACTTAACGCGTCCTCCCTCCTCGCTTCTCTTTCGTTTGTTGCTTCTGTCTCGATCGTGCTGTTCCTCGCCGATGTATAAATGCAATTTTAGGAAGGCGGCGAATATAACAAAGTCACCCCGTATTTGCGTCACAATTCTCCGCTTATCGTCGACAAATTAACAATATCGTCTCGTCTCAAATTAATACGCGTCCAACGTTGATAACTTGCTACATTTTATGGGCAATTTTTAGGGTAGATTTGCCACTTTAACACTGGAACCCATTGATTAAGAACAGGATAGACCACTCGTCCGATGCTTTCACTTTGTCACCCGATTGGGGGCTCACGAGCCCCCGAATTTGAATTTTCGAAAGCTCGGAAAGTGCACGCAGAGTGGAAAAATATATAATAAAGGGTTATCCAAAATAGACGATAGGAACACTTGCTTTCACTTTTTTTTCTTTCCCTTTCCGCTTTACCCTTTTCTAATCTGTTTTTTTATTTCTATTATCTTCCTTCGTTCTCGTTTCAATTTTTATCTTTTTCACCTCTATTTTACTAACAAACATAGCGTTTCACAGATATTCTCTTTCAACATCCTAAAGGTATTTTTGGATAACCGTTTATCAAAAGTAAAGCGCGTAGTGTTATATCTAAGGGAATATAATAGAAGAAGAAGAATTATAAACTTTATTTCGGCATCAGAACCGTGAAATGTGGACTTGGTGTACAAATTATCCTCTTTTCTCACTCACTCGTTCGTCTCACTCAGGGAATATAATATGTAATAATAATATATAGTATCTGAAAGAAATCTCTGTTAAAACAATAAACTAATTGTAAATGGAATATTAACGGGAAAATAGCGCTTCTATTTCGATAAAATAATTCTAGCAGTTCTGTGCGATAAACTCTAAAAGTTCAATTACCCATGTTACATATACGTTTTCAAGTAATTATTACCGTTGCGAAACGATTAAGCGCGTGGTACTGCATTAAGCAAATAGACGCTAATTTTCAATGTCAGTTTACTACAGCGAGACTTCGCGTATCCATATTAACGTTACACGATAATGCGAAAGAAATATTTTAAGTGCACGCTGTTGGCTAAAAATTTGTCAATCCGTATAATTAAAAAAATGATATTGCAAATATTAGTAGCAATTCTCTTTATTCTTACAGATTTTCGACGGGAAGTTTCTAGTGCGATACATTCATAAATACACTGAGTAACAAAAGTTACGAAATATGGTACGAATTTGCGAAGCTTCGCGTCGTCGCTTTCTTTTCAGATATATAGATTTGAATTGAAAGTAGAAGAACTTATTGTTTATCGATGTACGTAATACTATATTTTTATGCTACTGTAAATTCTAAGCTGTGAATCTTAGAAACGAAAGGATACGCAAAAATTCGTAAGCGACTACTTTGTTTCTTAACTTTTGTCAGTAAGTTTAATTATATATATTTATATAATTAATATATTTATATAATTAAACTTAATAATAAAACAAATTTAATTATATAATTAATATTAATAACTATATAAGTAATACTAACTTAATTATAATAAAACAAAGTTAATCTGAAAGTAATCTAAACTTAAACCGAGTTTAACTCGAAACATAATCACTTCAAACCTAATCTGAAGGTTTACGTTCTGTATAGATAATTTAATTTCTTTTGTCAGTAAGTGTACTGCATTTTTTTTTTATTATTCTTAGATTCCTTAGTTAGCAATGATACCAAATTTTTCACCGCATCTTTTCGAGCAAATAAGGCGTGCGATGTCGACGAAATTCCAATAGAGTCGGAATAATATTCGACCCTATAAAATCGCAATAAAGCTGGCGTGAAATAATAAAAAGACCGTTATAACGAATAAACGATCGCAAAGTTGAAGACGGATGTTGAGCGAAAGGAACGATGAACAGGATAATATTTGGCAAATAACATTCGTGCAAACACACTCGGAAACATTTATGGCAATCGGAATCAGAGCTGGAGAAAGTGAACTATTAAAAACGAAAAAAGAAATAATTCTGTGGAACTGTTCAGTTTAAGAGAAAATATACAACTTAACAGCTGAGAAAAGTTAGGAAAATATATTCGAAAGGGGGACATAAATTATATTGGAACGTACGTAATGTAACTAAAAACGACGGGGAAAGAACTTGACGAGTTCATGTGAAGCAGTCAAATAACATAAATTCACGAGGAACTTTAATGTTTAATAATTTTACCGGAAAACGTTCGTAGCGTTGAATATGCCACAAAGAAAATAATAAGACCGTAAATAATTAATGCTAATATTTATTATTATCAATCGTTCCATTATTTTTAACCCTTTTACTGCCATGGATGTAAATACATATACGCTTTCAAGCATTCAAAGCTGAACATTTTTTGTACGCAAAGTTTTGCTATCTCTCGCACCGTTACGAAGTTATTTGTAAAAAACCGAAGACCAAATGGCATTAAATAGAAGGACTGCGTTCCCCTGCTTTCCCAATTTAACGTGGTGCTTACCACGTCTTTTATTTTCTCTGTACCTTTGTAACAATGTAAGAGAGAGAGCAGAACTTTTCGTACAAAAAATGTTCACTTTTCAATGTTCTATCATCTTGGTGCAAAAAAAGTATCAAGCAAAGTAGCATTTAAAAAATGAAAACATGCTAACATTTTAGGGATCTGATTTCCAACCCTCAAAGGAATTTTCTACCGACATTTTTCTATATTTGTCTACCGGATTTTCATGCAGTCCATTCCGCTCTACGCCTGTGCGAACTTTCATTAAAATCACGCCTTCCGTGTTCAATAAATTTCATTGCGAGTGGTGTCCGAATATTAACCCTTTGCGGACGAGAAAAAAATAACTTAACAAATTTCCATTCAGTTATGAATTAATTACAGACATAACTTAATAATACTTAACCAATTTTTCGCCGAATTATTATCAAAAGTGCTTATTAGTATCACTAGTTTCTTATTATTATTATGTCGTTTCTATCAGTGTCTTTATATTAGTGTCACAAATTTCTTGTTTTGAAAAATCGACATTTACCCAGAAAATTCAGAGTTTCAGCGGCTATCTGCCGACACTCGTCCACAAAGGGTTAATTCGAGTAACTGTAGTTACCTAGAGTATCCAAATATTTCTACGTACATATGTACGTTGTATGCATCGCGACGTATCAAAATGCATCTGCAAACTTCTCCTTTCTCTAAGTAAACGCTCAATCGAGAATATCATACGGCATTTAGCTAAGATAATCGGCCATGTCTAATCCAATTAGATAATTGCCTAATTAATATTGCTCGCAGATTGGAGCATCGCGAATAGTTTGTATAAATCGAAAAGCCATTTCTCCATTACCATTTAATATTTGCCAAAAATGTACATTGTTTCTATATTAATAAACCCTAGCTTAATCTACGCTTTTAGTATTCGGTTTTGATGTGCCGGTAGCGAAAGGCTTAATATTACCGTATCATTTCAACTCTTTATTCTTACGGTATTAACTCTACTTACAGGATTTTCCCGTTCTTATTTGATACAGCAAAAATGCACTGCTTCATATTCGCCGCATTAAATTGTTTGAGTGAAAGATTATAGGAATACGTCCTGCCATAAATTATTCCGCAAAGCTTTGCAACGACGCGAGAAAAATCCCTGTATAAACCGGAAATCAAATACCGAAACAGTTTCACAAATTTCGTATGGATTTAGCAGATGTTCAATTTTAAAATTATCGTTCCCCTCTGAAATTGCGAGAATGCGACTTATCAAATTTTTTCCCCCGCCGTCTTCTTCCGAACGTTGTAGTAGCAAGTTGCGACAGCGGTGGTCTGATTGCACTTCCGTTTTGCGAAACGTACCACGGGAATAATGGGGCACGGAGTATAGAGTTCGCACTCGTGCGCTGCACGGATATTTTCGCAGCACGTGTCCACGGGAAAATCCGTTAAGTCTAAATATAAGACGATGGCAACACTTTACCGTAATATTATATGCAGGCCACGCGAACGATAATTTCAAGAAAAATCAAGAAGCACCATTTTGCCGGTATCTCCGATTCTTCTTTCGTTCGATTCTATATCGATTCCTAGCGCTTATCAAAAGTATCCGATTGTCCGGAAAGTTCGTGCCGCATTATACTTATATCGTATTTCGCAACGTCTTTTTTTTCACATATCCAACGATTAGATCTGAACGTACCTTAATTTAGCTGTTCGAGTTCAGCTTAAGGAAAGCTTTTGGGGTAACAGAATGCTTCTATTATTACTACGAAGCTGACTACAAAAATATAAACACGGTCGCGTAAAAGCTTGCATAAATTGGCTTTTGTTGAAGTAAACCTAATTGTAAGTCCAAATTTAGTATCAATATTTGTTTACTTACGATTATTCGTGCATTACTTTTCTATTTAATCAAATACGTAATTCTTTGCCCTATAAACTTTTCAAACACTATAGCTTGCAATATTAGCTAGGTATTACTTTAATACCGTGTCAACTATAAGACATTAGAATATTAGAATTAATTTGGACTCGGTAATCCCCTATCTTGCATATCGAAACAGAACGCGCAGCTGAAGCTAAACTTGAATATAGATACGGTGTGTCTTCGTTTTATTTAAGTTACAATACGCTTTACGAGTGTCGCTCGTCATTTTACGGCAAGGGGCTAATAGTAAGTAATAATATAGTATATATATATTTATTAATCTCAGCATTATAAGCCAGGAGATGGACTTGGTTAACATCTAGATTTATTACCTACTACTACATCTCACATACACACGTACACTCATACAATTATCGCTCGCATACCGTATATCAATTATAATTATTTATCGACTTAGTAAGTAATAATAATATAACAATAATCCTATATAAGATTTTCTATCCCACCTTTAAATCCGCTATCTCACGTGCAACGATCTAAACATCGTTACCATCATTCCTATCCGTTTTATAGTTTTGCATAATATTACGGCGGAAGTGTAAACACAGACGGTTACGCGTGCAGAATCTACGCGCGCCGTTGGTATCCCGAGATTTATGCGCTATATCTTCGGTGTGGAAAGGGAACGTTACAGTTCGAATTTAGTTCCCGCGTTCGACGAACATCATCTTTGTTCTTCTCTTGAGAGCTCTATTCTAAGCTGTGTGTAAAGTGGCTGTTGAAGGAAATACAGTGAAATAGTAAAATAAACAGGGGCATTAAAGTACTTACATACATTGTGATCATTGAAACAGAAGCTCTGACAAATTTATCGAAAGGCGAAAGATCTAAGAGTCGTTTAATGACGTACAACGATGTTTTAGCACAACGGTTTCGTTCTATGCCTTTGATATACAGGGTGTTACATCTAAATGAGATAATCCAACTGTCTTTTACGTTATATATTATTTCGAGAACAATTATTAGGCGTGCAGATTCATTCGGAGCCTCTTTCGCTTTAAACTCTTGGTATCCCTATCCATTCAAAATCGCTGCTTTACTAGTTTTCAAGCGATAAAGAAACTAAACAGGGCACGCGTAAATGCAGCTCGTTAGGTGCTAAGATAGAATAGATTAATGGTTAAGTGAATAAAAAAATGTGTATTGAAAACACGTGAAATGGAAGCCATGCGAAGCTTAATAGGCAACGATTAAATAAATAATATTAACCCTTTGCGAACGAGTGTCGCAAAGAACTGCACAAGTTTCCTTGACCTCTTGGACACGAGTCGAGTTTTGAAGCGAGAAATTTGAATCGATACCATTAATAGACGTTGCTGTTAATAGTTATGCAAGTATTCGTTAAGTATCGCCCACGAAATGTTAGCAATCAGGCTAAAACTATCGAATACTATTTTGCTCCGTCCGCAAAGGGTTAATACTATCTTTCGAGTGGCGAATTTGCTTCGTAAATATGAAAATGCTGAAAATGTTGAATATTAAAGCTGTACTTGATTTTTTTCTTTTTGTGAATAAATATTGAATTTTGCGAAATCCTAAAAACTCAAAATTAATTTGTACACCTAATACTTTGAAGCAGAGTTTTTGGGCATTATTCGAATCGGTTTCGAATAAGAATTTATCGGAGATAGTTGTTCGAAATAAATTCGGTTTAGTCAGGTATTTTATTCCCGGAATAATTATTTACCATCCGTAAGAAACTATTTTCTATTTATTCGAATAACGATGATTTATGTGAATAATTTTCTTTCATATCGTTGAAAAACTTGGCATTTTTGGCGAATATTAAATGGTAATGGAGAAATGGCTTTTCGATTTATACAAACAATATTAATTAGGCAATTATCTAGTTGGATTAAACATGGCCGATTATCTTAGTTAAATGCCGTATGATATTCTCGATTGAGCGTTTACTTAGAGAAAGGAGAAGGTTCGCAGATGCATTTTGATACGTCGCGATGCATACAACGTGCATATGTACATATTTTAAAATTTCGGTCCTTACGATTCCAAGGAAAACTAAACTGGTTTCTTACGCTTGGCTTGTATTCTTTGTGAATCATATTCGCGTGTAAGGAGGTTTTCGTATTGTTCAAGGTTCCTTTTCAGCGCGATCGAAATAGCGGCAAGTGAAATCCGACTTAAATAGAATAAAGTATATAAATAATCGCTAAATTTCATACCAGTTAGTTTCGCCCTTCCCCCCTCTTTAAACAAGTAAACGAGCACGAGTAAAGGCCCAGCTGCGAAATATTGCTAAATGCTGAATTACTGAAAATATAACAAAGAAGTAAATGAGAAAATAATTGAGAGAACGCAAAACGTCCTTATAGAGCTGTTATACTTAGTTATCCATAAATCTTCTTATTGTTTCAGAATCGTGTCACATCTATTATACATGAATGGTTGGAGATTCGCCAGACATCGTCGGAGAAGGACCGATCTCAGATATAGGAGATCTAGAAGGATGGTGGAATAACCATGCTATCGTAGCTTGGAGTTTTGCCCTTTTCGGCTGTTTCCTTCTAAATGTCATACTTCTATTGGCATTCCTTATCCGTCCGTCCTTACGGACGATTTCCAACAGGTTGGTTTTTTTTTATTCCAATTATAGGGCAGTGTTTGCCAAACTTTTCGCCTACCTTTTTCGCGACGCACCTTCACCATCGACTAAGTACAGTATAATAGACTACTCATTTCTGTGAAATGATGAAACAATGTTAATGAACAATGTTAAAGTCATTGAAACAATGTGACGGCCGTTCGAATCTGAACTTCGAAGCAGATTCGAATTTTTCAACACTGTAAAATAAAATAAAATGCATTGGTTAGCCCGAGTTAGTTAGAGGATCTTAATCTTGTCTTATAGACCGTCTAAAACGCAAAACTACTTTACCGCTTTACTTCTTCGTCGCTTATCTAAACCGGGCACCGTTTTTTTGTTCTGCTTTCAGGTTTGTCATGAATTTGACCGTGTCAAACCTGCTGCTATGCGTCACGATGAACCCTCTGTTAATAATGGATGCCTCGACGACGTCCAAGGGACACATCGCCGACTCCCCATCCATGGGAAGCATTTGTGCAATGTCGGAAGGTGCCGTGGCCATCGTAACAACATCTTCGGTTCTCTCTGTCCTGCTGATCGCCGTGGATCAATACTTCGCAGTGGTAGATCCTCTCCGTTACCGGGCCCGCGTAGACAAACTGAAATCCGGTATCTTGATCATTTCCATTTGGTTTATTTCCATAATCTTCGGTTTCCTCGCCTCTTTTAATCCAAACCCCCAAAGCCTCTGGCTATCGTGCGTGTCCACGAATAGAAGCCGCTCTTTCAACGCTTCCTTTACCGATTCCTTTAACGAGTCCACTTTGATCACGGTATTCGAGAACGGAACCAACGAACTAAACGTCAGCGAAATAGTGGACACCATCGAAGGAACCATCAGATTCGACGAAGATATCGATCTCGTAGAGAACACTACCGTGATCTTCGATACGCTTATAGAAGGAACGATCACTTACGGCTTTATATACGCCATAGTGTATTCCATATTCGCCTATTTTATCCCGTTCGTCGCTGTGTGCTGGATTTACGTCAGCATTTATGTGGCCGCGCATAGAAATTCCGAAAGGGCACGAAGAAGCGGCTCCAGGCCTATTCTATCTTCGGCCAGCTTCACCGAAGAACAAAACGCGCCTCGACTTCAGCGCCTTCAGACGGACACGATCGAAGATTTCCGTAAATTGCCGAAAATATCCAGCCTGTCTTCTATTGATGAAACCAGCGAGACCATGCAACCGACCACCGGTCAGTTGTCTCGAAGGCGATCCTTCTCGTCTTCCCTAGAGATAGAGGCCTCCTCGCCGCCCGTCGACGATAAAACGTCTTCGGGTATCGTTTTCACGGTCGGATTACAGAGGCTCGAAGTTTCCCAATCCATGAACAGCGTACACGAGGACTGTACGGATTCTGATTCGTACAAAAATAACTGCGATTCTGTCGTCGATGTTAACAACGACGGCGAGTCTCGAGAGAGGGGCTCGCGCGTGGAACAGGTGCTGCAAAAGTCGCGTAACGATTTAGAGAATTGCGTCGCGGGTCGGTATCGAAGCGAGCGAGTATTGGACGGGTGGATTTCGAGGAGTTACGCCGACGAGAACAGCGACTCCGAGGATGAAGCCCGTTTCGAGTGCTTCGACGATGCCAAAGACGTCGAGAAAAATTTATCCTCTCCTTTCTACGACTCGCCGTCTAACGTATCCACGGAGTCGACGAAGGTCGCTTCAAGGATCGAAGAAGAGGCGAGATCGATGGGAACGCATCGCGAAAGCGAGCAGAACAATGAATCGGTAATAGGATCGCTGGAAATCGGCGATGATCAAAGAGAAGACGATCTGCTGCGAGTAGACGTTGATTCGAAGACGCAATCGGCGAGCGCGGACCATACGATTACTTTCGAACCGAGTGCAGACGCTGCGACTGTTGCCTTGGAATTCAAATCGAGGCACAGGTTATCAACGTTCGTTTTACCTAACGCTTGCGAGAGTACCAGTAGTTACAATAAGACTGAAAGAGACAGCAACGGTAACGGCAGCGGGACAGAGTCGTCGGCCTGTCTGTTGGCTCCGATCGTGACGATCACCCCGGCGCCGAGCAAGAACGATAATCTGCACCGCGTGTCGAGTATAAGAAGCACCTCGAGCTACATAAACTCTCTAAAGGACCGGATAAGTAATGGTTCTATATTTAGGCACAGAGAGGAGGCCAGGGCGGCGCGAATAAGCGCCCTGGTGATCGTGATGGGTTTGATCTGTTGGTCGCCGTACGTGATACTGCTCGTAATGAAGAATCTACCTCGATCCACTGACCAACATTTGCCCCATAAATACGATGTGTTGGCCTCCGGCCTCTTGATCTTGGCCGCCTATATCAGCCCGCTGTTGTTTGGTTACCGGTCTAAACGGGTGAAACGCGAGTTGAGGAGATTCTTTTGCTTCAGACGGGAGCTATCATACAAGAATAATCGTAGCCTGATGGCGAAAAAAGTGTTGAAGAGACGTCACAGTAGCACGCTTAGCCATTTCGAGATGGATCACAAGTATAATATCTTTAACTGCGTGTACGGAAGGAATCGATGGCCTAAAGAGAAGGTTCAATTCGTTCAAGTGCCGGACACAGCTCTGGCCGTGGAGACATGCAGAAGTAGCTTCTCCAGTGGTGCCAGCACTCAGATCTCTAGCACTTCGACAGAGGAATGTTGATGCGCTTCCATATACGATGTTCCTAAAGAGGATAATATTTTCAAGTCCTTTTTTAATAGAATCGTGTCGCGTCGATGGCTACTTTTTTTGGTTCGAGTACTTAAAACGTAGCTAAGATAAGCGCATGCCTCGTCAGCACTTCGGAAGAGATTGTTATTCTTCGCAAAGGAGAAGGTGGTTCGAAAAAAAGGGGACAAATAAATTAGGAACGTATTGTATTATAGGGTGTCTCGTGTAAAGCAGGCCATTCGATTATTTCCTTTACTCGTACTAACGGAAAACAATGTTTCGCATTCCTGTGACAGCTTTCCGGTATTTTTAGGTTTTTATAGAAACCTACAATGTTGTAATTAGGTGGCTTGTTTTGGACGCGTCGCCTTGTATGTTAAAAGTATGCACAAATAGAGAACTTAAGGGAACCCACAACATAGATTTATCTATCGTGGAAACTTCTTTCGAACCACTGAAGCAACTTGCACGAAATTTCGATTGAGTACCGTACTAGTAATACTAAGTGAATCGAGTATACGATTTCTTTGCGAATTTCTTGTCACGGATAACAAAGTTATCAGCGCGATGGATAAGGAATTGTTTGAATCGACGAACGAAGAAAATTGAGAAACGATTTTTTTTCACCAACGTAGATAACATTTTTTAAATTCGTTTACCGAATAACTTCAATAATTTATCGGGAAGTGCAATAAAAAGTTTCGGCCGATTTTACCTTTTTAAAGATCTTTTTAACAAGCGAGTGGCGATATTTCGTTTGCTGATCGACTTGTCGAATTGCAATTTGCAATGTCAAACTAAGTAACTTCGTAACGTATTAATCCTTCGGAGACCTCCATTCTGTGTAACCAAATTTTGTGTCAGATTTTAGTTTGAAAGAGTTTGAAACTTTAGCCAATGAAGTAAGTAGATTCAGGAGCGAATAGCATATGCAATGTCATATAGAATCGGATGCATCGAAAAATAGCGCCGTTTCTAGGGGGTCAAAATTGTGGGTTTCTTTAAAGAAATTGGTTCGTATGATATGGAATATTTTTTCTGAAAAGAAGAATGATCGAATATATTTTCAAACATATATATTTGAATTTGAATGAAGTTTTAAATTGAATAATAAAAATAGAATAAATCTGCAAAAGAGAATAAACATTAGTTTTGAACGATCGATTTTAAATGGATCACAAGAGGGGAAACTACTACGAAATACAATTTAGATGAATTTAATCTTTGCGTAAATGTTAGAAAATTAATTTCTAATTTATCTATTTTGCATACGATGCAAATCTATTTAAATCCTAACGAAACTAACGCAACTGGTAACGTAGCGTATATCTCCTCATTTACGAGTGAGCGCAGACGACGAACGACGCTCCGAGGAATCAAACGAAATGCAAATTTAGCGAATGAAATCAATGAAAAATGTTCGTAGTGATATACGGATAACAAACTCTATCATTAACCATGTGTGTGCAATAAAAGGCGAGGATGGTGCATAAATATTAAGGGTGTGCGGAATCCCGAACGTATTTCGGATTTCCGAAAATATCCGAGAATCCCGAGAACATTCGTTTCGAAACAAATTCTCATCCCGTCGCGATTCTATGCGTA
Organism: Eucera pruinosa; assembly: GCA_028830335.1. Classification (NCBI taxonomy): domain Eukaryota; kingdom Metazoa; phylum Arthropoda; class Insecta; order Hymenoptera; family Apidae; genus Eucera; species Eucera pruinosa. The sequence continues at coordinate 2,280,983 of JAMYCR010000001.1, read as the reverse complement.
TATCGAGTAACCGATAAAGTTTACGCAATTTTAACCCTTTCGCTACGGCTTCTTGTAACTCGAAACTGAAACCATAGATAAAGGACAGCTTTTATTAATACGAGAACGGGATAAATATAAATATTTAGACGCCTCGTAATGCCAATTATTGTTCTAACTTTATTGTGCAAATAAAAATAGATGCAATAATGTACTGTAGAGAAACAATACGTGTGCTCTTAACAAATGATTGTCCAATTTTTGAAGGCGTATATATATATATATATATATATACGTCCTTAGCGAAAGGGTTAATTGATAGAAATAAATGATACTTAAAGTGGACGATGAAACAATTAGGGGCGTGAAATACTTGGACAAAATGAATCTCATTTTCGCGACTCGCGAATATTTTTGGGAATCTTGAAGAAATTCGCGTCTCGATCGGGATCTCGCACGCACCTCTATTAAATATTCGAATTCAGAGGTTCCCAATTCTACGCACGTACATGACAGCATAATCGAATAAAGAAACGGACTAATTTAACCGTAAGACAGAAACTGATGAGAAAATGTTACCTAGCTCCTCCGACGAGTCTTTGAATGATAATAAGTAGCACGCTAAGATAAAAAAAACGTGTGAATGATCGCGAGTGAATCGGTACATACACCCAATCGTACACGTTTATACTATCTTTTTTTTTTTCGAATATACAGTGAAACTTGTGTAACGAGGCATATGTTTGTTTCGCCAATTATTCCCGTTTTTCGTCGGTGAGATTTCAATAGTATTATCTACTCGTTTAAGTTATTCTACGTAACGTCGTTGGCTTACGTAACTTGTAGGATTAAAAACTGTTGGGTAGCGAACAAAATTTGCGCGGTTCTTCGATCGGAAATCCGTGTTAAATGTAACGTTTAAATGGAGTTTTTATTGCATTTGAAAAAAAAACTTCTGTAACAATGGTGTCTTCTGTGTCGTTGGACGATTTTGTCCATCTTGCGTACGTTGTGTTAAGTAAAGTCGCACATTTGAAGAAAACTTCGTTTCGTTCAAACGTTGTGGGAAAAATCCGCGCGAACTTTTTCCGCCACCTAATAACGATACCGTCGATGAGGCTGTACCGAAGATGTAGAAATTTGTCTGCGTTTCGTTCACAATGGCATTTTTGATACTTTGCATCGTGCAATCTTCGAAATACCGCGAGGCAATGATTCCCAAACTTTATTGGATCGCGTTAACACTATTCATACCACGACCGGTCAAATGATCAGTTTTAAAATATTTGGTTTAAGATTCTACACATTCATTGTTATCCCTTTCGTCTACTTAACTTTATCACAATTCTTTTATCGTTTGCTTAATCAGTTTCACACATTTTGTTTTCCTTTTTCCTTTTTTTTTTAATTATAGTGATCTATTGAGTAAATACGTGTAAAACGCCGGTACGAATAGTGTTAAATACGAACCCTCTGTAACCCGAATTTAATATACTTCTACGACGAAAGAAATTATTTATAATTACGTGGAAATTTCCATTTCAATATGATAACCAGGATTTAACGATTGCTGTTTGCCTATCAGGAATTACAATAGAATGATAAAAAAAAAAAAGATAAAATGGAGTATTACAGTGAAAAGTTAGTAGAAAGTTTCGAGTCACATTACGCACTCTAAGGCGAATGGGTCGCGAGAAGTTACCGTGTTTTCAAAAGTAAACTGTAGGCCGAAAAAGTTTGGAAACCATTGCCGCGTGCTATTTAGAAATCCTATGTTACGATTCGCATAAGCAACAATGGGAAAAAGGGTGATTATAGTGCAGACCACAAGTTGTAATTAACCTTACGAATTACGAATTACGAATTAACCTTGCCTTACGAATTTGTCTTGGATTATACTTCGTAGCATTAGCTATTTACTATTATAATACCGTGTCAGGCGCAAAATATTGAACGGTTTTACGGATTTTATACGTGGTAATCTTCGAAAGAAGCGAACCAAAATCGTTGTTACAATTGAAGTTACGGTTTATTGCAAATGGGGTGCACGTTTATTGTGTTCGGAAAATGTTGTACACCACGAGTGTGACTCGTTATAAGGCAAACGATTAATCTAACAGTTTCAAAGCGTTGAGAGTTCCCAAGCCAATATCTTTAAATTCTGATGTCTATCATCGTCCCATATCTTTAATTTCATTCAAATAAAACTATGAATTCGCACGAGAATCCGCGATCCGATTAACATCGAATTCATTCGGGTATTAACCCTTTGCGGACGATGAATAATATCACTTAAAAGAGTATTTTGGTTTTGAATTCCAAGCCTCTAAATTTCCAAGCTTTCGATTTCCATACCGTCAAATTTCCAAAACTTTGAAGCGTTTATTAACGATTTTAATTTAAATTTCTTGCTTTAATAATAGACGTGCGTCCGCAAAGCCCAAAAAATGATTAGGCGTTAAATTAGGGTTAAAGGGGTTGCCTACGATTCTAAATAATTCTAACGAATCAAGTATTACGATACTTGTGGTCTTTACTATACTTGGCCGCGCAACGCTAACCTATTTATGAGTTAATATACGTGTCAAAAGTATTTTTCACTAGCAACACAATGTATATATGTACACATCTACACACGCAACACAGCAACAATAACGTGTTTTTCATGACAAAAGTCCCGTAGAGCCTTGAAGTATCGAGGATGGTTGCCCTATACTATTTTGTACATTACAAATAAACGAATCATTTTTATTTATATTAAATAATTTGTACATAGACGAAGCGATTTGATCGATGAATCTCCGTGTGTGTGTGTGTGTCTCTGTTGGTTGTGTATTCGAAAATTACACAGCTGCTGCTGGCGCGTCGCGATGTATGGAAGTATGCGTGCGTGTTCGAACGTGAATTTTTGTATACCGCGCGGAGATCCGCTGTAAGCACGTGTATAATTCAACAGGCTGTTTTTCATAATACAGTGACAAATAAAATTGACCTGTGAGTTTTCGTTGTTTACCGAACAAACAAGTTTTATAATTACGCCACTTGTATCTCGACCAAGTCACTTAATTAATTTACTACTAAGTTCATTGACTTTTCACGAATTTAACCAGATTCCTGGATCAATTCGTCAGGATACACCACTGTACTCCCATCTATTATTTTCATTTTAAATCAACGTTTACTTTAATCGATACATTTTCTACTAGTATTTTACTTTTGTACGATCGTTCGTTTCGTCAGTTTTTTGCACCACTGACAATTAATAGCTACTCTTCAGGTCGTTCTATCGCGGTGCGTCATCATTACTTTTCAATGGATTAACCATTATGTCCCGATGCTATTTACAGAGGCTTTTTGTGTAAAATTAGGTTTACGCGAGTTTTATAGCCTAGAATTTTCGATACGATGCTGGGGCGGGGGATATAATCGCGGTAGCTCTAAAGTCGGTACCCGACCGTCGTCATTTGTGAACGTGTTGTTATCGTATCCAAATTCCGGCTTCCTACTAATTTCCTTTTCCGTTTCTTCCTTCTTAGGTGCTCCATCCATTAAGAACGTGGTCAGGAAGAACATAATGGAACCTAGAAATAATATCCCTAATTAGGAATCCGCGCGGAAAGTTGAGAGAAATGTAAAAAGGTACGCAAAATTACAGATTCATTTATTCGTTACGCGTAAATTGCACTATTCTATATACATAATTTGCTGAGACGTTGGAATAGATGCATTTCAAAAGAAATTAGAAACTGTGAGCTTATTTTTAATATTCGTTTTATAGAAGTAAAAGGTAAATGGGAACATTCCTATAAACAGAGAAATAATGTCCGGTTGCCGTAAATGAAACGAAAATTAATAATAAGGAAACGTAAATTTAAATGAAACGAAAATTCGTTTCGCGAAGTGATAATTTGTATATTGATAAATTATGATAATCGGATACTTACTGATACCGTAGAAACCAGCGTAATAAATGTAAAGAGATTCGCGGAAACCGATCGCCATTCTAGTTGGCTCAACCAGTATAGGCAAATTCCCACCGATATTGTTCATAACAAACAGGAAAGCACCAACTGTTGTTGATCTAAGATGTAGAGGAACTATTTCTACGACTACAGCGAACACGATTCCGAACCACATTTCGGCTGCAATTGATAAAACATACATACGTGAAATCTTGCTTCTGTTGAAATGTTTAGTAATATACGCAGGGACGGATATAAGTTTTGGCATACTTCACCGAAACGCTATATCAAGGAGGAGATTTAAATTCATGGCAACCTTAGGTGTGCAAATGTTTTTTTACACATTTGTTTACGTGTAATATGTAGTTATATGTATTACAGTATTCCTATATATTAATATATAATATACAATATATAATATACAATATACAATATATAACATGTAATATATAGTATATAATATATAATGTATAATATATAATGTATAATATACAATACATAACATAATATATAGTATATAATATATAATGTATAATATATAATGTATAATATACAATATACAATATATAACATAATATACAGTATATAATATATAATGTGTAATCTATAATGTATAGTATACAATATATAATATACAATATATAATATACAATATATAATATATAATATATAGTATATAATATATAATGTATAATGTATAATATATAATATATAGTATATAATATATAATGTATAATATATAATATATAGGAGTATATGTTCCTACGTATAATCTTTCGCGTGAAATTTAATGCTTGAACTACCAAACTGATCAAAATGGTATATCTGAAATTTCTTATAAAAATCGAACAGATTTTCGCGGATGCATTTTTGTAAATTTTCCCATTAAGAGAACGAATGAAGATTCTTAATTATCATTGCATTATATATTTCTTCGGACGTTTATAGCTTGCATTTCTGTATATATTACTTACATTTCTGACGAATAACTTGTATGTTAAATGTCGATAGTTCTAGCGTTAATAGTAACGCGATTGTTTGCAAATATCAATTTAATCGGGAACGATTCGTTTGGATCTAGAATCCTCCGAATAATTTCATTTGTCGCTGAGAATATATCCCGATATTATCGAGAATATATTTCGATGCATCGGTACAATTTGTACTTACCGAAGAAATAAGAAATTCCAAGAGTGATGATAGCCCATAAAGGGTTGAAATATACCGAGCCAAACGCGAAGGGTGTCGCGATTATTTGACTGACGGCAAGGACAGCCACGCGAGATCTGATACCCATTTTTGCAACGAATTTATCGCTGATCACTCCGCCGACCACCACACCGATGCTTCCGATCACTATAGTTACAGCGAATAACCACCATCCTAGATCGTAGTCGGGGAAATAGTCTCTGTAGTAAAGATCGCAGTTGTAGGCGAAACACATGCCACCTGCGCAATACGAGAAATACATTAAAATGTCTCAAATCAGTTATCAAAAAAGAAAAAAGAAAGGAATACTAAACGAGTAACGTATATTAAATTAAGTCTTTGTAGTAAAGATCGCAATTGTAGGCGAAACACATGCCACCTACGCAATACGAGAAATACATTAAAATGTCTCTAATCAGTTATCAAAAATGAAAAAGAAAAACGAATACTAAACGAGTAACGTATATTAAATTAAGTCTCTGTAGTAAAGATCGCAGTTGTAGGCGAAACACATGCCACCTGCGCAATACGAGAAATACATTAAAATGTCTCGAATCAGTTATCAAAAATGAAAAAGAAAAACGAATACTAAACGAGTAACGTATATTAAATTAAGTCTCTGTAGTAAAGATCGCAGTTGTAGGCGAAACACATGCCACCTGCGCAATACGAGAAATACATTAAAATGTCTCGAATCAGTTATCAAAAAAGAAAAAAAAAAGAAACGAATACTAAACGAGTAACGAATATTAAATTAACTATCAGCCTAGGAATGCGAAGCTGTATTATATTAGATTTAGCGAAATTTCGACGAACGACTGTAGGTGTGCCTTTAGCATCGAAAATGTTATCCTTTGCACTCGAATCGAATTTTATCTCGGTTAAAATCTTTCCGGCATCTCGAACTTTCTTTGTCTTTATCTGGCTATGCAATATGTGTATGTAATTTATTCGAAGGGAAAATTTAAAGGGCAAGATGTTTCTAACGTTATTCTATTATTATCGTAATGGGAAGATTTTGTAATGGGGAAGTGAGCTTCGAGTACAACGCTGAAAACTTTGGCGGTGCCTGTGAGGAATACTTTCGAGTGCAAAGGGTTAAAACTGTTCTGCTAATGTTCATCGTATTTCTCACGATGAGTACTATTCGTCCGCGACAAGAAGGCACGCGAGTATTCACATTCCCGTTCTACGTGCAATCTCTACTAGCCTCCCTATAAGCACACTCCGTTTTAACTATTAACCGAGGACGTTAAAGATCGACAGTGATTTAAGAACGAAGGCGGCGCGTGGCGACAGGGAAGACAGTAGATCATATATTGAGGATGTAAAGACTTGTTGCGCTATGGAGAGGGACAAAGATGGGAAAAAGGAAGGGTGTGTGTTTCGTCCTGGACCTGCTAGTGGACTCATCGGTAAGGCTACCTAGCAGGTCCTGCCTTAGACGTTGGGATATTGGAAGGAAGGTATATACGCATATGGACCAGATAGTTGGAATGAGTACTTTCGAGAAAACCCTATTTTTTCGTATGTCCCTCTAGTGCAGTGCTTCCCAATCTTTTTCGTGCCATGCCCCACCTAAGCTTTCCTAAAAATCTTATGCCCCCTATGTAACATCTACATACGTTTCAATTTTCAAAAATTGAATTGTTCACCGAAGAAACTTAAATGATAGGTTTTAAGAAGAAATCACTTAAGAGGAAATTGTTCAGGAAACACACGTCTCGTATCTATAATCTAACGTTTATCCGGCTCGAGTCGTCATACGGTTAATTTAAACTCTGGAAGAGTCCATTTTCGACGTGCCCCCCTTAACAAACAAAGTGCCCCCCTTAACAAACAAAGTGCCCCCCTTAACAAACAAAGTGCCCCCCTTAACAAACAAAGTGCCGCCCCCCTGTTGGCCGTGGGCCCCACGTTGGGAAACACTGCTCTAGTGGTAGGTACAGGAGGGCCGCCACAGCCTCGTCTGCCTTGTTTTCGTGGACGGACAGTAGAAAATCTAGCTGGGATAAAGCAGGCAGGTGGACACTGCTATACCCTTAGAATGTATCTTTCAATCGTTTGCGTCAAAGTATTTGGCCCTTTACCGCAATGTCTGATGCTGGCAGCCAAGCATAATAATATAATCCTCGGTTGTAGTATCACTTTCCAAATGGCTACTTTCTTTCCATCAGCAGTTGTTTCCTCTTCGCCGATCGTCTTCCTTTTCGGTTCGGAAAGCGTAAAAGTAAAAGCAGCCATGATAAGTCCAATTATACCTGCACCGTAGTAGCACGCTCTCCAACCCTATTTAAACAGACGTTCGTTAGTATTCAGCTGGCGAGAAATATTTATTTAATAAGCCACCTTCTAATATTTATTTAATAAGCGATCGCAAAGCAAAACGATGATACAGTGTAACATAGTAAACAAGGTAGCGTTGCAATGAATAATAGTCTTCGAGAAATTCGTAAAGCAAGGGGTTAAATGAAACGAATTCAAGTAGCAGTTATAAGATACAGCGACAGTAGGTGGGTCATTTACTCCTATTCACCTATAAAACAAAATAAAACACGAACGATAAGTGACGTTTCTATATCAGTGTTTGCCAACCTTTTTCGTGTCATGCCCCACCTAAGTCTTTCTAAAATTCTTATGCCCCCTATGTAACAATATTTTCAAAAATTGAATTGTTCACTGAAGAAACTTAAATGATAAGTTTTAAGAACAAATCACTGGGATATTGTTGAGGAAACACGGTAAGTAAATTTTCAAAACGTGTAATGGAGAACTGAAATTCGGGTACAAATAATTTTAATGAAAGATTTTTCTGTATTACTTTAATTATTATTACGTATTTCGTTTTTTAAATTTAGCGAGATCCTTGCGCTTGATGCTTGCTGCAAAGAGATTTTACGTTAGGTTCCAATTTAGTTAGCTTCAGTCTCAAGTCTCCCCGTTGTGTTATATCCAATCGATTTCTTTTGACTCTGGACAAGTTTATTTTCGAATTTCCCCCCTTAACGATCAACGTACCCCCTGTGGGGCGTGGGTCCCACGTTGGGAAACACTGTTCTATGTATGAAATAGTAAATTAAAAATGTATCCTACAAATATTAAATTCGAATGGCGAAGGGTGTTCGAAATGTCCGCGCCGCAACGTATTTCTATTCAAATTGTAAATAATGCATACCAGATCGCCGATGTTCTGTTGCGGAATGTATCGGCCCACCGGAAATGCAATTCCATAGCCGCCGTAAATGCCCCAATTGAAGATTGACATAACCAGTCCTCGTTGTTCCTCTGGGAACCAATCGGAAAGCAAACCCGTGGCCAAAGGATTGCATCCTGCCTCCCTGTGTTTATATATATATATATATATCTTATATTTTATCGTGTTACCGTGATTCGTAATTCGATTTCGTAATGCGACTCGTTTAGAAAAGACTCGTTTATTGGAATTAAGTGTAATTATTAAACTGCGGATTTTTACGCAGATTATTCGTGCTTTTAACCCTTTGAACGCTACGAACGCGTATACGCGACCAATTTTAACACTTTACCGACCGGGGAAACCTATTGCGCGGCTCTTTTCTTTAACCCCTTACACTACGATTATTTTCTTGCCTACGTACGCTAGTATTAACTGGTTACTGTTTTTATATCATTTAACTTACAAATTAATTAAATATCGTTGGCAGTTTTTACTTAAGATCCTCCAACCTTGCAAGACCAAGCTAAAATTTGAATTTAAATTAAAGTTCACACTCGGTAATATCTGGTTTTATTGAACCTAAGCCATAATTCATAGAACGAGTGTAACTCGTTATTGTAGGCCAAGGGGTTAATCATATTTTTCTATTCGAAGAAAACCATTATGTTTAACGCTTTGACGTCTGGTGACACCAACGCGGCGTCATATGTGATTTTTTTTTTAATTACATCTTTAAATCACGTTTATTTATATGTATCATTTCGTATAAGGCAGCAAAGTTAATTTGGTGTAATGATTTTTGTGCTTTACCTTTGTACGTTTTAATTTCACTATGAACGACTTCGCAAAAAGTTCCGGCAACGGATGATATCATTTAATTGTAAGTACGAAATACCAGTGGTGGAGAAGGAAGCTTGCGTGAAACGCGCGGACGTCAAAGTGTTAAATTATACGATCCATACCCGGTAAACCCAGCGTTAAAGAATAACGCGTAGAGTTTACAAATTCGAGTCTTTCATCGCACGGGATATGCAGCGTAACGTATTCGGCAAACATGAATTTAGAAGCATCATAGTGACTACGAAAGATCGCAATATTCATATTAAAATATCATTCATGTCCGCGCGTGATCCGTGAAAGTAAATCTAGAAACGCGTCACGCCCTTAAAATTACTCAGCGCTCGAAGGGTTAAATGCAAGACCAGTGGGATGGAATCGAAATAGAAATTATTTTTTCTATTTTTATATATCTATATATTATATACGTATATTTATAATTATTTTGTATTCACTTTTTATATATTTATATATTATATACGTATATTTATAATTATTTTGTATTTACTTTTTATATATTTTTTAATTTATTTTGGATATTTCTGCCCTTTTTATCATTGCCAGATTTATTATAAACGCATAAAGATCGGCGGTCTAGTATCATATTTAACTCACCCCGCTGCTAAAACCATACGTAGAATGACTAGTTGCCAATACTCTTTCACTGCTCCCATTAGAATAATTGCGATGCTGAATATTAACGTGCAGATAGTTAATAATCTTACCCTGCGAATTGAAATGAATTTTTTTATTAATCAAACGTGAAAAAGTGATTGATATTTGTAAGAAAATATTAAACCTTCTGTTGGCGTCTTAAATCTGATACAGCGAAGCCTCGAAATTCGAGTGCTTCGAAGTTTAGCCAATTATTTAACTTATTTAGATGGTGAACATATCTATAGCGATTTGCAGCCATTTCACGCTCGAAATTATTTCTATACCGATTTTTACAGTTAACGCATAAAACGTAACTTTGAGAATTCTTAATTGCCTGCATATTTATTACGTTGCGATATATCACAGTTTTCGGTAGATTTAACCCTTTGCGGACGAACGTCGACAAATAGTCGCCTAATGATTTTTTGGCTTTCCGAACCCACGTCGATTTTTAAAGCGCAGAACTTAATGCAATGAATACTTAACAAGATAATAAACATTTGAAATCGTTGGAAATGAAATGGTTTCGAACTGAGAAGCGCGAAAACTCAAAGTCGTGGAATTGAAAACTAAAGTACTCTCACAAGCGTCATTACTTCTCGTCCGCAAAGGGTTAATAGATACTAATCGACGTGTATAATGCGTTATTCCAGCGCAAACGGTTAAACGGTCCGAAATTCGAGCGAAAGTTTAACGGAAGCTGAACCTTCTAAATTCGAACAGAAACTCGAAGTTCGAACGGAGAGACGTCGAATCGCGTTTCAAGACGCCGAAACCATTTCGATTTTCTGGATAAATGTCGATTTTCAAAGCAAGAAATTTGAATTAGTATAAGCACTTTCGATAATAATTCAGCGAAAATTCGTTAAGTGTTATTAATAAATTCTATCCGTAGTGAACTCATAATTGAGTGGAAATTTGTTAAGTGTTATTTTTTCTCCACCGCAAAGAGTTAACCCTTTCGCTACGAAGGACGAATACGCTCTCATAAATGACCATGATTTACTAAAAGCCTACCGTACATATATCTTTTTTGCAACTTACAGTTAGCGCTGTTTCTCGTATCCTTCGTACGTACTATTCCGTAATTGTTCGGAGTAGTATATTAACCCTTTGCGGACTAAAAAGAGTAAACACTCGATTATGAATCTTTATTATGGACAGCATTAAATAACATTTAACGAATTTTCTCTCAATTATTATCAAGAGTGCCTATTAATGCCACTAATTCAAATTTCTTGCTATGAAAATCGACATTTATCCGAAAGATTGAACAAATTTTTGGCGGCTATTCGTCGACACTCGTCCGCAAAGGGTTAAATCTTTGTTTTCGGCTTCCCAGCCAAAAAATGTGGACTTGGTTTATATTTATTTCCCCATTCCCTCTACTCTTCACGCTCATCCCTTTCGTTCACTCATTCATTCTTTTTTTTCCATTCGATTATTCCATTTTATACTCTTATTTTAATCTTTGGGTTTTCTTTTTCTATTACCCGTTGTCCCTAGCTATTTCTCGTTTTCTTTTTACCATCCTTAACCATTTTTCTACCTTCTCATCTTTTCTTATTCGAATATTTCGAACAGACGTGAAAAATTGTATACAGCGGTCAGAAAATTGTAAGACAAGGGGTTAAAATTATGAATTATATATTGAATTTTTCCGCCGGCGTTATCGGAATCTTCGTACGCGCCAGCTTCTATAAATAAATCAATCTTTTTTCCTTCGTCACTGTTCAATTTAATTCCGGGAAGTCTCGTGGAACGGTAGGGGGAAAAAAAAGTAGTTACATGATGCGTGCAGCATTATCCTAACGGTGTATAATATTCAATTATTTTTCCTCGTAACAGGTAACAGTAATTGCAACGGATATACATACGTACGCGCTCGGAGCTTGGTTATAGTGACAAAACAATAAGAAGGTTAATGTGGCGAATGTAGTCGCGGCGACTTTGATATATCTATTCGAACGGTACCTGTGTCACGTAATTACACGTAAAACTAATGCTTTTCATGCTTACAGGAAATACAGGGTGCCCCGTAACTGGTGGTACAAGCGAGTAGGGGGTGATTCTACGTGAAAAATTGAATCGAAAATTTAGAATAAAATTTTTTCATACGACGCTTCATTTTCGAAAGAAATAAGTTTGAAAATTTGTCGAGGACGCGTGCACTTGGACCAGCTTCAGTATTTGTGGGGCCATGTTAAGTCAATTGCGTACAGCGATGACGTGACGAGTTTTCAACGATTAAAACGAAAAATTATTATAGCGTTTGAACAATTCAAATTGCACAACGACACGTTAGAAAACGTTCGATGCAATTTAATAAGGAGAGCACAGTTATGTTCGCAACAACGTGGACATCACTTCCAACAGTTCATAAATTAGACGAATTCTGGAAATCTGTTCATCGATCCATTCGGTGTATACAAACATTGACAACGTTTACGAACAAGAATGGAGGTGATCTACGATTAAATCTACGTTTTAATCGTTCAAAGCTCGTCACGTCATCACTGTACACAATTGACTTAACATGACCCCACAAATACTGAAGCTGATCCAAGTGCACGCGTACTCGACAAATTTTCAAACTTATTTCTTTCGAAAATAAAGCGTCGTATGAAAAAATTTTATTCCAAATTTTCGATTCAATTTTTCACGTAGAATCACCCTCTACTCGCTTGTACCACCAGTTACGGGACACTCTGTAGAATCGCTCGCGAAGGCTTTCCTACTGTGGGTGCAATTTTTAATATTTAAAAAAAGGGGGATGTTGTAGTAACGTCGAGATCACGAATTCTCGTTTTGACCACGGTTTAACCCCTTGTCCTACGATTCTTTTGATTAGCTACTTAAAGCCAGTGTTGGTCGATTACTGTTGTGGAGCTGCGGAGGGGGGATAGAATGGGAAAAAGACTGAAGCTCGAATAAAAGTAACAGTGTATAGCAAACGAAACTTACGTTGAATAGACTTATCTATAATTGGTGCCACGAGTGTGACTCGTCGTTGTAAGCGAAGGGGGTTAAAAATAAGAATGATTCGCCGCGGGCAAAATGCAATACCTGTTGTATTTGTCAGCCGCGATACCTAAACCGACGCCAACGATCGTGAACACGGCTATGAAACTCGGCCCAGCCAGGATTTGATAGTCCAGACCAAGGCCATTGTAGTTCCATTCACAGTAGCGCGAACCGTTCAGTTCCAGGGACACACAGCTGCGAAATAAAGTACATTCCAATAAGCAATTTTAGTTCTATCGAAGGCGGAGCGGATACACCGGTTCAGGCAATAACTTTGTCCGCTTCCGACGATTTACCACCCACGGAAAATGATTAATGTCTCACGGTAATTATGAAAGTAGTACGAGTCGACGAACCAACAAAAAGCTTCTCGCATAATCTTGTATTATAATGATGTAGGATAGGGTTGATGTAGTACCACGTATTGTGTCACTTTAAGGTTCGCGCTTCAAGTAACTTTATTCAACTATTCTAGAACGTCGTTAACGTAAAGATCGTTTCAGTTTCGAGCATAGTGTTGTTCGACCGTTCTTTCATTTATGAACATTGTTTTTATACGTTCGATATAATAAATTCGTTACTACGTGGGTGAAAATGTACAACAAAATCCTCCAACAAAGTCCTTCGTATTGTCATTTAAGTAGAAATGATCTTTGCATGTTCCTTGCATTAGCAGATCCTTGCATTCGCACGTCAGTTTGTATAACGAATAGAATATAAATCGTAACACGCCGCGCTTTTAATGCATTAGAAAACGTTCCATACTTTCTACTTGCATTACATTAATCGCGTTTTTTTATGGTCAAACGACGCGTTCACCTCCTAATATTTCGTCTTAAATATTAAATATGAACATACATGCAACGTCCATGCGTTGTTACACGGAAATCGAGTCCAAAATTAGTATCGAAGTTTGTTTAATTTCGATTCTTCGTACGTTCGTTCGCTATCAAATAAAATAAATCAAGTAACAATTGTAGCGATACCGACAGTACGTGGGACATCTACCCTAAGGTAATCTTTATTTAATAACTTCCAGTTTTATAATACAAAGCTAATATTAGAGTTTCAATTAAATTTCACCCGAAATAGTAGCCATTTTTGTCTATTGTCGTCGAACGTTTATTCCAGGGAGGCATCAATTTTTCGCTATTAAAATTTTGAGTTAGTTGACGTAGATTCAATGAAATCACTAATAGGATATGATAATAGTTAACCCCTTGCCATACCATTTATGTATCATCACGTAAGTAAATTTTGTAGTATCACGTATTACCGCGTAAGTTATTCATTAGCATCATACATTATTATATGCAAAGTATTCAAACGTTTCACGTAATATTTAAGTAGCAATTCTCCGAGACCAAAAATTAAGTTAAAATTGAACGTCGTTGCAAGTATGTAGAATCCCTTTGTATTGAACCAATATACCGTAATTCGCGTCACGAGTGTGGCTCGTTATTGTATGCCAAGGGGTTAAGAAAGATTGCGAAGCAGGAAGTTTGACGATAATTGGATTAGATCAGAAGCAAATTAGAGCAACTTACAAGCTTTCATTTTTTGCCTGCTCGCACTGAATCGGTAGATCTACTATCGATAACGTGGTCGAGTTTAATTGACAGGAAATATCACCGTAGTGCAAATCCTCTGCTGTCGCCTTGCTCGTGACACCTTGAAAACACGAGTAAAAACGTTACTGTGACAAACCAGTGCTCCGCTATTTATTCATCTTTACGCATCGGTCGAACGTAGTAGGTCTACAAATTAATATATATAATAATAAAATTATATATAAAATAATAAATTAATATATATATATATATTAATTCGATGCTATAGGGTTATCCAAAATAGTCTATAGGAACCTTCACTGTTTTTTTCTTTCCCTTTCTGCTTCACCCTTTTCTAATCCGTTTTTTATTTCTATTATCTTCGTTCAGTCCGGTTTCAATTATTATTTTCTTCACCTCTATTTTACTAACAAACATGTCGTTTGACAGATATTCTCATTCAACGTCCTAAAGGTACTTTTGGATAACCCTTTATTATCTTGCAAATCTTAACGCAATCTTACCAACTCGAAATCACCATTGTTTTCCACAAGAAAAAAGAATTCATTAATTAGTCGCGAAACGATGCAAACGTTAGCAAAAATACGAATTATTTTTCCATTAATGTAAAGGATTTCATTGCTGAATTTCATTGCTGAATTCGACATTGTAAATGCTGCTATTCGTCGTTAAATTATTATTATTTTTTCAGTCCTTCGCGAGTTCTTGCTTTATACCGAAAAAATCTCTTGCTTTCCAACGTTTGCATCACTTTTAATCTCAATTTCTCCTCGAGTAGGAGAAACGCGTAAAAGTATACGAAAATTTCATTTCAGTTTTCGTCATAAGCGAACGTAGAATTTGTACGAACGAGCATCGAATTAATTTTACATACTATTATTATTATTATTGTACATGCGTATATAATATTACATAAAAGTTTGATATTAAAAGGAAATGGGGGGAATAAGATCTTTATCGTTATCGTAAGATTGTGTCACGCGTAATTAGTAGAAGAAGCTAGATGATGATAGTAATTAAGAGCAGCCTTAAGGAAGAGGAAGTGTAACGAATTGAATTGCATCGCTTACCAATTAAATAATGACCTAACTCTCCAAGTACGTATCCGACTGAAACAACAGCCAACGCGTACGGCTTGTAGAGGAATTGCAATTTCTGAGCCACCGTGCCCAGCATTGTGCCCTACGGGAAAGAAAATAAAATAAAAATCCGATTCCAGTCTTATTTATTAGAGTCACGGCGAATGGTGGGCAATCCTGTTAATTAGCGAGTGAAACCGGCGTGAGGACGAAGACGGGATGAGTCATTGCTCAACGGCGTTTTACACGGCTCCTTTGTCCACGATCTTACGACACATATTTTACAAACAATGTATCATAGGCTAATACTACGTACAGGATGCTTTTCCCTATCGAAATTAATCTTGTTTAACTCCTTGCGCTACGATTATTATTTCACTACCCGCGTACTTATACTAATTATCGCGTAATCAGTATTTTTATATCACGTTACGTTCAACGTACTTCAATATGGCGGACGATTTTTCTTTAATAACATTCGTTATAATAACGCACAATTTAAAATTAAATTTCAACGTCAATAGTGATAATAGCAAGAGTATACAATACAATTTAATGTTGAGTTACATAACCAAAACGAATAGTACTTTTGTACCTAATCAACGTTTGCATACCACTTACAAAGCACGTCTCAAAAAATGCGAAAATTTAAATTTCAAAATGTATGCGCGGACGAGATGAAAAATCTCGATCTGAATTTTAATATTCGCGGACGTTAACGAGTTACGATTACATATGGGTTACGTGTTGCATCGAGATTCTCTGTGCTTATAGGTTTGCGTTGATTATCGCGAAAAATTATTCTCCGCGTAGAGCGTTTACATACTTGTTAACATTTGTTCGATCGTAAATGTACGTTCGTCGATAGTATCTCCGCGGAGTTTGTATTCCACCAACCGAACGATCGTTATTCCATTGCATATGCATAACCAATATCAATTGCGGAGTTTCGTATCGCGGTATTATAAATTACAATTAGGATTTCAACGGGAAGATTGAAAACGCGATAGGCGTGTGCTACGTATTGATTCGAAGGAAAATTGGTTTAAGTAAACATCGATGGAATCTAGAATTTCGTTAATGAATAGGAAGATTGAAAATACGATAGACATGTGCTACGTATTAATTCGAAGGAAAATTGGTTTAAGGAAACATCGACGAAATCTAGAATTTTATGAATGAATAGGAAGATTGAAAATACGATAAACATGTGCTACGTATTAATTCGAAGGAAAATTGATTTAAGGAAACCTAGACGGAATCTAGAATTTTATGAATGAATAGGAAGATTGAAAATACGATAAACATGTGCTACGTATTAATTCGAAGGAAAATTGGTTTAAGTAAACATCGATGGAATCTAGAATTTCGTGAATGAATAGGAAGATTGAAAATACGATAAACATGTGCTACGTATTAATTCGAAGGAAAATTGGTTTAAGTAAACATCGATGGAATCTAGAATTTCGTGAATGAATAGGAAGATTGAAAATACGATAAACATGTGCTACGTATTAATTCGAAGGAAAATTGGTTTAAGTAAACATCGATGGAATCTAGAATTTCGTGAATGAATAGGAAGATTGAAAATACGATAAACATGTGCTACGTATTAATTCGAAGGAAAATTGGTTTAAGTAAACATCGATGGAATCTAGAATTTCGTTAATGAATAGGAAGATTGAAAATACGATAAACATGTGCTACGTATTAATTCGAAGGAAAATTGGTTTAAGGAAACATCGATGGAATCTAGAGTTTCGTTAATGAATAGGAAGGTTGAAAATACAATAAACATGTGCTACGTATTAATTCGAAGGAAAATTGGTTTAAGGAAACCTAGACGGAATCTAGAATTTCGCGAATGAATAGGAAGATTGAAAATACGATAAACATGTGCTACGTATTAATTCGAAGGAAAATTGGTTTAAGGAAACCTAGACGGAATCTAGAATTTTATGAATGAATAGGAAGATTGAAAATACGATAAACATGTGCTACGTATTAATTCGAAGGAAAATTGGTTTAAGTAAACATCGATGGAATCTAGAATTTCGTGAATGAATAGGAAGATTGAAAATACGATAAACATGTGCTACGTATTAATTCGAAGGAAAATTGATTTAAGGAAACCTAGACGGAATCTAGAATTTTATGAATGAATAGGAAGATTGAAAATACGATAAACATGTGCTACGTATTAATTCGAAGGAAAATTGGTTTAAGTAAACATCGATGGAATCTAGAATTTCGTTAATGAATAGGAAGATTGAAAATACGATAAACATGTGCTACGTATTAATTCGAAGGAAAATTGGTTTATGGAAACCTAGACGGAATCTAGAATTTCGCGAATGAATAGTAAGATTGAAAATACGATAAACATGTGCTACGTATTAATTCGAAGGAAAATTGGTTTAAGGAAACATCGACGAAATCTAGAATTTTATGAATGAATAGGAAGATTGAAAATACGATAAACATGTGCTACGTATTAATTCGAAGGAAAATTGGTTTAAGGAAACATCGATGGAATCTAGAGTTTCGTTAATGAATAGGAAGGTTGAAAATACAATAAACATGTGCTACGTATTAACCCTTTGCACTCGAAAGGCGACTCTCGGTCGCCAAAATTCTTCTGTCTTCATGTTTTATACACCTATTGTAAAATAACTTTACCTTCTATTGCTATTTATAAATTTCGTCTCTACTCTTACTATTCGCGTCTACTAATCTTGAATGAAATTCTTTTACTATTTGTTACCCGTCCAATTAATAAAATAAACCAGTTTTGATACCTCTCGAGTGCAAAGGGTTAATATGATAGTACGCGGTACATCTACCCTAGTATCGTCCTAATAGAC
This sequence comes from Eucera pruinosa, assembly GCA_028830335.1. NCBI lineage: Eukaryota > Metazoa > Arthropoda > Insecta > Hymenoptera > Apidae > Eucera > Eucera pruinosa. Next base: position 2,262,605 of record JAMYCR010000001.1, on the reverse strand, counting down.
TTCTTGTGAGCGGTGCACAGTGCATACTTTTCATTCATAGTATCCTAGATTCCGTCGATGTTTCCTTAAACCAATTTTCCTTCGAATTAACCCTTTGAAGAATTAAAAAAATTTTGAGATAAAATTATACGTACTTAATAAGAAACGTAAAAGTATAACTTTTTTTTGCTGACCCAAAATTGTTATTATACAGATACGATACATGTAAATTACTATTCTGTTAACCACCTTTAATATTCATGGCATAGAATTAATTAATTTTCCATAAAGAAGGTGAAATATTGTCCTATTCTTATTTTAATATCATTTTGAAATCTTCCCTATCCGTAAAAGTATAATTTATCGATTTGGATTTCAATTTTTCCAAGATATGTTCAATCGGGTTAATAGTTTGAGTACACTGAATATTAACCATTTTTTAGCCATCTTTTTCATTGAGTTTCAAGGTGTACGCTCAATTTTGTGAGTAATCGTATGTGTGTGAACACTTATCCTAAAATTGAGAAAGCATAGCTTATAACCTATTTAAAGTATCACATAATAACCAAGAAAAAAGAAAATATACGAATCGTAACCTGTATAGATTATAATATCGTATTTGGTTAAGTTGTTGTTGGAAAAATCATAGATGAAATGAAACTGTAACTAGAACCTTAATTACGCATTGAAATCGTAGACAGTGTCGATGGGTGGTTTTGATTGCTGGGTATTTTACAAATTCATTCAATTATGGATTACTACGAAAACGCGTGAAAGTGCAAATATTCCAGTTGCGCTGCAATTAATTTCATTAAATCACTTCCGTTGCTTTAACTGTGAAATCTCGAACGGAAGTATCGTGGCAAATATTTGTTACGCTGCTATCGTGAAACGAAATTATGCGTTATTTAAACGGTAAAACTGGTTTCTTAAATAATTTCTTTTCCAATTATTACGGTTTTAGTATTTATAAATTGCAATTAGCGAACGCAGATACGGTACAACCGGTAATGTTTTAACTGCATTAATATAAGGAATTAGTTATTCAAGGCTCTCGCGAGACTTTCCATTCAGACTGGTTATAATGTAAATGTAAATAAATCGAGTGAAATAAAAGTAGAAAAATTCTATTAAAATGCTATTTTTCACGCATTTGAAATATTTTGCGTCAGAAATGTACAGGTAGGCGGCGCAAAGAAATAGTAAACAGGAATATTAATAGGAATAACAAGCACGGAATGCGGTCACGTTTCAATGTTCTAACAGCACATTTACCTCCCAATATTTATTTACAAATATTAAGTATTAACGAATATATAATGTCTATATGTTGTCACGTAAACCGAAGTTCAAATTTATTATGAAAATTTGTTTTCTTATGATTCTTTACACGTTACTTTGTTATTAAATAAACGAATTCAAGTGGCAGTTATAGGAACAGTGACAGTTTACTTTTACTGAATTATGTTTATATAATATTGCTTTTACTGAATTATGTTTATATAAAAAACGTTTGCTTTTACTGAATTATGACACGTTCCATACTTTATAATTATATTCGTCACGTTTCAATGTTCAACCGCACATTTACCTCCTAATATTTATTTACAAATATTAAGTATTAACGAATATACAATGTCTATATGTTGTCACGTAAACCGAAGTTCAAATTTATTATGAAAATTTGTTTTCTTATGATTCTTTACACGTTACTTTGCTATTAAATAAACGAATTCAAGTGGCAGTTATAGGAACAGTGACAGTTTGCTTTTACTGAATTATGTTTATATAAAAACTGTTTGCTTCTACTGAATTATGTCACGTTCCATACTTTACAATTATATTGGTCACGTTTCAATGTTCTAACAGCACATTTACCTCCCAATATTCATTTACAAATATTAAGTATTAACGAATATACATTGTCTATATGTTGTTACGTAAACCGAAGTCCAAATTTAGTATGAAAATTTCTTTACTTACGATTCTTTATACGTTACTTTGCTATTAAATAAGCGAATTCAAGTGGCAGTTATAGGAACAGTGACAAGTTGCTTTTACTGAATTATGTTTTTATAATATTACTTTTACTGAATTATGTTTATATAAAAAACGTTTGCTTTTACTGAATTATGTTTATATAAAAACAGTTTGCTTTTACTGAATTATGACACGTTCCATACTTTATAATTATATTCGTCACGTTTCAATGTTCAACCGCACATTTACCTCCTAATATTTATTTACAAATATTAAGTATTAACGAATATACAATGTCTATATGTTGTTACGTAAACCGAAGTCCAAATTTAGTATGAAAATTTCTTTACTTACGATTCTTTACACGTTACTTTGCTATTAAATAAGCGAATTCAAGTGGCAATTATAGGAACAGTGACAGTTTGCTTTTACTGAATTATATTGATATAATATTGCTTTTACTGAATTATGTTTATATAAAAACAGTTTGCTTCTACTGAATTATGACACGTTCCATACTTTATAATTATACTGGTCACGTTTCAATGTTCTAACAGCATATTTACTTCCCAATATTTATTTACAAATATTAAGTGTAAACGAATATACAACGTCCATGCGTTGTCACGTAAATCGAAGTCCAGTATGAAAATTTGTTTGCTTAAGATTCTTTATACATTACTTTGCTATTAAATAAAGGAATTCAAAGGGCAGTTATAGGAACAGTGACAGTTTGCTTTTACTGAATTATGTTTATATAATATTGCTTTTACTGAATTATGTTTATATAATATTGCTTTTACTGAATTATGTTTATATAAAAAACGTTTACTTTTACTGAATTATGACACGTTCTATACTTTACAATTATATTGGTCACGTTTTAATATTCAACAGCACATTTACCTCCCAATATTTATTTACAAATATTAAGTATTAACAAACATACAACGTCTATGCGTTGTTACGGTAAACCGAAGTCCAAATTTTCTAAAAAAATTTATTTACTTACAATTCTTTATACATTACTTTGCTATTAAATAAACGAATTAAAGTGTCAGTTATAGGAACAACGACATTACGTAGGTCATTTACCCCATATATCTTATATCCGTTACGCAAACTGACGTTTTAATATATGTAAAAATTATTTTGTATTTAAATGAGAAGTTTTCAAGTGACAGTACGAAGGACATTGGTCTTTATTGTATACTTTCGATTACGTAGCACGTAATTCGTTATAGTCAACGTATAAAAAATATTCATAAACGAAAGAGCGGTTCAATTATATTATTCTCCAGACTGGAACACGATTTTTAGATGAACGATCTTCTAAAATAGTTAAATAAAGTTACGCGCTAAGCTTAAAGTGGCACGACGCGGTACGTCTACCCTAATGGACTGTTCTCATCGGTCCACCGATTATTATCAACCAATAAAACGCCTTGAACGCGTAAAAACATATCGATTACTATGCTCCATTTGCGTTTCTCGTTGCTATTAATCCTTTGCTATACAATAACGTGTTACACCCGTGGTAGAAACGTATGCTACGGGTGTGATAAAAATACGTTGCAATTTTTTAAATAAATTAAAGTACCAAATTCTATCCGCAATCTCAGATTTGTAAGGCTGAGCATTGCAAGCGTAAATTGCCTACTACGATATTTTAGTATTCCCATTCGTTGCACTGTTGAAGTAATAAATAGGGTAGGATGTACCACGTACTGCCACTTTAAGGTTCGCGCTTTAAGTAACTTTATTTAACTATTTTAGAACGTGTTTAACTTAATAATCGTTTCAGATTGAAGCATATCGTTATTCAACGTCTCTTTCATTAATGAACAACTTTTTATACGTTAAAAATAATGAATGAATTACTGATTCGTTGAAAATATACAACAAAGTCCAATGTCCCTATTTACTGTCACTTGAAAACTTCTCATTTAAATAGAAACAATTTTTACATATATTAACATGTTAGTTTGTGTAACCAATATACGATATATAGTAAACGTATTGCCTTACTCAATTATGACACGTTCCATAATTTATAATTACATTCGTCACGTTTTAATGTTCAATCTTATAATTTACTTTCTAATATTTACTTATAAATGTAAAGTGTAAATAAATGTACAATATCTATGCGTTGTTACGTAAACCAAAGTCCAAATTTAGTATGAAAATTTCTTTACTTACAATTCTTTATACGTTACTTTGCTATTAAATAAAACGAATTCAGGTGGCAGTTATAGGAACAGTGGCAGTTTGCTTTTACTGAATTATGTTTATATAATATTACTTTTACTGAATTATGTTTATATAAAAACAGTTTGCTTTTACTGAATTATGTCACGTTCCATACTTTACAATTATATTGGTCACGTTTCAATGTTCTAACAACACATTTACCTCCCAATATTCATTTACAAATATTAAGTATTAACGAATATACATTGTCTATATGTTGTCACGTAAATCGAAGTCCAAATTTAGTATGAAAATCTCTTTACTTACGATTCTTTATACATTACTTTGCTATTAAATAAAACGAATTCAGGTGGCAGTTATAGGAACAGTGACAGGTTGCTTTTACTGAATTATGTTTATATAATATTGCTTTTACTCAATTATGTTTATATAAAAAACGTTTGCTTTTACTGAATTATGTCACGTTCCATACTTTACAATTATATTGGTCACGTTTCAATGTTCTAACAGCACATTTACCTCCCAATATATATTTACAAATATTAAGTGTAAACGAATATACAATGTCTATATGTTGTTACGTAAACCGAAGTCCAAATTTAGTATGAAAATTTCTTTACTTACGATTCTTTACACGTTACTTTGCTATTAAATAAAATAATTCAGGTGGCAGTTATAGGAACAGTGGCAATAATTGGGTCATTTACCTTAGCTAATGTTTCTATGAATATTCTTCGAAAAATTCATACGGAAAATGGTTAATCGATACTTGGTTTCGAACGAATGAATTTACGCGGCTGTTATAATTGTTATCCCTATCTGTGGCAATATAGGGTTATCCAAAAGTACCTTTATCATGTTAAATAAGAATATCTGTGAAACGCTACGTTTGTTAGTAAAATAGAGGTGAAAAAAATAAAAAATTTAAACGAGAACGAACGAAGATAATAGATATAAAAGAACAGATTAGAAAAGGGAAAGAAAAGAATTGAAGTTAGTTGTTCCTATAGTCTATTTTGGATAACCCTTTATATGGAAATACTGCAGCCCATAGCTGATACGTAGTTTAGGTTCGTTACCCTAAACGGGCAGCAGAAACACGTCAAATGATTGCGTTACGTAGGAATGAATGGCAAATGTTCGGTAGGAACGTCGACGCACAACAACCGTAGGTTTTCTAACATATGCACCATGCGACTTGGTTACCTTGAGCCAAAATCATTGAGACGTAACGAGAATTATATCGTTTTAATAACGTTAATTCCATCTTTCGTGACAATGGAGAGACCGTAATACCATACACGTATAAATGAACATGAAAACCGCATTTTCCGTAACAATTATCCCCCCTTCTCGTTTCGAACCGACGATGAACCTCTTCTATTTCAATTAGGACGTAATACAAACGATTTACTTATGCGAAACATTCTTATGCGAAAAGTTACATTGCGTTTTTTTATACGCGTTACTTTCATGATTTCGTGACAATGGGGAGATAATTGTAACTATACCAGGAAGTTCAGTATCGGAGCACCTAGCCCTGAGGATGCAAACTGCAACGTTTGCGAAACGTCGGCGCAACGTTGAAGAAAGACGCGGCAAACATCCGGAAGCCAAACGACCAAGTTCCAACGGAACAAGTCTAACTTGGTAATACCATGGACCGCGAAAGTCTAAGATCCAAAATTGTAACTATACGTGTAAATAACGAATCGGCAAACATTCTTTCGCAATCGTTATCTTTCCTTTCTTCGTTTAAACTGATCTACTTGTTCTATTTTCACCAGGCGTTATTTATATGGATTATGTTTCAATTAGGACTTTTTGTTTTCATTTTAATTGGGACGCGATACGTCGCATTATGTATGGAGTAAACCCTGTTTCACGCGAGACAGTTATGTAGGATGGTGGACCCTTCTAGACCTAATAGACACGAAGAGAAAGGACAGTATATGCCGAAGAAGAACGTTAACGCACAGTATAAGGCCCAGTGGGACTGTGGCGTCGACACGAAAAGCAACTTCACGAAAATCACAGACAAATATTGGTGGCTCGAGTAGTAGACGTACAAACAGAACCGTAGCATTAATAGAAAACTATAAAACTGCAATCCTGCACATAACACCATAACAACCCACTGTACAAGTATTAAAATTCTACTTCCTCACACTCCCTTCCCCCCTTATAGTCAAGTTAAGTATAGTTTTAAGCCTTTCTATACTTTTAAAGCTACCACTGTAATTATATCTATATATATATATATACCTATGTAAATAAAACAAACCCCTCCTACCGATAAGTGTAAATAAATATTATTACTGTACATTATTTAGGCTACGCGTACTCTCCCGTAGAGTCATTAGTCTATAAGATTTTCTGTTAATATAGTTTTTAGATTCTATTTGTACGTTTAAGGAACCCGTTAATCTGTTATGTATATTTTATGGCTAATAAACGTATGTTACAAAAAAAAAAAGAAAAAAGTGGGACTGTGGCGTAGTGGTTAACGCGAAGAACACAGACATAGTATAGTTTACGCCGTTTCTATACTCATAGCAAAACCCCATATATATGTACAAACTGTATAAATAAATTAAACCACCCCTAGCAGTAAGCACCTAGAGAATAAACTGTAAAAATATATATAGCGATGACTACGCGTACTCTCCCGAAGAGTCTTTAGTCTTTAAGTTTATTTTGTACAAATTATCCTATTTATACGTTTAAGGAATTGCTTGTTATCTGTTATTATATATTTTATTGGCAATAAACGTATGTTACAAAAAAAAAAGTGGTTAACGCGATCGATTAGTGACCCGTAGATCTGGGTTTGATCCCCCGCCGACGGTGCAGTTTCCTTTTTCGGCTACACAAGGGCGATACGGCCCGCAGGATCCTACAGTTATTTATTAGCGTAGGCAAAAATTATTAGGAAGAGGAAATAAACTTTACGGGAGTTTATAACACAGCCTGCATGTGCAACGGTCGAACCGACCGGGACGGTGACCAGGTTTACAAAGGGGGGTGGGTCGAATCCTTAACGACCTGAGGAAGGAAATTTTGGCCACCTCATAGATCCTGGCACCAACGAAAAATTACGGGGAAACGGCTCCTAGGGGTGGGTGCTTCACCATAGTTGGAGGCCTTAGGCGTGTTTTAAAAATCCACTGATTGGTGGAGAGGAAGAACGTCCTCCTTGCGAAGGACGTTTAAAAAGCCCGATACGCGGAAAATTAGCCAGATGTAAGACGTATGCAGACGAGCGCGATAGCGTTAAATAGTTATAACAGTTTTGTTAGAGACTGTGTAGATCTGGTTTGTTTTAAAACCCACGATCATCTCGGAATCATACACGCCCATCCGCATCCCCTAGGCCATTATCTTCCTACATTAGTAAGACAGTTATTTAGTTATTATACAGTATAAACATCGATTTCGTTCCGTACGGAGAAATTACGAAGCGTATTACATTTTAGTATGATAACTGTAACCGTGAGTAATTAGCATAGTTCGTATTTTACGAGGCGCGATTTATTGCATTACGTTACGTTTCTTGCAAAATCATCGCGACGTCTACAAATACGAGGGACGCGGGAAAAAACGGCAATGCAACGGTAACGTAATGATATAATTACGAAAATGTATTCGTCTAATGGTGCTGCTGTGTCCGGCGACCAAAGATTTATCGCTGCGACAAGATACTTCATGTATATTACTGCAGAATCGTGCTACTGAAAGCAATCGGAAGTATTCGTCGCTACGATATTCCTTTGCTCGATTATTGCCAAGAATCGTAGACCAAGTGAATCGTGTCGTTGTAAATTTTCGCGATCTTTACGAAAAATTGATTACTTTTTTCCTACGTTTTATTGGTTGACAGGTGATTCGCCATTATTACGTGCAACACGACAAACTGCATAAAGTTAGTAGTTTTGTTTCGATAAATCGGTATTCGAAAATTACCAACGGTATTCCAAATACGCTGCACTGCCTCTGTTTAGAAAAAGGTATGAATTTGCATTAAAAACTCGCAGTCTAGTTGCAAGTGTTGCAACGCGTTTCAGACAGCTAAAATACACAGCGTGGAGTTGATGATAAAGGGTTATCCAAAATAGACTATAGGAACACCTACCTTCACTATTTTCCTTTCCCTTTCCGTTTTACCCTTTTCTAATCTCTATTTTATTTCTATTATCTTCGTTCGTTCTGGTTTCAATTTTTATTTTTTTCACCTCTATTTTATTAACGAACATGGCGTTTCACAGATATTCTCATTCAACATTCTGAAGGTACTTTTGGATAATCCTGTACAAATTCCACGGTATGCGCGTCGTTGCACGTCGTTGAGTATGCAAATATTTGCCAGGACATATATATCTCCGGATCAAGTTTTTGTTATTCATTAGCACGATTTTTTTCCCAACTCCACCCGATGATGCGTGCAAATAACCGGAAACCTTCGGCCAGGTTTCTTCAATAAAATAATGTATAATTACGTTTGAACAACGATACAGCCGGCAATTAGAAGCGTTTTAAATGTCTCCTCTGTTTACGACCTTAATGAATAAAATCTCGTTGCGATCGCATCTGAAATAGGAATTCACGTGCGGAGCGTTCTCAGGACTAGTGAAAAAAAAAAGCCACTGACATTGAGGAGATGACGTGGATCATCATTAAATGATGGTCTTTTCGCGTCGCCATGCGTAGCTACTTATCGATTGTATGAAAATGAACTACGGTTATTTTTATATTATCGCGCCTTTTTACGGATACGAGTGCACGCACGCGGTTAAATTGACCGAAATAATTCCTTTTTCTACGGTCGGCAAAAACTTCGATATAATCGACGTGTCATGGCAAGTAAATAATTGTTCCTTTCTATGATCAATTTTCAAGCCTCCCATTGCAAACGTCGCGAATTAATCTGCCGTTTTTTTTTTTCAGTTACACAATAAACGATTACCCTTTTTAACGATTCCTTTTTCTTGCACTCCTAAAGAAACTCACGAAGCTCGATCGATCGAGATTTTCTCACATGCCTATTAGCCAGCGGAAAAAGAAAATTAATGAGGCTCTTCAAAGTAACCTCTATTCTCTCTGTTCTCCGATTCAATTTAGATCAGACTTTTATTCAACTCTTTGCCCTCCCGAACACTTTTCCATACTAAGTATATCATACAGTACATCCACGGACCTGGTCGAAATTCGTTTCAAATGGTAGCCCCAAAAGTAATCGTTTCAAATGGTAGCCACAAAAGTAATCGTTTCAAATAACGTTAATCGGTATTTCGGAAATAATGTATTACAATTGATCCTGAGCGTTCTTCGTTTGGCCAACTAATAGCGACGTGAAATACTGATTAGTCGAGGAAGTAACATTTATTTCTTAATTCGAAACGTTTATACCGTATCAAATAGTGATCGGGAAAGCGTTGAATAATATACAGGAATACGCGTAGTAAATGTACAATAGTGTTACCAGGTTGTTTTATGTGGGTTATTCTATTGTTTTATTTGGTTTAGTTTATGCTATCATATTGTATATTAGGTGATAAGTAGCTTAGTTAAATAATTGCATAGTTAGATTAAGTTGTAAGATGTAGCATTAGAATATTATTATGTATATATTGATTAAGATTAGCAATTAGGTATAAGGTATTAGTATTACTTATATAATATAATAGAATATAATATTATAATAATATAATATAATATTATAATAATATAATATAATATTATAATAATATAATATAATATTATATATAAGTAATAAGTATTAGATGTACAAGATTATGTACAAGAAAGATGTATAAAGAATGAGATGGGGCGGAACCTTTGTAATCCAATAGAAAAACAGTAAAGATCTATCTATCTATCTACAACAGTGTTACTAATATTATTGTCGAAAATGACCAATGCACAGAACGAAATAGTTCCGGTGGTTAATCGCGTGACAGCGCAGGATGACGGAACGAACAGCATGTGCCGTTTCGCAGCGATTAATTATAAAACGTTCAAGGCGAAACTGTAAATGTATTTATTTCCTCGTAGTCGAGTGCACGCCCAACGAGCAGGAAACCGTAGAAAATTTACCGAACGAATACAATTAATCCGCCCAATCGTTCACCACCGCGTGTCACGCTTTAATAACCGTACAAGATTTGTACTTTTGTTTTTTTTCTTTTCCTTTGGTTCTTAATGAAAAGGTGTCTTGTTATTCGATCGATATGAAGCATTCGAATTTTTTCCCCGTCTTTCCACGCGTATATATTTCTATATGCATATTTCTCCACTCGATTACTCGCGGTATCCGCGTGCTCGCGACGATTAAAGAAGGTTCGGACGTAAAACATCATTATTCACGATGTTATGACTTCATGCCGATTAAACATTCCGTCCAGTCGATATGTACACGTTCACACATTCCGTAATCACGTGCGGCTAAGTAATTGAAGATGCTATCTCGTACCGCCGTATTCAATCTCCGAAGAAATTATAAAAACTTTGCGAATAATTGTGCTAGTAAAGATAAGGAACGAATTAAACGATCGCTAAGGCTGTCGTAAATTAATTTGTCTAGAATCTCTTCCCTTTATCGTTATACGTTTGTATTGCTGTGGAGAGGGAATAGGATAGGAAAAAGGAAGGGCGTTGCCGTTTCGTCCTGGGCCTGCTAGTGGACTCATCGTCAGTAAAGTTACCTAGCAGGCCCTGCCTTAGACGTTGAGATATTGGAAGGAAGGTTAAAGGCGGTATATATATGGACGAGGTAATTTACCTAAGGGGTAGAACGAATAAGAAGGATAGATCCTTATTGGCAAGGTTCCGATGTGGAAACGAGTGCAAAGGAGGGCAACACTGGATTGAGATGGAAGATAGAATGTCTAGGATACGCGGAAGTGCAGAGGAAACACTGGAACGCTTGAGTAGAGGTTGCAAGGGGGGAGATAAAAGAAGGGAAAGTGGAGGATCTACTGGAGGAATCAGGAGGACTGGCAGAATTGAAAAGGATAATGGAAAGGGGAAGGAAGAGAGAAGACAACGGACGCTTGGAAAGATATAGCCCGAATGGGGGAGGAAGGAAGGTGTTAAACCTAAATAAAAATCTAGCAAAGTTAGAAGATAAGTTAAGTGATAGGAAAACCAAAGAGTGTAAAGTTAAGTGCAATATACATTAGATGCAGGTAGCCGTTAAGTAGGTTAAGTTTAGTGATTAAGATTATAATAAAGTTCGTATATCGGAAGTCATCCAATACCGAAAGGTGCGCGGATTACAATAAATAATAATAAAAATAATATATGGACGAGGTAGTTGGAGCGGACGTTTTCGAGAAAGTTTTCGTGTGTCTCTCTAGTGGTAGGTACAGGAGAGCCGCCACATGTTCGTTTAAATGCTGCCGTTATGCCAAAGAATAGAGCGTGTTTTCGATGTGATTAGAGCACAGTTTAAACCACGAGTGTAACTCGTTGTTACAAGGCAACGGGTTAACGACGTTCCTATCTCGCAAATAGAAATTGAAACTGGAACAAATGAAATCGTATAATAATTGTTCGCAACGCGATGCGGAAAATTATTCGGATTACTTTATCATTCTTCGAATATTCGAATAAAGCTGGATCCGTGCAGCATTTTCAACGATACTCGCCCGTTTTCTACGCACGCGTCTCGTAAATCATCGAGGAGTCTCGTAGCGGAGGAAAGAAACGGAATCGATTTGCAATGCGAGTAACCGGATGCATTAGATCCTTCTTTTTTTTTCCCACCTTCGGACATTACTTGCCAGGCGAACGTTGTGAAGGGGAACTGGAGAAAGATAAGAAACGGGAGCAACAACGGCCGACGGTGACTCGATCACGATACGGTATAGTTTCGTATAATTATTATTCGCCGATGATAAATCGAAGCCGAAGGTTGAAAGAGCCTTTATGGGCGTATACCCCGGTAGTCGATGTTCCTGATTGGATATAGAGCAACGGGCCCCTCTTCGTTGAGTCACATTAACGATCAACTTCAAGAATATCCGATCACCTGTGCTCATAATTATTCCAATGTTAATGCATCTGATTTGATCGTTGGTTCGATAGAATTCTAATATTTACTACGATATGGAGAGCTTCACAGACGCTTAGCGATTCAAATAACAAGTGTATCGTGTCCGTCAGAGGAAGGCGTGTCTCTGATATTTTTCAATTACAGAGATAGGGTAGATGTACCACGTATCGTCAGCGTTTCTATAACCGACACTTTAATTCGTTGAATCGAATAATATAGTTGAACCGCTCTTTTATTTGTGAATATTTTTTTATCTGTAGAATATAACGAATTACGTACTCTGAAATTTAAATTATACAACAATGTCCAATATTCCTCGTACTGTCACTTGAAATGTTCTAATTTAAATACAAACCAAATCTTTACATATATAGGGTTATCCAAAAGTACCTTTACGATGTTGAATGAGAATATCTGTCAAATATATAGGGTAGATGTACCACGTACTGTCATTGTTCCTATACCCGACACTTTAACTCGTTTTATTTAATAGCAAAGTAACGAACAAAGAATCGTAAATAAATAAATGTTCATACTAAATTTGGAATTCGGTTTACGTAACAATATATAGACATTGTATATTCATTAATACTTAATATTTGTAAATAAATATTAGGAGGTAAACGTGCTGTTGAACATTGGAACGTGACCAATATAATTGTAAAGTATGGAACGTGTCATAATTCAGTAAAAGCAAACTGTTTTTATATAAACATAATTCAGTAAAAGCAATATTATATCAATATAATTCAGTAAAAGCAAACTGTCACTGTTCCTATAATTGCTACTTGAATTCGTTTGTTTAATAACAAAGTAACGTATAAAGAATTGTAAATAAATAAATTTTTATAGAAAATTTGGACTTCGGTTTACGTAACAACATATAGACATTGTATATTCGTTAACACTTAATATTTGTAAATAAATATTGGGAGGTAAATGTGCTGTTGAACATTGAAACGTGACCAATATAATTGTAAAGTATGGAACGTGTCATAATTCAGTAAAAGCAAACTGTTTTTATATAAACATAATTCAGTAAAAGCAATATTATATCAATATAATTCAGTAAAAGCAAACTGTCACTGTTCCTATAATTGCTACTTGAATTCGTTTGTTTAATAACATAAAGAATCGTAAATAAACAAATGTTCATACTAAATTTGGACTTCGGTTTACGTAACAACATATAGACATTGTATATTCGTTAATACTTAATATTTGTAAATAAATATTAGGAGGTAAACGTGCTGTTGAACATTGGAACGTGACCAATATAATTGTAAAGTATGGAACGTGTCATAATTCAGTAAAAGCAAACTGTTTTTATATAAACATAATTTAGTAAACGTAATATTATATAAATATAATTCAGTAAAAGCAAGAAAGTAGTCACTTACGAATTGTTGCGTATCCTTTCGCTTCCAAGATTCGCGGCTTAGAATTTACAGTAGCATCAAAATATACTATTAAATACATCGATAAACAATAAGTTCTATTTTTATTTCAAATCGATGTATCTCAAAAGATAGCTTGTAGATGAATACATAAAGACATAAAGCTTCGGAAAATACGTACCGTGTTTATTAACATTTTGTCAATAAGTGTATCTATTTACACTTTCGTAAGAGGCGTTGCGCAAATAGTGCAAAACCAATACTGCAATTGCGGTTCGATCTACATTCTATGCATTCGTTATATACGGAGTACGCGCGTACACCCGGTGCGTATCCTTGTAAATTGTTCCTTGCGATCCGGGGGAGTGTTAGGAGGTAACACGAAACGCGTACGTATCTTTTCGTAAGAAATCCGTGTGCGTGAGTCGCAGCGTTTGGAATGAGTTCCGGAATGCAAAACGGTGTTGTTCGTGGTTACACTGTTAGCTTATACATGCGTGGCTGTTGCGCGTGTTCACGGAGGCGGATCGCGTCCTTTGGCGATTAATTTTTATTGGTCGTAACAGTTTTTTCCATTATGCCGATTCTTCGTTCGGTTACTGTAAATCGCCGCCGTGAAACTCGTACACTTACTAACAAAAGTTAAGAAACAAAGTATGTAGTCACTTACGAATTTTTGTGCATCCTTTCGCTTTCAACATTCGCGGCTTAGAATTTGCAGTAGCATAAAAATATAGTATTACATACATGGATAAACAATAAGTTCTTCCACTTTTATTTCAAATCTATGCATGTGAAAAGTGCGTCAACGAAACCTAGCGTTAAACATCTCGAATTCATATAAAGATTCGATTAATATAGAAATCATTTATACACATATATACCTAATTTAATTATTCGAAGGTTAGAACAGTAGGAGGTACATTAAATTCCAAGAAGCTTCTTTAGAATCGTAGAGATGTTAACATCGTTGACGCGCACAGAAAAACGAAGTATAATATCAAGGATTATTATTGACGGCGGTAAGAACGGAGTGTTTGAACGATAGATACGAAGTCCCGAAAAAACTTAGGTCACTGCAAAATTTGTTCGCGTTGATACATGGTCTATTTAAACGACTAAAATTGAGTTAAATAACCGATATGCAAAAGTTAATTAACCCTTTGCTTTATTACCTAATAAAAGGACAGTAGTTGCCAATTAAAACAAGTTTTCACTTCAAAAACGTGTAATTTACGGAACGCCGAAAACAGTTGTCCGAGTATCGCGCGTTACAATTACCGGTTCATTAATCGAGGATTGCACCGAGATGGAAAGAATAGATGTCGGAATAGAAAAGTTATTAGAGAGGGTACCGCGTCCGAGAAGATAATAGAATGGTTAAGGGCATTAGATAGGAAACTAAAACGGTGTGGTAGCGTAAGTTACGAATAGGCAAGATAAGTGGAGGTGGATAACAGAATGCAAAATAGGAATATAAAGTTAGGATTATAGAGTCTAAGACTAGGACTGGAATGGAATAATACACTTTTGGAAAAGTGGAATACTTGCACTATATAGAATAATTGCACTTGGATATGCAATAAAGCTAAATTAACACGTTGACTGCCACGGTACTTTTCGGAATTCCGATGTAAAAAGCCAATTTAATTGAACCCTTTGCGGACGAGAAGTAACGACACTTATGGGAGTACTTTAGTTTTGAATTCTACGACTTTGAGTTTTCACGCTTTCGTGTTCGAAACCATTTCATTTCCAACGATTTCAAATGTTTATTATTACGTTAAGTATTCATTGCATGAAGTTTCGTGCTTTGAAAGTCAACATGGGTTCGGAAAGTGAAAAAATGATTAGGCGACTATTTGTCGACGCTCGTCCGCAAAAGGTTAATCGTATCATATTACTACGAGATAACTCGTAGTTGCTGACTTAGGCAATAACCAAAACTACGAGTTATGTAGTAGTTGGCAGTCAACGTGTTAATCTGTAGCAGCACTGACTAAAGGAGGGAAAGTATAGATGGATGAGAGTGATCAATATTTTTTGTAAAAGTCACTTTTCTTGGCCGAGGGGGCTGAAAATAAAATCTATATATATGTATATATATATAATTACCGGTTCATTCGAGATACTTTAGCCGGACAAGCAGTAAACATAACTCCTGGCGCGCATGCAATCCGAATTAATTGAATCACATTTTCACCGTCCAATTTCCATACCGCTATCTTTAGCTTAACGTCGAACCTTAATCAGTTTCACGCTGCGCTCGACAGCGACGTGGAAATGTCATCCAGTACCGTGAACACCTACTTGTATATCGTGCTTGTGTAATCATTTATCAATGACTTCGAAGCACGGCTACCGCCATAGCAAATACCAGCAATATTCGAAGCAGCTTTGCGACGGACAATTTCTCGTCACTTTCAACTTGATCTTATCGATGCGAATGGTAACGATGTTTATTGGGATATTTTAAACACTTCGAACGGGCGGAAGTTTCGAGAGAATAATGGTTGGAGTGTACGCGTGAATTTGAGAACGAAAAAAGGCGTTGCGAAAAACTCGTTGTCAGGATAAAGAAACGTAAACCTTGAAGTAGAATATTGGAAGTAGAATATAGAAGACTCGGTAAAATAGTAATTTTCAATAGCTTTTGAACGACTGAAAAGTATTTAACTTTATCAGAAATTAACAGTAATATCCGACACTTTTAAGTAACTTTTAACGATTCGTAAAATAGATATGACTTTATTGCATATAGTCAATCATAAGTCTTCGATACGTCTCTAAACTTTAATATTTAGTATGGTTTATTGCTATATTTACTTAGGTGTGCAAGGTATGAGACATAGTTTGAACGAAACGGTTTAAAAATTATTATTCACAGTCTCAAAAGATGTTTCGACGAAGAAGTTACCATTAAATGTAAAAAAATGTGACTTTATTCATATCAAATAAATTGAAGAATCTTGCAGGCGTTTCAAAGTGTTCAACAAAGCTACGAACACAGTTGTAACAAATTGTTCGCGTCAATCGTGCGTAGAATTTCCAATCTTCGCATATCTTTTTACAAACAAATGGATGAAACGTTGCGAGAAGAACCGTTAAACAACTTACTGGCGATGAACGAATAAAACGGCGCTAAAATTCGAAACAACTGTATTCCTGTTAAATGCGTCGAATTTTATGGGACGTGCAAAAAGATTTTCGTCTCGCGTCGCTTGATTACCGATTATTATTTGCTACTTACGTATGATCCTGACTTTGTCTTCCAATTCGAGAAACGGAGGGGAAACGATTAGTAAATCACTATTAATTCGACGCACAGACACATCGAGGCGAAACGGAGGGAACAAAAAAAGAGAGAACGATCTTTCTACGCGTACATTAAGGATGGAACCCTCCAGGTGCGAGGGATGGAGCGTTAAATGAGAAATGAACCAACGGTCAACCTTCATTTATAAGAAAGTGTCCAAGGATCGGACCTTCCGCGGACTCAATCGAGGAAGGGGCACGCCGCGAGCGGAGTCTGTGTATTAACAGCTAAGCACGAACAGAATACTTTATGGTGGGAGTACGCATATACGCGATACTCTTGATCTTCGATTTCCAAGGCCTATTGGAAACTATCGGTCGCTTCTACGACTAGGACCTCCGACGTCTAAACACCGGTTAAAGGAATAATAGCCACCTTAACATTCAATTATCAGAATATTATCATACGGTAATAATATATAACGGAGGATAAACGTGTTGGGTACGTGTTACGTAATAGCGTAGCCGTACACTGTCGTTCAAAAGTTTGCAGCCAGCCGTGATCCCGTAAAAACAAGATTTCTTTCTCCAAAATGCCACTGGTAACAGTAGGGAATAGTTCTGAATAGAAACAAATAGTTACGCTTGTATAAATGGAAAGAATTTTAGTAGAAACGTTGCAAGGATGACGATAATAAAAACGATTCTAAATGAAATTGATTCGCAGTGTCAAAAGTTTGTAGCCAGGCGTGAACTCGTAAAAGCAAGATTTCTTTCTCAAAATGCCACTGGTAACAGTAGGGAATAGTTCTGAATAGAAATAAGTAGTTACGCTTGTATAAATGGACACAATATTAGTAGAGACGTTGCAAGGATGACGATAATAAAAACGATTCTAAATGAAATTGAATCGCAGTGTCAAAAGTTTGTAGCCAGGCGTGAACTCGTAAAAACAAGATTTCTTTCTCAAAATGACACTGGTAACAGTAGGGAATAGTTCTGAATAGAAATAAGTAGTTACGCTTACATAAATGGACAGAATATTAGTAGAGACGTTGCAAGGATGACGATAATAAAAACGATTCTAAATGAAATTGATTCGCAGTGTCAAAAGTTTGTAGCCAGGCGTGAACTCGTAAAAGCAAGATTTCTTTCTCAAAATGCCACTGGTAACAGTAGGGAATAGTTCTGAATAGAAATAAGTAGTTACGCTTGTATAAATGGACACAATATTAGTAGAGACGTTGCAAGGATGACGATAATAAAAACGATTCTAAATGAAATTGAATCGCAGTGTCAAAAGTTTGTAGCCAGGCGTGAACTCGTAAAAACAAGATTTCTTTCTCAAAATGACACTGGTAACAGTAGGGAATAGTTCTGAATAGAAATAAGTAGTTACGCTTACATAAATGGACAGAATATTAGTAGAGACGTTGCAAGGATGACGATAATAAAAACGATTCTAAATGAAATTGAATCGCAGTGTCAAAAGTTTGTAGCCAGGCGTGATCTCGTAAAAACAAGATTTCTTTTAATATTGGGAAATAGTTCTGAAAGAAATAAATAGTTACGCTTGTATAAATGGAAAGAATATTAGTAGAGACGTTGCAAGGATGACGGTAATAAAAACGATTCTAAATGAAATTGATTCGCAGTGTCGTGAATCATACGCGAAACGCTGTTATTACGATTCGACGGTCCTTGAACAATGACGATTATCTTTCAAGCGAGAAGTAACGCAGGCTGATAGTCAGCTTTGAGGTGATTAACCTGCACGATTAAAACACGACACATATGGTTTGTCCTCGTTGTGTGCATTATCGTCGTGTAACATTGACACATTTAACCGACTGAATCTCGTGTCTATTAACCCTTCGCTGCATTACGCTGCAAATATCACATCCGTCCGCGAAAGGGTTAATAAAATCACGTCGCAAAGAAACCGTTTCCCAAGAATATCGACGCTTAACCCATTTGCATCGTAGCGATAAATACGCGATCAGCTTTATAACTCAAAGACTTTCGGTTTTACTTGGAAATTAACGCGTAATAATCGAAATACGGTAACGAAATTTGGAGCAGATATATTATACCTTTTATTGATCAGTATGACTATGTTTAAAATGATCGATACACAGTGATACATTAGAAACATCAGTAATATAAATATCAGTTATCGTACGCGGATTATTGCGCTTGCGGATGCAAATTTTGTAGTCTAAATGCCCTACTCGTTAATTAATTAAAAAATTGCGTTTCTAGTTTCCATGAAGTAGTTCAAAAGCACTGCGCGTAAAAGTTTTAGTTCGTCATTGTCACGCACTTCTTTTAGGCGACTATAAAATACATTTTCAAGATTTATATTTTCAGCGTAAAACTGTTCATCGGTGAATAAGTTTTTATTACATGTAACATACGTTCGTTAACAAATTATACGCGTCCATGCACGAATAGTATTAATAATAACGAAACTTCCATCGCGTTGTAGCTTAACTTTAATCTTACACAGCATTTTATGAGAAACATTC
The DNA here is from genome assembly GCA_028830335.1 of Eucera pruinosa. NCBI lineage: Eukaryota > Metazoa > Arthropoda > Insecta > Hymenoptera > Apidae > Eucera > Eucera pruinosa. Next base: position 2,243,199 of record JAMYCR010000001.1, on the reverse strand, counting down.
GAATGTGACTTGGATGCGTAGTTCATTTCCGTTCGTTACTTGCTATTCTCTTTCGAAGCCGCGCAACGATCTATCGATAGCGTTAAGTTCGGCAAGCTTCAAGAATTTACGTTTCCGTACAGTTGCTTTTAATCGGTTGACGACTACGAAACTTTTAGAGCTACGTAAACGTAATTATATATATATACGTAAACCTATTGATACGGAAACCGTATTGTAACGTAATTTAGAATGAAGAGGGTAGCCTTTTTTTTCCCGCGAATTTCACGTCTCTCGCGGAAGCAACTGTATTGAGAGTATCGAAAATCGATGCCCACGAAATACGAATACACATCCGGGTCAAATTGTTCGCGGTATTGTGCCGCTGAAACGGAAGTGAAGTGGCATTGAGCTAAAACGAAAGGGACCCGACTCGTGGAAGAATAATCGCTACAAGAAACAACCGAAACATTCCTCGATCGCTTCTACAATTTTCGCGATTGCTTCGTTACGATTACCCAGACCCATTCTTTGCTAAATATAATTATGGAAATACACGAACGAAAAGTTATTAATATAATCGCTGAGATAGCATCTTCAGCGACTTACTGAGAAAAGGGAAAACTGATATGATTATTATTATTATCTATTATTATTTATTATTAACGCGCAAAAGCCCACGAAGTACAAGAGAAGAATATATATAGGAACGTTGACACGGGCAAAGTAAACATTTCTTTACTTACGATTCTTCGTACGTTACTTTGCGATTCAATAAACGAATTCAAGCGGCAGTTGTAAAGAGTTACCCAAAATAGATTGTAGGAACACCACCTACCTTCACTTCTTTTTGCTTTCCCTTTCTGCTTTAACCTTTTTCCAATCTGTTCTTTATTTCTATTATCTTTGTTCGTTCTCGTTTCAATTTTTATTGATTCACTTCTATTTTACTAACAAACATCGCGTTTCACAGATATTCTTATTCAACGTCCTAAAGGTACTTTTGGATAACCTGTGGAGCTGTAGAGAGGGGATAGGATAGGAAAAGGAAGGGTGTTGCGTTTCGTGCTGGGCCTGCTAGTGGACTCATCAGTGCGGCTACCTAGCAGGCCCTGCCTTAGACTTGGGATATTGGAAGGAAGGTTAAAGGCGGTATATATATGGACGAGGTAGTTGGAGCGAGTACTTTCGAGAAAGCCTATTTCGTATGTCCCTCTAGTGGTGGGTGCAGGAGAGCCGCCACAAACCCTTTATTATCTTGCAAATCTTAACACAATCTTACCAACTCAAAATCACCATTGTCTACCACAAAAAAAGAATTCGTTAATTAGTCGCGAAACGATGCAAACGTTAGCAAAAACTTTTGGATAACCCTATATAACACACTTGCTTGCTTAGTACATTAACCCTTTGCGGACGAGAAGTAATGACACTTATGGGAGTACTTTAGTTTTGAATTCTACGACTTTGAGTTTTCACGCTTTTGTGCTCCAAACCATTTCATTTCCAACGATTTCAAATGTTTATTATTACGTGAAGTATTCATTGCATTAAGTTTCGTGCTTTAAAAGTCGACATGGATTCGGAAAGCCAAAAAATGATTAGGCGACTATTTGTCGACGCTCGTCCGCAAAGGGTTAAATATATTGATTCTTTCAAACAGAAGAATATAATGAATAAACGTTGACAGAGAAATGCCGATTAATAGGCCTCCGATCGATGAACATTGGCGTCGAAAAATTCCTACTTATAGGTTTCCAGTAAGTAAAGTGTTAATTGCAAGGGTCAAAGTATACAGGTACCTCTCGTATTTTTGAAAGAATTCTGTTAAAACTTATATCGTTTTCCTAATTGTAAGCGAATGTTCATTCCTGTAAAACGTTCAACTCTTACCATGACGAATCGCCAAAAAAAAGTGTTCTCATGGAACGGACGTTCTAGAATCTTTTAGAAAACTTTTACGGTATAAATAGAACTACTAACGAGGAAAATATGAAAATGGTAATTATACGTAAATGTCGCTGCTTTGACCGCGCGCGATCGGCTGTTTCGTTAGCTGAAATTCCGCTATTCAGGGTAACAACGCAGAAGCCGGGCAGAATTTCCAAAGCAGCCAGAAGTGGATCGGGTTCGTCTTGCAAGAGGTCCGTATATCACTCGCTCGCAGAGATGTTAAGAGCCATTAAATCCTCATACTCGCCATACTTGGCGTTGCTCTCGGGTTCAGCGTATCGAATGCAATCGAATTCCTGTAAAACTCTCATTCCCGCGGCATGCTATCCGAGATTCAGAGGAGAATCAAGGAACGGGAGGATGCAGTACGCACTCTCCCTGTTATCGACCATATCAAGAGGAACGGGAACTAAGGGAGAACGAACGATGTCGAGCGGCACCGAGTCCAGCCGAGGGGTGAGTCGTGCTTCGTGTTGTACTTTCCACGGACCCTCGACCAATAATACTTCTATCCCATCGCACGACTGGTACGCATCATCGTCGAGTATTCCCACGGATAATTCCCTGGCTATTTTCAAGGTTTTTTCCACCGAACGCGAAAACGACGCGCGATCCTTTGCGTTCGAACGTTGCCTGGTAAAATTCTCCTCAACGCAGGACTCACTTCGCGGAAGATCAAGGATTTCTTCGTACCCGTTACTATAAAAAAAAAAAAAAAATGGATCAGAAACGTAATCGTCGTTACAAGGTGAATCGTATCGGATAGTCGGCGATAGGAATCGTGATACGAAAGATTCGATGGTGATAATTAAATTTCTGTGCGAGCCTCAGATTTTCCTAACGATTCGGTCTGTTGTTCTACTGGCTGCTGTGGTTTCTCGTGTTAACGTGGTTATCGATCATTGCAACGATACACACAACGGAAGTGCAAGTGATACTAATACGGATTTAATACGTCCGATCGAGAGAGGAGCGATTAAACGATGCCGAGAAACGATTAGCCATTAAAATTAATCTTCAGAAATAAATCTAATCTTCAAAAAGGACTGATAAAGCGAATCCTTCGGATTCGAACTTCGGAATTCGATCGCTTTTTGCATTTCTTCTTTTCTTTTTTTTTTTATGGAAAGGCAAATTTATCGGAAAGTTGAGATTCGTGCGTTGCAAAGAGAAAAGTGTTTCGCGAGCTGGATTTCTTGCTTTCGCGCGGAACATTGATGATCGGTGTTGCCGATGGTAGGATGCGATTTGGCAAACTTATTCAACGATGACTTTCACAGTCCAGCTGCTGCTTCGTTGTTAGATGAAGGACCATGGCGAATGTTAGCCGATGCTACGACACAACTGCGGAAAAGTAAGCTTGCTTATTCTTCAGCTTTCCCTCTTTTCTTATCAGGCGTACGACCAAGTGATCAAATTATTACGAACGCTCCAACCGTTCACTAACTACAGGATAGGCTACCCATTTATAGGAAACAACGTAACGTGCTAAGATTAAATTTATGTAAACAAATTGTACGGAAGTTTACCAAATCCTATGCGTGAAGTAGTGCAAAATAAAGTGGGCATCTCTTCGTTATTAACACTTTACCGATCGCTTGCGGTCGAAACTGACACCGGCTCAGTTTTCGCTATATCGTTCTAATCTCTCCTATTTTTGGAACACTAACGTTTTATTATTACTCCATATATGGTTGTAAAGTGAAAAACTACACAAGTTACATGTTTTCATCTTCCAGATACTGTCGTTTAAGTTATCGAATACACGCGTTAAATATTGGGCTTCGATCAGCGTGCGTTTATTTTTTTTTTAATACATAAGAAATTCATTTTCGCGCCGTTTCAATTAAGTTGGACGTTTTTGATCTACATCGTTTTGCTTCGCACCAACAGGTATTCGGACTATTTTTAGACCAATATTTGCACGCGACAATTAAACGTAATCGGTTTTCTTCGAATAGGAAAATATAATTAAAATAAGAGCCGCGTAATTGGCTTTCGGTCTAAGATTCGCAGCATAGAATTTGCAATAGCATAAAAATACAGTATCACGTACGTCGATAAACAATAAGTTCTTCTACTTTTATTTCAAATCCACGTATCTGAAAAGCGAGCGACGACGTGAAGCTTCGCAAATACGTGCACATGTTTCTTAACTTTTACAACGAAGTGTATTATGCAAAGCTTGTTGCTATTTAAATTTTTAAATGACAACTTTTCAAGTGACGTTAGACTTTCTTCTACATTTTCAATTAACTAGTAATGAATTTATTATATTGAATATATAAAAGAATGTTCATAAATAAAACGTTGAACAATATTACGCCTTAAAGTGGAACGATTATTAAGTTACCCCTTGCCATACGAATATTTCAAAGAATACTTACACTAATGTCAGCTGTTTATCACTTTAACAGTGCGACGAATGTGAAACGTTAAAATATCGTACGCAATTTATGCTTACAATACTCAGCCCTGCATACTGAAATTACACATAGAATTAAAGTTGAAATTTATCAAAAAATACGATGTATTTTTATCGCAACTGTACCACAATTTTTATCAAGAGTGCAACTTATGTTATTATAGGGCAAAGGGTTAACGACGTTCTAAAATATTTAGATACAGTTACATATCCTCTGCGTAACGATGTCAATCGGTTATACTTATCGGAATCGCTTATTAAAGTGATCGTAATTAGCGGATTCCGCTGTATCTTCTTGTACAGATGAAACTTTGTCTTCCCTAATCCAGTTGGTAAAGTTTACGATACCGTATAACGCGATAATGAACATATTTGCCACTTGAAAACGAGAACTATTGTGACGATGAAACGTCGTGTTGTGATCACGTTACTCTATATTTATATTGCCAATAAAATCAATAATACACGTTCACCGTTGACGACGTGCAGGATAAAACAATTCTATTGATTTCTTTGCTCTATATATTAGCAAAAAAAAAAAATAGAAAAAAAATTCAATACGTTAATAATAAGAGTTGAAGCACTCGACTGATTATATTATCAAAATTATCCATTCTTCGCGCTCTTTGGACTACGAAACGGTACCATTTAAAATTGTGTTTACAAACCCGAGAAATCCGCTGTTTACGTCTAAAAATGTTCAATTTCTAACGTAAAGAGAACACAATAAATCGTAGGAATTTTGCTTATTTTCTTCACCCTTTCTATTCGAGAGGAAATTCCCTCGCCAAAGCTAATCAATTATGATAATTCTCGAGTGCAAAGGGTTGTGCAATCATTTTATACCAAACACACCTTGTATTCTACACGTAAAAAAATTAAACGACACGGATATATTCTTAGATTCTTTATACCATACAGATCTGTTATATATTATATTATATTATATTATATATATTATATTTTATTTAATCCCTGCCTATACGGCTTAGGATGACTTCTTGTTTAGAATGCTTACATACGTTTTCTTATTTCTATTTCTATTTCTATAACTTATTCCTACTTTATCCTTAGTTATTAATATTTACATCTTATTAACTACTTTATGTACTTTATATGCTCTTGTAATTCTGTACTCTATATTGCTTTTCCTTTGGTATTGTTCTGTGTTTCTGCTTCTTCTTTATTTTCCTTGTTTTTTTCCTTCCCTTCCCCTCTCCCCCTCTCTAGCAGCTTCCTTTCAACATGCACGCTTTCCTCTTCTTCGATTTTCCTTTTCCTTTCCCGCTGAATCTTCTTTACAGATCTGTTATATTAGGATTGACTAATTTACGGTAACAAGTAGATTGAGATAATAGGCACAATTAAATATCCCACTTATACACGGATATATATAAAGATATATATACAAAAAATATATATAAAAAAATCCAAAATAGACTATAGGAACACCTGCCTTCACTTTTTTTCTTTCCCTTTCTGCTTTACCCTTTTCTAATCTGTTTTTTACTTCTACTATCTTCGTTCGTTCTCGGTTTCAATTTTTATTTTTTTCACCTCTATTTTACTAACAAACATGACGTATTGACAGATATTCTCATTCAACATCCTAAAGGTACTTTTGGATAACCCTATACTAACACAAACACAAAAATAAATACATGCCAATGTAAATATCGATCATTTTAAAATTTACAACACCACGCATGCTGAATATATCGTAACAAAGATTGCAATACGCATACTGTCTCCGTACAACGAAAACGAAGAAAACGAGAGGAACTTTAGTAAATATAAATGAAATTGCACGAGACGAATGATTAAACTTTTTCTGTCAAATAAATTCGAGTATTCCTGAAGCGATCACCTGTTGAATTTTCGTCGCGTGTATATGCGCTTTTAGCGTAGACGCGACTCGTAACAATATGTTTAAATTCATTTCACGTGGAACGTGTCGTAATTCAGTAAATGCGTTACGTTTACTACACAGGGTGTCCCGTAACTGGTGGTACAAGCGAGTAGGGGATGATTGTACGTGAAAAATTGAATGGAAAATTTAGAATAAAATTTTTTCATACGACGCTTTATTTTCGAAAAAAATAAGTTTGAGTACGCGTGCACTTGGACCAGCTTCAGTTCGACGGATTTTACTATCTTACTGTTCCGAGTAGGAGAGTATACTTCCGTGCTTCTTGCAACGTTTACAAACATTGTCAACACGATGATATCTCTTACATCGATTTTACTTTCTTCTTATGCTTATCGGACAGGACCTTTAGCTTCCGAATTACTCGACAAATTTTCAAACTTATTTTTCTCGAAAATAAAGCGTCATATGCAAAACTTTTATTCCAAATTTTCGATTCAATTTCTCACGTAGAATCACCCTCTACTCGCTTGTACCACCAGTCACGGGACACCCTGTATATCTTACATCTGTTACACAAACTAACGTGTTTCTGTTTAAATGAAAAGTTTTCAAGTGACAGTACGAAGGACCGTGGACTTTGTTATAGAATATTTGAACATATAGAAAAGATGTTTATAAATAAAGGAGGGGTTGAAGAATATTATGCTCCAAACTGTAACGATCTTTATGCTAAAAATACGTTCTAAAATAGTTAAATTAAGTTACTCAAAGCGCGAATCTTAAAGTGGCAATACGTGGTATTTACGTTTACCCTATATCAAAATGGATAGAAGCTATCCTAGGCGTTGTCGATAATACGGTACAGCTAGTTCCGTCGGAGTAACGCGATTTGCATCGGTTTGCATTTCTGATATCGCAATAGTCGTCGATAGACGCGCCGCGCCATTCGAATTAGTCGAAATCTTTCCGCGAACCGATACATCAAGGCTGCCATAGCCGCGCTCATTATACTAACAGTTCCTACGCTTGTAAGTTCTCGTTCAAGGTTCCGTTGGCTGGCGACTACGGGATTTTTATCTTCGCTCGTTTCTTCTTTTTTTTTTCTCTTTACCATTCCCCTATTCTTTTTATCTCTTACATAATTGACGCGACTGCACTTCGAATATTGCCAGATGAATTATGTAAAACGCTTGCTTACCGCAACCATCGTAAATATGCAAAGATGACGAACATTGGTTGAAGCAAAAATTCTTGGATCTTTTGGTAAATTTCTCTTTTCTCTGGAGGGGAAGAAATTATGAAATTAAACTTAGGTGAAGTTAAATTTAAGCTTACATTTGAACGTAAACCTGAATCTAGGATTTAAACTTAGGACTTCAATCTAAGCTTAGAATTTAAACCTGAGCTTAGGATTTAAACTTGGGACTTAAACCAGAACTTAGGATTCAAACTTAGGACTTGAACCTAAATCTTGAAGTTAAACTTGGGACCTAAACTTAAGCTTATGGATTGAAACTTAGGGCTTGAACCTAAACTCAGGATTTAAATTTAAGACTATTAACCATTTCATATGCAAACGAAGGCAACGAATCCCATGCGTTTCTTTACTCTTAGCCGTGTTCTAATCGTTTCAGGTATAGGTAACCGATAAATGGAAGGCGGAAGAGGGCAAAAAGAGTGGCGACGATGGTAACGATCGCGCGTTTCCTTGGCGATGATTCTTTGCGGAATGAGACAAGCATTCGATCGGCGTTGAACGGATAAATTGGGCAGCGCAGAGAGAAAAACGGGGGCAAGAAACTAAAATCATGGGCTCGCTGCCGAATTTGCACGAGCTGTCGAAGGACAAACTCGAAAGTCCTGCTTATAGGCCGGCTCCGATCGGTGGTTTAGGACCCATACGACTGCCTGCTCAGCCTCCGCCGTTAGCACACACTCATAGACGCGCTAGAAGCAGCGGTCATCATCATACCTTGTGGGACAATGATGCTATGCTCGAGGTACACGTTTCGCCGAACACCGTTAACACGTTCGCGACGGGACCGTAATTCGTATGTCTCGTTGCGAGGCAGCACTATTATTTGCACAGTAACTTCTCGAGTTACGACCATTCGGACTTCCGACGAAAAAATTTCATAAAAAAAATTACAAAAATGGGATCAATTTTTTATAGTTTCCGTGAAATATATATCATATACATATATATAACTATTTACTTACACGTAGTTAACAATTAAAAATCAGAACGAAAAGCTATTCATTTTGATGTACATATGTGCATATATATTATAATTATATTATTTATTTTTGTATGAAATCCGACTTACGACCATTTCGACTTACGTTTGAAGTTGCGGAACCGAACCCCGTCGTAAGTCGAGAAGTGATCGTACTTTCTTCCATCGGGCGTACCAGTAGGTATATCTAGATGGCAATTATTCCAATTCAAGTCTACGTACACCTCTAAATTTCAAATATTTAAAAAAGTACAGGAGTTTCGATCATTTTAACAATACATTTACAAAGCTAATTGTCATAACTGTATTTACACTTTTTTTCAAATATATAGATAGATATACTATAGGTAGACTATAAAATATCCTAAAATATATAAATATTTGAAATTCAAAACCTGTGTGTTAGCTTATGTGACTGCGTATAAAAATGATTAGATCCGTTTACGAATAACATGTTTAACCATTTCAAACATGTATCACCAATATCACAAGTCGCTCGATGGACGTGTGTACATACGTACGTATCACTAGTGATGCATCCCGGCGTGAACGTGTTAAGTAGGATAGACGTTCCGCGTACTATTCCAATGTTAATGAATCCGATTGTTAACGCAAATCCGTGTCCGAATCGACGATACAAATCCGGCGGCCTAACACGCAAAGAGATTCCATAATAAAAGAATTGTACGTCTGCGACGCAGCACATGGCAGCATATTCCCCGATCTCCTGCCGTTCGACGAGAACATCCGCGTTGTCGTGGCGTCGACGAGACTCGATGAACTCCTCGGCAGGTGCGTCATCCGTTCGCCGATTAATTGCCGCAGTAAGAGCGGCACCTTCCGGTCCGAGGCCGCCGAAGAAGGCGATCCTGAGGCACTGCGCCGCTCTTCTTTTAGGACACGCCAGCTGTTCAGCCGCTACGCTGCCGATGTTCCCATTGCAGGCTGGCCTCGGCACTTTCAACCCTCATCTAGGACCGATGTTGCTCGCTCTTCTTTACGCGACCGCCACTATCACCAGTTGCTTCTCGCCGATACTCGTGCAGAGATTCGGCACGAATCTCGCGATAAGCACCAGCCACATGGCCACCACCGTTTTCGTCGGATTACACCTATATCCGAAGTGGTACGTTACACAGTATACTCGTAAAATTTGGCGTACGCTTAGGACCGTTTTAGGGTCGATTTATGTTATCCGTGTTCGGGCACGTTTCGTATCCAACGAAACACGGTCAACCCCTTGTCCTATGATTATTTTATTATTAGCAATTAGCTGATCAGTGATTTCGTATCGTGTCGCGTCACAAATCGTTCGAATATTGTAGGCAACGTTTGTTTAATAACTTCTTTGTTCTTATAACGCAGAGACAAAATTGGGGTTCGAGTTAAATCTCGTCCTCGATACTATGCGATTTTGTTGTATCGATGGTATAATTCGCAGCACGAGTGTGACTCGTTATCGTAGGGCAAAGGGTTAACGAAAAGAAGAACGGTATACGATGTGTGTCGGAGGTTGTGATATACTGTAAACCCTCCCATAACGCGGTTTCCATATAACGCGAAGCGAAAGTTGCGACAACCCTCCTATAACGCGGTACTCTTGTAACGCGTTTCTCGTACAAGCCAACATTCCAACAACTTAAATGGCTTAAAAAGTTTATCCATTGCATTACTTTTTCGATGTATTAAATTTTTGCAGACCATCGTTTTTACCACGAGTATAATTCGTCGTTGTAAGGCAAATGGTTAATTAATTAACGGATAAAAATCTTCGAGCTACGTAAAATCGGTCGTTTCAACGCGCAGAAACATAATATTACCGCAACGTTAACACCCAATAACTTTAATCACCCGATGCAATTGTTTCTATTTTGTTTCCATTCTTTTGCGTAACAGGTACATACTGTTGCCTAGTTACGCGATGCTAGGCGCTTGCGTGTGCCCGAATTTCTTAGCAAGAGTCTCGCATGTGAATGCGTCAGCGACGAGTTTAGCTTTGGTGTGCGTTGATCCCGAGGATCCCGATGAAACGAGACGCGAGTGCCTTCTGAGAAGACTTAACCGAGGAATCAAATTAGCAGAAGATATAGGTCTCGCATTGGGTACGAATGTTTACAAAACTTTAACGATGCTTATCGCTCTTATGCTCACTTCAACAATGCTTACTATCGTTTATGCTTACTTTCGCAACGCTTATCACTTTATGCTCACTTTAACAATGCTTACTATAGTTTATGCTTACTTTCGCAACGCTTATCACTTTATGCTCACTTTAACAATGCTTACTATAGTTTATGCTTACTTTCGTAACGCTTATCACTTTATGCATACTTTAACAATGCACATTTATTACACAGGGTGTTGCACCTAAAATGGATCAATTAATTGCGATACAATATATTTATGCTTTCCGGTTCTAACGATATAAAAATATTTCGTATTTTATATTTATTTAATTACGAACATAAATATTTGGACACTTGATCGAAACTGTTATTAATCGTTGAATTATTTGTAACTTCGTGCAAAATAGTCGTACAGTAAACTTCATGGGGTCATTTTAAAGCTTTTGAACCCTTCTAGATGGTTCTATTTTTATCCAGATGATACTAAGAAAACGAAGATGGTTTCGTTTAATAAAACAATTGGAGAAATTTAAGCTGCTCTCGAGTATTTAAAAAAAAGTGTTTACGTTAAACTAAATCTATCGCGAATTTGAAGATCGAAGTCCTGTTGTTTAAAACGACAAGATGAACGATTTTAGGCGGAACACCTTACGGTTGAGTAAGAATGAGATACGAATAAAGTATGACGTTTTTAGGTTGCTTAATCGCTGCCATACTTGTAAAACTAACAGATACGATACCTCTAAATACGTTAAGCAGCGAAGTAAGCGATATCTGCGGAGCAGAATACTGTCCGGAGGAGATTTATCTTTACAATGGCACAATTAATTTACCTACGCTATCACCCGGTACATCAAAAATGTTGGTCAGCATATGGCTAGGTCTTGCTGTCTTAGGCTTAAGTATATCGTGCGCTTTCCTCGACTCTAGAATGAAAGAGCCGCAAAACGTAAATGAGAAGCACAGCGCGCAGAATATCCTCGCATCTGTGAAAGCCGCGTTTCTAGATCCAAAGTTACAATTGGCCGCACCGCTAACACTTTTTATCGGACTTGAACAGGGTTTCATCTACGCCGATTTTATAGAAGTGAGTAGCACTACCGTGTCACCCGTTTACTATCGTGTTCTATCGCACACGTTGCTGTTTAATATACAGAGACGTAAAGTAATTCGGTGCCTCTGGATTCGCCCGTTTTTAACGTAAAAGTTTAAACGAGATCTATACGTTCCTCGAATCGAAATAAAACTCGCAGGGTTTTCTAACGCTATCGCATTTATAGGAAAAAGATTAAAATATCGTTTAATCCGTTGCACTCGAGAAGCCACACTCTGAGTCCCTAAAATCAACCGTAGTTTTGAAAGCTCTCGAGTGACATTGAATTTTAAAACGGTGCTCCTATTTTTTTTGCTGCAATTCGAAGACTAATTACTCTCTTAAAAGTTCGTAACGAATATTAATTTTTTGCACTGGAAAGACCACTCTGAGTCCCCGAAATGAACCATTTTCGAAAGCTCTCGAATACGGAGGGTTAATCGATTAGAATGTCTAACACAATAATCGAATAAATACGATAATAAGTTTGTTAGAATACGGAATGATCAAAATTAACGATTGTTCAACAGGCATACGTAGTGTGTGCTCTTGGAGGAGCCAGCACAGTAACCATAAGTTTTTTAGCTCTAGCATCTTTACAAGCCCTTGCCGGAGTTACCTTATCAATGTTGCTAAGACACATTAAAAGATATTTCGTTGTAGGTAAGTAACACGTTGCAAACGATTCATACGACGAGTAGACTGCGAATCTTTATAGACATCTTTATTCTTTTACAAAGAGAGACACAAAAGTGGAAATGAAATACGGTTCGGTTTCTCTTCTTAACCCTTTCGCTACGGCAGTTCGAAATTAAAAGCATTCTCAGCGCATAGGTGGGAGTACGTTTTAATAATATGGAAACAATATGAGTACAAATACTTACGTACTTTGTATAATTAACTGTGGTAGAATATGTATCATTCGTGATAGAAATAATATTATATCACGGAGAATTAATACGTATAATTTTTGCAAATGATTCTTCAATTTTTGAAGGCGTATATATACGCCCTTCGTAGCGAATGGGTTCAATAGATACAAGGCTTGTTTTTACTTCGAATCGTGTACTTACACGCTTACCTTATACTACAAATGAAAAGATTGTATTGCAACACGAGTTGTGTGACAAATTCTTAACGTATAATCGAAATCGTGATCCGTGTTTCGTTGCCCAAGAAACCCTTAGAGCGTGGCAAAGAAAGAATCATCCAAGAAACCGGAAATGTAGCTCCTCGATGATTTTGTGGCGGCTCTCCTGTTCCCACCACTAGAGGAACGTACGAAATAGGACTTTCTCGAAAGCACCTCATCCATATATTATTTTTATTATTATTTATTGTAGTCCGCGCACCTTTCGGTATTGGATGACTTCTGATATACGAACTTTATTATAATCTTAATCTCTAAACTTAATCTACTTAACGGCTACCTACATCTAATGTATATTGCAGTTAACTTTACACTCTTTGGTTTTCCTATCACTTAACTTATCTTCTAACTTTGCTTGGTTTTTATTTAGGTTTAACACCTTCCTTCCTCCCCCATTCGGGCTATATCTTTCCAAGCGTCCGTTGCCTTCTCTCTTCCTTCTCCTTTCCATTATCCTTTTCAATTCTGCCAGTCCTCCTGATTCCTCCAGTAGATCCTCCACTTTCCCTTCTTTTATCTCCCCCTTGCAACCTCTACTCAAGCGTTCCAGTGTTTCCTCTGCACTTCCGCGTATCCTAGACATTCTATCTTCCATCTCAATCCAGTGTTGCCCTCCTTTGCACTCGTTTCCACATCGGAACCTTGCCAATAAGGATCTATCCTTCTTATTCGTTCTACTCCTTAGGTAAATTACCTCGTCCAAATATATACCGCCTTTAACCTTCCTTCCAATATCCCAGTGTCTAAGACAGGGCCTGCTATGTAGCTTTACTGACGATGAGTCCACTAGCAGGCGCAGCACGAAACGCAACACCCTTCCTTTTACCCATTCTTCTCCCTTTCCATAGCTCCACAATTTCATATAAGAATGGATAGTCTATTCTACGCTTCGTCAACGCGCTAGTACCTTAAATATTTTCGACCGCAAAGGGTTAAATTCTCTCCATAGATGCGCATAAAAATTCGCAGTTTACTAACAAGCTTCTTCTCCAATACGTTGCCGAGAAATTAATCATGACATTTTTTTTCATTTGAAAGTTGTAGGATTTGTATTCCATGCATGCTTGTTGCTGGTTTTGATCACATGGAGACCATCCGGCGATGATCCAGCACTTTTTCACGTTATATCCGCTGCCTGGGGTGTTTGCAACTCCATTTGGGAAACTTTAATATATAGTAAGTTAACCAACTTTATAATATACTTTCTCCCGCTCTCTCTCTATGACAATATTTGCGAAGAACAAAGTTTTTCAAAAATTCTTCGCATCCATACTCGAAGCGCATCGAAACCTGCGAAGCTTTGAATTTCACTTCGTTTCTATATCTTATACGATTTTAAAATATATTTACAGTATTTACAGCAAATTTGTAGTAGTGCTTACATACGATGTATATCTTCTTGTTCCTGTTTAATCGACGACGCGTTATTTCGGCTAACAAAAATTGTACAATTTGAAATCCGTAAAAAGTAAAAAAATTCTATTTTTAGCGCTAGTATTGGGTTTGTACCCGAATTCGTGGCAAGGACCGTTATCAACGTCTCTGTTCTGGAGATGGCTCGGTCTTGCGTTAACCCTTGGTTTACACGGACTGGTTTGCACCCGATATCGCGTACTGGGCCTTGCCTGTGTGCTACTCCTTTCGGTGGTTCCTTACATATGGCTGGAGATCAGGTTGGCGAAAAGAGGGAAAAGCTTGGCACCGTTGTGACTGGGAGATCCGACTGCGAACGATCACGGATCGAGCCTGAAAATCGAGACCCGTTACAGAGATTGAGACAAGTTCGTTCCATTCGGCTTAAGAAGGACCAGAAGACACACCAGAAGCAGAAATCCTTTCAACGATTACGCCCCGTCAACCGCGGATAGAAAGAAAGAACGCGCGCGCCGCAGGGCGAACAGCGTTGCTTTCGCTTGTAACGTCGAACGAAATGTTGATACCAAAGACAACAACAAAGACGCTGCACCGCAGCCTTCTACATCCACCGCGGACAATACGGCGACGATCGTGAACGAGGAGTGCGGCGGCGTTCTTCCTGTTTCTTAAGGCTGAACTTTTAGTAAGTTTTCAAATATTTTCCATACATAACTGTTTTAACGCGTTGCGTACGGGTCTCACGAGATACAAGCAAACCGAACGTTGAGGCTTGGTTACGAACGGTTTAAACAACGTTGTTTATTCGCTTATCCGAAGCGCGGATAACGCAAATAAATAATGGTGTTTAAACCACGTTTTATGCGGTACTTGTAAAGCGTTAAACTGAAATTGGAACACATTTGAATGATTCGATAATTTTCACTTTTGAAGCAAACTACGGATCTACGCACCCAGTCAATAATAATTATTATTGGGCGATAGGGCAATTGATTGTAATCAATGTTTCGAATAGAAAATTGTTCAAATAAGTCCTTCTTCGAGTCGAATGGAACGAGCGTCGTACGGGTATAGAACTGAAAAAGAAGTTCTTCCGTGCAGCAAAATATATATATAAGTGAAATGCTCTTCGCGGATCTCTTAACCCGCGACAGACTGAGCGATAGCAGAACATAACATTATTAACGATCGAACATACTTAATCATAGTAGTACCTCTCTGACAAATCATTTAACTGACGTTCAAGCGTCGAAACGTACCTGATGTCTTTCAAAGAAAAAAAAACAAAAGAAACCAAATTAATTCTAATCTTGCGGAGAAAAGAGATTATGTACCACGTCTGCCCTGTATCACAGAATCGAAACGAGATAACTATTAAGGCATTTAAGATGTAAGTATAGCCATATAGTTTCATTATAATTATTATACATATTAATATACGATCGATACCAAAGCTTATCACACGAGAAAAAAAAATGGATATAAGAGTAAGCATAGGAAAAGTTCATCGTACAAATAGCACCACGCGTTTTTAATGGGTACCGAAATGAAAAGAAAAAAGCGCTTCAACGAGAAAAAGTTTATCACGCTAAAGCATTGTAATAATAACGATCATTAAACGGAATCGAATAATTCTAAGTCAATAATTTATAAACGTAATGACAATTTCTTTCTTTTTCAACGTTTACAGTTTCTCTCGACTTTCCGTATCATTGTACCATTGTTGAGGAATTACTTTCACGATTGTACGACGAAAAATGATCGAATTATAACACCTTGCCCGCACTGTACTTAAAGACCAAGTAACTAAGCGTAACAGATGAAAACGTACGAACTTGATATTTGTCATATTTTTTTACACGATTATCCTTTACCACACGTCATATCATGAACGTATTTACAACTGACAATGAGCGAGAAAATTATTGGCGCTGGCAACGATTTAACAGAGCTATTGAAGAATAACCACCGAATAAAGCAACTTTTTTTAAACTTATAATTCGAACTTGGAGCTAACAAAAAACTATTAAACCGAATAACAAAATTATATATTTGATTTACAGCTATGAAAGAGCAAAGTGTGAACAAAGAACATTTTCGCGCCGATATTATTGCCAAGTATTCTAAAGCTTGATAATTTTGATATAATTCATATTTTCCGGGGCGTTCGTACAATTTAATTATTATACTTCGCGTTTCTATGCACATTCGCATATTTCGAGACACGATTAAACCTTTCGCTGCGGCACCTTAAAACTGAAACGCGTTTCGGATGCGCAGATTATTATTAGAGCAGCTTTTTATTAACCCTTTGACTATGAAAAGCGTATATATACGCTCCGTAGATTTTGTATAATACAACATAGATTAATTTCGTAACTTATCATTACATAACGATATTTTAATACTCATCTAACATTTTGTTACTTTAAACTTCAAATTAATTTATTCACAATTAACTCGTTCGCATATTTAAACTATGCGTGTGTTTTTTTTATTATCAATGCTCCGCATGCGTTGGTTTTCGAATATCGCGCCACAGTCAAAGGGTTAATTTGGAAATATAGCGTGCGTGCAAATATTTAGATATTTGCTATCGTTAACCTTTTCGCTACGTCAAAGTTGGCCATCAATTTGCTATAAGACTGTACAGGACAAATCAGCCGCGAATTTGTAACGATATATTATTCACTTGCAAATTGTTAACTTTTTAACCGATTAATACTTAACGAACACTAAATTGACTACGAGTGTAGGAATTTCAAAGTGCGCTACTAGATTTAACCGAATATCTTAATTAGTGCGAAATTTAACATACTTTAGCATCGAAAGGGTTAATTAAAGTATATTACGCGGTAATAGTAACAGAAGTTCTACTATGAGTAAAAATAAAATGGCAACGAGTGATTATTCTTCTTTTCAGGACGTATATGTACGTCCTTCGTAACGAAAGGGTTAAAGAAACGGGATCGCAATGAATATTTGTATCGCCCTCCGAATATCGTAATGCGTGTACTTTATTCTTGAATATTTAATAGAATTTTGCATTCTATTATAATTGCGCGTTCCGTGCATTTTTGTTTCTTTTCTTTTTCTCTAAATTTTCCATAAACGCACGAAATGTTGCAGTCTACTAATTATTATTAATTCAATTATTAATTCTTTTATCTTTTGAAATAATCTTTCATACTCTAACGTATAAATCGCACATCCTTTTTAAATAAAAAGTCCAGCAACTTTAGTTATTTTTATTACCATTTCCACATTTCATATTGCTGCTAATATGCTTGTTTTACGCGTGCCAATAATTTTCTACGTCACCGTAATATATTTCGTTATGCTTCTTATAGAATTTTCCGTGTATACAAGTGAACTTATATACATATAATTATATATATATATATATTATATATATATATATATTAATATAATACAGTTGCGTTTTATTACAGATTTTAAGATTAAAAGGAATCCCGTAAAGATATATATATATATATAAAATAAGGAACTTTAAATACAAATTAACGAACGTTAATATCTTGGACATATTGTTACAAACTAACGTGAAACATCAAACAGAAATGTTCGATGGTAATTTAACGGATAGAGGTATTTGTACGAGATATTTCTTAATTCGTAAAAAAAAAAAAAAAAAAAATAAATGAACTACACTGACAAACAAATAGCCGGACTATTTGTAAATGAACTATATATTGTAAATCCTGCGTGAAAATAACTTTTCAAAACACACGCGTCGCGTCGTCACCCTTCTTGTTGCCATAATTCTCGAACACGTGTACGACTGATAATTTGTATTCATTCAGAAATGATGCGTTCGAACAAACGTAAACTAAGCAACCGTAAAATTATAATTCGTAATATATATATATATATGTATTTATATATATATACATATATACATGTATACATATATATATATATATATATATAAAATAGTATCATGTTTGTATGTATACCGATATATTTTGCAATCTTGAAATAAATTGTATAATTAATGCCGATAAGAAATAAATATATATATATATGTATATATATGTATATGTATATGTATATGTATATATATATATATATATATATAAAAAGGAACACTTCGAGAAGAAGCGTCCGATGAAAAACGCAAGAGGAAAAATATTGTTAATCGTTGCAAACACTAGGACAAGAAACACGCTACTTCCAGCAGAGTAAAAGAAAAAAAAAAAAAAGAAGAAAAGTCTACGTAAAAATCTCCAGCAATAAAGTTGCTCATTTCGATTCCGATAAGAAGAGATATATTCGTAAATAATTCGAACGGAACTTAATCAAACGCAATTACGATGCGTGAACGCGATATAACGAAGATATAGAAACGGAAGGAAGTGTTTATGTCCTAGTATAAAAGAGCATGGATTTATTAAATGGTATTGGAAAGGCATATATTAACTGTATTTCGTGAAATAATAAATATTATCTTATTTTATATTGATCAACGTTTCAATCAATTCTCCCTTTTTTTTTTTTAGACACGTTTTTGTAATCTCGAAACGATTGCGTTTCGATTTTAAATATATTTGCATATATATATATATATTTATATATATAATAAAGTCTCACTCTAAAAGAAAGCAAATTTCACAAGAACATTATTGTATATTGGATGCGTGCAAAAGTTTCGATGAGTTCCGCCATAAATAATTGTATCACTATATTAGACTGCGGTTATTTATGCAAATTCGACTAAATCGCGGATTTTTATGCACTCATGGGAAATTGAAATGTTACGAAAAAATTCACGCAACGCATGAATATAAAATACGTCGCAGCAATATGCGAAAGTGTACGAAATATTCGAAATTAGAATATTTAACCATTTCCGTGTTTAACGACGAGTAAACTCGTCACGAGGAAAGGAAAAAATTGCTTTTGCTATTTAAAGCACGATTTAGGTAAAAGAAGAAATTCCGAAACAATAACTAAAATAAAGGCTACAAATTAATAGAAACGTATTTTTAATTGCAAATATTGCTTTGTTTACGTGCCGAGGAAATATTAAATTCTGCAAATAATATCCGACGAATACTTCAAACGATAAAAGCATAGATTTTTCGAGGAAAACTGTTACACGCACCCAATATAGTTAATTTCCCAGTTCTTTTTATCTTCTTCTTTAGATTACATTTATGTGGGCTACACATAATTTGATAACATTGAATGTTGAAAACAACATAGTGAACACTATAGTGTATTTTACTTTCATCATAAATATATTATATTCACACACAGGTAAATATAGCAATCGAGCCAAGAGAAAGTATCTCTTACAAGTCCGTTCTGGCAGTAAAATGCACGTTCCTGTTTCGTGAACGTTTTATCTTTCTATTTTTTTTCTTTTCTTTTACTTCTTCCATATTATTATATATAGTATGCGTTACTAACTCGTGCAACACTGCACAAGAAGTGGATTTTTTTCTACTTATTTCATTTTACTAGTCTCGTGTCGTAAACCTATATAAATTCTACCCTCAATGACGATGACAAATGCAATGATCCATCATGATGTATAATATTTTTTTTTTTAGCGTATAACTTATAGCGTACAAGTGTTCTTTTTTTTTTTTGTCTTTTTTTTTCCCCTCTCTCTCTCTCTCCTTTTTAGTAGCATTTATAACTCTATCTAGTTATTGTCATCATCACGAGACTATAGAAGTTAATTGTATCGACGTGACCGATCGAACACTAGAATATAACAAATAGAATCATACCTAAATCACTCGCATTCTGCATACCATTTAGCCACATAAAAACATTTAGCTATAGCAAGGATAACTTTAACAATGCCCCTTTATTTATCGATTAAATTTTCTTTCTTTGTTTTTTTTTTGTTTTCCTCTTAGGTTTGCAAATGTAACATCATGATGATTATTTTTCCGAGATTTTCTTCCGTTAAATCTCAATAAAAGATCACACCTCCGGCGAAACACGGCTGTTCTACAAAAACATAATACTTCTCTCTCTCTCTCTCTCTCTCTCTCGATCGATGTTGACACAACACTACACACACGATTTTCCGAACGCAATTACAACATAATATAACAAAACAAGAGATCATGAAAAATTGTACGTTCGTATACAGGCTGTCCCAATGTTTCTTCCGCGAAACTTTATCGATACGTTTCTTCGATCATAAATAAACGAACAATGTTCCACAAACCTAATTACGTCGTTTAACGGCGTATTAATAAAGTTAGGGAAAAAATATAAAATGCGAAGGGGGGAATTATGATGTAAAAGAAGATCTTATTATTTTATATATATATATATATGTGTGTATGTATATATATAAATAATAAGATTCTTCTTTTATTATATATACATATATATATAATTAATAGACTTTAAAATTATTAATGGACTGCGGATTTTTAAGCATTTACGGGGAATTTAAAATGAATAAAACGACGCGCGGAATGCGTTTCATATATAAAAAGATACGATACATTTAACACTAGAACTAGCAACAATAAAGGTATACTTATTCGTACTAAGGGAGTTAAAACGACGTATACATAAGGAAACGTACAATGCAATGGAAATGAAGTTGTATTCATTCTTTTAACAGAAAATGACGGCAAAATCGCAATAATGTATCCGTGTAAATTACGAGGAACAATGAATGGGTCATTTTAATCGCTTTAATAATTCTAGTATCAAAGCGTAAGAAAAATTAGTGTACTTTAAAAGTGGGTCAACACTCCGTTTAAGTCCCATTTCCATAACTTTGTTAATAAAAATATGGATTTGCATAAAGTTCCGCGCTCTAAAATAGTCCGTTTTAAAACGTTCACCGTTCATGTCGATATATATTAGGTAAACCAACAAGTAATTCACTATTTCTGTAACAAGTTCAACAACGCACAATATATATATATTCGAAATATATCACCGGGATACAAAAATGAATGAACGCATTTATATTATAATCCGTAGATATTAATCCTTTGAGCGCGGAGCACTTCTTACTTAAACGTAGTACCTTTCGCATAAAATGCCGATTAACCCTTTCGCTAGCGCACTCTAAAAATAAAACCATTATTAATACACAGATGGGGATTATTTTCATTGTTACGCAAAAGTAGTACGGCTATAAATATTTGCATATCTCGGATAACTAATTACGGCGGACTAAGGTATAAATTATAGTAAAAATAGTATGGTGTTACAGAAAACGAATACGCGCGTATTTTTACCAAAACGCGTGGCCAATTTTCCAGGATGTATATATACACACGTCGTTAGTAGCGAAAGGGTTAAAGTTACTATATTATCAAGAGTCGACGTTATTTCTATCGTAACTTTTCTTTCTTTACCAAACTTTAAACGACGTACAGTTGTAGAACATTTTCTTCTGTTTACTTATAGCTAGAAAATATACCAACAAGGTTTTGCGGAACAAATTCGAGACATCCCTGTATATTACACAAATAAGAGGAAATCTGTTCACAACAGACTTTAATGATAGTCTAGTATAAAAAAAAAGGGGGGAGGGAGGGAAATCCTGCCGAACCAAAAACGACGTTATTTTGATCTCTAAAAAAAATACTGATGAGAAAATATCGAAGTGTTATTCAACTGCGTGGAAACTATCCACCACAGGTCGAGTTATTTTCATTGCTAGGCGACAAAAGTAACATTTCTTTTCTGTATATCGAATACAACAATTGTATTTCAACTTTCTCTCTTTCGCTCTCTTTCTCTCTCTTTCGTTCTCACTTGCACACACACACTCTCTCTCTCTCTCTCTTTCTCTCTCTCTCTATTGTTCAAATGTTGAAATATCTCGTAGAACAAAAAGAGATTAATGTTAAATTTGTGCAAACGTTATTTCCCTTTGAAATGAACGAAGTTGAAAGCTATAATAAGCAAAACGCAACAGGATTCGCCATTCGATATGTAAAACAATTTCAATTGAAACTCGACAAGAATTTATTGTTTATAAATTATAAATCTTTTCTTGGTATTTACGTTTCCCTTAAAATGAAAAGTTATTCAGAATCATGTGTATAAACCATATGTATATATATATATATATATATATCAATAAATGGGACGCGCATCGTTTAAACACAGCGCCGCATATCGATCCATGATTACCGTTATTATTATCTCTTTCGTGGAAGGAAAGCAATATCAGACTGAAGCATAGTGGATTGAAAACTTACGTAATACTATTATTATTATCATTAATATTACTACTATTTATTATTCATACATTTTATTTCTCTCAATTCCAAGTCCCGTAAGTCGTCACTATTTTCAGCCTAATATTACTTAACTGTCTCGTTCAATATGCGTAGTAGTTGCGCAAATAAGAATGGCTCTTACATCATTATTCATTCATACCAGAAATTTATCAAAATGCGCCTTCAAATATTCACCAAATGTTTATCTATTAACAAATTACAGGAGCCACGTTTTTTTCGTTTTGTTTCGTTTTTTTGTTTTCAACAATGTGCAAACACTTCTGACCGAACAGACCTTTATGACTCGTAATTTGCCAATATCAGCAACTTTGGTAATATCCGTTTTTTTTTCTGGTAACTACGCATAAAAGTATTACGGAACTAACACAGTTAGCGAATGTTTATCCCGAAACGAGTATTGTAACTTAGTTAAATACAGCACAACACGCAATACGAATTCAATTTGCATGGAAAAATCATATATGTATATATATATATAAATATATAAATATATATATATATATAAATATATAAATATATATATATATATATAAATATATAAATATATATATTTTTCAAACGATAGAAAAAGCACGTAATGTCAACAGATATTCCAACACGTTCGTTTATAAATAAATCGTGCACGCGCGCACTACGAGATTCTTAAATAAAATATATAAACACAGAACTACAGTACGTTTCAGACAAAAAAAAGGTACATTTGTTTTTTCTTTCTGTCAGAAATCTATATCGATTGAGCTTTCAACGTTAGAAACTTCGTGTTAGAAAAACTTCTTGTTGAAAAAAAAAAAAAAAGGAAAAGAAGAACAGCGTTAAAAGGTCGTTATACGAATGAGATTATTCGACGATAATTTTCGTATATCTCGAATTTTCTATCTTCCGTTCTTTCTTGTTTTTCTTTTTGTTTCTCTCTTTTTTTTTATAAAATGAATCATCGTTAAAAAAAAAACATATACGTTGATGAACAGGCGTTCGAATGTGACATCGAACACGCTATATACTTATTTACCAAAGCATAAAATATGCTTTCTATTTATAAAAAAAGTCATAGAAACTGTCACTGAAAAAGAACCTCTTTTTTTTTCTCTCTCTCTTTCTCTCTCTCTCGGGTTTAACGGACATAACGAGCAATGAACATAGTTCTACCACATGGTGCGATATTGAGCAGTTTGCACTTTTTAATAATATTCACACTAAGGCAATTTTATAGAATGAATAACACTGCATATACTTCCACTCACACACATACACCCACACACACACACGCGCGCGCGTTTGCTCTGCTGCGTACCACAGAAGTCTTTTTTTTTTTTGTTTGTTTTAATAATTTACAATCACTACTTAAGTTTGATACTTAAAATCTGTCTGTGCAAACGAAGCGACCAGCTGCTCAGACGGGAGTATAGTTTCCCTTCGGTTTGTAAAATATTTGACCACTCGCGAAGCGCCTTACAATCTCCGCTAACAATAAACGTTTCTCTTTCTTAATCTTCTTAAGTATGCCTCGGTTCTCTTGTGCGCGCCGAGACAGATATGGTAATACTTCTTTGACTGGGCCGTAGGGAATATATTTGTACGCCGAGTATCCGGATTGACCTAAAATTTGCGTTACTTCGTATTAGAAGAAACTTGGAATTCGCACCATTTCTACTAAATGTGGAATCCGGTTACTATAATCACGGCGAATGCCATCCATCACGCGACTATTCTTATCGTAATCAATCGATCTCAAAGCACTCGACGTAAAATTGATTAAAACTTCGGTTCCCGGTATCACGTGCGACGATTAACATTTGGAAATACGCTAAAACGTCATTACCGAGAAAATCAATTGTTTCCTGAAAGGTTAATACGTTAATAAAGATGAAGTTTTTTTAGGATACAGTAATGTTACTTATTTCAGTGCCAAGTCTGACAGCGATTAGAGTAAACGGATACCACTGTATTTTTATACTTCTTTTTCTTTTCAAAGTTACGCGTATGAATTCGTACCTAATGGAAATGTTATGTAGTCGCACATTCCCAACAACTGGCCAAAACAAATCACTCTGTCCTCTGGCGCGATTCCTATCTCCTTCATCCTGTTTCACCATCAAATGTTTATTAGTAAAATGTTCGATAGTTATACATTTAATAATACATAATATTTAATAGTTATTTAATATATAGCACATAATTATTCGCTGTATAGTAGTACGTCTATATTATACATACAGTAGACTCCTTCTTATCCGAAGGAATCGTAAAAGTAAGTCATTTGGAGGGGAAAACCCATTTGAAATTGCAATGAGATATGTAAAACAGCAAAACAATTCGTCGGTTATTGGCTCAAGATCCAATTGTAGCATCGATAAAACGTCCGCTTCGATAAAATTATAAACCGTTATAATTTAACGCATCGAACAAACGTTGTAACATAAATGAACAATCCATGGGTGAAGAAGTTTCTTCAATTGCACAAGTCCACCGAATACGTTTCCAATCAACTGCTAGGTATTTTTATTTCATTCCATATGATATTATTGCATTACCCGACCATGAGTTATAAGAGGGAGTCTACTATAATCCTCAATTATTTTTTAAGTTGTCCAAGAGTATAACAAAATTCCATGCGAACAATTGTGCGCGCGTATTTAAGCTAGGCATACGTCGAACTAAGAATCATGGCGACGTAAATCTACTAATAATCTCTGATTATTAAAACCATTCTCGATTATGTTTTGAAATTTTTTAAAGCATCGAAAAAATAAGCAAGCGTGAAGTTACAACTTAGTTACTCGTGAAACTAAACGAATGATATATGTTTAGAAGGCTAGGAAGTACGATTATATCGAGTACTTTGTAAATTCAGATAAATATATTCTAGCCTAGACACGTACTTTTCGATCGCGAAGCGTACTGTATCTTCGTTGTGGGACGCAACCATAATTCCGATTTTCTTCGGATCCTCTCCTTTGTCTTTGTACTGTTTCATCCGCCTTAAGCACTCCATGAGAGTCCTGTGATAGGACTCGGTCGTAGCCTCGTAAGTAGGATTCGTTGGATCGGGGTAACCCATTGCAGCAGCTCTTGCCCTCTCCTACATTAACATTCCCCGTTATCGTGAATGTTTAATCAACAAAATCGCGCAACGTTAATCCGTCAATGCTTGAAAGCACCTGATTTAAAATGAAACGGAAGATAACGCTAAGGAAGGTAGCCGGTTTCACGACGGCGCGGCGAACAGAAGTGACGATTTGCCGAATGTGAGTAAAGCAAAAGTTGACCTCTGTTGAAATGAAAAATTTACCTGTTCGATGTACGCGCCTCGGACGAGTTTAGCACCGAAATAGAAGTTCTGACGTTCGGCCTGTTCTAGATCCGTTTTCACTTCATTAAAAGCTTCTTGCAAATATGTCTGGTAGGTGTTGAACACCACGGCCTAGGAAGTAGACCATTTGGGTTTAGACCACTGAAAATTTACTAAGTGATAATATCGCATCTAGGGAAGCAAAGCATTTACCTTACGTGTATTGTACTTGCGCATCATCTCCAACGTTAACCGCGATATCGCAGGTTGGAAATACGTTTGTTCGGCGTCTATCATTATACGTACGTCTAACTTATCGGCCACCTGTAATAAAAGTTAGCAATTCTGTTTTTGCTAACGAACTAAGTCTTCTTCGTTGTACTTTCATTAACGGCTGACGAAAGTATCGAGGGAGGTTCCCGTAAAATACAAGGTGCCTTACGGGTTGTTGCTCGGGCAACTATTAGGCAACGGAAAAAGTTCGCGCGCATTTATACTACGAAATGTAAGCGAACTGAAATTTCTTCAAATGTAGGTTTATTTAACATTGCGAAAGATGGATAGAATCGTCTTATGATACCACCGTTGTTATAGTAGTTTCTCGAAGCTCTTAAAAATGCTGTTCGAATACATTTCTGATAGCAAAACTGCGCGAACCAGTGCCTAATAGTTCATTACACTAAGGATGCGAAGTATCTTAAAATTGTTCGAGGGAAAAATTCTCATCTCGTACCGATTTTATATGTTCGTTATATTTTCCTTTTTAATTCTCTTACTAACTTAACTAGTTCGAACTAACTGCCTTGCAGCGTTACAAATTTCACGAGCAAGTATAAGATCATATAAATTTTCGAGTAACCGTATTAACATCCTCTATATTGAATTTCACTCACTGTAACTATTTTCATTCGACACACGGTTAAAGTAGGAAATAGTAAAATCATTAGTTGAATCATTCAATATTGCATAAAGATATACTTTTCTTTCTCGCAAATTATTCGAAAAGTCAATTACTTAAGGCACCCTGTATTTTTCCCTTTGTCAATGTTTGCGTATATCCATACCGTAACGATATTATTCAGACGCCTGATCATGTTCCTGAACATTTCTTCTTCCTTGGACGTGAGTTGCGACATCAGCCTCACCATCTTTCCCGTTTTAATATCTGGTACTTGGAACGTTTCGCTGAGCTCGTAGTTCTCGTCCAGAATGCCACTCCATGGGAACAAGTGAATGACACTAAAGACACGAAAAAAAGCGAGTCCCTTAATTTCAGGCAGAAAATGAAACGGGGAGATAGGCAATTTGATTCGTTTCGAAAATCTTTTAGCAATTTTTCGTTCTCTAATATTAGAATAGCTTCATTCGCGAATTATTTTCCTTATCTTTAATAATTCCCTTCTCTTCTTTCTAGTACACAGTCAACCCTCCTATAACGCGGTGTTCTTGTAACGCGAAACGAAAATTGCGACAACCCTCCTATAACGCTGTACCCTTGTAACGCGTTTTTCGTACAAGACGACATATTCCAACAACTTAAACGGCTTAAAAAGTTTATCTATCGCGTTACTTTTTCGATGCGTTAAATTTTCGCGGTTGAAATTAATGAAAAACTGCCTTTTTATAGCGAGCGCGTATCACGTTTATCAATAGCTGTGCGTTCACGTGGCCTAAGTTCATTATACGAGCTACGTATCATATTTAATAAACCTAAACTCCAATATGTAAAAACGACAAATGTTCATTGCCACTTGTATTATAAAATTTTATTTACAAAACGTCGCTTTCGAAACTTGGTGCTTTGAGAATGAAATTTTGATATACGTGATGCAAAACAAATTGGTGCGATTTATGTACAATTTATTTATTCCTGAAATTCACTTAACGTGGTTTCTATATAACGCGGCACGAATTAATCTGATTTGTGTTAATTCCGAGTCTCTTATAGCACGGTTTCCATATAACACGGCAGTGGTTTCTATATAACGCGGCACGAATTAATTTGATTTGTATTAATTCCGAGTCTCTTATAGCACGGTTTCCATATAACACGGCAGTGTTTCCTACATAACGCGGCACGAATTAATCTGATTTGTGTTCATTCCGAGTTTCTTATAACACGGCTCCATATAACGCGGTACTGTTTCCTACATAACGCGGCACGAATTAATCTGATTTGTGTTCATTCCGAGTTTCTTATAACACGGCTCCATATAACGCGGTACTGTTTCCTACATAACGCGGCACGAATTAATCTGATTTGTGTTCATTCCGAGTTTCTTATAACACGGCTCCATATAACGCGGTACTGTTTCCTACATAACGCGGCACGAATTAATCTGATTTGTGTTCATTCCGAGTTTCTTATAACACGGCTCCATATAACG
This sequence comes from Eucera pruinosa, assembly GCA_028830335.1. NCBI lineage: Eukaryota > Metazoa > Arthropoda > Insecta > Hymenoptera > Apidae > Eucera > Eucera pruinosa. The sequence goes on along the minus strand of JAMYCR010000001.1, from coordinate 2,215,058 downwards.
CGGTACTGTTTCCTACATAACGCGGCACGAATTGATCTGATTTGTATTAATTCCGAGTCTCTTATAGCACGGTTTCCATATAACACGGCAGTGTTTCCTACATAACGCGGCATGAATTGATCTGATTTGTATTAATTCCGAGTTCCATACAACGCGGTATGAACTGATCGCGTTATACGAGGTTTGACCTGTAATTTCTTTCAGATGAATTACCCTTCTTTATCCGATTGAATCTTCTGTAGAAACTTTTGTACTGGCTCTGCATCTCTGATGTGAGCCTCTTCGAATTTCTTCATGAAATCGTCCGGCTTCGCGTGGTGAGTTAAAACAGCACCTTCACCACCAACCACGTCCGACATGTATTGTCGTGCTCGCATAATCACTTCCGATAATTGAAGCTAAACATAATCAAATACACAATCGCGTATTATTTACCGGAAAAGCTTATTATTCGGCTTATTTTTTAAATGCCTACGAATCAATCGACTGCGTATTATTTCTTACATCTACTTTGTTTCTGAAAAATCTTGTCTTATTATTGTCCGAAATAAACGCGGATAATGCGAACGACTAATGTTTCTTTGGGTCATGTTACTTCAAGTGGTACTAGTTTTCCATGCTTCGAACAAAACGATCGCGAGGTGGTGCTCGGGAATTTTATTCGCAAGCGGTAGAGATAAAGTGGTCAGGTGAGCGTGTTTCTTAGCACAAGATTCGACACGCTTTGAGACGGCACCCATTATGTAGAGCAACTGAGACCATTTCAATCGACATATTAAGAGTATGCATGTGTATGCACGGTGTTTGGCTTGGCCCAGGTTTACAATAGGTCAACCATAGCGGGAAGGTTGCCGTAAGCCTGTCGTGAACCGGGGCCCCGTCCCAAACATTTCGCGCGCAGACGGGGAAAGTTCGGAGTGAAAACCCCGAAACTTTCCCCGCGTGCGCGACGCCAAAAGGCCCAGCATCGAGCCCAGTAACGTTGGGGTTGCAGCGACTAGGGAAGGGCGCTAGGCATACAAGATGCCTAACGACGAATCAAGAGAGAGAGTTCTTTAACCGTCCTGCGGTGACTTTCCGTCTAGTCCTCCCCGTTTCTTCCTTTTGCTTCGGCAATTCTCTCAAGTGCTGGGGGTTTTTTGAACATTTTCCCCCTCACTCGTCTCATATAAACTTTTCTCAACTCCAGTTCGGTAATGCCAATCTCTATCTCTCACGCACCACTGGTAAAGGGACCCGCGATCTTGCCCCTAGGAACGGCTTACCTCTACTCATGGCAAAAGCAAAAAGAAAAAGCCAAGAGAGAGAGTTTTTTTTTGGTCACGAAGACACGACGAGTAAAGAGATGCGGAACGATTGAAGTCGAGAGAGCTATCCTTGCAATATAAATTCGAGACTGCCCAGAAAACTTTGGGACGTATGGGTCATCTTAGATCAATAGACGAGTAGACAGGCGAAGAGTAAAATCTTGAATTACTGTTACGTACCAAAAGCTGTGGACGGCCAAGAGCAGTTAATTTAACAGCGGTGAAGCCAACTCCGTACGAAGCTCCTGTAAAAAAAAGAATGAATAAAATGAAATTATCACCCCTTGACTTACGATGACGAGTCACACTCGTGGCATAAATTATAGATACGTATATAAAAAGATCAATTCTATTCGCAATACGATGTTGTTACCTTTATATTAACTTTAGTTTCAATTCGGAAGATTATTATCGATCGCTAAATACAAATTACGTGGAATATTTTAATATTCTGATGAAATGTCAGAACTGTGATCTGGTAATAACAGGTTACACGAGTACGGTGGTTAAAAAAATTGTAGGGCAAAGGAATTAATACGAGTTAATACGCTAACACAAAAAGAATGTTGGACGAAAAGATGAGTACCGTAGGGGAAAAGGAGAACAAATCATTGGTGTACACATTCATTCCGAGCCTTTATCTTGAAAGTCTTCGGCATCTTTCGCGATTAAAAATAGCGGCGAAAAAAGAAGCGACGAATTTGCTTAATATTAACCCCTTGGCTTACGGATTTTTCAAAGATTATCCACCGAAATGTTGACTATTTGTTACTATAACACTACGTGGAATGCAAAACACTAAAATATTGTACGCGATTCTTTCCTAGTAATCTTACATCTCACGATCTTACAAATTGAAATATAAATAAATTCAAATTTATTGCAAAATTACAGCATGTTTTTATCGTACGTGGTCTGTAGGCTAAACCACGAGTGTAACTCGTTGTTATAAGCCAAAGGGTTAAAACAGTGTTTTGTTAATAGTATGTCCTGTGTTTTTGTTAATAAGTATTGAATCGTATGAAATCATAAAGGCTGAAAGCTAATTTGTACGGCCAATAACAAGAAGGGAAAAGAGTAGAGGAGAGGAGGATGGTTTTTTGTCTTACCGATTTCATCAATTTCGTATCGATGACGTTTTCAAATTCGCTAATGGAAACACGGAGGTGAAGGAATTTCATGGTCGGGGTTTTCGTTTGATCCACTGTAAAAAAAGGCTAGCAATAAGTAATTAATTTTCAGGATATTACCTCGTAAATGATCACGGTGTATTATTTCACGTGTATAAAAAAGATTGAAGTGAAATAGGACAGTTTTTATCCCTTTCTTTTTTCTTATTGAACATTTGAAAGCCCATTTCGGGTTTATCTCTGCTTTACGAATATCTGTAATGCTTACGTAAAACTTATATAGCACTTATTCGCTATGCTACGTTACTCTAAAATTTGAAGATTATAGTTATTCAAAAAAGGGAGAATACACGAAGAAACTGCGGTAAGTTGGGTTCTGTTATTGTTAAATCTGAATTTAAGGGAAGATACGGATTAATTTTTTCGAGCTGTCTTATTGATTTCGAACGTTGAGGGTTAAAAAGGTTGCATTGCCGTATAAGGTAGATGTACCACGTACTGCCACTTTAAGTTCATCACGTTTAGTTAATTCTTTAACCTGAAGATCAATCCAGCTTGGAGCACAACATAAGTTAACCGCTCTTTTATTTATGACGATCTTTTTGTATGTTACATACGATGTATCGATCAGTAATTCATTGAAAATATATAACAAAGTCCAATGTCCCTCGTACTGTCACTTGAAAACTTCTCATTTAAATAGAAACACGTTTTCACGTATATTAGCTCGTCAGTTTGTGTAACAGATAGAAGATATATAGTAAACGTGTCGCCTTACTGAATTACGACACGTTCCATACTTTATGATTTATTTATTTATTTATTTATTTACGGGTTTGAATTCCAATGAACACTAAATTCATATAAACAAGATATATAAGAGAAAAATGATTATAACCAAGAGAGATATATCTTGTAAACTAAATAATTATATTGGTCACGTTTCAATGTTCAACAGCACATTTACCTCCTAATATTTATTTACAAATATTAATTGTAAACGAATATACGATGTCTATGCGTTGTTACGTAAACCGAAGTCCAAATTTAGTATGAAAATTTCTTTACTCACGATTCTTTGTACATTACTTTGCTATTAAATAAACGAGTTAAGGTGGCTGTTATAGGAACAGTGACAGTTTGCTTTTACTGAATTATGTTTATATAATATTGCTTTTACTGAATTATGACACGTCGTATGCTTTACAATTATATTGGTCACGTTTCAATGTTCTAACAGCACATTTACCTCCCAATATTTATTTACAAATATTAATTGTAAACGAATATACGATGTCTATGCGTTGTTACGTAAACCGAAGTGCAAATTTAGTATGAAAATTTCTTTACTCACGATTCTTTGTACTTTACTTTGCTATTGAATAAACGAGTTAAGGTGGCAGTTATAGGAACAGTGACAGTTTGCTTTTACTGAATTATGTTTATATAATATTGTTTTTACTGAATTATGTTTATATAAAAACAGTTTGCGTTTACTGAATTATGACACGTCTTATGCTTTACAATTATATTGGTCACGTTTCAATGTTCTAACAGCACATTTACCTCCCAATATTTATTTACAAATATTAATTGTAAACGAATATACGATGTCTATGCGTTGTTACGTAAACCAAAGTCCAAATTTAGTATGAAAATTTCTTTACTCACGATTCTTTGTACATTACTTTGCTATTAAATAAACGAGTTAAAGTAGCAGTTATAGGAACAGTGACAGTACGTGGGTCGTTTATCCTAATGTGGTTTGCATCTCGGACTGGGTTACCACATTTACACATTCGAGCATTCATAGTTTTTATCTCTGTACCACATTTAACACTAAAACCACCAAGGCAGTTAAATCGACTGGTTACAAGTTTACCATAATACGTATATAAATTTACCACGATGCATTTGTTAGAGTTTTACACGCTTTTCCGTACAAAATATAAACAAAGATTTATCGTGCCTTAATCATATGGATTTTCCAAATGTCTGTCATTTTTATTTCTTTGGTACAAATAAATACACATTAGTCGTCGGTAGTTCCAGTGTTAAAGAAACAAAATCGTCATTTTCTGATAGATCTCTATAGAACTCGCGCGACGGGATAATTATTCGATAATTATTTGAAGCCAAACAAGGGGCTACATTATTCGAATGAATTAAAAATCTTTAGGGCGATCCAAGGCACCGTTATGTCACGTTATTTGGTCGCGTAGCTGAATACAAGATCTTCTACTGGAGATATTTATAGATGGTACGTTTTCGTGGTCTTGACTTATAGCAAAATTTCGGGATTCTAATGCTAAAAATTCCCCTTTCCACCATATTAGAGCGAAACGTATCGGCTTAAAAAACATTTTCGTTAATCAAGCTTTTTAAATTAATGTTAAAGAAAGATCTATTAAAAAAGAAAAGTCCACCATACTAAAGAAGATAGGAACATTTTCTAATCTAACAGAGGAAATATGAACTTTCTAACTTCCACTAGTTCACGTGATCTAAACGATACTTTAAAAAGCAACGTTTTAAATATTACGAGCATACAAAAAATAGATGTAGCGTATATCGTATTCCAATGTAAGATGTCGTTTATCATCGTTCGATAGTAAATAAGAGAATAGTGAAGAGGAAAAATTCCGGATAAAATTCATTTTACGTATAAAAATAGTATATCTAAATAGCGAAACGAATACACTTACTGACAAAAGTTAAGAAACAAAGTAATCCGTTCCATATTTTTGTGCATCCTTTATTTTCTGAAGTATATAGATTAGAATTAAAAATAGGATAACTTATCGTTTATTGGCATATGTAACGTTACCTTTTTATCTTCGTCTTTTATTCTAAGCTATTTCGTTCAAAAAAATGCAGAATATACAGAACGTTACAAATGATTACTCTGTTTCGTAACTTTCGTCAGTAAGTGTATATTATATCGTTCATTTAATGCAATAATGACACACAACACCGAATTTGTCATTTGTTTACTTGCTGCTATAAAAAAGACGATAAATGTAAATTTATGACGTTAACTCATTATATTATAATATCTTGTCTCGTTGCAGTATTTTAATGTAACGGTTGGACATCTTATTGTTAGTGTGATAATTTTACAAATTTATAACGATTCGAAACGTTCACACACTTCTTTTGGAAAATCATAATTATCGCAGCAAATACAAATACGCAAATATAAAAAACAAGAAGAGAGAAGATATAAGTGAACAGCCATCCTAAGTCGCAAGGCAAAGGATTCTAATAAATAAATAATAAACTATAAGTAGACGAAAATTACGAATAACGATCAAAACCTTTGCATACTCCTAATAATAAGTGTAGATACTCGATAAATAATAATTGCCAGCGCAAGTGGCTAACGCAACTCGCAACATAATCCCCCCCCCCCCCCCCCCTATTAGTCAGCCAGCATTCTTTTCCGGATTATTGAGCGCGCGATATCCGATATTTTGCATCGAATTCCTTAACTTATACATTGTGATTTATGAATTGCCGATAAATCTGGTCGCGTTAACCGTCGATCGTAATGATTAACAACGTTGCGGTTCGTATATGCGCGATCGCATAAAATAATTCACGTACGATTTATTTCCCTACGTTACGAACTCCTTTTTGTACTATGGATACTTTTTTGCATGGTCGTAACATCAAATAAGATTTCCGAATAGGAAACAAAGATTCCTCGACGATCTTGGAAAATTGGAAAATACGCGTCTCGAATATCGACGAAATATTACCACGAACGAACAACGACGTAGACGTTTTCGAAGAATTTTTATTTACAATGTCATTAGCTGGATTCGTATCGTTCACGGGGTTCACGAGAGTTAGAAGTACGTTATCGTTCACTTCACTGTTAGAGATGTTAATGAAATATTGGAACATTATTAACCCCTTGGCTTACAACGACGAATCTCACAAGTGACGCAAATTACAGACAGATTCGTTAAAGATAAGTTCCATTCGCAATACAGCGTTCTTTTTATTCTAACTTTACCTTCACTTCGGAAGAATAAGATTCGCCAAATATAAGTTTCGTAGAATATTCGAATATTTTGAACGAATATGAGAAATGTGATCTATTAATGATAATTTACAGTGAGTTCGGTAGCGAAAAAATTGTAAGACAAGGGGTTAAGTTGACCGATGATTCGAGAGACGTACAGCGAGTGGCAACATTATTGGCACGCGTAAAACATTATTATCAGCGATGTGAAAAGTATAAAGGTAACGAGAGAAGCCTTTGAACCTTTTGTTTAAGAAAAAAAAATATATATATATATATGCAAAGAGAAACGTAGGAAGTTGTTACTTTACTCGTTCCCTGCTTTTTGTATTTCTTTTAAATCGTTGGCTGTGCCAATCGTATTGCGACTCGCCGTTATTTTCGCAAGACAATTAAGATCAATATCTTTTTCCAAATGGAACTACCAGTGTTTCTTTCTATATTTCGGAAAATTGAACACGTTACCAATAATATAGTACACGTATCGTGTACTACATACGTAACGATCAAATTGTAGTCATTTTTTTTAACTATATAGCGAAAGATATTTTTGAAACACAATAGATATTAAAAAATAATATATATGGGAAATAAAGTGTGAGTGTTTCTTTAACGGTAAAATATCAATTGTTTAATTCATAAATTTGCATTAGAAACATACTTGATCTTTTGTAGAATGATACACACAGTTCCACCTGAAAAAATATTAACGATCTTAATTTCTTCGAGGAAAAATGACTCTTGAAAAGAGAGCCACCTTTGTAACGACATTTAACGTTAATCTCGAAATATCTTTTTTCTATCTTGGCTACCAATCGAAAATATTGCGTGCTTCGTTCGCGAGAAATAATAAGAAATAAAAGAAGTTCTATATCCGTTGGTCAATTTTACGAATTCTACGTTTGCAATGTTAAGTGTTAAAAAAAAAATGTCTATTCTCTTTTCTACTGCACTTCTACGATAAAGTTTAAATTCGGGATACGTATTATTATTTAAGAAAAAGTGATTCGATGTAATGCTAAAAAAGATAAATATAATGTGGATCGAGTTAATAGAAGTGGCGTACAAATTTGTGATTGTAATACGATATATCTCCATTAATATTTTGTATAGAAAACCACGGAATAGTCTAAAAAATGCACCGCTGCAAATTTATATAATTTTGATGGTAAATTTGTAGCCAATCATTTTGACTGGTTTGGTAGTTGCAGCGTTAAAGGATTAATCTTACGGTAATCGATCATCACGAGTTGAACAAATATTCGTTGCTTCCTACGTACTTTATTATTTCAAGTGAAACGAGTAATTTAGTCGCGGCGCGGCAAAAATTGACTGAAATCCGCCACTGATCGTACGAAATTTACAGTTACTCACAAAATTCAGCGTACGCTAAATTGTAATCCACAAATTGTGTAATTCGTGTAATCCACGAAGTGTAATCCACACAAAATGAAATCCAAAATGATATAAATTATACGTTTACGAGTGGAGAAGATTTCAAAATGAAATTAGAAGAAGAAGGAGGGCAATATTTCACCTTCTTTGTACAAAATTAATTCATTTTATGCCACGAGGATTAACAGTGGTTAACGAGATAGTAATCTACAATCCCTGGCCATCGAATTAGGACCGCGTACGAAAATTTCACTTTTATGCCTATAATGGAATGTTATATATGGAAAATTGTCTTAGGTCATTCAAATTATTACAAACGACGTTGATAATAATTGTTGGATTCCGTGTAAATGAATCGAGTTCAATTATTAGCCGCGAAGAGGTTTATTCGAGGTATATGATCGCTGGATAGAGTGTCCTCGTGGTGGTTTACAGTTACGCGTGGTTGCTTAAAAACTGAATTTTTGTGGCCTGCTCCGGAAATATATATAAAGCAGGAGTATTTTGCAAGGGAGCCGGGGAAGGGATAGAGTGGAACTAGGTAAGAGTCTAAGGGTCTAAGGTTCGTAGGATGATGCACTGGATGACTAAGGGTCGTAGGATGATGCATAGGATGAGTAAGGGTATCTGTGAAGGGACATTGCGCTGAATGATATCTAGTTGTCAACTTGTACATATTTACAGTAAGATAATCGGGTGGGTATCCAACATAATGTATATATAACAATTGATTTGTTACTATCGTGGTAATAATCAAATTGTGTGGGTGATGAGCGATTGAGGTCCGCACCAGTGTTTACGTTAGGCTCAAGTGTCGATAGCGCGTGAGGTGAGATTTGGAGAATGCAAGATTTGTTTGCACATACATAATGAGAATGTGTTGCACATATGCAGGAGAGATCTTTAGAAGTTCAAATGATGAAGAAGGGAATCAGTTGTGACTGAATCGTTGAAGCGTTCATAAGAAGTCTGCGTTAAAAGTTTGGAAGTTCATTTTATGAAATATGGGAAAACGACGAGACATAACTTGTGAGAAAAGGGCCTATATATGTGGTCTTCTGAAAAGTGGCAACCTTTCGCAGCGACAAATCGCGAAAAATACGAATGTTTCGCATCAAACAGTGATGAGAATCGCGAAATGTACGAAGGAGAATGTGCCGCAGATTTGTAGTGGTCCTAATTCGATGGCCAGGGACTGTACATGTATCGTATCTCTATAATAGTGAAAATAACGATCAGTACGTCCACGTTTGTGTCGGTGAAAAAGTTACACCTTTACGTTTTCTATTAAGTACGTATAAATAACTTATTTTCGCTCAGGAATCTTGCACGTACTGTCTATTAAAATATGCGAATAAAATACATATATATCGCGTGTTTCTACTTCTCAATATGCGTGTGTATATTCACATTTTAGCTATTTTTCTCTCGGCAACATATGTATGTAGGTGTACGCTCAATTTTGCGAGCAACGTGCATCCGATTGTACGTGAAAGAAAAAAAAAGATAAATGGACCGTTTATTTTGAAAGTGGTGTAAGTCCATTTTCTCTTGTTTCGAGAAAATTAAAGGTTAACATATCTGTTAATTAAAAAAATTAAGGCAAATTATATGAAGTCTGGCAATATTTCTACTGTTTTATCAATATGTAATTTGGTTATATAAATTTCTTTTAGGCGTGTTTTACTAAAATGATGTATACTTACGGGCTGCAAAATGGACTTACACCACTTTCAAAATTAGACAATTGTAAAAATCGTTTAATTTCAATTTTGAAAAGTCAAATATCACTTAAAATATACTTCATATTAATCCAATTTTGTTTACAAATAATGACACGATATAAAATAGAAGTAGTACTTTAAATTTTAGACTCCAATTACATTGTTAAAATTGCAAGATATTGATAGTATTTACTTATGCTCTGCATGTGACATTGTTTCGAAATATGCATGATGCTCCGGAGGTATATAAGGTAATAACTGCTTCATGTCTTTATATTTTTCATAAGTAATAGGCCCTGGCATCTTGGTACCACCTACCTCTGTTAATTGGACTTACACCACATTCATAATCGATGATTATGCAATTTCATTTACCGACCAATTTTGAATTGTACAAAACATGGACATTTTTTAAAAAATTAAACACGGACTAGTTATACATAAAAAAATTTACATTACATTAAGCATTATGCAATTACGTGATATCTCATTTTTTCCGAAAATGGACTTACACCACTTTCAAAATAAACGGTCCAAATCAGTAAGAAACACCTCTAACGATGTTGCGTCGTTCGATTTGACAATTGCTAATCGACTTACCAGCCACAGATTCTAGGCATCTAATAAATATATCCATATTTCTTTCGCAACTAGCTTCATTAAGGTAGAAGTACGTTCTTGCCGAGGATACTTTGTACCGACGATCCGCGAAAGTTTTTGCAACGTGGTATTTCTTCAAAGGACCTTCCCTCTTCTCATCCCCTGCTTCCGACACGGAACTCCTGTAAATCACCATCGGATATAAGGATAAATATATGCTTCAATTTTTCACCTTCATTTTCATTGAAATATTATATCAGATTATTCGGACGGTTCGCGGCGATATTTAACACTAGAACTAGCGAGGATTAAAGTATACTTATTTGTACCAAAGAAATAAACACGCGAGACATTTGCAAAGAGCATGTGATTGAATTACAATATATCTTCGTTAATATTTTGTATAGAAAATCACGGAATATTCTAGAAAATGCACCGTTGCAAGTTTATATATTTAATTTTTACGGCAAATTTGTTGCCAGTCATTTTGACTGGTTCGATAGATCTAATGTTAACCCTTTGCGGACGCGTGTCACAGCTAGCTGCCCAAGCTTTATTCATTTCTTCGACGCATGTCAATCTTTTAAAGTAAGATCCACGTAATAACGTTGGTATATCATACCGTTAACAATGGAACAAGATTTCGCTAAGTTCTGCCCTCGAAGGATTAATAATTATGAGAACATTAGTTACATATTATCTTGTTCCGTCCGCAAAGGGTTAAAACGTTCGCTACTGCGTCGTACTTTTCGAATTCGTACAGAATTTACTGCAATTTTACTTGTATGCGATTAAGTATAGTAATCGATACGAGTAGAACGGAATTAAACCGCTTGACATACGTTAACGAGTTACACTCGTGGCCACGAATTATGGTGTTGGTTCGATACAAAGGGATTCTACTTGCAACTACGTTAAATGTGAACGTAATTTTTGGTTTCGGTTCTTACGATTGAGAATCGCTAATTGAAAATAACGTGTAATATTCGAATGCATTGCATATAATAATGCATAAATCTAATAAACTTACGCGGCGTCTATTGATGATAAAAAAAATGGTATGGCAAGGGGTTTAATAATAATAATACGATAGATTTTCATTTTTGCGACAAGAAAATCAGCGCGTCACGTTAAACGATTAACTTATTCTAGCTTACTATCGATATTCTACCGTAATAAAATTATGATTTAAACTTATGATCCAGAATAATGATTAAGTCCATTAGAAGATTTAGATAAGAGGTTGACTAGCACAATAATAAAAAAAAAAAAAAAGAGAAGGAAAGCTGATATTAATCTCTTGACCTACGATAACGAGTCACACTCGTCGCATGATTTTTGTAGCGCAGACTCGAGAAAAATAAATATTACCTCGGTAATACTTACATACTACATATTACCGAGGTAATAAACCGAGTTAATCTTAGCTTCGTTTTACAAGCTTGTAGTTTACAAAATAAAAACGTGCCTTGAACATTCCTACGATTTCCACTTCACACGATGATAAAGCAATGATAAACTTAACGCTAGCCTGCGTAGATAATAAAAATAATTTGAAGGCAAGGGGTTAAAAAACGTACTGTATTTCTCGTCGTTCCGCTTCCTCTTGGGAGATATCCTCTTCGACGGAATAATCAAGAATCGGCTTCACACCAAATTGTCGTAATCTATCCAGGACAGGAGTGATCTGCACCTCGTCTTCTCCGGCGACAAAGTGACCGTAGAATGTACCCTTCATAAGCTTTGTAAAAAGTTTCTCGCCAAGTATCTGTTTGGCTATTTTCATTAACTGAAACAGAACAACAGACGAATCTGTTAAAAATGATTGACGAAGCGTTCGATGATTCGCGAACAAGATTGCAACACTCTTTGCAAATTGAAGAAGAGAATTTTTTTTGTTCCTTAACACCTTAACGCGATTTTCTTGAATTTTTCTCGATCGTTCGAATCGATAAGATAAAGAAATACTTTACTTAATATAATAAACGCTTGTTCAATTATTTGTATTCCTAATCAAGCGAATATAATAAAATCTAATTATAATTCTTCTAATAGGATCAACAATTTCGTTGAACTATATTTTTAGGCATAATCGTACGTTGCGTATTATCACGAGTAATAATAATTATTATTAACGATAATTTGCATTTTTCTCTCGTACGAAACTGCGAAAGGTTTCATATATTATCTCCGAGTAAAGGTTTATCCAAAAGTACCTTTAGGATGTTGAATGAGAATATCTGTGAAATGTTTGTTAGTAAAATAGAAATGAAAAAAATAAAAATTGAAAACGAGAAGGAACGAAGATAATAGAAATAAAAAACAGATTAGAAAAGAGTAAAGCGGAAAGAGAAAGAAAAAAAGTGAAGATAGGTGTTCCTATAGTCTATTTTGGATCACCCTATACTTTAATAGTTATTTTCAACTAATTATCACACACCATTTTACGCTGCGTTGAAAAATAGTATCGCGTTACTCTTAATAACAGCATAGAAACGGAGAAATTCAATAAAGCGAGATTTAGCGGACAGATAGGTAGGTCACAAAACAAGTCCGCCGCGTCCTACTCATTCATCGCCGCATCACTAGTTTCCAAGCCGAACGAACGCGTTTGTAGTAAAACATGGCGAGCTTCCATATTATTTAAGCAACGTTCTATTTCTTTTACACGCTTCAGGCGTGATTCATTCCTCTTAAACCCTTGCGTTACAATAACGAGTCGCACTCGTTCTACGAATTACGCGGGTGTAAATTGGACAAAAACGGATAACTACTAATGGTGAAATTTAAATCGAAACCCGATTTTAGCTTTGTATTACAGTATTTGAATTAGGAGGGAAATTTTCGTCATTTATGGACATGCGAGGGAATGAAGGGGAAAATTGATAAGGAAATAGAGAATTCGATTGGTAATTTACATTAGTGAGTAACAATGGTTGGGAAGAGTTGTTAATTAAACGGTTACGGGGTAGTTTATGCAGAGGAACTATGTATATATAGTAGAGTATTTGAAAGCACGATGAGGAATATAAATAATAAGAATCGCCAAAGAAATGTTAACCCCTTGGCCTATTCATTATTCGACTGCTGAGAAAGTTTCGATTTCGACATTTGCTGCTTCAATACCTTATCAGATATAAAACATCGATATATTACACGTGATTTGCATTTCATAAACGTTAATCTTATAGTTTAATAATATTGTTTGATGACCAACACGACCACTCACACTGTAAACACCATAGACGTATCCTAAACCAAATTCATCCGACAAACACCCTAATCGCAGTTCCTAGTCATTGTACTCCGTACCTTTCCTTAGTCACCCTCTCCCTTGACCGCTGTTCTTACCATTACTCATCCTTAAAAACACAACATAAAAGCTCGGAAATACTTCCGAACGCGACAGAATTGAGTATTCACTGCCAGAGTGCAGACCATAGTTGCACGAATAAAAACCTTTAAGAGTTTCTCTAAAAACGGTGTTGTCAATTCCCTTCGCTCGGAATCCAACAATATACTTAGAGTTGAAATTATAATTCATTGAAAATGCGACGTGCGTTCGTTGCGTTTAGGTCATAACTTATTTAACGTCTAGCTATCATTTCTAATCTAGCTACACTCGTCATTGTAAGGCAAGGGGTTAATGTTAATGTCATGGATTAATATAATTTAATGTATACGTGATCTACTTAAGCTGATCTGTATGTCGAAAAACTCTATGCATGAATGGTGCAATAAAATATATAAATATACAGTATTTGAATTACTAAACAAGCGTTGCCGGTACCGTTCAAATAGTTTATACGTAACGCGATATAAAAGTAACGATTGGCTAACGATCTAGCATAATACGAGGGTAATAAAATAATCGTAGCGCGAGGGGTTAAAAGTGTCGAAGTTATGTTAAAAAGGTCGAAATCGGTAAACGGTCGAGGTGGGCCACATGTGTTTTGTCTACGCGCTTCCCCCTCTCAAGGGGGGTTTCTTCGGGCTAAGCGTATCGTCAATAGTTGTAAACAACAATTGCTGGCGAAGGCGTCCTCAGAACTAACGAATGGTCGAAAGAGACACACACTCTTGTACGAGCTGTCGCAGCGAACAGCTAGTAGAGTAAATCGAGCTTTAAAACGCCCTGTTGAGTTTTTGATTTAACCACTCGGAAATCATCCGATCTACCTTACAGTTATTTCGTTTAAATCGTAATGAGAAAATTAAGATACGTAATGGAAAAGATTCAGCAGGTATTTAAACAAGAATTAGCAGGACGTTTATTTCTTTATTTTTCTATTGCTATTCTTGCTTCGTTATTTGACTATTCCCCGCGTTATCAAAGCTGCATTAAGTTATACGTTCCCGCTTTGCAGCATTGCCACCGAAACTCTGAAAGTCATTGCCACAATGTACACACGCGAAATGCAACACGACAAACAGGCGAATGCGTCGAAATATTTCCCTTCCGATGTTGCACGCGAAACGCAACACGACGGCTAAATGTGTTGACATAACGCGAGAAACATAACATGCCTATGATCCAGTTTTGTGTTCTAAAATATTTTTCCTTCGCGTGTTTACGCGCGCGCAAAAATGCAACGACAAAATTGCGTCGGCGTAACGCGAAAAACGAAAAGTGCGCGGAGCAGTTTTACGCAAGAAAATCAGGTCACGCGGACCGTTCCCCGACCAGACGTAAAAACCTGACGGAAAATAGTTGCTTTTTCCTGGTAGTGGGAGAAATTCAGAGAAATACATATGAATTCCGATACGCGTCGATTCTCAATTACTTCGATATGGCATCAAACGATTTGTACGCGGTGTTAGTATAGGGTTATCCAAAAATAGACTATAGGAACATTGTTGGATTCCGGGAGAATTGACAACACGTTGAAAATAACTCTTAGAGGTTTTATTAATACGGGTACTGCACTCGACTAGTGAATACGAAAAGCTGACGGTTCTATGACTTTCCGGGCTTTTAAGTACTAAGGACTTTTAAGTAAGGACAGTGGTCGAGGAACAGGGTGACTAAGGAAAGGTACGGAGCACAGGATGACTAGGGAAAGGTACGGAGTACAGGATGACTAGTAACTGAGATTAGGGTGTTTGTCAGATGAATTCGGTTTAGGATGAGTCTATGGTGTTTACAGTGTGAGTGGTCGAGTTGGGCATCCAACAACACTTACCTTCCCTTTTTTTCCTTCCCTTTCCGCTTTACCCTTTTCTAATCTGTTTTTTTATTTCTATTACCTTCGTTCGTTCTCGTTTCAATTTTTATTTTTTTCATCTCTATTTTACTAACAAACATGGCGTTCACAGATATTCTCATTCAACATCCTAAAAATACTTTTGGACAACCCTTTATAAAATATGTTCGACGTCGTCTCGTGCAGCATCGATCCAAAACAATTACAAGGTATTCATGGAGATATCGATAATACAAAGAAAAGTGTATACGTCAGCAGTGACGATCAATGACTCGTTGCAATTGTTTAACTAATTTCAAACAAACTAATTGCCAAAAGTAAAATAATTTCCCCACTCGCGTGTCAACATGAATGTATGAATTCATTTTCGATAAGATCGGCGAATTTCATTATAAATAATAATCGACGAAAGAAAATAAAAGGTTGATCATCATTGGCTTATATTGTTACATGTTTCACTATGCGGATTTCCTTCGAATCGTATTCGGGTCACCGTAATTATATTCAAATACATAGGTAATGATCAAACATAGTACACGTGCGACGTATCGATACGATGGTTGATTGTTTCAATGCATCTTAAATCGTTTGCAAACGTATCGTACGTAAGATTGACACGCGAATATCAATTCTAAACGTAATCGTGTCAAAGGTACCAAATATACCTTACGATTAGCCCCGTCGTTACTACTTTTTCCCCTTTCAAAATAAAAGCTTCCATTGCTTTATTGCTTTTTTTATCACAAGTTTGCAAGCCAATTTTCAAAATCGAATTAGAATCTTTTTTTTTCGGTGGCATCGTAAATTTCTGTCGCACATTCTTTCCCGTTTTTTTCTTCTTTTTATTCCATCGATCCTTCTGCTATTGTAGTTACGAAATGTTGGAACAAGGGCATGCAAAAGTGAATATTGCACGACATACTTCATATTTTACATGGAAAAATTACGCGATCGCGTGGAACGTCAGAGTATGCTCGACAGGAATTGTCGATATCACGCGTATTTACTATCGAAGCGCGTATTTTACCCACATAACGTTATATTCGTTGTTACAATGATTACATTCGATGCGGATGGAACAAACATTTCAGTCGGTGATTGAATTCGACCTCGACAAGAATCTCGGGGATTATCATCGAGTTTACCACGCTATGAGTTTGTCCAGTTTACCATTAACCCTTTCGCAACCTATTAAATACGACACTAGGTTAACCCTTTCGCTACGGTGAATTTTAATAAAAAAAGTTGCATCGCATTGAATTCATAGTTTTCTTCCAACTCTTTCCTATTCTTTGGGTAAGAAAAACGTGCAAGTGTTTCTTTCAGGACGCCAACAGTGTTTTTAATTACCAGAATAAATCGGTAGAAGTCATCAATAATTCAAAGGATTAGAAATCGAAATGCTGGAAAATCCAAAGATTTGAAAAGACGACGGCTTGGAAATTTAAAAGCTTGACAATTCGAAACCTTTACAATTTGAAAGCTTGAAAATTCGAAACCTTTAAAACTTGAAAGGTTGAACATTCGAAACCTTTAAAATTTCAAAGCTTGAAAATTCGAAACCTTCAAAATATGAAAGCTTGAAAATTCGAAACCTTTAAAATTTGAAAGCTTGAAAATTCGAAACCTTTAAAACTTGAAAGCTTGAACATTCGAAGCCTTTAAAATTTGAAAGCTTGAAAATTCGAAACCTTTAAAACTTGAAAGCTTGAAAATTCGAAACCTTTAAAATTTGAAAACTTGAAAATTCGAAACCTTTAAAATTTGAAAGCTTGAAAATTCGAAACCTTTAAAACTTGAAAGCTTGAAAATTCGAAACCTTTAAAACTTGAAAGCTTGAACATTCGAAACCTTTAAAATTTGAAAGCTTGAAAATTCGAAACCTTTAAAACTTGAAAGCTTGAAAATGCTAAACCTTTAAAATTTGAAAGCTTGAAAATTCGAAACCTTTAAAACTTGAAAGGTTGAACATTCGAAGCCTTTAAAATTTGAAAGCTTGAAAATTCGAAACGTTTAAAATTTGAAAGCTTGAAAATTCGAAACCTTCAAAATTTCAAAGCTTGTAAATTCGAAACCTTTAAAATTTCAAAGCTTGAAAATTCGAAACCTTTAAAATTTGAATGCTTGAAAATTCGAAACCTTTAAAACTTGAAAGCTTGAAAATTCGAAACGTTTAAAATTTGAAAGCTTGAAATTCGAAACCTTTAAAATTTGAAAGCTTGAAAATTCGAAACCTTTAAAACTTGAAACGTTTAAAATTTGAAAGCTTGAACATTCGAAACCTTCAAAATTTCAAAGCTTGAAAATTCGAAACCTTTAAAATTTCAAAGCTTGAAAATTCGAAACGTTTAAAATTCGAAGGCTTAACCCCTTGCGTTACGATTATTTTATTGCTTACGTATGCCAGTGTTCGCTAATCGCTGCCTTCTTATCACGTTACGTGCAAGTTATTTGAATATTACGTGCACGTTTTATTTAGGGATACCCCCAATATTGTAACGCAATGCTGAAATTATCGTTCAAACGAAATTCTCTCGTTAGTAGTATCCATTTTTTTTGTCGAATCTAGGTCGTAATTCATAAACCTAGCGCGACTCGTTATCATAGTGCAAGGGGTTAAATACCCAAATGTTTGTCAAAATATTTACGTTCAAAATTCGCGTAAGCCAATCTTATTACACAAAGGCAGTCTTAAATGTCAGCTTGAAAATGCGAGACTAAAAAAGAAGAAAAATGTGAACGTAAAATTGACGTGTTTTCCTTATGCCATTGTGTTACGCAACGCTAACGCGAAATCGAATTATGGATAATGAAAATTACCCGATTGCGGTTGCTTTCCCAACTTACGACAAGAATGCATATATACTGTTTTAAAGTTGTCGTTCGCGTACCGTAATATTGTCATTAAAAAGCTACGCTTTTCGTCTTTACGTCGAAATTACTTCAGCTGCAATCATTTACACGTTGTGACGTCAGCACGTGACTTTGAACGTTGCATACGCTTCTTTCAGCGACGAATAAGAAAATTTCGAATTTTTTTTCCAGCCATTACGTAAATTATCGCGTCTCGCGGTGCGCGGTGATCTATTTTTAAACACTTACACTTCACGCCATCTGCGTTTTAATCGAAACAAAAATTGACTCACTTTTATCGCGATGTACGTCAAAATCGGCGAAAAATATTGATTTGGCAAAGACGCGTTTTTTTTAGTTTGCCGCTACATTTTTATCATTACTCGGACCCTCGCGTTGAATTGTACAACGTTTCCAATTTAAATTTATGCTTTTGTTAACCGGTCTTCCATTGTAGCGATGTAATTTAAGGTTAAATACACTTGCCGACAAAAGTTAAGAAACAAAGTAGTCACTTACTAATTCTTGCGTGTATCCCTGTGTAAGATTCACAGCTTAGAATTTACACTAGCATAAAACTATAGTATTACATATGTACATCGATAAACGATAAATTCTTCCTATTTTTTATTTCAAATCCGCGTATCTGAAAAAGATGGCGACGACGTAAAGCTTCGCGAATACCTACCGTGTTTCTTAACATTTGTTACGAAGTGTACCCATCCACGTATGAATCACTTGATTTTCAAATTCCATAGAAAAAGGATGCCTTCGATAGAAATCAGATGTTTTCAGCGTACGAATACATTTTCTCGGTTACCGTATACGGCAATATAATAAAGCTACTATTTAAAGCAACGTTTAACCGCCCCGTGTCCACTGTTGAAATAATTATGCACGGTAACGCGTAGAATGCATTGGCAAAAGGCAACGACGCTACTTGCACCGTTTGTTGAAATTTACGATTAACAAGCGAGAAGTATTACCGTGACAGTTACGTATGAGCGTAATGTCGTATATCACTTGTCGTTTATGTAAATAAATTGTTAACGCCGCTGACATCTTGCGATTTATATCCGCGACTTGCGACGCTGTTGCCAATTTCGCATTGCCGGAGATAAACTCGTCTCATTCACCGCGATCGAATAAATCGCGATTATTACCGAAACCTTTTGTTTAGTTCCGTCGTGAAATTCGAATTTTAATCGCATCGTAATCGATCCGCGCGTATCAGTCGAGATATAATTCGAATTTTAATCGGATCGTAATCGATCCGCGCGTATCAGTCGCGATATAACAATTCCTCCATTTATATATACGTCACGCATTGCTTACGCGGAATCTCTTTTCACGCGGTAAATAATCTCTCGATCGACGAGGAGTTCTTATAATATACGCGCGATTTCAATTTACGCGATCTAAAATTAGCATTCAATTAAAAATTTAATCGTCGATAGTATCTATTTTTGTTGAAGCTTCAAGCGTAATTCGTGGAACGGGCGTGACTCGCTATTTTTTGTTTTATTTCATTTATTTCCACCGGCAAAAATCCATATCATACTAATAAAATATACGTTACGAATAAAAATATGCATAAATCGTCAAAATACTGAGTTGCATTCCATTGAATTCATTTAAGTTTTCTTCTAACTCTTTGCTATTCTTTAGGTAACGAAACGTGCAATTGTTTCAGAACGCCAACAGTGTTTTTAATTACCAGAATGAATCGGTAGAAGTCATCAATAACGCGCTACGTACGAATTTGTTGACCGCCTATACGCGCCAATAGTAATGAAAGAGTTAATGAATGTATCCAATTGTAAGCCAAAGGGTTACAGTTAATACAACATCTAACCAGTGGATTATTCGCAAGACCACGAATAACCTTACAAACGAAACATATGTAGATCTGCTATAGTTCTCCTAGCATCTAAAGAAATAATATTTAGCGAGTTCATTAACCCTTTGCACTCCATTGGCGTCTCTACCACGACATATATAGATTTCCTCAAAAGTCAAGATTTACGGTTTCTATTTATTTCCGGTAACTCAATCTTCATTTCTTTCGAAACAAAGCAAATTAAGAACAACTCATCCTCTTTCCAAAATACGAAATAATACTTTACTTTCTCGCAACAGCCAGAAAGATATGTTAAAGTTATCGATAGATTATATTATTAAAATAGTTCTGGACGCAAAGGGTTAAGGGTTCAAACGTATGGTGAAATCCCGATAAAGGTTGTCCCACTTCGAACGCAACGAAACGCAGCATTTTATGTTGAATATTTTCAAGCATATTCGGCTATCGCAGTGCAAAGTGTTCGTGTAACACATTGTAGATTCGAACCCGTTTAAATTAATACAATTGAATGGAATTAAATGGAATAAAATAGAATAGAAACTAATATTCGGGTCGCGCGAAAAAAACGGAATACGTGGTACTCCGATGCTTAACACAGAAATTCCAAGACTTCGCTCGAACAATGGTCTACCTCTTGTTTGGAAGATCTTCCTATTGAATCGTAGGCTTTAAAACGTTCAGAGATTTAAACGAGTGGTTCCGATTTTGTTCGTTCGATATCGCGCTACTTTTAATCGCATCCATGTTATTCGTTTACGTTAATCGTAAATGTAATACAGGCATTATTAAGTGGACAGCAGGATTTATTACGTGTACACTTTAGATTTATTAATGTTTCACTACTACTACTACGGATCCTGAATCTATGCAACATTTTATAAGAAACTGCTCGTTATACAGAGAGAGTAGACCAGTGGCATTGACGAAGCATAGGAGAGACTATCCATTTTTATATGATATCATCAGGGGACTACCTGCC
This sequence comes from Eucera pruinosa, assembly GCA_028830335.1. Taxonomy (NCBI): domain Eukaryota; kingdom Metazoa; phylum Arthropoda; class Insecta; order Hymenoptera; family Apidae; genus Eucera; species Eucera pruinosa. Next base: position 2,193,975 of record JAMYCR010000001.1, on the reverse strand, counting down.
CCCCCCCCCCCCCTTACTAAAACGAAAACAACAGCGGTTTTAAAACGATAGGAATCGTAAATAAATACTGCGCGACTTAACTAATCCCGATATAGTCGATCTATAATATGTAGCTAGATTTACAGTGACTTGTATAGAAGTATATCTCCATACGTAGTGAACTTCTATCACTTATCATTTATACAACAAAGTCCACGGTCCTTGCTACTGTCACTTAAAAACGTTTCATTTAAATAAAAACACGTTTTACACGTGTTAATTTATACACGCTTTATTTTCGTAATTCGTGCGCAGTTTTGTGTATATTCCCTTGTACCTGCTGCACTTCTCTGGGCATTTAAAGTTCCCGTAAGCGAATAAAAATCCTCAATCCAGACGCGGAATGATTCACGGTGAGAAATTGTCAGGAAGATAAACGCGTGACAGTGTAGTAGCAGCAAATGAAAGTAATCACGAGACGAACGTGCCAATCGTGCATGAAATATGTAGTACCCTTATCCACGTGCCAGGGCGTATAAAATATGCACGACAAAAATAGTCTCAAGATCTATGAATGATATAGCTGTAACGTAGTGATCGAAATCCAGGTCGTACGAGGCTTGCGTGTGCCCGTGTCATCCGAGTGAAAATATTTCATCGTTTTTTCCACTAATATCCGAGGCATCCGGAATTTTTCGGAAATTTACGTTTACGTGAAATATTTCCCAAACGGGCTAACAAGGAGCAACGAATTAGTATAGCGTGCAACGAAATATGCAGAAAAGTACATTCGATACGCAGTGCAGAGACCGCGATCATAAGCCATTGATTAGAGCGGTATACAGTGGGATGTGAACTGCACGTAGCAGCTATGCCAAGATCAATACACGGTCTTGGCAAAAACGTCCATCCTTAGACGTGAACTAGTAGTCGATAACTGCTACAATTCTTGCTTAACTAGCGGTACACACGGCATTTCAGCTTTCGGTGCGAATGTCGAAGGGGTAAAGGTATTTATAGAATTTTACTACAAGCATCGTCCGTCTACGTAAAAATGACAGGAATACGCGAACAAGAGAATCGAACGGAGAAGATTAATGTGTAAAATATTGTTCCACGTTTTTTTTTTTTTTTGGTAAAAGGAAGAAAAATGTTAAACCTTTAAACTACGGCGCGATATTCGCCTAATCGTTACTAGGTTAAATGTCAGTGTTCCTGTAAATGTCACTTTAATTCGTTTTATTTAGCAGCGAACGAACGTACGAAGAATCGTGACTAGAAAAATTTGGACTTGGAGGGAGAAATAAAAATTTGTCTCTAACTTTAATTTCAGATTTCGTTCGATTTTAATTGCAGCAATTATCAACTCTTGCGATTACTACTTTTGGGTTGCGTTTTGGTTCGCTAAAATTACCGGGAAAAAAAGCTGACTGTTTGTAGCTGCAATTGCTTCAATTACAAAATATTCATACAAGTAAACCGAATAACAAGAAACGTAATTAAAGTGGTGGCCTGAAAATAGAATGGTTGTAGGTTATGACGCAAACAAAAAGGGTTGAACGTAATTGCGATCGAGTTTCCCCATCGATCCGATCTCGCTAGGTTTCACCAGATAATTTATCATTGAAATCGTAGAAATCAAGTGTCGAGAGAAAATTTCTCAACCGACAAACGCGGCAAACAGTAGACTACACATGGGTAATTCTATACGATAACATTTTAGTCTTTACAGTAATGTAACTTACGTTCTTCCTTAAGTATAACTTTCTTAGATATTCGGTTGGATTACTGATAACATTAACACGATATTATACGACTATCTTATAAAAATTAATTTAAAAAAAAAAGGTATACCTTGCGTAGCGCTTAACACTCGCGTAAAATACGTGTACGCATATTAATTGAATTCAATGTCTATTTATATACTTAACCCTTTGCGGACGAGCGTCGACAAATAGTCGCCTAATCATTTTTTGGCTTTCCGAACCCACGTCGACTTGTAAAGCGCAGAACTTAGTGCGATGAATACTTAATGTAATAATAAACATTTGAAATCGTTGGAAATTAAATGGTTTCGAACTGAAAAGCGTGAAAACTCAATGTCGTGGAATTCAAAACTTAAAGTACTCTCACAAGTGCCATTACTTCTCGTCCGCAAAGGGTTAATGCTACGTAACACTATGGTGTGGTTCTTTATTTAGTTACCTTAACCCTTTGGCTTATAACGAGCTACACTAGTGGTTTAATCTATGGACCAATTACAATAAAAACATGCTGTATTTTGTAATAAATTTTAACTTCTTTTATTTCAATTTGAAAGATTGTGAGATTGAGGCTTACTAAGTAAGAATTACGTATAACATTTTAGTGTTTTGTATTCGAAACAGTGTTACAATAACAAACAGTCAACATTACTTTGAAAAATTCGCAAGCCAAGGGGTTAATAACCAACAACTTAAAAGTTTTATTAGTAATGGTTGTACTATTACAATATATAACAGTTAACGCAATAAAACTTGCGTGCTGGTCGATGAAAAATGGCGTTCGAAATATTTACGATATTTCTATCGCTAACAGTTTAAACAAGCGCGTATTATATTCACCATTGATATTTTCATCGGCAATATTTACAATAAACGAGACGAAGACTATGCTAGCTACCGTTTTATTTAAATAACACCGATAAGAAAGTTTTATAAAGATTATTAGAGCTTGCCAACGTTATATATACTCACTGATAAGTAAGTACACAATAACCGGTGGCTGAAAGTGCCGGTGAGAAGAGCGTTTCTCAAGTGCTACACTCTAGAAATTTGACAATCACGCGTAGGATGATTACGTTAGCTTGAATTTTACCCGAACGCGATAACTTTCTTTTACGCTATTATTTATCGCTAAACTGCGAACATTTGGGGCTGTTAAAGTACAATACGCACCAAAATTAACCCTTTGCGGACGAGCGTCGACAAATAGTCGCCTAATCATTTTTTGGCTTTCCGAACCCACGTCGACTTGTAAAGCGCAGAACTCAACGCAATGAATACTTAACGTAATAATAAACGTTTGAAATCGTTGGAAATGAAATGGTTTCGAACTGAAAAGCGTGAAAACTGAAAGTCGTGGAATTGAAAACTTAAAGTACTCTCGCAAGTCTCATTAATTCTCGTCCACAAAGGGTTAACCCATTGTCCTTAGCGTAACGAGTCGCACTCGTTCTACGATTTATAGCGCAGATTCGACAAAAATAAATATTATATTAATATAAATATATTAATTTCACTTAAAAATTATATACTTATATTTATTATTTAATTTTAAATATATACTTATATTTATTTAATTAATTATTATTAATTAAATTAATTTACAAAAATAGTTTAACCGCTATTGCTGGCACTAATTTTATCTTTATTTAATTTTATTTCCGAATTATATTTTCATAAATTGTTTCAGATTTTAATATTAAAAAAATATTTTATTTAAAAAATACTTATATATTATTTAATCATAAAAATAATTAATTTTATACTAAAATTAAATATAATTTCATTTGAACTTTCATCTTAGCTTCGGTTTACAAGCTTTCGTGGCGGTAAAATAAAACGTGCTTTGAATATTTCTACGATTTCTACTTCACACGATATAAAAGCAGTGATCGACTTATAGACTAGCATGTATAGATAATAAAATAATTGTAGGGCAAGGGATTATTTAGGTAGATTATTACAGGTTGTAGATTATTGTAGGTTAAGGGATCATTAAAATTGATGGGCAAACGCGGCTCTTCGTTAAGTGTGACTTTCATTGAAAATTGAAATCCGGTTTCTATTTTTATTTTTATTATTAAAATTTTCAAACAATTCGTTTGTATTATCTTTCCCTTAATTGTATCTTCTTATATACGTAGGTATACCTTGCATAGCGCTTAAGACTTGCGTAGAATACGTACGCATATTAATTAACATATTAAATATTAATTAGCATATTAATATTTGTTTCAAGTAGAGAGAACTATTTATTGGAGATTACGGGACGCGTAGTTAGTCACCATATTTTTATAAATAGTAAATTAACACTAGGTTTACGGACGTTACGTGCATAATTCGACAGGCTTCCGGAAATAGACGTATACTCCATATAAATACTCGAACGTAGAAGCGTGAGGATGGAGAGAATCACGTAGAATACATATTCGTACCATTGTATTAATTAAAGTTAACATAAAGTAGTACTGAAAAGTAATATTTATGGTCTCTATAATTTTAAGTATGAAATGTGAAATGCGTCAACGTGACCAGTTCCGTAAACCTAGTTTTAAATTAAATTTGTATTTGTGTATTTAATGCTACGTAACTATGGTGTGACTCTTTATAATATACGTATAAAAAACCGGAATGCAGCTCTCTTCTACTTGATGCGTGCCCGCCCCTGGTATAACAAGCAAAATAAGTATGGTCTTATCTAGTTACGTGTGTAACCAGCCTTTTTGCACTCGAGACGCAACTTTGCAGTCTCAAACCGAACGTCACAATGAATCGAACGTGAACTATCGCGGAACTTATGCTGAGTTGTAGGATGTTAAAGTCGTGTAGAAGTTCGATTTTGTTGAATTCGTACGGAACAACGTATCGTAGTGTACGTTGTCCGAATGTAATGGGACGTATTTCGTTGTTAGAACGTTACAATAGAGATTCTAAAATAGACAAAGAATTTCTGAAGATATACATATAAAGCAAAGTTGTGAGAGAGATATTGTACCACGAGATTGTGTCTTAATCGGCAGTCTAAATTTAACGATCTTATGACAATGCTTCAATCAGTTATATAAAGATGATTCACTCGAAACACGTACGAGTAAACCCGTATTAAGTCGGATAATACTACTGAAACAATAATAATCTCGACAATGTGAGATAATATAGCAAAACGTTTCATTTATCAAAAATTAATCAGATTGTTAATATATATACATATATACGTGTTACAGTGTTTTGCATTTCACACGGCGTTGAAGCAATGAACAGTCAAGCCAACTACTTGTAGCCGGTAGAAATATTATAAGGCAAGGGGTTAATCTTGAACAAATTCTGTTCCTATTTGGAACACTTAAAATCCGATACGTTGCGGACGATGCGCAATTAAACGCGAATGCAACTTTGTCCGTAGGACAACGCTAATTGTTGTGGCGGCTCTCCTGCACCCACCACTAGAGGGACATACGAAATAGGCTTTCTCGAAAGTACTCGCTCCAACTACCTCGTCCATATATATACCACCTTTAACCGAACCTTCTTTCCAATATCCCAAGTCTAAGGCAGGGCCTGCTAGGTAGCCTTACTGATGAGTCCACTAGCAGGCCCAGGACGAAACGCAACACCCTTCCTTTTCCTATTCTATCCCCTCGCTACAGCTCCACATTGTAAACAAGCTAATGTTTCAACGATTAAGTAGCAAAAGCGTTAACCCTTTGCGAACGAGAGGTAATAACACCTATGGGAGTACTTTAGCCCTTTGCACTCGGTTGGCTCCGCTATGGAGACATTCGTAAAATGTATCAAGAGTCAAGGTTCGTGTTTCTTTAATTCTATATTAACCAATTCAATTGTCATTTCTTCTGAAATCAAGGCAAATTTATCCTTTCCAAAATACGTAACTTATTAAGTTGTCACAATAATCAGAGAAACGTGTAATGAAGCTGCTGTTGTGTCACATTATTAAAAATGGTTTCGAGTGCAAAGGGTTAGTATTGAATTCTACGTCTTTGAATTTTCAGGCTTTCGAGTTCCAAACCATATAATTCCTAACGATTTCAAATGTTTATTATTGCATTAAGTATTCGTTACGTTCAGTTTTCTGCCTTAAAAGTCGACATAGGTTCGGAAAGTCAAAAAATGATTAGGCGACTATTTGTCGACACTCGTCCGCAAAGGGTTAATCGTTGCCTAGATTGTTCTACTATTGCCATTATTGCAATGTTTGTAGAGCTTTATTAATGGCCAGGAATTGAATAAATTAGAAGGCTAGAAGAGTGACTCGCATAACGTTCATTTCGACGGAAGAAAGCGTGCAAACGGGGCAAACTTTTTGGAAACGGGGATCGTGAAACTTTCCCGATACTCGTACACGTATCGAACTATAAATACTACGCGCAGCAAATTATTCGCTAAGATAACGCGTACCGTGTTACCTTTAAGTGTCTTTAAAATATCCCTAGCGAATTTTTCGCACAACTTAATAATTTTATGCTAACTCGGTAACTAGAATAAAAGAAATAGAAGGAAAGTGAAGCAGAGTAACCGAATGTTTTGTATTATACGAAACGTTGCGATCATGTAATAGAAACTAAGTAGATCGATACGCGATACGCGAGCACCGAAGCCAAGAAAAACAGCGCGCAGGGAAATCAATGCTCGAGAAACAAGAACATTAAATTCGAAATGTACTACGACGATATTCGTGGCAACCGTATAATGAAATGTTAACGTTTAAAATATTCCCGATTTACCATTAAACGAGATAATTCGATAAGATTCAGTTGTTTCAATGTTAGTCAGGTTTTATGCAGATTTTGGAAATTTCTCAAAGCCACATACGCTTTCCGTATTTCGCGGACGTAAAATTTCTAAGTCTTAATACGGAAAGAAAGAGGAACCGTATTATAGTTATGAAACTAATTAAAGTAAAAGAAAGTAAAGTAAATTCAAAGCTACAGACGATCAAAGATTTGTACGAATTTTAATTCACATTTTACTGAAAACATTAAATCCGCAGAAGTAAATACTGGAAACTAGAAAACAGAGACGAATTATTAACTGTCAATTAATATTCGATATAGCATCCCAAATCTTATTAAAAGAATTTCGATAAACTCTTCGCCAAATTAAACCGAGTAAAAATCGAATGTATAATTTGGTAACTCGCTCGTAATTATTACACGTGCAAATTAATTTGATCCTTTAAAATAGTACGCGATAAAACATTTGTACAAATCTTAATTTACATTTCACTGAAAGCTCTGAATCTATAGAAACGAGTAAAAATTAGAAATTAAACGACGATTAATTAGAATGGAAGCGTCTGGAAACTGCATCACGTGACGAAATAAAAATTTCCTACATCTGTGTGTGCACAGCAAGCGTCGTATCTTTACTTTACGATCGCTCGCCTATATCATAATTTTCAATCTTAATCCGAATCGCTATAATTCTGGAATCTGGAATTTTCAAATACAGTCGCTAACGAAAGTCTCTTCGTGGCAGTTATGGGAACAGTGACAGTATACCGTGAGTCGTTTACCCTACGCGTAAAATACCGTAACGGTTAGCGTTAAAAAGTAAAATTCTGTGCATGTTCCACGTGATTGACAGCTGGATTGCCACCCGATGAAATAAAATAATTGTTCTACAATTATAACGTTTCCATACTTTCTGCAAACGAGATCGACACAGCGCCAATAAACGACTCCGTGATTGCAGCTTTCAGAATATATCGACGCGGCCCGTGTTCGATATCCCATTTCATATGTTGCAAATCTCCTGTTCAATATCCCCGTCCATTAAAACCTTTGATTGCCACCCGGCCGGAACATTTTCGCGAGCAACTTCTTCTGTTCGATATTTCGTTCATTATAGGTCTTAATTACGAGCCTATTCGAATATATTCGCAAGCCAACCGTGGAGCTTCACAGATTTATTCTCTTCTATACGGATTGATACAATAACGTATAACGAGCAATTTTAACGGGAGGATGAGGAATAGAATTGCAGGAACTAAATTCAACGACAATGATAAAAGGCGGGGGCCGTTCCAAAAGCTACGTAAAAAGAAGCTTTCTTTATCCATACGGTAAATGTACCGATTAATTGCCACTTTAATTTTCGCGCGTAACTTAGTTAAACAATTTTAGAACGTATTTAACCTGAAAATCGTTTCAATTCGGAGCATAATTTATTTACTTATTTATACGGGCAAACAGCCGGTAATAATATTGTTCAATTCGCTCCTTTATTTATGAACATTTTTTTTTTATACGGCAATGCTGATAGTAATTCGGACATCTGCCCTATAACGAGCAAGATTCTAAATCGAATTATTTACGATACTATTACTGCTATTAATTACTGTAATTACGACTGTAGACCGAAGAAGACCAACGTGAATCTATTCGAATGTGTTCGAAAACACGATTGTACCATTCATGCCTGTTTAAAAGAATACAGTTTTGTTCGGAAAGAAAACAACGACGAAGTCACATATCACACGCAACGGCAAAAGAAGAAAGGACGGCTGCTATATATCGATTCACCGCATTGAGTTCCATGACCTGCATTCCAAGAACGTAAACGCGAATTAATTGTAACGCAAACCGTTCCGCGAATCTGAAGTTTAGATTGCAACCTTCATTTATGATACAGCGAAATGAGATATACATATATATGTATATATGTGTGACTGATAACAGTGTGAAATCACGAGCACAGTTCTCATTCATGATCATTCTTGATGCGACGAGTAGAGTAGATTAGTTTTTAAAAGGACTAAATGATATGGATATATTTAGATTCTTTATACAATACAGATTTGTTATATAAGGATTGACTAATTCACGCTAAAAAGTAGATCGAGATAACAGGGTAAACGACCCACGTAAGTATAGGGTTATCCAAAAGTACCTTTAGGATGTTGAATGAGAATATCTGTGAAACGCCACGTTTGTTAGTAAAATAAGAGGTGAGAAAAATAAAAATTGAAACGAGAACGAACGAAAATAATAGAAATACAAAACAGATTAGAAAAGGGTAAAGCGAAAAGGGAAAGAAAAAAATTGAAGGTAGATGTTCCTATAGTCTATTTTGGATAATATTTTACTTGCCACTGTTCCTATAACCGACACGTTAATTTGTTTATTTGGGGTTAACAAGCAAGCAAATTATAACCAAGGGTTAACCCCTTGGCATACAATGACGAGTCACACTCGTGGCACGAATTATAGATAGATTCGTTAAAGACAAGCTCTATTTTCAAAACGGTATTACTTTAATTCTAGTTTTAGTTTCACTTGAGAAGATTAAGGATCGCTTGATACTAATCATGTGAAATATTTGAATATCTTGGAAAGATACGAGAACTGTGATGCGTCGATTGTAAGTTTACGTAATTAGAGCAGTATAAAAATTGTAAAGCAAGGGGTTAATAACAAAACAATACACGAAGAATCGTAGATGAAGAAATTTTCATACTAAATTTGCACTTCGGTTTACGTAACAACGCATCGTATAGTCGTTTACGCTTGATATTTAAAAACGAAATATTGGGAGGCAAATGTGCTGTTTAACCCCTTGCCTTACAATTTGTTAACTACTGTAAGGATAAGGGGTTGAACTTAATTGGACAGTTCGGGAAAACGAATTACTTTATTAACGCGCGCTTCGCCATCACCGCTTCTCTCCGTACTAAAAGGAGCTCTGTCTACGCTCCGTTTCCCCGTCCTTAAAAACAGGGCGTCCGTTCCCTCTCTTTTTGGGAAAAAGCCCCACGCTGTCCCAAGCTTGGGACTGACTTACGTCACCTTTGCGAGAGGGTGAAAGTGGTCAGGCCTCGGCGACAGCCCTCGAGTGTCATGCAAGCTACGAGTATTGAGATTCTTGTCCTTGATTTATGACAGGGTTGCCGAAGGCAGCCCTGGTCAACGTCATCGTCACTCTTCCACAATCCATTGTCCCAACACTCGTACCTCTTGCTCTTACACTACTATACTCTTACGTAAGTTATCATCAACGGATCACAGATATTAATGTATTCTGCATAATTTGCGTTCGGTTATTCTTAATCTTTTAAAGGGAAACTAAAGCTAGAATAAAAGTAACGCTGCATTGCAAACGGAACTTATGTTTTAATGAATTTATGTTTAATTCGTGCCACTAGCGTGACTCGTCATTCTAAGCCAAGGGGTTAATATTAACCCTTTGCGGACGAGAAGTAATGACACTTATGGGAGTACTTTAGTTTTGAATTCTACGACTTTGAGTTTTTCACGCTTTCGTGTTCCAAACCAATTCATTTCCAACGATTTCAAATGTTTATTATTACGTTAAGTATTCATCGCATTAAGTTTCGCGCTTTAAAAGTCGACACGGGCTCGGAAAGCGAAAAAATGATTAGGCGACTATTTGTCGACGCTCGTCCGCAAAGGGTTAAAATGTGACCAATGTAACTATAAAGTATGGGACGTGTTATAATTCGGTAAAAGCACGACGTTTACTATACGTTTTATATCTGTTACACAAACTGACGTGCTAATTATGTTAAAACGTGTTTCTATTTAAATGAGAAGTTTTCAAGTGACAGTACGAGGGACATTGGACTCTGTTGTACATTTTCAATGAATTAATAATTAATTCATTACGTCAACATACAAGATCTTCCGGACAACACAATACTATAGTCTTCCAACGTGCCACGCGTGTAAAATTTAATTTTGCAAACATAACTTTGGCGATTTTCTAAATTTACTTTCGCTTCTAATCAGATGTTCCACAGAAAACAACAATTTAAAATCCTACGGAAAGAACGGGAAAAAAGAACTCTACGCTACCCGGCGTCTTGTTTTTCTTCCAATTCTTCCACTTGAAAATAATGGATATTTTAACAAGAAAAAATGTAGTATAGGACTCGTGGGTAGGTAAAGAAAATTTGATGCAAATTCAATTCAAAACGTGGAATCACGTCGCCTTGACATATCGATGAATATTTACCGATCAAGTTGTGACATTAAAAAAATTGTAGGAATTCGAAAACTAAGAAAACTTACAAAATATGTAAAACTACTGCTTTCCGAAGAATAATGTTTCGTGGTAAAATGTTGTAATCTGTTATCGGCGTGCGAGTAATTTCAAGTTAACGTTATTCAAATTAAAAACGAAGGAACGACACGAGCTACATTCGCCTGATACGATCGTAAATTAACATTAAACTTTGGTACACGTTTTCAGCTGGGTTAAATAATATATATAACAGCTGCGATTATTTTATGCAAAAGAAAGCAGGTCCATGATTTTACATTTAGATAGTATTTACGCGAAAGAAAAATGAACACAGCGTGGCAATAATCATTTCTAGAAGCAATTGAAAAGGAAGAATAAACTGTTATAGAACTGTGACAAGTTTTCTTTGTCACTTTGAATTTCCGCAGAAATTCATATTGTATACTTTTTCTGGATATAGTATGCTTCTATACGGCAGGTTGTACGTTCTCGTTAACGTTGCGCAAAAAGCGGTTCAAATAAGATTAACGTCTAGCTACTGAACGGTTGCAAATTGTTCTTGTCAGTGTATCATCATCGAGGTACTTGGGATTGTACACTGCTGCCCATAATTATTTCCACGGCTTCGAAAGTCGATGTGGATACCGCCTTCAACAATTTACACTTAAAGTGTCCACGATTGCTAAATGGCGATACGTAATACACATATCACTGTTCCGATACTAATCTCACAAACGTGACGCTTGCATAAATAAATACATACACCTACATTAATTATTGAGATTAGAGTACGGTTTAGCCGAGTTCATACATATGCAATGTAAATAGTAAGTTGGAATTTTAGATGAACCAATGTTCTTCCGACGTTTAATTAGAAACATTTAATTATGAATCTTAATTTGGTCATAAATAGAACATCTATTTTCACAGTGAAATTACTATAAATAAATAAAAAAATAATCTTACTAATTTACATTTTATTGTATGCAATGTTTACATTAAAAAAAAAAACAAGTAATAACTCGTAAGCTTTTTTGAACGATTGCGTAATTAAAATCTTTTATTTATTTTTATGATATAGGTAAAATGTTTTTTTCTTTTTCAATTTACTAGCCTTACACAATGTACGTATTAGGTTTCTACTCGAGACTTAAAAAAACTGATTGCTAGCTTACGATTATATAATAACTCGTACACTTGTAAATACATAATGGATCTTATTAATGAGACTGATAAGAATCTTTGGATCTGGTACAGGTACAAGTAGTAAAACCGGTAAGCTAGATAACGAGCTTACGTTCATCCGATACCAAAGGAATGACAATCCCAAAATAAGACCCCGTGCAAATTCATTCTGCTAAGTACTCGTGTAACGTACAAAATATTACGTCTTCGTAATTAATAGATGAAACATATTAAAAGTCCAGGTATCAAAGTTCAATAGTAACCAAAATAATGTACAGACGCCATCGATAAAAAGTTTGGAACTCTGAACATTTCTCAAGATAACAGAAATTAAGCAACGATAAACAAAGTTTCTGTTTAACAGCCGCGAATGGTAAAACCTTATCGGTATTATAAATGAATAACTTATTCGGTTAACTTGCAAAAAAAGATTGAAAATTACGTCGTTCTGTTTTCGTTGATATTACAAAATTCTCGACATTTCGCAGATTTATTCCGCGGCTCTCTTTTATTCGCATTCCTAAGAATATTTTTCCTTTTTCAAAAAAATATATAATAATTCGTATATACAGTTGAAGTAAAAAATAAGTATATAGATTATATCGTAACTATACTATAATTTATTTACCATTGGTGATACCATAATAATTGTACTGTAATTTCATTTGTACTACAATTACACTATACGTTAATTCTTCTTTCTTTTTTTAGGTATATACCCACGTTTGATTTTCATTGTATGTACAATCTATGAATTTGTTATTGATTAGTCGATATTTTATCTACGTTCGCGCTCCTAGACAAATTTATCGCTAATAACAAGCAATAATCGCGGATAGCGCTAAAATTAAATTCACTGTGTATTATGTACTTCCTCGATTTGATAACATATCATACAAAACAAATTACAAATAGACATTCTACCTATTCTTTTTTTTGCCAGCTCATACTTTTACAGATATAGTGGGTACTTCCAAAGTTTCTATCGATAGCGCGTGTACTTATATCGGAATGTGAACTCCGGTTATTTAGATAGTGGTAGAAATCAATGAACTCCTATTATATAAATCAGCGCTTCTCAACCTTCTATTGTCTGTTTAGCGAATACTCGCTATTTTGTTCTACCGCCACACGAGAAGGAATCAGCTCCAATAGCGAAATCATATTCATTGGAACAATAAGAAAGGTGTAAGATAATATTTAATCCTAAAAACTCTTTAACCCCTTGCTCTACAATTATTTTATTACCTACACATGCTAACGTACGTTTATCGCTGCTTTTATAACGTATGGAGGACAGATCGTAGCAACATTCAAGGCACGTTTTATTTTACAGCCTCCAAGCTTGTAAAACGAAGCTAAGATTAAAGTTTAATTCAAATTTTACCCTCGGTAATATTTATTTTTTGTCGAATCCGCGCTATAAATCGTAGAACGAGTGAGACTCGTTATTGTAGACCAAAGGGTTAACATAAATATTAGTTGACCATAAATTTATAAAGATTTCAATGTTAGAGATCGTGTACGTCGAAAACAGCGTTGCACAATATTTAGTTATAATTTCGTTTCCGTCTTCATCTACCTTAAATTATTATAGCAATGTTTGCAAGTAACGCTAACATGGTAAGGAGACCAGGTAGCCCTCTAATGATTCTGCATAAAAATGGATAATCTATTCTATACTTCGTCAATGAGCGAATTAATGAGGGTAGTTCCTGCGACAATTACTCCGTTTGAGAATCATGATTCACGACTTCTTTCGCACAGTGCTGACCCTGCCACAAGTGCGGCAGCTTCAAACAAACTAGTCGGCCTTGAGACTACTTATCACGTGTCGCTTCAGCCCAATCCAATGAACAACATTGGTCCCCTTTCTTTCTCTCTGTTTCTCGCTCTATCTATCTCTCTCTCTCTTTCATTCATTTACTCTCGTACACGCATACAGGGTGTCCGATAAAACAGAGGTAAACGAATAAAAGAACCTTTTGCTCGTTACGAAAGAAGTTGAAGTTAAAATAACTATTATAAAGATCGTATTACGTTGCAAAAGATAACGCGGTACAAAATATGATAAATATGTACTTCGAAAAATGAACCCCTTTCAACAGTAAGCAATTTTAAGAGGGCAAAAGAGTATTTTATATTAGCAGCATAGTGTGTTAGCGAAAATGCAGTATTCCATCGAACTTTTTTATCGAGGATTACGTTAAATTATCCCTCAGTGAAGATATTTGTTTCTTATAGTTTATTATCGTCAGAGTACAAATAATATAAGTGTATAAAAAACAGCGTACAGTGCAATTAAGTAGCATAAGGAAGTTGTAGTGTAATTGGAAGCCATCCTAAGCCGCAAGGCAAGCGATTATAATAAGTAATAATAGTAAGCAATTGTAGGCTCCCTGAATTTATTTATATAACTTGAAAAGTATAACGCGTTTAACCAGCAAAAATTATTTAGATTTCAAGATCGCTTATAACGAAAAAATATATATCGTGGAATTTATGAATTTCCTTTTTGGAAACTTTACGCTACCTGGAACCGTTTTCAATTGTATCGCATCGTCATTTTAACCCTTTGGCTACCGGCACATCGAAACTAAGAACTAAAAGCGTAAGTAATGATAATGTTTATTAACGTAAAAATGATATAGCTATAAATATTTAGATATTCTACGTAACTTATTGCACCGTAATATTCACGTACGAATGATTCCAGAAATTATACACTGTGTTATAGAAAAAAAACAACGTATGCTTTTAACGGATACCAGTCCAATTCTTAAAGACGTATATATACGTCAGTAGTAGCGAAAGGATAACTAAACACTGACAACGAAGGGATTAAAACAGGACGTCACACGTGTCTCTCGGGGACAAGTGAACCGCACAATTTTTTCCTAAATGTGACACTCGCTAAGAAACCAAAATTACTTCATTATTCCGAAGCAACGTAAGCGTATACACACACCGATCACGTATAACTTGGGAAGTGGAACAAAACTCGCGTGTTACACTCGACAAAAAACAAGAACAACATTCGGATGCCGCAAAGAACGCGCGTATAAACGCGTGCGCGCGCATACCCGTGCATCGCATCGCATCGCATCGATACGAAAGATGCAAAGCGCATAGCGATGCAAGCGTGCGGCTGATACACAGGCCGATCAGTATGTGCAACGCGAACGTGGTAGGCAGCGATGTTTATGGAAAGATTTCGAAACAGTGCCGTATCGTCTGGCAACCGTCTGAGGCGAGTCTGCGACAGCCGAACGCCTCGAGGTGCGACACACTCCGCTTTGAGTCAGCGTTTCAGGGTTAAGCGCGTCTCTGCTGGGAAAGCGAACGAGTGTGTGCATGTACAGCTTGACCCAACAAAAGCGAAGTTCAACGCGCACGCGCAATTAGATATGCACAAAAGGCGTGAATGGTACATGGGACCCCCATTAGGACCACCAGGACCCCTACAGTCTCACGTAGCACCTTCAATTAACCCCTTCGACCTGGATTTTTTCTCGTTTGATTCGAATCAGTTTTCTTTTAAATATTGATAGCACCATAGACGAAGCGTTTTCGTATAGAATCATCTAGGGGCTACCTTTATCATTTTAACGTCACGCTATGAGACATTAATGATTTAGACTGGAATAAGAAAACGGTATTTTTATAGCGATGGGAATTGTAAGTAAATATTGCGCGACTCGCGTGGTGTCTTCGACAAAACGTGATCTTTAAAATCGAAATTTATAATAATGCGGATTATTTATACCGGTGAAGAGACGTATAAGACACTTTGAGAATTTTCTGAGATAATAGCTTGGTTTTATATTCGCATTAAAGAGTGTCGTACAATAAATACAATTTCACTTATATCGCATTATAAGTAAACGACCTATTAGTCACTTGATCCATAACCGTATATACGTAACTAAGTTCTTTGTCGTATGAATCTAAAAGATTCGTAATATCAATTATTGAAGCTATATTTATTGGATAATTGAAATAAAGTTTTGTTAGATGTGTGAGAAGTTTAGAGGGCGTGTAATTGCAATACACTAAGGAGAACAATTAGAAAGATAGCGTTAAAAGTGACTAATTTTTACTAGATTTGACATTGGTGGACTAAATAACCTTTTGCCATCTGAAATACTATATTTAACACCTCATTTCAGGAGGTCCACTATGAGCAATTCAGCTGTTTTTAGTGGTAGCCTACAACTTATTTATATCTTCGTGTTTAAGTGATCAAAAGCATACTAAATTTACTGAAAATGGCCCGTAGCATGAAATATTCAACGCGAAATTAATCGTAAGAACGTGTATCAAGTGCATTATATCGTTAAATTTAATATGATTGATAGATTAAGTGATGCCGAATCAATAGTATTTTACTGTATCTTATTAGTTGGTAATTTATTTAAGAGACATGCAAGTTTGATAAAACATTTTAACACTAATTTCGAAGAACAATACAAACGGAGTAAACAATTTTCACTAAATAAGAGGACTTCTTAAATGAATGAACATATCTCGACGAAGTATTAAAAATGACTTTTTTTAGTCTGCGACCGCTACGTTTACATTGTTATATATCACAATTTGATTGGAATTACGATTTGTAGATTTTATTCATCAGATACACTGATAGATGTGGCGTAGTAAGCGTTCTGACGTGTCGAGTTCTAAAGATTCGATAAGAATCGCAATAGTAGTAATTATTGCCATTCAAGTGTCTGGCATGAGTAAAGTCTGAGCTCTTTCAGTTGCTGGTCCTTCAAATTAACAGAAATGAGATAATGGTATATACGAAAATCGAATCGCTAGTAAAATAATGTACCTAGTATATTATTAATGTTATCAATTATGAATTAAATTGTAAAATATTTGCTTATTCATGAAATATAACTATTACCGAAATCATTGTGGTAGTAAATTAAGCTTATATGTATTCGAGAAATTTTCTTTTATGTAAGACCACGGATAAAATATATTACGTAGTGTTTTCAAATAATAGGGAAATGCTAGATAAAGAAGACCTTAATGTTTAAATATGTATCTGAAAATTATTATCAGTATGTAAAACGATATCTGTTATTTGATTCATATAGAAGAGTTCTACAAATAGAAATTGAATAAACCAAAGCGTTTTTTTGCCCGTGAATAATTAATAAATAATAAACAACAATATTCCTAAAGTGGCATATATTCGTTCGTCGTTTCACTGTAAATCTAACTAAAGTACGAAATATAAATGTGAAAAACAAGCGAAGAGAACATCAGGGTTAAATCACTACCTATTTATTTCAATGTCCACTAAAATTGGCTAAATTCTATCATTTCGATAAAACTCACTGGGCAACCGGATCAAAGAGCTTAGGAAAAAAGATAGGAATCGCAAGATGCAATATCTATAGATTACAACACGTACTAAACGCGTCTTGATCTGGCGCCTTTAATTTTTCGCGCTGTTAAACACACATGTGATTTGATCCTACTAAATAACACGTTCCTCTGTACCAGACATTTCTAAACATTTTTACCATGCGACCCAGCATAGCGTAAACGTAGTATAACATAGGAATAGCACGTAAATATGGAATTGTGTAAAATCTTAATGATTAAAAGGCGGATTTTGCCAACAGCCGTGTATAGGAGTTCCTCGTAAACAATAACGGATCATACTGACGCGTAAACGTCAATTGAACGTCCATTATCGAAAAAGAAACATTTTTCTCGTATTTTTTTTCCTTGTGAAAGGAGCGAGAGAAGGGACAGGGCGAGAAGAAGGGGGGAGAAGGCAGAGAAATCCTGTTGACGAATGCAGACGTGGACCATTTACCACATAGTTTCGTTGCTAAAACTGGTTCTTCTTCCACTGCGTTTGCGAAGTTCCCACTACTGTCATAAACTTACGAGGATGTTCCTAAACCTGCATTTCAACGAAACTTCCGGTTTTAAGGGGAACTATTTCATTTGGAGGTGTCGAAGAATATCGAATGTTTATTACTTTATTTATTAATAGTTTCAAATGTAAGAATGGGGAAATATCTGGAGAAGAAACGGCTAACCCTGAATGCGAACAAATCGAAAATACTGATTTTCCGTGAAGACGGGAGAAAGAAAGAATGAAGCGAAATGGAGATAGAAATATACAAATAGATATAAAGTTATATACAAATATTGTATCATACGAGAAATAAATGTCATGTTTACAGATTAACACAGTTATCAAAGCGTAATTATCCGAACACTTAAAATTGTCGGTCGATACGGTGCATCGATTAGATAAAAATGGGTAAGTACGTTCCATAATCACACTAAGCGTCTGATCGGCTTTTTTAATCCGATTGATTGATTTTGGGAAACCCAGAAGTACAACGTAAAATCCATAAAGAAATTTATTTAAGCACGATGTAACATAATGATACGAAAATTCGCCGTAATCTATAACAGTTTCATCTAGACTCCAGAGCAATCCTACTTGTTAACGTTCCATTAACTATGATAATTCTTCGATCTGATATATAATATGCATATATCATACGATGGTTTGGAAAGTAGAACGTTTGAAAATTCGAAAGCTTGAATATTTGAAAGTTTCACGGCTTAGAAGTGGAGTGCTCGGAAATTCGAAAATTTAGGAATTTTTCTATTAAATAAAGTAACGCGAAAGCGAGAAAGTATTGTTGCCTGGCTACGACTGCTTGATATTAACACGATTAATACTTGACGGAAGATTGTCTTGTAAAAGGCGATACTTGGCTCCGTTGGCCAAGAGACTAAAGCGAAGACGCTAAGAGTCATGTCACACTTTAAAAATCAATAATAATCAATACGGTGTGACACGGTTTGTACATTCTGGATAGGAAGTGAATCACCAAGTGCGAGCGATCTTATTTATGCAGCCGACAATAACGGTATTATAATTGGATCGTATTATGGAGAAAGAAGTCCATTCACTCGCAAGCGAAATAAAAAGAAAAGTAACTTCGAAACTGAATGATTTTCGTTCATTCTACACGATTATGTTATCAACGAAAATGCTACAGCGCCACTTTTTTGCGTGCTACGGTTTCTAAAAAAAAAGGTGCAAAGAATAATTTGACAAGATTCGTTAATTTCAATGACAAATTCGAACCTAACCTAACCTTAATCTAAACGTGGACTTAAATGTGTACAGTGAGTTAGACAATGATTAGCACAAGGAAAGATTTCACAGAAATACGAATACAAATTGTTCACATATTTTCAGAAGTACATTTATCGTCAGTAGGAAAATTAAAGGATCACCGAATTTTAAGGTTTCATTTTCATTCTTCTTTGAACGTAGTATGAGATAGTATTATAATAATTCGATCACCCACTGTACGTTGAAACCATCGGAAATCGGTATTAAAATACCACGCATTTCTCATCGTAACTTAACGATATAATATGTGCTTTTACATATGCAACTTATTCCCCGAATAATCCTTAAAAATTCCATGAATTTTACATGCATTATACGCTTTAAAACGAAATTATTTAACGTCTATTCTTCGTTTCGGCTCAAATTGATTCGTAACAGCGAGGGTTAAATCGTGCAAAATCTAGCTACAATCGCATCGAACTTTGAGCTTTCGCAAAATGCTTCCTATCCGAGTGACGTAACCCAAATTAAATACCAGTTAAATTCCAGGTTAGGTTCGAATTGCATTTATAAAACTAGTATGCGTATAATAATCGTTGAAAAAAAAAAAATACAATACATCGTTTTACTGCTGAAGAAATTCGTCGAAATAGAAAATTGATTCCACGCGTAAAATACCATTCGCTAAACTAAAGGATACTTCGCGTTAAATGCACGAGTTTTTGCGCCCGCGCGCAAACTTAATTGCAATTAGAACATAGCAGGAGCGAAGCATTACGCTTTTACATAGAACTCGCTAAGAAACGAGATTTTTACGATTGCTGGCTTCGACCGATCATTCCCTAGGGAGTTACGTAATTGGTCGCCACTACAAGTTTGCGACAAAATTGCTGGGTCGATTTAATGCATTAAGCATTACCAAAATCAATAACGCACCGTGCCACGTCGTCTCGTGCAAATCGCCAACGAATCCCGTGCTCTATCGATAAAACTTGATTATCTCGTCTAGTAATTAAAAAATCTTCTCCTTTAGTCGCGAAACCTAAGCAACGAATCATTTCCAAAGAATTATATTACGATACCGGCTGCAATACCGTCAACGACAAACGAAATAGATTCAAACGTACATTCTTCGGACGTGTATACACACATATTGTGTAACACGAACTAGTAGAACTAGTAGAAACTATACGAACGACTTCCTTCCGGTGGCATAGAGTAGCGCACAAATTTTATTAACGTAATTTTCCCGTCAGATTCGTTACTTTTGAACCGAGAGTGTTATATACACGCGGCCGATTTTATCGCGTCCTGGGCATATTAACCTTTTCAATCGAAATATCGAAAAAGTAGCGTACAAGCCTCTCGCGAATTGATCTTGTCGCGCGTACACATGCATATGTATATGTAACTCACGTATAAATATAGAATGACAATTATTTATCCTTAGTGGTTCTAGCCAACGTGATTAACATCGTTCGAATGGCTTTGATGCGAGGAAACAAATGTTCGTAAAGGAAGTTCGTTCCAGTGACACACTCCACGTGTATATATACATACTATACGATACGTGTGAATAAATTACTTACGATTCGAAGCATAATTGACAGCTTTCGATAAATAGTATTTAATACATTTTTACGTGCTACCTGCGAGCTTGCATATAACTGCAATCCGTGTTAACACGATAAACTATAAACCTATTAACATTGTCGAATCTCAACGTCGAAGATGTAAATCGAATATACACGTAAAAATTAAGCGTTTAAGATTTCAAGTAAAAATTTACGTAAGATATTTTTCCCAACAGATTTCTATAACGAAACAAAACGGAACGAAATCTTAACAATATAATAGCACCCTTCTTAACCGTAAAATAAAGGCATTTAAATAGATTTAGTATAGGTATCGGATTAAAACTAACAGATGTCATAGAATTTGATACATATACATATATAATTATAGCGTCGCACGGGCTCGCGTAATTGGTTCGCAATAAATACATAACGTGTAATTGTCAAGGTAACGTCATTGTACGGGACACGAGTAGCGAGTAGCTATTAGGATGTTGAAAAGAACTTACCGTCATATTGTTCTCGGCGATATACTCGATAGAACATAGCTGATAAACGACGTAAGCACGGAGCAATTCTTTGGTAGTTTTACTTTTAAATGCCGCGATCGGATCGTTAAACTTCAAATCCAAAGGATCAATCTGTCGTGGAGCCGGCTTCACGTCAGCAGTAGTGCCGGTGTATTCACGTTCGTGCACCTGCACCAACTGTACCGATGGCTTCGTTACGTTCTCGAGGAACCCGACAGGAAGTGGTAGACACTTCCTTAGCTTTTTACCGGCACTGCAACGCGGCACCGTTCTCAAAAACGCCATACCTTGCCGTCGCGTGTTTAATGTAAGAAATGTCAGCAATGGGACACTCTATTTAGTAAAATGAATCGCAACCCGTTTAAACCCGGCCTGCTTTTCCGTTCCCTTTCGATATTTCACTGAAAATACTCTCTGGCGGAGGAGAAATACGTGAATAAGTGGTTCACTGTAAAACGTGGATTGGGCAAGGCTATATTCTCAGTGACAAACGGGGTGAATCCAACCTGCCACGATCGAGTCGGAGACCCCAATACCAATAGAGGTATCTCGTCAAAGCTTAGGCCGAATCACAAGGTGGGGTACTCGTAGACATCCAGCGACGTACGAGTCAAGCGCTTACCTTACGGCAATACCCTTTCAAATCGCGAAACTACGCGAAAGACTCGTTTAAATAAGGCTTTAAAAAGCGTACGAATTTTTCCAGAGAAATTCTTTTACAATTTGTTGCTAATATAACGCGGCTAACTGAATTTCAATTGTTGTACGTTGCCCCAATTACTATACAGTAGCAATAGATAGCAGGGCTCTGATTGGTTGGCCGAGGAGGTGTCTCGGATTGACGAACGTGAATGGTCGGTTGAATTTTGGGAAATGCCAATAACTGCGCAGTCGTATCACGCGCACAGTGGCGCAAAACATATTCTGCATTACCCTGACACTGTAACACAATTTTATTTCGTTAATCGCACGTAGTCCCGTGATAATCGATTATTTCGATTACGAATAATATGTGGAAAATAACGCGTAACATATATTTTTCTACTTCGTTCGATGCGAAATACGTATGAAACTGTCGAGCATTCTTCAAAGTTGTATGTTATATGAATAGTTAGTTGTTTTCTAGTATGGATTATTTGCAGAATATACTTAAAAACGAACAAATATTTGCTGGACGATATTTTTCATTTGTATATATTATACGATCAGAGAAATATACGTCGCATAATATTTTCATATTTTTGTTTATTCGTGTCATATTTCAATGCGTATAAACGTGTACATTTTGCTGTTGGAAATTGATGAAATTGCGTCAGCATAAACTATATTTAACGGAATATCATTTGATCGATCCTTAAAAACTACGTACAATTAATTTGTTCTCTGTTTTTTTTATTTAAATTAAATTAGTTACGAGTCTAATACGTACAATTTATGAATCATCTACCGTTATTTATATAATACTATTGTAAAATTACTAATAGAAGTATAGTTTCAGTTGTGTGCTTTATTATTGATGTTTCTTGCACGATTAATCGCGTAACGCATAAAAGTATATAATTTTAGCAATAATTTTAAATCTCAATCACACTTTGTATCATTAATTCCGTCAATTTTGTTGCTATTTTGATTCTTTGCATACGGTGTGGAGTAACCAATAAGAATGCTTCGTTCAAAACGATTCGATGTTAACATAGCTGAAATAATATTTGCAACAATTCCTTTCTAGATAAACGTATACTAACAATACAATAAATTCCTTAAATTGTTCTTTTCATAAATGTTTTATCAAAGTCTATTCTATTTTAGTTCTCATTTTTCGTTAACAACTATTTTTCTTTTAACCGCATTTTTGCCGTAGAAAATATAATTAAATAATCGTCGCTCAAATTTCGTACAAAATTATCCAATTTATTACATGTATCATTTGATTCATACGCAACTAATACAAAAATTAATTTTTAATATTTTATATACCTATAGGTATAAAGTTTTATAATATAGAAAAATATATATTAACAAAAATTGATAAATAAACGTGTGGTAATAAAAGTACCGCTATTATAATTACTCTCGCTTAAAAATTCTACTAAAACCATTATTCAGCTATACTTAAAAACGATGCAAATAGAGATATCTTTCAAACATATTCTAACAGTTACATAATTTAATACAAATTCTTGTTAAAGTCTTGCATTATTAAACATCGTATATCATAAAAACGTATGACAAATGAATCGTTTGATTGTAAAAATCGAATATGCTGAAAAAAATATCGAATAACTTTTGTTTTAAACTCGCATAAGGAAGTTGCACGATTTTCATCTTATCATCCCTACCATAGCCGACTTTACCCATGCGTGTAGTCAATTCAACGTCTAACCTAAAATTGTCAATTGAAATGTTTGCATAGCAAGCAAGATACGAAGGGAAATATGTCTCGCGAATGTTGAAAACCGAGTGACTTTCATTTCGAAATACAAATCGATTCTCTTACGAATTGCGTACCGTTGTTCATTTTTTACCTTTGTAAATTTTATAACCAACATTTATAAAATCGCACAGTGTACTCGGTCACGGTGTTCGCGATAAAAATTGTTAATATGTATTATTTATACTGTTATGCAGTTGTATTTTTACGTATAATGGGGCAACATCGTCGCGTATCGAAAAGGTCGTTTATTTTGTGAAATTAAGGAGGAACAATGGAGAATTCGGAATTCAAATTAATCGTACATAGAGGTAGTACAATTTTCGACAGCGTTATTGTTACGCCTTGTTCTGTGATTAGATATGAACAGAGAATAAAAGAAACCGACGCTACGCGTCGAACAAATGTTAATGTAAACGCGTTTAACGAACGCAACGCGATACAAGTGAATAATAAAATTTGCTTAAACAAAAAAGGATGCGATGCCTATGTTGTGTCGTTGTACATCGTAACATTAACAAATTCGCAAATATATCGGAAAGCTGCGCTTAAAAGATTATTGCAATACGTGGCGTACAAATATTCCGATCAAGTACTTAGTTCGAGTATGATTTTCATAAAATTACGAATGCCGAGGAAACAATTTTTAGATTACAATTGGTAAGGGCTCGCGTATTAATTTGTTTATCACGTCGTCCTCTTTCTCAAATGATTAGATGTGGAATTTTTCATTTGCGAAGGAATGAAAGGGTGACTGAAATGGCAATGGAAAGAAGAGAAGTAGATCATGCTATGTCTTGGTTGTCTACTTTAGGAGGGGCATTTTCTGCTTTAGGTGAAGAATTTCAACACTGTGTACGTTTCGCTTGTTTATTGATCAATTTCTGACATAGTTGGATAAATTAATCGCATATATTATTAGGCTGATGCATGCAAAGATCGCAGGAGAAAAATTTGTGAAAGACAGATTTTTGAAATGTTACCAGGAGAGCAATTTTAAATGTTAGAAACATTCTATATTAAATTCGATAAAGCTGTCTTTTCTTTTTGTTATTTGGATTTTAGGTTGCATACGTGCTCTCATCAAAGCGTCGAAATGTTTAAAATTATATACAATTGAATCATTTTCGTTTATTTCTTATGGAGTCTTCAAATTCTTCTCAAATTTCATGTAAACTCTGCTGTTTAAAAAAATAGGTTGTATCTTTGGATTTTCCTCTTTTCAGCTATGCCACGTAAAAGTGCTCTCCTTAAATATATAAAATTATTTATGCATATTTTTATTAACTTCATTTAATTTTTTACACTCGAATTTTTCAATATTTCCGCTTAATAGATCAGTAGTCAATTTGCATATTAAATTTCCGAAATAGATACTCCCAGGAGATTTATTTTTTAAAGTTAAATTTATAATTATAATTAATTTAACTGGCAGATGACATAAAAAAACAGAGTTGACAAAAATGGTCTTATCAAGCTTTTCTCTTGTAGTCTTTATATGAAATGTCATTTTTCACGCTAAAACTTTAAACGTGAATAGATTTTTTTTCAAATGATATGCACTTAATTCAAATGATTTTTACTTTGATTAACTACTTTTATTACTCTGTACTCGTAAACATCGTCAATTCTAGAATTTCTTGGTCTACCTTTTAATATACTGTCCAACGAAAAATCGTTAGTCTTAAATTTGACAAATCGACATTCAACTATTTCTTAATATCTATATAAGCTTCCCTAAATGCCAAATTTATATTTTCAACAGTTTTCATTGCCTATTTTACAACGAGAAATCTACTAGAAGTTACAGAAATATCCCGCGTGTATTCGTAACATTAAACGTATCAAAGATTTCACAAGTTTCAATACTTGTATAGATCCATAGCCAATTTCTTCTTTTTTAATGCGATTTGTTGCAATGAACGATTGGACAAGACCAATCGTAAAAATGAAACATTACGAGAAACCACATTTCGTATGCATCAACCTAATATCGATTTATTTCGAAATTAAATTAAATAAATATTTAATCCTTAATAAATTAAGATATTACAGATTACATTTGTGATACGAATAATTATATTCTAAGTAGAAAAAAAAAAGAAAAAAAAAGACGGATATATTGTTTCCTTTTATCTCATATAGGTAAATTTAAACGTAATACTTTTTCGTGCAGGCTGAAATGGCAGGAAAAATTTCTGTAAAGCAGTTTGAGCTAGCGCTTCGCCTCGGAGATCCCCTTTTGGTTGCTCGGTGTAAATTATATGCCGCCTTAAGTTTAATCCAACAAGGCCAGTTAAGAATACCGAAACAGATAGTAAGAAACATTTACAAATTTTCGATCGGTCAGAATGACGTTAGATTGCAAAAAATGTGTCAAGGTATATGGGCGAAACTTAAATATTGTTACAAAATGCGGAAAGAACGGCATAAATCTGTTTAGTATTATGTTGTTGCACGTGAAACGGCCGATTTTGTGTAGCTGAAAGTTTCGTAGTCATTGCGTAATTAAAAGTAAGTATTAAATAACGTTTGCCGTACGCAAATATAAAGCTTGAAGCTTGCCGAATTTAACGCTACTGATAGATCGTTACGTGTTTTGAAAAGGAATAGCAAATAATGAATGAAAATGACCTATGCATGCAAGTGAAATTCGAATGTCCTTCTTAAAGTGCTCTTTAAGATTAAAGTTAAGCTACAATGTAGCGGAAATTACTTTCGCATTAATATCGTTTGCGCATAAACAGATATAATTTGTGGATGGATACGTCCACGTTAGTTTGACAAATTTTATATTGAAAATAGAAACCTTGAAAATATATCTCGTAGAATACTTAAATCTGATACACGTCGATGTTTTCGAATCATTGTACAGAAATTAGAAACGAGCTGTTTAATTACGTAACAAGTAGAACATTTTGGGCTACGTAAAATCGGCCATTTCATATGCAACGACATAATATTAGTTATGTAAGGTTTTCTAACATAGTTGAAAGTAAAGCTAATTAAATTTAATATTTATGTTCGAAAATAAATAATGTGTACAAAAAAAAAACGTTGTTTCCAAAGATGTATTTTTCTTTCGTAATTATTAAACAAATATTAACAACAGATAATGTTATCTTGTTAAATTAAAAGTTATAACTAGAGATATACATTTCCAACGTTGTTACTTTTAACTATTAAGTTTAGTTTAGGTTTGCAATTGTTTAAAATAAAAATAAAATACAGTAATATAAATTCGTATACTATTTCTTGGAATTCTTTCGAATAATTTTTTTTCATGTTTTTCTTTTTTTTTTTTTTTTATTATGCACGTATATTCGGCAAATATCTAGTAATACATTTTAATTTCCAACTTCGGTTTGGTTTCTTTATGCGTTTAAATTATACATAACTTACATATTTAAAACAATTGTAATGGTAGAAGAAGAAAAGAAGCGAACGTTATCTAAATCATAAATTAAGAAGAAAACGATACACGCGAATATCTTAAATTTTAGGAACTATATTAAATACTCGTTACAGCAATTACGTGCAATTTCGTACCCATAAGGGTGTTAAGATAATTTGATCTTCTAGAATTGTTCCTTAACGTTAACCAACTATAAAAATGTTAAAGTCTTAATTTGTTGTACTTTGCTGTACCAATGTGCTTAAAACTTTATTTGACGTTCAAATCTTAAATGTCATATACACTCTTTTGTTAACTAAAAAATATTTCATTTCAAAGTGTTAGAAGCTTACATTTATTATTAGTGAGCAAGTGTACCCATAGGATCCCATGCAGGCAGGGTGATGGGTTCTTGTTTGAATACATCCAAAACGTCAGCAGGTACTAATTTCTTATCGATAACTGCTTCGAAAACAAATTCGGAAAACCAATCGGCTGTTAATAATAGATACCCTTTTTGTCCTTGGTCATCTCCCCAAGAATTCTCTACTCGAAACTGTTTAATTTTACCATCGTTCTGCAAAGAAAAACAAAATATTGCGATACAGTTTATAATACGTTCTCCTGCCAGTGGACTCGAAAACAATGCCGCCGCCTAAACGCACAATGACAATTTCGTGTCTGTCTACGATATGCTAGCGAAGAGGCCCACTTCAATTTTGAAACTCGGCTTTTCTGTTCACGCGCATCAGTTTTCGCCGCAGTAGCCATCGCCGTCGACTCGCCGATGACAATGACAAACGTATCATCCTCTCGTGTTTAGGCGGCGCTATTCCTCTCGAGTCTATTGGCGGGAGAATCACCCTGTATTAACTGTACTGTCCGTCCACGAGAAGAAGGCAGACGAGTCTTTGCATCCTCACTGTAGATATAATCTACTGTCTTCCCTACCACCACACGCCGTCTTCCTTATTAACCATTTGCGGACGAGCGTCGACAAATAGTTGCCTAATCATTTTTTGGCTTTCCGAACCCATGTCGACTTTTAAAGCACAGAACTTAAAGCAATGACTACTTAACGTAATAATAAACATTTGAAATCGTTGGAAATTAAATGGTTTGGAACTCAAAAGCGTGAAAACTCAAAGTCGTGGAATTCGAAACTAAAGTTACTCTCACAAGTGTTATTACTTCTCGTCCGCAAAGGGTTAAGACGTTGAGCGCGGAGTCGATTTTGCCCTGCTTTCCGTTCAGGCGGCACACAGCGGCGATCTTTGCGCGAGGTGTTCGGTTACAAAGTATAAACAGAAGATAACACACACGTAGCGGTGACGATTTTGTTTCACTGCTGTTTGGGCTATGAGAATGTTACACAACCAATTCAGGCGTATAAAAAATATAAAATGAAGATAGTGAGATGGGGAGCGGTATAAAGGCGACCACCAAGAAAAGATCAGTTAGAATAAACACACGAAAGACTAAAGACTATTTGAGTAGAGAAAAGTATAGTTCATTGTTTCTGTGTGATATTCAGAGTTGTGTTGCACAAAGTAATATTCACAGGGATTATTTTTGAAAATATTTGTTTTCCATAACACCGAAAATGTTGAGAGAAGAAAGAGATAGTTCACTGTCAGTCCCCGCGGACTGACGCCGCCTAAACGAAAAGTTCACCGTCAGTCCCTACGGACTGACGCCGCGCTTAACGTGTTAAACCACTGTCGATCTTTAACGTCCTCGATTAATAGCGAACAAGTCGTGTGTTTGCAGGGAGGCTAGTAGATTGCAATTAGAATGGGAATGTATTGTCGCGGACGAATAGTACATAGTCGTGGCAGAATTAACGCGTGACCACAAATCAACGCATCGAGTGGCGGCACCGTTCACTGTTACGGCTCTCAATCCTATGTAGGATTGCTGACTATAGGGGCCTAAGTATCGGTAGCAGCAGTAGTATACAGACTTCCCACGATAAATGCACAGGAGAGGTTCGCGATTATTGCGCAAACTTTATCCCCTCTACTAAGGGGATCAAACTTTGAAACAGGCGGCAATCGGCCGCCGATTAGTGTAACACGATTTGGGATTGAATATCCGCGTGAGACGATGTAAATGTAACAACGCGACGTTTTTATTTTTTACTTTTCTTTCATGCGAATATTTTTAACGCATTCGTGGCAATTTTCTGATCGAAACGAGATCAAACACGGTATAATTTGGATTACATTTACTTATATAACAAATACGTAACTTGCGTATATAAGTAAATGTGTAACGTAAATTATTACATAAATTATTACGTATATTATAAATTAAACATTATCATGTTTGGTGTCATTTTAATCAGAAAAATTTCACGCGTACATTGGTAAAAGTTATATATTAACAAAAAATCAAAAATGAAAAATCTTTTGTGATTGTATTAACAATTGTCCTGACTCGTGCGAAAGCGATATAGATGATGAAAAAAAGCCTGTCGCTGTCTCATTCAAGTCTTAGGACCTTCTTTCTTTTTTTCTTGCCGTTTCCTTCTACGTTCCACGCGTTCGGCAAACCGCAGAGAACGTAGAATGGTTACGATAAGTGCACGCGTTCAGTACCGAGCGATGTGCATTTATAGTGGGAAGTCTGTAATGAAGAGTTCGATTCTCTCAGGCCGATTATCCGAAAAATCGATTTATCCCTCCCAATTAATTCCAATAATCGGCGTTCTACTACTGCAAACAACTGAACAAAACTTCATAGAAGAAACTCTGACTGTTCGTTTTGTTAACTTACATCGATCGAAACAGCTGTTAATGCCATTGCGTGAACCATCATAGAATCTCCGTAAAGTAATCTCTCAGCTTTTGATAATTCAAGTAGGATATCGGTTCCGAACATCGATTCGAAATCGTACGCTCTGACATCCTGTATTCCTTGTTTAGCTATTAATCGCTTATATACATCGCATCCAAACCATACCGGTTCATTTTGTTTTATACTTTCCGCGCATAATTTCATTAATAATCCGGGCGGTTGATTATTATATAAAGTAGGTCTTCCACCGACGACGTTTCCTAAGCAATCTATGGTATAAAGCTTCCCATATGGATTAGACTGCCTTGGATCTGTTACTAAGCATACTTTATCATCTACATTGTAATAAGGTTTTACGTGTTTCTCATAAAATTCTAGCGGTGTAATAGGTCCAATGCAATTATAATTCTTCGATTTGTCGTAATATTCCCAAGTAATGGTTTCCGACGGTGTGCCTAAACAAATGCCAACTATTCTATAAATGACAATCATCTGCTCCTTAATCTGAGCTTCCAATTGCGCATCCGGCGCACCCATAGCTATCATTACTCTTAAATCTCTGGAATACTCTCTCAGTTTACTTTTCAGAATGGTATTCATGCGCGAACTGGACTCGCTGCTGTACGATTCTGGGAAACAGGCTTTAGGAACAAGACCATGCCTGTTTATGAGATTAACGATCATATCCCATTGTCCTCCGTCGCAAATCGGATCGTGTAACAAAAACGACACCAATCGACCTTCCACTGGTTCGTTTCGTCTAGCAGTTTTCACGATGTTTCGCAAGAAATAATTGCACCGCTCGATCTGTACGAAAATTGTATTTATAAGCGATACTAATCTCTCTGCAAGCAATCGGGCAGGTTGTATCCGAAATGCGAAATATTTACCTTATCCCAAAAGAACAAATAAGCTTGGCTAAACTCAAACTCATCCAAGTTGTATTGCTTCATGAAGGCACATCTTATAATGTTTAAGGAGGAAAAGATCCAACACCTGCCAGAATTCTTTTGATTCGTTATGGGCTTCCCTTCGGTTGCAATCTTATGAGTAAATACGTGTTGAGTTTCTTGCAAAAGTTTTCGCGAAACGCAAGCCTCTATGGGATTGGTTCTGGTGCATACGTTCTGCGCCAAAGTATTGCGGCTATCTTCATAAAATTTCCAACGCAACTCATCCAAGAATTTCGTTGTCAAAATACCTGCTGCTTGAAAAGTAAAATTTACATTGATAATTTCAATCGAAGAGAATTTGTTAGACATTGCGTTGGAAAACAAATATATAAATAGTTTGCTAGAATATATAGAAGTACAATTTTAATATATTCCAAATGGAATAATGAAAATAAATGATATATATATATATATATATATATATAAAACAGTTTCATTCATACTTTATAACATAAGTATGATTATTATGGGCAATAAAACGTGGGTATGAAAATGAAAGATTAATTATGATTAAAATCATTTATTGATGCAACAATAATAGGATAATCTTGACTGATTTTTCTACACGCAATTTTCGTAACTAAAAATGTTTATTTAAGGTTAATTAAATAACGGTAATATTGATAAATACTTTTACAAATGGAATATACATATAGCTTCGATTTACAGTAAATTCCAAACCATTTCGAGAGAAAGGACAAAGATATTACGTTAAATATTAGAATGCAGTTAAAAAAGCTACGGAATAAACGAAATCGTGAAATATATATCAGTATTAAATATATCGTAGCTCAACGTGGCGCTATTATATTGCTAAATTTCGAATTACATACATATAAATTCATCCAATTTTTACCGAACGGTAATTCGTAACAGTAATTCGTAACGGTTACATTTACGTCGCAAACTTTTTTTGCGAGCAAAATAAACCGCGTACCATTCTTAGTTTAACTAACTTGGTAAATTATGCTAAAAATATTTCATCGATATGTTTTTAATCTAATTGATATATGCAACGTTCCAAAGGAATCGGAGTAACTTAATTTCTCGGGGAAAATATATTATACGGCTGATCTTTGCGTTGCTAAACAGTTATTAAGGCGTTGTCACGAGTTAATCGGTTAATCGTTTTTTCAGAAACGAAATATCTTACTAATAACAAGTATCAATATAAAAATAGTTAACAGAGGGGAGTGGCTAAACAGAACGTTTAACGGGTCATCGTTTTTTTTTCTTCTCAATGAAAAGTATCATTTCCCCGTATTCGTGTTGCGCGAATATTACATCGGATGAAAAAATATGAAAACTGACACAATACGGACAGTAGTAAATAAAAATGCAACTCACAATCAACCATCGTGACGGGTGGATTCTTCTTGCTTGAACTGCAACGAATTCGAGTTTCCACCAACCAAGTACTATGCGAAGTTTAGAAATCGCGAAAGCATGCTACTTTTGTTGGACGTATTTCATCCGTTTGATAGGCGGAACAGCAATGATAATGCTATTTACGTAGCAGGCAAGCTCGTAAACTTGAAAACTCGTGCGAAATAATTAACTAGAAATTATATGGTAAATAGAAATTCGAATGACTGAAAAATTCTATCGTAAGCCAATCAAAAAGCGAACTATTATGTACATACCTATGTATAATGGGAGCAGAAGTTATAGAAATTCTTATTTATTTTTAAACTTTATTCCGCGTGGTACACGCGATGTGTAATAGCACATATAATAATTGGACTGCGCATTTTTATGCCAATTCCTCTTTTTAGTTACAAAATTAGAGAAATGGAATCGGAACGAATATAAGAATTGTTTCGTTCTTTAAATATAAAACTAATATCTGTTTCATTTTACATATATTTTATGTTATTGTCTTAACTTTTGCATTTTTCTCTAATTTTTTGCACGTTTAAATTTTCGATATAAACAT
This sequence comes from Eucera pruinosa, assembly GCA_028830335.1. NCBI lineage: Eukaryota > Metazoa > Arthropoda > Insecta > Hymenoptera > Apidae > Eucera > Eucera pruinosa. The sequence goes on along the minus strand of JAMYCR010000001.1, from coordinate 2,161,305 downwards.
ATAAAAATCCGCAGTCTAGTAATAATAAAATGATTCGTAATTGCACAGAGAAATTTAATATTTCGCTATCCATAAAATTCGGCTAGCTTATTTTCATTGTAATTGCACAAAATTTCTCATCTTTCGCTATTACATTTTTTCATTTTTGCATAATGTATTCGTGTAATTATCGCGTTGATTTCTTTATACTTAATTAGTAAGAAAAAATTAGTAAATATCTTTAATAAATTCGTCATAGTATTTCAATTATTACACTTGCTATAAATAGTCGCGATAATTATATAGTTTCAGATATTACAGAATTTGATTAAAATTTAAATATATATACGTATACGTTATTAATTCAATATTAGATAATCGCGAACGTATAATTATTAGACTGCGAATCTTTGTGCAAATTTTGATTTTTATTAACAAAATTAGAGAAATGCAATCTGAATGAAGAGTTGTTTCATCCTCTAAATAAAACAATACGCGTTTTACTTTAGATACTTTGCGTATTCTTACCATTTTGTATCCTCCTCTAATTTTTCGCATATTTAAATTTCCCTTAAATGCATAAAAATGCACAGACTACTAATTATAATTCACTGAATAATTCTATTAATTTTTATCGCAGAACTGTGATAGAATAATAAGATATATATTATATATTTTATGCATAAAGTTTATTAATTTCATATCGCGAAAGTTCCGATAATAAAGAGCTACATTTAATGCTCGTATATTAACTTTATTCTTATTCTACGTACACCGTATAAATTATATAGAGTTCGTACAGTTATGCTTTATTACTTGCATTTACGACTATAATCGATTTTGTTTAAACGTATATAATATGTTACAATAGTATGAACTGGTTGTATTCTATAAATTTATTACATATAAAAAACTACACGGCTTACATTCTACTCATAGTATTTATAATCAAATATTACAGCCAATGTAAGTATTACTATACCAGTATAGGTCACGTATCGTTAAGTTTGCATCGTTGATCAATTTTTAATATATCCAAATAATTACAGGCACAACACGTATCGTATTGCGTTGCGTTACAGTTTAGTTATACACTTATATTTGGCGTGGGCGGCTCTTCTACTTTTGATTCCAAAGAAAATGGTGGAATCCTACAATCGAACGCGTATCCATCTTCTCTTTCCATCCTGAATGTACCCCTTAAATAGTAATCACAATTTCACCGAATGGTACAATTTATTAATCGCGATCGCGGTTTCATTACATCGATAACATTGAACCCTTTCCATTCGAGGATTTCAAATTTTTCTTCAAACTCGAGGGCTCCGCTACGGATAAGATGCAAATAATTTTCAGTTCATAACATAAGGGCAAAAACAAATTCAAGAACTTCACCCCTATTCTTTGAACAAACTGCAAATGAAATCTGTTCAGGAAAATTGCTGGTAGTAAAGTAGCTGTTGATATGAGTAAAAAAAAAAAAAAAAAACTTCCGAGTGCAAAGGGTTAAACATTTATGTAGCGAGCAAAATTTAACCACTTCGCAGCCACAGACGAGATATCTCGTCGTGTAGTAGCGTACGTACGATACTACGGACGAAATATCTCGGGATACTCTATACGAGACGAAAATATGCTATCCATAACGTTCGATGAAAGACGTTCGCCTGTGAACATGAAAAAAAAAAAAACAGACTCACGAGATACTTCGTTTGCGGCATTGCACGAATAATGTTGCGTAGCGAGATATCTCGTCTATGGCATTGCACGAATAATGTTGTATAGCAAGATATCACGTCCGTGGCATTGCACGAATAATATTGCGCGACGAGATATCTTGTTTTGCAGCGTTGCACGAACAATATTCTGTAACGAGACATTTCGTCCGCGGTATTACAGGAACAATATTGCGTAGCGAAACATCTCGTCTGCGGTTGCAAAGCAGTTTAATAAAGTATTAATCTAGAATAGGATATTGTAATGGAATTGAATAAAAACGTACCACATATGGCCACTCGCAGCTTGCAAACTCACATGACTACTATATTGAAAAGCAGGTAACATTTTTGATAAGACAGGCTCCTGGCCTACTACACCTCTTCCTCTAACGGTTTCCAACGTACCAGAAAGACTGAATATTCTCCAATGTCTTTCGCGCAATTGTACGCTTAAATCGCCCAAATTTTCAAGACGGATGCAATAGCGCCACTATGCATTTTATTTTGTTCGTTTAGTTGTTCATTGAATTCGATAGATTTTTCAGAGGTGTGCGAGATATCGAAAATGTTGGGATATTCGAGTGCCAAGTTGGGCGTGGTCGGGGCTCGAAAATATCAGGTTTTTCGATACTCGCGAAAATTACGAGAATCCGAAGGCCACTTACCGAAGTTACGAATACCGATTCGTTACATTGAGTAACGTAATGGTGGTGAAATTCAAACTAAGCGTGATTTGGAGGATGTTAATACAATTTATGGGCATTATACGAGCAATGTAATCGTGTAAACCGTATTCTTATAATTGCTAACAATCATTACAAAACAATCGATTTCTTCTTCTCGCGACGCGTCTTCAAACGTGCAGTGTCATCTTACATTTAGTATCTTAATAATACTACTTATTATGCATATTCGTTAATCCATTTATGTAAACTAAAGTGTATCCCACCCTTAAATAAATAAATAAATAAATAAATATTTGCTCATGAAATGTGTAATGCTGCAAAGCAAAGAACTTGAGCTAATAAGTTAATAGGATAAATAAAAAGAAAGCTGAAGTATGCGGAACTAAGAATGGAAATCCAACTTTTTTGAGATGAGAATTTGGAGAATCGAAAAACATAACATAGGGACGAGATGAGGGTTTTTTTTGTTCCCGAACGGTGCCGAATTTTTTCGAAATCCCGCACACCCCTAATTATGATACCTACCCAATGCGCAGCTGTAGCTTGACTTCCTCTGTAACCCATATAAAATGGAATAACGGTAACGCGAACATTTTCGGTAGTCTCTTTATGTACATCTGACAATTCCAACCATGGATGATTCTTTTTTTGCCACGCTCTAAGGGTTTCTTGGGCGACGAAACACGGTTCACGATTCGGATTATACGCTAAGAATTTGTCGAACAACTCGTGTTGCAATGCAGTCTTTTCATTTGTAGTATAAGGTAAAACATCTTCGTGAGCGACGTAATCTAATCCTGGTACTGTGTACAAGCTACGACTGCTTTCATGGTTACTTAGAAATGTTACAGCTTCCGTTTGAGCACGCTAGACGTAGAAATATCTAAGATTAACGTATAATTTCAATTTTCCACATTTCATATTTAATATCGGGTTGTAAACTAGTTGGTATTCACGAAGCATAGAACAGACTACCGATTCTTATACGAAATCATCACGGAGCTAGCTGGCCTCTTACTAAAATAAAACAACAGCGTTTTTAAAACGATAGGAATTTTCAATAAATACTGCGCGAATTAATTGTTACCGATCAACGCGATCTATAGTAGCTAGATTTATAATATCGCGTATTAGAAGTATATCTTCATACGTACTGGACTTCTATCATTTAATCTTCATTAATTAAAATTTCATTTACTTTTATCATACGAACAAACGTATAATTATATTTAATACATGGACAATTTCGCAACTTTGATGGTCGAATCGAGTATAATAAGAAACCTCTGCTTCTTTATGTAAGCCAAATTTCAGCTTGAAATTGATAAATGTTTCCTATAAATGGATAGTCTATCCTGTACTTAGCCGATGTTAGATGTGTGCGAGAACCCGAAAATATCCGATTCGTTCGAGACGAGAAATTTTTCGCGGTCGGGACGAGTTCCCGAAGATTTCGGGATTCCCGATGGTTTCGATATTCTCGAAAATGTTCCTTTTCCCGAAAATTCGATTACAGTTTCGATTTTTCCAGTACTACGTTATCAAATTTATTTCTCAAACTATTTCTACTTGATCGGTTTATTGACCGATTGCCGTACAAATCTCTCGAAGACTATTTATTGATACGTTCGATATTTTATACTTTAACGCCGCGTCGAATGTAAGACACTAAAATATTATGCGTCATTTTTATCGAATAGTTTTCAATCTTACAACGTGAAGCTGTAATTACAACTGAAATTAAAATTTATTGCAAAGTACAGTCTCTGTTTTTATCGTAATTAGGCTGTAGTTTGTATCACGAGTGTAACTCGTCATTATACGGCAACGGGTTAATATTTCTACTATTATTAATAAAACGGTAAAATGGTGTAAGCTTAAAAAAGTTGATAGGGTGGAAAGTAGCAATCTAGTTGCGAACATATTCGAATATCCCGATTCTGTTGAAAGTTTTGAACATTTTCGAGAATCTCCCGAAAATCGGCTTCTTGCACACTTCTAATCGTAACATTTATTCATCCCGTTTTATTAGTATCTTTAAGATCGTTTATTTATTAATGCAGAAGTAAATTTTTTATCAATCTTGTATGCATAACTTTAATTAATCTTTTTCCATTTTTCCAGTGGTGAAAGCATTTCATTCTCATAGAATTTCTGGGGCTTAAAAAGTGTTCTAAATATATTTTATATAGATTTTATAGTCTAAGAAAGTGAACCATGTCTGTTTTAAAATATATATATATATATGCAAAGTCTAAATCTTTCATTCCATGAAATTGATTTAAAAATGATTGTTTAAGCTAGAATAATCTCTTAAAATACTATTTATACTTACAATATAAGGATAATCTCTTTGGTCGATTAAAACTTGATAAAATGTGTGAGTTCTACCTTTCACCTCTTTCCCCACGCTATTATAATGATCGTTTATATTTCTACAACCCAATGGAAGCAATTTAATAACTTATCTTGGAATTACAAGATTAACGATTAAACCGTAAACTTACTCTTCTCTTTTATTCGGAATATCTCTATCGTAAACTCTTGCTGTCCATGGAAATAATATTATACCACGATAGCCGAATACTCTGTGCAGGATTAATTGACCAGTTTCATACTTTCCTTGCAATTTTGGTGTCTCTAGCTTTCCTACTTCAGCCAATCTACAATACAGATGCATTCAGCCCATAAAAAAAAAATGTTCCAACTCGCATGCGACGTTTATCAACGCAATAGTTGTAATTGACGTTTTTTATTTTTTTTTTTTAAATAAACAACTGGTTTACATTAAATTCTTACATAAATTCGGTTGTTTAACATTTTCATCGATAAACCTGTTCGACGCCGAAGATAATACCTTCGTTAATGCAATTAAAAGGTTTCATTTTCTCGATATACGTTTGAAACGAACGAGATACATTTATTATATTAACTTCGCTCCGTTCAATCCGATTTTTGTTATGAAGTTTACATTACCTGATATGTCTTACGTGATTTAAACAGAATTTTTTCGGTGCTTTAAGAAAGTAGCATTTTAATTTGCAAGTAACAAGATTTCGCGCAAGTTCCATACTTTCTTGACGAATACTTTTAATCGTGTACAATTTTTAGTTCAGAATGCGTAACACTGGATCGAAAATACATGATAATGCCTTCTTGACATTTCGGTAGCTTTTAACTACGTTATAATAACGAAGATTATGCTCCCTGTTTAGATGCGCATTTAGGGTACAGGCGAGTTTTCACGATGGAACGAATTTAAATCATTTACAGAGTAAACATACATAGATATTTCTTTCAGTCGATAAAATACAACTTAATCGCAATAGAATTATCTTCATTTACGTATACAATGTTTACTTATTTTTGAAACCCTTTGCGCGTAATATTTACGCGTAATAAATCTCGCTGATCTAGAATGTAACTTTTAAGTCACATGCATTATAGAGAGATAGATTTATCAATTTCGATGGTTATATCGAATATAATTCTTAAAATCGTTACTTTAAATCGTAATAAGAGGCGTAAAAATAATGTCCGTTTTTTAACGCGGTCCGTATTCCAATTTGAAATTTATCATGTTTCTTATAAATGAATGGTCTATCCTGTACTTAGTCAGCGTTCGTACTAATACGTATCAACCGTAAGCACGGAGTAACTATAATAGCTACTCTGCGCTGTAATAATAAGTTACAAGTCGTTATAAACTGTGATGAATCCTTCGTCATGAATTATACGCATTACAGTAGGCAGTCGCCACAATCATTTCGTGACCCGAATGGGTTTGTGTCAGTTTCTCACACAATCATTAAGTCTCGCTACACATATGTATATGTATATGTTTGCACTGAATTATTAAAATATGAGAGACTTAATTGATGATCTAACTCTCTTCATGATGTAAAATGTTGAATATATGTATATATGCATATATACATATATATACACATATCTGAGCACAACATCGCATCGCATAATTTCAGTTTACAATAGTTTATTTTTTTATCTGCGGCAACTTCAAGGAAGTGCAAATTAGTAATGCAACAATGTTTATGTGGAATGTGTGGTGTATTCTTTGTAAAAGAATAAGTAATTCACTTTAAGAAAGTAGTTTAGTGCTTTGGATATGTCGCATTTGGTAAGAATATAAATATTATTCAAACGCATTTAACTATTCAAACTTCTATTTTCAAAACATTCCCTCTATTTACTATAACCGTTTTCTTTTGAACTATTCGTTAGGATTTGCCTCGTCAAATTTCTTTCTATATCGTTTTCAGCATCGTTTGCTTGCTATTGTAAGTTTTGCAGTAACAAATTCGTATAACGTAGATTGTTTACTAAAATATTCGTAAAAATTAATGATAATTATGATTAACGATGTAACGTCGATATTATTATATTTATATGACAACAATGTAGTGAATAATATTGAATAAAAATTTCGTTATTTATGCGCTATCCACTGTTTACATTCACGTTTAACGCAATATTAACCTAAAAAATATAAATAATCGTGTAATTAATTTGTGATACGTATTCGAGAACAATGCGTGTATCACGCTGACAAATTATTATTTTTTTAAATTATTATTTGATTTATTTTCTCTATTTCAGAATAAAAAAGAATGGGTTGTGTTAATAGTCGGACAGATATTAATGATCAACATCCAAACGTTTTTCAAGTGATGAATGTAGATGACTTAGGTAATTTAATTGCACCTGGACGCTTAGAAGTTACGGACACTGATATAGTGCTTTATCAGCGTAGCAAACAGCCAATTAAATGGCCATTGCGTTGTTTACGACGATACGGCTATGATGCTGAAATATTTAGCTTCGAATCTGGAAGAAGATGTTCCACAGGGCCGGGCATTTATGCTTTCAAATGCCGCAGAGCTGCACATTTGTTTAATCTTGTACAAGCAAACATTCAGGTCTGTTTTTACTTGAAAAAAATATAAATTGTATGCTTATTGTTCGATGAGAAATTCTGAAAATGTAACAACCTAATTACAAGCTTTACTATAAAGTAAATAAAAAGTAAACAGCATAGACCTATCATCCAATGTATTTGTCTATCATAGGATTTTGGGCTTTTAAGACCCAACTATTATTTTTATTTTTACCTTTTTAATCGCATCAAATTTATAACCTTTATATTTACATTCCATTTCAGCTAGCAAAAATGAAGGTATTCTTCGAAAAATTCTGATTCCTTTTACAGGTCTGCATTTCAGACCATGCAACACAAACTCCCATTAGATGATAGGTCTATTTTGTACATCGTTCGTGGTTATACAGAATGTCCCAGGTATTTCCCACAAAACTTTAGCAGAGTGTTCTATGAGTATAAATAAACAAACAAGTGTTCTACAAACAGAGGTCGTTTGATGTCTTATTGGAGAGTTACAAGAAAAATATGAAACACTACAACAGTACAGAAAAGAAGAATAAACTGACAAACAATGTAATCATTTACTCAACAATGTTGTCAATATAGTGTTAACAACACTAACAAGTTGAATTCGTTACTATACAAAATTCGTTATGATATCTTATTTTAATGAATATTGAAACTTCAAAGCAATTCGATTTTAAACGCTTACTAGTACTATTTTTATAATATCGCGAGTAACTTGAAAATTATAGAAAGTTGACATTACTTTCCCACCATCCAATGGTGGGAAAGATTTTCATCCATATCCAATATTTTCACCATAACTTTCTAATAAAGCTTCAAATGACCGACAATCGTATAACATTTTTCGCTTAGTTATAGCCACAGAATACACTGACAAAGTTTCGCGGAAAAATTCTGGCACACCCTATCACGTATCACGTTTAAATTCTTCTAAATAAATCTTCCTCAAACGAAATCCATTTTAGGTTTGTAATAACAGCGGAGATGACGCAATGTCTAGAGAACTTCCAGTTGCCTCTCATCCTGGTCCAACAGCAACAAGAGTGACAATACCAGTGGAGCCTAATTATTTGGATCCGATTTTAAGTAGAACTAATGCGCGTATGGGTGCGAGATTTGCTCACAATCAACAAAATGGAGTTGGAAGACTAGATAGCGTGGGAAGTAGCACCGGTCTTATATCACCCCAAGGAAACACGAGTTCTCCTACATCACCTCCTTTACTGCCACCACCGCCGCCACCACTTCCTCAGCCACATCCGTCCTCGCTTTATGTCAATGAAGAAGTATTGTCTTCTCTACCATTGGAAATGGAACATAATAATAACAAAAGCCTTAGAAGAGCAATACAAAGGTACTTCAAAATATCGTGAGATAAGTTCGCTTCGTAAATGTGAGAATGCTTGAAAATTGTTGAATATTCAAACTTTTATTCGAAGCATTCGATTTCGCGCGGATAAATATTAAATCTTACGAAATATACACCAAATATATGTTATATTGTTTAATTAAGTTACGAATAACTTTTGTTTACACAGGTCTTGTACAGTCAGTAATTCTATATCCGATAACGGTTCGGCATCAATAGAACTGGCGTCTGTGCAAAAAGGTTCAGATATTAGTTCTCAAGCTAAATCTGCATTTTCGATAGCAACATATATGAATGTAGATATTAAGAGTGACGTTAGTCCAGTTTCACCGACTCACAGCGTTCTCGAGGTAACGCAGCCTAAAGAAGATAAGAACGAAAATAACGAATCGGAGCACGCTTACATGAATATAAGTCCTGGTCAAGAACGCGTAGAATCTCTCGGTACTAGGCCACGACCTTCGCCGCTGACATCTATCCAATTGGACGCGGAAGAAGCGACGAGACACTGTTACGCTAATCTGGAACCAAGTGAGATCGAGAATTTAAGGAAAAGATTTTCCGGTGCGTCGATAGCGGAGAAATCACCTTTGCCTCCGTCAACGCCTACAAGCGGTCCAATTAGGGAAGTAAACTACGCTGTATTAGATCTGGACACAAAGGATGTACCAATCAATTCACCGTTAGATGGTCCCTCGAATTCTACGGCATCTCCTCCGGAGTCTCCCAATAAACTACAGAAAGGGTATGCCACGATAGATTTCAATAAAACGGCGGCACTTTCTCATTCGGTGAATCCGAATCTTGTAAATGACAATGAAGGTTCAAGGAAGACGCGTCATAATTCGACGATTAACGACTTGGCAGCTTCCGGTAGACGTAGCTCGTCCGTAAGTGAATGATCATTTTTTTATTTCCTCATCGTGCCTGCGTGACGAATGTTTCTAGCGTTTTATAGAAAATTTCAAGGAACACACTTTACTTTTCTATTCGAATTCGTGCATCGAACGGCGTACAACTAAGGAACGCAAATACGATAGACTCCCGGTTATCCCGTCCCGCTCTAACCGGTCGCATTTCTCTTGAGATAAAAATAAATGGCCAAGAGGAAAATTATTGGAACTGCGATAAAATATATCGCGTGACAAGATAGTTCGCCTACAACTATTGATACATTATTCTTTCGAAAAATTAACGTGAATTATTTCATATAATTAAACTATATGAATTGTAGCTACTTTTTATAACGTGAACACTACTGGTCTAAAGTTTGGACGTACCTTTCGGATTGTAGCCATATTACACCTCCCACTTTTCAATTCTTATCGATTCGACATTAATATCGCAGATATCAATAACAATTTCATTTACTATTATAGGATTTTTGACGGAAGACATTTCTGAGACAAGCCACTTCTAAATTCGTCTCTTATTCTAATTCTTACGTTGCTTGGAATCTATACCGATTCCAAACTTTTAGTCGCCGGTGCACGCGTAAATAATTACGTTTTTCGTCCCATAGACGCCGGTTAAGCGAGAGTCTACTGTACAAAAATTAATTCGTACAATTTTTATTGTATAAACAGTAATATGAAAAGGAATTTCGAAAGTTACGTAAAAATCCAAAGCATTTAATTTGAAAAATCGCGTTTCTTGATTTGCCACTCAAGAATTGCTTTACTTTTCATTATTCGTACGATAGCATTTAGTTTTTTTTATAATGTATATAATGGACGTCGCACAGTATTTTTAAAAAGTAAGTCTTTTTTCAAAGTGCTGATAGTATGCACAAAGAAGTCCGTTTTATATATAATATATATATATATATATATATTATTTGTTGTATTGGGTTTGCACCCATTGCAATCTTAAATGAACGTAGGATAATTGCAATGCTTATTTCTATCCTAATACTACTTAATAGATACGAGGATCTCTTGTTATTATTACCTTACTTCGGTTTTACATTTCTATTTATTTCTAACTCTAAAAGCGACTGACATTCTTTGGTTACAGTTGCATGGCTACTCGTGCCTTCGTTGCATTTTAAGTGTACATAGCTAACTTAACATCCTTATCCCTATTTCATTCGGTTGCTCCACACGAAACGTAGTTTTTCCGTAGCTTTGAGACCGACGAGTGGATACTATCATCGACGAAGCATAGGATAGATTATCCACTCTCATGTAGAATCATTCGTTTACCATTTTAATGTCACGTCATGCGACCATACGAATTTAGTCTAGAATAAAACAGCGGTGTCTTTTAAAACGATGGGAATTATGAATAAATATTGCGCGATAAACGTGTCTCCGACATACGTGATCTGTAAAATCCAGGCTGTAGATAGATAGAAAATATACAAAATACTGTAGATAGAAGTATATCTTCTATACGTATTGCACGTCTATCATTTAATCCTCTGTAAACGGAATTTAATTTACTTTCACGATGGCATATTATAGAACGTTGACTTTCGCAACTTTGACGGTCGAATTGAATATAATTCTTAAACGAACCGTTCTAAATCATAAGAGGCGTAAAAAAACCTCTGCTTTTTTACGCAACTGGAAATTCAGTTCGAAATTTATGATGTTTCCCATAAATGAGAGATAAATCTATCCTGTGCTTAGCCAATGATACTATCGAGTTTAACGCGGAAATCTGATCGATCGTCGATCATTGTGGAAGCCTGCTTGCCCTTCTCCTAACATGTTTTTTTCTCTATCCATCGTTTTAGCCTTTGGCACATCAGCGTTGCCATTATTTTGTAGCCTACAGTTAGAAGTGATATTCTTCTTTAATCGGTTGCCACTTCTACACAGCCTGGCTTGTGAATGGGAAATATTAGAGTTTCCGGCCAATTTTCTTTCTCTCCACATTTGATTTCGATTATTAAGCCGTCTTTATCTGCGGCTTTCCTTGCTCTGATTTGTTTGGACCTTCACGGCGATTTTACTTGTTTCAACGGGATATAGATCGATAGATTTATTACTAGTTCCCCCTTATCCTTCACGCTTTCCTTTTGACTCGACTCGACGAATGGACACTGTTCTTTTGATTCCGTAAAATGGTTCATTGCAATTTACAGTGGACTATATTAAACCTTTCGCTACGGCGAAATTAGCCGTCGATGCGCTAAAGCTTTGTGTGACGATCTTTGGCTTTTTAAAAGTATTCTCGTAATGGTGCGGAATAGAGAAAATCCTTTCGTATACAAAACGTTCAGTTTTTAATGTTTTATCATTTTATTGCGAAGAGGATCCCGGGAAAAGTTGCATTTAAAAGATGAAAACACGCTGAAATTTTAGGCAGCTGATTTCAATCCTGCAAAAAGATATCCTATTGAAATAATTGCTCCGTGTAAATTAATTGTGCTCTACAAGCGTGCGAACTTTCGTTAAAATCAGGACTTCTATCCTAATCGTTTGTTAAATCTGGAGTCGACGAAATGTTGTCGGACAGAGTGTGTGTTCGGATGATTTCAATGGGACCGATTTCAGTGAACGTTTGGTATCGGTCGTTTAGCGTCAGTTGCGGCAAATTGTTCGCCGTAAAACCATTATCTCGCGTTGAAAATCCTTTTTCGCGTCGCAATCTCTTTAATCGTACATCCTTGCTTCGCGCGTTTTATTTTCAGTAGCCCGTGATCCTAACGATCCGTTGATCAATTAGAAATAATCGGAGGGAATTGGAAGTTAAAGTGCCCTAATTTTCCTGTATTATAGGAATTGATAAGGCTCAAATAGATTAACTGAGATAAGAGTATATGACGTTACGATAATACAACAGAAAAAAAAAAAGATAACGACGATGTAATTATGTAATTTTAAGTGGCCGCTTTTAAAGCGGTCGATTAAAATTTGACTATGGCCATAATTCGGAGTGATTTTGATAAATGATAGATATTAATGTGAAACATAGCACATGTGTATGTATATATATCCTATATATATATATAAATATATACGTGTGCATATGTATAGAAATGTATAATCTTATTACTCTTTAGAGATCAAATTTTGTAAAGTACTCGATTTTAATGGAACTTTATTATACATTCTATCTAGAACTTGATATATTTTATAATTATTTGCTTTATAAATTAAATTATATAAGTACGTGAAAAGTGGCCAAAATATGTTTCTTCCACATAACTGAAAGAGATACTTTAATCCTTACGAGAATATATATATATATAAATATATATTTAAGATACAGGGTATGATCGAATCGGCGATAGAAGTCGAAAAGGGCTGAATCTACGTGAAAAAGAAAGTTGAAAATGTAGAGGGATGAAATTGTTTGTCTTCGTACAAAGTTTCGTTTTCGAACAAAACGTGAATGTTAAAGATTCGTAGGGGACGCGTACATTTGACCACGTTATGAATAAACCGCGGATGTTTACGCAAATTCATATTTATACTAACATAATTAACCCTTTCGCTGCGGCGCTTAGAAATTGAAAGCATTCTAAAAGCATAGATGACGGCAATTTTGATTAATACGCAAACACGGTACGAGTATCTGAATACTTCGAATAATTACATTATGGTATTTGCGAACGATAATAGAGATAGTATTAATTGCAAGTTACGAAAAAGATACGCGTATGCTTTTAGTAAATAATTGACCACTTGTTAGAACGTGTATATATACACGCTCTTTGTAGCGAAAGGGTTAAAAAAGTGGGACACATACGGAAATTAATTATATCCTCTAAATATTATAACAAGTATCTTACTTCGTACATTTGATATATTTTTATATATTATACACGTCGCGTGTTTTTTTTTGCGTATTGAAATTTTCCAGAAACATGCAATATATAAACATGCAAAGATCTTCGACTTACTTTTCTTTTTTTTTTTTTTTTATGTACATTCACCCTTTTTCGACTTGAATCACCAGCTTGAACACCCTGTATATGTTACGTAATAAATTACAAATTTTTATCTAGTAGGTATAGTAGACTATTTTTTTATAGGTTTTAAATAAGTTTTAGAACCGCTTATTATTATCAGAATAGACGAACAATGTTGTTTATATATATATATATAAATTTTTTATATCACCGGTAAACAGTTCAATTATACCGTATGAAGATCGAAAGAAAAGAGTCCAACATTATTTCGTTTAAAGCTATTTTTTTTAATAACATTACATTTAGGTCAGTTTCTTCTCTCTTCGAAAAACTTCTGATTCGCAATAGTTACATTTTTGCGAGCAAAAAATATTTTCGCATCGAAGATGCTCGTTTGATATTGAATAAAAAATATATTAACCGTTGTTAGAAACTTTTGTATTACGCTCATATTGATAGCATTTAATTACGCGTGATCGTTATTATTGCCTTCATTATTGTTTACTAATTAAGTTCAAGTACAAAATTAGTAAACAAATTGTAGAGATATTTTAATACTTATCGCGTTCGGTGTATAAAAATGATATAATATCTATAGCTGTATACTTCAAATCTCAGTTTTGGATTGCACCGTATTTACTACACAGTTTTGTTTGCCTTTTTCTATCGCGAACTAATTAACGTTTATAGAAGGGGCCAATCAAAATAGGGTAACAAATATGGTACATTGCCAAGTTTAATACTAGAAGTATCGTTTTTTTCTTCTTTTTTCTTCGATATCAATTATCGAAACGGATAGAGCTAACGTATATACGAAAATATGAAAATACCGATTCGTTGAAATTATTTATCTTTTACAAAGGATGTAAACGTGTTTAACGGATAAAGGAAAGGAAAGGAAAACGTTACGATGTTCGCATAAATGCTATTTCTCAAACAGTTCACCGAACTTACAATAATATGTTCACTATTTTTTACTTGTACAAGGAATGTTGCATGCTATGAGTAATTTTAAACACGATATTGTAGTGACGTGTGATATTAGAAAAAAGAGATGTAGCAAAGAATTGTGTGATTACATGTATGTATCTACATGTCTCGTAATATTGACATATTCACTGCCATCATTTGACATTTGCCGAGAACTAAGCATAATTGTTAAACCAAATTTCAAATTCTTCTTTCAAATATATATATACACACATATAAAGTTTCATAATTATTGTTAATTCGTATTAAGTTTCATTTCGGTTACGATAAAGCTTCGTTACAGTTACTATTCGCGATTGTATATATTTCGTACGAATAGGTAATGGTAGTGAATAAGTTAATATAAAATACTACTGAAATATTCTGCTTTACCGTATGTATAATAATTTTATATGGAAACATATTTGAACGTACAGTGGCACCTCGTGGTGTACACGTTCGTATAGATTTTATATCATTGTTCAATATACGACTCGAGTGCAAAGCGTACTTTAGCGAACGCATGCTTACGCAAACGAAAAGTCTTTGCATTCGAAAGATAATTGTAAATAAGAAACACCTGGCCTATATGTATAAGTACACGTAGCGTTACGCGAATCACAGGAATTATTTTAGTAGAATAATTGCACATCGCATGTATTCATTTTTATACTTTAAGCAGCCATATCTATGAAGCCAAAGAATCTATATTTTTGTTCATCGGATCTTAAAAAAAAAAGAAAAAAGAAAAGCTTCTTTGTATCGCTTAATTTGTAAGGTTCCTTTTTCCATAATAAAACGTTCGAGAATATTTCGTTACCAGAAATATTTCAGAACATTGTATCGTCGACGAATTCGTTTTATTTAAGTTAAGCAAATGAGAGTCGGTATAATAGCAAAAGTCTCTACGCGCGCACTTCAAATTTCAATGTCGTTTTTACATATGTACGTGCTTTCGGGCATTTCTTTTCTAGACCAACAAAAGTGAGGCGAGAATTCGTAAAATGTAAACGTCTTAAATGAGATTTCGTAAAGCGAGTCGAAGAAAAAGAATTAAAAGAAGTTATTATTTTGTTTACGCTAAACAAAAGTGTAGCGTGTTGGAAATATATTCGAAAGAGTAAAAATTTCTATACATAGAGAGCGATAAGCTTTGCGTACTTCAATCGAGTTACGTAGATTTTCGTAAAGTCGTATCGTCGGCTTACGTAATGTATACTTTTATAAACACGTCATAAAATTGAAAACAAAATTTACGAAGGATTAATTAAATCTACCGAATCTAATTTTCAAAATTTAAAGCTATACTACTAAATTTGTTACCATCTGCATCTTTTAAGTCGTATAATTTTTCATATTACAAATTAGTTTCGTTTCATCAGCATTTTATCACCACGAAATCATTTTACGAACAGAGACATGATTATTTTTGTAGAATACATCAAATTTTGATCAACGCGCAAATTAATGGCCGTGAAATGATCGAAATCCAAAGATTTGCAGTTGTTTAAATATTTGGAAATTTTAAGGTGCGCGTAGACTTTTGCGTGGACTGACTATAATTTAATATCGATTGTAAACCTTAAGTAAGCGAGGAAAAAAAACAGCATTGCGTTACGAGCTTTATTCTCGTTTGATCTTTCTCGATTTAACAGAACGAAAATCACGAACTCTAAGCGACACTTGTTCTTTGTTTTTTTCAACCAATGCACGATTAACGCTGGAACTACCGACGATTAAAGTATACTTATTTGTACCAAAGAAATAGACGCGCGAGATATTTTTGCAAAACGCATGCGATTGAAGTACAAGAAATGTCCATTAATATTTTGTATAGAAAATCACGGGATATTCCAAAAAAATGCATCTTTGCAAGTTTGTATAATTTGTGCGGCAAATTTGTAGCCAGTCATTTTAGACTGGTTTGGTAGTTCCAACGTTAAGAAGCACTAAAACTACAAAACGGAAGACGAATACAGTCTTCTGAAATGATTTTATAGGTATCCAGGTATTACATGTTCCACATTTAAACCAAAAAAAAAAAAAAAAAGAACAAAGAAAAAAGTGTAACAAATTGTAAGATACAACATAGATATGTATATAAATTTACTGTAAAAGATTTAACGTACTATATATATAACTCCTTCCATGGTATTAACCACTTGCGCTGGCGATTATTTATCGAGTACCCGTAATAAATTCGTATATAGCCGATTTCCAACGATTCGACGCTTGAAATTATTTCCGCGAAATTTTCACACCGATTTTTAGAGTCGACGCGTGAAACGTACTCGCGAACAATTCTTAATTCGTTCAGTGTTTACTAATTTGCGAAATTTCAAACAGTTTTTGGGTAAACGTAATCATTACTAATCGACGCGTGTAATACGTGTTACATTGCATTACATTACATTAACGTACGTTATTCCAGCGCAAATGGTTTAACCCTTTGCACTCCGTTTGTATCGCCACGGCGACATGTGCATCAATTTTTTCATAATTCAAGATTTAACGTTTCCATTTATTTCCACTAACTCAATTTCCATTCCTTTCGAAACAAGGCAAATTAAACGCCACTCTTTTTATTTCCGAAGTTCGGAATTAACACCTGAAATTCTCATGAGAGCCAGAAAAGATCGTTCAAGTTACCGCGGTAGATTATATTATTAAAATAGCTTTTGGAGTGCAAAGGGTTAAATAATTAGTGCCAACGCGGAATGTTTATCATGGATGTGTACGAGCCGTTTATTTCGAAAGAGGCTCGATTCCGTTTATTTCACAGATTTTATTTTCTATCGTTATTAAAAAGGAATGGATAAGAATGTTGCAAACGGGAATGAATGAATAAAATGTTACCACAATTGAAGCGCAACAGGTTTCGAGAATACGAAACAGTGAACGTTTTCGTTCGTTTCGAACAACATTTGAACGAGTTGTAAAAATACTATAAATCTTACGATTAGTTACGAATATGTACCGACAAGAATTTTGATGTTCATATAAAAAAAAAAAAAAAAAAAAAAAAAAAAAGATTAAGAAGCATTGCCTCATTTCATTCTTTACGCATGGTACTCAGGACGTACCTCATCGGAACTATACATCGAATTGAATGTAACAATATAACGTCGCATGCGAACGTTTTATTATATATACGTACTACGGTACAATGAATATACTTTTATATTGCTACAAAGATAAAAGCTTGCTCTCATCTGTAAAAATACGGCAGTATTATATCAGACCAATACATGATCGCACTTCGTTCAATTTCGACAAATGACGGGGGAAAGAAAAAATGATTCAACGAATCTAGAAATATTCCAATAAAAGATGCGTTTCAAGATACTAATGCAACATTTCTTAACTTTACGTTTCACGAGTTATAGTTACGTTTATTTATTTCGCCGTCTATACTAATATACAGTTACTCACAAAATTGAGTGTAAACTCAATTGAGTAATCCACAAATTGTGTGATTCGTGTAATCCACAAAGTGTAATCCACAGAAATTGAAATCCAAAATGATCAATTATACGTTTACGAATGGAGAAGATTTCAAAATGAAATCAGAAGAAGAAGGCGGGCAATATTTCACCTTCTTTATACAAAATTAATTAATTTTATTTCCACGAGGATTAACGGTGGTTAACGAAATAGTAATCTACATGTATCGTATCTCTATAATAGTGAAAATATCGATGAGTACGTCCACGTTTGCGTCAGCGAAAAAGTTATACCTTTACGTTTTCTATTAAGTACGTATAAATCATTTATTTTCGTTCAGCAATCTTGTACGTACTGTCCGTTAAAAGATGCGAATGAAATACATGTATATTGTGTGTTTCTACTTTTCAATATACGCGTGTATATTCACATTTTAGCTATCTTTCATCGGCAACATAGGTGTACGCTCAATTTTGCGAGCAACTGTATATATATTTCCTTCGAAGAAACATAAAATGTACTCTGCAATTATTCGATCGCGTTTTCGCGTTCGAAACAAAGAGAAAAAAAGAAGATAAATTTATTAAGATAGTAGAAGAAGAGATCGAAGATGTAATTTTGAAATTCGAGTGAAAGTTGCGTTGGGCGTTTTTAAGTACTGAATCCACGAAAGAAAGGAAGCAACTTTATTGTAGCGATTTATAAAAACGATGCGATGGTTGCATATACAATTGCAACGCATTAACAAACAATTGTAAATAAGCGTGGCGCGACGACAAATTAGGCAAACCGATTATGAATATGCAATTACCGAACGTAAATGGCTGTGAAGTGTTTTAATTCTTCGACTATTATATTTCAATTATACGTTTGAAAGATGAAACTTAATCGTTTCGTAAAATATTTTCTTTTGTCGTCAAATAGTGTACGATAAATATATACCAAATTCTTATACAAATAACATATTGCAGTGAAAAGAAATTAAATTGAAACATTTCAGTTCGATGGTTAAAATATTTAGTAGTTGGAAACTTTTTCAAATATTTATATTCTACAGTTATATAAAACGTTTAGTATAGCGAAACTTTTCTTTGTTAAACATTTGTATATAATTCGTTGTTGAACAATTTTATACCGATTCGTATTAGCGATCCATTTATAGAATTTTGAATAACATTATTTGAATGAATTGTTGGTTATTGCAAGAATAATATATTATTGCTATTACTAATTAATAGTAAGAGAACTGAAGGGTTAACAACATACGTTATTATACTGTATTTTAAACAGCAATTAGAAGATGTAACGTTAACGTTTTACAAAATACCAAAAGATTTATTTTTGTATGTCTTTTACGTTGAAGGAGGAATACAGTAATTTTAAACTTTGTATTCCGAAGTCGTTGGTGCAACTTCTGTTTAGATAAATATATTTAATATTTTATTATTAGATAAATATATATAAAACACATTGTTTGCTATAAAGTTTCATTTTAACGAATATTGTATATAAATAATCGTAAAAGCACAAAATTATTCCATTATCTTTCGTACGAATGGATTTATGTACGCTGTATAAAACACATATTAATTGTATTAACTTTTTCTTCTTTCT
Organism: Eucera pruinosa; assembly: GCA_028830335.1. Taxonomy (NCBI): domain Eukaryota; kingdom Metazoa; phylum Arthropoda; class Insecta; order Hymenoptera; family Apidae; genus Eucera; species Eucera pruinosa. Next base: position 2,141,738 of record JAMYCR010000001.1, on the reverse strand, counting down.
TTTTAGAGGAACAATATTATATGATAATAAATCAAGCGTAATGTTAAAGGTGTGTGTTCAATGAGTTAATAATTAATCAGTAAATGTTCTTTTATTTAAAACGTATATTTCGATATATCACACAGTCTTTAGAAGGCACATTTATCCACAGCCAAAAATTATGGCATCCATATAACTTTCATCGTCTCTGTACTAGTTTCATTTATTCGAATACTAGACAGCGTTGAGCAACAAGCAGATATTAATATTTATAATTGAACAGCAAAGAAATATATGTACATATAAATTGCAATTATTTTTGTTTCTCTTGTTTTCGTTTTTGTATGGAAAGGTGCCATGTACATTCAATGAGATTAAATTGTACTTTAGGTTTTGGAATACTCCAAAATCATCGAGTTATTTTAATATTCTTGTTTCGCTTTTCTTCGATTTTTCCAGTCTCGATTTTATAAACTTTTTCTATACACAAACGAACGTATCGAACTCGATGATTTGCAAATAATCCTATTCGGTATATGCTAAGATTAATCATGAGAAATTATGTATCCTTTACACGAAACAATTGAATATTTAAATCTCGCGAACGAAGAAATATTTTGCAAAGTAGTGTAAAAAAAAGAAAAAGAAAATAAACATCGCGATGATGTTTCCTGAATTATCATAGAGAGGCTATATGAAAGTATAAAGTGTTCTTTATGTTATTATAGACATTACATGTATACCGCGGAAATGCAACGTTTTAATACAATTATTCGTTTCGTTTCTTATTTATTACCAACAATTTTAAACGTCAATGATTTTTCACAACTTTAATATTTGTTCTACACCTCGACGTAAATAATTAAGAATTAACGTAACGGATGAAATCACCGTCTTTTCGACCAAGTTCGTATAATCCAAGATCCTATTACAAATTAATAATAGAGGTGTGTGCGTGCGTGGGAACTTTTTTCCCGCGATTCTGTTTTGTCGAATACTTTTACAATTTCTCGAAACGAGGCTGAGTCGGAAAATATAAGATCGAGACGAGATCAGGATTTTCTTCCCGAATCTTCGGCAACCTACGTACCCCTAGAAATTATACTTCGACTAAAATAAAGAAAATTTTGATTGGATTTACTATTAACCCTTCTTCGGATTTTAGCGACGAGCAGAGGCCTGCGCAAATTTCAATTCGGAACGTTTCAATGGGTGTTGATGTAATTCGAAAGGGTAGACTATTTGTGCCCATAATTATGAAAGTGGTCTAAGTCAAAATTTATATATTTCACATCGCATTATCTTAAACTAAGTTAATTCAATGCACGTTTTACGATATCGTGAAAAATGACCCGTTAGATAATGTTTGTTCGTTCAACGTTACATGGAATTCATTTAGCGTTACGTATGAAAGTTGTCAATATCTCGAAACAAGAAATATATGATTTAGATCACTTTCCTAATTATGGGCACATTTATTCTCATACAGAATAATCGGGGTGCTACTTTAACCCTTTCGCTACGGCTTCTTGGTAGCGAAAACTGAAACTATAGATAAGAAATCATTTTTATCGATACGTAACTTGGACAAATATAAACATTTAGATGCTTTATGTTATCGATTATGGTGTAATGTCGTTGCACCAATGAAAACAGAAATAAAAGAACACTATAAAGAAACCATATCGATGCTTTTGCTAAATAATTGTCCAATCTTTACAAGCGTATATATACGCCTTCCGTAGCGAAAGGATTAACGTCGCATGCGACATTACTAGTTTTGAGAAGAATAAGACGATGTCGTATTTAAAACGATTACGATAATCAATTGTCGTCGACGTACGCGATCTCTAACAATCTAGATCTATAGTAACGCGTCGTGTAGAAATATATCTTTGTACGAATCGAAATTCTCTCGTTCAATCCTTTACAACCCGACGCTTTGCAGTAAAATGAACCCGTTGCGGACGGAACAAAATAATATTTAACTAATTTCCGTTCAATTATTAATATTTTAAAGGCGGTATTAAACAAATGCTTGTTCAATTATTAACAGCGGCGTATGTTAATCATCTTAAGTTGAATTTCTTGCTTTGAAAATTGATATACGTCCGAAACACCAACATTTTTGAGCGCACTCGTCCGCAATGGATTAACCCCTTGCCCTACGAATCTTTTAACGATCACGATCACACTTTGTATCGTAGGCTAACTCATTATTCTGATATTCGATCGCATGCAAGACGCTGAACCGTTTCACGTAAGCTGTACTCGATAATCGTTAACCTCGCGAATTAAAATGATCGTTACGGTTACAATTCAAATTTTAACGCAAATACGATGCACGTTTATCGGGTTTAAAACGCTACACGTACCACGAGTGTGACTCGTTAAAGGGCAAGGCGTTAAAGAGGCAAGGCGACGTGACGAAATAAATTCGAAAGTCCGAAGAAGGGTGGATTGAATCGGCGACCTATTAATGGGAAAATTAATGCGAAGAAAGAATCAAGCGGCGAGTTGACGACGTCTACTCAATTCGTGATCTATTAAAACGGATATATCGGGATGACGATGGAGAATGGTCGCGCAATAATGTATAGTTTGGCTTGGATCCGCGCCCGCTTTCAGCAACAGTTTCACCGCATTAACGAAGCCACTTTCCGCGGCCACTTGCAGGGCAGTCAATCCTTCCGTGTTTAATTGTTCTAATTGAGCGAGGGGCGACGTGACCAGCAAGGAAACGGTTTGATGAAAGCCTCTCGCCGAAGCCAGATGCAACGGTGTGTTGCCGCCGGCATCTTGCACGCTGGGGTCCTCCCCGTGATCCAACAGTTTCGCCACCATGTCGGCGTAATTTTTTCTAGAGGCAATGTGCAACGGAGTTTCACCGTAACGCGACATTATGCCGGTCGGTGTGTGCGGTATGAGTAAAAACGCGGTGTTCAAAGCACCGCACTCGAGGCACTCGTGCAAAGGAGTTTCTCCTCTGTCGTTCTTCAACGATGGATCCGCGCCAGCAGCCAACAACGTCTCGATTAACGATTCGATCTCAGTTCTATGATTGTTATCTGCGAAAAAGACAATCCTCTGAATCGTATACGATATAAACGTCCAACCTACTGTCGGTGTTCCTTATAATCGACACTTTAATTCGTTCGTTCAACAGCGAAGCAACGCACGAAGACGCGTAAATAAACAAATTTTGGACATTGATTCGCGCAACACCACGTAGACATCGTATATTCGTTTACGCTTAACCCCTTGCTTTAAATTTCGTGATGCAAATTATGGAAAAAGCAGAAGAAATACTTGCAATGTTTGCAATCAAATTTAATTTACCCCCTTTAATTTCCATTAGAATTTTTACGATTACTATAGCAAATACAAATGCTGTGTAATATTTTGATATTTCGCGTCTTACACAGGGTTGATGCTAACGCGTGTAGCTACTGAAAAATTCATAGGGCAAGGGGGTTAATATTTGAAAACGAAATACAAGGAAGCAAATGTGCTGTTGAACGTTGAAACGTGACGAATATAATTATAAAGTATCGGACGTGTGCCATAATTCAGTAAAGGCGCGATGTTTACTATACATCTTATATCTGTTGCACAATCTGACGTGCTTAATACATACGTAAAACGTGTTCCTCTTTAAATGGCAATTTTTCAAGTGACAGTACGAGGAACATTGGACTTTTCAATTACGTACCAATTAATTCATTCATATTCAACGTATAAAAAACATGTTCATAAATAAACTCGATATTGGACAATCGTATGCTCGAAACTGAAACGATTTTTTGTTTAAAAATACGTATTTAAAAGTAGTTAAACAAAGTTACGCGCGAATATTAAAATGGCAGTACGTGGTACATCTACCCTGCATTATTGTATCTTTGATACTATTCGACACGAGATCGAGATCGAAATGTATAGACTAGTACGAAAAGATATAAAGGATACGGGTATTAGTTTGTAAAGCTAAGGGTGTGCAACCAAAGGATCTGTGAAAAGAGGAAAGGAAGAGGAAATTCGGCCTCCCGCCGAGTGGCTATTTTAAAGTTTAGAATGAATTTATACCGAAAATAGTAGAAGAGGCCAAAATATGAAGCGCGCTACGGCCTTGGTGATCCTTCGCGTTAACAGGGCCGGTGCGTGCTAATAAGTCGAGGGTCTTTAAAGCCGCCTCGAAGTTATGATGCAGATTTTTCGATCCTTGCGCGTGAGCAAGTTGCCGCGTTAATATGTGCAGCGCGGTCAGGCCACCGCCAGCTTCTTTCACGCCTGACGGACAGCCGTACTTCAGCAGTTCTCCTACGAATTGCAATACATTTCCTGGCCCTCCGTTTAAAATCACTCTGTGAAGCGCCGTTTCACCGCGAGGGGAACGCACAGCTGGATCGCATCCGTTCCCAAGTAGTAAGCTACGCAAAAATCCACTATATTTTATCGATCGATCAAATTCCCTTTTATAATTCATTTCATTTAAAACCTCGCCCGAAGGATGCAGCCAAGTATTATAGAACAATAACACCTGTACTCGAGGCAGAGTAAATATTTAATTTTGTCAATCCTTCAGGGACGGCATCCGTACAATGTACGGACCCTGGTTTTTCTCTTTTTACGATTAGGATAAAACGATTAACATTTGTTTAAAATAGAGAGAACTATTTATTGGTGATTACGGGACGCGTAGTTAGTCTTCATATTTTTATAAATAGTAAATTAACACTAGGTTTACGGACGTTACGCGTATAATTCGACAGGCTTCCGGAAAAATACGTATACTGCATATAAGTATTCGAACGTAGAAGCGTGAGGATGAAGAGAATCACGTAGAATACATATTCATACCATTGTATTAATTAAAGTTAACATAAAATAGTGACAAATAATATTTATGGCCTCTATAATTTTAGGTATGAAATCTGAAATGCGTCAACGTGACGAGTTCCGTAAATCTAGTGGTTATAATGGGGTAAATTTGTTGAAATAGAAAAATCTTTTCTGTTTGCGTGAGAAGAACGGAAAACCGTGCCGTCCGTGAAGGGTTAAAACAAATGCTGAATTAAATCGAAAGGTGGATTATTCATCGGTGCATCTAATACTTTTACGATGAGACGAATGATAAGTAAAAAATGTTCGTTTCAATATGGGAACCAGGGATTAATAATTCTGTGGCTGTAAGGCAAAACGATGTAAGTCACATTTTCAAAACGTCGGAATTATCTATTAACACGTTGAACGTTTTGATTCATCAATGAAAGTGCACTCCATAGTGGCACGATTTTTTTCATAATTATACGTAACGTTGAATCTCGATAAATCAAACCTCTTTAACTCGAATATTTTGTTCATTCCCTTCCACTCCCATGCGAAAACCTCTATAATAAATCGAAATAAAGCTTACTTTAACTCGTATTGTTTGCCACGTATTTAGATACATTTTTATCTCTGTAGATAAAATTTAGAATAGAGTCAGAGCTCTATAAGATTCGCTATAATACGTACGAAAAGTTCGACAGCAAAATTAAGGGATCGTGAAACGTTTGCCGAAAAATTGCCGACCTTTGTATATACCTAAACGCTAATTACTCGTTCCTAAACAGATATTAACCCCTTGCCTTACGAATTTCTCAAAGATTATTCATTGGGACATTTGCTACTTTTTACTTCAACGTTGCGTCCAATTCAGAACGCTAAAATATCCTACGTAATTTTTGTTTCGCAGCCTTCATCATTCTTACAAATTCGCGTTGCAATTAGAACGAAAATTGAAGCTTGTTAAAAAGCACAGAGTGTTTTTATCGTAATTAGGCGATAGTTTGCGCCACGAGTGTAACTCGCCGTTATACGGCAAAGGGTTAAACAAATACTAAACATCTTTTTTCTTCGCCAAGTTGTAACAGTTAAAATATCGGCACGTTTTCAGGGAAAATTTGCTGATCCTCTAATGTTGCCACCGAATGTACTACTAAATATTTGAAATAATTTCTAGAACTTATAAAATCCTTGTTACATGCTACTAAGAGCATCAGAATACTTTGTATAATAAAAGCGAGTTTCGTTTGAAGTGTAGAGTTGTTGAAACTTCAAAGAAGCGATCATTTCGAAGAGTTCGTAATACAAGTAATTTGATCAGCCACTGTAAATTATTTTTCCGTGCATATTTGTTCGTAAAACAGGATCGTGAAATTCTTTCGAGAACAGTGTAGCTTTGAACACATCTGGTAACAGTATGGCACGAAAGGTACAGGGTATAGGAAACAGACGAGTAACCACGGACATTTTCACGAATATTTAACGACGGGTTCAATGGTGAGATTTGTCAAGAATGATTCACGAATACTTTGCTCGCAATAATTCTGATGATGTTTGGATATTTCTTCCGACGTCAGCATGCTTGCACGCTAAATTTAAGCAAGCAAAATTAGAATTCCGTAAAATCGACAAAAACTCGATCGCGGTATGATAAAAAATATTTGCACGTTTCATACGGTGTATTTTATAATTCAATATCAACGTTTACTATCAATTTCCGAGTTATACGCAATTTTACAGTTACCGTTTCAAATATTATATTACATTGTCGCATATGAAATGGTCGATTTTGCGTAGCTTAAAGTTTTCCATTCATCGAATAAGTGAAAGCAGAGCTAAATGCTACTTATTTATACGAATACAAAGCACGAAGTTTCTTCAATTTAACTGTTCGTAATATTAACATTCATTTTGGAACAGAGATGTAGTTTGTCAATGAACGATGTAATAATATTTGTTTGAAAAATTCTCTACTAAAGATACGAACATCGAAAGTGAATCTTCTCTGTTGTCTAATGGAAACGATTCACGATGACGAACTAATAATTTGTAAGGATTTTAGTCGATTCTGATGTTTATAAAAATATGCGTGATACTACATACAAATTGGACGAACATTTTTTAATCGGATAATGTTTAGAAATAATGTGCAGTGTACGAATACTTTTCTCGGTTAGCGTATAAATGCCGTATTTTAAATATTTTATACGAATAGGAAAAGGCGTTCCAAAGTTTTAAGCGAATGTTAATACGCGCAAAATAATTCGAGTTAAAGAAAGTTTGATTAGGTTGTCCGTATGAAATGACCTATTTTACGTAACCCAAAAGTTTCTAATCATTAATTAATTAAAAGTAACACTAAACGACATTAACTGTATACAAATATAAACCTTAGAGCTTCCAGAATTTAACAAAAACCAGTGAAACGAAAGAAACCACGTATAGAAGTTAAATTCGAATGTTTCTCAAGATTAAAGTTTAGCTAGAATGCAGTGGTGGAAGTTTCCATTTTATTAATCTTATTTACGCATAGAGAAATACAATTTGTAAATAAACAACTCAACGTTTGTTTGAACAATTTTCTACCGAAAATATGAACCTCGAAAATACATCGTACAATCGTCCAGTCTAAAAGAAGCACGCGACGATAAAATATTAAAAATTTTACTCGAATCCGTTACTCGTTAATACGTTCGAACTATCGTACAAAAATTATAAACGCATTTTTTACGTAATTGGTAAGTGAAACATTTTAAGCTGCATAAAATCGGTCACATTTCATATGCAACAACTTAATATCTCGATTTATGGAGGTTTTCGCACCGAAACGAAGGAGAGCGAACAAACGTTTTCGTGTTAAAAATGTTCGACTACCTATCGAGGTTCGACTGTACCCAGTACGACGAGTCGAAAGTTTTGTCGGAGAAATTTCTTACCTGAGGATAGGCAAACAATGATTCGTAGCGGCGACTAGCAAGGGTGGATCACCTGAAACATTCCAATCCGGTTCGTCCAGGTTTTGTACCGAGTCACTTGCGAGAAGTGCCGCGACGCACTTAGCATCTCCTGCACGCACAGCTTCGTGAAAATTTAGTTCACTCTCCGGATCGTACGAATCGTCGGCGTTTTTTTGAAAAGCAAAACCATCGTGCGACCCGTTGCGAGCCTCGAAGCTGTTCGAAATGTTGCTTATCTCCAACGTGATATTTTCGATAGAGTCCTGCAACTCTTGCAGCTTGAAGTTGCCCTTCGGAGACGAATCGGTTCCACGTGTTCCCGACATTGCATCCTCGGAATCGCATTCGCCGAGAAACGAGTCCACTCTCATCGATACGATCGAATTCGAAGCCGACTTTGATGCACTCGAATCACAGTCCCTTAGCGTATCGCTCTCGGTTTCGGCGGCATTCGCATCGGTAATCACGTTATTTTCATCATCCTCCGAGACGATCGAAATATTCCCATTCTTTTCCGCAACCTCGTCGCCTTCGGCAGATTTGTTACATTCCATCGTATTATGTTCGAGTTTCTGCTCGTTCCGCGATTCCGCGGTACTGTTAACCGATGCACGAAGCGCAATCCTCTCCTGATTAACAGGAATTCCCTCTTGCTGGTCTTGACCACCTGTTGCAAGCTTCATCATTTCCGTGGAAGTAAACTCGCTGCTTTCCTCGCGCGTTCCTTGCTCCTTTTTATTCGGCAACGTTTTATTAACCATCGCGGCCCCGGTCTTCTTCTCTACGTTCTGTTCCTGGGTTATGGGATCGTTCGTATAAGCAGCAGTCATCGTGACAATTGTTACTCGCCTTTTAATTGAACCTGATTCCCCGGTAATTGGCTCGACGCCTTTTAACAGGAGGGTAGCCTCACACCGTGATCTACTTTACTGAACGCATCGCTATTTCCTTCTTTTTTTTCTTTTTGTCCCCTCTCTTTTTTTCTTTTTTGATCTTTTCTAACGTGCCTGCCTCTTGTTCATTGCTTTCTCGACACGGTACGATTGTCAGCGGTGCGATCAAGATATCGACGGCTACGAATTATAAATATCCGTGTGTGAATACGAGCGTAGGAAACGACTCATAAAACGGACCGACGAATCACGAATACGTGACCGTAAACCAAATGAGTCTGCTTACGAAGCGTCACTACGGATTACAGATCTCTCTGCCTTTCCCTCTCCTTCTTCTTCTTCTTCTTCCCCACCTTCTCGCTTTCACCCCACTTCTCGAAACCCTCCTGCGGTGCATCCAAGGAATTTATCGTAGAACCGATACCCTAGAAATTGCATTTCATATTCCCCTTTCTTCTTTTTCCCTTTTAACTGCTCGATAGGTTTCAAACAAACAGGTTTAAGCGACCGAGTGTATTCCTCGCGTCTTCTACTTCTCCTTTTTTTCTTTACGTATATATTAGTATTACGAATCAGAGTTCCGTTCATCGAAATATGTATATGTATATATAGTTAGAAAAATGTTCGGCCACTTTAGCTACTCGGTCAATTTTACGTACAATTATACATGAGACGTTGAAGGTAGGATGGGGAAACTCAACAAACGCACGTGTTTCGAAGAAAACGCTTTTTAACATCGCTATAAATGCTGTAACGAATTTTTTTTTTTTATAAAGATGACTATTAAGTCATCTTGAAAGTATCCGAAAAGGAAGAACGAAATCCACGAAACAAACTAATAGGAATGTGCGTTAACCCTTTGAGGCACGTGATTTTCTGTAATCTTAACATTTGTAAGTGAGTTTAAATAAACCCATCGTGCAAGTATTGGGTATAAAAAGAAAAGATGGGACATTTTCTGTACAGCTGTGTTTCAAAGAGTATAATAGGCATAAATCAATTTAATAAATTAAAATATATTTTTGAAATCGTTGAATTCATCCTTACTATATACTCTCAACGCCTCGTATCATGTTAGCGACGAAAAGGATAACCCAAAATTTATTTTCCAAATCAACGAAGATACTTTAACGATATCACGAAATAATATTTTTAAATATACGCGTCGTAAAATAAAAGAATACCAAATATGGATGAAGATTCTTAAATACGTCTAATTGGCCGAACATTTTTGTATAAGCAACTTTATTATTTTCACATCGCAGTTACTTTTTAAATTACGCTACTTCCAAAGTAACACCGTTACGTATTTATGCCCTTTTCTTTTTTCTTCGCGTAAAGTTCGACAATTTTCAAGTGTTACGCGAAAAGAAATTTTAAGGCGTGCTTGTTAATTTCTATAAGAATTAAAAAGGAAACGCGGAGCACGAGGAATGTTTCATTTTACATTTCTAGAAATATACAACAACTCGGGAATCGTTTAAAATATAGCGAAATTGTATATTTTTATTAAGCTGGTACGATGCGTTCCCTTTAATGCATTTGCAAGTATGGAGTACATGCTTGTGTGAAAATGGTAATTACACGTACGTGGAAGGATCAACAAATCAGATACGTGACTAAAAACCAAATGAATTAGTTTCACCGATGAGAACCAATTGAGAATCCGGAATACCACTGTTAACCCATTTTTCATGATTTCTCGTACGTATTATTGTTCGACAAATATAATTTTATATGTCAGTCACAATCTTTATTTTTAAAGGCAAATAATCGTTCTTTTTTTTTTCTTTTTAAATTTGTATGCAGATTTAATATTATTACTTATTATGAAATCGTGGATCTTTATGCGAATATTCATACATTTATTAATAAAATTAAAGAAACGAAATCTACTAAAGAGAGGGTTGCCTACTGCATGTAAAAAAAGAAAGAATATAGTTTAGTTTTTGTAAAGAATATTGCGTAGACTTTTGTTATTTAATTCTTGTTGCCCGTTGAAAGCGACGAAAAATAATAAGATTGCTTTAAAGGAATTAAATTTTAGAAATGCATCGTGCAATTTTCTTTCGCGAACGTATATTATAATCATAATATTAGACTACGGAATTTTATGGGTGAAATTATAAATGTTCAAAAATGCACAAGCGATTTAAAATAGAGCAAAGATTAGAATGTTTAATTGGTGAAACAACCTTTTATTTCGCAGTTTCGCTTCTTTATTATTGTTAATAAAAATACAAAATATGCATAAAGATCCGCAGCCCAATCGTATATAACTAATAATAAGTTATAGCGAAGATTAGTAACATTTTTTAATATATTTCACGCGTAATGCAGCTGAAAAAATATTCCTTCAAAATTGCGAGACATTGTTGAACTTGTGGAATAATAATAAGTCGCGCAAACAAGAAACTGCACGTATCAGCGCGTACTCTTCCCTTTCGTCACCGACCCCCTAACCATAACTCTTTACCCCACTTTTTAAGCCTTCTCTTTGTCTCTCCACGATCCGTCGAAAGACATAGCTGTTGGTTCTTGTAGGAATGCAAGCATTCCTTGCGTACTCAGCATATATACTTGCGTGTATGAAATCGCATAAGAAGCCGCATTAGCCCCAAAAGCAACATCCATTATACATTTGAAATTAATTAACTTCACCTAACGACTCTATACTGTTTCGTTGATACGAAAGAATAATTACTATTTAATATAAGGTACGGCTTGGAAAAAAACGTATTATGGTTTATATCGTTAGGTGTACCAACAAGTAATTCAGTATTTCGGTGATAAGTTCAACGCTCAGTTTAAATTCAAAATATATGTAATTCGTGTATCTATATTTTATACCGAATAAATATTACAGTGATATTTGGGTCGAATTAAGTACTTAATCTTGTTAAAAATTAATATTGAATTTGACAATAGAAATGGATTATTTATTGGTACACCTAATATATAATAAATATATACAATCACTCGCGAAAGTCTTCGTACATCTATATCCATTGCGACACGAGTTTTGAATATTTCATAGGCAAGGATTTCGTCTGTTAGCTGAAATTAGGCTCAGTCTACTTTTAAAAATGGCGCTACTTTGTTTGCAAGGAAATATGCAGAAATTAAAAACTCGAACTCCGGATATCTCCTACTAAGTATTGAAAATTCGAAGGGATGTACGGAGGCTTTCGTGATTACGTGTACGTATAAATATGTTTACAAAAGTTTATTGAATACTAATTTCAACGAAAATGAATGTTACAATACAAGATGTAAATATAAAAATTAAACTTCGTACGATAGAAAGAACATTTTGTTCTTAAACAAAAAAAAAAAAAGAAAAATAATAATATCATTTAAAATAAGTAATAAGAAAAATCTCCAAGCATCGTATTTCATAGTTCGATATTCGGAGAGAAATTATATAATATTTTTGCGCGAAAAACGAAATGCACTTGTATGAATGCAAAGAAATTGTAGTCGAGATTGTTAAGTAAATATTGTCTATTTTCGGTATGTTCATTTTATTAAATACACATGAATATATACATGTATATTTTTTTCGTAATTTGACATTTGAAAAACATTGGAACTAAAAATGCATCATTAATCCATGTACTCCTATCAATGTATAAATATTAAAAAGACAGAGAGAGAGAAAGAGAGAGAAAAAAAAGAGAAAAAGTATTGCGAAAAGAAGTTAAATAAATGCGTCAGAAATATTGAAGATGGTATATCAATGTTTTTAATTACTTAAAGGTAGTAATCGCTAACAGTAACACGGATACATAAGTGACAATTCTTTAAATATGTATATACTTTTCGAAGAATCGGAAAAGAAAGAAAGAATTGGTTTTTTTGAAACGGCTTAACTGATAGAACAAATAGTAGTTACCAACGTAAAAAATAATTTTTCATACAGCTATCAAATAAGGAATATACATCGGTTTATTTACTGCGAGATCTAGAAACAGATTTTGATTTGGATCTGCGCGGACTATGATCTCTTGAATCGGATCGCCGTTTGTTACGGACTTTTTCTTTAGTATAGTCACTCCTACTATTGGAACGGCTACGGGACGAGGATCTCGAATGCTTGCTTCTTGATCTTGACCTCGAACGTGAGCGAGACCGTGATCTTGATTGCGATTTTGACCGTGAATAAGACCTGGAGTGGGATCTAAAATTGACATTACATTAAAATCACGATTACATTCGATTTGCCTATAATTTTGAGATTTTATTCTTTTCTTTTCTTTTTTGCTACTTTCTTTGTTTTCATAAAATATATGTTTCTTGTTTCTTTTTTCTTTTTTTTCTTTAAATATAATATATGCATATATATTATTTGAAATATTTTTGTTTAAATGTAGCACATGTATCGTAGGAAAAGTTTATAAAATAATTGGGCTTGCAAAAATTGCGACAAGTACCCAGGAAAACTATAATAATTTACTTTCATATTCACATAAAAATAATAATTACGAAAAATATTAGTATCATATGTTCAATATATAGATTGAATAATTAATTTCCATTATTCGTGATACTATCATCTCTTTTCTTTTGCTTAAATGTCAATATATATAAATGTAAATTTTCTTTCTCTAAATTATCTACGAGAAATATGTAATAATATTTATTTATAAATATATATATATATGTATTGGTGAAATCGATCTGAGCTCCCAAGAATTACAGATTACATTATCGATATAACGCTATACTAACTTTAAAACCAATTATATATTTATTATTCTGTTCCAATATATATTAATTATTCTAGTTATGTACCATCGTTCACAGCTGTTTGTAGTAGACAGTTGTAGAGTATGCAATAGCAATGCCAAGAAGGAGGGAACAGATGAATACTTATACAGATGAAATTGCACGAATGTCAGATGTGTGGACGAAGAGTGGCTAGATGAGGTGACTCAAAACTTTGTCTTTCAATGACCGTTTAGGATCTATTATGATAATTTGGCAGAGATAGTAAGATGATTGAAGAATATTCAGGGATACCAGTAGCGCTGATGCGTAAAAACATTCAGTTTAAGATGATCTCAGTGGTCGTTAGAAGTATTGTAGTGTGCAGAACTAGCCACTCCATCGGCCGTGTTTCCCTCTTTCGCTTGTAGAATGCAGAAAGAAAGCCCAGGTACATGGGTACGCTATGCTGTAACTACGTAGTATCACAAAGTGAACCCAAGGCGAATCTCACGAGAATCTCAGTAGCAACACATTTCTCATGTGTATGCCTGTTCAGCTGGGACTCCTATAAAAATGTCAGTATTACATCGGTATCATTCTCGATACTTTAACCACTTTAAGTTTTCGTACATAAAATACTGTTGCGTATCGCGTCTTTCGTTTCTATCCATATACTCGATTTTATAATGAACTTTCTTTCAAGTTAACGTTTCCGAAATCTAACTTACTCAAACAATTACGCTTTATGCAATATTCTGCTTGGCTCGTTCCATGCCGAATCGATCACTTCTTTTTCTTCTTAACGTCCGAGAGATTTGTTTAAAATCGAAATAGTCGGTACGAAATTAAAGGGGGCTTCAAGTCAGCATTTTGCCGATAATTAAATTGTTTAAAAAATATAGCCCTTCGAGATTTATAAATTTCAGCGCTTATTTACGAAAACTGCCTTCACGAAAATATTTTGATCTCCGAAATTATTCAACATACGAACTTCGCCTTTTCTTTCATTTTAACCGCGAAGTTATGGTCTCCTCGGATACATTTTTGTTAAGTTAAAAAATGTATGCCTTTTATATTGGAAATTGTAAATAAATTTTTATTTTGCGAACTTGGGTTCAAAGTCGTGACTTTAAAAATTCGAAAAAATGCTACCGTATTGCTTCAAGTTTTCTCTATAAAATAAACCCTTCTCTACTACGATGAGGCTTCTAATAACGTGACAGTAATTTGTTAAAGACTACGGTGCGCCCCAAATTAACACTAGGTTTACGGAACTCGTCACGTTGACGCATTTCAGATTTCATACCTAAAATTATAGAGACCATAAATATTATTTTTCAGTACTTTATGTTAACTTTAATTAATACGATGGTATGAATATGTATTCTACGTGATTCTCTTCATTCTCAACCTTCTAATTTCGAATATTTATATGCAGTATACGTTTTTTTCCGAAAGCTTGTCGAATTATGCACATAATGTTCGCAAACCTAGTGTTAAGTAAACGAATCGCGTGCTGTACTGTGAGCGCGACTATCAAGCAACTATATCGAAAGTGTTAATCACCGATTTTGATGAAACTTTGCGCAATTCTAAACTACTTCTATTCCAGCTAAAAATATTCGACCCGTATTTTCTTTTTATTTACCATTATCCATGTTGAAGGGATGAAACGTGACCCCAAATTAGGAGTGATAAAACATATTCAGTCGAATGTCTCGTGAACTATCGAAGACAGGCCAATAATGTAAATGGATAAATTTTATATTTTTCAATTGCGAATCTGACTATGTGTACGAATTTATAAAAAATACACTTGTTTAAATACGTAAACATTTGACTGACGAATTTAACTAGAAATATCAATTTTTTAATTCATTATTTAAACAAGTGTATTTTTTATAACTTCGTGTATACAGTCAGATTCGCTATTGAAAAATACAAAATTCATTCGCTCAAATTATCTGCCAATCTCTAATAGTTTACGAGATGTTTGACCAAATATGTTTTATCATCCCCTAATTTTACGTCAGTTTTCACCCCTTCAACATCGACGATGGTGGACTAAAAGAAAATACGGGTCCAATATTGTGGCTAGAATAGAAATAGTCTAAAAATGTGCGAAGTTTCATTAATATCAGTGATTAACACTTAGGTATGTTCCTTCGATAATCGCGCTTGCTAGGAAACATACGTTTTGGGACTTCTTTTCTAGGACAACAAAAGGGAGGCTGCCAGACGGTCAATCGAAGAAAACACGCGGAACGATACGGAGTTCGATCAATATTATTATTTTACAGACGGAAACAAAGGTAAATAGTTTCTAAGTAGGCCAGTGCAGTATTTCTTTTTACCACCTTTTATAATACGCACGTAATAGACTACGCGATCTGTTTACCTAAATTGGAGCATACCGTCGTTTTTAACGAATAACTGTGACGTTATTAAAAGCCGCATTATAGTAGCGAAGGGCTTATCTTATATATATATTTTTCGGATTTTTAAAATTCAAATTCGCGATTATAATTTGCAATATGAGAAACAAACTTTCTTACAACTTAACGAAAATTTATCCGAATCGGCCATACCTTCGCAGTTAAAATCAAAAGAAGAAAAAAAAGGCGAAGTTCGTATCTTTCGTAGTTTCGAAAATAATACTTTTGCGAGGGCAGTTTTTATAAAAAAATCGCCGAAATATCTGAATTTCGAAGACTTGTATTTTTTAAACAATTTCGTTACTGTCAAAATGGTGACTTAAGCCTCCCCCCTCCCTAATTTTGCATAGATTACAATGTATTTCAATTGAAACAAAATCCAGGACATCGCTGGGAAAATAGTGATCCATTTAGCATAGAATGACCCGCTTAGAATACTTTCAAACCCAAACCTTACGCAAAAGTCGTTATTACAGTTAATTTCATTGTACATTTAAGCATACATTTGTAAAATCAAATTTCTGTTGTAATATATCATACATTTCTTGCTTACTTGTCTAATGTTTTTTTGCATGCCAGAGCTGTTACATATATATTTATTTTTTTTTTTTCTCTGCTATCATGAAACAAGATTATATATTTTATACTTACCTTTTCTTACGAATACTTCTGTGTCGTTGACAATTTCTAGCATAATGACCTCTTTCACCACATTCATAACATCTATCTTCGGGATGGAACAGTCTTCCTACACCTCTTCTGAAATAATTCCTGTCTCTTACTCTTCTTCCATTGGATGGTTCCACGCGCGCTCGTCTCCCACAAATAGTCCTTCCATCAAGTCCTCTTATAGCATCTTCCGCGTCTCTGGCATCTTCGAATTCCACAAAAGCAAATCCGGGTGGATTTCTAGCCACCCATACATTCCTCAGAGACCCATAATAAGAGAAAGCATCTTCTAATTCTTGTTTTGTTGCACCACTTCCTAAGTCTCCTACATAGACTTTGCAGTCCGAGGGATATCTTGACATCTAAAAGGATGAGAATTTACCAAACTTAATGCACGTTAAACGTACGCGAACAGTTTCATAGATTTCATTCGTTTCTATCCCATTTCGGGCGCGTATCAAATTGACCGATCCATTCGCAACGATTTGAGCGCGGTTACAATACATAATAGAACATTAAGAGAGCTAATAAGGAAACCTTAGAAATCTGTAAACAATATATCTCTTTTAACGAAAATATTTACTTCCTTCCGATACGAAATTACGATATATTCGGCGAAACTGTACCTTATTCATCGTTGATTAATTTATTGAACACGGGCATACAATGATATAATATACAAAATTTTCAGTTTTTCATTCTGATGAAAAAATTGCACGTCAAGCGCGTCAATTTTTGCATTTAGGTATCTCGTCGAAATGTAGGGGATGATTCTTAAAGTCCCGTTTCTAACTGAGCGAATGTGCACACGCGAAGAACGAAAATATACAATTGATCGGGCGAAACGCGTATTCTGAATATCATTTAAATATTACCCACGCGTTGCTACTTTGCATTGAAATAAGTAAAACACGGCGTTAAGACGAATTAGCAGCTTTTAATCGAATTAACGTCTGTAAGAAACGGATAACGTAATATTTTAATGTTACCGTTGGCAGAATTGGCATTGATTTGGCCTAAATTCATGACACCGTGAACGAAATGAAGTTGTAGCTTATGGTTCACGTTGTTGATGAAAAATTGAGGAATGCGACTATTTATATTCTTTTGAAATACGCGTCCGTGTGTATAATTGAAGGAACGGTATGAATGATAAAGGAACGATTTTAAGCTGAGGTACAAAGAAAGATTTCAAACATACGAGGAGAGTATCTCATGCTCACGAATGGCGGTTAAAAAAGCACAACGGTGTACACGTGCACCATTGCAGAAGTCTTTGCAACGACTGTTAAAAAGCAAAGAGCAACAGAAGCAAGCGACTTCGGTGAATGATAAAGACGGAAAAGCGGTTGTTATTGCTCAAGAAATTAAGTTTGCTCGCTTATTGGCGAGCAACGACAAAGTAACTCGAGATAGAGTATTGAAAAATTTGAGAAAATGGTTGACAGTTCGTTCGCAAAGTACCTATGGTAAGATTAACATTTCCTTACTTTCCTTTCCAGTCGATCATTTATCTCTTCTTGCCGTGTCTACAGCTGTACAATATTCCTTATCCAATCTTCATTCTCCTGCCCCCACCTTTTCTCACATCGTTTCGCACGTTATTCCGTATTTTTATGCAAATTCATGTTTTTGCGAATAACACTTGAAGAAATGGAATCTAAATTCGGGATACTTTCGCTCTCTAATTACTCTAACTTGTGCTTCATTTCGTATATATTTTGTTTCCACATTCGAGTTCCCTGTAAATGCACGAGAACACGAGGTCCAACCACGATCGATTACAAACTTTAATTAGCTATGTTAGTATAGTAATTATGCTCATTTCGCAGGATTCACAGAATCAGATTTTATGAGATTATGGAAAGGTTTATTTTATTGTACGTGGCTGTCGGATAAACCTTTGATTCAAGAAGAATTGACAGAATCTATTAGCAAAATTGTACATTGTTTTAAAACTAAAGATGTAGCATTGCTTTATACTGAATGCGCATTAAGAACATTAGGTACAGAATGGCTTGGTATAGATCAATATAGGCTAGATAAATTTTATATGGTAAGCAGTGAAAAGTATTTTCGGACAAACTTTTATACTGTTTAACAAATCTTTTATTTCGAAATATTTATTCGTAGTTAACTAGGCGAATAATTAGGCAGACATTTGAAAAATGTAAAGCAAAACTGTGGGATATGGAATGGATAAAAAGTTTTTGCGAAATACTTGAAAACTTGCTAGTAGATCCAAAAATATGTATTGGCTTTAACATGCATATAACGGAAATATTTCTAGAAGAACTTTCAAAGGTATCTTTGAGATCCGCTATTGGCAAAGTTAATCCCTTGACTTGCAATGACTAGTCACACTCATGGCACAAATTATAGATAGATTTACTAAAGATAACTTTCATTTGCAATACAATGTTACTTTTATTTTAGCTCTAGTTTCACTTCAAAAGATTAAAGATTACCAAATGAAAATTGTGCAGAATAATATAATATATTCAACAAACGTGAGAACTATCATCTGTTAATGGTAGCTTCTTTAATTACAGTAGCCAGAAAATTGTAAGACAAGGGGTTAATGAAAACTCGTGTATGCAATGTATATACAAGTTTCGTTTTACAGATCAGTGGTGGAGACATACCAGAAAATGTAGTCACCGAACTGATCAAACCATTTATTACATATTTTATACCTATGGACGACGAAAGGCAAATTAGACACGTTATGAAACACATTTTCAGATATTTAATTATCCAATCGGATGTCGGTATGGATTACGCGGAAAAGTTTCGAGCTTGGAAAGATGTGGGTATCATTATTTTTATTCTTTTATGGTTTACGTTAAGTCGTAGTAGTAAACATTATTGGTTTCGTTAAACGATAACTGCAAAATTCTGTCGTTATCGTTTGCCGTAATTTTATTAAAAATTTGATTGATCACCGGAAATTGAATACCTTTTAGAAGTTTGAAAAGATCGTTTGCATGAATTTATTTCGGAGAACGATACAAATGATTCCTGGATACAATCGTGGAGTTACTCAAGCCGGATATGGGGGTCAAAAGTGTCCCTAAACTAAATTCAACGTGCAATGAGTCATTCGATAGCTTATAAAAAAAAAAAAAAAACACTGCAAATTTTTAGTCTTGTATCTCGACCTGGAGGGTAGTAACAGGGTGAAAATGAAAATCATGTTTTTACGTAATTTCTCTTATTCTATAGCATGGAAAAAATGGAAAAAAATCAGAGGCATTTCTGATATCGGCTCTCGTATTTAGGAATTTTTTCATATTTTTAAATCGAACAGCTAAGTTGTGAAAAATGAAAAACCGAAAAAAAAGCGGAAAAATGCCGATTAAGCATTGATGCAGGTCCAGAACTACGATTATATTTTTACAGTATGAAGATATTGTTGTTACCATTATTCTCAATTTTTTTCAGATTTTTCGTTTTGGTGCGCCGTAGTCAAAAAAATTAAAAACCGATTATTCGTTCGTTATTCACGTGACAAACTTCTCCACAATCAAGTAGACAATAAATTGCTCCCTAAAGTAGGTTTATTTTGAAAAATAGCAGGGTTTCTTCAAAATATGTTTGGAAAACCTTTAAATTAAGATGTACGGCTTTTCGATGAAATAGTGGAAAGGATGGAATCCGAAAAAACTACTGAAAATACATTAGCGATCGATGAAGAAACTCATCACTGGAATAGACGAAAGTCGCGGTTCAAACATCTTTCAGCTTCCGAAATTATTGATTTTCCGGAGATGACAGATAACGATTTGAAGATTTTTTTTTACCGGGTCGTATCAATTATCACAAGCAGTATCTTACTTAGCAGAGCTTATGGACAAAGATAGTAACGTGCCGTCCAGTATCTGACAGAAAAAAAAAATATCATTGAATTCGAAGTAAAATCGCACCATATTAGTAGAAAAACGTATAGATGTTATATTGATTACACTACAAATTCAATAGGCTGTTCCGCAATTAGACGCTATTGTTGTGAATGTGCGAATGGTAACCGAACCGTCGGATGCTGTTCACGTTGCAGCAATAATTTATTATTTGTCACGTGCTCGGTACCTCTCAGAAATTATACGTCCCGCGGAAATTCTTAGTAATATTTTTACGATAGAACAAGTACAATAGGACAAGATATGCGAGAAAATACCCGGAGTCGTAAAAAGCGCTCTAACATTATTTTCATATATATTTTAGGTTAAAATATTTTTAACGCATCTATAAACCGATACTGATCATTATTATATAGTTAGAAATTGAAAAAAAATAATAATAAATATAAAAAGTAAAAAGCCCAAGGAGAGACTCGAAACGGGCTCTAGCCGTTCTGAAGTAACACACTTTGCCGCCGAGACACCGCCGTTGCTGAAAACACAATTAATATTTCAGAAGATTTATATAACCTTCTCATCGGAATTTTCATTAATTGGACTTATTTACTTTGTATAATTCCTCTGTTATTCTGCCGAATGTAAACATGTTAAACATTGCATGGAGCACTTATATACCAAAGAGCATAAAAAAATTCGACGTCTAACATGCAGAAAATAACGAACGAATCGGTTTTTAATTTTTTTCACTACGGCGCACCAAAATGAAAAATCTGAAAAAAATTGAGAATAATGGTAACAACAATATCTACTTACTGTAAAAATATAATCGTAGTTCTGGACCTGCATCAATGCTTAATCGGCATTTTTCCGCTTTTTTTTTTCGGTTTTTCATTTTTCACAACTTAGCTGTTCGATTTAAAAATATGAAAAAATTCCTAAATACGAGAGCCGATATCAGAAATGCCTCTGATTTTTTTCCATTTTTTTCATGCTATAGAATAAGAGAAATTACGTAAAAACATGATTTTCATTTTCACCCTGTTACTACCCTTCAGGTCGAGATACAGGGCTGAAAATATGCACGAAGTGTTTTTTTTTTTATAATGACGACTCATTGCACGTTGAATTTGGTTTAGGGGCACTTTTGACCCCCTTATCCGGCTATACCCTTTCTTGGATAATAGTCGTAGAATTACTAAAGAGACAAATATTATAAAAAAAATATTACAAATAATAAAATGCAGAATTATCCAAGAGAATGGTAGTTGTAAACAGTAATTGTTGCGTTTAAGTGTTTCACAAATATCGCCACGAAATTTTCGAGCAACTTAATGCGAACAATTTATTTGTTATCGTTTGCATATAGGCTGGCTTTCCCGCTGGTTCTATCGACGCTATGGAGAAAATCGAACTGTCGGATGAAGAAACGAACGATAATAACGTAGTAGAAGATAAATTTCCGCAAAATCGAATGAAAGATATTAAAGAACGGTCGCTAGATCCGAGAGCTGGCAGAGTGGACGTTGAACTGCCGCAAATACCTTTCGATGTTAAACAGATAGTTGATATATTAAATCGGTGTATATTTCATCCTTCGTCGACGACAAAATCACGCAGACAACTGCGTCGTCTTATCAAAGAGTAAGTCGGCCGTAATTCAATTCAAAAGTACAAATAGTATTAGAAATACCAATAACGGTGTTTCCGATAGTACGGGAACTGGAATTTTTTCTTCGAAATCAGGATGGAATCTTGAAACTTTTGGGATATCCGAAAATAATTCAAGATTCCCGTGCCGAGCATCGGATTTCGGGAATTTTTCAGATCCCGTACATCTGTACCATATAATTAATAGTAGATATATATATATGTGTTTATTTTCTACTTCAACGGCTAAGAAAAGCACTTGGTTTTATACATACAGACTTCCCACTATAATTGCACGTAGCTCGCGACTGAACGTGTGCATTAATCGTAAACGTCCTACATCCTTTGCATTTTTATCGCAAATCTCTCCTGTGCATTTATCATGGAAAGTCTGTTTTTGATTGTTATTTTATTCTTATCCGTCACACATTGCGCTCCCTCACATTTCGCATCAATTTATGGACTATTT
The DNA here is from genome assembly GCA_028830335.1 of Eucera pruinosa. NCBI lineage: Eukaryota > Metazoa > Arthropoda > Insecta > Hymenoptera > Apidae > Eucera > Eucera pruinosa. The sequence goes on along the minus strand of JAMYCR010000001.1, from coordinate 2,119,295 downwards.
ACAAATTAACACGTTGACCGCCGCAGTGGAATTCAGTATGTTTCGATACAGAACACCGTAGTATTTAATTCATATAAAAAACTACGACGTTTTGATAAGAATGTTTCAACGTAGAATAGTATACGTTTTATTTTATAATACACTTCTTAGTTATCCGTTAGTTATGAAAATATTGTTTAGTCGACGATATTCGTTCCATTTTAACCATTTTGAATGATTTATATATGCTTTTTATCGAAATATCTTGGTAGATTTACCGAGCTGTCGCAAGGCAAAATGCCATTAGGCATCAAGGAAATCAGCGTTCCGGACACGCATAAGAAGGATACGGATTCGAAGTCGGCTGCAATTCGTCTTTTGAAATTTGAAAAGGAATTGTATTCGGACGGGCCACGGAAAAAACGGAAGAGAAAGAACAACGAGCAATTACCACAAGATGAGAGTGACAAATCCGACAATGAATTGGACGACATCGACGATGAAAATAATAGTGAAAGCAACATCGTAGACACGGATGAAAGTGCAATTACACGGAAGAAGAGAAAACCGAAGCATAAGTTAGATGGTGCTGATAATTTGATAAATACAGATGCGCAAACGTTAGTTGGAAACGGTGTGTTTTCGAAGAAAAAGAAATGCAAGTCAAAGGAGACGAATCGGAGCAACTGCGAGATAGACCAAGAAGATAGCAACTGCAAATCGAAAAGGAGCTCGTCGTTGTTGTTTAAAAGTACTAACGAAAGTAAAAAAGCAAAATTGAAAAGAAATAAAATCATGACTACAAAGGTGTTAAATGTTGTTGCACAGGCTAAGAGGAAAAAATTAGCAAAGTCAAAAATTACCGGCAAATGGGATGTTTCCGATAACATAGATTTACCTGCTACTTCGCAATTAAATGGTAACAGTACAGAATCATCTGTAAAAACGGTTGGCAAGTCGGGTGCGAATGATTATAGACAGCAAAACAATATGCAATTAGCGTGGTTCGCATCCATATTAACAAAATTAGAGAACAAGAAAAAGGTGAGTTACATATTTACTTAGTTAACATGTTTTTATGCGTTTCGTTATCTTTCGTGACAAATATCGCGCGTAACCCGCTAATTACGCACAGAGTTTTTCTGTGAACGGAAAATACTTTTATTTATTCAAATACTTTTCATCGATTAAAGTTACCATTGTAATATAATTACTCGTTTATGTCTGCAGCCGTAAATAAAATATTTTTTGTGTTTATCACAAACGCTGATAATGTTTACGATAATTTTCGATGAACGCATAAATGCATAGGTAGCACTGAAAGAAAAGATTCCGTATTTTTATGATATAAATCAATGTAAAATTACAAAAAAAAAAAAAAAAAAAAAAATCTCGTGCCTCAAAGAGTTAAAACAGAAAAGTTAAAAGGCTACTAAATAACTTCTTCTGTTTACAATAATATAATATCATTTTTGGTATACACCGATTTTATATTTATCGGCTCCGCGTATTTCAAATTTGAATATCGTGCAACTCGTTCGAAGTTATGTGATATTTAAGTCGACTTGAAATCTTCGTAGAAAACGCCGACGAGTTCGAAAGGGCAGCATAAAATAATTGTCAGTGGAAGTTCGAAAAAGCGAGTGAAAATTGCTCTTCAACGCAACACTGCTCAACATACGTCCGAATACATGTTGCAAATTCGGAGAAGTCCGGCTATACCTTTCGATGCGAACAGGAAACCGTTAGCTGGCGTATTAAAGGCAAGTCCTATTCCAAGTCCAATTAATCCCTTTTACAGGAGAAATATATAAAGTATTTCCTAAATGATGCTTTATTGATCAAATAAATAAAGAAACGACTTTTTCCAAATGAATGTTAATTCTTGCTACACTGATCCTTACATAGTCTTCTTAAATAGTCGATAAATATTACACGTTGTTAATTACATATATTTGTAAATTATCGGGACAAAACTCTGTACGAATTGTAATACAAGTTAAGTGTATACATATATATATTACATTTCATTTATTTTTAGAATACTACACTAGTTTTCCGTACACATTTATACAATAACAAAACTTCATATTCGTCATAGCGTAAACGACATCGAGAGAATTTTATTAATTCAATATTATTTTTTTTTCTTTTTCTTTTTCTTTTCTATAAGTTTTTGTCCATTTTCTGTAAAGACGTTATACATATATAGTGAGTATACATTTCTCGGTATCTAGAAAATAGAAACGATTGCATCATAAAATTCATCGACAATGAACGAGTATATGTTTTGCTTTTTTTTTTTTTTTTTTTTCGTAGAAAATAAATGAACTGTAACATTGTACGAACAAGTTGCCTAACGCTTATAAATAATTGACACGAAATTCCAGGTTTATGACATTGGCTAGTCTTTAGGACGAACGAAACGAAATTCTAAAGCTTATTGTACAAAAATGGAAATGACTCGAGAAATAAACTTTACTGTCGCGGAAGTGAAATTGCCGGTAATAGAGATAAATCTGAAAAAGATTGGAGAAACTTAAGCCCGAAAATAATCATCTTGTCACGTCCATGTCATAAACCAATCCTCGAGAAATTTTGCCACGTCGTGTTCCGCATCGGACGAAACAATTAAAGATCTGAAATCGAAGGCGTTGCTGGTAGCTGCGAGTCGAAGCTCGCGGCTGACCTGATCGTGTGGGGGCTACTTTTAACGTTAAGCAACATTCTGATCGCACTGACAATGAGATAATCTGTAAAAGGATATTCGCTTAGGTAGACGAGTCTTGTCAATTCCTATACATCTCTATCTCCTCGTTTGAATAACATTCATGAAAGTACATTAATACACATATTTCTTTGGCACATGAATTCACTTTTACTTATGTCGTAACATTTTTCTATAGCTATAGAAAAATAGAGCTTCGACTACTATTAGAAAAATTGAGAGAACACTTAAAATTTGCCTTCTACACATTTTTCACGCATTCGTACATTTTACATTCGTTACACTTTTTCCAGCTTTGCTGGTAAAATCTCGTTGAAACGAAATCGGAACATTTGGTTGTTGAAAAACACTTATCTTCTTTTTTTTTTAACATCGATTCGTTCGGGTGTGGAAACTAATAATAGATCGTAACGTGTTTACCGTGTAAATACGCTTTTAAGAAATTTTAAGTGCATAACTATCTCATACCTTACTTCGATTGAATTGAAAATTTTGTAAGACTTTAAAATCGTGTTCGTATCGGCAATTTGATTATGACGCGTCATATATGTACATTTGTACTTGGAAATATGAGATAATGAGGCACTGTCTCCATTGTTAGCTAGGTTGATTTTAATCCTTCCCCTTTTTTCAAGTTCAATACAAGTACCAGCCGTGGTTGAATTCAAATATAGATACCTGTTACATCGTTTAGATCTAAATAATAGTGATTGTACCATTGTACACTTATAGTTCGATTAAATATCCTCTGGAAAAATTATAACATTCAATGGCTCTAATTTGATTTCAAATTGTATCGATTATTGCGAAACTACACGTACTTTTTAAAACGTAGATATCATTTTCCGTCACGTCGCTTCACATTTTAACCCTTTCGCTACTAAAAACGTACATATACATACGTCGTGCTGAAAAATTGGCCACGCGTTTGATAAGAATATATACGCGTTCGTTTTCTGTAACGCGATACTATTTTCACTATAATATTATACTTCTCGCGTCTAATATTATACGTCTACTCGCAATTAATTATCCGAAATTTGCAAATATTTATAGCCGTACTGCTTTTTTGTAACAATAAAAATTAATCTCCCCATCTGTGCATTAACACTAGGTTTACGGACGTTACGTGCATAATTTAACAGACTTGCGGAAAAATACGTGTACTGCATATAAATATTCGAAATTAGAAGATTGAGAATGAAGAGAATCAATTAGAATACATATTCATACCATCGTATTAATTGAAGTTAACACAAAGTACTGAAAAATAATATTTATGGTCTCTATAATTTTAGGTATGAAATCCGAAATGCGTCAACGTGACCAGTTCCGTAAACCTAGTGTTAATAATGTTTCCATTTTTTGGAGCGCGCTAGCGAAAGGGTTAATTACATCGCATAGATGATCGATGGAATGTTAACGAAGAATTTGTCCCTTGAAATTTGATCAAATAATTATTGTAAGGTGAACAGTACTTGTTGAGAAATACACATCCATATATATATATGTTTTGAAAAATATATAATGGTTTTTCTTGAACCACGCTTAAATTTAGAAACGTTCGTTTTTAACATCAAATTAATACCGTCGAATCAATATTACGTTGTACAGCCTCTAGTTACGATATATATATAACATTTATAAACTGACTATTTTAATACACGTTTTAATGCTTCAACTTCATATAAAGCGTGTTTCTAAGTTACAGAAGAAGTTTTTTCAGACACGGCAATTCTCCAAATTTTCGGCTCTAGTATTTTTTATTAGCATTCGTTATATGCATTTTAATATCGATCATCGTTCAACCGTGTTGTATATAATTGTACGAGTGCTAAATAAAAACGTACTTGAAAGTTTGTCAACATCTCACGGGTTTTACTTACGATATTAAACTATCTATTTGAAAATTCTTCGGGCAAGACACAGAGATCGCTAAATGTATAAACACTTGTTTTCACAAATTTTCTTGGGGATAAAAATCAAATATTGTCGTTCATTTAGATACATTGTATCCATTCTGAAAAAATGTTTCTGTAATTCGAAACTCTATTCGTATTAATAATACTGGATATAAGGATGAAAATAATATCCTCTAAATATTTAAAGCTAGTCAGATATTTTATCATTGTTTTACTTTAACCCTCTATAGTTACAAGATGTATGAAAGTATAAATAAAGATACGAAGACGCGCTAAATTTATCTTACTAAAAAATATCGCATCGTTACGACAACCAAGTACGAATGAAACGATCGTAATACGTATCTCGTATATACAATTCTTTTTCTATTAGATTGATGCATATGAACTGTCTTTTCCTTTTCTTTTCTTTTTTTTAAATATCTGCCAAATTTAGACTTCCACAAAAAGAAATGCTGAAACATTCCTAAAGTTGAACACCGAAGTTTTCATAATTTATTAATACAAGAACGGTATAAATATAAATGTTTGGAGGCTGTATACGATTAATTATGGCGCGGTATTGTTGCATGAATCGACAAGGAAACAATATCGTACTACAGAGAAAACATACGCGTATGCTTTTCACGACCGATTGTAAAATTTTCGAAGGCGTATATATACGTCGTTCTTAGCGAAAAAGGGTTAACGTGGTTCATTGCAAGTACCGGTTTTAAAAAGTTAAAAGGAAACCGACGCTTCATATGCGTCAACCTAATTAACTGTAATATGTTAAATGCACGCTTTGTTTAATATTACATTTAGTAATCTATGGAGGGTTAATTTTTCTACAACATTTAAAATAAATCCGTTATACAACTTTCACAGTTCCGTCGCTCCTCGCATTTTGTACGCTATATTTATACATTTGATTTTTTGTAATTTTATACTAGCATCGTGGCTACTTCACAGTTATCGTTTCAGTCAATATTTAAAGGATTCTTTTGTTTCGAACGAATTCACTTACAAGTTAATTTTGCCTCACATTTATATACTATTTTATATAGATAAAGTGTTCCCACGTATGACTGAATTCTGGTTCTATATTTCTCTGTTGTGTTATACCACTTAAAATTTCCTACTATGTAAAGTTGTTAAAATAACGAATCTTTTTACTAACCTTTCGGATATAAACCGATTTTAAGTATACTTGAAATTCCTATCGACACGGAGGCGTGATATACGAATTTCAATTATTATATGTATATATTTGTAACAACGTTGTAAAAAGTAAATAAATAGCGGAATTTAAGACTAGAATCTACTCACATTTGGACAACCTAGTTTTCAACCTTATTAACTATACTTTTTTTTAAGAAAATACGTTTTCCAGCGCCGGTACCATCCCATTTCTAATTGATTGAAACCAGTGGTGAAAAATGACAGAGCAATGAAAAATGTTGCATGTACCAGTGTCCATAATTGGAATAATGGCGAAATAATAAGTAAAAGTACTGCAACACCTGAAATTAACAGAAAGTATATTTTACTTTATTTTTTTTCATAGAAAAATCATAGAAAATTAATGAAAATAAGCGTAATAAGTAGATTGCGGATCTTTATTCAAAGACTTTATTCGAATAAATTTATTCGAATAAAATATGCCCAATTCTGCTCTCGATGTTCCGATTCTTTTCCCATGATAACATTAACGTTTAATGTATTCTCAAGTTTCGATCTGTTTGGAATACGCTCTGATAAACATTCGCTTCAGCTCTTGTCAGCGGACAACTCTCTTGCTTTGCATTGCAACGGAAAACGAAATACACGTGAAAATTTGCCCGCACACTTTTTTTCACGCGTTGATTTCGTCCTTCTCTATCTATAAACTGTTTACGGATAATGTATACAAAACCGTCTGTTAACTGCGTCCGAATACGCGGCTGCGGACACTTCCTGTCCGCGAACTGCCTCCGGATTTTTTTTATTTCCCCTCCGTTTGTTCGCAGACAGCGTATAATACACCGTGAACTATATTCGCTGGTCTGGACACGGGACTTCAGAAGGATCGTATGATTTATATGTATATAAAATATTTCTTCCCGCAATGTTAAAATATTTTCTTAATACGCTCGAACGCGAAACTCTTAACGCTTCACCGAGTGGAAACCTATTAGCAGGCTTTTCGATGCCAGCGTTCATTCACCGGGAGCCTATTAATCGACTTTTCACTGCTAACGTTTATTAATCATATTTTTCTATTCGGAGAAAAACGTTACGTTTAATATGTTGTGCAAATATTAGTCTAACAGTAGTCTCGATATCCGTTGGTGTAAAATGATGTAAGTCACCGTTTCAAAAAATTCATACTCACGCATTAATCGAACTCTATTTGCACAGAACCTACGTGTTTATCGGATAAAGATACGCGAAAATAGATTTGTTATTTTCAAAAAAATAAATGCACGCTGATCGAAGCCCCGATATTCAACGCGTGTATTCGGTACATTAAACAGAAGTATCTTCACGGTGAAAACATGTGATTTACACAGTTTTGTCTTACAACCGTATATAATAAACGGGCGTAATAATATTATGAGAACGTATAGATCGTAATAAAACATTTAGTGTCCCAAAATTAGGTGAGATTAAAACAGAGCCGGTCGGGTGTGCGTAGCAGTTTCCGTTAAAGCGTTAACGCACTGGAAACCGGTACGCAAGAAGAATATGAATTTGCATAAAGATCCGCAGTCTAATAACGAGACCGCTACCTGTTAAAATGCTCCAGAACCAAAACGCAACGTGCAAAGGACGCAGTCTTGTTAACGGCCAAACATCCGCGGGGAAAGTTTTCTTTTGATAAAATTGTTTCAACGTTTCTTCTTTGTTGAACCATCTTTCTTCCAGCCATTGCCTCAACATCAAATCGTGCGTAGGCATATCCGAGGATGGTATTCGTTTGATATGGAAATGCACTTCGTTCGGTAATTTTCCTTTGATCAAATCTAACTCTGATTGCGGTATGTAATCGGGATACGCGATCGTTAAATCGTAAACAGCGTCGAGATAGCTGGATTGCTGAAGGTGTCGAACCAAGTAACTGAATCCTGTCGTTTTCGGGTGAAGGGTAAAAGAATATCGCGGTAGAACATGTTGCGAGGCGTATCTATCCGATCTTTCTTTGCTGCTTCTCGTCAAATCGGTTCCCTCGGGAAATATAAGCACTTGGGAACGTCTATCGATGGCTACCAAATAATCCAAAGATCGCGACAGGCGGCCTTGATCCTCTTCCCAACGTCGTGTTATATAAAGGAAACCATTCATTTGCATTATCCACCCTGTTATACAATAATACAATAACACTTTCAAATGCTAAATATAGATTCGCGCTGCTAAATCGGCGCATTTCTTCGCCTTCCGCAAATTCGAAATCGCTACTTTTAATTTATTTGTCGCTATATATACATATATCTTGAAACTCGAAAAAGAAATTAGAATTCACTACCGGAATGCAAATCGAAATACGCCGAACTTTGAATTAAATGCGACCCCTTCGTATCTCTTTTTATTTTAATTTAAACCGAGAGTCGCGCTTATTCGAATTCGCGTTAAAATATCGCGACACCTATTCGTATTGTTTCGTGTCTTTTTTTACCTGGTCCTGGAATATGTCGTATGGGATCTTTTAATACAAATTTCAATCTATGCGTGGCCACGTCGGGTAAACACGCTTGATACATTGCGGCCCATAAAAAATTCCAATCTACGCGCGTTCTGTGGTTCATTACGAGAACCGCGGATTCGTTCGGTGATATATGATCTCCCGATACCAATATTTTCACACCGAATACTTTTAAAAGGGCCTAAAACATGCAACAGAGTTATTCGCTTGTTTCACGAAACGATATTCGAAAGATCGCTAATATAATACATATCGTATTGAAAAAGGAAAAGCATTTTTTGCGTTACTTACTGTGGAATAAAGTTCCCAACAAGAAAGTAAAAGATCGCCGCATTTTCGAAACTTTGGAGGACTAAAGAATAACAGTGGTAACATAGGGCAAGCGATAAATAAAAAACCAGCCACTACACTGCCATACCATAGTGCACAGTACAAAGTACCACGTACAAGCCCACGCATCTCAAATTGTGTCTTAAAATATTTGAGAAAAGGTGTAATCAAGTATTTATTTATATGTGTTAATACATACACATATGATATTAATTATTCGATAATTATATAAATATATGTATATAAGAAGCTTGAAAATTTCTCGCTCACGATAGAGAATATATTTTTTCTTCAAAATATACATGCCTCTAAGTATAGTTGTTCATCGAATAAATCGCAAAATATATCGTAAGAAATGATCAACAAAAGAACGAAAATATTTTCTCACTTAAATGGAATGAAACTTATATTTTACGAATAATATAATTTGTATCAAAAGAGATGAGAAACAGAAAAAAAAAGAAAGGATTTATATCGATGTATATACTAAATTGACAAATCTCAAAGATTGCAAACATATTTCGAACAGTATAGCTCACCTTATCATGTGTATGTTCTGATTGATCTACTTTTTCCAAGCTCTCAATGTTAACTGATTCTCCCTGCAATGTTTTCTCTGGCTTCCCTTCTATCTTACTGGAGGGGCTTCTCTCTGCTTCACCCCCCTTCACCCTATTCTCCACCCAGTGTCTACCGAGTTCTGGGATGCTGTGTTGGACCATTATTGATCTTCTCAAACACGGCAAAAACTCGCAATCGTCCATGGAAGTTCAATTTTTCTCCCACGATTTCTCTTCACCCCCTGTTAGAATGAAATTAAAAGCAAGGCAAGAAGAAAAGTGTACAGAAATATTTTGTATTACCCCAAATTTATTATTCTTTACTTTTATTACTTCTCTTTTACTATATACCAGGGGAACTCCCAATTCGCATATTTACGAAACTTTGCCATCTAATAGATGAAGAGCTCATTAGATTGAAAATGTCTGTGGCTCGTTTAAAAGTCATATGAACAATTAAAGAAAATTGCTATTTAAACGCATAAGTTCGCGGCTCGTCGCGTATAAACTATTAGCTCTGTAACTATAAACACATGACTGCAAAAATTCAAGGGCTGCCAGGTTTGAACCTCGGTACGGTGAAATTTTTTATTCTATTTTCTTTTGTTTCTTTTGCTGCTTTTTTTATGCATTTCTATATAATATTTTGGAACTGGGGAACCGCTGGATTTGCATTCACACGCGTTTAACCACCACAGAGCTAATGGTTTATTGCACATTTGAACATGGATTTTGTTCAAATGTTAATAACTTCTAAACGATTAGCCATCTGCCCTCGAAAAAAGGTACAAAAGTTTCTAAACATTCGTTTGTAAATATACGAGTGGGAAGTTCCCCTCGATACTTGTGCTAACAATTTTCTACTTTTTTTTATCATAAATCGAGATATTTGAAATGAATAAAGAAAATAAGCTTGATTTTCTTTTAATCACTACTTCGTTTTATTTTTCACGTAGTTTTACCAATGTAAAAACGCGGCTATGACAATATTTATACAGATAAAATAATATAAGAATAAAAGTCCATTTTAGTATTACAATTTCAAAAGATATATTAAATAAAGGGTATACGCCTATTGGAATGATAAACATTACAGGGACAAATCATCACTCAAAGTCTACATTTTTTACAAGTCATTGTAATTTAGTTATACAAAAGTGCAATTTTTTTTCCTTTTTATGTTATAAGTTTCACTTAGAAGATGTGTACAATGAATACCGTTAATAAATTCTATAAATTCTTTTACGAAAATAACTAAACCCATGTGTCTCGATATATTTCTATATACGTATAAAATATTATTCGCTAAATTGTACAAACAAAGTACATGGAGATCTAATAATTTACAAAAATTTTGCACTGGCGAAGTGCAAAAATTTTGCGACGAGAGAGAAAATCTGCGACCGTTCGCGCAGATTTTTACAAATTACAATCATTATTCGCACGTAGAATTCGAATGAAAAGTAAAAATGTCGCGATACTTGCTACCGGTGGATAAAATGTTTTGCAAATCGTTTTAGTACCTGTGTTTCGTTCGAGATGTAATAATTTATTATACACTATTTTGACGTTTAACGTTTACATTAAGCTCTAAGATAGTTGATTTTCATCTATGTGTGTACGTGGGAATAGTATAAGTGTTTAAGTATGCGTCGGATTTGTGACGACATTATTCGTCGCTATGAACCGTATCCTGAGTACTGGTTGAACAGTTTACTCGCTTCCGTGTGAACTTTTTCATCGTCGGCGGTTACTATTGGCTTCTCTAGAACTTCTTCTAAGACAACGATTGCACGTGGATATTGCTTCAACGCAATATAACATTTACTAATATATAATTGAGTGTGCAGATTTTTACTTCCTAGTCTTGCCGCTGTTTCAAAACAATCGAGTGCTTCTTCGTAGGAGGCACTTGGAAACTCGGCAACCAATGTTGCCGCTACCTGTGTGTGCAAAGTTCCAAAACAATTTATAGTATTCGAAATTTCTTTGCATCAACCCCTTGCCATAACAATTCGTTTATTATTAATGCCGCATAAGTTATTCATTACCTTTATTCAATATTACGCGCGAACTATTCGAATGTTGGATACACGTAATTTTTCAAATCTTCGACTCTCAAATTTTGCGAACTGAAGGTAAAAATCAAGTTGAAAAATTAACGTTGTTGCAAAGTAGAATTTCTTTTCATCGAACCAACACCGTAATTCGCGTCACGAGCGTGGCTGGTTATTGTATGTCAAGGGGTTAAAATTGCTTAATATATAGGTGTACCAATAAGTAACGCACGTAAACGTTTCGAAAAAAAAAACTTCGCGAGATAATTATTCATCTTTACGTCTTGCTTTTATTCTCGATCGTTTATTATGGCGATTAAATTCGAGTTCTCGAAACTCCTCTGACATCCCTGAAATAAAGATTAACCCTTCGCGACAGAAAATATTTTTAATAATACGACATAACGGCAGCTCCAATATATTTTTCTGAGAACTTAACGTGTTATGTATGTATTTCGAAAAGGAGAAATTTGCCTTGATTTCGGAAGAGATGAAAATTGAATTGGTTATAATATATATAAAATTAAGGAAACTTGAACCTTATCTTTTGATACGGTTTACGAATGTGTCTCCATAGCAAAGCCAACAAAGTGCAAAGGGTTAAATTTAACTAAAAAGTGAGTTATACTCATTGGTACACCTAAGTACACTGAATTAAAGGTTCAACCTTTCCCTTGACCCAACTTAAGCTAGCTATTTCAAATTTAAATCTTCCTAGAAGATAATGTAGCTCGAAATCATCTGGCCGCATTTCTAACGCCATTTCTACGTAGTTTTTAAAAACGACGCCATTCTTTATTTTCTCAGCTGTTGATAAGTAATCCCCGTTCAATCCTCTTAGAATTGCATACCATTTATACAATTCGGGATGTCTATTGTCGATAATTCTCTCGCAATGTTGGATTCCTATTAGAAGCATCGTTTGTTTTTATTAGAGATGCGCGCGGGAATCCGAAAACATCGGGTCGGGTCGAAAATTCATTAACTTTTAACGTATACGGTGGTATAATGTAAAAAAAAAAAGAAGAAATGACCGTGTTACGTGTACCTTTGAGAATTATCAACCTCCGAACATTTTTGTCGGTTTGCGCTTCCGCATAATTGTAACAAGCTCTTGCAAATCTCCATACTACTTCTATGTTGTCTTGCTCGGATCTTATCAATGCTTGCAGTTTATCATAAGTCATGACATTGTATTGATCGTTTACTTGTTCATCGATCTCCTTAAGTATTATATCCAGCTCGTTCAGTTCCTCTGAGATCCTATATTACTAATCATATAATCTCTTCCTTTAACATTTTTTTTTAATTTTTTTAAAATAGCTTTACTTCCCAAAATGATCAAACTCTACGTTTCCAAATTAGTATAAGTAATCATGCTTAAATCATGAATTAAACAGTATAATCGGAATATTCTTAAGCGGTTTCTTCGAGAAGCTGATTCACATTTTTACTAGAATAAATTACAAATCCTCGTACGTGTTATTTATACAAAGAAAATTAACACACTTACATTAGGCACACGTTGCCTGTATTATTATACTAACCTTAACTCATTATCGCTAGCAACGCTGTCGCCGTCGGAACAATCGTAAAATTCGTCGTCCGCGTTTTCGGTGTCCGTCGAAAAAACATCGACGTCTGTATCATTATCCGTTAAGCTATACGTACTATCGTTAGAATTCAATTTTCGCGAATGCTTTCGTTTCCTTTTTTGTTGTCTTAGTTGTAACCTTGAATAATACGAAACAACAATGTAGCTATTCATTTTTCAGGGGATCACACATGTACATAAATTTAACTTTTCTATATGTACATATCGTAGAATATTATAATTCGTACCTTAAAGCTTCTAATTCTGTTTGCAATTCGTCGATTCTTTTATTGGCAGCATCTAAATCGTTAATTGTAGTGCTATACTGCGAGTTTGCCAAAATTTTACGGTAAATAAAAATACTAGCTGCACCTATAACGCCTACAGTTACACCTATGGCAGCGACGATTAGATTATTCTGCATGATGCTGCAAATATAATATTCGTTAACATGTTGAAAATACAAAATTATGTTAACATTCATTAGCATATATATATATATACATGTACATATATGTATTTTCTTGTTTAATAATAATATCTATTATTTAGAGTCGTATGTACACATATATATATAAATTATTAGTATTATAAGACAAATAAACATAACAAAATACCGTTGTTTTCTATATTTTTTCCCTATATATTTGTATCTAAAATATCACATAAATCGTCCACGTTTTATCGTTCACATTTAACGTAGTAACTACGTCTGCAATACCAACATTTTACGATCCCGATAAAAGAAAAACATATGTTTTCTTAATTAGCAAATAAAAACGGTTTCTATCTTTTTACATAAACCGCTAATCACGCATCAGAAAAACCGCATAGTGTGCCGGTGGAATTAGTAGGTTGTCCGGCGAACACGCGATACAGTGTCCATTACTGATCGACTGACGTTTATTATTCAACCACGTTTGCTCCTTGGATCGAACTATACTTTTTTACAAGTTCAAAGTACAAAATGATTTAAAACTAAAATTATAAATCGCGTACGACTTCAACATGACATACGCGAGTCTAAATGCCTGCATGTCCGTACATACATATATGTATATAGAGACTGAACGTCAAATCATATTAAAATCATACTAATTAATACGAGTAGCGGCGTTTCGGTTAATTTTTCTCTGTAAATCATGAACATCTTCGAAACGATTCACGCTCCATATGCAAAGTGTGTAGTTTAATATTTCTTTATCCGATGCGTAACAAAAGTATAACAGTATATTTAGTAAATTACACGAAACTTTACGATTATCAGTGAAAATCATACGCTATTGGTACTACTGTAAAATTGGTGATTCCCCGATTCCCTTTCATTTGACGTTCCGTATGAGTAATTAAAATATAATGAAATCAGTAACATATTTATTAGTTCAGCTTTCTTAAAAAGCTAAAGATAGTTAATTTATTATTAATTTATTTCAAACACGTTCTATTACATTATTAATTACACATCTGTAATTGTTTCTATTAATAGTTTATTCGAAATACTTTCTGCTACCCTGTTAATCGAGGATGACGAGTTAACTCGTCGCATGGATTGTCAACAATTTGGACATAGTACTTTTACTTTCTCAGTAATTCCCTACATTTATATACTCAGCAATCAAAATTTCCCTAAACAATATCGATTCGTTTCTATTAATTTTGAATAAAAAAATGCTCAGTTAACAGGTTACATTACTAAAATTACTTAATATTACCGCAAACGAAGAATACTTTGGAAAAGTTTATACTTTTGTCACACATGGAATAAAAAAATATAAAACTATAATATATATTGATTAATAATAGCAATAATGCAGAAAAAGAAAATACAGTCGAAATTATATTTCTTCGAGTGATCAAATTTGTAATGACCTGTGTAAATGCATAATATTATATGTGCGTTTACATCAAGCGGATGAATGCTAGTTTTTTTTTTCTACCATTGACTAAATATGATACAGAAATACCGACCGTGTCAAAAATCCCACTGCTTTTTATGCCATCTACAATTTCAAGCGATAAGCCCAGCAACTACGACGCGTGCATTATTCGAGATGATGAAAATCGTTATTCTGTCGGCGAAGTAGGTATCTACTATTTCGCGTAAATTAAAAACAAGAATATCATCAATAAATGTATAAATTATTATTAGGCCGGTTTTGACGGAAACAAACGATTAGGAGACGATATCTAAGCATTACTCTAATCTTATCGAGAGCGGAATCTTCATCTGTCACACGAAATCTTTTACATTTTACTAATCCATGCAAATATCGGAATAAAACCAACTGATTCTTATTCACTGTATCTCACACTTTCATTTTAGGCCAGCCTCGTTGGGGACAAACGACTAGTAAGCGAAATCTAAGCCTTTTTCTAATCCTATCGAGATTGGAAGCTTGACCTGTCACACGAAATCTTTTATATTGTACGAACCGATGCATGTATCCGAATAAAACCACTGATTATTAACTACTGCACTTTGCAATTTTGTTTTATACCACTTTCGATAGAAACAAACGATTAGGAAGCGAAATCTAAGCCTTTTTCTAATCCTATCGATAGCGGAATCTACACATGTCACATGAAATCCTTTACATTTTACGAACCGATGCAGATATCCGAATAAAACCAACTGATTATTAACTACTGCACTTTGCACTTTCGTGTTATACCACTTTCAATCGAAACAAGCGATTAGGAAGCGAAATCTAAGCCTTTTTCTAATCCTATCGAGAGCGGAATCTACACATGTCACATGGAATCCTTTACATTTTTCGAACCGATGCAGATATCCGAATAAAACCACTAACTATTAACTACTGTACTTTGCACTTTCGTGTTATACCACTTTCGATAGAAACAAATGATTAGGAAGCGCAATCTAAGCCTTTTTCTAATCCTATTGAGATCGGAATCTTCACCTGTCAGACAAAATCCTTTACATTTTACGAACCGATGCAGATATCCGAATGAAGCAAACTGATTATTAACTACTGCACTTTGCACTTTCGTGTTATACCACTTTCGATAGAAACAAATGATTAGGATGCGAAATCTAAGCCTTTTTCTAATCCTATTGAGATCGGAATCTTCACCTGTCAGACAAAATCCTTTACATTTTACGAACCGATGCAGATATCCGAATGAAACAAACTGATTATTAACTACTGCACTTTGCACTCTCGTGTTATACCACTTTCGATAGAAACAAATGATTAGGAAGCGAAATCTAAGCATTTTTCTAATGCTATCGAGAGCGGAATCTTGACCTGTCATACGAAATGCTTTACATTTTACGAACCGATGCAGATATCCGAATAAAACCAACTGATTATTAACTACTGCACTTTGCACTTTCGTTTTATGCCACTTTCGATAGAAACAAGCGATTAGGAAGCGAAATCTAAGCATTTTTCTAATGCTATCGAGAGCGGAATCTTGACCTGTTACACGAAATGCTTTACATTTTACGAACCGGTGCAGATATCCGAATAAAACCAACTGATTATTAACTACTGCACTTTGCACTCTCGTGTTATACCACTTTCAATCGAAACAAGCGATTAGGAAGCGAAATCTAAGCCTTTTTCTAATCCTATCGAGAGCGGAATGTACACATGTCACATGGAATCCTTTACATTTTTCGAACCGATGTAGATATCCAAATAAAACCAACTGATTCTTATTCACTGCACCTTGCACTTTCATTTTTGGCCAGCCTCGTTGGAAACAAGCGATTAGAAACCGAAATCTAAGCCTTTTTCTAATCCTATCGAGATCGGAATCTTCACCTGTCACATGGAATCCTTTACATTTTACGAACCGATGCAGATATCCGAATAAAACCAACTGATTCTTATTCACTGCGCCTCGCACTTTCATTTTAGGCCGGCCTCGTTGGAAACAAGCGATTAGAAACCGAAATCTAAGCCTTTTTCTAATTCTATCGAGAGCGGAATCTTGACCCGTCACATGAAATCCCTTACATTTCACGAACCCACGCAGATATCTGAATAAATCCAACTAATTATTATCCGCCCTACCCTGCGCTTTCATTTTAGGCCAGTCTCGTTCGACACAAGCGATTAGAAACCGAAATCTAAGCATTTTTATAATCCTACCGAGATCAGAGCCTTGCCGCGTCACATGAAATTCTTCACAATTTACGAACCGATGCACGTTTCCGATTAAAATCAACCGATTATCGTCCGCTGCACTCCGCACTTTCATTGTAACCCGGGGTCGACGGAAACAAACGATTACGAACCGATATTTAAGCATTTTTCTAACCGTAACGAGAATGGCGTCTTAACGCGCCACACGTCGACCGTTAACTAGTCGTTTCCCGCGTAAAAAGTGGGGAGGGAGTGGAAAAACCGCGGGAAAGTTTCGTGCGCGCGCAATTTGATTTTAAGAGGGGCTGGGAAGACTAGTATAAATACAAACGTAGTCGACGATGAGAAAATTACTATCGTTCATTGAACGAAATATTTTAAGAACGCTACGTTATCTTCTCATTTATTTTAATCCTAATCCTACTACTAACTCCTATACCTAATCCGTCCATCGAAATTATTGTCGGATACGTAACCCGACGCATCGTCTATCTCTTATCGTTTCTCTGTTTTCAAAATTATTATTCTATCTTAAGTTTGTAAAGTATTAAAACTCTCACCCTAAAACTAATCCACACAAAAATCGTTATCCTTATACGCATTATTTGTAATAAAACTAATAACCTTATCATACTGTCATATTGATTACTAATTCACGCGACGCACCTTCTACATCTCATACTTTATCATACTTCTAAATTATTAAGCTCTCGGTCTAAAGCTAGACAAGTATACTTAGTATACTCGAATTCTCTCCTCTTGAAGACGTGAACTACTTTAAACGCGTTTTCACGTATCATTTCATTTGTTACTTCGTTACGGGTTTGTACCATTTAATATGCATGAGATGCATGCAAAAATTAGGGTAACTTTATACTATAAATGTAATATATTCTTCGATGGTAAGGAAATATGTTTTGTAGCGGTATTTTTCTATAACGAATGCTCGATGAACAACAAAACGATAAACCAGAAACAAGTGGCACAGAAATAACGTAAACGAAATAGCAGCCCCGAAGAGCGCTACAAGAAAATGAAAAAGCAGCCCCGAAGAGCACTAAATGATAATGAAAATGAATCGAGTAGCCAGAAGGGTCACCCAAAAATCGTAATCGTCCACTCGTAAAACCGATCAACCCGCGAGTGGAACATTCTTCTTCTTCGCAACGCTACTTTACTCTATCTACTTATGGAATAGGAAATTCAACAAACAAATCGCGAAAGGTGCTTCATTCTATTGCAAAAGTTATTATACTTAATTTAACTTTAATAAAAGAGGAAAGAAAGAGGCAACGTCGCGCAAGCGTCCATTCGTGAACGCTTCGTTGACCCTGTAACGCAACGCTAATAAATAATAACGACTAATCTATGCACCTATTCTTTTTCAAAGCGCAACACTAATAACGGAAGTGCAGCGTGCGCAATGCACAGCTGCCGTTGAGTCGTCCATGGTCCATCGATGACTGAGTTCCACTATCTCAGTGGAACATCGTGGGCTTTTTTCTCATATACGCAACGCTACGTGCAAAACGCGATCATTTAGTAGCGCAACGCTAACTTCAAAGCTAAACACGCGCGATGCAAATGTGTCGCAACTCTAATGTTTTAATTAATTCAATGGAAGCTACTATTTTCGTGTAACGGAAGCTGTTCCGATTAATCGATTAAGAGATGCTTAGAATACGCGATCGATATTATCGCAACGCTATCAGATATACTACGATGCTAATTTCAACCAAGCTGTGGTACGCGATATCAAGAAATGCTAAAAGTACGCGCAATATTTCATACGGCAACGCTAAATCAATCGCTCTAATCATATGCTCGCAACATTAATGCAGCCCGTATAATTCGCCATTAGCAAATCTAAAATGAAACTCGCGGTCTCTTTTCGTCGCAACGCTAATGCAAACCCGTGACTTTTTGACTCGCAACTCTAAAATCATCTCGCGATTTCATTGATCCGCAACGCTACGTAAAAAAGTACGCGGTGCCCAGATGTGGAAGCTGAAAACACTACGCATGCAAATCTAATAACGAGTACAGTGACAAAGTAACAAGAGCAATGACCATCCATTCTTTCGTAAACCGAAAAAATGAACAGCCATTCGTTGCTGCCCTCTTCGTGACAATTTGTCGGGCCACTTCTTTTCTTCGGGCGCCATGCCCGCAGGGAAATAAATTTAAGCTCGAGGTTCTCGAAAAGCAACCCAGAAAGAGACTCAGAAAAATGGAATAAAAATGCATATCGAAGAAGTTAAATAGCACGCAGACGACCAACGACTCTAAGAATTCTAAGAAACTAATCTAAGAATTCTCAGCATCCTTGTTCGTGCAAACGTGTCGAACCTCGAGCTGAGTATATACGTTCGTTTCGTGCAGATCGCGACCGCGTCCACGTGACGATTCAAGATCGCCGGATTCGAAAGATCGACATTGGCAAAGACCGGAAATGACCTGCATTCTCCAGGTCAGATCAGCTCGCCGTCGATGTTCAAATCAGATTCCCTGAAACAGGTTGACACGCGCACCCCCCATTACATATGAAACTCGCGACCCGAGACCATATGTCAACCTGCCCGGCCCTACCTACTTAAAATTAACACACATTCCAGAAAGTATGCTACCTACCTACCTAATGCTATATTTAAAAAATGGCAAACAAGCACACAAACACAGGCATAGACCCCACCCCCCACCCAGTGAATCACACGCATACCACCCGGGTGCAAAAGCCTAAACTAGGGAGTAACGTCCCGGGACGCCTCCGACACCCGAGTTTAACATACATCTCATACACACTCTAAAGTAAAAAAAATCCTGAAATCGGCTAACGTAGGTAGCGACCATTGCGTATTATATGATTTCAAGCGTATGCAACTGGGCATATTCGAATATACTTCGAGCATTTCGCGAAGAAATGTACGTCGATAGCAAACGTGTAAATAGATATATATTTTAGGCATTTATCAAACATGTAATTCAATAGCGAAACTGTAACCGATACATATTGATAGCATTTATCAAACATATAATTCGATAGGAAAATTGTAAGATATACTTTAAGCATTTATCGAAGAATTCAATACGAAAACTGTGAGCTGTCGTTGCAATAAATGGTTCATTGCTACTATTGCAAATATAATGGAGACTATTAGTACCATTGTATTAATGAATAAACTGACTGAGAAGTTAATCAAGATTATGAAAAAACGACGCAAGTCCACAGCCTAACCACACACACACACAATGTGGAAATACGTCGCGCACGATACGCTACCCACGATCAGCCGCCACACAAATATTAAATACCAAATATCAAAATAAGAAAAAAAAATGATCGTGCCACTTGCTTTTCACCCGCTCAAGTAGCACCTGGGCACGTGAGCGGGATCCCGGCAAAACGGCACGACAGATGCTGAAAATCCTAGCTAAAAAAGTTGTCAACATACGTAATCGACTAAGCGGACTATGACTCTACTTTTTCATTGATTTAAAAGCAAACAGACTCTACTCGTTAAATTGAAAGGAAGCTACGTTATTTGCAAGACAAGAAAGCAAGAAAACTCGAATGCAACGCGAATTTAAATACGCGAGACCGAGAATAGTAAACGCGAACAAGTGACTCTACATTGAAGTTAAGAACATTAAATATGTACAAGGGACTCTAGATTGAAAGTAAGAGCAAGACGATGAAATTAAACGAAGGACTCGAACGTGAAATTCTATGTGCAATACCTTGGGCGACTCCCTATCAAAAATCGTAACTCTAACATCGACATTGAGTTTAAGTTTGCGACTTTGATTTAGAGATCTACCCATCGCGAAATGTCTTCTTGCGCATTTTATTTGGCATCGTTTTTGTACGAGAAAAGAAAAATCTACTGTGTCTTTGTATCTTAAATCGAATTGAAGCTACTATGAACCGCGAGACGCTATGTTACTCAATTATTTTACGAATTACGGTTCAAGCACGGAATTCTCATAAAATATTATGTATATACCTGCATGTATTCCTGTAGCAATGATAATACATTTTCTCATTACTATTGTGCAATGAATACATCTATTAATATAATTGCAAGCTACAAATTACACGTTGCTCAAATCTAGGAGCATTCCACTTTAATAAATATCTTTGTGGAATTTTCATTGACTCTACTTTTACGTGCATCAATATTTAAAAGTATATTTGTACTACGTGACTCTATTATTGACTCGAATTCTTTTACTAACATATAGAAATGTTTAAAATCGCGAGGCGCAAGAAGACCTAGCCTCGTCTAATAAATAAACACACACACAAGAAATAAAAATGATACACGGGTATGCGATCGTATACCCGCGGTCACTGTACTCGTTTATGCAAAATCTACGTATACAACCAGTCGCCCGTGCCAATTCGGACCTTTCGTCCTCGGCATGATTGAGCGACCGGAGGGATTCAAAATGCATGCCACTCACCGTTAGACGACTACGCTGTCATCTGCTGCAGCCAGGCGGATGATAACCTGCTGATCATCGTCATCGAGTGAAGCCGTGAAGTCGTGGAGTCGTGAAGCCTTGAGGACATAAAAAAATGAAAATGACGTCGCGAAGCCGTGAAGCTGCGATGCCATGTCCTGTGGCCCCAAGGACAAGAAGATCTGTGGAAGACCTGCAACAGAAAAAAGAAACAGAGAAGATTATAATTTATTCTTTAAGTTTTCTTCAATTTTTGCATTACGAAACTTGAAAGCTTGATAAATTTGAAAGCTTGATAAATTTGAAATCTTTAAATGATTCTACTTCGTACTCAAACAAGAAAAATGTTGAATAACTTCTACTACATGTTTGAATTATGAAAAATTAAAGTAAGATGCCGAGATACTTACATTGCGAGCTTCAGAAGCCCAGCGAAATCGTCTGCCAACAGCCGAAGAATGATTCTAATTCCGAGTATAAATATTAAAAAATAAAAAAAATAAAAATAAGAAACTACGTTATGTGTATGAATAATATTTGGCGAGCAAACACTGACTCTACTCTTAACGTGTTAAGTATAATTAAATCTATTGAGAGCAGCTGTGCTCTTTAAAAAATCAAACTAGTTCTACATCGAAACAAGCACTGACTCTACAACCGCATTGCGCACGGTCACAAATTCTGAAAGAAATGCTTACAATTAGCAGGAGGGGGTGGATAGGTAAGAAATAAAACACCATATTCTCTTATTATTCTTCTCTTATCATGAAGCATTTGTCACGAAAAATACCTCAATTCTACGCGATATATCTGTACGTTATCAAGAGATATGCGTGTCCATATATCTTTATATTATATTCTTATATATAATACAAGAATAGTGTATTACGTATAATAATATAATACAAAAAAATCGAGGAGATGGTAGAAGCTACTAGCAAACAAGCCTAAATTATACTATAAATGTTATCGAATTATTCTTGTATCACATTCTTATATATAATATATTCTATTCTTATATACGTATAATACAAGAATATTATATTACGTCTAAGAATGTAATACAAGGATACCAAAGACAGGATAGAAGTTACGCGCAGAGACGCAAAAGATATACAATGAAAATTCGTTATCGAAATTCTCAAGTTGAGCCGGTCGCGAGTCACGAATTCTCGGAAGCTAACTGCGCGGCGAGCAAGTTCGAAACGTAAACATACCAGAGCCGCACGACCTCGCGGCACGTTTTTTGTTTACTAGTTCGGTCAGCACGCGGTGCCAGCCAAAGTTTTTTTGGTCAATATCATCGGTTAAGCTATGAACTACGCGTCAAACGCGGCCGAAATACAGCAAAATATAAAGACTGCTTCGATTTTTCGTTTACGTTAACACGTGGTAGCGCGATCCGGTTACTCTACTGCAAATTTCCGATTTGTCGAGACGTCAACTTTAAAAGTAAACCAAAGAAACAATACATATCCCTTCCACGTTCTATCGATAGTTGCCAAAAAGGTTCGTTCAATTTGATAAGTTTTAGCACGATTTAATGACTCTACTACAAACGTACCGATTTGTCGAGAATTTTATTTTAAAAGTAAACCAAAGAAACGATTCTATCTTTCCCAATTTGACTTGGTAGTTGCAAACGAAGTATAAGTAAATGTAAAATTTTGAAAGACGAATTAAATATGGAAAGTTACCCACTAACAATGGTATTAACGACGCATTATTACGTCTATCAACGTTAGAACCACGTAATATTACCAAATTTTCAGCTAGCAGACCACGTTCCTCGATTAGGCGTAAGCATCTGAAACACAGAAAATAGAAATCGTAATTTAAAACACATGTATTAGAGAAGCAACTGGTGTTCCACGCAGCTATTACAATTAACTTCGTGTTAAATGAAAGCAAGCAACCGAGAAATAGGAAATTCTATTCAAGGTTCGCGTAGCAAGATGAAAATGACGTATGTTAATTAAAATACGCGTCAAGAAAGAAATACTATTCAAAGTATATACAAAAAGGATGTTGATCCCGGTGAAATGAACGAATAGGCGAAGATTACGTACCACGCGCTAAAACTTTAATACGTCTTCCCTTTAAAACGCTCCAGACTCGACTGATTACGCCGGCCGGTTTCAGCTGCACTTGGCTCATGCGCCAACCATGGTCCGAGAGAGTGGGGAGACGCGTCAGCTCGCAATCGCGAAACTGGTTGGAAATTCAGAATTTATACCGCGCAATTTCTTTTCGTAAATCTTCTCTAAATTCACGAATATTATACTTTACGTTAAATTCGGACTTTTAATAATAATTTGCGCGTCCTGTAATTCATTCGATCGAATTGTAATTTATTATAAACGTGTTTTATGCGATACGAGAATTAAGCTCTGCAAGGTTGGTAACATTTTTGAATGATGTTTACATCTAGAGCCACTTGTTTTTTGTTCCACGAAATTTCAATTATTAACAGTGTTATTTAAACAGTACCAGTAATAGAAAGCAATGAACGCGTGTAAAGAAATCGCAGTTGCTTTAGAAATGAAACTTTTTAGGACGAATTTATCGTCTTGATAAAGCGTATCGAAATGCTGGACCATTCTCTTGGTTATATCGCAATTAATTATTAAATCTACGATTACTTATAGGTGCAACTATAATTGTCGTTAACTGTGCATTCAAAACGTGATTTTAGAATAAATTTTGTACGAACGCATCTACGTTTTAAGATGCGATTTTACCTTGGAGACACAAAAATATTAGAGTAACTTTATGACAAATTTTCTCTGGTCGTAAATTTACGAGGAAAATTTGTGAAGCTTATAAAAATGAATACAGAGGATGAATATAATGTAGCTGCAAGGTACAGAACTGTCCGCAAGCATTTGGATAGTTTAGGATACAAACAAGCGCTTACCTTGGATGCGATTCCTTTGATAGAAAAGTTGTTGGCTGATTTGATACAAACAACTGAAAGCTTGAAACATTTTAAGAGCATTGCTCAAGAAAATATCGAGGTTTGTATGTTTTACCTTTGAGACACCTCTTGTGTAAAACAATGAATCCATATACTATAGATACACGATACAATATTAATAATTAGTAGACTGCAATGATTTGTTTGCATGTGTTAGGAACTTGACTATGTCAAAAATTATAGGATACACATGATATGCAAGATATAGTATTGATAAATAATATAATATTGATAATTAGTAGACCAAGGATTTGTTTGCATGTGTAAAAAAACTTGACTGTGTAAAAAATTCTAAGATACACATTATATGCAAGATATAGTATTGATAAATAATATAATATTGATAATTAGTAGACTGCAATGATTTGTTTGCATTTGTAAGGAACTTGACTATGTCAAAAATTATAGGATACACATGATATGCAAGATACAGTATTGATAAATAATATAATATTGATAATTAGTAGACCAAGGATTTGTTTGCATTTGTAAGGAACTTGACTATGTAATAAATTATAGGATACATATGATATGCAAGATATAATATTGATAAATAATATAATATTGATAATTAGTAGACCAAGGATTTGTTTGCATTTGTAAGGAACTTGACTATGTAAAGAATTATAGGATACACATTATATGCAAGATATAGTGTTGATAAATAATATAATATTGATAATTGTAGATTGGAGATTTGTATGCATTTATAAGAAATTAGACTGTGTAAAAACTTGTAAAATACACGTGGTATATAGAACACAGTGGCTACAAAAAATACTTGTACATATGTACATTTGTTTTATTAGACACTTTTTAATCAGGACCTGTGTATCATTTCCATCGTAGTAAATTTATATATATATATATATAGCTGTATAATGATGCTACTGCATATTAACATTTAGAGAGTAAGACATTTCATGCGGTTAAGCTTAACTAATTGTTATTTGAACAGCAAAATAAATACATTGGTGTATGAATACCTTTTGTAGCAATCAAAAATTAAACACATTTTTTTACTTAGAAGATAAAAATATATTAAAATCTCTATTATGGTTCCATTCTTGAGGGAAACCATTAAAAGTAAGAAATTGAATGGATTAATAAATGGTAAATTATATAAATTAGATTGTAGATTTATACAATTTAATATTTTCGATGTACAGTAATTGTCATATGTTTTCAGCCAGGCTTTAATCCAATCTCAATTTAAATTTCGCATTAATAAAATTCTTTTTATTATACTAATAAAGATGAAGAATGTCTGATAATAAAAATCCGTTGCACAAATATATTGTTTCATTACATCTTACAAAATATCATTTTATCGAATTGCTTGTAAAAAGAATTTTATTAATTTGCACTATTAATTACGATTTGGCTGAAAACTTATGGCAGCCACTGTATACGCAGGCACACACTAAGCTGCAATCAACGATTGATCCCTACAAATGCGATAATGTGAGACTAGTACAAGAATGCAACCAGCTTCACTTGGATTTAACGAAAGAGAGGGAAAATCATCAGAAGCAAATCAAGGATCTGAAGAAGGAAATATATAAATTGGAGCGCGAATGCAATGACCTTCAACTGGCATCTTCCCGAAAATTACATAGGATCAAAGAATTGGAGATTGAATCTGCCAAGAAATCGAAAAGAATATTGGAACTGCAGGGGAAATGCTTAAAACCAACCATTAGCAATGTTGGATTAGGTGAATTTCTTGTTTCGTCTTTCGTCGCGTTTGCAGTTACACTTTTATTGCGATATTCATAACATTGGAATATGAAGTTGTCTCCTGATGTAACAAATAATCTTAACCCATAATGAATAACACGAGTTATGTTATTATACTATTGACCCAGTAAATACTTTCAACCCAAATATTGTACATTTTTTTTTTTTAATTGGCAATTTTATTATTTTCCATTATTACAGCTTCTAAGAAACGTTCCGTTTTCCCGCTTCGAAGGCCTGTTATAGAAAGCGAGCCGTTACCGAAAACGGGAGCCAAATCTGCTCCCTTACCAAACTTGAGCACAGTAGAACCAAAAATTGTCGATTTGTTAAGCATGGCAGACCATAAGATGAATTGTCTGAGTCACGAGGTAACGAAATTAAAGGGGGAACTTTCTTTACAAATCGACAATGTACAAACGTTAAAAAGTCAGGTATATTACTGTAAATTATATCCGCATGAGTTTGTATTGCTCCTGATTGCATTTTAAAGATATGCTTATTGCATGGAGTATTTTAATTGCACCTATTAATTAACTGTAATATGCGACGCTAAATACTATTTTAAGTTATAACGAACGAATGCTATAGCAAATAATATTTTTAACACCTTTAATTATTAATTTATTATTATGCCTTTAGTATATATTTAAGCTTCGCTATTATTAACTCTTTGCGGACGAAGCACGGAATATTCCCGTTTTTACCATTCTTGTTTTTAGCTGGCAGAAATATTGCTTTTTATAGGCACACAATAATCTTTATATTTATACGTCTTATTTATATATTAGCTTTTTAAGTAACAAATCACTGAGCCTACAATTTCCGATATGTAAGCGAGGATAATTTCGATAAATGTGGATGCAATTTGTACTAGAAATATTACGATCGCAAAGAATTAAATTAAAATCCTATAATGAACGGGAAGAAGTATAATTGGCCATATATTTTTTACTAACTTTGCCGTAAATCGTTTGAATCAGCATGAATCGTTGACGATTCACGCGGCATTTGGCGCGTTAAATTGAGAAAATATCCAGCATAAGTATATTTACAGCTGACTACCAAGGAGAAGGAAATTTTGCGATTGAAAAAAATGCTAGAAGGAGGCAGGCCGTATTCTGCTGTTTCCAAAGAGTGCGCTTGTAAAAAGGGGGAAGGGAATTTTGTAACGTCCAATCGCAACGTAGACGCTAATGAATTAAAGATCCTTCAGCAAGAAAAATTGGAATTAGAGCAACAATTGAAAGGCAATGCAAATTTCTCTTCACTCCTTTATTCGTTTCGAAGTTATAAGTCACGGCCATCTTTGGTTTTACTCATTGTTCAATTTTGTACATAGAAGCTTTAAACAAGCAACACGATGCTATGTCTCAAGCGCTAAAGCTTGCCGATCGAAACGAGGAATTGGAAAAGGAGCTAAGAGATATAGATCACATCGCGTTGGCCGTAGAAGCAGATTGCAATTCTGCGGTTAAAGAAAATAACAGAAGGGTCTCTAAATTGCAGGTGATTTTAGTCTTAATATTAACGGGAAAACGTTCTTTCTTATTATCAGACTGCGTATTTTTATGCACTTATGGGAAATTAAATCGAATAGAAATAAATGGGATATTAAATACGCCAAAAAAGGCACTACAGTGAAATATAAATTATTTTGAGGGCGGAGCAACCCTTTACATTTACCTTCCATTTCTTCAATCTATAATGCTAATAATTTTCGAGAAACATGAATTTGTATAAAGATCCACAGTCTACTACTTATCGTAATTATTTTTATGCGATGTATGTTCGCTTAGGAAAAATTAGAAAATGTAATGGCGCGGGTACATGTGCTAGAAACTGAATTAACCGTTGAACGGAGAGAAGTGCAAGAATTAAGAGCAGATTTGGAAGCCTGTAGATTGGAAAAATTGAATATTCAACGCACTTTGGAATCCGCGTTGGACGAGAAAAAATACGTGACTGATAGAATAAACCAACTAACAGTAATCGGTACATAGAATTTTTGCTTTCATACGGCCAACCCTTTCGCGGGCACTTGGGAAATTTCGGAGATGCTCGTAAAACGCATTTGCGATTATTACATTACAACGTGGAATTCGTATTGCCACGCGGTGAAGTCATTTTTGCAAATTTGTCCGCCACAATCGTCTTGTCCGCGAAAGGGTTAAATGATCAGCAGAAGAAATTAAAGGGATAAGGGAATTAACGTGCGTTTATTAATCAAATTATAGAGAAGAATTTAAACGACGAGATCGAAAGATTAGCGATGGAAAACGAGAAACAGAGGCAAGACGTTATTCAGTTACAATATAGCAATAAACTATTGAAAGAGCAAATGAATTTGAAGGAGATGTTGCTGGATGACGGTGGAACAAATTTAAAAGGAAAGGGAAGAAGTAATAGAGGTAAAATGACGGAATGCAAGTAAAACGGAATGGAATTGCGAAACGCTCGGAGATTTATACAAAATTGTCAAAAATTATCAGGGCAGAATGGAATGGAATTTCAAGAAGCTTATATAGAAAGACAGATGCATCAAAACGTGAATGGTGCTGGATACAATAATATACTCAAACAATTGGATGAAAAAGAGATCGAAATAAACGACGTACGTAATGAGAAATTTTTTATATACCAGTCATATGTATTTATTACGTGATTACATGAATATATTGTGCGGAGTTTGTTTATTTTATCAGCTGCAACAGGTGGTTGAACAATTAAGAAGGGAGCGAGATTTTTACAAAAACGAATTCAACAACGTCAAAGATAACTACAGTAAATCCATGGAGCAAGATCATGTAAAAATATTTCCTCCCCCATTCAATTCCAAGTCTTTGCTACTTTTAAACGTGCAAACGGGTAATATTTGTGTTTCAAAAATAGGTCGATTTGTGGTCGCGTGTTAGAGAATTGAAATGCCAATTGAACGAGAAAGAAAACGCGCTGGATGAACTGCAGCGAGAAAAGAAGGAACTGTATCGCGAGAAAGCTAATCTGGAAACTCGTTTACAATCTTGCAAAGCTGAACACAAAGCACCGTATCGGCCTTGCAACGTGTGCAAACGCGGTGCCGTGTGTAACTGTTCTCCGCCGGTTATCAAAGATGGTAGCAAGACTAAGGTGAATAAGACCCGCATTACCCATACGACAAAGTGGCGAATTGAGTAAATTAGGTTGAAAGTTCACGCGTTCTAAATTTAATTGCCGCAATATTGAAACGAAATTGGGGAGGGGGGAGGGGGGTTGATTATTGGGGTACGACGATTAATTAGAAACAATTTTTCAAAAGAGAATTTTCGCTTTATAGGCCCTTTTATTCAGAAAGCTTTTCGATTACTTTTTACTAAAGCGTGGTTAAGAGTTTTTAAATAATTTATAAAAGTGATATTTTGTAGAATATCATTGAGCGCTTGGAACATGAACGAAATATTGCGCGGGCGGATGTCGAACGTTTAATCGAAGAGCGCGATGCGTTGCGCGAAAGATTGAAGGTAAGCCACCATAGGGGAGCTACTTTTTAATATTGTTGAATATTGAATAATTATTGAACGAATATTGTCGAATATTGAATAGTCATTGAACAAATATTATTGAATATTGAATAATAATTGAACGAAAATTGTTGAATATACAATAATAATTGAACGTATATTGTTGACTATCTAATAATCATTGAACGAATATTGTTGAACGTAGAATAATAATTGAAGAAATATTGTCGAATATTAAATAATCATTGAACGAACATTGTTGAATATTGAATAGTCATTGAACAAATATTATTGAATATTGAATAATAATTGAACGAAAATTGTTGAATATACAATAATAATTGAACGTATATTGTTGACTATCTAATAATCATTGAACGAATATTGTTGAACGTAGAATAATAATTGAAGAAATATTGTCGAATATTAAATAATTATTGAACGAAAATTGTTGAATATACAATAATAATTGAACGAATATTGTTGAGTATCTAATAATCATTGAACGAATATTGTTGAACGTAGAATAATAATTGAAGAAATATTGTCGAATATTAAATAATCATTGAACGAATATTGTTAAATATCGAATAATCATTAATCGAATATTGTTGAACATAGAATAATTATTGAACGAAAATTGTTGAATATACAATAATAATTGAACGAATATTGTTGAGTATCTAATAATCATTGAACGAATATTGTTGAACATAGAATAATAATTGAAGAAATATTGATGAATATTGAATAATCATTGAACGAACATTTTCCAATATTGAATAATAATTGTAACGTACATCTCGCGACGTAATTTTTAATTAGATGGCAGCGGAAGCACATACGTCGGAACAACGTCGTCTGAGGGAAAGTTTGACCGACGTTGAAACCCGATTGAAGCAAATAGAAAAAGAACGTCAAGAGCTTTTACTTACGCAAGGGGCGCGAAGAGCAACTATAGGCGGGCTCGAGGATCAATTGCAAGATTTGCGAGAAGAATTAAGACGAACGAAACAAGAATTAGGAACTCAACGCACGCAATATTTCCAACTTCGGTACTATTTGTTTCTCGTTCAAAAAAAAAAAAAATTACGCTTACAATAGAATACGTACTTAAATACATCGAACGGGTACACAGAAGTTTATTATCTTACGGCGTAGTTTATTTTGAAATCAACACACGCACACATGTATACACGATCATTGAATATATTAGGGCTCTACAAGATCAGACAGATCAGGCATTGGGAGATGCTCAGAATCAATTAACGCAGTCCGAGTCGGAATTAAATAAGGCGTTGGATCGCAACAGAGCGATGGAGCGACAGCAGCTACAGATTGAAAATCAAGTGAAGGATTTGCAGCAAGAAATTAATAACTTCAAGTCGAATATAACGCATTTGGATCGCGAGAAGGACCAGCTACTGGTGAGCGCTACAAATTATACTTGGAAAAAAGCGGCCAATGATAAATACGATACGATAACGGACGAAATTTTTGTCAGATGGTTTTGGACGAGAAGACGGAAAGAATAGCTGCCCTGGAGAGAGAAATTATGCTAAAAGAGCAGCAGGTAATGGGGAGCGAGCAGCAGATCCACGAGCTACAACACAAGAATGAGTGAGTACAGTTTGTATTTAAAAAATTCGATACATCGCAGGGAATCGGGAACGTAATTGTTACACTGCGAATTTTTATCTGGCGTTACAGTTTTTTTTTTTAAATACAATAAGATACGATTTTAATGCAATAGGTATAATATTTAATAGAGATCGATTATTTAATTCTGCTGCGGTTCTCGGATTATTTTCGACCCAACTGTATTCTTATTTTTCTAAAACGTTTCCTAGCTCCGAAGCAAATATAAAAAGATTGCTATTAATATTCGTAAATTCATATTTCAGTTTCCTATATTAAAGGTTCGAAATGATGAAACTTTTCTAAAGAAAACAGAAGGGTAATTAAATTTTACATTACTCGCATATTTAAATCTTTAATAACCGCATAAAAATCCGCAGTCCAGTAATGAACGTATTCCAAAGGTATCTCTATATTTACAAATGGTTGGCAGTAAAATTGATATTTGAATATCAACTCTATTTTCTTACGCTTATAACAAACCTACAATTAAATACTTAGCTATAAAATGGTGGACACGAATATAGCAGAACTTTAAATCGAATAAAGTCGAATGATGAACAATTTCATAGCGCCACGACGTTAAATAAATAAGAATCCTTACGAGATTCGCACGAACCTCGATCATCGAAGTATTTTACGCGTAACATCTGTACAACATTATTTACACATACGATCACTTAATTAAATTCTATGGGCATAGACAGAGTTTCGTTTAGAGTGGGGCAAAAAGGTTACAGTAAAATTAATCCCAATTTTATGCACCGTTCAAATAAGCGTTACGTAAAAACCACTGGGATCAATACAAAAATGTCGATCTTTCATTTCCGATCAAGTTGACTCATAACAGTACACAGGAATTAATTACTTTCTTTTTTGTTTACATAGTATAGAACATATAAATAAAATTTCTTATAATATTCAAACGACATTCGTCTCGCTTTTTTCTATTGCATTTAAAAAATCAGAAGTTTGGGTCAAAATCAATCTTCTAAAATGTTCATCGAATCATCGACGAAGCATAGAATTCATTCTTATATGAAACGATCAAGGGACTTCCTGGACCCCTTTATCAAATTTCTGTTTCAAATTTCGTCGCCCAAAAGTTTAGGAAATAACAAGTCTTCCACTCGCCCCACTCTAGCTACGCACTACTAATTTTTCACCTATTCACACCTACAAGTTTATCGATTTTGCTCTTTCGTTGAGGAACCTTGCCAATCTCACCGCCGGTGGTTGACAGCCACCCGGAGAAAGAAGATTATTGTTCTCCAGCTCGGAGATTTCCAAACTTTCCGCGATCCTTTTGTATCCGGGTCTGCACTCGCATCTCGCTCTCGGCTCCAACTCCTCGCTCTTCCAAATACTCTGTTTCGGCACTCGTCGAGCGACCAGCCACTCGCCGCCGGTGCACGGACCCTGCGTGTACAATTTGTAACAAGTCTTATTTATCTCCACCATTCCCAGCGTGGATTCACAACTGTCGTTAGCTTCTTCCGAACACTTCTCCGTGTCTTTGAAAATGTTCGTACATCCGCACACTCCGTTGTAGCTGATCCCATCGATCGATGGGCGCACGTTGTAGTCGTACAAAACTATTTGTCCGCTTGGACATGGTCCCCTTGTTCCTAGCTTGTAACAAGTTTTCTCTTGGGGGAAATACAGTCGGCCACGTTTGCACGGCACGTGAACGCAAGCGGTCGAATTGATCAGCATGTAGCCGCTCGCGCACGGCCCTCTCGTGTAGAGTCTGTAGCAGAATCCGTTTTCGTAGAGAACGTGTCCCGGTTTGCACACGCACTTCGCGTGAATTACTTCTTCGGTGGTTGTCGCGTTTGTTACCACGAAGTGGTGGCCTTGCGAACATGGACCTATTCCACCTGTTAATATAACGGGGATTAATTAGGGCCGAGTTTAATTATAGCTTAGGGTAGCGATTTTGGGAGAAAATTTCGCTTTAGGTTCTACTATACGCAGTAGAAAATCATGCGAGTTTAATTAGCGTGTCGAATGCCGGACGAATTTTGTACGATTATAGACGGGGTGATTTTATATTTCATTTGTCTCGCTAACCCTTTCGCTACGGCACTGTAAAATGAAAAACATTCTCAACGCGGAGATGAGGATTATTATAAAAGCAGTACGGCTATAAATTTATTTGCACATTTCGCATAATTAATTATAGTAGAACAAATATTAATTGTAGTAAAAAATAGTATCGAGTTAGAAAAAACGAATACATATATTTTCACCGAAAGAAAATTTAATTGTACGATAACGTCAGCTTTGCGTTACAATATCGGTGGTTCCTAAATAAAAACGTGCCCATAATATTCAAATAACTTGCACGTAACGTAATAAGAAAGCAGTACGTAGCTAACACTAATACACGTAAGTAATAAAAATAATCGTAGCGTAAGGGGGTTAAAAGCTCACGTTGAAGCTTCTTATATTAATTCAATTATTTTAGCTCACTTATTTTTCTTCGTAACGGATAATTTTTTACTAAACAAATTCTCTGTTCTATAAAACTCACCTAATTGGTAGCACATCCCGGTTGACTCGTGGTAATGAGGTAATTTAGAGTGACAACCGCACACGCCACCCGGTAAAAACAATTCACCGGGTTCCGTGCACGGGCCCTTAGTGTAATGTTCATGGCAACCACCCACGCTACCTGGCCAGTGATATCTTCCAAGTTCTCCGCTCGTGGAACAGGAACATATAGCCAGGCCATCTTCGTTTACGGTGAGAAGTTCACCTCTTGGGCAAGGTCCCTTGCTAAATTTCGGGTAACACTTGCTGTCTCTGGGCCAGTAGAGTTCTCCTTTTTCGGGGCACGACTCTGGGTCCCGACACACACCCCACCTTTGTTCGAAATGGAAATATATTACTGCAGTGGCTACGCAAAAATTATTGCCATAATTCTCGATGAAACATGAATATTTATGCATTTAAAGTTTATTAACGTTAGCTTTGCGGACGTTGGTAGTATAATTCGACGGGTTTCTTGCTATCTCTGTGTCAAATAGAATTATTGTCTTCATAAGCTTCTAGGCGGCACAAGGCCCCAAGCTTTGCTTGTGAGTACAGTAGTATTTTGTTATACCTGGACTTTCCGGAAGTCTCTGGAACTGGCGCGAAGTACTGTCCCTTAGGACAGGACGCGCCTGTATATATTTTGTGGCAAAGAGCATCTCTAGGAGATTGCGCGGTTCCCGGAGGACACCTGCATTCGGCCACGGTTCCGCCTCCGCTCGCAGCTGGACCTAATTCCATCGTCTCTGGGCACGGCGCTCCGATCTGTTACGCAAATTCGGTTGCTCGTAATAAATTCCCGCGCGGAGTTGGTTTCGATTAAACGAAAGAGAAAAGAGAAAAAGAGAAGATTCTCTAATGGTTGTACGTTCTATTAAGAGGACTACCGTTGACTCTGTAAAGAGAAAATGCAGCACCTGCCTGGAATATTTTGTAACACTTTCCATCCGCCGGCCAAAATAACAATTGCCATCCACGTGGTTGAGCGGCGCAAGGATTGCTCGATGGATCTGCCCATGGCGGAGGCATTATCGCTGACCTCACGTGAATTACCAATGCCATACAAATCACCGCCAACAAATCTCCCAAAGCGCTGAAACATACATTTCATATTCTCACGTTTAACCGTTTCACTTCTCGCGGTACCTATAGACGTTTAAGAAGCTTCGGCGCAGCGTATTGTTAGCATCTTTCGTCGATTAATTTCGGTTATCAGAAATAGGTACTATCGGTATCTCGAAACACCTGAAATTCTTTGTCGTCTAAAGCAAGGTTCGGCGAACTTTCTTAGACGCGGTCCGAAAGAAAGTAAAGAAATATTGGCGCGCCAATTGAATCTATTATACGAAGCAATGAAGACTCAAGAAATGGTATTTTTTGAAATGTTCTTTAACCTTTTGCGGACAAATAGCTACCCAAGTTTTTTCCGATTTTCGAAGCGCGCGTCGATTTTTACAGCAACAAAGTTGGATTAATATCACCGGCAGACACTTTTGTTAATAATTGGATGAATATTCATTGAGTGTTACCAAGTCCCATGCGTAATGGGTTCGTAAAATTCTTTAAGTATTATTTAGTCTCGCCCGCAAAGAGTTAATACTAATGCGATGAATGAAGCTGTAACTGCATTTCTAGTTTGCCGATCCTTGACCTAAAGAATGGGAAAAAGTCTGAAGATGAATATTTTTATACATTTAATAATTATATTCAATATTTTAGCCACCTTTCCGTATTCTTTAATTAAAATTCGCCGCAGCGAAAGGGTTAATCCCTTAATTCTAAAGATGCAACAAAACATCGATACTTCGATGAGCGTTCGATATAATTACGCGAAGATTTATGCAATCGTTAATGTTCGAATGCTGCGAGGCGATTAGCTTGCGCTGATTAATTCGGTGACGGAATCGAAGAGAAACCAACGATTGGAAATCTAGGGAAGGAGTAATTATCTTTACTTAATAAGTAGACTGTGGATGTAGATTCATATTATTAAAAACGCATAATTAGAGAAATGGGATCTCTAATAAATAGAGATCAGTTTCATCCTCTAAATACCGTAATATCTATTTTCCTTCGAATATTTTGTGCTTCCTGTACGTTTTCCTAAGAAATAACGTTGATTAAATCGACGATTAAAAATTAATGCAAGCATTAACAAGTTGCGCTTGAAATTAAGTCGAGAAACGAGATTACGTATGGGAAGACATAATCTGTAACATTGGTTTGTGGATTTTCGAAATTAATGTATCGTATATTAAATCGTAATGAATATTAAAATTGAATCCTTAATCAACACTAGAACTACCAAACCAATCAAAATGACTGGTTACAAATTTACCGTAAAAATTATATAAATTTGCAGCGGTGCATTTGCTAGAATATTCCTTGTTTTTGTATACAAAATATTAATGGAGAATTATTGCACTTCGATCGTATGCGCTTTGCAAATATCGATAACGTCTATTTCTTTGGTACAAATAAGTATACTTTAATCGTCGGTAGTTCTAGTGTTAATGACTAGTAGACTACAGATTTTTATATATTTATGGGAAATATAACTATACTAAAAATGTTTATATTCGGAGGATGAAACTAATTTCTATTTAAGTTTCATTCCGCTCGTGTCGCATTATCAAAAATATGAATTTATAATCATTACAGTGACAAATAAAGTTACTTAAAACGATTCACCGTCAATTGTGATAAATACAAAAATTCAAGTCTGCAAAGTTTTGCAATCAACAACTGCATTTCGATTAAACGACAAGTACAATAAACCAAGACATTCGATCAATTGTAAATAACATATTAAGTCTCAATTAACCATTTAAAATTTGGTGTTTAATCGGCAACTGAAATTTTCATTAAACAAGTGCAAGTTTTATGCTATTCCGACCATTTTTACTCACTTACAGTGAGTTTACAGCGCGTTCAAAGTTTATAGCTTCCATTAGCCTAATCATGGAGTGAATTATGTTGGGACAAGAGTAAGGTGGTTGTAGAGGTTGTTCGCAGCGGCTGGAACCGGGAAATAGCGATTGCGATAGAAAACGTTATCGCGTATTCGAGTCTACGTATGTCAAGATCGAGGGTACAGGTAGGAAAGAGCAAAAGCACGACAGAAATAAAATGACCATACTTTCACTGTTTCACTATGGCAATGGCATTGTCCCTGGTGGCAGGGCTCGAGATGACGACATGCATATGGAATAAGAATACCATGCCGTACAAGTGCCGCAAACTGAAAGCAAAAACACTTTCCTCTATTTTTTTTTCTCTCTCTTAATCTTTTGTGCTTTTGTTCGCTACCGAAGTCGATGATTTTGAACACCGTCCGTGTTTAGCTAAACTTATTAGGTCGTGGCATATGAAATGGCCGATTTTGTACAGCTTAATGTTTTTCAATCATTAGGGTAAATTATAAATACTGTCACTGTTCCTATAACTGCCACTTGAACTCGTTTACTTAATAGCAAAGTATTGCGCAAAGAATCGTAAGTAAAGAAATTTTCATAAAAATTAAACTTGGACTTCGGTTTACGTAACAACGAATAGACATTGTTTATTCGTGTACACTTAATATTTGTAAATAAATATTAGCAGGTAAATGTGCCGTTGAACATTGAAACGTGGCCAATATAATTATAAAGTATAGAACGTGTGATAATTCAGTAAGGCGCGACGTTTACTATATATCTCGAATAGATCTCGAGAAACGTTTTAAGGATATACAAAATTTGATTTCTTTTCATGGTTCGTTTTATCTTTGCTATCTGCTAATTCTTATTGGAACACGTGACAATCTGTCGACGCTTTTAAATTCAGCAAGCTTCGGGCTTTATATATGTGCAAAGCAAATTATTTATTTAGTATTTAGTATCACTTTTAATTAGCTGGTGGTTAAAATACTTTGAGCTGTATAAAATCGGCCATTTCTAATATGTATAATATATAATCGTAACAATCTAATTGATCAGAATTTCTTCCTGTTTCTTGAAAACGTCTAAATGGGCCGATTATTTTGTAATACGAGTGAATTTTATCGTGTCGTCAATGATAGATCGCGTGCGCTTTTCTTTTTCGAAAATCAAGGAAGCGATTGCAAGATGTAAGGAACCTTGGCAGTTAAATTCTAATAGTTGCCAGACAAGCTTTCTTCCACGACTTTCCACTGCAACAGCGGAACGAGTTTTGCAGATCGTTCGCCAGCGTTTTATTAATTACATTTCTTCGTTTATTACATTTTATTGCTACCGTTTATAGCGAGTGTCTCGTGCGCAACGGTAGCAATCTCATTCCGAGAAAACACTGTGGCTATTTAATAGCAATTATAGTAGGAAACGCGTAGAATCTATTAGGTTTAATACTGGATTTAAGAGACCCGTCAATTTGACGGATTTCAAATTTCACGATCAGAGTTGGAAAAATTACAAACATTATTTCTCAGCAATTTATGTCAACTTCGACTTAACGATATCTTAATAATGAATACATATCTTCATTCCTTCCTTCTTAATATGCTTCCTCGAGCTTCTAATTTTGTACGAAAACCCGTCAAATTAATTTCAAAATAATACTGAAATTTGTACATATATATTAACACGTTGGTTTGTGTAACAGGTGGAAAATATACAGTAAACGTATCGCATTTATTGAATTATGACACGTTTCATACCTTATAATTATATTCGTCACGTTTCAATGTTCAACAGCACATTTACCTCCGAATATTTATTTACAAATATTAAGTGTAAACGAATATACAACGTCTTTGTATTGTTACGTAAATCGAAGTCCAAATTTATTATGAAAATTTCTTTACTTACGATTCTTTACACGTTACTTTGCTATTAAATAAAACGAATTAAAGTGGCAGTTATAGAAACAGCGACAGTTTACTCTAGATCTCGTTTCTTCAATTCTATTTGTAAAGATCCGAGAATTTGCGAAAAGATCCGCAGTCCAGCGATAAGAATTTCAATCTCTACAATTCGATATCGTCGATTCGACGCTTAAACAAGTGGTTAACGCTTCGAGTGAAGTTGATTAACCCCTTGGCCTGTTAATTTTTCAACTGCTGAGAAGTTTCAAGTTCGACATTTACCGCT
Source organism: Eucera pruinosa (assembly GCA_028830335.1). Taxonomy (NCBI): domain Eukaryota; kingdom Metazoa; phylum Arthropoda; class Insecta; order Hymenoptera; family Apidae; genus Eucera; species Eucera pruinosa. The sequence goes on along the minus strand of JAMYCR010000001.1, from coordinate 2,080,384 downwards.
TCAATACCATATCGGATATAAAACGTTGACATATTAATCGTATATTTCCATTTCGTAAACGTTAACCTTATAGTGTCATGATATACTTGGAGTTGAAATTATAATGTATTGAAAATACATGATGATATAATAATAAATAATATGGTGTGCATTTGTTGGATTTAGGGCATAATCTGTTTCACGAGCTACACCCGTCATTCTAAGGCAACGGGTTAAGGAAAGTCGCACGGTTGCCGCAGAACTACCGCGAGTTACGGAATGTCGCGCTTCCTTTTCCTGTGTGCTAATTACTGCTCCTCATTGTCAAACTGGCGCGACCAGTTCGCGCAAATAAAAAGTGAGAGTATCAGAGGTGGATCTGTTAAAGCCAATGTTTACTCGTTCTTTCCGTGCACGTGCCACCTTCGTAGCCATTTAATACAGATACATCGCACGGATAATTTATTTTTAATTGCCATATAATTTTATTACGGAACGATAATAAATTTCGTCTACCAAAATTTGTTATTAACACTAGGTTTACGGACGTTACAGGCTTCCGGAAAAATACGTATACTGCATATAAATAGTCGAACGTAGAAGCGAGAGGATGAAGAGAATTAATTAGAATACATATTCGTACCATCGTATTAATTAAGGTTAACATAAAGTACTGAAAAATAATATTTATCGTCTCTATAATTTTAGGTATGAAATCTGAAATGCGTCAACGTGACGAGTTCCGTGAACCTAGTGTCAAACAAATTGATATTAATAATCTAGCATCTCCAATTCGATGTAAAATTACTGTTAATATTTCAGCATCGTAAGATTATGAATTTTTGATAAAAAAAAAATAGCTGAAAAATAAGAAATTAATCTTCTATTGTAGCGAGACGCGAAATTGACGAAATCACAGTTGTCTTAAAATAATCAGATTTTTTTGTAAAGCAATTAGTCTCGCCTTGAAATTCATATTCATATTCGTGGTACACATTTACGATATAAGTATTAAGTACGCGCAATTGTTTTGATCTTTATTTCGCAATTCTCTTTTACCTTTATGTAATATAAATATTACATATTAATCATTGAATTCCTTCGCGAAAAAAAAAAAAACGAAACGACGTTTCGTGTGCATCAGTCTGGCAGCGTTAATTCAGAGAACTCGAAATTTATGTAATATCGTCCGGATTCTTTCAATTAGTCATCGTAAATGAACATAGTAATTCATCTTGATGCGTTCACGGATTAAAGTGCAGTAAACGTGAAAGTTCTGACGCAATGTTCCCCCATCGTCCCGACAGCCAATTAGACAATTGTGTAACGGACGATTTATTAAACGCATCCATTTCGCGAATAGTGCATAATCCGAATTACTGTAGTTCGAAGATTAATTTATAATACTTACACTTTCTGTTAAGTTAAGAAAAGTTAAGAAACAAAGTAATCCGTTCCATATTTTTGTGTACTCTTTTATTTTTTATATTTCGTATATAGATTGGAATTAAAAATAGGATAACTTATCGTTTATTGGCATACGTAATGTTACCTTTCTTATGTTCGTTTTTTTTTATTAATAATAAGCTATTTATCTGAAAAGATTGAAGAATATAGAGAACGTTGCAAATGATTACTTTGTTTTTTAACTTTTGTCAGTAAGTGTATATTATATCGTTCATTTGATGCAATAATGACACACAACACCTAATTTGTCATTTTTTTACTTGCTGCTATAGAAAAGACGATAAATGTAAATTTATGACGTTAAATCATTATATTATAATATCTTGTCTTATTGCAATATTTTACTGTAACAGTTGGACATCTTACTGTGATAATTTTACAAATTTATAACAATTCGAAACGTTTACACTCTTCCTCTAGAAAATCATAATTATCGCAGCAAATACAAATACGCAAATATAAAAAACAAGAAGAGAGAAGATATAAGTAAACATCCATCCTAACTCGCAAGATAAAGGATTCTAATAAATAAATAATAAACTATAAGTAAACGAAAATTACAAATAACGATCAAAACTTTTGCACACTTTTCTACTAATAATTGTCGATCATTTTTAAATATGGCTGACGATGAACAATCGAATATCGGAAAACGTGTTACTGTGTTAATATCAAACGCGTAACTATAGTGACCAAATTTGCAATAATGACAGCTGTATTCCGTACAAAATTATTAGTGTGGGTGTTTAACTCACCCTTTCCGTTCCGTTTGGCCTTGATATTATTCTAACGCGGGAAGGAACACGCGTGGATTTCATTAATGGCATTTATCGCGAGAAGAAGTGACAATCATGAGTTCTTTAAAAGGTTACTCCCGTCGCTGTTTGGATCGTAACGATGACAGAAGCTATAGGTACGATTCTTTATCGCCACTTGTTTTTTCTCCAACTAACGTTCCATTATTATTTCCAATCGAACAAATATAGGGTTATCGAAAAGTACCTTTAGGATGTTGGAATGAGAATATCTGTGGAAACGCCATAATTATTACAAATAATTTAATAACAGCAACTTCGATATAGTTTTCGGACTATTGCGAAGACTTAATGCGCTATGTATTTCGAAATGGAGAAATTTGCGTTTATTTCGAAGAAATGATAATTGAATTGATAGCAATAAAGTTAAGGAAACTTAAGATCTTAACTTTCGTTCATATTATTATTATTATTACTATTATTGTTGTTGTTTATTGACGAGCTTTATAGGCCATTTTTAAAGCATAGTTTTAACGTGTAGTTAAGTTGTGTGCAAAGAGTCATCACTTTTCTCAGTAAGTGTATTTATCAAGTTCGTATCCACTATTCTCGACTAAATACTATCCTCGATTAAATTCGTGTATATAAAGGTTTATCCAATATAGACTATAGGAACACACCTACCTTCACTATTTTTCTTTTTCTTTCCCTTTCCGCTTTACCCTTTTCTAATCTGTTCTTTATTTCTATTATCTTCGTTCGTTCTCGTTTCAATTTTCATTTCTTTCACCTCTATTTTATTAACAAACATGACGTTCCACAGATATTCTCATTCAACATCCTAAAGCTACTTTTGGATAACCCTTTATCTCTCACGATACGAAGAAAGTTGTTATCCGTTATTGGACTGCTTTTCGATGCGCTCATACCTCTTTCACGCTTCGCTCTACCTTTCGGTTCTTATGCTCGCCGTGTTGCGCAATAACCGAGCCCGATAAGAATCGGTGAGCGTTCTGTTATGTCAGTAGCAGGTCGCATTTTAAAAGTAGAAGTTTTATATCGCCGCTCGTTTCCTTACGGCAATTCCACTCGGATTCTAGGATACGCTTCGCACGTACGTACGTATGTATCATCGAAAAGGATCACCATAATTATTTCACTTCGGACTTTCATTGCCAACTAGCTTTCTCCTTATTCGCGCCGCTCAAACGTAACAGCGTAATAATGATTAGCGTTGTCGTTCGTTTGCTTAATCCAGCAACGCAAATGTTCTTCTACTCCATCCATTCTTTATTTTTTTTTTACTGTTGGCAAACTTCCCGACGGTCGTTATAATTGTGATCTGTTATGCAAATTTTTAATACGAATACCGAGCGCAACGGTGAAGCTGAAGATAATAGAGTTGGGAGTGACAAAGAGTAGCAAGTGGCTAAGTAGTTGCAGATAGTAATCGTAGTAATATTAAAGAAAGGAAAAGAGATGGCGTAGATTAAGTATAGACAATAGGTGCGTAGACATATAGATATATAATTAATAGATGTATACGCGGATAGATAATAGGTAATATGGTATGTATGACGCTAAGGAGGACAGAATTTATTTTTGTTAAGACAACGGTAAACCAATGAAGATATATATATTTTTATATATAGTGTTTATAATATTATAATATTTTATATATAGTATTATATATACACATTTTATTAACCCTTTAGTTGCAGTACTTTTAATGTTAAAACAGTTCGCGATGTATTAATTAGGATAATTTTTATTCACATAAAGATAGTATGTTCACATAGAATAGTAATCAAGGAAGTAGACAGAGTTTCGTTTGGAGGTAATATACATATATATATATATATAATGATTATATATAATGATAATTTTCAAATACTGTCAGTTACTTATTTTTTTATACATTATACGATACATATCTGAATGAAATTTTGCGTAATATTTAAACATCGTTCATGTCATCTTTTATATCATATTCAAGAAAATTGAAGGAAATTTAGATTAAAATCAATCTTGTAAGATGCTTAGTGTCACACTAATATTATATTTTTACATTAATTTTAGATATTCTAATTGATTTTAATATAATTTTATTATACAGATCTACACAGTTTCGTACGGATCAATTTTAGATTAATTATAATTCAATGCGTGTGAATAAATATTGAAATAGTATCGAGATGTGCAAAATACATATGTATATGCTTTGTACTAATGTTTGCCCAATTTCTATGTTTTCCGTAACGAAAGGGTTAATAAAGTTTTAAAGATAAAAATATTGCGATGTAGTAATGTAAAGAAAGAAACTTTGCGGACTCGTGAATTCGTGTTCTTTAAATAAGCAAAACTCTTTCGCTTTGATACAATAGCTATTATTATCTTCTCGTTACAATTATTACAGTAATTGTATATAAAGGGATTGGATACTTTTGTGATCACAATTGAACGTCCCACTTAAATTGCTCCGACGGCAGAATTACGTAAGGAGATATAATCACCGAGTAATGGCATAGAATCAAATTGATCTTCAATCTCGCTCGGAGATCTCTAACAAAGATCAAGTCGTGACATTTGTGCTAGAGAAACGGGGCGACCTTTTGAAACTAGTCGACGCCATTATGCAACTTTCACTATAAACATACAATAGGATGTTTATCCGAAAGAATGCTGAAAAATGAGCGTCAATCGAATAAAGAGTAAACGTTTTTAGATCGATTGAAGCGTCGAGAGTATTAACCCTTTGCGGACGAGAAAAAATAACAGTTAACAAATTTCCACTCGATTATGAGTTCACTACGAATAGAATTTAATAACACTTAACGAATTTTCGCTCAATTATTATCGAGTGTGTTTATACTAATTCAAATTTCTTGCTTTGAAAATCGACATTTATCCAGAAAATCGAAATGGTTTCGGCGGCTATTTGCCGACACTCGTCCGCAAAGGGTTAAGGATGTATTCAACGAACGATGTTTCGAGAAACACGATTTTTATCAGCATCATAAACGCTTTAACAAAATTGTTTCTATACAAATTTGATACTTTGTCGATTTTCTTTTCGACTACAAGTGTATAAAAACTTGATACTTTATTGGTTTCCTTTCGGATTACAAGTTCGTAAAAACTTAATAATGGATTAATAATATTAAGTTAATATTGGGTAATGTGTATTCGTCCTGTTTCGATATTATTTTTCAAATCATTCCTTTGTACGTTCAGAAATAAGTTTGATCAATTGTCCGTATATAATTTAGGTCGATAATTTTCTTCGATCTTTTTGGTAGCTAAATCATTCTTCTTTTATGGGATTCTTAAATAGGATTCTATTATGGGATTCTTGAGATTCGAAAAACGACGCCAGAAAACGGGACGATATCTATAGGAAAAGAAATTAAGAGCGAAATGAGAAAAATTGGGCAGTTAGAATTTTGGATTCGATTTGCGCAAACGTTAACGATTTGTTACGTTTTCGAAGAAATTAGGGATCGCGTAACGTGAAATTGTTGCGAGTCGAAGGAAACGTACGCGAAATCGAAATTGTACAACGCATTATACCGAGAAAGTAAGGAGCAATTGCCTTTCGAGAAGTTGCAGGAAGGAATAATCGTGCTTCTCGGTAACGTTGGCCAAGTAATATCTCCTTATGGTGTACACGCTTTTTAATTGCATCGTTAGATTCTTTTGCCGATACCGCCAACTATCGCTTAGCACGTGCTCCCCTAGCCGCTCCGCTATAAATATGCAAGCATTCGGTTATATATTAACGAAATTCACGGCACAAACTAGGGTAGATGTACCGCGTACTGCCACTTTAACGTTCGCGTTTTAAGTAACTTTATTTCACTGTTTTTAGAACGTCGTTAACGTAAAGATCGTTCCAGTTTCGAGCATAATATTGTTCAATCGCTCTTTTATTTATGAACATCTTTTTTATATGTTCAATATAATGAATTCGTTACTAAGTAATTGAAAATGTACAACAAAGTCCACGGTCCTTCGTACTGTCATTTGAAAGCTTTTCATTTAAATAGAAATACGTTTTACATAATATATTGACACGTCAGTTTGTGTAACTAATATAAGTATCGCCTTAGTGAATCATGACACTTCCAATACTTTATAATTATATTGACCACGTTTCAATGTTCAACAGCACATTTACTTCCTAATATTGATTTATAAATATTGAGTGTAAACGAATATACAATGTCTATGCGTTGTTACGTAAACCGAAGTCAAAATTTAGCGTGAAAATTTGTTCACTTACGATTCTTTGTGCATTTACTTTGCTATCAAATAAACGAATTCAAGTGGTGTATTAAATAAACGAATTCAAGTGGCAGTTACAGAAACAGTGACAGTACGTGGGTCATTTACAGTATTTCCTATTAGGATAACCGATTCTGTTTCTCATCGTTAATTAGGCGTAGTTATACATATTTTATATCCACATTATCGATGCAGTATTTGACTAGCTATTAACCCTTTGACAGCGAAAAGAGTATTATTAACCCTTTGCGGACGAGTATCGGCAAATAGTCGCCCAAAGTTTCGAAGCAAGTCGCCAAAAGTTTCTTTTCGAAGCAAGAAATTTGAATTAATGACGCTAATAGGCACTTTTGATAATAATCGAGCGAAAAATCGATAAGCGTTATTAAATTCTATTCGTAATAGATTCATAATTGTGTGGAAATTTGTTAAGTGTTATTTTTTCTCGTCCGCAAAGGGTTAAGTTCGGGTTAGGTTTTTATAGGTAGGTTCTAAGCACATACTTGTTCATTCTTCCCCCATTAATTTCTCTCCCCATTCTCCAAAGCAGTGAAATTACGGTGTACATTTTCCGGATAATGTGGATACAGTTTATATTTCATTGTTTCCGATTTACGGTTACATCGGTTGTAAGAGAATCTGTACATTTGCCGGGAAATGTATACATTGTCCCACTATGTAGCTATACTTGTAACATACAGTTGCTCAGAAAATTGAGCGTACACCTTGAAACTCAATGAAAGAGATGGCTAAAAAATGGTTAAGTTTCAATGTGTTGAAACTATTAAACTCAGTGATCCGTTCTAAATCTGATCGAATAATTACGCGACTATCGCGCCGTAGTCAAATGGTTAAATACCAAGAAAACTTCGTACGAATTTTCGTTATCAAATTCAAGCAATTTAAAATATAATTTAATTTATTTATTTATCTATTTATTAACGGGTAATAATTACCTTTTTGGTAACTATTGCAATATAGAACGAGAAAAGTAAATATAGTAAAAGTGTAGAATTCAACTTAATTTAATTTAATAAGGTATAAAATAGACAAAAAGCTTTTAATCTAACACACGATTCTTGCGTGTTATCATTCTAAAATGCAACAAGAATTTTTAATTTGAAGTTATCTTCGACTAAAAGCCGCGCAAACTTTTTCAATTACTTAATAGAGTAAACAAATTGTTGAACTTTGTACGAGAGAAAAGGGATGACTTACAGCGAGGTATTCATAGCGAAGGCAATTGATAATGGAACCTTTCGAGTAATCACATCACAAATGTTCACCAAAAGTTCACCGTGTCCTTTTACTTCGGTCGTTCAACATGATCGGTGCACACGAGGGGCACAGCGAAACGTGGAGCGACGGTGTCAGTTCGAGCACTGCGGCGAGACTGAACACAACGAGACTTCGAAGTTCGAATCTCCTCCCCGGCTTCGTGCTGTTACCTAACTTCCACGAGATCCGAATCTCCTAGTTAGACGCTCGTGTCTCTCCGCTCTTTTCGGTGCCTCTATTTCTTTAGTTATTTCATTTCTATTCATCTATTTCTATGTGATTGATCATTGATATAGTATATGTTAATTATTATTATTGATATTATATATATTCTATGTCAATCTATGCCATGATTTGTAGAACGAGTGTGACTCGTTATTGTAGGGCAAAGGGTTCGTTGCAGCCCTTCTGTACTTACCACTAGAACAGTGATGGCAAACCTATGACCCGTGGGTCAGACACTGACCCACGCAGGCTTTTTAATCCTTTGCGATCGGTGCCGTCACAGTGGCGGCATTTTCAAAGTGTCGTAGAAGTCGGCGTCGCCAGACTGGCGGCATGATCTTAAATTACAAAAATTAAAAATTTCTGCTTTTTATGTATTATAATACAGTATATATGTAATATTATATGTATTATAAGATTATGTATTATAACACAATAGATCAGCTTCAACATATTCTGCGTTTCTTAATATTCATGTTTGAATGTAATTCATGTAATCATATTCATATTTGTTTGAAAGCACTTAGGGAAAAATAATTCCAAAAAGCTAAATTTGCTCCGACTAATCTGGTACTCCCATCGGAGAAATTTGCCGATCGTAAAGGGTTAAATGACCCACGCGTTGATTTTTATAAACTTATTTTTTGTATCATAAAAGAGAGAACAGACGATCAAATGTTTTGCTCTTCACTTGCAAAGGTAAACGTTGTAAAACAAAAAAGAAAACGTAAACTTTTTAGAGGATTTTAAAAGTGAGAACCAAAAAGAAAATTTAATTATATTAAAATTTAATTAATTTAATATATAATAACAAATTTAACCATCCTCTCCTCCCCCTTTCCAAGTGACGCCGCTGACTTAGTGACCTACGAGCTAGTACTAAAAAAATAATGAACAAAATTTGACCTACTATTCAAAAAGGTTCGCCATCACTGTACTAGAGGGATATACGAAAAAATAGCTATTTCTCGAAAGTACTCATTCCAACTACCTAATCCATGTATATGTATCCTGCCTTTAACCACTTGCGCTGGCAATTATAGCGAGTACCTGTGGTAAACCCATTTATTTATAATAATTTGCAGCGCGTTGGTGCTTGAAATTATTTCTAGAACAATTTTACACCGATTTTCATTGCTTAACGCGTAAAACGTGCTCGTGACAATTATTAATTCGCTGTGTATTTTTTGATTCGTGAAATTTCACTGTTTTTAGTAGATCCAATAATTACTAATCGAGGTGCGTAATACGTTATTCCAGCGCAAGTGGTTAACCTTCCTTCCAATATCCCAACGTCTAAAGCAGGGCCTGCTAAGTAACCTTAGCGATGAGTCCACTTAACAGGACCAGGACGAAACGTGCACCCTTTCTTTTTCCCATCTTTCCCCCTCTCCATAGCGCAACATGTTCATTACATAAATATGATTCGGGTAAAGGATCGATGTGAATTTCTTCATTCCACGAAGTACAATCCACTTTTGAACCCTTTCGCTACGGTTTCATAGAAGCGAAAACTAAAGCCATAGATGAGAAACACGTTTTGTATGGAAATTGGTTAAATATAAATAAAATAGGTACTTTATATCATCGATTACTGTTTGATATTATTGTAAGAGCGAAGACAGAACTTGTACGACACTGTAGAGAAACAATATTCAAGAATCCTAGCGGTTCCACAACCCCGCCTCTTACCACCTCGCCGCCGTCAGTCGTAATATTCAAGAATATTCAATATTTGAGAGCGTATATGCTTATATACGCCCTTCGTAGCGAAACGGTTAAGGATTATATAGAACGAGTCAACGACAACTGCCAAAACCTGTACCATTTACCTAACCGAACCAATTTTGGCCACGTGTACAAACGTATAGAGTTTCCAGTCCCACGTGCGGCGGACTTGCGTTCCGTGAACGCGCCTTCTCCGATAGCCGCGTATTCACCGTATCCACGTTTCTAAGCGCACAAATACGAAATCGCATATCCGCCGGCTCCGCATACCAGGATCCAGAATCGGACCTCTGACAGTTGTTCCGCGATTCAAGGAGGCTATAAAGTCTCGTACGTGGGTTTTCGTAACGTTTCACGCACGATAGGAATGAAATCATGCTCGAACGTTTCCCAATCCTCCCGGAATCTGCCACTTATTCGTTATAATTTCCACCAGCGTGTTCTCTTTTTATGTTCATCGCGGTGCTCGATGGTCCATAATATAAGCGAGTTACGTAAGCTTCGTTATTTAGGCGATTTAAAATGTTGAAGCGCGCGGAATTCGAAGCTGTGGAAATTGAAAGCATTGAAAATTGCAAGGTATGAAAATTGAAAGCATTGAAAATTGCAAGGCATGGAAATTGAAAGCATTGAAAATTGCAAGATATGGAAATTGAAAGCATTGAAAATTTCAAGCTACGGAAATTGGAAGCATTGAAAATTGCAAGGTATGGAAATTCAAAGCATTGAAAATTTCAAGCTATGGAAATTCAAAGCATTGAAAATTGCAAGATATGGAAATTGAAAGCATTGAAAATTCCAAGATATGGAAATTGAAAGCATTGAAAATTGCAAGGTATGAAAATTGAAAGCATTGAAAATTGCAAGATATGGAAATTCAAAGCATTGAAAATTGCAAGATATGGAAATTGAAAGCATTGAAAATTGCAAGGTATGTAAATTCAAAGCATTGAAAATTGCAAGATATGGAAATTCAAAGCATTGAAAATTGCAAGATATGGAAATTGAAAGCATTGAAAATTGCAAGGTATGAAAATTGAAAGCATTGAAAATTGCAAGATATGGAAATTCAAAGCATTGAAAATTGCAAGATATGGAAATTGAAAGCATTGAAAATTGCAAGGTATGTAAATTCAAAGCATTGAAAATTGCAAGATATGGAAATTCAAAGCATTGAAAATTGCAAGATATGGAAATTCAAAGCATTGAAAATTGCAAGATATGGAAATTGAAAGCATTGAAAATTCCAAGATATGGAAATTGAAAGCATTGAAAATTGCAAGATATGGAAATTGAAAACATTGAAAATTGCAAGGTATGGAAATTCAAAGCATTGAAAATTTCAAGCTATGGAAATTGAAAGCATTGAAAATTGCAAGATATGGAAATTGAAAACATTGAAAATTGCAAGGTATGGAAATTCAAAGCATTGAAAATTGCAAGGTATGGAAATTGAAAACATTGAAAATTGCAAGATATGGAAATTCAAAGCATTGAAAATTGCAAGGTATGTAAATTGAAAGCATTGAAAATTGCAAGATATGGAAATTGAAAGCATTGAAAATTTCAGGCGTTGATCGTAATCATAAAAAAAACGATATCTTCTGAACAATATTTGTTGGGCCAACAATTATGTAATAACAAGTATTAAACTTGTATTAACAAGTTGTTCATTCGTTTATCTTTGGTTGCTCGCCCAAAACTTACCTAATCTAAACGCAGCTTCGCAAAACCTTACCGTTTGCGCGAGTCCGCTAAGGAGCACACTGTAATTGCTTCAGATATTCCATTTACTCAATCGCGTTGCAATACCACGCAACTATGCGGATTACCAGCGGCATCGGAGCAACTAGGGTAGATGTCCCAATATCAGTGTTCCTATAACCTACACTTGAATTCGTTTATTTAGTAGCAAATTGATATATGAAGAATAGTAAATAAACAAATTCTCATATATACTAAATTTGGACTTCGGTTCGCGTGATAACACATAGACATTGTGTAAATAAGTATAAATAAATATTAGGAGGTGAACGTGCTGTTGAACGTTAAAACGTGACCAATATAATTATGAAGTATGGAACGTGTTACAATTCAGTAAAGGCGCGACGTTTGTACTTATACATTTTATATCTGTTACACAAACCGACGTGCTAATATATGTAAAACGTGTTTCTATTTAAACGAAAAGATTTCAAGTAGCAGAAATAGGGGCATTGGACTTTGTTGTATATATTCAATTACGTAGTAGTTAATTCACTATACTAAATATATAAAAAGGATGTTCATAAATAAAAGAGTGGTTAAACAATATTATGCTCCAAACTGGGACAATTTTGAAGTTAAATACGTTCTAAAATAGTTAAACAAAGCTACTTAAAAGCGCGAACGTTAAAGTGGCAGTATATATGGTACATCTATCCTATGCTCCCTTGAGAATTTCCAATGGCGAAATTTTCGCGCAATCGAGCGAGACTTTCGTCATCGTTCGACCTCCGAAAGGTCGCTTCGAGTATCCGACTCGAATGGAACGCGCTTTCATCGGTTGCGAGCCGCGTGTTGCATAATTGGGAAAGAACAGGAATGAACGTGAGGCTGGGATCCCAGCTAACGGGAAGCGCATAATCTTCTCCGTGTCCACGTCTTCGAGATCCTTGCACGCGGATGTCCGTAAACTGGCGTCTTTGCGGCCTGAAGGAATCGCTGCACCTTTGACCCTGTTAAACGAGCCAGATGAGTTGTCTCGTTCCTTGAAATACACCTTCGTGATGCTTTTGATGGCCTGACACTTGGGCAATGGAATTCCTGCATCTCAATGTGTTTCCTATGTTCATCTTTATATATATATATACATATATAGTTATTAATATTAGTTATAATTTTGTTTTATTATCAAGTTTAATTATAGGAATATATACACTTACTGACAAAAGTTAAGAAAGAAAGTAGTAACTTACGAATTTTTGTGTATCCTTTCGCTTCTAAGATTCATAGCTTAGAATTTACAGTAGCTTAAAAATATAGCATTACATATGTACATCAACAAACAATAAGTTCTTCTACTTTGAAGTCAAATCCATGTATTTCAAAAGCAAACGACGACACAAAGCTTATTTATTAACTTTTGTCAATAAGTGTATGTATTTATATAATTAAACTTAATTACAATTAATGTTAATAACCATATGATTAATACTAGCTTAATTGTAATAAAAGAAACATAATCTGAAGGTAATCTAAATTTAAGCCGAAACATAATCACTCGAAACCTAATCTGAAAGTGATCTAAACCCAAAGCGAATCTAATTCTAAATTTAACAGGAAACTAATCTGATCCTAACCGAAACCCTTAACAAACCTAATTAACCGGAACCTAATTCACTATCCACCGATTGCTGTACACTTTACCAAGTATTTCGTAGAACGATTCTAAACGAAATCCAATACGATCTAGATCGTTGTTATTAACTTAGGTTTATCTTACCGTTGCAGTACAATTAGCAATGCGTTATCTTCAAGCTTTTTATTTTCTCGTTAACGCATTTATATTGGCGATCGTTAATGACTCACGCATCCGGTAAAAGTTTAACTAAAATACATCTCGTCGGTTTCGCTGTATAGAAATCATCATTACAAGGATCAGACTTCCGTTTACGTAACGGTACTCGAATCCTTCTCTTTCTTTAATTCGCCGACTTTTACACATGCTTCTTTCGCCTCTACCCCTTTCGTTTCGGTAATTCGTACACGGAGAGGTTTGCAAAGTATATTGGCGGAAACGATCTAACAGCTGTTCTCAGCTGATTAATAGCTGTGAACGTTGAGGAAATATTAGGACGTCGTTTGTGTCTCCTCGTCTAATGTTACTTCCTCGTAATATTCTTTTGATAGTACTTTTACGTTGCGTGGAAAGTTGAAGGTAATTGAATGTACCGAGTTTAACCCTACATCGCAAACGTTATTCAATCGCAAGTTTGTAACTCTGAATGTTTTTAGTTTCTCCGCATCGCGATATTGCAAAGTTTATTTATTGATTTAGCGTCTAAACTTTGATCAGTGAAATATATTTTTCTTTCGTTAATAAAGTAATTAATTAATTAATTTCGTGTTCCTAATTCACGATATTACAGATTTGCATGGCTTCCAATTTCCACGTGTACATCACGCTTATACTTCTTATCGTTATTAATTATTTAACCCTTTGCCTTACAATAACGAATTTCACTCGTGATGAATTTATACTTTAAATATAACAGAAAGGCACTGCATTTGCAACCGAGATTAATTTCAACTTTGTTTGCTGCTTCGATATACAAGATCGAAGATTATTAAATACGAATCAATTACAGTATTACAGTATATCCTACAACGTTGAAGCAGTGAAAAGTTAAACCAAATACTTGTAGAGTCAGTGAACAAATTATAGGGCAAGGGGTTAAACTTTTAGTATCCAATGATTACGTTTAAAACATAGCAAGAAAATATAATACGATAAATAACGTAACGCAAAATAAGGTTAACGCTATTATATTCCGAAAATCAAATGTCATCCGAGAAACTTTCATCCGCTTGCGTTCTCTACAAGGATCTCCTGCTGCATCATCCAATTCCCTTTCCCCAAACTATTTCGTTGCGCAACTTCGAGCCACGTAACTGACGTAACCTGTTACCAAACAGAAAATTCGTCATTACGATCAATCGGACGATGGATCAGTGATTCATCTAGCCAACGAATTCTGTGTTTGCCCTCGATAGCATACGAACCTTTGGATTATTAGGCTTTTAGGCCTGTTGAAAAGGCCAGAAAAAGTACGCGTTGCACGGTGAAATATTAGTTGCGCGTCAATGAAAGATAAAAAAACGTGACTTTTACGCGGAGATCGGGAACAGGGCACGGCGAAGCTCTTGCGTTTCAAAGGGATATAGTGTATAGCGTTATCTCTAGGAACGAAGAGACAGAGAGAGAGACTCGAAGAAATTACAACGGTTCTCCGTACAGAGTGTGCGCATCCTGTTGCGAGTGCTTCTCACGTGCTGACGTTCTCCGCATTTCGAGGAACCGTGCAATGCCCTTTACCTGTAACGGTAAAGGTGAACGGCACCTCTAAAAGGGCGTTCGTTTTGACATCCTCGGCACACCGCTGCGAGGCGGATAGAGAGAATTTCTGACCGGGGACCACCACCGCGCCGATCGGAATAGATATACTCGTGCGTTCAGGGCGATGCACTCTCTCCAACCGTGTGAACCATATTCTTAACCCCTCGCCTTACGATTTTTAGACCACTGTTAAACACTTACGTACGCGAGTTACGATCAACGCATCACCAGTTCTCATATTCGTCCAAGATATTCGAATATTTCACGCGACTATTATTAAGCGATCCAAGGATTTTCGCAAGTGAAAATTAATGCTAGGGTTAACACTTTGCGGACGAGCGTCGGCAAATAGTCGCCTAATCATTTTTTGGCTTTCCGAACTCATATCGACTATTAAAGCACAAAACTTAATGCAATGAATACTTAAACGTAATAATAAACATTTGAAATCGTTGGAAATGAAATGGTTTCGAACTGAAAAGCGTGAAAACTCAAAGTCGTGGAATTAAAAAATAAAGTACTCTCACAAGTGTTACTACTTCTCGTCCGCAAAGGGTTAAAGTAATATTGTATTGAAAATAGAGCTTATCTAGGGTAGATGTCCTAATTACTGTCAGTCCCTATAACTAACACTGGAATTCGTTTATTTAATAGCAAAGTGATGTATGAAGAATGGTAAATAGACAAATTTTTATACTAAATTTGGACGGGGGTTTACGTAATAACACATAGACATATAGGAATGCCTAACGTAACTTTTTTTCTTTCCCTTTCTGCTTTACCCTTTTCTAATCTGTTTTTTTTATTTCTATTATCTTCGTTTGTTCTCGTTTCAATTTTTATTTTTTTCACCTATATTTTAGTGACAAATATAGCGTTTCACAGATATTCTCATCTTAAAGGTACTTTTGGATAATCCTATATTAGGAAGTAAATGTGCTGTTGAATATTAAAACTAACAAATTTGTAGAAGTTTATGGGTCTTCTATAGAATTTTCTACAATATATTATACAACTTTATAGGAGTTCTTACAATCTCGTAAATTTTGTAGAATTTTATTCACGCGTTGCTGGGTATTTTTACTGGGTAGCGATTTTAGACAGAGCGAACTTGTTGACCTTAAATTTTGGTGGCATTCCATTTAAGAAAGTAAGAGGAGCAACGAAATCTTTGACAAATAGCTATAAAAGCACAAAAAGTGTAATACAATCTGCCTGCCATCTTATCCGAACGGTTAAAGAAAGGAAGAACTGAAATTTTAGCAGATACTGGAAATTATCAAGGTGATCAAGTTGTTTGCGTTTCAACATGCACACCGGAATAGGCAGTTTTATATTACAAAATTCCAGTAATCTGAAGCTTCTGAAAATATCGTTTAATGGCGCCACAATTATTATAGCATTTATTATTATAAGTATTATATAGAGTATTATATATATTATAAGTATTATATAGAGTATTTGTTCTACTGAATAACGTTAAAGAAATGTCGAAGAAATCGGGGAAATTTTATTGCTTAAATTTCGATGCATATTGTATATTGAATTCAATGAGTGCAACTATCATTCCAAACAAGATACGTAACCACGTTCTCCATACTTCAAGACAATTATTATAGTACTTATTATTATTATATCATTTATTTATAATAAAAGAAATCGTCTGTAAAAGCATTCGAGTATTTGTTTCACCGAATAACGTCACAGAAATGTCGAAGAAATCGGGGAAATTTTATTGCTTAAATTTCGATGCATATTGTATATTGAATTCAATGAGTGCAACTATCATTCCAAACAAGATACGTAACCACGTTCCGCCATACTTCAAGACAATTATTATTACTATTATACTGTTTATGTATAGTGAAAGAAATCGTCTCTAAAAGCCTTCGAGTATTTATTTCACCGAATAACGTCACAGAAATGTCGAAGAAATTGGGGAAATTTTATTGCTTAAATTTCGATGCATATTGTATATTGAATTCAATGAGTGCAACTATCATTCCAAACAAGATACGTAACCATGTTCTCCATACTTCAGGACAATTATTATAGTATTTATTATTACTATTATACTGTTTATGTATAGTGAAAGAAATCGTCTGTAAAAGCATTCGAGTATTTGTTCCACTGAATAACGTTAAAGAAATGTCGAAGAAATTGGGGAAATTTTATTGCTTAAATTTCGATGCATATTGTATATTGAATTCAATGAGTGCAACTATAATTCCAAACAAGATGCGTAACCACGTTCTTCATACTTCAGGACAATTATTATAGTATTTATTATTACTATTATACTGTTTATGTATAGTGAAAGAAATCGTCTGTAAAAGCCTTCGAGTATTTATTTCACCGAATAACGTCACAGAAATGTCGAGGAAATCTTAAATGTTACCATTTTAGGTTCGTTTTTATTCCAAGCTACTTATCTCAAAACTTGTAGAATATATATAAATAATAAATTTGCAAATGACTACGTTGTTTCTCTTAACTTTCGTCGGCAAGTGTTGAATAACAGAAGAATCGAATTCTACGAATTCTACGAAAGGAATTCGAAAATTCTCGAGACTCGATCGAGATTGCATTTTGGAATCTTGAAGGCGTACAAAACGCGGAGCGTACGCGGGAAGGCTTCTTTATCGTCGGCTTCGATTTCAGGGACATTCTTTAGGATGAACGAGAATGAAAGTATGTCTTGCTCAATGACGATGTCTAACGGGACGAAACGCACGTACGATGACCTTGGTCGTGTCTTTAGAACCTTGAATCATCCTCAGGGCGAGTCTTTGGTGCTTTGTTCTTTGCTACTTCGGTTCTTTTCTTTTGGTTATAATTCCGCTGGTCTTTTAGAAAAGCTACACGTTTATTAACACTAGATTTCCGGAACGAGTCAATTTGAATCATTTCAGATTTCATACCTAATATTATAGAGACCATAAATATTATTTTTCGGTACTTTGTTATGTTAACCCCTTGCCATACCATTCTTTTATTATCAATACACGCCGCGTAAGTTATTCATCAGCTTTATACGTTATTATATACAAAGTATTATATGTATAATATTGTATGTAATTTTTTTATTAATCCTTTGGATTATAACAACGAGCTACACTCGTGGTTTAGCCAATGGACTAATTACGATAAAAAACAAGCCGTATTTTTGACTAAATTTTAATTCAGTCTATTCCAAGTTGTAAGATTGTGAGATTGAGGATTACTAGGTACGAATTACGTATAATATCTTTTGTGTCTTGCATTCGATATAGTATTGCATTAAAAGATGGTCGACGTTTCGATGAATGATCTTTGAAAAATTCGTAAGCCAAGGGGTTAACGATTCCCAATCGTAATATTAACGAAAACCAAGAATGAAGTTAAAATTGAATATTGTTGCAAGTAGAATCCCTTTCTATTGAACCAACACCGTAATTCGCGTCACGAGTGTGACTCGTTATTGTACGTCAAGGGGTTAATTTTAATTAATACAATGGTACGAATATGTATTTTAATCGATTCTCTTCATCCTCACGCTTCTACGTTCGAATATTTATATGCAGTATACGTATTTTTCCGCAAGAAAAATACTGCCAAATGATGCACGTAACGTCCGGCAATCTAGCGTTAAATAAAGTATTTATTCGTTC
Source organism: Eucera pruinosa (assembly GCA_028830335.1). NCBI lineage: Eukaryota > Metazoa > Arthropoda > Insecta > Hymenoptera > Apidae > Eucera > Eucera pruinosa. The sequence goes on along the minus strand of JAMYCR010000001.1, from coordinate 2,061,920 downwards.
ATTTAATCGGGATAAAATTCCATTGGTGTACGGATAGAGATAAAATAAAAATAAAAAATAGGTAGAACGATATAAACAAAAAAGCTGGAAATTGAATGAAGCTGGAAAAGACTATTAATAGAGCTTGAAAAGTTTAGAAAATTCGATACTTTGGGAATTCGTAAGTTTAGAAAATTCGATACTTTGGGAATTCGTAGGTTTACAAAATTCGATCCTTTGGGAATTCGTAAGTTTAGAAAATTCGATACTTTGGGAATTCGTAGGTTTACAAAATTCGATACTTTGGGAATTCGTAAGTTTACAAAATTTGATACTTTGGGAATTCGTAAGTTTAGAAAATTCGATACTTTGGGAATTCGTAAGTTTAGAAAATTCGATACTTTGGGAATTCGTAAGTTTAGAAAATTCGATATTTTGGGAATTTGTAAGTTTACAAAATTCGATACTTTGGGAATTCGTAAGTTTAGAAAATTCGATATTTTGGGAATTTGTAAGTTTACAAAATTCGATACTTTGGGAATTCGTAAGTTTAGAAAATTCGATATTTTGGGAATTTGTAAGTTTACAAAATTCGATACTTTGGGAATTCGTAAGTTTAGAAAATTCGATATTTTGGGAATTCGTAAGTTTACAAAATTCGATACCTTAGAAATTCCAAAGCTTGGAGAAATTTGTCGCTTCATTCGTATTTTCGAAATCCTCCGTTTGCGAAATGAATGAATTAATAATAAGATATTTTAGAGATACTTGTGACTACTCGTGAAACTCGGGAATTAATAAGATTAATAAATTATGTTTGCGCCAAACTTTGTCCACGATTTCCTTCCATTTTTACAGCAATTATTGAATCGAATTCTTCGCAGAATTTCTGCGACTTATAAAGATCTCCCAAGAAACCGAGATGAATTTTGTAGTTCAATTTTTACGAAATCAAAGGGTTATGTAACGCGGAAAAGAGCGAAGAGATTAACGCTGCGAACTTTCTTATTTCGTAGAAAGCGCAATACGCATTGCCATGTTTATTAAATTAACGTAATAATGACGATTAATATTCTTCGTGCCATATTTCATTCGGATTACTGGTACATGCTTTGTACCACGATGTTCTTTTTTTAACACGAAAGTGTTTAACAGATGGGGTCGATGTGTTAAAAGTGTCCGTTACGGAAGTGACGTCACAGCTGGGTACGATATGTAACGAAAGTGACGTCACAGTTATTTGACATGATGTACGGTAATTCTAAGCATTCAAATATTTTAAAACATGTATGAAACGACCAATAGAATAATATACAGCTAAATTGTCTTCGTTTATTACGTCCAAAAAAGTTAAATGATTTCAGTTAAACACTTTCGTGTTCTGGAAGTGTACAGCAGTACAGTTTTTATCTTTTCCTTTTCTCAAACTTCGTCGACGATTTGTGTTACGCCCCTGTTAAACGTAACTGCATATAAATTGATGGTTTCCATCGTTGATCCGAGATTACGAAAGTAGCTGGCTGGAAAATAAGTAAACCGTTGCCGCGAATTAAACGAGAGGGAAACGAATACCGGTGAACTTCCGCGGTTGTTTCATCGGCGAATGTGACGCATATGAGAACTTACGTTTACGCGAACGTTATAAACCGTTGCATTTCCCTTTTTTATCTTTTTAACGCATTCCCGTATTCCTTTCCCGTATTCGTTTAGCTGCTGGCTCTCGGCGATTTATAGTCCACTTATCCAAATCTAATTAACCATTTGAAATATAGACGCGGATTGCGTTGCTAAAAGGTACAAGCATATCCGTGGCACGGCAGTGATCGAGAACTAATAGAAGTTTAAAAGTTTAACGAACATTCAGAACTGATACGGTTAAGAAGTATTCGTAATAAGGATTTTACTTATTGTGCAAATTTGTTAAGTGAGGTTTTAGATCTTCTGTAAGTTTCTAAGTATTAGGTATTCTATACGTTTTCAAGTATTCAATCTTCTGTAAGTTTCTAAGTCGTAGATCTTCTATATATTTTCAAGTATTAAAGCTTGTGTAAGTTTCAAATTATTAGGTCTTCTGTAAGTTTCTAAGTGTTAGGTCTTTTATTGATTTTCAAGAATTAGGTCTTCTGTAAGTTTCTAAGTATTAGGTCTTTTATTGATTTCCAAGAATTAGGTCTTCTGTAAGTTTCTAAGTATTAGGTCTTTTATTCATTTTCAAGAATTTGGTCTTCTGTAAGTTTCTAAGTATTAGGTCTTTTATTCATTTTCAAGAATTTGGTCTTCTGTAAGTTTCTAAGTATTAGGTCTTTTATTCATTTTCAAGAATTTGGTCTTCTGTAAGTTTCAAAGTAGTAGGTCTTCTATACATTTTCAAGTATTAAAGCTTGTGTAAGTTTCAAATTATTAGGTCTTCTGTAAGTTTCTAAGTATTAGGTCTTTTATTCATTTTCAAGAATTAGGTCTTCTGTAAGTTTCTAAGTATTAGGTCTTCTATACATTTTCAAGTATTAAAGCTTGTGTAAGTTTCAAATTATTAGGTCTTCTGTAAGTTTCTAAGTATTAGGTCTTTTATTCATTTTCAAGAATTAGGTCTTCTGTAAGTTTCTAAGTATTAGGTCTTTTATTGATTTCCAAGAATTAGGTCTTCTGTAAGTTTCTAAGTATTAGGTCTTTTATTCATTTTCAAGAATTAGGTCTTCTGTAAGTTTCAAAGTATTAAATCTTGTGTAAGTTTCTAAGTAATAGGTATTCCGTAAGTTTCTAAGTAGTAGGTCTTCTGTCATTATTTAGGTATTAAGTCTTCTATATATTTTCAAGTATTAAATCTTCTGTAAGTTTCTAAGTATTAGCTCTTCTATACATTTTCAAGTATTAAAGCTTGTGTAAGTTTCAAATTATTAGGTCTTCTGTAAGTTTCTAAGTATTAGGTCTTTTATTGATTTCCAAGAATTAGGTCTTCTGTAAGTTTCTAAGTATTAGGTCTTTTATTCATTTTCAAGAATTAGGTCTTCTGTAAGTTTCAAAGTATTAAATCTTGTGTAAGTTTCTAAGTAATAGGTATTCCGTAAGTTTCTAAGTAGTAGGTCTTCTGTCATTATTTAGGTATTAAGTCTTCTATATATTTTCAAGTATTAAATCTTCTGTAAGTTTCTAAGTATTAGCTCTTCTATACATTTTCAAGTATTAAAGCTTGTGTAAGTTTCAAATTATTAGGTCTTCTGTAAGTTTCTAAGTATTAGGTCTTTTATTCATTTTCAAGAATTAGGTCTTCTGTAAGTTTCTAAGTATTATGTCTTTTATTCATTTTCAAGAATTAGGTCTTCTGCAAGTTTCAAAGTATTAAATCTTGTGTAAGTTTCTAAGTAGTAGGTCTTCTGTAATTATTTAGGTATTAAGTCTTCTGTATATTTTCAAGTATTAAATCTTCTGTAAGTTTCTAAGTAATAGGTCTTCTGTAAGTTTGTAAGTATTAGATCTTCTATAACTCTTTAGGTATTAAGTTTTCTATACATTTTCAAGTCTCAAATCATCTGTAAGTTTCATAGTACTAGGTTTTCTATAAGTTTCCAAGTATTGGGTCTTCTATACGTTTTCAAGTATTTAATCATCTGTGAGTTTCTAAGTATTAGGTCTTCTATTAATTTTCAAGTATTAGGTCTTTTGTAAGTTTCAAAGTATTAGGTCTTCTGTAAGTTTCTAAGTAATATGTCTTCTATACATTTTCAAGTATTAAATCTTCTGTAAGTTTCTAAGTATTAGATCTTCTGTTATTCTTTAGGTATTAAGTTTTCTATACATTTTCAAGTCTCAAATCATCTGTAAGTTTCAAAGTATTAGGTTTTCTATAAGTTTCAAAGTATTAGGTCTTCTATACATTTTGAAGTATTCAATCTTCTGTGAGTTTCTAAATATTAGGTCATCTGTAAGTTTCTAAGTTCTAGATATTCTGTAAGTTTCTAAGTATTAGGTCTTCTGTAATTATTTAGGTATTAAGTCTTCTATATATTTTCAAGTATTAAATCTTCTGTAAGTTTCAAAGTAATAGGTCTTCTGTAAGTTTCTAAGTAATAGGTCTTCTGTAAGTTTCCAAGTATTAGATCTTCTGTACCTCTTTAGGTATTAAGTTTTCTATACATTTTCAAGTCTCAAATCATCTGTAAGTTTCATAGTACTAGGTTTTCTATAAGTTTCCAAGTATTGGGTCTTCTATACGTTTTCAAGTATTCAATCTTCTGTAAGTTTCTAAGTATTAAATCTTGTGTAAGTTTCTAAGTAATAGGTATTCTGTAAGTTTGTAAGTATTAGATCTTCTGTAATTATTTAGGTATTAAGTCTTCTATATATTTTCAAGTATTAAATCTTCTGTAAGTTTCAAAGTAATAGGTCTTCTGTAAGTCTCTAAGTAATAGGTCTTCTGTAAGTTTCCAAGTATTAGATCTTCTGTAACTCTTTAGGTATTAAGTTTTCTATACATTTTCAAGTCTCAAATCATCTGTAAGTTTCATAGTACTAGGTTTTCTATAAGTTTCCAAGTATTGGGTCTTCTATACGTTTTCAAGTATTCAATCTTCTGTAAGTTTCTAAGTATTAAATCTTGTGTAAGTTTCTAAGTAATAGGTATTCTGTAAGTTTGTAAGTATTAGATCTTCTGTAATTATTTAGGTATTAAGTCTTCTATATATTTTCAAGTATTAAATCTTCTGTAAGTTTCAAAGTAATAGGTCTTCTGTAAGTCTCTAAGTAATAGGTCTTCTGTAAGTTTCCAAGTATTAGATCTTCTGTAACTCTTTAGGTATTAAGTTTTCTATACATTTTCAAGTCTCAAATCATCTGTAAGTTTCATAGTACTAGGTTTTCTATAAGTTTCCAAGTATTGGGTCTTCTATACGTTTTCAAGTATTCAATCTTCTGTAAGTTTCTAAGTAGTAGGTCTTCTATACATTTTCAAGTATTAAAGCTTGTGTAAGTTTCAAATTATTAGGTCTTCTGTAAGTTTCTAAGTAGTAGGTCTTCTGTAATTATTTAGGTATTAAGTCTTCTGTATATTTTCAAGTATTAAAGCTTGTGTAAGTTTCAAATTATTAGGTCTTCTGTAAGTTTCTAAGTATTAGGTCTTTTATTGATTTTCAAGAATTAGTCTTCTGTAAGTTTCTAAGTATTAAATCTTGTGTAAGTTTCTAAGTAATAGGTATTCTGTAAGTTTCTAAGTAGTAGGTCTTCTGTAACTCTTTAGGTATTAAGTTTTCTATACATTTTCAAGTATTCAATCTTCTGTGAGTTTCCAAGGATTAGGTCTTCTATTAATTTTTAGGTATTAGGTCTTCTGTAAGTTTCCAAGTATTAGATCTTCTGTACCTCTTTAGGTATTAAGTTTTCTATACATTTTCAAGTCTCAAATCATCTGTAAGTTTCATAGTATTAGATTTTCTATAAGTTTCCAAGTATTGGGTCTTCTATACGTTTTCAAGTATTCAATTTTCTGTGAGTTTCTAAGTATTAGGTCTTCTATTCATTTTCAAGTATTAGATCTTCTGTAAGTATCAAAGTATTAGGTCTTCTGTAAGTTTCTAACTATTAGATCTTCTGCAACTCTTTATGTATTAAGTCTTCTATTAATTTTCAAGTATTAAGTCTTCTGTCAATTTTTCAGTATCAGGTCTTCTATAAGTTTCTAAGTACATTGGGTCTTCTGTAACTCTTTAGATATTAAGTCTTCTATACATTTTCAAGTCTTAAATCTGTGAGTTTCTAACTATTCTAGTATTCTTCTTCAAACTTAATGCTACCATCGTACAAATATACAAATCGACTGTTATGCAAATGAAATATTAAAAAGCGACTCATTAATAAAATATTCAGATGCTTTTACTAGCCACTGTATATTTCTTATCATATCCGGTTATCCGTTTTATTTCGCTTCGCTGCTTATTCAAATAACGCCTCTATTCTTGATCACGTGACGTAATCTAATAGCGGCGGTAATGGGAATTTATCCTTTACGCAATATGGCGGTATTATATTGGATTTATAGCTGGCATCCTTCTCCTCTCGTCGCGCGTTTCTTCGCCGAGGTCCGTGACACGATTCCGGTCCCTCTTATCGCACACTTGTAATCGATCCATCAAACGTCATGCTCGTTTAAATGCCGTTCGCTACTGACGACGTATCTTTGCTTCTCGTTATACGTGTATGTACATTGCAACCGTCCTTTAATTCGACACAATTATCGCGCAAAACGGTGAATAATATTTTCAAACAAAATTCCATTGTCGTTGTTGTAAGCGAGTTGTGTTCAATAAACTTCACGGAAATTTTAGATGAATCTAGTATATATTTTCACGTGTTAGCGAATATTCGTTTCGAGACAGAGCTCGATCAATATTGTTATTTTAACCCTTCAGGGATAGCACGCGTACGATATCCAGTCTCTAGTTTATTTTTACGATTAGTAATAGAGTAGATGTACCGCGTACTGCCACTTTAAGATTTGCGCTGCTTTAAGTAACTTTATTCAACTATTTTAGAACGTCGTTAACGTAAAGATCGTTCCAATTTCTAGCATAATATTGTTCAACCGCTCTTTCATTTATAAACAACTTTTTCATATGTTCAATATAATGAATTCATTACTACGTAACTGAAAATGTTCAACAAAGTCCAATGTCCTTATTATTGTCACTTGGAAACTTTTCATTTAATTAGAAACACGCTTTCCATATATTAACACGTCAGTTTTGTGTAACAGATATAAGATGTATAGTAAACGCGTCGCTTTTACTGAATTATGACACGTTGCATACTTTATAATTATATTCGTCGCGTTTCAATGTTCAACAGCACATTTACCTTCCAATATTTATTTGCAAATATTAAGTGTAAATAAATATACAACGCCTAAGTGTTGTTACGTAAATCGAAGTCCAAATTTAGTATGAAAATTTCTTTATTTACGATTCTTTATACGTTACTTGCCTATTAAACAAAATAATTCAAGTGGCAGTTATAGGAACAGTGACAGTACGTGGGTCATTTACCATAGTAAACGTATCGCATTTACTGAACTATGACACGTTTCATACCTGTGGCGGCTCTCCTGCACTCACCACTAGAGGGACATACGAAATAGGACATTCTCGAAAGTACTCGCTCCAACTACCTCGTCCATATATATACTGCTTTTAACCTTCCTTCCAATATCCCAAGTCTAAGGCAGGGCCTGCTAGGTAGCCGCACTGATGAGTCCACTAGCAGGTCCAGGACGAAACGCAACACCCTTCCTTTTCCTATTCTATTCCCTCTCCACAGCTCCACAGAAGTCTATATTATTAATAGTTATATAATAATTTAATTAACCTTCCTTCCAATATCCCAAGTCTAAGGCAGGGCCTGCTAGGTAGCCTTAATGATGAGTCCACTAGCAGGCCCAGGACGAAACGCAACACCCTTCCTTTTCCTATTCTATTCCCTCTCCACAGCTCCACAGAAGTCTATATTATTAATAGTTATATAATAATTTAATTAACCTTCCTTCCAATATCCCAACGTCTAAGGCAGGGCCCTGCTAGGTAGCCTTAATGATGAGTCCACTAGCAGGCCCAGCACGAAACGCAACACCCTTCCTTTTCCTATTCTATTCCCTCTCCACAGCTCCACAGAAGTCTATATTATTAATAGTTATATAATAATTTAATTAACCTTCCTTCCAATATCCCAACGTCTAAGGCAAGGCCTCTGCTAGGTAGCCGCACTGATGAGTCCACTTAGCAGGCCCAGGACGAAACGCAACACCCTTTCTTTTCCTATCATATCCCCTCTCTACAGCCAACAAAAGTTAACATAAAGTACTGAAAAATAATGTTTATGGTCTCTATAATTTTAAGTATGAAATCTGAACGGCGTCAACGTGACGAGTTCCGTTAAACCTAGCGTTAAATCTGATCGAAACGGTACTTAGATGCAAAGACATGGTGGTGTACGAATACTTTTCGTAATCACTGTATATTTCTAAGTTCAAATTTAAATGTAACGAAGTTTAAGTCTTCGCAAAGAGTAAGGACAGAAGTTGTTATACGAGACACAGGTTTCAGTGGCGCACGATGTTCATACGGATCGTAAGAATCGCCCTGGTTCTCGAAGCCGCTTCTCCTCGTCTTTCAGACCTAAACGTATACAATATTCGGAGTATAACTCGACATCGGCCGCTTAAGACCCTTAAAGCATAAGTCGAAGCCCGAGGGTGGTACAATGACCCTGACACGCGCATCACCCTTGCACACGGGTTGACGCTAACATATATATACCGCCTTTAACCTTCCTTCCAATATCCCAACGTTTAAGGCAGGACCTGCTAGGTAGCCGCACTGATGAGTCCACTTAGCAGGCCCAGGACGAAACGCGCAACACCCTTCCTTTTTCCTATCCTATCCCCCCACTACAGCTCCACAATACCTTATAATTATATTCGTCACGTTTCAATGTTCAACGGCACATTTACCTCCCAATATTTATTTACAAATATTAAGTGTAAACGAATACGCAACGTCTATGCGTTGTTACGTAAACCCCCGTCCAAATTTAGCATGAAAATTTCTTTACTTACAATTCTTTATACGTCACTTTGCTATTAACCCTTTGACTGCGGCGCGATATTCGCATGACCAACGCACGCTTAAGCATTGATAATAAAAAAAAACGCACGCATAGTTTAAATACGCGAACGAGTTACTTTGTGACTAAATTAACTCGAAGTTTAAAGCAATAAAATATTACATGCGTATTAACCATTTGCGGACGAGAGGTAATAACACTTGTGAGAGTACATTAATTTTGAATTCCACGACGTTGAGTTTCCACGCTTTTCAGTTCCGAACCATTTAATTTCAAACGATTTCGAATGTTTATTATTACGTTAAGTATTCATTGCATTAAGTTCTTCTGTGCTTTAAAAGTCGACATGGGTTCGGAAAGGCAAAAAATGATTAGGCGACTATTTGTCGACGCTCGTCCGCAAAGAGTTAAAATATCGTTACGTAATGATAAGTCGCGAAATTAATCTATGTTCTATTATATAAAATCTACGGGGCGTATATAGACGCGTTTCGTAGTCAAAGGGTTAAATGAACGAATTGAAGAAGCAGTTGTAGGAAGAGTGACAGTAAGTGGGTCATTTTACCGTAGTCGTGTGTTTCTTCTTTTCACCAGATTTTATAAATACGCGCGCGGAATACATGCGGGAACGGCGGCGTCGAGCAATTTCGCTAACGCGTCTCGAGGTTATTTTCACTTTCGTAGGTAGGAAAAGGCAGCGTCGCGTGGATGCGGACCATCGAAGGAAGCTGTGTTGCGTCGGGCAACGATGTCGAGATGAGAGAAAGTCGTTTGTTCGGTGAACAGGTCGTTCTCGGACTCGTTCCTTTTCGAATCTCGCCGTCCCGATGCGTCCGCCTCTTATTCTCGCTCGCGTAACGCGCTGAACACGTAATCGATCATCGAATTCGATTATTCGAATGAATTATCCTCATTCTTGTCGTTGGATATGATTTTCCTTAAACAAACGAGCGTTAACCACTGCATTTTCTAATAGTTAATAAAGCTATAAAATAACAGCTTAAAGGAATTGGATCTAGATCGGGGATCGTTTCAACATTCAAATAAAGTGTTTATTACGTGTTACGTGATCATTTATTTATCCCCTTGTAGTTTCGAAATCATTGTATTTAACCCCTTGTCGTACAAATGTTTCGAAGACTATTCAATGGAACGTAATCTACTTTCTACTTTAACATCGCAGCGAATACAAAATATGTACTAAAACATCACGCATAATTTGTATCTATTATTAACGTTCTAGCTTCCAAATTGAGATTATACTCATGATGAAGTGTTTCCATGATAATTAAACCGAAATAGGGTAAATGTCCCGTGTACTGTCAGTGTCCCTATAACTGCACTCGAATTCGTTTATTTAATAGAAAAGCAATGCATAGAGAATCGTAAGTAAACAAATTTTTATACCAATACCTTTGTAATACCTTTTGTTACCACGTGCAGTCCCTGAAAAATTCGTAGGACAAAAGGGTTAACGCTGGAAAAAATTTTCGGGCGAATCTTGCGCGCAGCGCGAAACGACGCGGAGATTTCAACGCTAGCATAAGAGAGGTCGCGTAGCAATTTCAACGCAAGCATAGAAGAGGTCGCGTGGCGATTTCAACGATAGCATAGAAGAGGTCGCGTGGCGATTTCAACGCTAGCATAAGAGAGGTTGCATAGCGATGTCAATGCTAGCATAAAAGAGATCGCGTAGCGATTCCAGCGCTAGCATAAGAAAGATCGCATAGCGATTTCAACGCTAGCATAAGAAAGGTCGCGTGGCGATTTCAACGCTAGCATAAAAGCGATCGCGTAGCGATTTCAATGCTAGCATAGAAGAGATCGCGTAGCGATTTCAACGCTAGCATAAGAGAGATCGCGTAGCGATTTCAACGCAAACATAGAAGAGGTCGCGTAGCGATTTCAATGCTAGCATAGAAGAGATCGCGTAGCGATTTCAACGCTAGCATAAGAAAGGTCGCGTGGCGATTTCAACGCAAGTATAGAAGAGGTCACGTAGCGATTTCAACGCTAGCATAAGAGAGGTCGCGTAGCGATTTCAACGCTAGCATAGAAGAGATCGCGTAGCGATTTCAATGCTAGCATAGGAGAGGTTGCATAGCGATTTCAACACTAGCATAAGAAAGATCGCATAGCGATTTCAACGCTAGCATAAGAAAGGTCGAGTAGCGATTTCAACGCTAACATAAGAAAGGTCGCGTAGCGATTTCAACGCTAGCATAAGAAAGGTCGCGTGGCGATTTCAACGCTAGCATAAAAGCGATCGCGTAGCGATTTCAATGCTAGCATAGAAGAGATCGCGTAGCGATTTCAACGCTAGCATAAGAGAGATCGCGTAGCGATTTCAACGCAAACATAGAAGAGGTCGCGTAGCGATTTCAATGCTAGCATAAAAGAGATCGCGTAGCGATTTCAACGCTAGCATAAAAGAGATCGCGTACCGATTTCAACGCTAGCATAAGAAAGGTCGCATAGCGATTTCAACGCTAGCATAAGAGAGGTCGCGTAGCGATTTCAATGCTAGCATAGAAGTGGTCGCGTAGCGATTTCAACGCTGCACTGATCCTGTACGCTTTATCTATCATTTAACCATGTAATCGCAACTGTGTGCAACAATTTCAATTCTATTCGAATCGAGGTGAAAAGCAGTTAAAAGCTCTTATTCTAAAATATGATACGTTTAATTCCCAACGTCGTCGGTTCCTAGCGAGCATCGTGACGATAAACGTGTTAACGCAACTGATCCGTTTTCGAGTAACCGTTTCGAAACACAATGTTGCACGTTAAGATACGATTGAATGAAAAAAGAAGAAGAAAACCTCGGTAGCGGAACGTTTTGGTGAATCCTGTCACACGGTGGACGCTACATCATACTATTAATATTTAATTCGTGTCTATTCGTTTATGCGAATCGCACGCTCATCCCTGGTGGCGTAAGCGTGGTTCTGGAAAGAGGACAAGGGCAGCACCGAGAGTGGGTCGACGAATTAGGCGGCCGTTGCTTAATACTTGCTTCTCGAGAAATAATTTTCAACGTGGCCAGATTTCGTATCGCTTGCGGATCACGTAGCCACGAAAACGACTTTATTAGGGGCTAAAAGCTGAATACGAAAAGGACAGGAGAGACGGGACGGTAGAAAGCCGGCATTAAATCACATCGTGCACCGCGTTGTTGCACGTGTCGTGTTATTAAAACGTTCGTTCCCCGGCCAGCGACAAATCGCACGCTTTTAATGGCTAGTCGATTACACGCTACGACGCGTATGTGTCGCAAACGTCGCTTGCAACGATATCTCGCCGCGCGCGCGAATCTTTTGGCGTTAAGTCAAACGAAGATTTAGGTATTGGCTAAGTAAGTAGGTTATAGCCTGGGGCGGTGAATTTTGTAAGTCGGTGATTTTACCGTCAGTTTATTATTTATTTATTTATTTATTTATTTAGTAGTACACGGGACAAAACCCTTAATATGTATATATATATATATATATATATATATATATATATATTACTACCCGTAAATAAATAAATAAATAAATATGTATATAATATTATATACACTTACTGACAAAAGTTAAGAAACAAAGTAATCATTTGCAACGTTCTGTATATTCTTCATCTTTTGAACGAAATAGCTGAGACTAAAAAACGAACATGAAAAGGTAACATTGCATATGCCAATAAACGATAAGTTATCTTATTTTTAATTATAATCTATATACTTCAGAAAATAAAGATTACACAAAAATGTGCAACGGATTAGTTTGTTTCGTAATTTTTGTCGGTAAGTGTATATAATATTATATACATATTTATTTATTTATTTATTTATTTATTTATTTACGGGCAAACACCCTTTAGGTTACATAAACGTATTAACAAATATAAATAATAGTATTATTAATGTACTAAATGTAAGATGACGAAATGAAAGAGATCGCACGTTTGAAAACGCATCGCTGGCCGAAGAAATCATATACGTATATACAGGGTGTCCCGTAACTGGTGGTAGAAACGAGTAGCGGGTGATTCTACGAGAAAAATTGAATCGAAAATTTAGAATAAAATTTTTTCATACGACGCTTTATTTTCGAAAAAAATAAGTTTGAAAATTTGTCGGGTACGCGTGCACTTGGACCAGCTTCAGTTCGACGGATTTTACTATCTTACTGTCCCGAGTAGGAGAGTATACTTCCGTGCTTCTTGCAACGTTTACAAACATCGTCAACATGATGATATCTCTTACATCGATTTTAATTTCTTCTTATGCTTATCGGAGAGGACCTTTAGTTTCCGAATTACTCGACTTAACAAATTATCCCTGTTATCGTAGAATATGCGTGGATCAAAGCGCGGACCAAGAGAGGCAGCTCAGATCGATACAATTGGAGATGGAGAATCTTCAGCGGCAATTGCAAACGGCTTCGTACGATCGGGAAAACGCTATTCAAGAGAATCGACGAATTCAAGACGATCTGGCGGCTGCCACTTGCGAAGTAAGAAACCTGCAACGGGAATTGGAAACTTCCCGGGCCGAATCGTTCGATTTGAAGAGGCAACTTCAAACTTACGTCAGCGAAGTCCGCAGAGCTGAGGAGCTGCTCAACAGAAAGGTGATTTCGTTGCGATTCGAATTGGAAAGATCGAATCACTTAACGCTAGAACTACCGGCAATTAAAATATACTTATTCGTATCAAAGGTGTAAAAATGGTAGACGATTGAAAAATATGTATGTTGCAACTGAAATGAATCTTTATTCTTACTTTGTTTGTACTTTAAGTTCATTCTTTATTTCTACTTTAAGTTCATTCTTTATTTCTACTTTAAGTAAGTTCATTCTTTATTTCTACTTTAAATTCATTCTTTATTTCTACTTTAAGTTCATTCTTCATTTCTACTTTAAGTTCATTCTTTATTTCTACTTTATATATATATTTATTTATTAGTATATATTTATTATTTATTTATTATTATACATATTTACTGTAAGTTCGTATAATTTTTATGGCAAATTAGTGACCCGTAATTTTGACTGTCTCTTGGTAGTTCTAGTGTTAAGTATTATTTGCATTCAAAGTTTCCGCGTTGAATATCCCAATTTCGAAGCATGCAAAAATTAGTATAAAATATTCCCTTTCATTTTACAGGAAAATGAGAGAACGGAAATGTTGAATCACTTCAGAAGCCTAAGCCTGGAGGCGACCGTTTTGGAGAACAACAATCACAGCTTAGAATCCGAAGCAGCAGAAGCTAGAGGAGCACTTCAATCGGCCAGAGATCGATTATTAGATCTAGAACGGCAATTAGCCGATAAGGACAGCTTGATCAGAGGCTACGAAACGCAGGTTCATTGTTCTAATACTAAATACAAACCTTTTTTAACCGTTTGGGGTGACCAGTAGGCTGCATTCGATACCGTGTAAAAATCTTGCAAGAATCTCTTGAATGTAGCCCTCCGATTTTAATGAACATTCGTAGGTTGATGAATCGAAATATTTTAATTCTTACAAAAACAACACATAAGTTGATTATCAGAGATTTAATACAAAACTTAACCCTTTGCACTGGAGAATTATTGAAACGGGTTTATTTCGTTTCGAGTGCAAAGAGTTAATTTCTTTGAGAAGAATATTATATCTATTATGCATCTCAAAAACAGTAATTTGGTAATTAAGGATTTAATATAAAACTTAAACCTTTGCACTCGATATTTTTTAAACTGGTTTATTTTGTTTCGAGAGCAAATAGTTCATTTCTTTGAGAAGAATATTATATCTATTATGCATCTCAAAAACAGTAATTTGGTAATCAAGGATTTAATATAAAACTTAAACCTTTGCACTCGATAATTATTGAAACGAGTTTATTTCGTTTCGAGTGCAAACAGTTAATTTCTTTGAGAAGAATATTATATCTATTATGCATCTCAAAAACAGTAATTTGGTAATCAAGGATTTAATATAAAACTTAAACCTTTGCACTCGATAATTATTGAAACGAGTTTATTTCGTTTCCAGTGCAAATAGTTAATTTCTTTGAGAAAAATATTATATGTATTATGCATCGCAAAAACAGTAATTTGGTAATCAAGGATTTAATATAAAACTTAAACCTTTGCACTCGATAATTATTGAAACGAGTTTATTTTGTTTCGAGTGCAAATAGTTAATTTCTTTGAGAAGAATATTATATGTATTATTCATCTCAAAAACAGTAATTTGGTAATCAAGGATTTAATATAAAACTTAATTTCTTTGAGAAGAATATTATATCATCTATGCGTCTCAGAAAAATAATTTAGTCTCCAAGGATTTAGTATAAAGCCACCTAATTTCTTCGAGAAAAATGTTACATCAATTCTACATCTTAGAAAAAGAAGATAATTTGGTCATCAGGGATTTAATATAAAACTTAATTTCTTCGAGAAGAAACATCGAAACATCGACTTGAATATTTCAGATCAGCGAATTAACTCAAAATGTGGCCAGCATGGAAACGCAGTTGCGTCAGCAAGGGGAGCAAAAGCACAGAGCAGAAGCTGATTTAACCGCTGTGAGGGATTTGTGCGTGAAGCTGGATCAACAGAAAGATGCGCTTATGCAGCAGCTGGACGATAAAGACGCGCACAAAACGAAGGTAAATATTCGTAGATACGAATGATTCGATACGGGGAATTAATTAGGATAACAAATGCTATGGCGAACAATTTTTATCGCTGAATTCATTGCTGCAGTTGATAACGAGAAATAATCGAATGATTAATACTGTAATGTGTTCGATTTTCAGTACGATATGCAACTCGTTAAGTTAAAAGCGGAGCAGGCTATAATTCAAGATCAAATGAGCAAGGACCACACGACTGTGGAGCGTCTTGAAATGCTGTTGGACCAAGCGAGGCAAGAGTCCATAACCGTGCAGGCGAATAATCAGGAGCTTCAAAACGAGATGTCCAGATTGAGGCAGAAGATATCTGAACTCCAGAACAAATTGTAAGAAATATTTCAGTATTATCTAGATCAATGAAATAATATGCATTATATATAGAATACTGTCTAGATTAGTAAGATAATTTTAATGATTGAAATAATTTTCATGTTCGATGCCTGGAAAAGAAATCTAAATATTCAGATTGGGCCAGAGAATATAATATGAACTTCGGAATATGTAATCAGAGAAAATAGTTATTAATAGTTTATAGAGCACAGAATGTGTTAATTAATAGAATGTTAACATATATCGGGGTATAATTCTTCTTTATCTCTCCTTTATATCGTAGATCTTCGGAATCGGTGAAACTTCGACAGTATCAAACTCAAGCAGCGGAATACTGCAAGCAAATCAGCGAACTTCGCAGACAAGTTACGAACGAAAGATTCGATCGCGCGAGAAAAGACGAAGAAACTCGCAGGTATGTAAAACGAAACCATTGTTTGATCGCTATGGTCTTTTGGTCATCTTTCAGCACCAATTTTATGCCAAAGATTCACTTTTTATCGAAATTGGTGTGCTTTTATAAAGCAACAGCCTCTAAATTAGTAGAAATCCGCAGTAGCAATATTTGTTGGATCATTATGCTTTTTTTAGACATTCAGAAGGCTTTCCTGATTCACTCGTCCAAACTCCACTTCCTACCAATCAAAATTCCAATGAAACGAACGATGCAAGACCCAGGTAGAAAAATACTCAAATAAATAATAGCAAGTTTAAATGCAGAGATGGATGTTTTATTGCGTTTTAAGCAAATTGTTCGTCCCTTTAAATGGCGGGCTGAAAACCATGCCAATTAATCATGTTTTCCGTTTTCTAAAACACTCGTTCATTTAGTTGAGTTCGATGGTGGTTACATTTAAGAATGTCTAAATCGGGTACTACAATAATTTGTATGACGAGTACTATGTCGATCATTGTAATAATTACCATAATAATTCATATAGTGTGCTTTCCAGCAATGAATATAATTTCTATGATGAATACTATAATAATTACTATACTAATTCTCGTAATAAATACGGCGATAATTCCTACAATAATCGCCATAATAATTGTAATACTGTACCTCTAACTTTTTTTTATAATAATAACAGCAAAACATAATTTTACGAACAATAGCAAAATACTTCACAGAATAGATCAACGCCACTATAACTCTTAATCCGCCATATGTTCATCCACCATCGAAGTTTCCACTTTTTGCTAACAGCAGTGACTATAAATTATTCTCCATCTCTGCATTATTGTACAGCACGTAAAAGAAGAGCGTGGATATCTTTACAAAGATCAACCCGTTTGTAAAAAATTGTATACAAACCGAAAGTAAATTTAAAGAACTAATACGCACTTACTTAACACATTGTTTGCGGGCGGTTTATCTTACAGCAATTGTATTTCAAGTGCACGTTTTATGATCGCGGTCTGTCACCCGACCCTAATTCCACGAATCGCCGGGTACCTAGTACCTACTTCATGTCTCACAACGGCTGGCGCCTAATTTTTACTGTACAACGCGTTTTAAGCGTCTCCCGCTATCTACCAACGGTATGAAAGAGACGCGTTTAAGCGTCTCCCGCAAACAACGTGTTAATAACAGGTCGAACGTTTATAATATTTCTCAGCGATACAAACGATACTAAGAGACTTTAGAGAAACAAACGCGTATCAAAGATGACTATAGATATGTTTATATTAACACATTACGCTCCGGGCTGTTTGCGCGAAAACTTTCGCGTGTAGCCGACGAAGTAAAAGCAATAAGACTTGCGATGTAATGTCTGTACTTTCCTTTATATCACATTATATATATATATATATATATATATAGTAACGCATACTTATAGGTCGCCGGCATTTAATGCACAATGTGTAAAACCTTATTTATATGTCCCCGGCGTTTTACGAGCAGTCAAGAAAAATCATATTTTTATGTCTCCGGACGGTAATGTGTTAACGTAATCCCTCCTTCATTAGTTAACGACTTTCGCAGATGTTGCGTCGTCCACGCTCTTCTTTTTTTACAGACTGTATACAGTCTCCCAAGTTCGCAGCAAAGTTGTTAAAAGCAAACCAATTTACGCTGTCAGACAAGTAGACTGGCTGAAGAAGCCTTACACCGCGATTCCCAAATATCCCCGTAAAGTTAACGGCGAAGCGCGATCCGAACGACATTCCTTTCCTTTGGATTGCAAGTGTTTACCCTCGAAAAACTTCTTGCACGATCCGTCGTCCAACAGATCGCATCTTGTGCCTTCTGGTAACGAAGCAGACGTCTCAAAGCAGAACGATTCTAAGAATTTTAGCGGAAGTTCAAAGCCTCTGTAATGGATGTAACATGTTCCGTAATAGACTCATTATTAACAATTCAGCGAAACCAATTTTGCATAAAAGGACAGGAAGAATAAATATAGTTCACTGCAACGCTTTACTTAAACGTTGCTCAATGCTAAACCATTAATTCGTACAACGAATGCAGGGCAACTTTGACTCGTAAGAGATAAGCTTTGAATTTCTACGTCTTTAAATTATCAAGTATCGTCAAGAATTATTTATTGTCAATTAAACGATAATTGTCAAGCTTTTTTTTGGAATTCCAAGCCATCGAAATATCTAAGTTTCCGAGTTATGAATGTTTTAGATTTTTATGCGCTTGAACTGTCAAATATTTCGATTTCCAAGCGTTTCAATTTTGAAGCCTTCGAAATTACTAAGTCTTCGAATGTTTAAAGGTTTTCGACTTCTACGCGTTTAAATTGTCATGTTCTTGGATTTTTTAACACTTCAATTTTCAAGCTATTAACTTCCAAACCATTCAATTTCCAAGCCTTCGAGTTAGCAGAAATTTCCACTAATATTTGAAATTGTTCGAATAATTATTAGCGGCACTGTATTATAATTCCTTCCTAAAACTAATTTGCAATAGAAGTTACGGGTGAAAATAATCCTGCATTCGTCTCTCGCGTCCGTCGAGAAACCATTCGACTTCCGAGGGTTAATAATAACAATATTCAACTAATGCACTTATTACCCAACTTGCTATAAATCCCTTTCCCACAAGTTGCACAAAAATCACCAACGAATTGTTCCGAGTTCCCTTGGCATTGTTTTCCTCTCCTCGTGAATCACCGATTTTCATCCGATTAAAGATACTTTTTCTGTTGTTTATTTGCAGGTCTTTAAACTCGACACCTGACAGTTTTAACGTAGATCTAAATGTGGTGATATAAAGTGCTTTAACGTGTCCTGATCGATAGATATTTGCAGAGCGAAAGAAGCGGAGAACGAATTGGCGGAAGCGGAATAAATGTATCGCAGTCGGGATCGAATTGCAGATGCGGTAATCGAACGAAAAATGTTCAACGCGATGTACCTTGCGTAAACATAATCCTACGCTCGGATTGCAAAGTGCATTCGAGTCATTATAACTATTTGCAAAAGGAAAATAATCGCAGCGAGAATTCGCCGTTGTTTCGAGCTAACGAAGAGTTAATGAACATTAATACGAAAAGTCACGTGGGAATGCGATGTAAAGGAGAAGATAATCAAGGTAACGGAGACGCAGCATTTAATAGTAGTCCACAAATTGGATACGATAATAGTTCACCTTATCATTCGAGTGAGATACTTAGTAGCAAGCTTAGGGCACATCCGGCTAAAACAGACTTGTTTTCGAAGGTTAATGGAACAGTTGTTGAACAGGCAATGATGTTCAATAAGGAAAGAATGAATGTAGATGATAAGGCGACAGCACAAAATGATAAGATCGAACCAAAATTTGTCGAATGCTCCGCGAAGTTTTGTAGGGAATCGTCATTAACGAATTTTTCTGTGACAAAATTGCAAAGCGGTACGAAAGAAGTGAACAACAATAAAGAATTGCCCTCAACGAATTTTCCTGTAACGAGATTGCAAAATACTACGAAAGAAAGAAATAGAAATAAAGAATTGCCCTTAGCGAATTTTCCCATGACAAAATTGCAAAGTCGTGTGAAAGAAGTGTATGAAAGTAGAGAATTGCCCGTGGCAAATTTTCCTGTGAAGAAATTGCAATTTAGTACGAAAGAAGCGTATGAAATCGAAGAATTGCCGTCGACGAATTTCCCTGCAACAAAATTGCAAATTACTACGAAAGAAACAGAGAGAAGTAAAGAATTGCCCGTGGCGAATTTTCCTACGACAAAATTGCAAAGTACTATGAAAGAAGCGTATAAAAGTAAAGAACTGCCCTTAGCGAATTTTCCTACGACAAAATTGCAAAGTAGTATGAAAGAAGCATATGAAAGTAAAGAACTGTTCTCAACACGTTTTCCTATACCAAAATTCCAAACTAGTGTAAAAGAATTATACGAAAGTAAAGAATTGCCGTCGGCACTTTTTCCTATACTAAAATTTCAAAGTAGCGTAAAAGAATTATACGAAAGTAAAGAATTGCCGTCGGCACTTTTTCCTATACCAAAATTTCAAAGTAGTGTGAAAGAAGTGAATGAAAATAATAAAGAATTGCCTTCCGTGAATTTTCCCATATCAAAATTGCAAAGTAGCGTAAAAGAAGCGAATGAAAATAAAGAATTGCCCTCGGTCAGTTTTGCTGCGACAAGATTGCAAAATAGTATAACGGAAGAGAGTTCTATTAAGTTTCTGAATGTTTGCACGAATTTAAAGAAATCAACTTGGGAAGATCGCGCGGATCCGACGCGGAGAAACTTGGAATTGAACTCGTCAAACGTGTCACCTAACTACGAATCTAGAACCGTGAAAGATCTACTCAAACCCGTAAGTTACAAACCGCGCAGAGAATTTTCTTATGTTAGTACAACAGCCTTTACTGGCCGCACTAGTAATGCTAGCACAAATTTTACACGAGACAGTGAAATTATGAACACTGTTTGCACTAACAAATTAGATCATTTTAAGACTGCCAATGCAAAATATAAAGGAAATTATACGTCAAATTGCGAAAGAGATACTTTGGAGACTGGAAGGACTTCGAGGTTCGCAGACACGTCGATTTACCGAAGTATAGATTTTTGTACTAACGCTAATTGCAACGATACTAAGTGCGTAGGATTAAATACCGAACGAGAGAACGAACATATCAGTACAGCTACGAATACTAAATTCACCAAATCTACGTTTTTAATGTCTAAGAAAGGCGTCCATTGTTATACCGAATGCGAGGATAAATGTGTAAGTACAATAGATAGCGCTTTGGATACTTTGCAGATTACGCTGAAAGACGCGAGAACGTTTAACAGTAAGGGAACCATAAGCTACAGCGACGAGGATCGCCATTCGAAAGAAATACGATGCAAAAATGCCGATTGCAACTACGCGTCTGGGAAAAATAAAACAATTGTCGCAGAATTTAAGCAGACTTCTTTTAACTCGCAAGAAGTTATAAGACCGGAGTGCATGCAAATGCTGCGGGACATTAAAAAGCACACGGAAACCTTGGAAGAGCAGCTGACTATTATGAATCGAAGTATAAAGTCCAAAAATAAGGCGAGCAGGAAATTTATTCCCGTTTTTGAAGATTCTTCTATCAAACAACGGAGAGATACTGTTACGCAGAATCCGGAGAAGAAAAACGTTTGCGTGCAATCAAGCGCGCATTATTTTCAAATTCTGCCGGCCAAATCGGAAGACAATTTTGATTCGCAACGCGGTAAAAAGAAAGACGTGAGTTTTCGGGAAATTAGTAAAAAAGAGGCGCGCGAAGAATTTAATAAAGGATTAATGAATAAGAATCGTACGGAAGATGATTTTAAGTCGCGCGAGGAAAACTTTAATATACTATTAAGAAATAAAAGTAACGAAGAAGACAGTTTTAAATCACGCGAAGAATGTACGAAAGAATTAACGAATAAAAATGATAAGGAAGACAATTTTAATAGGGAATTAATGAATAAAAATTGCGAACAAGAAAATACTAAATTAGACATCTCGAATTACTCTGATAATAATTCTTCAAGGAGTATAAAAAGTGTACAAATTCAATGCGCGAGATCTGTATCTTTCCATATGTCTGATTCGCCTAATTTTAATCCGCCGGCAGCATCCACTCCTAAAAAGGCCATCAAAAATCCGTCGAAAGCTAAAGAAATTCTTTGCGGTGCATCGAATTGCACTCAGACGATTTTTGTACCGAAAGAAAATGTGCAAATTACGCAAGTTGACAAACGTACGTCCGACAAATTGAAAAGTTATCCAATGAAAGGAGAAACCGGGGTAATTGATTCGCAAGTATGCGCAACTTGCGATCAAAACGCGACTGTGGTGTTACTTTTAACTAATAAAATTGTACATAGCAGACGTTCCAAGTCCAAATACAAGAGATCGGAATTTTTGAGTTTCAGGCGCAAATGTGTTGCAACTAAATCTGGTATAGCTTGCGATCAGAGATTAATTAGCTGTAGAATTTCCCGACGCAAAGTGCAAATACCTATTGTGTTCAAATTATCATCCGCGCGATGTAAAGCCGTAGAAAATTTACGCCGCGATGAAATCACGTTTCCAAAGCGCTCGATGAATATTAATGAGAAATCCGATTTAGGGAGAAACGCGTGCACGCAATCGTCCAATTTACGAATCACTACTGCCACATCGGTTCCTTATATCTCGTTTAACGGTAGAAGAACGGTAGAGAACGTTAGCGAAGAAAGAATCGCGGCGAGAGATGGCTGTATATTAAGTTAACCAGCTGTCTTCCAGATTTTTCAATCTCTGCGAGTTTAACACACGTTTGCTACCCCAGTGTCACGCGTACTAACTGCAACGCACAGATTTCAGTATAATACATTGGAAAATTAGATTTTCCACGTACAGGGTTCTCGCAAAATCGATTACGCTTTTATTATACAGCCGCTCGTAATTCATTGGACAATTAATAAATTTGGGATAAAGGAACATTGATATTACGATTACGAAACGAAGGTAATATTCGCTAGCTATTTACGACATGCGTGATTTTAATCACGCGTAAAGTATAAAAGTCCGCAATACTTTTTATAAAAACTCGAAAAATAGCATTTGCAATGGGATTTTCCTCTTCGACGTGGTAGCGAACGTGTAATAAGAATCGACGATTTTTAAAATTCCTGTAATATTTTAGCAACGTTTAAGGGCATATTTTTTACGATGTATTCTTGAGACGTGTCAATTTTTAATTACCAAGTCACAAGACTGCATTAGCGATAGTATTTAACAGAAATTGTTGTTATATTGTACATGCGACTGATACGTTAAGAGAATAGCTTATTGTACTTGTTTATATTTTTTACTTGCTGAATTACGTAATAAAATGTGCTTGCACAAATGATAAACAATGCACGATTCTTTTCAATTATTTTCCCGTATTAGTTTTCATTTTAATCGCTAAGCGCAGTTAACGATTCAATTTCAACTTTAGTCGTTAACCGCGATTAACTATTAAATTCCTCTTCTAATCATGATAATTGATTCATTTCTTTAATACAATGATTTAGAATGTTTTCATCAATGAATCAAATCAGTCGCCGATTTTTCCACGATAGACGAATTTAATGGATCGAGTCAATCGCCGATTTTTCGATAATCTATTTGCTTAATCAACGACTGACGAATTAATCGTATTAATCGATTAAATCGGTCGTCGATTTTTCCACGATCGATGATTAATTTCTTTAATCAAAAATAAAACTGACGATCAATTTCATCAATCGATTAAAGCAATCATGAATGTTTTTCTAGTCATAGGCATCGGTGAATCAGATTGAATACTTTTAATCGATCGATGCCCAACTCTGTTGCACAGTGCAGCAGCCAGAGAAAGATGAACGTTTCAAAATAATTCGTACGTTTCAATTTTAATAGCTCTCCTTTTGTATTTAGTAATTTATTATATCATTCTTTTATTCCTTTACACATATTGTTATGATCTCGATGATCGTACGAAACGGTGAACATGTAAACTAGGTAATTACAAATAATAAAAATAAAAAGCCTCTCAATAAGATTTCTCTTCTAAACGTTCAGCTATTCAATTTGATTTATGTATATATTTATATTTATATATATATGTATATATATATATATATTTATATATATATATATTTCGTATGTATTTTATATATATATGTAATACGTTCTGTGTGTTTAATTTATATATAAAATACATAACAGAGGCTCGCACAAGTTTTCATTGTTTTACAATTCGCGATCGTGTGATTAAATTATCAGCTTCATTTCTTTCTTCCTTCCTTCCTTCCTTCCCTTCTTTCTTTCTTTCTTTCTTTCTTCATTTTTAATCTTCGTCACAATATCTCGGTGTCAGCTAGCTTTTTTTTGTTCTCTTCTCAGCGTCCACTGTGTTATGCATCGATAATTACAAAAATTGCTTGTTTTGTTTGTTTCTTTGTTTGTTTGTTTTTTTTTTCTCTTCCTTTTATATACCTTGCAACTCCTATGCGTCTTGTCATATAATTCTATTTATAATACAAGGATCCCATTTTTCTCACTTCGCTTTCGCCAGACATTTAATCTTACTTGTTTAAGAAAAAATTTACACAGAGCTCGTTAACATCATGAATGAAATACAGGCATTATGTACAAATATTTATAATTATACATATATACTTTTAGTCCAACTTTAGTCGAATACACGATCGTCCTATAATTTTCATTTTTTCTCTTATTTTTTTCTTTTTTTTTCTTTTTTCGAAATTCGCGAACCCGCCTGAGTCACCTGGATTACAATTCGACCAACACACGCGTAAATGCAAACCTACTATTCTTTTTTTCCGTCACACGCGTCTGATAACGTAAAAAATATATATATATATATATATTCGTTCACTTTTCTTTTTTTTGCGTTTAACGTTTGCGAAACAAAACGAGGACATCATTTTTTTCTTTATTCTTTTTTTCGTTCGAATTACAAACAACACATCCCAACGAAGAATTAACGTTTTCACAGGTAGTAGGAAAATTTAGTCGCTCTTTTTTTTTTTTTTTATTTCAGATCTCGCGAGATAACCGGGATTCTTTTTTTTTTTACACCATTTTATGGTATCGTTACACTTTCTTTTCTTTCTTTCTTTCTTTGAGTTTTTTGTACAGCCTGTGACACACACGCACACGCACGCACGCACACGCACACACACACACACACACAGAAAAGTCGATAATATTTCTGATTACCATTGAATAAAATGAGAGGAAAAAAGAAAAAGCTTTTTCTTTTCTTTTGTTATCGCGCGCCGCGAATATCGCTTATCGCTATTATAAACTATCTCTGATCCTTTTGGTAAAAGTTCACAAAAGCGGCCGAGTAAAATTTTCGAGCAAAGTCGTCGTGCCAGATAAAAAAGAAGAAAAACAAAAAGTACGGATTTGATATGATCGATAAAGTTGCTTACGACAACGTGAAAAGAAAAACAAGTATTATTTAATAAGGATTACAAAACTGAATATAAATTATTTTGCGATATGTTTGCGCTTAACTGCATTTAAGTTTCGTTTAATTGCGTTCAATAAATGATTCGATCCTCTACTCTAATCTGATCCGATTCTCATTCTTAAAGAAGCAAAAGGGGAAAAAAGCATACAAGGGTTTCGAATGTTTCGAGTTTCTCGAATCTAAAAAGGAAGTGTTTTGGCCCATCCATGACATTTAAAAATTAATCAAACTGAAACAAGTTGCAAGATCTTAAAAAAAAAAGAAAAGAACTGCGTCGAATTCAAAATAGGTCCAACATCTTTACGCCACTTTAATCGATCCCCCTCCAAAAAAAAAGAAGAAAAGAACTGCGTCGAACAAAAAAAATAGTTCCAAGATCTTTTCGCCGCTCTTAACTAATCGATCGCAAAGAAGAAAAGATCTGCATGAAACTAAACATAGTTGCAACATCTTTTTGCCACTGTTTAACAAAACGATCTCAAAAAACGAAAGAACTGCAATTCGATTTGCAACGAAAGTATTCACGTGGATTATGCGTTTAAATAAAAATAAAAATAGCTGCGTCGATCATTGTTATATTGTACACGGTTACAAAAAAAAAAGAAAAAAAAAAAAGGAAAACTCTTACAAGTAAAAAATAATTGCGTAGTAACTGCCTTTTAAATTCCTCCACACCGACATGCGTTAATTTTTCTCCTTTTTAATGCTGAAAAATGTTCAAATACACCGGCTTCAATGGCGTTTTAGGCCTTTCTAAGTTCCAAGTATAAATATACTTACACATGTATGTATATCTATAAATTACACAGGACACACAACTCGGAAGTAATAATTGATCTCTGACTCGATCGAATCGAAGTATCTGTGCAGCAATTATAATTAATTATGGATGCTTTCCCCGTCGTTTCTTTCTCTTTACGTAAAGTTCCGCGATTCACCGCGAAAACCAGACCGTATTTTTTAATGCGTGTGTGTGTAAGAGATGACGATACTTAAAGCGATGATCGAGAAAATGATTCGACACGACACGTTACGTTCGGTTTCCCCGAAAAAAAGTATCAAAATTGCCTAGCAACGAGTATTCGCTTAATTTTAAAGCAGAGGTTGAACACGATTATGATATCCGGTTTCCGATTACCAAAATGCAGCAGCATTTAGCAACCGAAATGATTTTAAAACAGTTATGGGAGTAAAAGGTTCTCACCTATATCGATTTCGGTTTTGCGAAACAAATTCTAATTCGCTTGTAATGCGAAAGGAAGCCAATAAAAGTATTAACAAATCGTGATGCAATTTGGGGTTTCTTACGCTGGAAAAACAATATTCGAAACTATTTTTGACCTTAAGATAATTAGCAACTATATATATATTGTTTGGAGGTGCTTGAACTAAATGTGCTACTACTCTTTATGTGCCAATAAGATCTTTCAGGTTTACACGTACATTTCGCCCAGTTTGCTTTAAGTCCTGCTTTAACACTACAGACCCAATAACTAGCATTACCAATTTTCCCAATAATTGCTTTAATTATACTGTAATTTCTCAACTAATGGATTTTTTCCCGTTAACGAATACAGTAAGGTAAAAATAAATGCTGCACCAAGAACATTTAGAAACTTTCAATTATCCCATACTTTGTTACACAATAATTGTATCAATCGAACTTGTAAGAACGCCAATTTACTTAGTCAAACCGCGTAATTTCTTTGGCGGATAATTGCTAATATTCACGAAACAATTTACGAACGTCACGCGCAATTCATCTCTCACTTTACGAAATTAGATTAGCTTCTAGCTTTTTCACGTTATCCGGTTTTTGAACGTAAATAAAATGTTGTATAATACCTGCTTTCGTTGTTTTCAGTTAAAAAAACAAGGATCGCGATATTCATTTTCAATCGGACGACGCGAACTAGACGACGAATATCGGACAATGTTTTGGTCTTTGCTCTCCGTACATTCATTTATTTTTTTTATTTGTATCGAAAAAATAATACCGTAAAATAACAAATAATAAATAATAACCTTTCGAGTCCCACGCAATGTTCAGATTTCACGTAGAAAAGTGCCGCTACGTTTGACGAAGCGTTTCAATTCTACCGAAATCTACGCGCTCAGTTTTGCTGACACTTGTTCTTCGCATCGTCACTTTTTTTCACGTAAACCATTAACACAGATACACTGATTTATAGTTAGATTTAATCGATAAACTAAAGACATTTTTAATTTCAAGAGAAGTGCTACTGCGCCGCTTAGCATTTCTCGACAAGATCATTTCAACGACGGGGTATCGATACGGATAATAATAATAATTTAGACCCTAACCCATATTTGGATCAACTGCAACATCGATTGTAGCGCCAAATCGATATAAGCCAGAATATCTTTTTTCTCCCACAACTGTTTCAAAATTATTTCGATTGCCTAAAGCTGCTCTGGTTTGAACACACTTTTTTTTATATAACAGCTATCATCGTAACAGATGGTTTATCAAACCTTTTCAACCTCTGAAAGTTACAAAAGTCAAACGAACACGGCTAGGTATTGGCCGAGCTAAAACCGATCTAAAAGCAGAAGAAGTTCTTAGATTTTCTAACGAGATGGACTTGGGGCCGGAATATATACTCTATCATCGTCAATCATTATGCGATGCCTTCTCTCTCTCTCTCTCTCTCTCTCTCTCTCGCCGACGTTAATCCTGACACGTTTAAGATTACTTTCAGATAATAAAAAAAAACAAAAGAGAGACGATAATATAGCCATGTAATTGCAATATGCAATTATATAAGCAAAATCATAAATTCCTAACAAATACATTTCATAAAAAGGTTTTCTTTACATCTAGGTTTTTTTCTTGTGGTGACTTATGAAAAACATACAATAATAATAATAATAATATTAATAATAATTAATAATAATATAATATAATATAATAATAATAATATAATATAATAATAATAATAATAATAATAATATAATATTGATTGTAATTAACTATAACGTCCATAAAGTATTTTTTCTTGCGCCCTTCGTTCTTTTTGTTTTTGTTGTTTTTTTTGCTTTTTTCTTTTGTTTGTACACGATTACTAAAAACATTTCTTCCGCTTCTTGTGTTGAGAAAATAAATATTAATATTAAATTTGAAATATTATCTCGTTTTTTGCTTTGCTTTTTAAACTTCTTTTATCGTTTTGTTGCTGTTGTTTCTTTTTTTTTTTTTCTTTATCACTGATCATCATCTGCAATCACTTCAACTACTGTCTTTCGTTCGTGTCAACTAGTTTACAGTACGTTATTTATAGTCTAAATTGGCAAATCGATTTTTGCCTAGTAAGTTTATAGGCCTCTTTAATAATTATGGAACATTGCCGTATCCTCTTCTTCTTCTTCTTTTTCTTCTCTTCTATAGTTAATCCTCTTCATCTCCTACTTCTTCTTCTTCTTCGTCGTCGTGTTTTACGTCTTCTCTCAGTTTTTACTCAGCCCCCCCCCCCCTTTTACAAACGCACAAAACACACTTTTCTTTTTTTGCAATCAAATTGCAAACTTTTTACGCGTCCTCGTTTTTTTTCTATCGATACTTCTTTTTCTTTCTGTGGTTCTCTCTCTCTCTCTCTCTCTCTCTCTCTCACTTTACACTAAAATTCAAAATAAACGAATCGATCGCTGTGCTTGCAACGCGAAAGAGCTTTGTTGTTTTTTTTTGTTTGTTTAGAGGCCTGGTTCAAGAGGTCACCTATGGTTACTACTGCTCTGATCGTTCATATCGTACAGAACTTGTGCGATTGTTCTCGATGATTCGACGTTACTTAATGCCACACCTGCCAAATGTGGTTCGTACGCTCTAAGATGCCTGAAAAACAGAACGCGAACAATGATATTAGACTGTGGTCGCAATGAGGAAGGTCGATAGAATTTTGTTTAGGGAATGGAAGCAATGTTAGATTAACCCTTTCGCTACGTTACTCTAAAATTAAAGAACATTCTCAATGCACGGATGGGGATTATTTTTATTATTGCAAAAGCAGTACGGCTATGAATAGTTGCATATTTAGCATGATCAATTATGGTAAAATAGGAGTATAGCAAGTGTAGTAAAAATGGTATCGTGTTATAGAAAACGAGTATGTATATTTTTATCAAACGATCGCTCGATTTTTAGGGACGTATATATACGTCTTTAGTAGCGAAAGAGTTAATGTCACACGTACTGCAAAAACTTCTTGCGTACATCTAAATTTCCCGTAAATGGATAAAATCCACAGTCTAGTCGGTTTTAGCGAAAAAGTTTGCAAAGCTGGTTCATTTTAATGATCCTCGTGGAATTATAAACAATAAATAGTATACGCAAAATTATTTAACAAATCATCAAATATATCTACGACTTTTCCGAACTTAATGTAAGCATGTAAGTTTGCATAAAGATCCGTAGTCTATCAGGAAGAAATCGATTAATTAAGTAAGAAATTTTACCTTCTGCCATGTGTTGAATATATGACTAGGTTTCTGAGAATAAGAGCTGCTGTCAAGCGAATACTTTTGGTCACTGGACCTTCGTTGTCATCCTGCAGAAAAACGATAATGCGCAATTAACAATATGTGGCATAGCGCCCTATCTTACGTATTAAAGTAAAAAAAAAAACCATCTAGTCACACGTTCAAGTAACACTAAAAACAAACATAGTACGTAAAAATGTGGCACTATTTTTTAGTGATTGAATTAATTAGTTGCAACAGCTTCGTGGAGCATTAGTAAAATACACGTATGAAAACAAAATGATGCCGCGTATCAACGGATTAGATAATTTTATGCAAATTATCGGATACAATTCATTTTAGATCGACAGTGTATTAATCGTCAAATGTACATTTTCAATATTCGTGGTAAATTAATTACAGCATGCTATGTAAAAAAAAAAAAAAAAAAATAGAGGCAAACTGGATACAATTAATGGACAATGTAACAAATACTTAAACAACGTTGTCAATCAATATCGTTTTCTATATTTTATTGGTAAAGCAAAAACCGCGAATCTTAGTGAACACTCTAAACAACTTCTTTCGCACTAAAAATTTGTACAGAAATAAAATTTGTATACTCAGGGTCTAAGTAATACAATCAATAAAATTTCAGACTGCAATTAAGGATGATCTTTTTCCGCATCACAAGCGCGCAACAAATATACAGCGGAGCTTTGCATATCCGAATACGTTTTCGAAACGAAACATTTCGGTGAGAATAGTTATTTCTCCTCGTGTTTTAGTCGTAATGCAATTAACTTTATCACGTTTCTTTTTAACAATTTTTAGGACGAAAAGAAAGTATTTATTTGACACATCGAAGAAGAACGATTTTTGAATAAGAGATAAAAAAAGATTCTTGATTCTTGAAGATAACAGTATATCTATTTTTCCGGAAGCCTGTCAAATTGTACAATCAATGTCCGTAAACCTAGCGTTAATGTTGCAGAATCGGAATTAAACTTTATTCCTAGATCGTTAAATTATGTAAACTGTCCATTGCAGTATTCTTTTCGCAACTTATGCTATTTTTCCACTTGTTCCATATTGTATTAGAAGACTGCTTGTTCGCGTGATAACATATTTGGATACGGAAGACTCCGCTGTACTACGATTATGCTGCTTATAAATAAATATTATACCAACACCCTTCGTCGTCGTGAATACACTTCAACAACTCTGCGTATGAACACGTATATATATATATGTATATATATATAAATTAAACATAGCGACGCTAGCTACGAAAATGAAACTAAAATGAAACCCATGCTAAAGGAAAAAAAAAAAAAACATACGTATAATGTGTGCGTATAACATCGAAAGGAAATACGTAAACCAACAAAAAAAAAAAAAATTAGAAACTAAAAGAAAAACACAGCGCAGTATATGTTTTGCAAAAAAACAAAAGAAAATGAAGCGCAAAAAAAGTAGGCGGCAGGAAAGAACAGCTCACAAGGGCTGTGGCTGTAAATCGTGAATCCTTTCTTTCTTTCTTTTTCTTTTCTATCTGTTTCTGTTTTGTTTTCAATTTTGTGAACACGTTTTTACCTGTTCTGGTGGAGGATTTTGCCCAGGTCTGGGGGAAGAAGAGCTTGAGGTGGCTGCAGCGGGCTTGGTCGGCCTTTGCTGCTTTGCCAAGAGAATAAGAAATTTCATTACATTAACAAAACTCAATAGACTCTATGAACCATGGGACTATAAAAAGGATTCTCCGAAATATCGACTCAGATTATCGTTACATCAAACTTTAAACGCGTTACTATTCAGACGTAAATCTACACGTATCGTGCCATCTCGCGTAATATTAGTTTCTAGTGCATCCGCGTTTTACCCCCCATATAACAGAGAAGTGTTTTGTGCTTCTTTCTTTTTTTTCTCTCTCTCTCCCTCTCTCTTTACCGAAATTTTACTCTGCTCAACTTATGGCTATATACGAGTAGGAGAGTTTTATAGAAGGTGTTACTACTAACCATTAACTCCTTGGGATTTACGAATTCCAAAGCGTGCCGCTTAATAGCATGGAATGCTGCGTTAGGTGCATATCCAGGGTGGTGAGGAGTCGGCGGTGTCAACGTGGAAACTTCCGTTTTACCTGTTACCGTTAACTGTTTCCTCCTCATCGACATCGTCTGCAAAATTATTTCGTTACCATTAGTTGAATCCTTTCATAATTAAGGAATATATATAGACTGCGGATCTTTGCGCGAATATATACAATTATATAAGATATTAGATGTACCATATATCGAAGTATAATTATACACGAAAGAATAAGCTGCAAATGTACAGCGATATTTTTTCTTACGAAGCTCTTTATTTTCGACTACGTTAAAGAATAATCTTCATTGCGTTTGGTTTTATAAACAGCATTTTTCGATCGAAAAGTAATTTTATTTCAATGCTCATTCCTTAGTATCCGAAGTAAGCAATTAGAACAGTTCGGTAACACCTTATATTTGCAATTTATAATTCAATATTAACCCTCTTTTACTCGAAGCTATTTCAACTGAAAAGTAAGTCTTTTTTACAGTTACATAAACAAAACTTTCCGGTACAGATTTAATTTGCAAGTTGTTAAATGAATAAGTGAAGTTATTACGATTTGTTTTCGTCCTTTTTGTTACGACTATTATTACTTTTTTGTTTTTGTTACGAACTGAAAATTATTTGCATTGTCTCCGCTTCAGAGCCCTCGAATGCAAAGGGTTAATAACAAGAACGCATTAGTATATTTGGAGAACGAAACAACTAGTTTGAGTAATAAATTTGTTCACCTCACGGTGATGTTACTTTTCAATATCGCGAATATTATGAACTGGGAGAAAGTCGCCAGAATCTGAAAAGCATTACTAAATAATAGATTTCTTTACTATTCGCTAAAAAAAAAAATATGAATTTGCATAAACATCCGCAGTCTAATAATATATATGATCGTGTTGCTTACTTCCGCGTTACAATGCCTATCATACAAATGAGTCATTAAGGAAAATCTACGCCTCTTCAAAGCATCGCAGCTCGCCCATAGGCATAATATTTCCTCTCCACCGGTTGGACAATGCGCCTCGCACACGTGAAGGTAAACTTCGTGTGGTGTTTTAAATTGCCTGTAAAAGTAACACAAAAACGTACGTATTTAATACAAGTAAGATTATATATAACTTGTAGTATGTAGAGTAGAATTATTTCTGAGCGAAACGGAAGAAGATAGACAAGGATAAAAAAAAAATAGGAATGCAAAGGGAAATTGCATTAACTAGTATAAGATTACATTGTAAATTGAAGGTAAGATGGTAACGTAAGATGTAGAATTTAGTAGCTAATTATATGTAAATATGTATACAGTTTATTGTTTTCCGTATCATGCACTAATCCATAGATATCGCTGGAAATCTGAGAAACTTGGAAAAATAGATCTGCAAGCAACGAAGTGGCTCTCCGTTTATAGATCGAATTAATTTCGAAACATTTTCCGCGTCATAAAAAGCACAGAAAATAAGTGAGTCATCTATTTTAAGTAAGATGCTCTGTATATTGTCAACAGTAAGTCATCCTAAGCCTACAATAAAATAATAATAAATACAGTCAGTCGCAAAAGTCTAATACAATCCTAATTATAATCTTATATTTTATAAATCTTCACCCCATTTTGAATTAAACATTTAAAATATATACGTAGACTTCCGTGAGACTGACTGTAACTTATAAGACGACAAACTACATTCTCAAACAAGTGATCCTACGTCTAAAGCCAACGAGAATTACCTTAAGCAACCCCGCCATTCGCACAAATAAGCATTAGGATCGATTTTAATAGTAATAGTCTTCTCCTGCAGAATCTGGCTGGTCGATGGCTTGGACTCGGGCTCCGTCGACGTGGATGAACTAACAGTCTTGATCACTTTCGCCGGTTGTTTCGCCGCCAGTCCATGAGTCGCGGCCGCTTGATGCGGCGTGGTGGGTCTGGTAGGCGGCGGAGTTGACGCAGGCGTCGGTGTAACCACCCTGGATGGCACGCTCGTCGACACCGGTGTTTGCTGTGCCATCGCGGGGATCGTGACGGTCACTGTGTTCGGATTAGTTTGTGCTACGGAACTGTTCACTATTATGGAAGTCTGTGGAATGGTGCCCGACGTCGGGACCAACGGCGGAGGAATATTACCGAGCGCCGGACTCTGCAGAAGCGGACGCGAGACTTGCGTAACCACAACCTGTTGCCCCTGCGGCGTAACGGCCACCATTTTCTGCTGCGTCGGTTGAGCGGTCGCCTGAGGCTGTAAAATGATTATCGTCTTCGCGCCCGTGCCTTGCTGCTGCGTCGTCTGGGCCACCAGAACCGTCTGCGCTTGTCCTTGAACCAACGTCGTCTGCGGTTGCGCGAGAACGTAATTCTGACCGGGCACGCCACCGGAAACCACGTACTGCAATTGTCCACCGGCTCCTTGCTGCAATAGAACTTGCGGCTGCGATTGCTGCCTCCCTTTCACCGCACTCGTTGGAATAATCACTTGATTGTTCGGTTGAATCGTTTGTTGCACTACTATCTGCCTGGGCGCCGTCACGATTAACTGTTGCTGAGGAGGTTGTTGAGGCTGCGGCTGCGGCTGTTGAATCTGCGGCTGCGGCTGCTGCAGCGGCAGTTGCGGAACCGGTTGAGGAGGCTGAGGTTGAGGCTGCGGCTGTTGCACCTGCGGTTGCGGTTGCACCGGTGGTGGTTGCTGATTTATTTGATTAACGAACACGTGGGGAGGTTCTGCCTTTATCGCCGGCGGTGGTTCCTCTTTGATGGCGTTCACGTTCTCGTCGAGGTCCGTTTCGTCCTCTATGCAATCCGCGGCCAACGCGGCGTAAAGATTCGCAGCGGTGGAAGACACCGTAGCCTTTTCGCTGTCTTTATCGTCGTCCTGCTCCTCGGATTTTATACTCGAGACGGTGGATTCGGCGGTGGTCGAGTCGACAGCCGGATCCGGCGACATAGTGCCGTTGGAATATTTCACTTTCTTCACGTCCACCTCGTCCGATTCACTGGCAGCGCGTTTTATCCCTCTGGGAGCTTCGATCAGAGTATCCTCGGACACTTCCGTGACGTTGCCTTCCTCTACTTCCGCTTTTATCTTCATGTCGCTGGGAGATTCTTTTAACACTTTCTTAATGTGATTCTCTACTAGGTCCATTCCTTTCTCGTTTATCGAGTTCTTCCCTAGAACGCCGTTCAAGATCGGCTCTTTGTCGACTTTCCTCTCCAACAAGTCCGCGAGCATCATACTCTGCAATGGTTTCTCTTTAGACGTTACGCTGGACGAATCCTTAGAGGATCCATCTTCCTGGGCATCTATGTCCATATTGCTCGGTGCACCGTTCAGTAGAATCCCTTCGAAACTAGTCAAGGAATTGTCCTCCTCCACGCCGACACCCGAACAATCCCTGCTGCCACCGATACCACTGCTAGATGCCAGAGAATTGTTGGTCGAATCGGAATCTTCGGCGATCGACGTGCAAGTCGAACGCTGAGTTATCTTGTTGACCGTGGTTACGGCTGTTATCGGAGGCCGACACAATTTAATGGTTGAGGATATGTGATTTTCGGTCGAGTTCAAAATCACCGTTGATGTTGTCGATGTTGCGATTTGGTTGACGTTTTCATTATCATTTACTTCAGTCTGTAAGGCAAGATAAAAAAGGGGAATTTTAGTTAGCGAATTTTGATTATTTTAACGCGTTCGAAGCGAGACGTCGCGATCATTAAGCTCTACTGACTTTTATGCGCTTGAAGGAAATTGAAATTTTCAAGGGAATACACCACTTTGCACGCTACGCGCAAAATAATTAAAGTAGAGCACACGGTGCAATATTCAGAAGGCGAAACAGATCGCTACTAGATTCTTTTAATTATGATTGTAAAAGTCCGCGGTCTATTAATTACAATTCCAAATGATTCGAAGGTACAAAGTTGAAGGATCGGTAAACTATGTTTCTTTTCCGAAAGGCCAGATATTAAATCTTTCTAAACAGTAAGATTAAAACTATCGTGTTGTAGCTAGATAATTGCAAAATAAAAAGTACCTCCACAAGTCTTTCCGCGATTAGATTTAGAGTGCGTTTATAAGTGCAGCTACTTGTAGCAATTAATTACTAGACTACGAATGATCATACAAATTCATATTTTTGCAATTGTAATCAGCGGAATGAGACCAAAATAGAACTTAATTGCATCGTTTAAATATTGCAACAGGTGCTTTATTTTGGATATTCGATGGCTTTTTACACGCCTTACGCGCATATCCAAATTCTCTAGAAATGCATATAAAGACCCGCAGTCTATTAATTATGAATACGATGAAATAAGTTGAATTTGATTTGCAAAAGGGTGAATTTGATTTGAAAGAGGATAAATTTGGAGTACAAAGCTTGTATAAATAAACAGATAAATGAGTAAAAAGAAAAAAATGCATATCGTACCTTGTCACAATTATTAGTCATAATAAATTTGGCTCCATTGAGCCTTTGAATCTTTTTGGCAGGAATGGGTGTAATAGCTGGCTTTTGCTTCGAGTTGATGGGGGTCTTTGGGAGTATTGTTGTTGAACTAGTCGTGGTTGCAGGAGATTGCGATACGTTTGTTAACTGTTGCTGTAGTAGCCTCTGTTGCTGTTGGCGTTGCGCAACCTGTACAATTTAACGCAATTAAAACTCGCGGAAATACTTATCGCGCGTTATTGGAAAACTACTTTCGGTACTTTCTTAATCACTGTAAAGGAATAGAGTAACTTCAATCTCGAAAACCATGCGTTTGTTAGTAGAATACAAAATAATACTATTACTTTCATTACTGAATTCAAAAAAAAGAGAATCATTTTGTTAAATATTACACGACAATTTGAGTCGCACAACGAATTACACATGTCTAAAAAAAAACAATCAGAAGTAATATTCTTTAATTTTTTTAGACCGGTCGATCTTCTAAAGTGAAACGAAGTGGCATAACAGAGACGTAATATTCAGAATTACTTCCAAACGCAAACACTGAGAAACGAAGTTTGAAATGAAGTTTGTTAAAGAAACATACATCCACTAAATACGATTCCAAGTGCGAACTTATCCTGTAAAATGGATCTTCTTAAATTCAATCTCGATCACCCTTTATAAAAAACAACAGTAGTGGCTTCTGAAATTAAATCTTTAAAATTGAAATAAAATCTGACATTAAGGTGGCTTTGATTCGAATTTATCAAGATGTATTAAGACATTAACAAATACGCTCGATTAAAAGTGACGCAATTTCATTGGCCGCTACTGTATATTTCGCATTGCATTCTACATATCAATGTATAAACATGCTTTGCTTTTGTATAACGGGGGAATAGTATTGTACTTAATAGATTTATATTTACTAATTCAATTATCATTGCTGATTTATTAGCTTAGAAGTATAAAGTTAACTAAATATAAGACTCGATCCGAAATCTCTGTTCTGAATAGAAAATATCTCTTCAACCACCGGTACGACTTATGGTTGCATTTCGATGTACCAAAAAAAGTTTTTAAACTGTTCAGAAAGAATGCATAAAACTTTGTATGCATAAAAAAATCAGGTGTGTTTTACTAGGCGAGATGATTAATGTCAGACTCGGGGGTTGAAAACATAATGGTATTATAATATCGTCGCGTCAAAAATGTAACGATTACAAATATATTGGTTCTGGTTTAGTTTCGTTTCACTTACGGTTCTACAACTTGACAATGGAAACACTGTATTCTTCCTTGAGTTCTTACGCTATATTCTATACGCTATATAGATAGTACTCCACGTATTACATATTATACTTATATTATTATTTATTCCACATATTATTATATATGCTACATACATAATACTCCACGTTTGATTTACTTCATAATGAAATAGTATAATAATATCTCGAAAGTGAAAACACGTGACTCATCTAGCTTTGCTTTGCAACCACGGACGTACAATTCAACTACTGGCGCACAACAATTTCAGCGTATCTTTTGATTCCATAAGAAGCCAGCTAACTTGTACTGCTGGCAAAATATCGCGTTACAACTTCTTGTGAACATTTTTGCACCCGGAAGTCTCAACGAATGACACAATTACCTATAAGAACCGGGCCGTGAAAGCTTCGAATTGAATGCGTAACATTTCGGGAAACTGTTTTTCAACCCCTGGTCGAACTTAATTGAACTCTCTCAACGTCCTACGAGTAAACGAGAGAAAGAGAGAAAGAAAAAAAAAAAAAAAAAAAGATACTACGGAGTTTTCATTGTTAATGTACAACAATGATACCTGGTTGCTGGTTATTAGCTGGTTGGCACTGATGCTGGATGCGATGCTAGCAGTAGTGTTTGTTACACAGGCAGTAGGGGTAGACACACAAGTGGCAGCAGTACTGGGCATGCAGTCGCTGCTGACCGTTACCTTAGTAGCCAGAAGGCTTTTTATTATGGAACTGGATGTAGTACCACTTCGATTATCTTCCTTTGCAACTACCTGGATAGTTTGACACTGTTGCTGTACTTGTAGCTGTAGCAGCGGCTGTTGCTGCGCTTGAGGCTGCGTTTGCGAACCACTCGACAGCAACGCTTGGCTCAGGTGTGGATGAGATACTGACACCTAATCAACAGTAAT
Organism: Eucera pruinosa; assembly: GCA_028830335.1. NCBI lineage: Eukaryota > Metazoa > Arthropoda > Insecta > Hymenoptera > Apidae > Eucera > Eucera pruinosa. The sequence continues at coordinate 2,023,742 of JAMYCR010000001.1, read as the reverse complement.
TTGCGATGTGATGAAGAATTCCGGTGGTCTGATATGACGAATATATCCGGGACCTCTTGCAGAATAATCAAATGGTAAAGACAAATAGTTCTCTTTCTTATTGAGAAAATAAATATCGAGGCCTTGCATCATATGTAATCTACCGAGAAAAACGATCTGGAAGTCTTGTATCATATATAATCTATTAAGAAAAACAATCTTGGAATCTTGTATTACATGTAATTTGTCGCGCAAATTAATCTTGAAGTCCTATATTACACGTAATTTGTTAAGAAAACGAACACTGAAATTATCAGCGAGTGAAGTATACTTATTTGCGTTAAAGAAATAAAAATGATGGACATTGGAACGAAATATGCGAATGCTAGAAAGAAACGAAATAATGTCCTTTAAACACTTCTCTTATCGAAGAATTGTTTTAAAAATGTTGCAATTAAATAATGAAAGAATTACGCGATTGTTTTATAAGCTAACATTTAAAAAAAAAAAAGAAAAAAATGAAGACTTTGGTGGCTTTTTGAGTCCTAACAATCGTCAATTACTGTATAGTATATTATAATATATTACCGATTAATATATAATTAGCAAAGACTTGGAAAACTTCGCTGACAAAATTGAATCGAATTATGCAAAAGGGCCCAGATATAATTATTAATTACGAAAGAATCCATTGGTTCAGATTTAAGTAGAAATTTCGAAGTAGTTAGATATATTTAGATGATAAGAGTACTTGAATATTTGCGTTGCAATACATAGATCGTAATGTTAGATAGATCGCGTAAATATGCTAATGTCTCGTCCGAGATGCAATCAACAATTTTGAATACCGACAACAGTGAATTTATGAATAATAATTATATGGTATGAATAGAACTCGTGAAGCGCAGTAGTAGTTAAACAGTTTCTCGTAGCAGCATGATATGGATCGAAGAAAAAACAAGTGGAATTAATCGGGAAGAAAATCGATACTTGTTATGGAAAAAATATAAGTTGTCAGCGAGAATACCGTATTACGCTATGATAGAAATTGTTCCTGCGCGAAAGACATGTCAAACAAACAGTACACGTTTTAAGAGAGACGAGAGATCTACGTTGATCATCATGCAGCAATGCAATTTTTTAGTCGTCGCCGTATCTATGACTATTGATAAAGAAATATAAAATACAGATATTGTAGAATGTAATCAAGGCAAAACTGCTTCCAAATATGGATTGAAACACATAAAATAGTATTTTATTGCACTACTCATCGATAATATATTTCATATTTATACTTAGTAGGTTCCTTTGTTCCGTTATACAGAGATTTATAGTTGAGTCCCGCTTATGCGAAACAGACAATTACTTTTTTTCGTATATCATACATTTTATTTAACGTAGACTTAATTATACTACGAAGGAAACTTTTTTTTAATCAGATGATTAATTAGTTTCAAAGAAATAACGATTGGTACTTATTATCGGAGGAAAATTGCAGAATTTTGCGAGAAAAAACATTTGGAGAGAAATACGCGTTTCGATAACGTGGACTTCACTATTATTTTATACGTTTACGGTATTTTTTCGTTAAGTGCTCGAGCCTCTTTGCAGATAAATTGCAAGATATCTCGCTTGAATCTATCGAAACAAGTTCGGTTCGCCTCTGACGAGTGCCGAGAACTTTAACCCTTTCGATAAAGAACAATTATTCCATAAACGTTAAGTAAAAGGCGCTCGAAATTATATCGTGTTTGGTCTCATTTTAATAAAAAAAATTTCACCGATACGTTAAACAAATTACTTTAAAAAGAGATAAAAACAATTTCTACCGATTGCATTATCGATACACGAGCATTCACAAACTTCGAGTACTCGAACTCTGTTTTTCCTCTTCGTCTTTCGCGCGAAAAATATTCAACAAAGTTCAAGTTTCGCGTGTCCCCGGCAACTAAATTTTCAAAGTCGTTCTCGAGCTACGAGCACTGAACGAGAAAACCGCGTTACTTATGGTGCATGCAGACGTGTTGCGACGAGGAGAAAGAGACACGGGATTTCGAGGCATGCAAATACTGTGTGTGTAGCTTTGTTAAAGGAAAGCCCATATTGTATTAACAGCACAGTGAGAAACCATAAACGAAAATAAGAACCAAGGTCATGAGTGGTAGAGAGAGAATGGTAGAAAGCGTAGGACTATGGACCCACCTGACTTTTAGAATCAACCTTGGTGACTGGATTTTGGGATTGAGTTGCAGTGTTCGAGGTACTGGATGGTGGTTTCGGTGGGGCAGATAATTGGGCTTTCAGGATGGGTGATGCTGGGGCGGGAGTTCTTGGAGGCCCAGATGCAGGATTGTCTAGGGCCGTGCTATCAGGAGCAGGACTTATACTCTTGATTGTACGCTGTTGTACGGGAAGCACCTTTACTGGCGTTGTGTTCACTGCTGGAATTGGAGCTGTGTTAGTCCCAACCGCAGTTTGGCTCGGATAAGTTACTTGGGGAGGTGTGGTCCGTACTCGGATTCCTTCGTAATACTGAGTACCGGTTGTTTCACCTTTCAACGGATTTGGTCCGACGTTTCCACCAAACACAGATCTACGCAGAACGAGTTTGCATCGGTGAAAGAAGAACTTTTACATAACCATAGAACGACGCAGGGGTCGGCAAACTATTTTTCTAAACGGACGAACATTACATATTTTTACCATCTGCGGGTTAAATAATACAATTACAGTATTGCCTTGGATATTGGCCGGTCGCTATCTCCACCAGTTTTTCGAAATGGCTTCGTGGAATGAGCCACCAACCCCATCCACTTAAGATATACATATGTCTATGTTTTTAAATCTACCGTGAAATGTCGACGAGCCGTGCTGTGTATCTCTATCTCACTCTATGAAAGAGGAGACACTAAGAATTTCCTGCAAGATCTATCTCCCTTCAACTTTGGCCAGCCTCGGTTCCGAACGTCGGCCAATATCCAAGGCAAACCCTGTAATCCCTTGAGGGTGTTACTCGAATTAACGCGGTTTCAATGTTAACGCGCAGCTATCTTTATCTTGAATTGATTCAGACCTACTTCGCTACTTTAATCCACTTGTAAGTATGTGTACTTGTTACTTAGACTCAGCATTAGGACTTCCCGCTGTTGCGTGCTTTAACTTTTTAATTGCAGCAGCTAATCAGGATTTGAAATTAAGTCATTGAAATCGGTCCGCAAGTGGTTAAGGTTACTTGCAAAATAAAAAATATCTCCACTAAAAATACTCGCAAAATGAAAAATGTAAAGATATCTATAAAATAAAAAGTGTCTCCGCGAATCCTTTATTGGCAAGATTAAAGTACATTCATAAGCGTGATTATCAGTAGTAATTAACTGCAAATAAAATGAACGAAATTTTCTTTTTTATTCCTTTGGGAGAAATTACTCTAAAGTCACGAACTTCAGTTTGCCGACCCCTGCCAAATTCGTGAAGAAAATTGGGGTAAAAATAATGGAGACTATTGCATTAAGATATTATCCGTATTTACCTAACGCATCTTGGAAAGTGGAGTGGCGCGATTACGCCTCTTCTACCAATCTTTGTGCAGCAACCAAGATACTTCTTGTACAATTCTTCTTGCTCTATGCGCACACCTGGCGCAGGTTCGAAGGTAGCTCTCAACCAACTCAAAGCGAACTGCTCGTTCTCCTGTATGATTTGTTGGTGCGCGTGTTGCTGTTGGAGTGAATTGTTCGTCTCCACTGCTTCTAAACAGGGAAATAGACGAGATAATATGAGTCGACATCGTTCGACTTTTACTTTAAAAGTTGTATAATTATTTCAACAAGAAATCAACCCTTTCTTTACGGCACAAATGACGCAAAACGATTCTGTGTTAAGCTTCTAAGCTTAAAAAATACGAAGGTATATGTAGTTATGAGAGAATATGTAGTTATAAGAGGGTTGACGAATAACGACGGTTAACGAACGAATATACGACATTTTAGGAATACTATTGTTCGTATGGTACTTATGAGAATATCTTGGATTTTAGACTTTCGCGGTCCATGGTATTACAAGTTAGACTTGTTCCGTAGGAACTTGGTCGTTTGGCTTCCGGATGGTTGCCGCGTCTTTCTTCAGCGTTGCGCCGACGTTTCGCAAACGTTACAGTTTGCATCCTCTGGGCTAGGTGCTCGGATGAAGAAAGACGCGGCAACCATCCGGAAGCCAAACGACCAAGTTCCTACGGAACAAGTCTAACTTGTAATACTTATGAGAATATTTCAAATATATCGAATATCGAAAAACATTACTTAGAAATATAGTACCGAATAAAACATAATCTTCACATTGAGTCTCATATAGACCCAAGAAGAGCAGCAAGTTTAAGCGGCAAGATTTTATACATGAAAACTCGTAAAACAAAGAGAATAAAGCTTGCATATCATTGTGTTTTGCGTTAGAAGCATAGAATTCTGTATTGCACTCGTATTGGGCCATACAGACCCAAGAAGGGCAGCAGAGTTAAGCGGAAAGATCTCGTAAAACGAAAAGAAAAAAAGCTTGCGCATCGCTGTGTTTTGCGTTGGAAGCATAGAATTGTGTACACGTACTGTGCGTTGTAGATTTTGTTGTAGTGGCAGCTGGAGTGGTTGGCCGCGAAGGCGCGGGGCTAACGGGAGCTGGTGTCGCAGTAACTGTAGCCGGAGTAGTTGGTACGGAAGCGGATACCGTGGCAGCTGGAGCGACAGCGGTAACCGGTGTATTCTGTGCGGTATTCGGCGGTGTCGCTACCGTGGACACCGTTTCGATTACTCTCATCAGAATACAAGCTTTCGGCCCGTAACTCTGCGCTTCTACGGTAACAAGAGCGACTAACGTGTCGATAGCTCCGCGTACCCGCGCGACGCTAGTACATGGCCTTTCACCCAACGAAGTCAACGCATACAAACATTCCAAGGTATACACTAAAAGAGCTATGTCGTTCAGAGCTAAAAACCTACAAATCAATAATACGATTCACTGTTACAATATTATACCTTGCACGATATTTGAAATGGAAGAAAAAAAAAGAAAAAGAAAAAAGAAAGAGAGAGATTGCTTTTAGGAGTTTAAAGATCGCGGGGTGTTCAGTGGATACGAAAAGTATTGGTACAGCACTGCATCCGTACTTTAGTATTCGCGTTATTACTTAACCCTTTCAGGGTTGATTAACCCCTTGCCTTGTAACGAGACGAGATACTATCGCGGTGCAAACTATCGTCTAATTGCGATAAAAATATCCTGATCTTCTTAAGATTGTCGACTACCAGGTGCAAATTATGTATAATGCACGAAAACGTATCAACGATTTGAACTGCTGTAACTTCGCAAAGTAGCATCGTGCAGCGATCGACTTGAGCTCATTTCAAAGCTTGAAGCTTCTACTTTCGCGTAGGCGAACAGATGTTTTTCGAGAATATTCTTACTTCGAAGAACAGAGTGAAAACTGAAGGTAGTTTTATTGTAAAAGTTTATTAAGTTCGAACGACTCTACGGACGTTAATAATTTTTCATTGCGATCCATTTTACCGTGCTGTTGTAGAAAAAGGTCTCGCCTTTACAACGAGCCCCTAAAAGTCGCTCGACGATTTTTTGTTACCGAGTTCGCGCATTTTTAATGAAAACTGAATTCGTAATATTCTAAATGCTTTACTTTCGACGCGACATTAAAATAGAAAATAGCTAATACTCCAAGGAGAATTGTCTTCGATAAATTTGCACGGCAAGGGGTTAAAAGTTAACGATGCGCTGAAAATTGTCAAGCATAAGATAACTCGTAGTGTTTCACAGAAAAATTTACGAGTACGCGCCAATACTTTGCCTCGCAACCACCGCGAATATGTTACGCATAGAATTATACGTGAGAAAGAAGAATCACCTGCATATAAGTTCATACACACTGTCTTCTAATCCGAACGTAACAATTTCTTCATTGCTGTCTTGCTGGCTAATTTTATTAAGCACCTCCAAGCAGGAAATAACGATAAACCTGTCTTGGGATTCAATTCCCTTCGCCACACATGACAACACCACGTCCGTTATCCTCTCACCAGCCTCTTTTAAGATTATTTCATTCGCTATGTTTCCTAATATGTCAAAACCGAGCTGATGCAAATTGCTCCACCTTGCTCTTACACACAGTAATACGAATCTCAAGAAACACCGATTCCTTCCCAATACGGCGGCGTTTTCTGGAGTAAAACTTAAATTACGTAAGATAGATGCTATCTGTAGCACACGTTGCCCGTAAGGATCCTGCGTTCCCAACGTTCGCCCCACACAAAACAAATCTCTGTCCTCCTCTTCGAACTTTATCGAGTTTTGGTTCTGATCTTTCAGGCTTTCGTCCTGATGCGATCCAATTGGATCCAATCTTGGGCAATCGGCTAGCACCTGTAATTACAAAATGTTTCACTTTAGTTCGACGAACAAATTTCACGATGCTTTAATTTAAAACATTAGAACTCGCAAACTCTCGAGATGTTTATTTATTTATTTTCACAGGAGAATCCTCGGTAGCAACAAAGACTTACGATACAAGGAAATTACGAAGACATAACGATAGACGCGTGTAGCAGAACGCAAGTAACTCGATACATAAAAAGACGCTTATTACAACGACTTGTACGGAGATCTTTTAATCGATGCAATGCCAGGAATAAAGTCTAAAATAGTGCAACATGAATTGACTTTATTCGAGACTTTCAAAACTTCTTAACTTCGAATTGTTTACTGATTTATTTAACGGGAGCAAGTTCCTATAATATACACGTATAAAGTGACGAAAGAAGAGAACATATATATAGAGTATATATATATCAGCGTTAGAACCGCAGGGTTGTAACCATCGAGTATTCAGGCAAGATTAAATGTCAGCATAGCGTGCTCGTACGTGATTCGCAATAGATCTTCAAACTACCCTCTTGAACGACGCAAAAATCTACCGCGAATGAAATCTACGCGTTCCTAACAAAATTCGGTAGATTAACCCCTTGCGCTACGATTATTTTATTACCTACGTACGCTAATATTAGCTGGTTACTGTTCTTTTATATCATTTAACTTACAAATTATTTAAATATTGTTGGCAATATTTACTTAAGGACCTCCAATCTTACAACACCAAACTAAAATTTGAATTCCAATTAAATTCCACTCTCGGTAATATCTATTTTTCGTTGAATCTAAGCCATAATTCATAGAACGAGCGTGACTCGTCATTGTAGGTCAAATGGTTAAGACCGCGTGTGACTGTATCCGGTTTAAACTTCTGAATTATACTCGAAGCGATTCGGCTTGTGTTTGCCGCGTTACAGATTGAAAGCGACTCGAAACGTTGCAAGTCCCATCGCTAGCGAGAATGTTCTCCATAGGACGACTGCTTACCCCGTCGACTTCCATCGACGTAGAAGCCTCATCGTTCTCGGTCGGCGCGGCGCTTTTGTTCTGCTTCTCCCTTTCTAAGATTTTCCGCCTTGAAAAGGTCTGCGGGCTGGTGGTCGGCTTTTTCATGAACGTCCTCTCGTTCGTCAGATCTATCACATCCTGAGAGTCGAGGACGTCCGACCAGAACGAGTTGATCGAGTAGTTCCTCACGCGGGAGTAGACCTCGATGAAGAGCTGCCGCGTGCCAGGCGAGTCGAAGACACCCGCGTGCGCCAGTAATATGTTCACGAGACGGGGATACTTGTCGAGACGTAGGATGTGCTTGCCCTCGTTCGACAGCAACGTGCACACGTTGATGGCGAAATCTTGTTCGTTTGGAAGAGGCGAGAGGAGCGAAAGCGCGAGCTTATCGTAGTTGGATGGCTTGTAGAGGTCCGACGAAAGGCCGTTATAATCACGTAGAGATTCTGCGGAACAATGAAAAAATAGATAGTTAGTATACTGCTTGCGTGTCACGCGTACCATTGACGAAAAGTTGGAATAAAGTCCGGTCATTTGTAACGATATATTTATATATATGTATGTATATACAGGTGGGCCTCCTACAACGCGGTAGTAGATACGTTCTTTGAAAATACACTGTAGAATTGTGGCATTGTAGGAAACGTTCCACATTTCTTAAACTGCGTTGCAAAAGTACCGCGTTGTAGGAAACGGTCCGCATTTTTCCAACCGTGTTGTAGCGAAACCGCGTTGTAAAGGTACCGCGTTGTAAAGGTACCGCGTTGTAAAGGTACCGCGTTGTAAAGGTACCGCGTTGTAAAGGTACCGCGTTGTAAAGGTACCGCGTTGTAAAGGTACCGCGTTGTAAAGGTACCGCGTTGTAAAGGTACCGCATTGTAAAGGTACCGCGTTGTAAAGATACCGCGTTGTAGGAGGCCCACCTGTATACGTATGTACATATCTCCCAATAAAAATGTATCTTACGCCACTGAATCCAAGGGGATAAGAAATGATCGGACGTATTTAAGGTCCGAAGGATGCGTCGTCACTAATAATATATCGATTCTCCTTTTGACGATTGCGTGGAACTAACGTGGAATCTCACAATATTAATGCGATTCTGTCAGTCCGGTTAAGAATGTTCAAGCGAGCGGACGTGCTATATTCATCTTACGTGTACGTGTATAAATAATTAATCACTGTTATAATCATATTTATATATTAGCACATAATTTATGTACTTTATAATTAATATAGATCACTTAAACGACAAAACAGTGACATAGTCGAGACGAACACACGAATAGCTTACACGTTTCAACTGATTGTGAGTTACTTAATTTGATTTTTAATTTAACCACGACGAAACATTGATAGGAATAATTAGAAGTTTCGTGTACGAGTTTATTCTAAAATAAAGTGAAATAAAATAGTTCCATGAATGAAGTTACAAAAGATTGCGTCAAAGGTTGAAAAACGGTACAAGAAAAGAAAGCAAGAAAGCTAAGAGAGATCTAATAAATACATCAAGGACGACTATGGTAAAAGTTTGCAGAGATTAAGATAACTATCGTAGAGACGTCGAAAAGGTGAATCTGATCTCTTCGTAAGATCGCGATTATCTCACGAGATCAAGATCTCCTTTTATCGAACCGCTTATTGCGATAAACGCCACCAGAACGTCGTTAATAATGTTCCTTCCTTTAACTTTAACATTGTTTCAAATGCATTAAGGAAGAGAAAAGACAATACTGTATTTTAATACTGAATTAGCTGCGATTAATATTATTTAATTCTACAAAAACTATAATACACAAAATGTCCAAAGTAAAATACGCTCTATTGTATTCGGAAAGCGAAGCAACTCTAATTAAAGCTCCAGTCCTTTGATCTTGCTAATAAAAGTACGAATTTGCATAAACCTCTGCAGTTTAATTATAGTATACAACTATTTTCTCTGCGAATTTATCGCTGGAAAAATTTACAAGACCCCAAATTTCGTTTCTTTGCGTAACGGTAATACGAATTTAATTCTCGATATTGTTGTTAAAACTTTATTAATAAAATACATTCGTTGCAAAGTACATTTAAGCATTCGTTTGTAATAAACGTTTACACGATAAATCCCATTAAAACGATTGCCATGAATCTCTGCCAGTCGCAAAATTAACAGCGATTAAATATCAAGAACGATCTTGTAGGTTTTAAAGTTACACTTAAAGTTAATATTGATATATACTTTCAACACTAGAACTACCGACGACTAAAGTAAACTTATTTGTACTAAAGAAACAAAAATTGTATACTTCTCCAAAATCTATGTGACTGAAAGACAATAAAGCTTCGTTTATATTTTGTACAAAAAGCACGGAATATCCTAAAAAAATGTACCGTTGCAAATTGATAGAATTTTCAAGGTAAATTTGTAACCAGTCATTTTGGTAATTCTAGTATTAAGTAGAATACGGAAATGTATTGCGAGTAATTGTTCGATAAAGGAAGGAAGAATGGAAGAGATGCTAGCTGACCGGGGATGCCTCGTGCAACTGGTGTGATCGACAAATCACGAGTGTAAGTAGGTTGTACTCGGTCAGGGTCAGATTTCCTACGAAGCAACCAAAATGCCGCAAATCGGGCGGAGAACTTTTCGTGCGATTTCAACCAACGAATTTCCCATTCAAAATTATTCTCTTTTACAATCAGACGCAAGGACAAAATAGTAACTCTATCCATGCATTTAACGTTGTTTACGTTTATCTCGTTATTATATCGTTGTATGATTCCCATTTTTCTCCTTTTCGATTATATTTACACCAGTGCCACTTACACACAGTGTACGTATTAATATCCGATTTCCTGGTTGAAACGAAACGTTTCACTTACGTATACACGTTTATCCGTATCGTAAAAGTAAACGAAATTCGGGTTATAGAATATTAAATGATGGAAGTCCAATTACATACGAAGATATGAGCCGTTATTTTTGAAAGTGGTATAAGTCCATTTTTTGAAAGAAATGAGTTAATGGTAATTTTAGTAATATATAGATATCCTCTTTTTATTCCCTTAAATATCTCGATGTATGAAAAAATTGACTTATACCACTTTCAAAAATAACGGCTCATATACTTTTATACACGTTATTATAGGATCTGGCTGTTACAGATCACGGGTATATCAGAAACGATTCATTCGCGCAGTATATATTTATAAGTCCGTTGTCTTCGTCTAGACTAAAAATTACTAATATAGCATGTGACGCTAAAATGGTAATACAAAGTTGACTCTATATAAGAATGTATAGTCTATCCTACGGTTCGTCGATGCTTTTGACCTTTCTACTCGGTTACATTTCCCACAAATGCAGAAATATCAGCAGCAAAACCCGGTCGTAACTCACTATTTTGTGCAACGAAGAAGTAAATCACGAAAACACGCCCCTCGCAGCGCAAGAAAGACAATTCGCGTCGATTACGATTGCATGTGTTTCTCGGCACAATGTAGAGAGAACCTCGGCAGCGAATTATACTACTCGTTTGCAACGTTGTAGTAGCACAGAGGGTTCCGTTCTCTCGTGCAAACGTCCCGAGGAGACTGGAACCTCTCGCAATATTATCGCAAATCGCGGTAATCTTTTTCAGCCGCAAAACCGCGATCAATATCGCTAGTCCCGGGAGAAACGCTACCTTTTACCGGAAACTACGGAATCCGCCAGCGGAAAGGAAGAGGGAGAGAAGGCAAAACGAAAAACGGCGAGGAGCCCCGCAATGTCGAGAAAGAGAGCAACGCTAATAAAATTGTTCCCCCGTCGAGATTCTTTCGAGACAAGAGGCATCGCTTATCTTCCAACTAACGCGATTTGATCGTGCGTGTGCCTTCGCCTTTCGTGGGATTTTTTCAAATACGGTGCCGATCCGCTTATTGCTAGACTATCGCTAGACTGCGGCTTTTTATGCGAATTCGTGTTTCCGCGAATAACATTGAAACCCCCTTTGAGCGTTATACGCAATTACAGGAGATCGGTGCGCGTTTGTAGATTTTCACGGATCACCCGTGCACGTGATACATATTTGAATATCAACATTGGGATTCTTTATTAATCATTACAAATTCATATTTGAATGTGAACATTTTGTACCATTAACATTAACATTATTCATTGCGCTGAGAGACTCGAATTTGTAAACTCTATGGATCGTATTTAAAATTGGCCGCGTATATATTTTATACTAATATATAATTACACCCAATATAATGATTACACCTCGATATTCATTATAATAAAATTATATAATATATGTATCTAATATAATTACAGGATAAACATTTAACCATAATATAATTCTACAAAACATGAATTCGTTATATATTAATTTCAAATTTATTCAACGATATAAAAATCATATTAATATTGATAAGATTCATATAGTTAAAAAGGTCTCGATACACATCTATTTCTTATAGAATAAAAATTCCGTTTCCTTAGTCAATAATTTCAAAGCATCGCACAAAGCAGCACTAAAAGGGTTAAAGAAGTGGGACTTAAACAAAGGGTTTTTTCATCGCCCTCTAAGTGTTTCTACTGTTTTATATATTTTTGCATGTTGTGTGCATTCTGCGCCTTTTTGCATACCTGTTCAAATTTCCCATGAATGCGTAAAAAATCGCAATCTAATGATCACTTTGGAACTTACCGATAAGAACTATCGATAGGCAATTATTGATAAAATATGTACAAAATATTTAAAGTCGAGTACAAATTACAACATTCGGAGAATCAATATCTCTTTCGGGTTTACTTAAAAAAAAAAATACGAATTTCCATAAACATCTAAAAATTATGTCTCGACTCATCTCCAAATTAAATGATTTCATTTCACGAAGCGGCTTAATTTGGAGCGGATAGTAAATGGACCAACGGTAATAGAAATATAGGACGAATATAGGAAATACTGGACCAAAGGCGAATGAATGGATAGAGGCAGATAGCGAAGAGAAAAGGGACGAGGAAAAGAGATAAAAAGGACAAATTAACAGCGCACTATTACCACTGACCTACCAAACTTTTTCCGTGTTACACATTGATTCATTTTATCCTTACAATATAACCTCGATTGAAATTAGGATAAAGATATAAGTTTAGGTATACGATTAGATAATAAAATGTGGGTAAATGTGTCAAACGAAGGAAAGGATCCTGAGTGAAGTAGAGAAAATTTTATATCTAGGTAAGGTAGATGTACCAATTACATACATCCACTTTAAGATTCGCGCGTAACTTTATTCAACTATTTTAGAACGTCGTTAACGTAAAGATCGTTCCAGTTTGCAAGCATAACATTGTTCAACCGATTTTTTATTTATGAACATTTTCTTTATATGTTCAATATAATAAATTCATTACTACGTAATTAAAAACGTACAACAAAATTCAATGTCCCCCCTCGTACTGTCACTTGAAAACGTTTCATTTAACACTAGGTTGACGTACGTTACGTGTATAATTCGACAGGCTTCCGGAAAAATACGTATACTGCATATAAATATTCGAACGTAGAAGCGTGAGGATGAAGAGAATCACGTAGAATACATATTCATACCATTGCATTAATTACAGCTAACATAAAGCACTTAAAAATAATATTTATGGTCTCTATAATGTTAGGTATGAAATCTAAAATGCATCAACGTTCCGTAAACCTAGTGTGTTAAATAAAAACACGTTTTACATATATTAACACGTCAGTTTGCGTAACGGATATAAGATATATAATAAACGTCGCGCCTTACTGAATTATGACACGTTCCATACTTTATAATTATATTAGTCACGTTTCAATGTTCAACGGCACATTTACCTTCTAATATTTATTTACAAATATTAAGTGTAAACGAATATACAACGTCTATGTAAGCCGAAGTTCAAATTTGGTATAAAACTTTCTTTACTTACGTTTCTTTATACGTTACTTTGCTATTAAATAAACGAATTCAGGTGACAGTTATAGGAAAAGTGACAGTAGTTAGGTCATTTACCTTATCTATCCCTTCTACTGTGAACAAGTTTTCCAATCTTTCGAATCTATTCGTAAAAGCTTAATCGAGAAGATCACGCGTAGTAGCTTGGTCAGTTCGAGGAAATCGGCGAAGCCGAAGTAAATTAATAATACTTGGCGATAATTGGGGACACTTTCGAGAACGACACGAAAAGGCCATTCTTGGCAGGAGTAAATGAGTCGACTTCGATTAGCCAACTAAAGATTCGCTTCCAGGCCTATGAGTTATCGCGCAACTTTCCTTGCACTACATCTTGACCTAATTTTATCATTCCATCGTTTCAGATGCATCAGATTCCAGGATGCTTAGTGTACCGATAATTTTAAATTGCCAACCGGCCGTATATCATAGATATTAAATTTCAAAGAAGTAGCAAGATACGTTGTAATAAATCGGATTCTATTTATCTAAAATTGCCATCCTTCCCTCTACAGAGTGAGTAAAAAAAAATGCATTCGTATAAGTTATCTCTTAGCTTTTCTCGAACAAAATATTTTTATCGCAGCAATACCGTCCAGTTGACCGTTTAAGTGCCGAATTTCTTTACCATTTATCTCGATCTGCCCAATTACACATGGTCAATTAGATGCTAAATGCTTGAAAGAAATATTTTTTTATCGGAGCAACGATTTGTTAATCGCTTAAGGAACGAATTCCTTTACTACTCATTTCAGTGTGCGCAATTATAAATACCGATTAGGTGCTAGGATTCAAGAGTTAAAGCACGTATTAACAGCAAGTCTGAATACTAAGTCCAAAACACAAAAATATGCGTACACGTTTATGAACGAATTAAATCGACGAAGCAGGTGCGAATTAATTAGGAGTAAAGGAAATTGTGGGTTCCATCAAATTCGAGTTAACTCTCGAGTGTCTTTAAAAGGTTAACATTTATTTATACATATTTATACTTTAATAATCTATACGAATCCAATTTCCAAATAAAATATATATATATATATATATATTTTAACGTACATTAATTTGCCGTTGCGCGAAAAAAGGTATCGACATTGAAACTTTCGAATTTACAGTGTACGAATACTTCTTTGATTGCTATCACCATTCGGCTGAAATAAACTATAACTATATTTAGTAACTTTTTAATCTTCCAGTAGCTTTCTATCCAACTTCATTCTATCGAATTTCATTTTACAAACGCACAAGTTATACCAGCGATTTTCGATCTCTTTTATTTCACGGCACGCATGAATTAATCGTTAGATCCCTGAAGTACTTTAAAAAAATGTAAAATATACTTTGTTATCAGTTTCCGACAAGATAGACATAAGTCTTTGACCGATTAACAAAAGCGTAACAGTTTCGTACCGTTTTTTGTTCAGAATATGGCACGCAGGTTGAAAATGACCAGATTAAACATATATGTAACGTTTATATGTCAAAGGGAAAAAGTCCTAATTTATCATGACTAAAGTACATATAGGGTTCGCGTGTTGATAATCCACGGAGAATGCTTGACACGCTGCCAAATGCTGGCGGAAATTCTAAAAGGAGGCGCTCGTAAACCGTTTTAACACGGACTCTCCGCGTCGATCAAAATAGTGTAACGCGGCGCCCGAAGTTCGCCTTCCTTCTTCCTATAGATTTACTGTAAAAATTCGCAGTCCAATGGAAGAGAGCAATTAACGAGCAGATATACTCTTCGTTATCGTTTCATTAATCGAACAGAACACAGAACAGGAAGTTACGATATCTACAGCGATTGCTAGAAGTTTTTCGGCTAAAATATATCACTATATCAAGAATGCGTAAACTATCTAAAGAACTTGATTACTAGACTGCGTATGTTTATGCATTTATGGGAAATTTAAGTGTGCAAGAAGTACAGAATGCATACGAAGAATAAGGCGTAGAAGAAGATATCAAGTATACAAAGTATTAAAAACAATTAACTTTGGGGAGCTCGCGGTCTTAAAATTTACATCGAAGCTCGCGGCGTATCCGAGAGATACAGATATACTTGAAATCAGTTCTCGCGAATACAATATAAACCAATTCTTCGTCTAATCGGAAACCATGCACGATTAACCCATTTGCATCGTAGCAATAAATACGCGATCCGCTTTAGAACTCAAAGACTTTCGGTTTTACTTGGAAATTTTACGCGTAATAAGCGAAATACGGTAACGAAATTTGGAGCAGATATATTATACCTTTTATTGATCGGTATGAGTATCTTTGACATGATCGATACTCAGTGATACATTACAAACATCAGTAATAATATCAATATCAGTTATCGTACGCGGATTATTCTGCTTGGGGATGCAAATGAGTTAAGATCTTAATGTGTCATATAACAGAGCTACTCCTTGTCAGCAATCCCAACGATACGTTTATTTACAGATATTCATAAGAACATTTTGCATGTAACTCTCAAATACACCGCGAGCAAAGGATGGATAAATTTCCGACAGATGCACAAATAAATAAATTAAATTCCCCATAATAAATGCGCTATGTGCCGAAAGTGTACGTTTCCGAAGATCTCAATTCCCTATAAATGCATAAAAATCCGCAGTCTAGTAACGAAGGTTGACACAAGGACTTCTATTACACACCGCGTGGCGATTGAAATTATTTCTCATACTTCGTCACCGATAACAATAGCGGGAGAAGAACGACAGAGCTCGTTGTCTTTTCCCGCGTCCTGTCAACGCACTCGCGTGTAAATGAACGGCCTTACACAAGAGCGGCCGATAAGTGATAGAAGAGTAATTTAAGCTCCATCGTACTTATCCCGCGTAAACAGCAGCGAAGAATGCAAAGAAGAGGCTAACCGAACTGGGTTTCGACACGCGATTACCTATTGCGCGTACGCGACGACACAGATAAAATGCAAATCATTCTTCGGAGTCTATATTTCTTCGAACGGAACCTTTATTTCTACTTCCGAATGTCTAAAACTATGCTACCGATGGACGAACGTACATATAATAAGACACCTTAAAAATGTCTGGGATGAAGGTTTAATTTTGAATTTATATTAAAGAGTGTTACATGTGAAATGTATAAAAATTGTACAAAATAATAATGTATAATAAATGTATATAATGTATATAAAATATAATAAATGTATAGAATGTATATAATGTATAGTAGATGTATAGAATGTATATAATGTATAAAAATGTAAAATCATTTACTGTTAACCAAAACCTTATTCGTAAATCAAACATGTATCCACGTTAAATCGGACGAATACACGTTCACTTGGACAAAACTGTAAGACGCTATGTAGAATATACATAACTAGTATCAAAAGATTCTCTTTTCTTTCGAATTTTAATAAGTAGACCTTCCTTTTATTTTCTACTACTTCGGTTACTCGATTTGCTAAGCTGTTGTACGATCTTTTTACACGAGTTTAATCCAAGTCTGACTATGTAAGTTAAGTCAATGGTAAACGCCTAACCATATCAGACATCTTCCAAAATAGTTCCCCGGCTTCTCGGACAGCGTAACGAGTTAATTAATCGCCAATTTGATCAACAGACTGTATCCATCCATCGATCGAGGTAGCAGCAGCAGCTAACGCGCGTTAAAAATGGAGAGGGAAGAGGCGCGCCGAATTCGGGACGAGGAGGTTAAGGGCATTGTGTGTTGTGTTTCGCCGCCAAGCAATGCGCAAGGTGTACAGGGGGCGCTGCGCACGCTACGCCGCTAATTGGCCTTAAAGGATGACAAACGCTCCGTAACGAGCTACGGCTCCGATGGCATGTGCAGTGGGACAGGGCATCTCTCCGTGTGTATCGATAGCACGAGGTCTAGACGTCACCAATCGCGAGACCGACCGACCGGTTTCTCCTAGGATGACGGCAGAATTCAAGCGACGCGGACGCGACGCGACGCGGCAACCGAGTACGAGTGAAACGGATATACTAAATACAAAGAGGGAAAGAACGACGAGGAAAGCGAGGGGGGATGAACGCGTAGGCTGGAAAAAAGTGGTGGTGGGGATAGAATGAGGAACCAAGGAGCTTGGCGCATGCGCGGACAACGCTGTGTTACACTGGGGAGGATCGAGGACTCTAGGAACACCTAACCCCGCAAACGCTTATTGATTGTGACTCTCGCATCCTCTCCCTCTCTGTCTGCGCTTCTTTATCACACCCCATTTCTCACTCCCTCCACACCGCCGCGCTATGTTCCCCCCTTTTGTTTTTGTGTCTCTCTTCCGAGCCTGTTCGGTTTATTCTTTCCTGGAGGCTCTTGCGCGCTTCGTACCGCACGCGGATTCCAGTGTAATGAGAGCCGAGTGACCGACCGAGTAAGGGAAATACTTCTTTGGGTATAATACGGTCGCTCGTGAAAGTCTTCTTCGTACGTCTTCGAATCTTAATCATTTCGCTGCTATCAGGCGGCTGTAGGCGTTTAACCCTTCTTCGGATTACGGGGATCGTAGGGAGGATTGCGTATAAATTCAAATTCACCACACGTTTTAGCGGGTGTTGATATAGGTATACGGAAGTTTATGTAGTTCTGCGTTGGGTCGCCAAATTTTGAATACCGTTACGCGTTTAGCTTACATTTATCAACGTCATGATAGAATTAAAGAGGAAAGTAAATGATGGATTGTAAATTACGAAAGAAAACTAAATTTGGAAGTCTGAAGAAGGATTAAGAGATTCACGCATGGCGTATTATTAATAATCGATTTTCCGGCGATTAATTTCGGTTATCAAAAGCGCTATTGGCGCTTTAAAGTAGCCAAAATTCTTTAGCATTCAAAGAATAAGAAATAATCGGAAGAAAAATATGAATAGAAATTTGAATATAACGTAATGCAATTTGATATTTTGGCGATTTTCCATATACGTTGATTGAAATATATCGCAGCGAAATGGTTAAGCATTCTATTCCCGCTTCTTATGGCATCATTTAATTTAATATTCGTATTTACTAATTTTAGTAGGCTACGAAATATATTATGAAAAAAAATGGTTGAAAATATTATCACACATAAAGCTGCGAGCAAATTTTAATACAAAATTAACACGATTCAACTGTAGGATGCGTAATTAGCATTTCGCTCCAGGCGCCGTCTTTGTTCTCTCTAGTTTTGAGATTTAAATTTGCCTTGCTAAATTACATTTGCTTTTTTTTCCCTCAAGCGCTAGCCAGCTTCCGTGGCTCCTACAGCCTTGAAATATTTCTTACTCCGCCCAAACTATTTTCAAAAATATCCTGTACTATTTCCAAAGTATATCTAAATCGCTAACCATTTATTCGTGTACCATTTGCGAGTTTGCTGTAAAATTACCATAGAAATACAAGCGGTTAAATTTGAATCTCGATCAGTCAATTTTTATCAGCAATGAGTGGCTTCTAATTATTCATGCAATCGTTTTAACTCGTCGTATTTGCACTTTTTGCAGTTGACCATTTATGAATCCTTCTATTGCATTCGCAAAATCTTGTATTAACTCCATAACTCTATTACGTTAGTGTATTTATTCGATAAATCTAGGAAAGAAATTCTCGTCCGCTCCGTCAACTCTTCTGACTCGGAAATATACGATAATGCCGTAAATATTAAATAAATGCCAAAGTTTACTAAATAGTGGACAATATTAAACGTATACAAACGTTTACTACTTGAATAATTCTTGGACTAATAAATAAGTACCGAATGATTACCGAATATTAGATAATATTAAACGTATGCAAAACGTTTACTGAATATTGGATAATATAGCATTGTTATGCGTACTTGAACATAATTCTATATCTAGTACGTTTGTCTTTTGTTTAGTTCTACCAAGCTGAATGAATTTCTTTCATCTCGTTCTGTATTACGCGTGACATTAATAACGTCCTTTATTGTCCGTAAAATTTAATAAATCGATCAATAAACTTAGATACTACTTAACCTTATAACGGTGGAATTTTGTTCGGAAAATTTTGCACCTGTTTGCGTGAGTACATATAAATGAATAATATAATTTGCGTCAAAAACTAACTTATCTAAAAATTGCCAAAGTTGCGCGAAGCCTTTTTAACCTTCGAACGATGGAGCATTATTTTAAAAATCTCTACCTTCACGACGGGTCGTACTCGTCGTTCTTCCAACAGCGATAATTTCCTTACGACGAGTGTACTCTCGTCAAACGCCGTTAAAGGGTTAAGAAATACCGAATACCGCAGTCCGAATCGAGAAATTTAATTCCGTCGATCGATGCGTTCTTTTTTCGTAGACACGTCGAAGCATCGGGTTTAGGATCGAATTAACTGGACGCAGAAGAAACGGAAGGCGGTGAACCCAGGCAGCCGGGCAACGTTGAAGTTCAATTCAATCACTACGCGTTGCGAATGCTTAACGAACGGTTTAGCGCGCGCGTCACGCAAACTTCGACGCTTCGATATAATGTTACGCATGAACGCGTGCACGCAGCGCGCTCGAATACCATAGGAACTTCCCAAAGAGATATACGCACACATGTATACTCTCCTTAAACGCGCGCAATCGATTTTGTAGGCGCACGCCCATTATTTCAACGCCAAATCAGTGGCCGTGATTGCCTTTAAAAAAACAATGATACCGCTTCGCTCTTTTTATCGAAATTTTAATGCATCGCGTATACGAATGCCAAAGCATTAACTAACATAAAAACATACGGACGTTACGATTCCTTTGCGAGTTATGCTTGATAGGTGAAATTTCTTCTTATTTCTATTCATTCGAATATTTTAACCCTTTATTGGCAACTTAGTCCTTTTAACTCTTTAACATTTTAACCTTAAAGCGACAAGAAAGGGAAGATAACGCGCAAGAAAGTGCAGAATGCACGTAACACGCAAGAAAGTGCAGTTTAAAGTAAACTCTACATGTGATACTATTTAAAGGATGAAGCGAGTCTCTACTTGCAAAAATATCGATTTGCCTAAAAGTCCACAGTCTAATTATCAACATTATTAAAAATTCCAAGACACCGAGTGCAGTTAGAACGCCCGCAATACGAATATTGCGTAGCAAGCAAAGAAGCACGAGGTTTGATTTTATACTTCAAGTACTCGAATGCGAATAATTGATGCGTTACGTAGCATTGCATTCTACATTACATAATAATTGCACAAAGAAAATGCACGTTGGCTGCGCAATACCGAGCGTAAAGACGTCAATCTGCGTGATCCACGCGACACGTATGCGAATATGATCATTGTCCAAACGGATTCGCGAAAAATGTAAAATGGCAAAACAAAAGTTGCTTTCCTAATGCACAGTGACCACAAGTATTCGTTCATATCTCATCTCTACAACTAGCTGATTTTTTATTAGATTCTACGTTTCAATCGTAAAGCAGTAAGGATGTATATAGTCGTGTAAAAGTACTATGAAACGATAGGAAATTTAATTACTTGGACTTGGACTTGGAAAACCGCGTCAGAGAAAAATACATTGGCTGACCGATCTATTCCATACTTCGTCTGTGAACTCTATTAATATGAATTTTCACGCGGTAATTGCTTTATAGACAAAACTTTAACACCTTCATCTGATAAGAAACATCTACCTTCTGTACTAATCTTGGCGTAAAATAGGACAAAATATTACAATTGCTTTTAAAAAACGGCCAAAGCTTCTGAAGAAGCACATCCAAAGGGCAGTAACTTGAAAGAAAAAAAAGACAGGTTTCTTAAACGAAGGACGGATGGTTATCGTAATGTACGAGCCACGCTGCACCGCTAAGAAAGTCAATGTCTCCCAGCCGATGCTCACCGAAGTGCAGCGTGCGAATGTGGTGGAAGACGGATCGTCATCGCGATCCTAGGCAGTAGTAGTCGTCGGGTCAATCCCGAGTTTCAGCGAATTCGGTCGATGTCGCGTCGAAGCGTCCGAAAGTGCTAAGTTACCGAACCTTCGCCGCTCAACCGTTCCCAGTCTACCGTGTCGTTAAACAAGCGATGATGGTAGGTCGACAGATAGTGCGCGCGCGAACGAAGAAGGAAGAGAGACGAAGATACGCGGCGGCGGTAGCGGCGGAATAGGGTGTCGAAGCAGCAGCACCGAGAGCCGCAAGTGGATGGTACGCAGGCGCAGAAAATATAGACCCGCGTTCCGACAGTCGGAGCGCGGTCACGGAGGTGTATGCGCGGGCTCTATGTGTGTCATGATTATTGCCCATTAAATTATCTTGCACACGTTGTGCGCGCGTTCTACTCTCACTCCTTGACACACGGAGCTTCTCGCGTGTATACACGCGCGTGTACGCGAGAAATGTACACGCGGGTGTGTATAGGCGGTAGGCGGCGCGCGTGTGCATCTATACACACGTCTCTATACTCTTGTGTGTACACGGGCGCATTTGTTCCCAGCCAGACTGCCTCTCTATCTCTATATCCCTCTCTCGCCCGACACAGCTCCACAGAAGCACGTCAATAACCCGTTGCCGCCTCGACGTGCTGCATATAGTTCGTTTTATCGCGCGAGCGCACATGTGCTCGCAACACACTTAACCGATGCTTTTTTACGGAACGAGTTTCGGGGCTTTCACCTGTTTCCACGGCTCCGTTCGATTTTCAAACCGCTCGCGGCCGCGAACGAGCGAGCGAGCGAGCGAACGAGAGAACGCGCGAGCGCGCGCACAGTGCACAGAGAGACGCACTCGAGTCGAAGTTCGCAGAGCAACGCGACGACGGCGGCAATGTGCTGCTGCGATTGGAGATGTTTCTTTTTGTTTCTCTATCCGCGTGTTTCACGCAACTTTTCCTTTTTTCAATCGCGTTCAGTTCCTCGCGGGAGAGCGACGTGTAATTTCGGCCGAGATTAACGGAGATGCCGTAAATCGGCGTTAACGAATTAGCGAGAAACGCGGAACGATAATGCGCGCGCTCGGAACTAATTGGGGCAGGATGCAATTACAGGCGGAAGCATTTTTTTTTCGCGCCAAGGGAAATTTATAATTGTACGGCACAGGCGAGGCGCGCGATCGATTCGCGCGTTCCGGAGATTAGAAACGATTTTGCGTTACGATTTTACGGTACAGTTTCCCCGTATCCGAATATCATGGTAATTCGGTTGGTGAATCTTAGTTTTATACGGCGAAACGCCGATTACGCGAATGCTGGTTATCCGAGTAAAAAAATTAATCACGGATTAAAACTTTCAACTTGCCTAAGTCTTAGGCATTTAAAAGATTTTGAGATTCTCTTCTTATGTGCGCAATTTACTTTGGGCCAATGGGTCATTGCAGTTTTTTGGAAGAATATTAAAGAAAAACGTTGAAAAGGAATCTTCGTTGCTTTTGTATCAATGCTGTAGCTACCGACAACTGAAGTATACTTATTTCTACCAAAGAATTAAAAATCATAAACATGTGCAAAGCCCATGTCATTGAAATACAACAAATCTTTATTTCTTGGTCTCGGCGTATCCTAAAAAATGCACTGCTGCATATTTACATACGTTTTATGGTCGTAAATTAGTCATTTTGACCGCTTTGGTAGTTACACTGTTAAAAATACGAATTGCAAATATCAACTGTTTAAGAACAGGTACGGAAAGACTTATTAACATCTCAAAAACTAATAAGTATTCGAATTGTATGATATATTTATGATTTGCACCCCCAATCTTCCCTTTTTCTCCCAAATTCGGTCACTGGATGCTGTTCGTAATGATGTCCAAACAACGTTGCTTTTGCGCGAACTCTACGCATTCTCTGAAACGTTTCTCGCCCAATCATCACGCGTCTGACACAGTTTCCAATTGTCCCAGAGAAAGTTTTCGTCTGTCGGGCCAACCGTAAACGCGCCATTAGACCCGGACGATAGGACACGAGAGAACGTATCCGTGTGTTCCTTTCTAGGATAGAACCGATAGAGGCAGCAGCGCATCCTAAATATATTAAACCGACCATATATAACACCGCTAACGCACCGGTGGTTGACGTAGCGGTCGTTTTTGTCAACGGGGAATGGGCCTTAGCGACGGGCGAAAAAGTTCTGACAAACGGAAATTGCTAACGTAGCGAATTATTGAACCGTGGCACTCGACACGTACACTAACATTCTCGCGCACCTGTGCATACACGTCGCGTGACTGCCTGCGCCGTGTCGTACGCGCTCGTGTACGTTTGCGCGTGTGTGTGTGGGTAGCGGCGAGAAAGAGCGAGAAAAATAGAGGAACAATGCATGGTGGAAAACGCATTTGAAAGTCGTTCGAGCGTGTGGACGTGCATGCGAAATGCGGCACGGCGAGCGAACGCGCGCCAGTGTAAGTTGGTAAAAACGATTTATCGAGAACGATCGTAAATTCAGCGGTCAGTTCGGCAAACGCTGCCGGGCTTCGCATAACAAAAATGCGAATCGAAAGCACGGTGGCGACGACGCGGGCTCGAAATTTCACGATACAACGTGGGTAAAACGAATGCCTGATCACGTCCAAGGATTAGAGTTTACCGGAGGTTAAAGTGGCACGTTCGTTTGGAGTTTCTTTTTTTTTTTTTTTTTTTGGGGGAAACGTGGAATGATGCACGAGTTGGTTCTTACCGTTAGATTCGTGGACAATGATAGCGTAATTTCATAGGTATCTTGAAAAATAGTCGAAGTTAAAAAATCGGAGAGGGATGGAACGAATTGCAGTATAATTATGCAATAGTATAAACTCCCGCGTTATTTGAAAACCGACTATATATATATTAGATTAGGTAACCCGATTGATTTGTTTAAACTTTGTGGGTTGGTTGAAATCCTAAAGGATGTTACAGATGCGATACGAATAATGAAAAGAAAACCAACGAAGTGAAATATCACTCGCTTTACTGATTTCAAGAGAAAACAAAACTCGAGCACGTAGCGTAGAGGTCTGCGTAAGCATTGAGCGATACGTTATTTTACAGTGTGAAATATCAAAGAAATTTGGACACGATCATTAATAATTCGAGGAACTTTGATTTAATATCAAACTTTTTAGAGTACTATTTCAGGTAGCAATTATATTGGTCATTATTACAGCCACTTGCATTAGACTTTCTCTTCTGGGGTTGTTGAACAGACAGCATCCATAAAACGTGAGCAGCTAATGAGCTGAAGCAGATCACGCCGAGTCGTATAATAACTCAAGTGTAACTCATACAAATCGATAAGTCTGCCATTTACTAATTATTTGAATCCTCTTCTACCGTTTATCTATTCACACTTTCTACTTATACTTCTCGTATTTTCAATCATTTTTCTACGTTGGTAGGTATATACTTATTTTGATTCCACAAACGAATATACCATTGAACATAATAACATTTTTATTCGATTGATATCGTTACTCGCTAGACTCAATCATAGAGATTCCGATGATTTTGCAAGTGGTAAATTTCATGTGTATTTTACGTTTATGAAGTATAAAAATAGGTAATTACCTGCGACATTATGTTGATGATGATTATAAGTAAGAGGAACGGAGTGTAATGCCCTGGCAGACCACTTTCTGTGTCTGGAGTCCTCGTCGTCGTCGTCGGCTTGCTGGCCATCCTCTCCCAGGAAGTGTACCTTTTCGTACCTATCCAGATACCTGAAACAACATCCATTCTGTTAATATATAACATATATAACATTATATCATTAATAAGGGAGGGTCCCCCAATAGCAAAATTATCTTATTATCTTTGAATTACCGTAACTTCGCAAGGAAGCATCATACAACGATCAACTTGGACTCGTTTTAAAGTTTAAAGTCTCTACTTTCACACGAGTGAACACAGACTTTCTGCAAATCGCAAAAAAGAGTTATCAATGTCCGTAAAGTCGTTTGAACTTGTCAAGCTTTTAAAAAAAATCTACCTCCAATATTTCGCGCTACTCTTCGAAACGACGAAATTTTCGAAAAACGTCTGCCCACGTATGCGAAAATAGAGACTTGAATCTTTAAAACGAGCCCAAGTTGATCGTCGTACGATGATTCCTTACGAAGTTACAGCGGTTCAAAGATACGCACAATTGTCCATCGGAATTTTTTGATCCCCTAATTTTGCTCACCGGTGTATTTTAGCGTATCACGCGCGCACCCCGCGATTTCGTGCACTGTAAACGTTTCCTTAAACGCATATAAGTCCCCCGGGGACTAGTAACAACTATAAATTTGCATTTGATCAATCGCGTGAGTCAGCGTACAATAATACGCAGCTTCGGATTTGCATCCGATCAATTACGTGAGTCACCTCGCATAATGCCGCACACTATTTTCATCCCGACGATACACACTCCTCGATCGAAAATATCTCCGGGCAAATAATAACGGAGCGAAGAAGTATTGTGATAAACAAACGGGCATTATTAAAATTCGCGTGCTTTCTCCGCGAAGCAGGGAGAAACAAAGCAGCGCATTCGGGATGGCGAAGAAAACGGGATCGTCGGTAGTAGAATCGTCCCGAAGACAATCGTTCCTCTGTGGCGGACTTTGCGGATATAAAAGACGACCGAAGCTAACGGAATACAAATGTACGTGGCGCTCTGTGTTCTGTTTAACGAATGCTAATGGCGCAAGAAGATATGACTCGCGAACACGTTGCCTTTGACAACGTCCATTACGTCCTCGCCTTCTTCGCGTCTTTCGCCGACTCGTTTGCCAACGCCTTTGTCCAGCGTCGAAAAACTTTCCCAAACGAAAGACCCTAAATCCGTCGGTGAGCACGCAAATTCCTCTTCCTCGTCCTTTAAGAATCCCACGCGCTTTTACGCAGTTAGAAGAACGAATTACGCAACGGGAGAACCCATCGTTTATCCCTTTCAGTCCTAAATATACGGCGAGCCGCAAAATTTGTATTGATATACGGGGAAAAAAGGGGCTGATTTCGGAAAAGCTCCAGTGATCGACTGGCGTCAAATTTTAAGGAGGGAGAAGGAGAAATTGATCCTAAATATAAAATTTTAGCTTGGTATATGTCTAACCCTAAAGGGACACTTTGACTCGTTTTGGATTTCTACGCCTTTAAATTATCGAGTATTTGAATTGTCAAGCTTTTCGACTTCTAAGCCATCGAAGTTACTACCTCTTTGAATCGTGCGAAAGTTTCAACTTTCTATGCCTTTGAATCGTAAAATATTTGGATTTCCAAACGCTTCAACTTTCAAGTTAACCATATTCCGAGTCATCAAATTTCCAAGCCTTCGCATCAGCGGAAATTTCCACTACTTGTTGACGTTGGTCGAATAATTATAATCGTTGGCATATATATAATTTCGTCCCAAAACTAGTTATTAAGAACTCTTATACAAGCTATGAAATAGATAATTCGAGATAATGTTCAATGACACCTTCAAAAGGCTAACGTTTCGTGGCCGATTAAAAAATTTAACGCGACTCATAGGTTAAAAGCACGAATAAAGATTCGTTTCCGTTGTATCGCGTACTTTTTTCCATCGCCCGTCATCTTAATTTTACTATTTGCTACAAACGAGCATACTTTAGTCGCCTGTAATTCTAGCGTTAATCATTTCAGTGATATTGCGGTATATGCACGAGTGATCTAGGATATATATATAAATATTAATGAAATATAAATCTAGAAACACTGTTACGAACACTAACGATGCCAATACTAATACAACGATACGAGAAACATCTCTACACCCTAATAAATAATAAAAAATAAAAAAAACAAGAGTTCAGGGATCCTAAAATTTTTCACTACCGAAAGGAATTAAATATCGTTCATCCATCCACGGCTATACACGGATCGATCAGCGAACCAAACACATCGAACACGGCACGTTGAACTCGTGTGTAGCCGACGCACGCTCGAGTGCAACCGCGAACTAGCCGGAGCAAACCGCGATCAAGAAAATAAGAGTAAGGCCGCCAAAAGAAAAGAAACGGTGCGTGCGTGACACGCGAAGTGAAACGCGCGAAGAAGTTCGTACAGCGCTAGGAAAGATAATAATAAGGATAAGAGGGAGAGAGAGGGCTAGCGGAAGAGGACAGTGTACAACAGAGAAGGAAATGGGGGGGGGGGAGAGGAAACATAGTCGTGGGTGGGCGAAAGAAAATGGTGGGGGTAGGTGTAGTGGATCCATTCATGCACCAACGTAGAGTACGGAAGGTGCAGGCGTTGGAGCACCCAGCCAGAGCCTGATTGGCCGTTGCACGCTGCAGACTGAGCACAGACACTTTGACTACTGGCCTGCCTCTGGCCCGTCGTCCGTGCAACCACTCTGTGTGTCGTATAGATATCGGCAGTAGTAGGAAACCGTCTCCTATAGCTGTGCCCCTGTGCTCGTGCTGCTGTTCCGTGGTACTATTTAGTACACTCTGGTGACTGTAGGGTCCGGCAGAGTCACGTGTCCTCGGGCCGCCGGTGAATGAAACCGCGGTCGAATTTCGCGCCAAAAATACGCGCGTTCATCCGACTTTCGAGGATCCTTGCAACAAGTGTATACTTTATACTGCTGCGTTTAGTGGTACTATTCGGTGTATTTTAAGGACTGCAAGGTCTGGGAAAACTAGGTGTCTTCTGAGCTTTCTTTTGGAGCTTATGAATGAGATGCGTTTGAATTTTGCGTTAAAAATACGTGCCTTCATCCTTGCAAATGTATACTTTATACTGCTGCGTTTAGTGGTACTATTCGCTGTATTTTAAGGACTGCAAGGTCTGGGAAAACTAGGTGTCTTCTGAGCTTTCTTTCGGGAACTTATGAATGAGATGCGTCTGAATATTGCATTAAAAATACGTGCCTTCATCCGTGCAAATGTATACTTTATACTGCTACGGTTAGTGGTACTGTTCGGTATATTTCGTGGACTATAAGGTCTGGGAAAGCTAGGTGTCTTCTAATCTTTTTTCTGAGAGCTTATGAATGAGATGCGTTTGAATTTTGCGTTAAAAATACGTGCCTTCATCTGCGTTTTAAGGATCCTTGCAAGTGTATACTTTATACTGCTGCGCTTAACTATTCGGTATATTTTGAGGACTGGAAGGTCTAGTCTTCTTCTGAGCTTTGTTTTGCGCACTTATGAATGAGATGCCTTTCAATTTTGCGCCAAAAATACACGCGCCGATCGTAGCTTCGCAGATTCTTGGAAGTGGTTCGTGTATACTGATACTGTTGCTGCTCATGGTAGTATTTAGTATACTTCGAGGACCGTAAGGTCCAGCAAAGACACGTGCTTCCAGTTTCTGCGTCAGAGAGATTTACGAATAAAAGTGTATTTAAAATTCACGACAATAATATCGCGTATTGATCGAAGTTTCGAAAATTCGTGGAAGTGAATCGATTTGTACTATACTTATACTAGGTTCGTGGTATTTACTATACTTCAGAGAGTGTATTATTTGATAGCGTAAGGTTCGGCAAAGGCACGTGTTCTCGATCCCTGCTTTGGACACTTGTGAATGGAACCACATTTAACCCTTTTATATATACTTCTTTGAGTATTAGGCCGGCATTTGTTAAAAGCATACATATATTTTTCCAGTTACGCAATATAATTTCTGATATCATTCGTACGTCAATATTACGATACACGTAGATACGCAGAGTATCCAAATATTGATACCAACATCATTTCCATATTAATAAACGTTACCCTTACCTACGCTTCTAATTCTCAGTTTCAATAGCGAAGGGGTTAAACTTCGCGCCAAAAATATGCGCGTTTTTCGATATGTTGAGGAGTCTTGCAAGCCACTGGTTTATAGAATTGTAGTATTCCTTATATTAATAATCTTTGTGGTACTATTTAGTATACTTTGGGAGTGTATACGCGGTCTTACGACTTTTGTTTTAGAGTATCTACAATATAATATAGCCTAACTCTTTATCTCGGTTGGTATTGCGGTAATGTATGAAGAGAGATTTCATAGTGGGTGGTGATAATTACGGGGAATGGTTAATTAACATTAGCAGGCGGAAATAATGAAGGATCTACGTGCAACCTTGTTTCCAAACGTCACGGTAATTAAATTCAAATTGAAAACGGAAAACGTAAGGTTAAAGATCCGAAGTTCCTTAGATTCTCGTACAATTGAATACATTCTTTTTCTTTTTTTTTTCAAATTCAAGTATGAATCGACGTAAATACTCGAAACCCGGTATAATTATTCGATACGCTAAGTGGCCGGAATATTTTAACCCTTTCCTAGTTTAGTACGGTCAAATACGGCGCTATAAGTTTCACACTAAATAAGTTTCACTAAGTATGTTTCACAAAAATAAGTTCTTTACATTATACGTAACAAGATCATTAACATTAAAACTACTACCGAACCGGTAAAAATAACCGGCTGCTAATTTACTATAATAATTATACAAACTTGCAGTGATGTATTTTTGAGAATATCCCACGATTTTCTATACAAAATACAAACAAAGTTTTATTTCACTTGCAGCATATATTTACTAATTGTAAGTATTTCAAGTATCTAGTAAATAAGTATACTTTAATCGTTGGTAGTTTTACTGCTAAAGTGTACTACTTGTGAATAAATGAAATTACGTCTTCTTTGTATCGAACAATCGAACCGCTAAAAATGTTGCAACAAAAGAAAATAGTATTTTCTTTCTTTACATTGCTTTCCCCCCCTATTCTGCGTCAGTTTATTACACCAGGAAAAGTTTAACGCTCCAGATTAAGTGTTTAAGTTTAATTGATGAGTAACTCGCTTCTCTGATTGGTCATTTGATATCGTACGTTCGCGAGTAGTAAAACAACCGACGCAGAAATAGGGGAAAGTAGGGTAAAGCGGAACGGGTGAGTAAAGCGGGACTTGGACGTTCTTCAATGGCAAATTAGCGCGAAACGATGTGGTTATTTGCCTTCCGTATCTAAATATTTTTCTTTAATCCTTTATCTTATTTTCGCGCAGTCAAACATTCACCTAAAACTCTCGAGGAGGATAGATACTTCCTTTGTGCCCTCCGTTTAGTTGTTAACGTGATACATAGTTAAGCGTTCCACTTTGCCCTACTTTCCTCTACCAGAAGTTGTAATTCGTTCAGACCGAGGAAAATCAAGCTCTTACTGTACAATCCTGGCCAAAAGCTTGCAACTGCTACGCATTTTTAGGAATGAAAGAATGACAGAAAAGGAGAATTTGGAAACGCATTGATTTAAAAAAAAAAACTCTTCGGTTAGAAATAAAGGAACGTGTTATATATCATTTAGTAATGCTATTCGATACTATTTAGTACCAGCTACTAATAATGGGAGTAATCTTCGCAATGTTATTTTCAATTAATAAGACAATTCGTGAAGAAACTGATATCGAAAAAAAGCAAAGAATAGGTAACGTGTTATACAATATTATTTACTAATACTACTTAGTACTAGGTGATATTTAAATACTATTTAATACCACTGTTAATAGTACTAATAATATTCACGATATTATATTTAATTGATAAGAAAATTCGTCAAGAGATTGATATTGAAAAAACCAAAGAATAGGAAACGAGCTATGTAATATTATTTACCAATACTACTTAGTACTACGTGATATTTAACACTATTCAATACAACTACTAATAATACTAATAATCTTCACGATATTATTTTTTAATTTACCAGAAAATTTGCGAAGCGATTAATATTGATGAAAAGCAAAGAATGAATTTTGTATCGATTTTTTGGGGCAACTACTAGCGCACGGTTCTCGAAGGCTGAATTACCTTGGATCGAAACGTAAAGTGGAACTAGAAGCGTGGAAATTTTAATGTTACTGGTAAATTGCTTGAATACCACACTGCCGGTTACGTAATTTGATTCGCGTTAGAAGATTACATCTTCCTGTAGAATTATTCCGAACCGCCGCGTGATTTATTTGCAGCGGGAAATAAGGCGATCTAGATGCAGTATCCCACACGATATTTATCACTACACGCGTCTAAGTAATCTGTATCACTGGCAATCTATCATTGTTGCAGTACAAAGAAACCGATGTATCGGATAAAAATGCCTTAATGAATAGAAGCAGCAACTGCTACACTATGCTACGCGAGTCCGAAGATGATTGATGCTTTTAATAGGACAGCCTTCTAACAGGAACTACAGTATATTACACGTAACACACAATTAACCCTTTCGATACCAAAGATCGCGGTTAACCCTTTGAGTGCTAAATAGGTTTTGAATTTCGACGGATTTCTGGATGAAATTTCACGAATCACATGTACGTACGTACCTTTAACGTCGCTACTGTCATCTTATTAATTATTACAAAGCTTCTGAATTCATATCGATGCGTTTCATAGTACTCAAAGGGTTAACGATCCTAAAAATGTCTCTACACCAATGGTATAAAACACGTGTCGCCCCGCAAAGGCCCTAGAATGCAGCCCCTCCACCTGATGCTTCGAACAACATTAGTACAAATTTTATCGTACCATTTGATACCAACATCTAGAACGCCTATATTTCTCAACGCACTACTAGCTCGTTAATTCTTACAAGCACGCTAAAGAATGAATAAGATTTAAACGACTGTTACGCTATTTCAATGACTCCGTCCGAGACCTGCAAACTCCCCAAAAGCCGTACTTGATAGCCCGAATGTTTGAATACCACCCCACTGAGTTTAACATCCTTGCTCCACACCCCGGAAAAACTATTCCCCACTTACTATCCCGGACGCAGGAAACTTTGCGATTAGACGAAGATTAGGAAAGCAGTGGTCGAAGGAAGAAGCGTCGGAATCGCGGGCGACGTCCTTGTTTGCAAGCGGCGCGGCGCACGGTAACAAGGTTGCCCAGAGAGAGCTTAACCGGGGAGAGAGAGGACAGCGACTCAGGAACCACGTGGGTCTCGTCAGCGAGGCCAGTATGAATGAATGAACGAACGAACGAACGTACGTACTATACGATACGGAAAATGCCGACGGTGGTGGGGCGTAGGGAGAGTTCAGAGAGTGCCGATACGCGGCTGCCGGCCGTGCGGTAAAACGTCGCCGGCCTCTCCGACTCTTGCAGACGCTCGCGGACTGCCAGACATAATGGAGCATCGGTGTACTATGACAATCGCCCTCCTCCTCCTTCTCTCTCTCTCTCTCGCCGTTCCGACCACACGCTGCCCGCCAAAACTTTCCAATCGCTTTCCGCCGCGCACAACTCGTTTCCAATCTCCCGCTATTCCACTTGTTAATTCGAAATTGACGCTGCGGCGTCGGACGACGCCGCCGTAGCGGTACGTGCTTTCGGAAGCGAAATTTGAGCACGTTGAAACTGCCATTTCGATTAACCGTGATTGTAGTTCATTTTTTTAAGAAATGGGCTATACGTGGTCGTGTACATTTTGAAAGGCATAGGAGATTAGATAATGTTACGAGATAATAAGTATATACGCTATTATATTATAGTCAGTACAAGGAGATAATAAGTACACTATTTATAACAGTTATTTATAACGTAACTGTTTTGCACGAATGAAATACTACAGTGTATTGTATTGGAAAGTGTTAAATTTTGGCCTTATCGAGGTATTCGGGGCAAAATATACAAAACTCGCGTGGCAGTCGATGTGTTAAAGGATCCCTCGGACCGAATTAGCGGCAACGAATTATTAGACACATAATGAAATGATACAGATAAGTAACAGTGATCTGGAGATGACTATAGTGAGAGAAAAAATTACAAACTTTAGTAAACGTCACGTTAAAAGTTAGCAACTTAAAAGTCATGAAAGTGCTTACTCTAGTTTCAAATTTGCTACAAGAAGATGATCAAGTATGCAGACTTAAAGAAATCTACTCCCCTTAATTTATCTAATTATTCGCCTAATTCATCTGAACACGACGTAACAATTAACAACGATATTGCCTTTCTTGATAAAGAAAGAACTGATATTCTTTATAAATTAGTTAGGAATTCAACAAATGTAATAAATAATCTGCTGTTCGCGTGATTGTCCAACGTTATCGCATTTATTAAAAACTTCCTTAGCAACAAAATTGATCACAAATTTTCTTGGAACAAAAAAAAGGAAAAAGAAATTTATGGTCCTGCTCAGTTCAACAAATACTAAACGTAGCTCTTACAGAGGTTTCGATAGTAATATCGCTCGGTCCAAGAAAAGCTGCGCGCTCTCTTCTACCCACGTGTCGGAGAATGTTCCGAATACGTTTAGCAAATGAGGCAATTATAAAGTAACGCGACAGCTCTAAATTTATAACATCACACGGCAGGGAATATTGAACGCGACGCGATTCATTTGCTCGTTTAATGGACCTTTCGAATTTAATTTCAGAATACATTTAACCCCACCCGGTTCGCAACGTTTGCCGTTCGCTGTTTTAACACTAGCTTTACGGACTTTGATTACATAATTTGACGGGTTTCCCGAAGAACAGATATTCTCAAAGATACTACAGCACTACAGATACTCAAAATTAACGAATCAGGCGAGGGGGCAGAATGAATTCGTATCATTGCATTGATCAAGCTCAACGCAAATTATGAAAAGTATAAATATAATATCCATAGTTTCTGTAACTTTAAACGTAAAATTGGAAATCGTAAATCCAGCGTTAACATTCTGTCACATTCAAGTCTGCCTTCTAAACGTCGGCTGGTATTAAAATTACATTTTACCAGATATAAATACCGTACGCGTTGATTGTATTTATATCACGCGACAGGGTGTATTTCGCGATTTACTTGTTTCCCGAGTGATGTACGAGCCGAGAAAGCTTCTAAAATAAAGTGATCGATGGCAGCGAACGCGTCTTAGGCACTTACCTAAGGTAAATTTGTTTAAGGCCGACTCCGCTGTTCACGCAGTCGGTGGGCAGATGGAATTGTTCGCATAGCGATGCCCACTCGTTTCTGGTATTCACCTGAAACATGAAAACACACCGGGGAACGTTTCAATACGCCATGCATTATCGATATTTGCGGAGTAGAAAGGAAAAGGGAGAAACGTCGGACAGAACAGGCATTTTTCATTTTAATCGAAAATACGAGACACGTCTGCGAAGAATAATCGAAGTGTTCCGCTTTCGACGAAACGCGACTCTTTAATTTTGATTTACGAACGCGATGTATTTCACGCGTGGTTCGTAATATACGAAATTACTAATTCCAATAATTAAATATTGACGTAATGTTTAATTACTAACGATTAAGTAGCATAGAGCAGTTGGTTCAAATATTGGGTAAAATAAGTATCGATTAAAACATAATTAAGGGGTTTGGCTCAAAGCACGACTTTTTAATTGATTTCTAAATTGCGCCCGGTATTTCAGCCAGTTTAAAATATAGGAAATTAAGAATTCCAATAATTAAATATTGACACGATGAAGCTAATTGAGTAACACGGAGATAGTGATAAATATTGTATATTGGGTGAAATGGGTATTTTTCATTTTAATCGAAAATATCCGACGATTCTTCGCGAATATTTGTAAACGTATAATTAACTCAACATCGAAGTCAGAATATTATATCGCCAAGCACAGTATTGCATCGAACTGGCGGGATGTAAGATCCGGAGACATTCAAATCGTGACTCGATCGGAGCACTTTCTCGATAGACATAACAGTGAATCGCATCATATCGCACGGAGGTTCCAGGAACTCGAATCGAGAAACAAAAAGTTCGTTTCTTTCCTCTACGGGCCGACAAACATCCGCTTTGCCGCTACTTTCACCCATATCTTTTGCACGATAAAACACCGCGTACTTA
The DNA here is from genome assembly GCA_028830335.1 of Eucera pruinosa. Classification (NCBI taxonomy): domain Eukaryota; kingdom Metazoa; phylum Arthropoda; class Insecta; order Hymenoptera; family Apidae; genus Eucera; species Eucera pruinosa. The sequence continues at coordinate 1,988,662 of JAMYCR010000001.1, read as the reverse complement.
AATATGTATGCGATGCCGGACGGATAACGACCGTCGCTTTTCTTATTTGCAAACGTATCGTTATTGTATATTAGCTTGTCGCAACAACAGATGCGACTAGGTTGCAGAATTTTATACAAATTCATATTTTTCACGAGCACAATTAAAGAAGCGGTACTTTAGCGGAGAATTATTTCATCCCCTAGATGCAACAATGTATTTCATATATTTTTGCGTACTATGTGCATCGTACTATTTTCTGCAAACATAAGTTTCCTTCCCATAAGCGCATAAAAATGCGCAGCCCATAGACTAGGTTTTTCTGAACAATTATCTAAGGAAAGAAACTTAAAGTTTACTTATTCCACCCGTGACACTTTCCGTCGATTAACAACGCCAGGTTTTTACGGTTCCGTTCGCGAATACGTAACGAATCCATTTTCTTGCAATTAAAATCAGAGCAATAAGCAGCCTACAGGCGTCGATACTCGTATCGATGCAGGCGATGGGTTTAAGTTAATGGCTCACAAAATGCTGCAACTTCAGTGGTTGATTAATCCTTTGCAGTCGAGAGCTTTCAAACCTCGTACATTTTTTGGCGATTTAGAGTTGCCTGTCCTATCGTGTGCAAAGGATTAATATTACCTATGAATGTTTAGTGAAATAATTAGTCTCCGAATTACGCTACAACAAGAATAGGTGCGTTATTCAGCAGTTCAATATCACTCGACAGATTTCAAAACTAATTCATTTCAGTGTCTTAACACTAGGTTTACGGATATTACGCGCATAATTTCACATGCTTCCGGAAAAATACGTATACTGCATGTTGAATCAAAAAAGGAATACAACCAAAAAAGGCCCGGGTAATAGGCAGAATCGTGAAAGTAAAACTAAAAATGCAGTTAGAAATGTCGATCGCTATTTATTGGAGAACCGTCCGACTCGGTTCGTCCCATTTTTGGAACTAACTTCAGGTAAACTCGCACACCATGTTCATTATTAAAAACGCAGGTATGTCATCCCTACTTGTCCACGCTCCCCCCGGCCTTCGACAGACCATTTACAGGGTGGACTCTCGCTCCGTCGCTCGGCAATGTAATGTGGGTGAAAGACATACACGTTAGGTCGATGCAATACAATTCGACACTGCATATAAATATTCGAACGTAGAAGCGAGAGGATGAAGAGAATCACGTAGAATACAGATTCCTACCATTGTATTGATTAAAGTTAACATAAAGTACAGAAAAATAATATTTTTGGTCTGTATAATTTTAGGTATGAAATCTGAAATGCGTCAACGTGACGGAGTTCTGTAAATCTAGCGTTAAGAGTGTCCTCTCGAGTAGCAAAAGGTTAATATATTCATTTTCATCGGCGTCTGTAGGGAGACATTTACAAGCGAATATTCGAAAGAAAGAGATGCCATTGGTCAGTGCCAGCAGACGAATATAGAGGAACGAGACGGGAGGAATAAGTTGGGCAGGCGGTGGAAATGGTGCGAGGAATTGTAGAGGAATTCTCGGTAACAAGACGCGGGAGATAAAGCGCGGCACCGGGCGGGATATAAACTTCTCAGGCGGCGCGCGTTGAAAAAATAACTGTCGACTCGTGTTACCCGGCTCCGGAGCTCGCGTAGCACGTATGTCGCGCGGCAATGGAAGTGGAAAAGTGGTGGTGGAAATGCGGGAAGAGATGGAAAGGAAAGAGGAAGGGAGCGAGAAAAGTGAGAGTAGGAAAAAGTGCGAGCGAATTAACCCTTTGAGCGGTGAGCAACTTGTGGGAGGCGCGGCCGCTTTCTCGGATTTGTTTTATGGGCGACACACACGCGCACGATTCTTAACCCTTTAACCGTGGACGACGAGAGATAACTCGTCCTAAAAAGATTATCGATCCTCTGGAAACAATAGTTTATTGTCTCTGAAATTTCTAACTTTCTAAACGTCGTTATTAGACGGCAGATTTTTAGGCGTCTATAGAAAATGTATATATAACGTATAAAAGCATATAATGCGTATATATAATGTATAATAAGTCTGCAAAACGGTACATATTGTAGATAACGCGCAAGAATATTTCGAGGATGAAACAGCAGATTTTTACTGATGTGCCATTTTTTTAATTGTGCTTGTAAAAACAGCGATTTGTGTGTAAAATTCGCAGTCTACTTATTACACTGTTTCTAGTCATTGTTTTCAAAGACCCGTATTTGATCGTACATATAGCGGCGAGTTTCCTTATTAAAAGTTCGATAAAAATACCAACACAAAAATTGCAAAATTGAATGTTTACAGTTTTTCGATCTATGAAAAGAAAGTTGTAAAAACAATGGAAAGAAAATTCGAAATAGTATAACCAATAGAATTTACTACAAGTGTTCCTCCAATTGCGGTGCTCGCCATTGTATACACTGAACCAGTTAAATAGTCAAACGATTAAATATGTGTCAGTTTCTACGAAAATAGAAGCTCACGAACTTTATACGTTCAACCCGATATAGATATGCGAAGGAAGCAAAGAAAAATGCCAAGAATTACAAGATCCGAGGGAGCGAAAACAAGATGGGAAAAGAAAAAGAAAAAAAATAGATGTAGCCTAAGAAGTCGATTTTTACGACGACGGTAAATTTCCATCGTAACACCGAACACGTGGTAGCGTAGTTTGCTCGAAAATTTATACATACATATGTACGTATAGAGATTATCGTAGAGCTGTTTGGCAAAGCGATTTTAGCGGCTTGTTATTCTTTATAGCGCAACCTCCGCGAGAGCTATCGAGATAAAATTCGTGACTCTATGTTCCTCGTTAGTCTCTGTCAAATAATTATGCGTGAAACGTACGTACGTACGGTTATACTATACGCCGCGTTCTCAAACGATACCGATGACTCGGGCCAATAATTCCGAGAAAATTTATTCCGCGTGAAACGCCGCGCGAGTTCATTTCGAGGAAATCGGTAACGCCACTCCATTTGGCATTCGTAAAAATTTCTGCCGCGACACAACGCGACACGTTTTACGACTCTAATTTGTGATTTACGAGTTACAATATAAACGAGAAGATAGCGATATTACAATATTGTTTTCGCGTTCGTAAAATCGTCTAGGTTTAATATGTTATTACGAAATTCGATTGAGCTCGTTTGTCCGGGAAAATCATGACTTTTGGGTTAGGTCGCTATGTTGCGGCGAATTAGCGATACGCTTCGAGCGATTTTATTTATATAACGTGTTAAGTTACCTTCTTCTCAACTCTAACTAGAATAATTTTTGCTCAATGGAGAACTGCCAAAGATAAGTCATATTAAACGATTCCACTATTCCGATCTAATAATACGAAACTCATGCTGTCGTAAAACAAGCTACTTAAATGTAGCTATTTAATCCTGCCGCGATCTTTAAAATTCCACACAACTCACTCGCGTTCTGTTTCTTTTTAGAAAAGTTTAATGTAAGCGATCATTTTACGCTTGCTTCAAAACCCGAGAGTGTTTCTAGAAGAACAAGAACGCGATTCGATCGAAAATGATCTGAGAATCGCAGTAGGGTTAATAATATACAGTGGCTACAAAAAGTATTTGACATAGTACTGTATTTTCACGTTTATGTAAGCGTTACTTAATTAGATGTTCGATTACACTAAATTTTCTATTACTCAATAGGAGTACACGTTACTAAGTGATCGAGGATTGGCTAAAATAGAAGCTAATTAAATACAACTTGAATGCAAAAAAAACATTGGGGTGTCAATATTTTTTATAGCAACTACACATCTTTCTTAAATATACTACAGCAACAATAATTAACACCTTAACGACAGAATCTGTATGATATGCCGAGCCTAGTCTCTCTTTACGATTAGCGTAACGCGATTAACACTGATTTAAAATAGAAGGAATTATTTATTAACCCTTTGGCTTATAACAACGAGCTACACTCGTGCTTTAGCCTACGGACTACGTACAATAAAAACATGCTGTATTTTGCAATAAATTTGAATTTAATTATACTTCAATTCGTAAGATCGTGAGATGTAGGATTACGAGGTAAGAATCACGTATAATATTTTAGTGTTTTGTATTCGATATAGTGTTATAGTAACAAATAGTCAACATTTCAGTGGATAATCTTTGAAAAATTCGTAAGCCAAGGGGTTAACGATTACGAGTCGCGTAGCTAGTCTCCACATTTTATAAAGAGTAAACTAAACCAGTGGCATAGTGTAGTAAATTTGTTAAAACTCAAAAGTCTCTTCTACTCGCGCGATGCAACAGAAAATCGCGTCGTCGCTGAGGGGATAATAATACACGACAGACACATTAATGGTGCCTTTACGCGATCGCAACTATTGTATCACAAATTAACAAGAACATCACTTACTGAGCGTTTAAATGCGAAAACACACGCACAGCGGTGTGTGCCAATAATTCTCCTAGCCGCCGTGCTGCATATCCGCCAAAATGAATTACGAAACGCTAACCGAAAGCGTTCGAAAAATCATTGAACCGCAAAAGATCGGTATACGCGAATAACTCGTCGCATAGTTCGCGACTCTTAACTTTCGAGGTTAAGTTCGCAAGCACACAGCGGCGCCGCTGAAGCTAACCGATGCAAGCATCGCGCGTTGCGGCAACCGTTCGCCAGCACTTCGAACGCGTCGCTTCGCATTAATTGCTCCCGGGAGAGTAAAATAATATTCGATCGACAAGAAAGCCCAGGCCAGGCCATCGTCCATGTGGCGATGCGGCGAGCAACAGACGCGGAGACATAATGAAATATCGCGTTGAATACGGTGGTGGCATAGAATGGACGAAGCATAGAATAGACTACCCTTATTCTTATATGAAATCATCGATTGGCCCCCTTGCTAAAACGAAAACAGAAGAGTTTTTGAAAACGATGGCAACTGTGAATAAATACTGCGCGAGAATTAATTGTTTCCGATATACGCGATCTATGATAGCTAGATTTATAGTAACGCGTACGATTCTATTCATTCTTTCTATTCATTTACTTTTACGATACGACCAACAATGGACTAATATATAATTCTTAATAATCTATAACGGACTAAAAATGGATTAACGCTATCTCAACTGCGATGATCGGATTGAATCGTAATTCTTAAAACGCAAGAAGCGTAAAAAACCGCACGCCGAATTTCAGTTCAAAGTTTATGATGTTTCCTATAAATGGATAGTATATCCTGTACTTAGTGAATGGTGGTGGTTGTGGCCGCGCGTCATCGTTGCACGTCGCGTTTGTCGCGAACGGAACACAACGGAGCGGGGGAACGGAGTCGTGAAATCGACGACGGACGGACATACTGGGTCAGTGCTCTCTGGATCCGCGCCCGTTCCTTTGCTATTCTCGTCGTCGCGACGTTCAACCTTATGAATCGAGAATGTGGCGCCCCGCCGTGGACGGCCTCGCGACATCATCGGCTTCTCATCAAAGCCGTACCGAAGCACGCGTCGCGCAATAAATATCCGATCAGTCAATGAACGTGAAACGCAACGACAAAAAGAGATCGTTTCACGCTGGAAATACTAGAGAGACGGGAAAAGACAGAAAAAAGGATTTAGGCATCGAGTAAGGATAGAGTTAATACCAGCATCTTTTTGACGCACGTCCTCGTACGTCTTTCTTTTCCATTATTTCTGCCTAAATAAGAGAAAGAAAAACGTACAAACGTTCTTATAACTCTAGGTTGAACCCCTTGCCATATTATAATGACGAGTTACACTCGTGATGAATATTATAATTTAAATAGACCGAAGACGCGCTGTATCTGCAGTAAAGTTTGGTTCCAATTACAGTCTCCGTTTCGATATGCAAAATAAAGGATTATCGAGTCCAAATTAATTGTAACAATTCAATATCGTATACTTGACACAGGATTAAAGTAATGTTGCAATATATAGTCTCGAAAAATTGTACTCCCAGACTTTGTATTATTCGTTTCCGTTTATGCCGTTTACATTAAACGAATTAAACTTTTCTTCTATAACGAATAATTCGCAAGCCGTACGAAACGATCAAGTTGCGAGACTCACCCTTGTGTATAATTATCATTAGCGCAATTAAGTCTATAGAACGTTCATTCGCTATATATAATCGTTGCTTCGAATAAACGGCTGTTTGCAAAGCATCGTTAGGGATGTCCTTTGAGCGAAGCAAAAAAAACGCGCAGGATGAAAAATGTACATAATTGCTTTCGTTTCTTGGTTTCATGGTTTCCGATTTCATTTATACGAAACGCTCGTTTATTTAAATATAGATGCGTTCTTCTCCTGATTGGTGTAGCAATTTGTAATACGGCTGTTCTTGCCGGGGAAATCCGAATGCGCACCTGTCATTAATTAAACGTTTTAAAATTATACCGCGCATAGGGCGTTAATGAGTTCTCGAACTTGAAATTTCTCGTACGCGAGGCGGCTCACCCGTTGAATTTCATTACCCTGATCGATTACTCGCTCGGAAAGTAATGCCCATTGTCTTCTAAGCGAGACACATTGATACGTTTCTATTGTCACCACTTGCGCGCACTTTTCTCGAACATTATGTTAACACCAAGTTTACGGAACGCGTCACGTTGACGTATTTCAGATTTCATACCTAAAATTATAGAGACCATAAATATTATTTTTCAGTACTTTATGTTAACTGTAAATAATACAATGGTATGAATACGTATTCTAATCGATTCTCTTCATCCTCACGCTTCTACGTTTGAATATTTATATGCAGTGTACGTATTTTTCCGGAAGCCTGTCGAATTTTACACGTAACCTCCGTAAACCTTGTGTTAATAACCTTTTTTTTATCAAGTTTTACCACGTTAACCCTTCGACTGCAGCGCAATATTCGCATAATCATCGATGTGGACAAAACAGTTGCTTGCGAATAAAATAACCCGACGTGTAAACGAACGAAACGTTGTTTAAGTATACCTCCAAATATTTGTATATAATATTAAATTAGGAGCGTAATGCTTGTTATGTTGTAAAAAAAAAAATACGCGGCGAATATATACGCGTTTCGAACGCTTAAAAGAAAACTCGAAAGATTCTAATTAGAGATTGCAAGCTTGATAGAAATAAACGAGAACTCGGCATCTGAAAGGGCTAATTTAACCTCTTCGAGCAATTTAAAGCTTCGTGATTAAGTTAGGAAGCGGGGCTTCGAAATCTGGATCACGATTGTGAAAATTGGCGCGACATTTAACGCGTGAAAAGGCGAAATTAATAGGACGCGGCATTGTTACGTAAGCTTAGAAAACTTGCACTCGTAAACTCGCCATTTTTTAGCCCCTCTCACTGGAAAGTTTTCAAAAGCGGTTCAACTTGCCGACCGATTGTGAGAATCGCTTCTCAAGTTCAAAGGATTAACTTAGCGTACGATAACGCACCTCGACTTACGTTCTCTCAAACTTACGTCGGTTCTACATATTACCGACGTCACACGCTGGTTCAAAAGCCTATTTTTCCATCCACGTGCGTGATTTCGTCGAGATATTGAGCGTGCATAAATCGACACTTAACAGTAGTCGAGAAGTTAAATTTCATAGAATGCGCGTCGTATCGATTCTAAACTTTTGACCGGTAGCGTACGTCGGCTACTCTGTACTAATTAGTATGTAACTTCGAGATATGCGAGTTTAATAGTATGAAAGAGCATAGGTGAGGCAAGTCCGTGACATTGGCTGACCTTGCGTTAGAGGGTTAAGGTCTACCACCATCATCAATGGTAATCGTTAGCCGACATAAAAATTGTACGTTTTTGCGAGAAACGAGGAGACAAAAAAAGAAATTGTATATGTATTAGCACTCATTGGGGAGGCTAAATTATTCAACGGGGTAATATTAACCTAGCGGCAATTACGATACTTCGCGTGTTCTTTCGCGATGTCACTATTAAGTATAACCTTCGCGTTGATGCGATACGAAATAATCACTTGAAACGAAAAACAACGATCACTTTTGTTGAAGGGTTATATTAAATAACTGACTCGTGTGGAACTAAAGTGGGTAAATAATTATATTTAATACGGTGGAAGAATTATCGGTGACGTTCACAAGACGGGCGCACGTTTACTACTGCCTACAAAACGTGGCGACAGTTTTCTACATTCACACCTTGGGTGTTCGCAAGCATCCCCAAACCCGAATTAGCCAACGTTTCAAGGTCAAGCACTAAAAGAACTCGCTTCTACCGATATTTTAAGACGTAGAGTTTTCTACGCATTACAACGAAATGTTTAACTTCGACAACTTTATACATGTAAATATAGTTTCATTTGCATACCGAATCGCATTGCAACGATTGCTATACCCTAAAGCTTGTCAATCGTACAAATGGCGAAAACGTTTGCGTATCAGAGTTGAATAAGGATTCATTCGTAAGCAATCGACATGACGTGGTGGCACGCTACTCGAATTTCACGCAAAGGGAATTTTCGTTGGCAAATAAAAATAGGGTTAAATGGCGCGGAATTCCGTGGAAGATCACTTTCGTTCGGGGTATACACATCGCGTAACGCTACTCGGAGCGAAATAAAAATTCCACTCCACTAAACTGCAATTACGCGTTCCAGGTGTATAATATCCAGCAGCCGTGAAGCGTTATGATACAAGATAAAGCGACTGAAATTGTTACGGATTACGCAGAGCGTGTGCGCGGTGATTACGCGTTTCGCTCGGGGAAATTACAACGCGTGGACAAGCCGCGTCTTCATAAATCTCCAACCACGGGTGCTTACTCTTAAAAAGAAAAGAAAAAAAAAAAAAAGGAAAGAATTATCCGAGAAAACAACGCCTCTCCTAACTCGAAAATTTGCATTCCCATCAACCTTTCGTCTAAAGCTGGTCATTTAAATATTACTCGCCACAAAGGGATCTTTTTATCTTCGACGATGAAACGCGATTCCGTTCGAAATCTTGTTAAAGCTGGCTTAACTACTGCAGAGCTGCAGTGGCTGTAAACATTGTTGCCACACATCGCTGTACCTACTTTGCTGTTTATGTATTATTACTGTTATATAACTATTATTACTATATTACTGTATTAGTATATTACTATATTACTATTACTCCTATACAGCTCTTTGTCCGAAAGACGAAACTAGAAACAGCAAGAAGAAATATAATCTGGTCCTCCAATTTTGTAAAAAAAAACTTAAAAAATTGTGCATATTGTATATTGTTCTAATAGAAGAGCCGAAAATTGTATAACTTTGCAATGCAAAGATTAAAATTCCCACGACGTTGTAATAGAAAAATTAAGAATTGTATAACGTTACAATAATCGTGTAATATTGTAATAAAAAGGGAACTAAAAATTGTCTAGCTTTAAAATAGAAAAAGTAAAGATTACGTGGGCGTCGTAACAGAGAAATTAAAAAAATAGTGTAACTGTGTTACACTAAAAACGATTAGAAACTGTGTCTAACGCTATGCTAACTAAATTAAGTAAAGTTATACCAATTGCGTAACATTATAATATTGTAAAAAGAACTAAAAAAATCGTGTAGCTTCAAAATAGAAAAATTGAAGATTGCGCAGCGTTTTAACAGCAAAGTCGAACACTGTATAATGTTACAATATGTAGAAGAAGGACCGAAAATTATACAACTTTGCAATGGAAAAAAACGACATTCGAGCAACGTTGCAACGCAAAATTCGAAGATTGTGGTGGCGTTAAAAACTATGTAACGTTCCGCTAACTAACCTAAGAACAGCGCAACATTGTAACGAAAAAGAAAAAGGGAAAAAAAGGATTTAGAAAAAGGATACGGGATAATGTGTACAAGGAGAGAAGCAGGGAAGGTTTTAAGGTTTACCTGATGTTATCGGGCATTCTACCGCGCAGCTAGATCGCGTAAGGTTTATCTGCCGTAAACACTGGGATACGCGAGAGATTTATCGGAATACGTTTATATGGCTGTGTTTTCACTGATAAGGAGCTACCACACAACTTCGATAACCTCTTATTAACGGTTAATGCGCGCTATCTTTTCTCTATCAGGGACAATTTGTATCCGAGCCCGCTTCATTATCTAACGAAAACACGCTTTACGCCTCGCGATACCGTGTTTTTTTTTTTCTTTAAATTTCCCTAATTATTGGTACGCAAATACAGGTGGGCTCTGTGTTCGTGGATGCAAAGAAATATTTAAATCAATCTCTAATACTACTACGTAGTAGTAGAAAAATTAAATGCGGAATTGAACAAGTGGAACATCCTATTGCAAAATACGCTCTACGAGATCTGCTAATTAACGTAACCCGCTCGTGATAAATTATTTATGGGAGGCTTATGGCGCTAAATAGTCCGCCCGTATTCGAAGTTATTCGCGTCAAGGTCACACTTTCTTGAATTTCAAGGTTATCTTTAATCACTCCGCGCGTATGTTGTAACTGATACGGGCAGCGATTTATAGACACCACCTATGAGACCTTTAAACGACCTTGAAAGGCCTTCGAGATTCCGCGGTTAGGTTAATTAACACTACGCTTGTACTCTTTCGCATCTCATTCGCTTTTCCACGTGTTCTTATTCCAGTAATCGAATCGAAGCAGTCTTAAGAATCGAGGAACTTAATGTTAGCCGACAAAAATTAGCATAGTTAGCACGATATCGTTTCGCAGGCCCCGCATGATTACGGATATTTTCGCCAACACTTCGCGAATACTGCGACAATTCGCTTCGTCGCGTTCGAATATCAGCCACGACGATCAAATTTCACCTAACAGCGTTTCGGTATTAATTTGGGACGTTATGCCGAACGAATTTTTGATTCGGAACGAACCGAATTGGAATTGAATTGAAACGGGCTTTGGTGTTATTCGTTTGGTGTTGATTAAAATACAGAGTGGCCGAAAGAATATTGGGAACAAACGAAATTTTAAAATAACTACAATTTCTAGCTTTGAGATAAATGTAAAGAAATTCGAATTAATAGTCACAGTTGCTCACAAAATTAAGAATGCACTTATGAAAGCAAGGAAAAATAGCTAAAGAATGGTTGCTGAACAATGTACTCAAAATATTACCTTAATTTTTATTGAACATATCTGGAAAGAATTAAAATCCAAACGAACAAACTTATATGTATTTTACGAATAGAAAGGATTTCAAAATAAAATTGCAAGAAGTACCGGACAATATTTAGCCATCTTCTACGGAAAATTAATTCTACGTCACGAAGATTACAGGCTTTTTCGGCAAAATAATTATGCTTTTACGTTTTCTATTAAATACTGACGAATGGTTTATTTTTCTTCAAGAATTTCTCACGAACTATCCGTTAGAATACGCGAATAAAATATATACTGTGCTCTTGCCCTTGAATACGCGTGTTTATATTCACCTTTCAGCTATTTTTCATTGTACCCCGAATTTTGCGAGTAAGCGTACGCAATTTTTATAACAAAAGCCTCCTTTTTCTTTCGTCTCGAAGCTATAAAATATTCCCGAAGCAAAAAGCGATACGATTGAGTCGAATAAAATTTCGAAGAACGTCACAGGGTTAATTAAAATGCGCAACGAAGCAAAAATTCGTCTTTAGCGCGTTTTACACCGGGGATGTACTTTTGCGCGAAGAATTTTCTTTGTTACGGATGGAGAAGTTGCGAACAATTGCGGCAAGATGGGCAACGGAAATTCACCTGAACGGAAAGGCCAGCGTTTGGTTCGATCAAAAGGAGAAGCAGGTAAGAAAGTAAAGTCTCCGCGAAGAACTGCTAACCAGTTGCAACAAAGAAGCGAACAGGAATTTGCTTCAACCTGCTACAACTTTTTGTTTGATCAAGGGAAACCGCACGGAAAGAAGGATAGACGGGAGGCGCGGCAAACCCTAAGCAGCTTTAATAAAAGAACCGACGGAAATGTATTCGAGTCTACGTTTGATTAAAAAAAAAAAAAAAAAAAAAAGATGACGCTAGAGAACGCTGAAACGGGAGCAATTAAAAATGGAACCTCATTACGTAAAATAATTGGCACTGTGGGTGGCGCGTTGTTTTACAGATCTTTTTCGACGTTAATATGTTTAGTATTACCTTTTCTAATTATTCCAATAATTAAAATACCCTAGTTTAGTGTAGGTGCACCACGTCCTGCCACTTTAAGGTTCCCGCGTAACTTTATTTCATTATTTTAGAACGTCGTTAACATAAAGATCGTTCCAGTTTGAAGCATTCAAATTAATGTTAGCGCGTATAGAACAATTTGTAAGTAAGTAAATAAATTCGATCACATCTAGAGCGTTGCAAAACGCACGGAATATTCTCAGTTTGTTTAACCACTTCGGTACGAGCGTCGACTGTAGTCGACATTTCGAACATTCAGAAATACCGTAATAAAAACATATGCTATGCTGATTTACATTGCAAGTAAAGCTGCCTGTAATGTCAAACAAGCTTTCAGTGCTTCAAAGCTTTCCTCGCCACAGTTCTGCAAAAGAGCAAAACGGATTCGTCGTCGATGCACAGCGCGAAATATCGTGCGGAAATATGAGTGCCGGCTGTGGGCAAGGTTTCGAGGTCGATGAGCGCCGTACAGAAGTGGTTAAAAAGTGAGAAACAATTTTATCACTATGTTGATAAGTGCGAACGAAACGCGTAGCAGTATTCAAACTTCAACGAGACGATACAGAATTAAATATATTTTTAAGTAATTATATCAACACCCATTGAAACGCGCTGAATTTGTATTTAGACGAGAAGAAGAGTTAAGGGAGAGAGAGAGAGAAATAGCAATAGAGATTAAATTTTTTACGAAGGGAACTTTAAAGTAGCATTATTGTACATTAGAAAAGCTCGCGATTCGTGGATCGCGTTACGATCCATCGCGCGCGATTTCTCAAAAATTCTTTCGTCGAATGCCATCTAAATATAGAGAATAGCGAAGAATTTGAGAAAGCTAGGTAACGAGTGTTCAACAAGATTCCTGCCTTTACGATTCATTAATATTTTACGATCTCGAAAGAAAATAAGTGGTTAGGCGACTGTCATAGCATTACCACCGGACAAGCATTACCAGCTATCATTAGCATTTTACATCCGCCACCAACCGACGCTAAAATGAACACGTCGAACGTGTCATTTTCTCTACTACTTATTCGACACACTGTTGCAGCCGCGTTCCATTGTTATTAACTCTGCTTTTCTAATAACCTAAATCGAGGTTTTCGCGACAAAAACAACCTCTTTCAGACCTGAAACCCTTTGCCGTATAATCAAGAGTTCCACTTGTGGTGCAAGCTATGATGTCTAATTACTAGAAACACACGCTGTACCATTTGATTAATTTTAATTTCAATTCTAATTACAACTTCGATTTACACGATTAAAAACTGTGAAATAAAAATTACGATAACGTTACAGAGCCTTGTATTCGACGCAGTGTTAGAGCAGAAAATAATGAACGTCACAACAAATAGACTTCGAGAAATTTGTACGGCAAAGGTTTAAAAAAAACAGTGGTACTTAAACTTTTCGAAGCAATTGCAATTTGCTTACAATAGTAGCGTTACTATTAGCGATGCTACTTTAACCTATTCGCTGCTAAACTCCAATTACGTGTCTCTATACCCATGCTGCCCGTAATTGCGCGTAATTGTTTCCATGCATAAAATCATGCAATGGACAGTAACCTCTACCTAACCACGAGTACACACCAGCGAATAGGTTAAAATATCATCAGGATACACAACAGTAAGTCTGACTTACATCGCCGCGGTTCTCTGCCGAATTCAAGAGCGTCGCTCGTTCAAAGGACCAGCACGACGCAACACAATATTCCACACATTTCCCGTGAATGGCCGAGCTCGCCAATGACCGTCTTGGCGTCCCAAAACAATCGCAACGAACTCTGACTCTCGTCCTTCAATGGACGATTCACGTTAAGGCACAATATTCCATTTAGGCAACGCGTAGCATAGTTTATGACTCTAACTTAACCCCTTAGCGACGAGCTGTATATGTCGTATGAACTGCCGTTTCGTTTCTTCGTTTGTCGTCAATCTCTATGCGTACCGTGTACGCTGTCACGGAGCACATTATTGTCAGGTCACGTGAAAACGCATGAGTTCGGTTGACAATCGTAGAGCGAGAGACGGAGACAGCAACAGAAATCATTTTTGCCAACTCTTTCTCGCACTTTACGATTGTCGATTGTCTTCGTATCGTCAACTTCTATACCGCTATACTTAACCAAACACAATCTTAATCCTTTGCATTCCGTTGGCGCCTTTGCGGCGACATACATAATTTTCTTCGTAATTCAAGATTTAAGGTTTTTCTTTTTTTTCTACTAATTCAATTTCTATTTCTTCTACAGCAAAGCAAATTAAAGGCCACCCTTCATATTTCTCAAGTACAGAATAATACTTCAAATTCTCAGAAGCGTCAAAGAAATAGTATTCAAGTTACCAGTAGATTATATTACTAAAATTGTTTTCGAGTGCAAAGGTTAACATTATTGAAACATAAACATTCAACGTACAAGTAATATCCTATCGAAGAATGTGAAAATTCGATGTCCACGCGAAGAGACTAAAGTAACGCGTCTCCGTGCACGTGAAGAAACTGTTAACGCGCGTCGCCATTCGCTTAAAGAAACTAATAAGCCCCGTCTTCGTTGGTGAGGGGTTAAATATCGCAAGAAGAACGTTATCAATTTCTTTGCCACCTTGACGCGACACCTTTCGTCAAGATCTTGTGAGATCGTTTTTAAATCTGAGAGAACGAGAGGTTACGATTGACAATGTGCGGCGCGAATGTGAATTATGTTGTAAGACTGCGCGGATGGCGTGAACGTGAATTACGTTTAGGGAATTATACGATCGGAGAATAATCCTCTGGTGGCGAATGTGATGTAAGAGCGAATGCTTTAAAATTACCCGGTATCAATCCATCCTCCCCAACGAGAGATTGAACTCGAACCATTCGACGCTGGACGCTGCGTGGCACGATAGAAGTAACTCCGAGTGTTGCCCGAGCGGAACCGCGGCTCGATATGCAAGATGAAGAAGAAACTGGCGACGCGAGAATGCGCGAGGACTCGGCGAGTCTCCTATTATTACACGACTCCGTTCACGTGTATATAGAGACGATTTACTGGCGCCGATTAGGTAGCATAGCACCGGCACACGCGGATCCCCCCGTCTCGGCTGTAATCGTGCGACTTTGCTTGACCTTGACAGTATGAATTACAGGCGCATGCGCGGGGACGTTCTTCGAGAGCGTCGAACGCTATCCACGTGTTCGCGTTCGCCTCCGAGGGACTACATGATGAAAGTGTCTTTGCCGCCACGTGCTCGTTGGGGTAGGACATGGTCTCTCTCTCCCTCTCTCTCTCTTTGGCCCTCTCTCCCACCCCCTCTAGCACACGCTTCTCTCTCTCCCCCCTCTTTGTGGCGGCCCGGTGTGTGTCTGTCCATGCTTGCACCGGCACCGGGACAACCGCACCGGCACCGGGCGGCACACTCTCTTCTTCGTCTATGGCTGGCTCTGCTCTGCTCTGCTCTCCGCGCGCGCCGACGTTTCCGCGCTCTCTATCGCTCAGCTTTTTCGCGTTTCCAGCGTCGCGTGGCTCGCGCCCGGGGCTTTTAGCCAGTCTCGGTCTCGTCGTTTGAACGGATACATCGCCGGCCGCGACTCACGGCCACCGCGGCACACGTTCCACTCGAGCCACGGCAATGTGAGTTGTTGATTCGTTCCACACGCACTCTGCTTGATTACACTCACTCTCTGTATCTCTACGGCTACACAGAGGGGCACTTTTCAGTGGCGCCCCTCTGGTGATCGCAAGGAGACGTTTCCGGGGACTTGGTTGAAAATTTTGAGTTCGCTTAACCCTCGAAAGTCGGAATGGCTTTCGATGGACGCGGAAGACGAATGCAGGGTCATATCGACTCGTAACATAATTACTATTGCAAACTAGTTTTGGGAGGGAATTATACACGCATATATTTATTATACCAACCGTTAATTTATATAGTATTCTTCGGGCATGTAATATGTAATGTAGTTTCACGTTCAACGAGTACCAGTAGATAATGAGAAGTATGCTAAGTAATAAATAATAAATGCTTAACATCTGTATTGCATTGCGTTTGCTTTTACGTTTTGCGTATTAAAATACCTTAGAAGTGTTCATATTCGGTTTCAAGTAATTAAAAGCAAGATATCCTTCCGAAAAACCTGACTTCTTTTTAGATGTTTGTATTTTAGACACGTGACGCGAAGTTCTACAAAACGATAGATCTATTTCGTAGCTAGTCCGTGATAGCATTTAAAAGCCAAGTTTCAAGATGGTTTGTGCTTTTCTTATTTACAATGAAAGCGCACAGAACTCTTAAACAACTTTTCCCAAGTCTTATCCTCCTTAAACGCGACTCCGTTGCAGTGCATCGTTGTTTTAATCAACGTTGAAAGGGTTAAAGAACAAAAGAATCATTTGTGAATTTCTGTATATATACGTACATACGTGAATGAACGATATGTTATCCAATTTTTAATTCTAATCCATGTATCTCGGAAGACAAAGAATATATTTGGTTGTTCGGAAAATTCGTAGCACTTTTAATAACATCCACTTCTGTTATGTAACTGGTGAACTAAAAGGGAATACTTTTTTTACGAACTTTAGTTAAATAATAGTATTCTTCATCCGAACGAATACTGTTCCTATTTGAACCGCTAAAAATTCACGCGTATAATATACAAAGATAGCTACAAGCAAAAGCAACTTTTTCCCATCGACCAACGCTAATGAACCTAACGTTTCAATAATGACGTAGCAAGAATTGTTAATCGTTATCTGGGATACTTATCGTAATGTCTGCAAAACATTATTAATGACCCAGAAGCCTCAAGGAACTATACTTGCACAGGTTCGTTTCGAACAAAATAACCGTGCAAACGGTGCAAACTTTTTGGTCAAGAACACTATTGAAACGTATCGAACGATAAAATACACCACGCAAAATTATTTACGAAACTATTAACCTGCACACACGTATAACAGCTTTCGTAGTTTCTAAAATATCTCTACGAACTTTCCGAGCAACCCAAGACGTGGAATTTGCAAATGATTACATTGTTTCTCAAGTTTTGTCGGCAAGTGTATAATATCCGAGTACAAACGAGGAGAATTAGTATTCCTCCAACGAATCTGCTGCACGTTATTTCCCAATCCCCTCCCTCCCCCCCTTTGCCGCGCTGTTCGCGAGATGGAGAACTGGTTGGAATTACGAGCACGCCGGTGCATTTATCTCTCATCGACTATAAAGTAAAACCAGTATATCTAGCCGGCGGTGTATCGCACAGGGGACTGAAAACCAGCAGCAAGCTGCTACTATAAGCGCCTCCGAGAGGATAAATCTTCGCTTTGACGTCCACCTTTCGATGTTCCGCTCCACGCGTCCCCACAGGATATTCATGATGCCGCGGATAGCGAGCATCAATCGTGCAAAGATTTTTAGGACGCCGGGAAATATCGTCGATACGTATAAGGATAAAAAAAAATATGAAATATGGAGAGAGAGCACAGAGAAGAATGGAATGAAATTTTTGCGCTCACGCGTCACCCTCTGCGGACAGGTGTTACAAATGGCTGCCGAAAACCTTTTCATCTTTTAGCGCACGCCAATTTTTAAAGCGGCAAGTTCGAATTAATATCATTAAAAACATTGCCGTTAACCCGTTGCATCAATTATGGCGTAGATTCGATAATAGTGGATACCATCGACGATGCAATTTAATTCGAACTCTAATTTTAGCTTTGCGTTATAGTAATGGATGTTATTAACCATTCCCACTCCGTTCGCTCTGCCATGGCAACGAATTTTAATTTCGTCAAAAGCTTGATACTTTCATGAATTTAATTCTTATTTCTCGGTTAGCTTGGAAACGGACAAAATTTCCTTAGAAAGACAAATTCTCTGTGCTCTAAAGCGAAGTCTAAACTAAAGACTAAAACTAGAAAAATAAAGTATGCTGGAATTAGTGGGGGATTAGACTATTAAAGAATTTCGAAGTGCAAAGGGTTAAATAAAACCGTCGGCAAGGTCCAACTAATTTGTCCGTAACATGATATAAAAACAGTTATTAGCTAAGTAATAAAAAAAACGTAGCGCAAGTGGTTAATAGCTGAACAAGAATACGTTAAGTCCCTTTCTCAGAGGATTAATAATCGAATAAAAATTCGTTTCGCTCGCAAATGATTGATTACCTTATTCGACACTCTTTATATAGATCTTTACAGTTTTTGCATCGTTTTAGATCTAATCGCGTTTGCTTTCCGCCTTTAAAATTCCACAAATTTAGCAGAAGCGCAAAAATCGCTGTTAGCCCATTTGAGCGTGCGTTCTTCTGATTTAAAAGTAATACTTTTACGCGAAGCGCTGATTGAAATTGCTAGTATACTTCTCGATTTTAGATAGAATTTTATTAGCTCCCGTTTAAACTGAGTTCACAGCAAACATAGCCTGGACGTGTGTACGTTCCGCTGTGGCAGAAACGTCGGTAGCAACTGCCAATTCCACCGATTCGCAAATCTACCAGACGATACACAGATCATCGGGCGGTTATTACAAATTCCAAAGGCGACGATCCAAAATAAACACGGAGAAGGGAGCCAAGAACCCTGTTTCCAAGAATACCAACCCAAGTACCCCAGAATATTCGATTCGCACTCTCCTTGGTACCGAATTTATCGTTTTTCTTCCTTCACTCTTATCCCCTTCGCCCAGAATTCCGCTAAGACAATCGAATAGGAAGATTACTCGTTTATTCATCCTCTACGTACCGGAATTTTATTTAACTTTCACGATGCAAGAAATTGTAATTAACTGTCGGCCTTGCAATAACGAGTACGACTACTACATAAAGCTCATTACGCAAACTTAGTTAACTTAATGAGCGTTGCGACGAATGTCAAAGTTGACGGACATTGTGACTTAGAAATTCGGAGGTAAGGAATTCAATTTCTACTTGTTCACTTATTTCTTTTTTCGCTTGACTCCTCTAGGGTGGATCACAAGTGGACTACCTGTTAACTATCACGCTTCGTCATACGGAAGTTAATTCTGTGAATGGATCGTGATTCTGAACTAAAAAATAGCTAAAGTATATATATGAAATAGAATACAAATCAATATAAATGCACTAATGCAAGCGTTCGCCACTTCTCACACGTTTTCCTTGTTTTCTCGCTTCTGTTACTCTCCACGCACATCTACTCGCTTATTCTCGCTAATTCGTACTGGAGATGTTTGACTATTAACAGTTCAATCTCACTCTCTCGGTTTACTTCTACAGGTTTCCCGCACTCATTACGCTCGTTCTTATCTCTGATTGGTATTTATGTATGTTACACGTAATAATCCTAGAAACCACAATATTTACGCTCATCGATTCTCATGCCATCGGGCAGTCATATCGCATGTTTCACATCTTAAGATTCTATCTCTTATGGAAAATTAATCCACAAATTCTCTCGTACCGCGATACTTCCTTGCTAATAATTAACTTCCCCATAGCGAAAGGGTTACAGTAGCGACTAAAGTATAACGAAAAGAAGAACGGTGTACAATGTACGCGTATCTTCGTTCTTTTCGTCACCTGCACTCGTCGGAAACGGACCGCGTTTAAACGAATATAAATCAACCTTAACGCGTTGAATCCGGCGTGGATCACCGGTGATTCGCAAGCTATACTTTTACCATCCGACGACTTGAATTACTGGTGGTAAACACTTAATATCCACCATCCGGCGGCGTGAACCACCGGTGGTTTACGCCTAATTTCCATTATCCG
The DNA here is from genome assembly GCA_028830335.1 of Eucera pruinosa. NCBI lineage: Eukaryota > Metazoa > Arthropoda > Insecta > Hymenoptera > Apidae > Eucera > Eucera pruinosa. Next base: position 1,968,858 of record JAMYCR010000001.1, on the reverse strand, counting down.
GTGGTTTACATGTACGTTTCCAATGTAAACAAGCAGCGAAATGAACAAACGCCACCAGAACATCACGCGGAATATAAAAAAAAAGTGCGCCGGGTGAATCATGCTAATCAGTGTCGCTGCTTAATTCTTCACGTCTGACGCAGACGGACGATTTCACGACGCGCAATCGTCCCAAGTTAATAAAAACAATTCATATATATTACACGGCTGCCAACTACAGTCTACGTTGATATCCGCGACTATTTACGTGGACAAACTGAACTCGTTGTCGCTATACCAAAAGGTGGTTAACTTCCAACGATCTCTCTATACCTCTATCCCTGCCATCCCTACCCCCTCTCGCAACTCACCCGTGTTAACGACTCCGAACAACCTCCCCCGACGAGCAACCCCTGCGAGAAATTGCCAAGAAACGTAAAAGCCGCGGCAATATCCGTCTGCGCGTCTACAGAAAGGTGGCGTGGCCGGGCACGTTGTCGCGCGAGATTCGCGTAGACTCGGATAAGCGGCGCGTGGCGGGCAGAGCGGCCCTGTGCGGAGCAGAGAGGAGAAACCAAGCGACTTGGATCGCGGAGAGAGCCCCACTATCACGTGGGCTCGCAGGCCCACGGCACACGACTGACAGTTCCCAGTCAGCTGATCGTCCACCGGGGGGGTGAAGGGGGCAGCAGCAGCAGTAGTAGCACGACCAGAGCAGCAGCAGGAGGTGGTGGAGGTGGTGGAGGAGGAGGAGGGAGGGGGGGTGTGGTGTGTAGCGAAGAAGGGAAGGAGGGCGGAGGGGTTGGCGACGCGCAGTCTGCCGTCGTCGTCGGGATCAGCTGATCGGTGGAGGTGTGCTAGTGACTGACTGACTGTGAACTCTGAATGAACGCGAACGGATGAAGAAGTCTTCGCGTGCGTACACGTATAGGGAGAGCTCTCGCCGGTGCCTCTCCCGGGGGAGGGGGAGAGAGCGAGCGCGTATGCGCGCCTGTCTGCCTAACTATGCGCCAGAGCACTCGCGAGGGAGCGAGCACCAACGTTTAGTAGCAAACGGAAGTAGTGGTCCGACGCGGAGAGACACGCCAGGATCACCTCCACCATCCGCGCCCGTCTTCGCTTCTTCGCAGGGGGGTGGCTTGCGGTTGCTCCTTTGGGGTGAGATTGGGGTTACGGGTTGGGGATGCGCGAACTTTTTGACGGGGGGTAAGAAGCGCGCGTTGTCTTTCGAAGACGTTCAGGAGGCGCGTCATTCGGTTACGGTAACCGTTTCGCGGTATTTGTACGGGGTTAACCCTTTCGCGAAGGCGGACTACGATAAACACTGCGCGTCATCGTTCCCACCAACGCTGGGAACGACGAAATATTTCGCCGATATGCATTTTTTAAAAAATGTACGGAGATCGTCGACGCGTCTTAAGTCAAAACTCGCTTACGTCTGATAGAGGGCGAGAAGCTTTGCAATAATTTTAATAAGGTTTGTCGAATATACATGGTGCTGACCTGACCATTAGCTTGCAGAAATATGGAATGAACGGCTATATGCGTCGATCGTTTGCAGTTAGCAATGTAAAATAGGCGCCAACAGTGTTGAAAGGGTTAATGAACTTGCGTTGCGGAGGACGCGTATATAGGGCTTGGAAAATTAGGTAATCGTTTGGTAAATGGTTCCCTAGGGTAAAGTTCCATTTTTTGTTCCGTTCATATAGTAACACTAGACAAGCGTCTTCCCGGCTTTTCTTACATCGCGACCCTCTTTTATATATTATAATAGTTAACCCTTTGCAGTCAGAGTTACGTTAATTTCAATTAACTTAATTCCAACATTTCAGCATGCGGGGACTATTATAGTTTTTATCGTGCGTTGGTATGAATGGAACTGATGAATGGGATTGATGGATGAAAAAAGGTTGGTTACGAGGGCGGAAGAAGGAAAAGGGGAAGTTAAAGCGTAGAATGCGACGTTTATTTTCGGGCACAGATGGTCAAAGATAGCTTCAAGTGCGTTACTTTTATATTTTTCACTATTAACCCCTTTGCCTTACGGATTTTTCGAAGATTATTTACCAGAATGTTGGATACTTTTTATCATAACAGCGAGACAAATGCGAAACACTAAAATATTATACTTAATTTGTACTTAGTAGTCCTCAAACTTACCATCTTACAAATTAGAATGGACGTGATTAAAGTGTAGTAAAAAATACAGCGTGTTTTTATCGTACGTAGTCTATAGGTAATACCACGAGTTTAACTCGTTGTAAGAAGGCAAGGGATTAACTATGACTGTATTGGAATAATGGAAATAAACGTTCATTTTATATAACGCAGCATATTCGCCTACATATTTATATTAACGTATCTCTATCATTAAGCAAGTCTACTATTATTGAGCTGGCCTCGAAATAGAACTAACTACAAGGAAACGTAAAATTGCAAAGGGTTAAATCATCTGCGACTCTCTTCTCCTAAAAATCTTCAACTTGGATCGTTTGGACTGCGAACGATGAATAGGTGGGCATGGCGGTGGTTGTCGATGGAGCTTATGGCGAAGGCTCGAGAGTTTGAGCAGATAAAGGTGTTAGAGGAGTTGAGAGGTGGCGGAGGACTTGTTTGACTAAACTGTAAGCACAAGTTTGCATTTTGGACTGCTATTTACCACACGAGTTATAGCGCGAAACGCAGCGAGAAATCAGCATCGGCGTGCGTTCCCGTAAAAGTGAAGAAAATAATATTTTTATAAATACTATTGTAGTATTCAATCCTATATTGTATCCTTGTAGTATTCAATAGTATTACTGGTCAAAGACCAAAGAATCGTAGGAGTTCAATTTGTAATCTCTTCGTAAAGGATCATCTTTAAGCTTTCTCAAAGTTCCTCCTTTTAACCCCTTGCAAATCCAATTACGCTTACTAATCCTGCCTTTACGTTAGCTAGAAGAGTTAGCTTGCGTTAGCGTTAAATACTGGATTCGATGGTTTATAAATCCGAGAACAGGATACGGAGAATGTATACATAGTAATAATAAAGTATATGCAAATCCGAAGTATAAGTCTGATTTTACATAATCGATCTTCGAACGTGAAGATACGATGGTATTACATCACCGGCCGTTTTCATTTTTAGCGCTACATCCGTGGTCGCAAAAGTGATTACATATCTAAAGCCCCGTTGAATGTAGTCCACGTCTGAATATGGTTAAACGTGATAAATTTTCGAACGTCGACGAAACGGTGGCAAGAAATCGTAATAAACGTGGAGAAATATTTCCAAGATTAATTAATAATACCTCTACCATTTGTAGCTGAATGTAGATTCCATTATAAACGTATAGATTAGCTTACTTTACTAATAATCATTTAATCAGTCACTTAAACAGTAAACAAATTACTGTAACACAAATACTGTAAATAGAAATCAAACTGTTTCCATTGCCTCTTTGAAATTATACTAATAACAAACATAGAAAGCTTCCCTTCAAAAAGCGCGTAACTACTTCTTCCCAAAAATATTTCGTTGCTATCTATATTGTGTTCTTAACTAAATTTTCACGCAAATATCGTATCGTGTACTTAGTTATTCGCACGAAAAAGAAAGACCATCGAAACATTCGCACGCGTCTAATAGAGCAGGTTCCTTTTAAACTTCAAAAAAAAAGTTGTAGTACCGTTTATTCAGCAATATTAGCCAACTTGTAAACACTTGCCGGCAGGTTAAAAAAACCATCTCATTTGCATTTTCAATATCATCGATCCATAATTCATCGGTACGCGGCGATTTTTACGATCAGCCAGTTAACGCGTCGACCAAACGAGGCGGATAATGCGAAGAAGGTCGATTCGCAATTGCGCAATGCGCCGCTAAACGCACAACGACGCCACGCGTATATCCATCCGCGAGAGACAGCAAGAAGAGAGTTCTGCGTGTGGCGTGGTGGGTACCGGCGAGATCAAAGGTAAAATTTCACGGAATTTCCGTGCCGTCGTTATATTTCACACGCGAAACCCCGACCAGCGGATATATTTCTGTCGGATACGCACCGGATTACGCGCGTAACTACCGAGGCGCACAGCCGAAAGAAGCTTGCCTTGCTCGACAGAATAAACGAACAACGTAGAACGAACTGCTTTCACCTTATAACGCTCGAAAGTAAATATGAAGAATGAGTAAGCTGCTTTTTACCTAACTTATTTTCCTCTATACGACGGGTTTAGTTTGTATCGCGTTATTTGAAAGAACAGAAATGGAAAAACGTGGAACTGGTTTCTACCGGGGACTAATTAATCAAGTGCGGCTGGATTATATTTCCCATCGATTAATGCTGTCGCTATTCGCTATGAGCACATTGGAAATAAAAAGTTAAAACGTAGGTAATGATAATGTTCGTTAATATAGAAATGATAGATAAATATTTAGACACGCTACACAGCTAATTGTACCGTAATATTTACGTACGAATGATTTTAGATATTATACTGTGCTACAGAAAAAATATACGTATGCTTTGAATGAATGCCAGTACAATTCTTCAAGACGTATATATACGTCCGTAGTAATGAAAGGGTTAATAGTACTCTTACGCGACTATACAAGATTATTGTGCTAGGATCGAAACACAGAAGCTGATTGAAAAATATAGGTACGCAAGTACAAATACTTTTCAAATGTAGCGTTAGAGTATTTGCAAAGAGTTTTGTCTAAAATCGTGAGCAAAATTGAAGGATCAAAAAATTCTGGTGGAAAACGTGTCAATCTTTGAACTGCTATTTTCAGTTTCCCTTCGAAGTAAGAAACGTTTCGAAAAACATCAGGTCACCTGTGCGAAAGCAGAGATTTTAAACTTTAAAACGAGCCCAAATCGATCGTCGTACGATGCTTATTTACAAAGTTACCACGATTCAAAGCTTGACACGTTTTTTTTTCTCGCTTCATTTCGTTCACGAGTGTAACGTGCTTTGAACATAGTTCGGCGAAACAATTGAACAGATTTTTATTCAAAGGTTCACACTGGAATACCCTCTGTCTTAAATTTAATCCTACGCGAAGCTTCTCCGTTTCCGACTAGCCGGTGTCAAAGGGTTAACGAACACGCGATCTACAAATTACGGTGATCATGAAAATGGCGTATAAATCAAAGACCTAAAAAAAAGAAAAAGATCGAACCCTTCATTTATTTAGCGTTACGCTGATTTGTATCGCGAAAAAATTTGCAAGCCTTGGTTCCTTTTTTTTCTTTCCTTCGAACTTGCACGCCAACTTTCGTAATTACCAGGTATAAATGTCGTTTTCCAAACACGTACAACATCGCTCTAATCGTCATTTTTTCTTTTCTTTCTTTTTTTTTTATATCAGAACGGCAACGCGATGCTCGCACAAATAATTGCTCTTAATTACGGTGCTCTGTCCTTTAGCCGTGTATATAATCGTATACGATTGATGCTCTAATGAACGCGTAGCATTCGGTTTCACGGTTGTAGTTAGACAGAGGCTGCGTACGCGTAATAAGCGTGCATGTAATCATCGACAATTGAATACGCAATATGCGGTTAAAGGGGCCATGTAATCCACGTCGACAGAAGAACAGCCCGCTCCTTGTTCTGTCGGAGACGATTGCCACGCTATTACAGACGCTGTAACGACAGAGTAACTACCCAGACGGGATCTCTGCTGGCTCTTCTCCTCCCTTTGCGTATTTTCTCTTCTCTTCTCTTCGCGTCTCTTCTCTTCGCGTCTCTTCTCTTCGCGTACACTTCGAAGGAAACCAGTTACGCCTTCAACGAATGCATTGAACTTTTGAATACGTTCAAACCGCTCGCGACAATGTTCGAATCGTTTTGGCAAATTTGAAGACTAAATCTGTTGCTGTATTGCAACTACTTGAATAGACGTGTTACAAATATGGCAACCTGTTTATATATATAGAAAATAGAAGAACAATTTTCTTGTATTAAGTTGTCGCATACGAAATTGCCGATTTTATGTAGCTCAACGGTTTCTAGTCGTTCATTAATTAAACGTAACGCTAAACGATATTTCTTGTACATAAAAATAAATCTTGGAACTCGTTTAATTTATGACTATTGATAGATTGTCAAATGTCTTAAAAGGGAACAGCAAATAATGAATGAATTCAAGTCAAATTTAAATGTTCCTCTTAAAAATGATCTTCAAGCTTTAAGTTTAGCTACAATGCTGTTTAGCAACAATCTAATAATCCGAGAAGTGTTTTGTTACAAAGCTCAAAGCATTACTATTGAAGCGTTAAGTGTTGGAATGAAATTTCTTTACGACAGGTTAAAGATCCGAATAATGCTTCCGAAATATCCGAAGTGGAATGTAATTGATTTTTTCTTTAATGCATCCCTCAGAGTTGGAGTAATTGAAATTAAATTTCGTTAGGAAGCTCAAAATATTTCAACGATTAAAATCAATTATTTTCGGAAGATATTCGAAGCGTTCGAACGAGTTAAATAATTTTCTGCACGCTATTCGAAAAATCCAAATGAGGCTACTGAAATGTTCCAACTGGAATGGAGTTAATTTCTTTCAAGTAACCGAAGTATTTGGGCAATGGACATTAAACGTTCTTTCCGATATTGTGAATATCGTAGTAATCTGTTTTTAGTCGTTCGAGGAATTCGGAGAAATCGAACATTTTTTCTTTTTCTTTTTTTTTTAGCTCGCCTCGCAACGGATAACAACAATTCGTTCCACACAAAGGTTTTCACAACGTACACGGTGGTATGAATATAAAACGATCAATATAGTACATTAATAATATTATCAGTGTACACGTAAGAGATTACATAAGTGGCACGATTCGCGTCGATCGAATGGAAAAATATATGGAAAAATACCAGCCACAATATATATATATATTAAACAATTGAATAATCGTTAAACATTGTAAAGCTTCCCTAAACTTGCAACTTACTCCCAAATCATTTCATCGTTGTCGAACATTGCCTTCAAAGAATTTCTAAAGCAAGGGGTTATAAATAAACGAATTAAAGTGGCAGTTATAGGAACGGGTCATTTACCCTAGTCCTCGAGTCAAACTGTTCTTGAAACATAAGAAAACGCTTAAAAATAATAATCAATTATTCTGCCGCTACAAATGTATTCGTCAAACGAAACACCTTTTGATAAGTGGCCCAAGACTTTTGCACGGCACTGTGACTTACGCGCGGCTACTAAATTCCTCCTGCTCTTTTTCTTTCGGCGAAGTCCGGCAAAGTTTGCGCAAGCGACGGCACGCCATACGAACCGTACCGGTGTGTAAATAACACCGATACACCTTCTTCCCCATCTAGATTTTTCTTTTTGGCGAAGTCGAAGTCGAAGTCGAAAGAGTATGGCAAACGCCTGGCAGTTCGGAACGACGCGACGACGCCGAGCATCGAGGCACCATACATCTGCGAACACATGCGGGTGCCACGTTGTGCACGCAGTTGTCGCAAGCCGAACAATGGCCACCGCTCTTTCTCTGTCTCTGCACTAAACTCGTTACGTAAGATAAACTAATCTACCAAAGTCACAGACCGACGAGCGTGCTCCAATGAGATATCGCGCTCGTAAAACAGAACTTATTACGGGGACCGCCCACGATGCAATATGTATTAAAAAAAAAAAAAAATTCGTATTATCGCGTAAGCCAAGCGTGACGCGGCTCCGAAAATTGAGCTCTAACTAGGAGGCTGTGGATCTCATCATGCAAATTCGCTACTGTGGCGTGCGAGAACCCGAAGTTGAGAAGTCGATATTCGTTGAGGAAACCGGAAGTACTTTAGCTTCGAAAATATCCGGATTTTTAAGGGAATCAAGGTTCTTGGGATTTTCGGAATTTTTCGGAACTATAAAGTTGTAAGAAGTGGAGCATGGAACAGAGATATGGTAACACGCACGTGATATATAAATATCCATCTTTCACAATGTTGCAACGGTTCGAACGCGGACAATTCTTTCTATTAGAATTGAAGGTTCCTTTAACTTTCTAGATGAATCGCAATAATCTCGAATTACGATATAAATTCTAGACTCGACCCGATATTTTTGGATCCTTGCATATCTCTAAAATTTACTTGTGTATAGATTAGAAATTTCAGAAAGCCGTTCGCAGTTCGAGACTGTCGGATTCTCCAAAATTTCAACGTCCATTTTGTTTAACACCAGAACTACCGAGGTGTTCAAATCGCTCGTTCGTTACACTTTATAAAAATTGCACAAATTTGTCACGATTTTCTATTAAGACAACGAATAAAGATTTACTTCCTGTGCATTATTTACGTTTTCACGTATACTTAATAAAAATGTTGTTGGTACAAATAGTGAGTATCTATGTGCTCGTGAACTTAGCAGTAAACGACTTGAGAAACACTAGAAAAACGAGACGAATAACAGCCGAATAGAAATGGGTATCCGGGTACCCGGTTGGTCACGCAAAGGTTAATTTATACGAGTAACACACCGATCACTGTGTGTCAACCAACTTTGAGTCAGCAAAAAAAAAAAAAACACCGCCGCTTGTGAAACATCAAGTCTTAATCCCCCATTCTATCCAAGACTAAATTAGTTTAAATTAGACTAGATTAAAGATCAAAAGAGTTCTTCCGTTAAAAAGTCTCGAGAGACAAAATGGGTATATCGTTTTCCTTGCCCAACAAATTGTTACACGTTCGATAGTTCCATAAAGTAAAGCAGTGATCTTATCCCCAGCAAAAAGAACTGTAATTCAACACTAGGTTTACGGAACTCGTCACGTTGACGCCGTTCAGATTTCGTACCTAAAATTTATAGAGACGATAAATATTATTTTTCAGTACTTTATGTTAACTTTAATTAATACGATGGTATGAATATGTATTCTACGTGATTCTCTTCATTCTCACGCTTCTAATTTTTAATATTTATATGCAGCATACGTATTTTTCCGGAAGCCTGTCAACGTATGCACGTAATATGTCCGTAAACCTAGTGTTAATTAACCCTTTCGATACTAAACAGACAACTATAGTCGTCCGTCGAAATTTCGCACTACTTAAGAATTCTGCCTAAATTCAATTAATATACTTCGACATTCCTAGGCTTTTATTTCATTCGGTATTCCTTAAATATTGATCAATTATAAAAACCAACGATTTGCAGATAAACTCGCGGCAGAATTGTTCTGCACAACTTTAGCTCTTTCACAAAGGACTAAAGTATTTCAATGTACAAAATGTAAATTGCAAATGCAGTAGTTATACATTGTACACGATCGAAAGGGTCAAAATAAGAATAGTAAGATGGTCTCGAGACTCCAAAATCACGTGACGGGAAAATACATTGGATCCGTACCTCGTCCGTGGTGAAGAGTTAAGAAAAGAGAGACAAAGCGCAGGGGGAGGGGGGATAGGGAGAAAAGCGCGCGAAGATGCGCGCGCGCTTCGCAAATAGGTCGAAGGTGGTGTGACAAAGGAATACAGCGGAGAGAAAAGGTACAGTAACCCCTGACGACGATGGCTCGTGCTCAACTTGTGCATTACCAACTGCTGTACACGCCGTCCACCAAGGCCATTAATGCCAGCGGATCTTGCGCGCTCCGTGCAAACGGATACGGCGAAAGAGAATTAAAGTAGAAGGGAGAAAAAGGTGGTAAAGTAAAGCAAACAGAAAGCATCGATCGACTCGTGACACTCGCGATTTTCATCTATTAGATGCACGCAAGTTTCAGCCCTCGTTTTTTTTTTTTATGACTGTTGGCAAATAGGGTAAACTTACCACGTGTTGCAACGTTTAAGCTTCGCGCGTAACTTTATTTAACCATTTTAAAACGTCGTTAACCTAAAAATCGTTCCAGTTCGGAGCATAATATCGTTCAACGTCCCTTTTATTTTTGAACATTTTTTTATACGTTGAATAGAATGAATTACGTACCACGTAATTGGAAACGTTGACAGTAACCGGGACATATACCCTAGTCGCTCACAGGTTGCTTAATACGACAAAAAATTCAAATCGATGATTAGATTTGATTAAAACGGTACTTCGAAGTCTTGCGAATTTAATGACTTCGATTTCGATAGCTTGGAAATTCGATAGCTTAGAATTCATAAGCTTGGGAATTGAAAGGCTTGGAAGACCAACACCTTAGAAATTTGGGAGCTTAGGAATTTGAAGGCATAGAAATTCAAAGCCTTAGAAATTTGAGAGCTTGGAGATTGCAGGGCTTAGAGAAACCCAAACCCTCAGAAATTTGAAAGCTTAGAAATCCCAAACCTTAGCAATTCGAAAGCTTAGAAAACCCAAACCTTAGCAATTCGAAAGCTTAGAAAAACCCAAACCTTAGCAATTCGAAAGCTGAGAAAATTGAGGGCTTGGAAATCTAAAACCTTAGCAATTCGAAAGCTTAGAAAATTGAGGGCTTGGAAATCTAAAACCTTAGCAATTCGAAAGCTTAGAAAAACCCAAACCTTAGCAATTCGAAAGCTTAGAAAATTGAGGGCTTGGATATCTAAAACCTTAGCAATTCGAAAGCTCAGAAAAACCCAAACCTTAGCAATTCGAAAGCTTAGAAAATTGAGGGCTTGGAAATCTAAAACCTTAGCTATTCGAAAGCTTAGAAAATTGAGGGCTTGGAAATCTAAAACCTTAGCAATTCGAAAGCTTAGAAAATTTAGGGCTTAGAAACCTAAAACCTTAGCAATTCGAAAGCTCAGAAATATCCCAAAGCTTCGAAATGTACGGATGCTTAAAAATTCAAGAGCTTCGAATTTAAAAGAAAAGATAAGTGCTCCCTCAAATGTTCCGATTCCCCGCCAACAAAGGGTTAAAAAAATGTTCTCCGCTACGTTGCGTGTCAACGGATGCGAAAGAAGAAAAAAAATGTATTTTCCTTTTACAATCGTACCATTTATCGAGCTGCGAAGTTTGCGCAATGCTCGTTCGCCTTTTAAGAGATCTCACTGTATTTGCTTCGCCCCGGCTGATCTAAACGAACGAAATCGCTGGAGCAACGCGAGACTGGGAGCAACACACGCATTGGCGAGAGATTTCCAACGAGTTCTGTGTTTGCAGCAAAAGCAACGCGACGCTACTTTCTATTAACCTAAATGGAAAGTTTCGAGTTTCATTGTAAACGCGTTCGAATTTGCATTCCGAAGCTTTGTTTGTAATCGTTGCAAACGTGATTAAGAATATTTACGTGTTTTCACCCGTTCCGTGAATAATCCACTTTTTTTTTTACGCCGCGATATATATTGTTGGATTACGATCGAATAAATTCGAATATTCCGCTTGTAGAGTAAATTTGATTTTGAATCAAGGTGACACAGTTGCTAGGAATTCTATAACGTGTCAACTTGCTCCTCGAGTCTCCGACTACATACGAGGAAGTGGAACACATTTTTATGCATCTCATGAAAGATCAGAATTTGCCACTTCCCGTCATTAAAACCACGCTCGCATTTAACTACTACAGATCCAATGCTCCATGTATTCGCAATCATCGAGTTGCTCGGAAAAATTCGTGCCGCTTTTTATCGCGTTAAGTTCCGTCGAGTAATTGTTTATCAACTCTTGTTAAATAACACACTCCTCCGCAAACTTGGACAAATTCTGACCGAAAACGTGCCGACTTTCGAGCTGCTGCAATTACGTTTGAATAAGTTGTACGACATTTTATCCTGGCTCGTTTTAATGGACAAAGTCTTTATTTTTAAGTCCGTGCATTTACTCGATTTCCTAAACACGTGCTTATTTTGCGTATTGGTTAATCCAGCACTAATTAACCCTTTGCACTCCGTTGGCGTTATTACGGAGACACGTATAAACTTCCCCGAAAGTCAAGATTTAAGATTTTTATTTACTTTCGCCAGTTTAATTCTTGTTTCTTCCGAAACAAAGCAAATTAAAGACAACCTTTTCCCTTTTCGAAATACGCGACACCGGAAATTCCATAAAAACGTGTTAGAGTTACCGCTGGATCATACTGTTAGAAAAGTTGTGGAGTGCAAAGGGTTAAACACATCGACGACAGCAGCAGCGACGGAAACGAAAGACGCGCATCATCGATAAACACAGGAGCAAGGAACGCACTATTATCATCATCCATAATCGTACCAAAATACTTAGGCTTCGAACAGCTGCATGCATACCGAAATTGCGTACGAGTACCGAGATTCCCCATCCGTTTAATAGCATACCGTCTCCTCAACGACGATGTATTAACGTTACGTGTGACACACACGTTTGTATTTCATAGGTACATACATATATCGAGATGGTAATTTTTACGACACCTTGGCTAATAATTCTAGGAGAGTTTTCCAAGCTGCGAGACGTATTCGCGTTGGCAAGAGAACGATCGACGAGTTCTCGAATTGAGGCGATATGCTTTCCTTTGGCTGTCCTTTATCCGTCTCACTCCTTCCTCGACTAACGGTGAGCCCATCTTACAACGTCGGAGCGTATACCTCAGGCTATCTCTATTTAATCTCGCGGAGGCGAGGTTGCCGCTCCGTCCACGCCGCCAGCCGCGCTCTCGGAAGTGCTCTGGCCCCGGTTCACAGAATGGCAACATCGCCTGCACGCAACTCTCTCCCTTCCACTCGAATACTTCGCCGCTCTTTGCAACTCTTTCTTTCTCTGTTCCCCGTCGCGTTGCTCGTTGCTCGTACCTCGTACCTCGTACCTCGACCGCGCGGCCTCACACGCGACATTCGCGAAGGAGGTAGTAGGTGTCGTTACCTACGATTGAGGGACGAGCAAAAAGAGGAATGCCTCCACTGCAGCGAATCATGCCACCGTCCGACCAATACTACTCTTCGCCAGCGATCCGATCTTGCACCAGCGCCGATCCATTCTTTCGAATCGGGTTACGGGTTACGAGAGATCGCGATAAACTTGCTTTAGTTTCTTCATGTTCTGCTTTTCCGGGCCATTCGGGGAATATTTCAACTTATTCGCGTATTTTAATTAGTTTTAGTTTTTCTCGTCCAACTACCGAAGGTAAGAGGAAGACCGATGTGTAAAGAATTTTTAGTACGGTATTTTAGTAGATTTTGCAGCAAAATATTATACTACTATTTCATTTTTTGTAAGAGGTACGTAGTGGACGAATGTTCACCGTAGTTGCACGGATATCCCTCTGTTGTATTTCTTCTATTACTCATTGCCGTATTCCACTGTGTGTACAGCTTAGGTAACTCGTATAACACGGATTCGTGCAACACGGAAGGTATACGTAATTGAACGTCGAACCATTCGATTGGTCGATTCAACGGTATCGCGTAACGTTCGCGTACTCGTGAAACGTATGCTTGTTAAAACAAGAAACGTGAAAAACCCTTATCTCGCGTGAAAAATGCTTTCTTCTCGATAACGCCTACGTTCAGAGGTGGGAAACTCGGGAAAGCTGTCCGTGTTCCCAGCTTACGAAATTTATAACGCCATACCCAACTGCTTACCCGAGTCTTGCTTATTCCAAACTGCGAAAGAATTAAATGCAGTAGTTCATAAGTTTCTTAAGCAACAATTAATTGCCTGCATCTTGTAAGCGACGATGATTTTAAAGAAAGTATCCTTCCGTTTAACTCTTTAAGCGGGGAGAGCGCATACATTCAGGAGGATACTACAACGGATTATGATGACTCAATTTGTGCGGGAACTTCGACGACTTAATTTCATTTGAAGTTTTCGTAAAACCTTTCGAATTATTGCATATTGAATTTCCATACCATGTTTGGATCATTCTAATAGAGTTACTTTTTTAACCCTTTCGGTGTGGCACCTTAAAGTTGAGAACCAAAAGCACAAATAAGAACTCCCTCGATTAGCACAGTATATTATATTATTCTTATACTGTACTCTATCTTTTATTATTGTTGTAGCATATATATTACTTGTAATATAAAAGTAGTATAAATACAAGCATTTGGATGCTCCATACGATTAATTACGGTGTAGCGTAGCACGAATTGACAAAGAAACCCGTATCAAATGTAACGAAAACGTACGTATGCTTTTAAAAGAACAAATAATTCTTAAACTCGTACATATACGTCCTCCAAACCAAAAGGGTTAATGAGCGCAACAATCCGAACCCATACGGCAAGTCTATTTAATCCGAACCCACTTAGCGGGTTAATAAATTCCTGCTGCTCCTTCGAAAACTCTGATTATGGATTTGCTGCGAAAAAAAGCTTAGTGCAAGCTAAATGGCCGAGCAGCAAGGGATGCAAGAGGAGCGGGAGGAGGGGCGGAGTGCAGATGCCTATTTTTTCCGCAGCAAAAGAACGAACCACCTCCGAGTGAAAAGTACTTCGCCAATTTGGACACGGGGGTGCACACGTCGGAGAAGCGCCTGCGTGGGATAGAAGCGATGCAGGCAGGCAGAGGCAAGAAAGCAAGCGTAGAAGCCAGCGGCGGAGCAGCAGCACAGCAGCAGAACAGCAAGCAAGCAAGCGAGCGAGCGAGCGAGCAAGCAAGCGAGCGACCGACCGACCAACCAACCAACCAACCAGGCATCTCAGTCTCTTCGGTGTCCCCGGGTGCACACATGTGTGCAGGGCATGAGGTCGCTCTCCTCGTCGTTCGATGTGTGAGAGCTTCAATGCCCCCTCCCCCGCGAGCTGCCGAGCTGCAACGTTGCCAACAGTTCGATGCTTGGGCGGGCGGTGATGCCGGTATGCGTGTGGCAGGGCGCGGCGTTGCCATATCGACCGTACCTCATCACCGGGGAACCAGCGAGCCCCGCTCTCTACCTCTTCCCCCGCACGAGACGCCAACCTCTCACCATCTATCTCTATCTATCCTACAATTTAGTCCCCTTTTTATTTGCCGCCTTTCTTTTTCTCCACGATTACGCGTGCTTCCTTCGCCTTTACCTTCTTCCTAATTCCTTTCTCTTTATTCGCCAGGCTTTTCGCATACTTCGACGCGACGCGTTTCATTGCAACTTTATTCCAGCGCTTCTGTCTCTTTCTAGCTTTCCTTTCGTACAACTCGAGATTTTCTTTTTATTCAATGCTTCTCTTTTTTATTTCCCTCGATTACGCCAGTGCGTGATTTTTCCTGTTTAATATCATCTTGATTCTCCGTGCTCTTTATTCGCGAATAGTTTCGGATACTTCGACGGTGTACCATCGCGTGTTATTGCATCGCTTAGAAGCGATGGAATTTAAAACGCTTCGAATGGATATTATGTATCAAGCGATACATTAGAAGCACTTTGAACACGTTTCGAAGCCTGAAACTCTTGAAAGTCTTGATCATCTACGAGGTCTTGCAAGTCTTGATCGTTTTAGAAGTCTAGATCGTCTTGGAAAGAACTCTTTTCAACGTTACACTTTATTCTCTTCTTTTAATAAACATATACCACTGCAAACTGTGTTAATAACTTCCAACCTTTCAGATTTCCTTTCGTATTCTGTGTCAGCAATATTCCTCGCACAAACGTAATGAAACTGCTTTTTAAGATATTGAGTTCTCATTAAGCTTTCGAAACTTATCAAAACTCTCAAGACTTCCACGACTATCAAGACTTTCTATACTATCAGATATTCAAGACTTTTTCAAGACAATCAATACTTTTTGGCTTCGAATTATATTCGAAGTGGGTCGGATTTCTTGCCATTTTACAGATCGAAGCGATCATTGCATCTACCTCTATGTTTTCTACAACTATTCCCATTTTTTACTCGTCGTCCTTTTTCCCCTAATTACGCGAGCTTCTTTCTCTTCGTCCTCTGCCTAATTCCTCTCTATCTTTACTCGCGATCTTTTCGCATACTTCGATGCGTTCCTAGGATCTTATCGCAACCCTTCCATCTTTATCAGCTACACGCTGCTCGCAATATCGTTTCGCCTCTCTCTATCTCCCGTACAATTTAATCCCCTTTTTATTTACCGCCTCTTTCTCCCACCTATACTATCTTTACCCTCTTCCTAATTCCTCTCCCTTTATTCACAGTCTTTTCGCATACTTCGACGTCGTATTCCTCGCGTCTTACTCCACGCCTTCCACATATCTCCTTCTATCCGTGTTACGCGCCGCTCGCAATAACCTTCCACGTCTCTCTATCTCCCATACAATTTAATCCCCTTTTTATTTGCCGCCTCCCTTTCTTTCTTCCTCCTAATTACACACGCCGCGTCTTCCTCTTTACCCTCTTCTTAATTCCCGCCTCTCTCTCACTCTCTCTCTCTCTATTCCGCGACCTTTTCGCATAGCTCGTTCCCCGTGCGCGTCTCATTCGATCGGCTCTATCTCGTTCTATCGGTTACGCGCGCGCTCAGGCTAACTAAGTTGGAGGCGATGCAAGGCGCCGCGCGGCACCTGACTGACTCAGCATTACCGACTTCGTCGTCGTGGATTCCTCGCACGCTACACGCACTGCGTATAGCGAGCAGACCAATGCCAGACTACGCTCTGCGTGCCCATTTGACGGCCGCTCCAAGAGACTCTCCCGTTTACCAGTCGCGCCCTTGAACACAAGCCGGACACTTGCGAACACCACCGCGCGCTTTCTCTATGCTGCCTCTTTCTTCTTTCTGCATCCACCGCGTGCACCGCACGCCGTATATCTCCTCGCCGGCTCGCGAGATCTCTCGGTTGGTCTTTCTCCCGGGGCTTCTTCTTCTTCTTCTTCTTCCCTTCTCGTTTGCCAGAGGAGAGGCTGGTCCCTTCTTTCTCTTTCTTTTTTTCTCTCCTCCACACGCCGCCGAACCCCTCCTCCGAGCTTTTTCTTGCCGGAACCGGTAGGAGCGCGATGTTCCGCCACTGGGGTTCTTTGACAACACACCAGCAGCACGCGCTACCACGAGAAAACCGGCCAACGATTTACCATTTATTTTCCGCGCGTGCTTTTTCTCGAACTGGTCGGTGACTCGATCGCCGCGCGATTTCTTGGGTATTTGACGCGTGTTTCTTTTCTCGCTGCTTGCCGCGGGATTTTAGGACGCTAGGAGAAAAGTAGCCTGCAACCTTTTCACCGATATACTAATCGAAAATGAAAGTGAACCTGGGTAGTAGACGAGGTACGGAACAGAGATGCGGTTATCGATTATCGATACATTTTTGGTAGCTGAACCATATATCGATGTATCGTTAAGATATCGTTAAAGCGAAGACGAACGACCAAGAAAGAATACGACGCGTTAATTGTTACAAAATCGTTTGCAATTTATTTGTTCGTTGCTAGGACGTATTAAAGACATTCATCATATTTATTACTTTGGTTGCGATCTTGTCCTTCCGTCGGAAGAAATTTGACCTGCTTTGGAAAGCAACTGCAAATGAAGCATCGTATGCAAAATTACTATATTGCCTCTAATTCGAAGTAATATCTCGAAATAGTAAAATGTATTTCAATACGTATTTAATATAACGCTTTTGCTCGTCTTATCGATAACATCCCAATATTATCGATAACTCTATCAATAGTCATACCTCTAGTATAGAATAAACCTATGTATCATCTCGTTGGACTTCGCGTCACGCGGTTCGAATATATTCCCCTTCATCGTAAAACCTCTTACTGTATACGCGTCTCTCTAATCCTGCTTTCTGTTATTACGCTACCAAATTTTATATGCAACTGTAATTGTTAATTACACCTTTGCACTCTAAATGTTCCTCGCTGACACCGTCAAAGTTTCTCGTTGCACTCGAAGCCTGCCTTTTATCGCCCCTTTACAAAATGTTCGCATTATAGTAATACTTAAAAAAAAACGTTAAAAAATATCTTGCCTTCGGATAAATCACGTATTGCATATCCAGATAATGCCAAAAAAAGTCCGAGCTGTTGAAAGCTTTGAATTGCAAAGGGTTAAGAATAAGAAGGATTAGGGAGATCAGTTTTCTAGCTGATCCGCGGGTTTCGAAATCGGAACCCGGAATAAAATATTTAGATTAGAAGCAAACTGTGCAAGAGACTGACGAACCCAGCGCACGTTTGGTATGCAACAGTGTGAACCGAGACATGTGAGCAGGCGAAACGTACACCTCGAATATTTCTGTACGTACTCTTATAACTCCGCGGGTAGAAGAAGTCTTTGCATTTGCATCGTATTCCGTTTTGTTCGCAGGTAAAAATTAACTCCGCTATTCGCGGCTACTACGTTTGGGCATTCCTATCGTACGATTGTAAAAATTACGCTAATCACGATCGTTAATTTCACGCGCACCGATCTACTAATAGGAGCTTCGCGAATAAAATGCTATAAACGAGAATGAAATATTGTTTATTTAACGCGTTAAGCGACATTTATTATTTTCCCGGAACTATTTATCGAGCTTACGGCGGCACTTTGATCGACATTTAACGTTTCCATCTGGTTACCGGGTATTAATAGAAATATGGTTGAAATATTTTTGTAACTGAAATAATAAAGAGGGGGGAGCACGCACATTGGAAAATAAGGCGGCCTAAGATTTCTTATTTGTTGACCAATCGATAAATTGAAAAATGTACGAAACATTTTATATACACGATAATTGTGGGACCGAGTGAAAAAGTGTGGTCGAAGTGTACGTTCTCTTAATCTAATTCTATCGAATGTTATACTTCGTTACGGATGTTTGTAATAAAATAATAGCTAAAATGTACTTATACAGCTTTTGCAGTGAGAAGTTTTACGCGTGTAAATGGTATTAATGCGAAACGCTCGATGAAAAGCATAAATGATGAAAGGATATTGCAAAAAAAAAAAGATCATGGCTATATTTTCAAACTATTCCTGAGAATGTTTTGCAATTAGTTTTATTCCTTACATTATTTTAATTGTACATAAATTTATCCTCTTACATCGTTTCCCCGAAACGAAAGTTTCGTCGCTTAGACCATTTTTCCGCTCGGATCCTCGATTACACTGCGGATATCTATGGAAATTCGTACATTTTTAAATATAACTAAAGAGTCGAATGATCTCTAAATATAATAATTACGGTTCCCTTTGTCCATTTTGGATATTTTTGTACGTCATCCGTAATCCGCATATTTCAGGCCACCTAAATCCGTCACGGAATGCATAAAAATGCGCAGTCCAATGGTAATATTCCCGTTAATAGAAACAAGGGAAGATTTATAAGCAATTGCAGAGAGAGAGAGAGAGAGAGAGAGAGAACTGGTTCTTCTCGATCTCCGTAATCTACGGATTCAATTTTAAACTAGGCGCGGCCACACACAATGCAATGCACTCAATAATGCTATCACATTTTCTGCAATTTCATTACTGTCATTGGCTCCGCACGTCAATGTTCCATTATACCGTTCCAGATAAGCTTAGAAACACACGTGAAAGCTTCGCGGCAAGCCAGTTACACCTACATCACTTAAAAAAAAATCCAAATCGTACAATCGTAGCAGCAATTCGCGGTCTACTTATCTTCTTAGCCCTCTGCATTTAAAACTTCTTTAACGATTCAATTTTTCGCCAATTTTAGACACATTTTCGACACTTGAGAATTCGCCTTCAATTTTCTTTGCTCGAGAAGAAATGACGATTAACCATTTGCGGACGACGAATAATAAAACTTAAAAGATTATTTTGACTTCGAATTCCAAGCCTTACGAATTTCTAAGCTTACGAATTCCAGGTTAACAAATTCCCAAAACTTTGAAGCGTTTATCAACGATATTAATTGAAACTTTCTGCTTTAACAGTAAACGTGCGTCCGCAAAAGCCAGGAAAGTGGCGATTATTTGTAGACACTCGTCCGCAAAGGGTTAACCATTTGCCTACTAATGACAAGTGTAGCTCTCGTGGAACAGATTTTGGACTAAATACGACAAATGCACGCTGCGTTTCTAACGAATTAGAATTTTACTTCTAAATGTGTATTATAAAACTATAAGATTGATGTTTGTTGAATGCAAATTACGCGTAATATATCGATGTTTTATATACCGTACGGTGTTAAAGTAGCAAACGTTCAGCATAAACTCCAAGACAATTGGAAAATTAATAGAGCAAGGGGTGGTTAAATTGATGAAAACGGATGTAAAACTTTTGAGAAGATTAAACAGCTAACCTTTTGCACTCTCAATTTTTGTTCAACGCTCTTTCCAATAGCTATTTACTACTTTAAGTGTTTCATTCGAAATATACTATTGTTCTACGAAGTACGTGGTTTGCTGCGGTCTTTAAAGTCGTCGCGACTTTGGAGGATTACAAAAATGACAATATCCTTGCGTAAAGCATAAATAATATATAATAAATGCATTTCAGATTTGTACGATGCATTTATAAGAAATTTAGATGCTTGAAAAATAATGTCTCATATTAAACGACGAATGGCAACTAAATCAAACATCTATTTAAACTTCTTTTATTAGTTATTTAGAACGAAAGTTGCCCAACACTGAAGCTATCTCTTTCACATTAATTACATTGAAACCAGCGATTGCACCTTGGTTAACCATTGCTTTTCTCTAATAGGATATAGAAATATTAAATGTTTCCCTTGCTACCTGAATTATTTTGATATCGCGTATAAAATTCCGTATAAGAGTGAAAGAAGTCGCAGAAAATGCCGCGAAACGTGCAACTGCGCACTCGAAAGCAGTTGGTTCGAGCAATTTTACGGATTAGAAAAGCGCGTGTAAAACGCGTGTCTGTGGAAAATGCGCTGCTTAAGGATTGGTTTAATTTATTTAGAATACGTCGTGGGCGCTAGCAACTCCGCGTAAAAGCCTTCGCACGCGTGCATATTCACAAGAGTTTCCAGTTATCCAATCGTTTTACTAGGCGTAAGATCCCGCTGCTGCGCACACCAGCGCAGGGGCTCGCTAATAATTTTTCCCTCTACACACACTTTCACTTCAACGCCGCCGCCGACTACACTTCTTAACCGGAGTCACTTTGCCTCGTAACGCCGCGCGTTGATAAATTCAGCTCGCGCTCGCCAACCTCTACCGGAGTCGCGCGTTTCTTTTTTTTTCTTTCTCTCTCTCTCTCTCTCTCTCTTTCCGCGTATATGTACCTCTTTTCTTTTTTTCTTCTTTCTTTTTTGCGAAGCGACCATCGACCGGCATTCGTGCAATCGACTTCGAGAACTTGGCAACGCTTTGCGCCGCGGCGAAAATCTCTTTTAACCCGTTCTCGCGCTCTGAAATTTTTCACCGATTTACCGAACAGCAAAGCGGGGCAGGTGTTTTGTCGCGTGAATCAATACTTTCCGCGATTTTAACGATGCACTATATCGAAACAGGTGACGCTAGGAGAAAAGTACAACGGAAACGGAAATTGTTAACCTTTTAACTTAGCGTCTTCTAAACGTACACAAATTACGGGACTAATTTACGTCGATAGACGGGCGTAATTAAAAATACGAATTTCCACGAACTTTCATTTTCTTTCTATTCTTATTTCTCGTTTACTTATTCGATTCTTTCTATTTTTGCTCGCACAGGCAAATACAGATATTCATTCCGTGGAATAAAAGTGTAACGTACGAACAAACCTGTAACTATACGTATAGCTAACAATAAACTCGATTTAAAGACTTAAAATCGCTTATCGACGACACCTTTTCAGTCGAATAAAAGTTTCGCATAGTCACTTACTGATGACGTCCACGGTGAAAAGGTTAACAATAATAGCGTAAAGCGAAGTGCAATTGTCGAGATAAAAACAAGTTTGATAATGGTCTCGGTGAAGCGTTTGTATTAAAAGCGTACGCTTTAGTATATTGTCCCTAGTTGCAATCGTTACTCGTCATAACTCTAAGAACGCGAGATTTAAAACGGCATCGATCCGTAAGATGCTAAATTGCCTTAAATGTACGTTCCGAAGCATCTGTACGATAGTTTCGTATCGCGCTAATATGTAATAGGACGGCATGATTCAGACAGGTGGGGAAAAACCGACTTCATTACCATAACCGACTTCCGCAAAAAGTCATCGCGTAAGAACTTTGCGTTACAAGTTATGTGGATTACGCGTTACGTTTGCCGCGTCGATTACGCAAATTTATTAAACTTTTTCAACAAATTTAACCCCTTAACCCTTCGCCGTACAAATTTATCGATAACAATTCATTGGGACGTTTGCTATTTTCTACTTTAACGCTGTGTCCAAGGAACTGTATAATTTTTACTTCGTATTCTTCAGTCTTACAAGTTGACGTTATAACTAGAATTCAAATTAAAATTCATCAAAGGGTTTCATTGTAATTAAATAGTAGTTTGCACCGCGAGTATAACTCGTCGTTATATAGGGAAGGGGTTAAAAAATAATTTCAGATCGACTTCGATTATATTTCGCTCTGAATGAGTTCGAGCAGTTTGAATGTAAATATCCACGACTAAATAACAATAAACCCTTTGAGTAGCGAATCAATTTAAACTTGAGCTTATACTCCTGATAAACGTAAGAATGATAGGCATTTAAAACGGGTACATATAACTTATCGTGTCCGTCTAATTACCACAGCTACGACGATAAACAAGTTTCTATTAATTCCTCATAGCAATTGCTATCGCGAACCATTCGTCGTCTATAGAGAACCTTCGTATCTGAAAAGCTTCGCGCTCAAATAGTTAAAGAGGTAAAACTTGTTGGCGTTGCACTAAAAAAAAAAACTCCCGAGTTTCTTTACTTACTCGCGAAACGCTCTCGGATTGTTTTACATTCGGCAACAGATGTATACATAATTGCGCGCGGATTATTCCGCGCTTGGCGACAACCGACAATAATCGCGCGCGGATTATCCCGTCTTGCGGATGCGAATGATTAACACGTTCACCGCCGCGGCGATTTTACTTGCTTCAACACGGTATACATTACAATTATGCATATATTACCATTTATTATATATTTTATATAGCTTATAACCTATACTTCGTTAATTTTAGGATAAGGAAACAGAGTATGATACGTACATACACATACAGAGCTAAAATAAGATTACGTCGCGCGGTAATGAAGCGAAACACTCGTAATCCGAAAGGAAACCGATAAAGTGTCATTATTCCTTGGTCAATGGTGTTAATCATAAAACTGAAACCAAATCGATTCTTCACACCTGCAGCGTTGTGCAACGCGCAACAAAAATAAAAAAAAAAAAAAAAATAAATAAATGGCGTCGACCGGTTCGAATCACAGATCCGCGCTCCGCGATGCATTCTGAGCGTAGTCGCGACCCGGCCGCAAGTTATATAGTCTAGCGAGCTTCGATCACACTTGTTGAGGGGAAATCCTCGTACACCGTACCGCCACCTCCTCCTCCTCCTCCTCATCACATGATATTCGCTCTTTCTCTCCGTGCTCGAGCCACCTCTTCCTCGTCCCCCTGCTCACTTTTCTCCCTCCCCGCCCTTCTGCCGCGCACCTTCTTCCCACCTTCGGCGGTTCATGATCTATCTCCCACCCTGAACTGTGCCTCTCTGCAAGTGACCCTGACCTTGCGTCAACTTCCGTATTGTCCGGATATGCTCGCATTTTCCACGCAATCGTCCGGCTGCGAAAACTATCCCGTGTAAATTGACCGACTTGAAACGTTCGTAAGCGATATATAGTTTAAACTGGAATGTATAATACTACTGTCCGTCCACGAAAAGAAGACAGACGAGTCTTTACATCCCTCTCACCGTGGATATGGTTCGCCGTCTTCGTTATTAAATTCGCCGTCGATCTTTAACGTTCTTCGGTTAACAGCGAACACGGCGTGTGCGTATAGGGAGGCTAGTAGTAGATTGTACGTAGAACGGGAATGTAAATACTCGCGTGCCTTATCGTCGCGAACGAATAGTACATACGCGTATGTGTGTACGCTGTAAGGAATTAGGGCGACCGCGAAAGAGACGGTGTTGTCCGTTAGAACGTCCCTCTCCTCCTGCGTTAGCAAGAGGACCAAGTCTATCGAACAGTAGAGCATACGGAATCGGCGAATAATCTTTATGGAGTTTAGATTTCTGCCACATACGTATCTAGGTCCTCCTACAAGCTTGTATAATCGAACGATGTCGAACACGCGAGTCAGAAGCGCACGCGTCTTGCGAGACTCTAGTTTGGAATTGGCTTTATTAACCCTGCGGTTTTGTTTAATATGCGATCTTTTATATAGGATACAAGCTATGGTTTGTTAATTTTAGGATAAGGAAACAGAGTATGATATATGCATACATACAGAGGTATAATAAGATTACGTTGTATGTGGTAATGAAGCGGAGCACTTGTAATTAGTGATGGGATTTGAATCGCTTCGAATCTGTAAGCTGGCGAAAAATTCGAATCACTTCGAATCTAATTCGAAGCCTTAAAACTCTTGAAAGTCTTGATTATCTTGGAAATCTTGAAAGTTTTTATATGTTTCGCACGTCGATAATATATTGTTTAAAATAATCAAAATACTTACGAGTTGGTGAATAGAAAGTCATTGAAACAGTAAAGACTATCAAGTGTACCAAGACTATCAAGACTTACAAGACATGCAATACTATCAAGACCATTAAGGTATTTTCAAGAGCTTTAAGGCTTCGAATCTGCTTGGAAGTTCAGATTCGAACACCCATCACCACTTGCAATAAGAAAGGAAACCAATAAAGTATTGAATAATTTGTTCATGATCTCACTAACAGCTTTCGACTTCGCCTGAAAATTCTCCTTTTTATGAGTCGCGTCACTTTTGTAGCCCATATATGCGCACCGTTTTACGATCGCCTGAATATTCGCCCTTTTGTCTACTAAAATTTTTCTCGGACACCTATTCTTTGTTCGAGATACGTATACTCGCCGGAATTACATTCGATGGCACTGCTCTAACTTGTTGGTTGGTGACTCGGGTTAATCTCGCGAATCGTCGATTGCGGAAGGATCGAGGTATTGTTATACGGTGTGTAGTTTATGGCTTGCGGTTACTTTTGACACATCGGACATGGAGAAGCGGTTAATTGAACGTTGCAAGAATCGTGACCTAGATTGGGATTTATAGTATCCCAGCGAACAGACTTAATTTGATGTCCCGAGGAGAACAACGCGTCTTTTCGTTGCAGTGTTCATCCTCTGCGCGACGAGCGCAGCAGCGGATTTTTCTATGGATTGCATTTCTCGTTCGAATATTAAACGGCCACGCGAGATGAAGAATGGAAGATTGCGAATAATCTGGATACACGATTTGGGATTTATGAAACTTGGAAATGGAAAAGGTACCAAGTATTAAATATACAGGAGACAAAGTGATAAATTTGCAACAGACGAATGGAAAATCGCAAGTGTTCCATAAACAAATGGAAAAGTTACAAATTTCCAATAGACGAGTGACAAAATCACAAATTTCCGATAGGCAAATAGGACTGTAGCAAAATTATAACAGATTATTTAAGTAAATTGTAAATTTTCCAACAAACGATTGAAAGAATCATAGATTTTCCATTGGCGTCAACGATTTCCAATAGAAAAAATCGTCAACTATTGGTAGGCAATTAAAAAGATGATAGCTTGCGGCAAGGAAGTAAAACTTTTAAGTTTCCAGAAAAATCACAAATTTCCAATAGCCGAATGAAACAAGCCTCACAAAATTCCAACAGGCAAGTGAAATAATCGTAAGTTTCAAACGAGGCGAGTGTAAAAATGATAAAATACCGCTAAGCAACTGGGAAAATAACAAATTTCAACATCCAAGTGACAGAAACATAAACTTCCAGCAAACGAGTGAAAAAAAAAAAAAATCAAAACAAAATTCCAATAAGCAACTGAGAAAATGACAAACTCCCAACAGCCACGGTAAAAAGAATTATAAATTTCCAATAACCGAGAGTGCAAGAATCGGAAATTCCTTCCTATCCCGAGAAATTAATTATTTTATCAAAGTAACTGTTTGCCGGATTAAAGCCACCGAGAGGAAGAAGTTTAATTAATGAGACAAGCGAGAAGTTACGTGGAAGTTTGCTTCTTATAAAAGTTTCGCGGTTTACTCGAGAATTCGCTACGAGAGTTGCTCTTTGGGAGTCACTGCCTGTAGGTTATGTACGGCTCTCTCTCTCTCTCTCTCTCTCTCTCTCTCAGGGTGTTATACCCTTGACGATAACTTCGATGACGAACGCGCACCGTGCGCTTGCTCCCGTCTCCTATGCGGCTGAACTCTTTCATCCGCGCGCGCACTGAGAAACAGGAGACTCGAGGCGTAAAGCGAGAACGAGAGCCAGACGCTTTTCGTTTCATTGTACCGAGCGCGCGTTTCGTAGCGCGGCTTTCCCGGAAAGTGACAATCCGTAGAAGTATTCCTCACAAAGGAACATCGCTGGCAAACCGGTTCAACGCGATACGCCACCCTGCTTAATGCTTGTTCGCAGAAATAATAACTTTTGGAAGATAAATTAAGAAAGGCTGGAAAGGTGAGAAGATTAATTCTCGAAAATGGAAAATGAAACGTTAACCCTTCAAGTACGGCACTGTTTCGTCGACGTATCCAAATCTATGCGACATTTTATACGTAACTATAATCTTTGATTTGATTTCGCTTCATAAAATAAATTCTAAAGATCTTGCCAACGAAATCTGAGATAAAATTCGATCACATACGGATCAGTATACTAATTTCAAACTTAAATGATAAAGTCGGTACAGATGCCGTCCCTAGGATTGAAAGATAAATGTTTAGAGCTGGCCTCTTTTAGGAGTTTTGAGTGAAATCTGCAGTGGCATTTCGTTGGGAGTTATTTATTTATTTATTTATTATTGTTATTATTTACGGGTGAAAAACGTTTGGTTTAATATAACAAAGAGATTAGTAGGTGAGTAGGATTTCGTATAAACAGCGTTTAAAAGAATAAAAGGATACGAAAAAATCCATGGTGTCGAAGATATTATTCGCTGCCATTTTAATGCGCTTTGTACGATTTATGCTATTCATTTGATGGGGGGAAAACTGTGACTAGTGGAGGTATTGAATTTGAGTGATTGGAACTCTTCTAATTTTGCAATTTATGTTAAGTAACCCGTTAATACATCTTAAACACGTTGAAGTGAATAATTGCCACGAACACGCGTCGTTTAGATTTCACTTCAGTTTAATTATGTTTAAGTTAAGATTAGATTACGTTCGGGTTTAGCTCTGATTACGTTCGGATTAAGTTTGGGTTAAGTTCGGATTATGTTCGGGTTAATTTCCGGTTAGATTCGGATTAAGTTCGAAACGGATTCGGATTAAGTTCACATCTTAATGTAAACTACTCCACGCTTTAAATTTGAAGCGGTAGGTAATTAGTTTATATTCCGAAGCGAAAAGTTTAATGTTTTCAAGGGATTAACCATTTGCTAAAATGTAAAATGCGGATGAAGTTTCTGTGAAAGCAGTATAACCTTAACTTCGGGATATAAAACAATAGTCTATCGCTACAAATTTAAACACTTGAGGTTACATGAAAACCGCAAATCTAATCGTAAGTTCCAACACGCCAACGCGTTGCCAGAATCTACAGAAATAAAACCTAGTTCTACATATAAAAAAAGCCGTGTTATCCTTAATTCCGCGAAGCGTAAATAAAGTTCGAAGAATAATCGTGCTCGATAAACAGTCAATTTCGAACGCAAAGTGCGTGAAAGTTTACGCGAAAACGATTTTAGTACGTTGACGGTGGAATTTTCGAATTACTAACAGGCGGAATAATCGTAGAAAGTTTGCTCGTCCGAACACGGAGAGGGTTAATTACATAAAAAAAAAAGGTACGATTACTCGTGTATTCGAGAATAAGGATATCGACGAGTGGTAGGAGATACGGTTAAGATACCAGAACAGATGCGACCAGAAACAAGAGAGGTGAAAAGCTTCGCCATGTTTTACCGCGTCGTTGCTACGACACAGGTATATACCATCGTTTATATGCATATATATACGAAGTAGTACATACGTATGCGTACTGTTGAATCGGTTCCTTAAGAAAACATAGACCAGTGGTTCTTATTCCGCGTTGCGGGGAAATAATTGTTAACACGTTCTTCTACGCGTGACGTTGCAACCGAGGACTTCGCATACAAGTGGGGAGCAACTTCGATTTCAACAGTTTCCAAGTAAATTAACCCTTCTTCGGATCACGGGAACCACGGAGAGTCCACAGAAATTTAACCCTTTGCCTTGTGAATGACTAGTGTAGTCCGCGGAACAGATTTTGGCCCAAATGCAACAAATAAATTATAACTTTATTCCTAAACGTATTACGAAACTGTAAGACGAAATACTTATGAAATGCAAATTACGTGCAACATATCGAGGTTTTATAAATGGTACGGTGTTAAAGCAGTATACGTTCAATTTAATCTTCTCATCCATTTGGAGAATTAATAGGGCAAGGAGTTGAACTTGGCATGTTGCAACGGATGTCGATACAGTTGTTTCAAAATTTATTTAATCTTCTAAAATTCTCTAAGATTTATTTATTTAACACTAGGTTTACGGACATTACGTGCATAATTTGACAGGCTTCCGAAAAAATACGTATACCGCATATAAATATTCGAACGTAGAAGCGTGAGGATGAAGAGAATCGCGTAGAATACATATTCGTACCATTGTATTAATTGAAGTTAACGTAAAGTACTGAAAAATAATATTTATCGTCTCTATAATTTTAGGTATGAAATCTGAAATGCGTCGACGTGACGCGAGTTCTGTAAACCTAGTGTTAATATTCTAAGATTCTCTAAGATTGATTTATTTAATCCGTGTTATCTTATCAATCTGTTAATGCTTCGCATTTATTAATACAGCGATGCGATTAGAAAGAAGCTTAAACAGTAGAACTGGAATTGGAGATCCGAAGAAGGTCTTGAAAAACCTGTTTAACCCTTTGAGGACGAGTGCCGCAAATAGTTGCCCAATTTCATTGACGCTTCGGACGTATATCAATTTTTAAAGCAAGAACTTCAACTTAAGATAATTAATATACGTTGCTGTTAATAATTGGGCAAGCATTACCTAATACTGCTCTCAAAATGTTAATAATTCGACGAAAATTACTTAAATATTATTTTGTTCCGTTCGCAAAGGGTTAAAGTATTATCGCGTTGACTTAACGTTAACCCTTCGCGACCCGAGTTACTTTCGCCGATTCGTCGCAGCTAATCCATAATCGTTTGGCCACTGTTGAACGACATCGTATTAGTTTGGCTTTATTTCAATATTTCAGCGCGTTATTAATACAACGGGAGAATTATATTAATCTATAACATTACTATTGAGCTGACAAAGTGTTAAGAGACCGTTTGCTTTTTGCAATCAGCAGTAGTAGATAGCAGCAAAGAAATTCTTAATAAAAAAACTACTAAATCGCGAAAGGGTTAAGTGAAATAATTGTACGCAGCCGTGTTGCAACACTATATTATACATATACGTGTGTGCGCGTGCGTGTGTGTTTAATTCGAACGAGTGTGTTTCTTTTGCGAGCGAGCAAAAAAGAATCCTTGGTTTCTCCTAGGGCGCACTTTCATGAGCATAATGCTAAAGACCGTTCGAATACAAAAATCACGTTCCCAATAAATCATTTTAAACGGGAGAGTGACTCCACAGCCGCCTTGACTTTAAATGCGAAAAATATTGCTTAGACGTGTTTCGAATACAATGAAAATGCGGCTGCGGGCATGACGTAAGCGGCGAACACCAACTAAACACGCGTGTCAACATTCTAACGTCGATATCTCGAGAACTAAAAAAGTACCCCGAATTTTGCGATAAACGATATTTCTCTGAAGGTGCGTTTCACTCGGTTCGGTGAACTTAAAGCG
The DNA here is from genome assembly GCA_028830335.1 of Eucera pruinosa. Classification (NCBI taxonomy): domain Eukaryota; kingdom Metazoa; phylum Arthropoda; class Insecta; order Hymenoptera; family Apidae; genus Eucera; species Eucera pruinosa. The sequence continues at coordinate 1,939,178 of JAMYCR010000001.1, read as the reverse complement.
AAAACGCATTCAATTTGCACTCGCTGCGCGAACACGAGCTCTCGACGATTAACCATTTGCCCTACGATAACGAGTTACATTCGCGGTAGAAATTGTGCTCTAATTGCGATGAAAATATATTGTTTCTCTTAATAAAATTCAGTTCTAATTCTATCTTGCAATATCGATTAATAAGGTCGAATATTATAAGCATAAATTGCGTGCAATATTTTAGTGTTTTGCATTCGTCGCATTGTTAACAAGTTGCGTTCGAATAACGTATTATGCACGTCGATTAGTAGCTATTAGATCTACTAAAAACTGTGAATTATGGCGAACTAATAAATATGCAGTGAATTGGGAATCGTCACGAGTACGTTTTACGCGTTAAACTCTAAAGATCGGTGCGAAAATTTTATAAAAATAATTTCTACAAATTGCTATCGATGAGTTTATCGTAGGTACCTGCTAAATAATTTCGAGCGCAAGTGGTTAAAGCGGTAAATAGCTAACGTTACCGTGAACGTTCTTTAAAAAATTCGTACGGCAAGGGATTAATTAACATCACAAAAACAAAATTAGCTAGCTTGAATATAAAATAATTCGAACAGGTTCTATCGAAAATACACTCGACTCGAACCTCTATAGCGTTCGGCAAATCTAGTATAACACGGTGGTGTTGTAAGAAAGTGCTGTCCACCTTTTATATAAACATTAATATAATAATTGATATTAATATAGTAACATTACATTTGAAGGAATGCTCAGTTAGCTACAACTTTATAGTATAAAAGTGCACGAACCTTTACCGTTATCTAACAATTGCTAGATAGCCGTGCAATCTTTCAACAACGTAGGGTAAATGTACCACGTACTGTCACTTTAAGGTTATCGCGTAACTTTATTAAACTATTTTAGAGCGTCTTTAACGTAAAGATTTCTCCAGTTTCGAGCATAATATTACTAAACGTCTCTTTCATTTATAAACATCTTTTTTATACGTTCCATATAATAAATTCATTGCTACGTAATTGAAAATGTACAACAAAGTCGAATGTCCCTGTTACTGTCACTTGAAAAGTTTCATTTAAACGGAAACACGTTTTACATATATGAACACGTCAGTTTGTGTATCATTTAACATAAAGATCGTTCTAGCTTGGAGTATAATATTGTTCAACGTCTCTTTTATGTATGATCATATTTTTTATATGATCAATAATAATAAATTCATTATTACGTAATTGAAAATGTATAATACAGTACAATGCCCCTGTTACTGTCACTTGAAAACCTTTCACTTAAACAGAAACACGTTTTTACATATGTTAACGCGTCGATTTGTGTAACAGATATAAGATGTATAGTAAACGCATCTCCTTAATGAATTATCACACGTTCCGTACTTTATAATTATATTCGTCACGTTTTAATGTTCAACAGCACATTTACCTCCTAATATTTATTTATAATTATTAAGTGTAAACGAATACACGACGTCTATGCGTTGTTACGTAAACCGAAGTCCAAATTTGGTGTGAAAATTTCTTTACTTACGATTCTTCGTACGTTACTTTGCTATTGAATGAAACGAATTCAAGTGGCAGTTATAGGAACAGTGACAGTACGTGAGTCATTTACCCTAGTATTTTCCTATTTCGTTCGCATAAACGGAGGAAGTTTACGCATTTCAAAATATTTGTTACATTATCCCAGTTGATAAACCATGGAGTAGCACATTGGTGCTGCTCTTGTTAAGGACTGTTCATACACCACATTTGCTTATAATCCACTATAGTGGATTGATCGCAAATAAACTTAGTCGCTAAAAAAAAAAAACTATCCAAGTAAACTGATATAATATTGTACAGCGACAAATATAAATACAGGTGGGCCTCCTACAACGCGGTAGATACGTTCCTTGAAAATACACTATAGAATTGTGGAATTGTAGGAACATTTCCACATTTCCTAAACCGTGTTGTAAAAGTACCGCGTTGTAGGAAACTTTCCGCATTTTTCCAACCGTGTCGTAGCGAAACCGCGTTGTAGGAGGCCCACCTGTATAGCAATAAGCAATATAATATTCGCATAAGCTGCAGTAAATAATGCCTTATGCTTTACAGTGCACTAAGTATAACATATCGCAACAAAAATACTCGCCGAAGTTACATATAAAGGACAATCTGGAAGATAGAAAAAGTCACGACCTTCTGCAATTCATAAAAGAAACCAAACTGTTACTGCCAAAATACTATAGTTACACATAAGACGCACTCATTGAAACGTCGTTAATAATCTACATGGCAATTAAAAGTACTGTAAAAAAAGTCCCCTATGTCCTAAATAATTAAACCTTCGATTATACGTGTAATAATTAAACTAAAACTGAACCTAACTCATTGACTCCTATATAAAAGAAAGAAAGAAAATGAGAATCTATACGATACACCTAATAAAGCGTCGCTAATAACGTATATAGCAGTTAAAAGTAATATAAAAAAATCATCTATGTTCCAAATAATTAAACGTTCGATTACGTGCGTAATAATTGAACTAAAACTGAACGTAAAACTCATTGGCTTCTATAATAAAAAGAAAACGAGAATCTGTACGACACTGAAGGGTTAAAGGAGCGGGTTCGGTGTAAACGTGACTCTGAATAAACGAATTTACAATGGGAACGGAGAACGGAGAGGCAAGGATACCGCGTTTAAATCATTTCAATCGCTTCGTTACTCATCATCGTACAAAGAGACCTCGTTACGTTACGCGAATCAAAAACTACTAGTACGTGAATCAAACGGACGACCAATTATTTCATCGAAACCACTGAATCACCGTTCAAAGTTTCAACCGCCTGTTCTTAAAGAAACAAATACAAAATTTATGTATTAATACGAAGCAGCGTCGTACCGAGCGGAAATAAATCGTATAATTTTCCGTATAGTCGATGTCCTGTGCAAAAATCTCTTACACCATCTGTATCACTGATTTAGTAGCTTCAATTAACCCGATAATTGGGTAATTTTTTTTAGCAAGAATTTTCATCGCGCTGAATCGTTAATTAATAAAACTATGCGTAAGTGAAATATTAAATAATAGAAAATTAATATATCCGAGCCTAATTCTTCGGTGATACGTTTGTAATCGCGTTCAATATTTTATTTGTTTTATATTATATTTTATTTATTTTATTTAAATATTTACAGTCGCACAAGTGAAATATTAAACGATAGGAAAAATGAATATAATCGAGTGTAATTTTTCAGCGAGACGTTTTCTAATTACACTTCTATAACGGTAGATATTTATAGTCACGAAACCGAACTAAATCGATTATTAAACAATGGAAGAATTAATGTATTTATTAATGCACACGTGGCTGTTCCTTATATGAAAAAATAAATACAGTACGATAAGCAAAAACTTTTTCTGAACATTGTACACGTTACGTAACATAACTGATGATACGGAATATAATGAAAATAACGATCGCAGGTAGCTGGGATTAGAAGATTAGGTTCTTAATCCTTTCACTAAAGAAATCTAAACTTAACTCGAACCCTTTCAATATCGTTTGACGAGTTCAAATCCAGCTGACTAAAATGCGAAAAGAATCGTAACCGCAAGATTGATAGTTGCGGAGATAAAAATTGATTAGCATCACTAAGATGCCGTAAAGATGACGCAAACTGGCATATTTACTTGATAAGAGCGGGCAGACGTTTGCTCAGTCGCGATGAAACATCATTTTCGGTAATCGAAGCAAAGGTTTCAGTTTTCAAATCGTTATTCTGACGCCTAACGCAGGAGAATTCTTCTCGAAGAACGCGATCGAAGAGTAAAAGCATTCGCTTCGCGGAACAATCGTTTTCCCGCGGTTTCCGCGACGCATTCCTCGATCATTAATCACGCTTGATGGATCGAAGGCGCGCACACGTTTAACGAGAAAAGCCTCTCTCGTATTTATACATGCATAAATTTATGCGCTCTGCCAAATACAGTGACTCCGGAAATTGATGAAATCCTTGCATTCGGGATATTTCTTATTTAACCCTTTCAGTGGCTACGAACGCACGCGTATATACACTTTAACGAATATTTCTATTTTATAAACGTGACACGAATAAAAAATTATCGGCGTTTGAAATGAACGCATGCTAATGTTTAAAGGATTAAGAAGAAAACTATACGCGAGATAATCTTAACCCCTTGACACACATCGAGTCCACACCCGTGACACGAATTATGGTGTTGGTTCGATAAAAAGGGATTCCACTTGCAACGAGGTTAAATTTTAATTTAATTTCTGGTTTCGGTTCGTACGATTAATAATCGCTAATTAAAAGTTACTTTGCATATAATAATGCATAAAGCTAATGAATAACTTACGTGGCGTATATTGATAATAGAAAAATAATATAGCAAAAGCGATGTACAAAATTCGATCAATTTCCCGAGTCACTGTATTTTCACCAAAATTATTACTTGTCAGAACACGCGAATCGAAGACCTAGCTCTTTTGTCCAGTCGGGCTACGCAATGAAAACGTTCGAATCGGGTGGCTTTGCTTGCAAGAAGCGTGCGCAAGTGCTCGGGGCACTCGCGTGTTCGAAATTCGAGCCGGGTAAACGAGCCGCGGCGATTTCGTTGAGCCGAACCGAATCCATCACCTGATCGTTCAGGATGATATCCTGGGTTACTTGGAAACAACACGAAGTCCGCTGCAATTATCTCCACGGATCGGTTATGGGACTTCGCCAAATCTTACACCAATTTCAATTCGAATACAAAGGAAATTTTCAGCTGCTAGTAGACTACGAATGTTCACGCGTTTAAGAGAAACTTCGAAGTCGCGAGCTACGCACAGAGAAGTATTCGAAATAATAACCTACATTAATTGCAAGTACAAAATAGGATAAAATGATCCACGATTTGATCAAATTTTTTCGACAACGTGGATTCGAATATATTGGGAATTTTTTGGTGTTAATAGATCACGGATGTTCGTGCGTTTATGTGGAATAATTTAAGAGTGTGAGAAGATATGGAATACTCATACCGTACGGAAATATTTCAAATAATATTCTACGTTACTTGCAGACACGGAATGTGGTGAAATGATCCATGCACGGATCTATCACGGAACCAATTTAATGAAATTTTTCAACAACTTCGATTAGAATACATTAGAAATGTTTTGTTATTAGTAGACCGCGGATGTTTGTGCGCTTATGAATAATTTAAACTTGCAAGAGGAGGCAAGAATGTCTATATTCTACAGAAATGCACGAGAATATATCCTGCGTTGAAGTGAATGCAATTGTTTCACGATGGGTCTTACGATTGAATTATTTCAAACATATCGTCTATATCACTATTATAACATATCACATATAAATCACTACTATGATTTGAGTTTTGGTTTCACCGTGATTATTCAAATTTCCGCCTTCGTTATTTCATCGCGTCACAGAGAGTACAATTGTTGCAAATTTAAATCCAATACCGTTTAAATTTTACGTTTCTTCTTTGCCCAACGCTGAGAATGCAATTATTGCAATTTAAATCTAATACCGTCTAAATCTGAGCGAACAGCTAAACCGTAAACAGAAATATAATATTGCATATCGCAGAGAACGCAATGTCTGCAATTTAAGTTTAATACTACCGAAAATTTATTGTTGCATACCACGGAGAATGCAATTTTTTTTGCCATTTAAATTTAACATCTACTGTTTAAATTTTATTATTACATGTCATGAAGAACGCAATTTTAGCAAATTTCGACCTAACAATGCTTCAACGTTTATCACTGCACATCGCGGAGAACGCAACTCTTGCAAACTCTGCGTCTTTGAAAATAGAAAATTTCTATGTCTCCGGGACACAGACTACATATGTTTGTTCTTCGCAAATTTGAATAATTACCAACGCAATACACCGAGTGATGTAACGCACGTTAAAATAAACGCACCCATCGTTAATTTTGTTTTATCACGTGACTTCGATATACAATAATGTATAGACTGAACACACGCGAGGGGACAAACGATACCAAACAGCGACAAATGCGTTGAAACCCCGTTAACACGTGTCGCATTAACGATGCGCGGAATATCAAACGGGCCACAGGAAATTTCCCAATTTTTAGCTCGTTACGTTCGCTGACAGTTGCGTTTAGAAACGTTCTTTAACCGTTTGCCTTACAACGAGTCACACTCGTATGAATTTCAACGTAGATTCGATAAAACTGGATACTAATTAGAGGTGAAATTTAATTTGAACTCGTATTTTTTTTTCTTTGTTCCATACGATGGGAAGAATTATTAACCCGTTGCCTTACGAATTTTTCACAAACCATATCTCGTCACATTAGCTACCTGTTACTTGAATACTGTGTCAAATACAGTGTATATAGAAGCATTATAGTTCATTTGAACTCGACAATCCACCATATTGCAATTGAATCTAAACACGGCGTGTTTTCGTTCTAATTAAATTATAATATTCGTCACGATTATACGACGAGGGGTTAAATAAAAATTGCCTATAATATTCGAACGATCTGAACGCGACGCAACGTAAAAACAACGATTAGCTGACGGCAACAAACAATCGTAGGGCAAGGGGTTAATCGAGGACAAGTATGAACCCGTAAGTAATACGAACGTATTGTAAAATTTGTAAATAAATGTGGCGACTGACCTTTATCCATCCTCCATGGGCAGTAACCACAACATACAGCAAATACAGATCTATATCTTTTCCATTAATTTTCGGGTTTTTCTTGAACGGCGTCCTGAAACAAATGAAAACGTCCAACGTATAAAATTACCGTAAGCTAAGCGATATTAACAGTAAGCGAACAATTACGAATATTGTATTTATTATAAATCGCGACTAATTTCATTTAAAGTTCCCTAAGACAGACGATTTATACGAATTCTAGTTTTATGTATAAAAAATAATTGCTGCAATTATAATCACGAATAGACGGAGAATCTTTATGCGGCAAATTCATTTTTATTGCGAACTGCAACAAAGAAGTGGAAGCTACATAAAGATCGGTTTTATCAGCTAAACGCTACAACGTGTAGTTTGGATTTATTTTATTCATTAGATATTTTAAGTATATTTACTTATTGCGTATGTACTATAAAGAGAAACATAATTTATTATACGTGCGAGAAGATTCACAGTCTAATCGTGACGCAAAGTTTTTCAATATTCAAATATGTTCGATTATGCGTCCAAAAAATAACACCTTATTTTTTACTTCACGAACATGATGCATTAAACGGGATATAATAAAATGTATTAAAGAATTTTTTCATATTTGATCAATTGTACAGCCAAAACATAGTATTGCATTTCTTAGTTCACAAATATGATGTATTAAATAGAGCACGTTAAATCATGACGAAGAATTTTTTGATATTCAAATCTGGCTAATTACGCGACCGAACAATAGCATTTCACACTGCAGTATATAAGTAAAATGTATTAAATAGAAAATTATAAAACCCAATAAAGAACTTTTCACATTTAAATTTGGTTAATTGTACGGCCGAAAAATAGTATTCCATTTCCTAGTTTACAAATATGATGTATTAAATAGAGCACGATAAATCTTGACGATGAATTTTTTGATATTCAAATTTGGCCACGTATGCAGCCAAACAATAGCACTTTGCCTTGCAGTTTATAAATATGATCTATTAAATGCAATACAATAAAACCCGATAAGGAATTTATTGATATCTAGATTTGGTCAATTATATGGTCCAAAAATGATAATTTATTTTGTAGTCTACAAATATCGTGTATTAAACAGAATATACAAAAAATTGATAAAGAATTTTTTTTGTATTTAAATTTGGTCAAGTATGTGGCAAAAAACAAATCCTACTTTGTTTCATCGTCTATAAGCACGATGCATGAAACAATTTTAACGAAATATGTGCACTAATTCTACCGATGAACTGAAAACTGTAAGAAACGACTAAGTATACTAATCTTATTATGTGTGTACAAGGAATATAGCGCATCGGTAACAATACAAATACGCACGGAGGTTAAGATCGCCGAGCATAATCGAGAACGCTTTGTTTCCGTTTCCGAAACGAATAAAATCCGAACAATGACGTAATAAACGGCAACGTCTTCGCGTGCAGCGATCTTCGATTGTTCCATTCTTCAAAGAGCACGCTAATTGCCGAGTATCGATATTCCAACTAAACCCTAACTAGCGAATGCAAAAAGCGCGAGGCATCTACGATCGTAAGATCACAGCCAACGTACATACGAGCGAGCAGCAGAAAAATATCACCAAGTTCATCGTAATACTCTTGTGTTCGTTCGAAACGAACGTAACCTCAATTGCAATAGAGATACGCGACCGATGATCGCGGATAAAGAAAAACATAGTACACACGCGTAAACAAATCTGTCTTGCACAAAGGCCGTTCTCCGTGAAACTCTAAAGTAAACGCACATAACCTCAAACTCTGTCCACACTCTAGATAGGCAACGCTAACCCGATTTACTTTCTCGTCGCTTAGACACCATATTAACCGATGCGAATTACTTTAGCTTTAATTCTTACGAATGTAAACGAATCACAACTAGCGTATCCAAATAATTCCATAATTCCATACGTGAGAATATAGAATGAGAGAGAAAGAGAGCGCGCGAGAGAGAAGGAGAGAGAGAGAGAGAGCGCGAGAGAGAGAGAAATACAAGTACACACACACGACGCGAGAATAAATAATGGTAGTGTTAAAAGTTGGTAAGCGGAGAGAGAGAAATCGGCTTACCCTCTAGTCTCGTGGAAGTGACGGAGGTCCTTCAGGAAGTTTTCCCTCTCCCTCTCGTAGGTGACGGGGTCCTTGTTAAGGATCTTGGCCATATTCGCGAGTGATAGAGTGCGTGGGCGTGCTAATCGGGGTGTGCTCTGGGTTTACAGGGCACGTAGGGGCAGAAGGCAGAAAGAGAGGTGCACATGGGCGGTCATGAGAGCACATTTACGCGAGAAGCGTGCTGGTGCTATGAGGAAGGTGACGGAGGATGATGATAGTACGCTTGGAGAATGAGAATTGGGATCAGGACGATTAGGAGGACTAGGACGAGTAGGAGGACGAGGACGAGGACGACCACGGGTCGACACGGGGTCGCGACCCGCTCCCGACATCGGGTCGTCTTGTCCTGGCCCGAAGTGTCGGCCGGTGGCCTGTGTGGCGCGCGCGAAACCAGAATCAGAACCAGACAGCGAGAGCACAGCGAGGAGCAGAGAGCGGCTTTTCCCTGCCGTACACCGCCACCCGGGGATCACCGCACCAATATACACGAGCTAGCGTGTGTCCCTCGCACTGAACTCGCCCGCGTGGGGAAAAATCCGAATGTACACGTAGTTCCACACACAGTAGTCACTACCGATGAAGCGAGCGAACCGTGTTACGGGCACGGGGCCGCAACGCGACTTTCCTCGCGGCCCGATCGATTCACCTGTCACTTGTCAACGAAACGCTTGAGATCCGTTGCGCCACGCACTCGTACCAACGATGCTCGTGAACCTCGCGAACCAACGAATTGAGCCGCGCGGTGGTACGCCAAGCGGCAGACCGACTCTCGAGAGGCGCGTTTCCCTAACCAGCGAACGCTTGACGTGCGCCCGTATATCAAAATGGCGTCTCCTCCTGCCTGGCATCCATTGGCCAAGCCACAGCCAATTTCCCGTACGCTACGCGAGCTACGGCCAGCGCCGACCCTACACACCGCGACACCGTTTCCGCTAACACACCTCGTACCGCACGCGGCACACCCTCGCACACTCTACGTCATTTTACGCGCGACACCGCGTTGCCCCGACCATACCACACAGCCTAGCCCTCGCCGCTTTTTTACCCTCGCCGAACCGTACAAACAAAATCCCGGGTCGCGCAGTATTTTTACTTTCAAAATGGTGTGGACCCCCCTCGTCAGTGGCGCACCGTTTGAATTCATCATACGCTTCGCCGATAGAGGCGCGACGTACTCTGCCATATCATACCGACATCTACCGGCTATATCTTTTCTTCCACCATGACACGGCCGAGCTACACCATCCACGTATCGTCACGGAGTATTCGTCACCGAGTGCTCGTACGAAAGCCGATATTTCGTCCGCGAGATTCTCTTGTATAATTTAGAAACAGCGTTGCCGTCGTATCCGTCGATGGACATATCGTGAGCTCTTTTTATTTAGCGCAGAGTAGAAGAGAATAGAAAGGTTGGAGAGAAACAGTGAATCGCGCGGGAGTATTTAAACGTAATGGTCGAGCAAGTGATTTTTTCTAGTACTTTGTTACTATGCGACACTGTAAATACAGATCTAATCACCCGACGTAGAGTAAGACAGACTAATTCATTCTCGTATAGCGTCGTATAAAGCTACGTGGTTAGCTACGTTATCGCGCTACTAGTTTAGAGCAGTGTAAGTTAAAACGATGGAAATTGTAATCGAATATTACGATAGTTTATATAATACTGCGGATCTATAATAATGCGTGCGTATGTACATCTTCGCATGTATTGAAATTCCATCGTTTATCTCTCTAAACCGAATGTTATTTACTTTTATGACAGAAGTAATTAGAATTAAGTGGAAAAAACGTTTTACTTCATCCTGAAAGCAAGGAATTAACGTGTACAGTATAAGCATTGACGAAGTATAGAGTAGACTATCCGTTCCCATATAGAATCATCAGGGGGGTCACTTGGTCCCCTTACCATTTTTAGTGTCACATGCGATATTATCAGTTGAGACTAGAATAAGACAACAGCTCTTTTAAAACGGTGGAAATTGTAACTAAGTCGTGCGATAATCAAGCACAGACGATCTACGAAATAGACCTATCGCCTAATGCGTATCTTTGTCCCAAGAATTTGAGGGCTCCCGTACCCTGTGACCATTCTCGCGTCACTCTCGACGTTACCGATTTTAACATTAGTAGCGGTTAGAATTTAAACTAAATTTAGCCGTGAAATAGCAAGAGAAATATAGGATAGGTTATTGTAAAGAAACTATAGAATTATTTCGATATCCATGTTGCACTCGTTCAGAGATAGTTGATCCTGTACCTCGTCTGCGTTGCAACATCCCCTATAACAAAATTTCTCGTCTTTCAGTGGACCGATTTCGATGCTCCTTAACTTAAATTAAAGGGCAAAGTTCCGAGAATATTATCATACAGTCTTTTGCAACTAGCTCCTACGGTTCATTTGTTATAAACAAATATATCGCGCCATGGTAGATTACTCGGAATGTATCCGAAGAAAAATATTAATTTCTCGGTTCCTAGACGTCCGATTTCAATACCCCTTGGCTTAAATTATAGTGAAAGATCCCAAGAATATTATCCTGTAGCCTTTTGCAGTTAGCCCATGCAATTCATTTGTTATAAACAAATATATCGCGTCATGGTAGATTACTTAGAAAGTATCTGGAGAAAAATAATAGTTTCTCAACTCCCAGATGTTCGATTTCAATGCTCCTCGGCTCAAATTAAAGGGGAAGGTCCCAGGAATGTTATCCTCTTACCGATTTGCCGATGCACATTGCGGTTAATTTGTTACAAACAAATATGTCCTATTTTTTGCAGCTACTTAAAACCTATACTTAGGAAGGCTTTGAAAGTGTATGGGAATTATTTCTTGGACTTTTCCCTTTAATTTGAGTCGCGAATGATCCAAATCGGACGTCTAGAAGTCAAGAAATTAGCATTTTAAGCAAACTGCAAAAAAGTTTTATCCGATAACTTTTGTCCGAACAATGAATAATTCTTTTTAAAGAAAAAAATTAATTTCTCCCCTTCTAGGCGTCGCATTTGGATCATCATCGACTCAAATTAAAGGGGAAGGTCCCAGGAATATGTTTGATATACTTTTGAATCAATTCCATGTAGTTTTTATGTTATTAATCAAAATAGGAAATATTTGTTCATTACAAACAATCCGCACTGTTCAGCGGCGTAAAGCCTGTCGTGCATTGTAGCGGGAAGTTTCTCCTTTAATTTGTGTCGCGAATGATCCAAATCGGACGTCTAGAAGCCGAGAAATTAGCATTTTTATAAAAAACAACGATAAATTGTATGCATTAGCAATTATACAACCCTTATTTGCGTCTTTATTCTTAAAAATGTTTAATCTTAACGCGTTTCAATTCGTTTCTATGACTAAAGCCACTTTCTATGAAAACGAACCAGAAATCCGAATTAACCATGAAGTTTCCTTTTTTATTTTTTTTATGAAGTTTACATTGACGCGAAAATTATCAAATTTTACGAATACTTCATACGTTTTTAATCATGCCTTCATAAATTAAGGATACACGAATATTTTCTATATATTGGTTCAATTTGCTGTCCTTTCTTTAAAGTTGAGTTCTGTTTGTCGTACGGACGTCAATGCGACGGTAATACCGTTCACTTTGATAGTATAAATTGTTATTTAATTCGAAATGACGTATAAACGTAAGAAGTATCACAGGGGCGATACGCATTTGAAAAAAGGTTGGCGAACTAGGAGGAAAACGAAAGATTTGGACGAGGTAAAACGTCCTAACCTACATCTTCATTCGAGCAGCATGCGCGTCACGTGGTTGAATTCGATCGGTAATTGTTATGCGATGTTCTTCATTTTAGATCGATGAGGATTTGAAAGATGATAATGTCAAAAACTTGCTAAATCAAAAAGTAGATTTGGATAAACCTGGAGCAGGTCAATTCTATTGCGTTCATTGCGCGTAAGTGTTCATTTTTTACCCTGGCATACAATTTTCGACGACCTAACCTCGCAATATTTGTTACTATTAACCCTTTTTGGGCCGGTATTGACAAATATCCATTCTTTGGTTTTCCCGAGGCATGTCGATCTTTAAAGCAACAAATTTAAATTAATACTCTTTAATAACTACTTAAAATCTTTGGAAATTTCATGACTTAGAATTCGAAAGCATAGAATTCGAAAGCATGGAATTCAAAAGTTAGGAATTCGAAAGCATGGACTTCAAAAGCTAGGAATTCTAATGCTTGGAATTCAAAAGCCCGAAGTTCAAAAGCTTGGAATTCAAATGGTAGGAATTTAGAAGCTTTGGAATTCTAATGCTTGGAATTCAAAAGCTAGGAATTCGAAAGCTTGAAATTTAAAAGCTTGGAATTCGAAAGTTTTTGGAAAGTTTGGACTGTGCACTTTAGATAGTCATAAGTAGCGTAAAATTGATCAAAACAGTCTATAAATACTTTGATTTTCTATTAGAAATTAGGTGAGCATAAGCACGCGAAAATAAAGAATTGTTTTTGCGAAAGTATAACTAAAGTAATGCTTGCAACATTTCAGTATTCTTATTTTAGATTAATAAATCGCGAAGTTAATGTTACTACACTTAAATCTTAAGTATGAGATATTCAGTCCAATTTCAAGGGGTACGAATGAATAAAAACAAAATAATAATTTCCTATTTATTCCTATTCCTAATTAGAATTTATTTGTCTCCAACATTTAAACTCCTTAAACAAAGCTGCATCTATGCTCCTGCACGAGATAAACATTCACTGTTCCCTTAAAAAATCCGACATTTCGTATTACAATTCCTGTTAAAAGTTCGTTTGTGTTAAATTTTGGCTTATCATTATTAATGTTGTACGAAAAATCTTCGAATAAATGAAGGAAGAAATTTTTCCTTGCAGGAGGTACTTTATAAATAATACCGCATTGCAAGATCACTTTACGACAAAGGTACACAAACGTAGGCTAAAAGCTCTCGAATTGGAACCGTATTCCATTGAGGAATCGGAAAGGGCAGCAGGGAAAGGAAACTACGTTTTTCCTCAAAAGAGAAAAATCGAGACACTAACGCGGGACAGTTTTAATATGGAAGCCGAGTCCGAAATCGCACCAGAAGCTAAAGTAGCGAAACTGGATGCATAGAAAACAACAAAAAATTGTATTTTAAACGCGCTCGTATCGACGTGTAAAAGTCCCACGATCATTTCGAGAGATTTTTCACGAGTGCAGATTTCTTGAAATGGCGACGTATATACCACGTATCGTACAAAGATGCTCGAAGCAAATCGGTTTGAAAGGGACGAGAGTTCTCTTAAATTTCAATCGAAAGTATTCGTCCGCGCTATTTGTCTCCGCCAATAGAAAAAAGGAATTCTTCTCCTTCTTAACGCCGTACTTAGATTTCGACAACAAATTGACCGACATCGAAAAGCTGCAACGAGACCTAACGATTCGCGGACTGAACTTGACCGCGAAGGAAGTGAAAAGCATGTGGGACTTTTACAAATCCGTACTGGCGGACCAATCCAGGCTGGAATCGACGAACAAAGAGATATCGAACGAGCTGGTCCCACTTTTCAAGAAGAAGGAATTAACCACCGAGGAGCAGAGCGAAGTTACGAAGCTAAAAATGCGTAGCAAAGCGATTAAGCAGGATTTGAAGATAGTCAAAGAAACGATATACGATTTGAACGAAAGTATATTGGGAAAATTGTTGCAATTACCGAACGACGTGGATGGAAGGACACCGATCCAAGCACCGGTGGTATTGAAGCGCGTCAATTCCCTGAACGAGGGTTCAGATTCGGCGAAGATGAACCACATAGAGATAGGAAGGCGCCTCGGTTTGCTGGAGTACAAAAATCCCATGCAATATTACTTGTGCAACGACGCGGCTCTCTTCGAGCTCGGCGTGCTTAGTTACGCGGGAAAAATACTCGGTTCGGACAACATGTTGAGAGTAGCTGGCGCCGATTTCAGCCGCAGTTTTGTGGTGGAAGGCTCCGGATTGAACCACGACGATCCCGCGGACGCTTTCATAATAGACAATCACACGGACGTGGACAAGGATTCACCTAATCGGATGCATTTGGTCGGCGGAGCGAGTTTGATATCGTTTCTAGCGATGCACGCGAAGCAGCTGATAAATCCGAACCACCTTCCGGTGGCGTATTTCTCCACCGGTAGACAGTACACGCCTTTTCGACCCGGCTCCACGCCGATCGGTCTGTTCACCGTTTGCCAAGCCTCCGCCGCGCTCGCTTTCGTCCTCGTGAAAGACGCCAATAGCGAAGAGTACCAGGCGCAATTCGAGAAATTGCTCAACACCGTGTGCAAATTGTACGACGATATTTGCGATCATTATCAAATAGTGATGAGACCTGCTTCGGAATTGCGACCGTGGGAGTCGATGCGCGTGTCTTTCGAATTGTGGTCCTCGTTTTCGAAACAGTACATAGAGGTCGGCCATATTTCGGTGTGCGGAGAGTATTTCAGCAAAAGGTTGCTGATCGCGTATCAATCCGGGAGCGGAAGAGCATTCCCTTCGGTAATATCCGGCACCGTGTTGTCCGTGCCGCGACTCTTGGGATGTTTGTTGGAGCAAAATCCGGAGAAGTTTAATATCCCGCCGAAAATCCTGGAATACACGCCCATGGATTACGCCTCGCTCTGAGTTTACGAAGTCAATTTCTATGCGATCGAATAATAGCTGTTAGATATCTAGTAGACTGCGGATGTTTATTCGGGTATGCACAAGACTATTAACCCTTTCGTTAGCGAATTATTTTTATTAGATAACGGAAAAGAGATCGCGCGACGTTTGCGCGAGAGGCAAATATTCGAGCTGAATTTTCTTTGTAGCATTTTGCAAGAATAGTAACGCAATCACGGCGGTGTTTATTTCATTATTATTTTTTCTTTTTTATAGAGTTCACTCTATACGTTATTTGTTTTTATTTCGTTATTATCATTAGTATTCTGACTGCTGATTATTTTTAAATGATTAATAGGAACGAAATTTTTTTAATACTTAATAGTTTTGGAGTAACTTTAAATGATTTTGATGTGATGATTGATGCGAACTCGGAACTATTTCTTCGCAGTATCCGCAAGTTAAGATTCAAAGTATTCTTCTTTTCGAACTCTTATACGCCGACTCGTGCGTGATAACCACGTATTATAATAGAATAATATTGTGTTTTTACCATTACTCTACGAGTTTCATAGTGGAACATCTGAACCACCAGTTTTCGATATGTTAACCCTTTCGAAGAATAGAAATTCGTATAAAAATCCGCGGTCTACTTCGAAGTCTTTTATTGTAACTATGTTTCAACATACGCATTTCGCTCCTTTTGTTTCTAACATCGTACACCTGCGTTTGTAGAATTTTATGTACATATTTGGTCAGAAATAAATTAAAATCTTTGACGATATAGATACAGAAATAAGCGAAGGTTTATTATTTTTTAATTACGGCTTCGCCGTTGCCTGCTTAAACTCCAATAAATCGCGTCCCGTATTATAATTCTCGCGCGACAGATATATATTTAGTAATTTATTTATTTAGCGTGGAAATTAATTTAACGGGTACAGAAATGATTAATTCCTTTACTTATTCTGCCACTTGCAGACTATTATATTAAGTGAGTGCATAAACTTCGATAAATCTACGATGAATTATAAACAGCTTCGTTGCTTTTACAAAAAAATTACCAACGAATCTACAAATATTTTTCGCGGCTATTTCACTCGTCCAGCGAGTGTGCGAATATTTAATTTTCATAAAGAATCGATACCTCTTTTCTCTCTTGTTTTTTTCAAAAATTCACACCGATATATTTCGATTCGCGCGTTGTTTATTTTAAAAAAGCTGAAAGATCGACGCGCAATATGGGTTTGGAGTTCGGCAATTTGCCGATTCGAATAAGAAAAGTCGTGTATCACACGTTGTCTTCGTCGGATCAAAGATTTTGGGCAAAGTCCATCTCCCATGGTTTGCCAAATTTATGTAAACGATCAGTGCGTATGGTTCTACCATTGATGCCAGGTAATATCAATTAATTATTCCTGAATCATCACATTATACGTATTATTATGTAATTATAGATAATAGGTAGATTATCTATAATTCGGTGTACAATTATTGTATAATTATTTTCGGGAATGCGGAATATTTTCGTGGTCTCGCACACCTCTAATAATTATACAATAATTACAGGTAATCCATGATCTATAATTATACAATAATTATCTATAATATAGATATATATAATATATTTATTAATATCAATATCTAAATGTCTAATAAATACAATATAATATCTGTACAATAATTATATAATTATCTCTTCTAATGTTCAAGCATTAGGATTCTTTTTATATATGAATTGAATGCTAAAAAATCTGCAGCTTTTTAAATGTTCGCGAATAGAATTGGAAGTGAACGTTTTGAATTCAATTAGAAATTATTTTCTTGTAGCATTGATACTCGGAGTTTGGTGCGTTGAATGGAGTCAGAAAGAGTATAAAAGATTGCAGAGGAAGGATCCAAAGTTATACGAAAATGATACATAAAGCAGTCGCAAAATAATACAATTTATAAAGTATTCTACTTTTGTTGCGTCACCGTATACGTAGATTTAATTCGAATTGATTAAAGCGATTTGAATAAATGGAATCTTAATAGAGATTTGTTTTATCCTTAAAAAAAATAATAAAATCAACTGTACCGTTAATATTTTGCACGTGATCGCGTATCATGCGTATTCCGCAATTTTTCGTGCATCCGAATTTCCCATAAATGCATACAAATTCTTAACTAAAAGTTTGTCTTTAATTTCGATGCGTGACCGTAAAAGTCCGACGAAAAGTACCAAATTCGTGTAAGTCTAATTACGTATCTAACAAATCCAAGCGTAAATTAAATTTTAGCGTGGAAATTTCCACTTAATCTTTTTCCGTTGCTTTGCCCCACGTTTGAGCATATTTTAGCTAATTAAATTTCCACGTTCTTTTTTTTGCAACACATATGTGCCTTAGAAACTTTATTTCAAAGGAATTCTGCGCGAAAATTACAAATAACATTTTCGTTAATGACACCTCGGCGCGTTACGACGAATTGAAATTAGAGATTTTAATTAAATAACAACTGCGTCTCGAAGTTTCCTTAATAATCCAAAGCGCAGATCAACGCAACGCCTCGTTTGATCCAATGAGCCTGCGCTTTCCGACTAGGAATTTCCATCGGTAAGACGAAATTCGTCGAGTGACCAGTCGTGCTCAGTGTTCCTGCTCTACTGATCGTTTTGTACACCGGGCAAATGTAGATCCCTTCGGGCTCTTTGTGATCTACTTCCGGCAACAGTAGAATTGCAGGCATATCTGTGGAGAGTTATCGGGAAACACGATTGGACATGTGCAACGAGGAATCGAATTATTACGAACACTTTAACGTTATCACTTACTAAATTCGAAGAAGAATGGGAATGAAAATGCACAATAAAGTGCTTTAAAAACTCTTTTAGTACGAAAAATAAACGAATTTCAAACACTTTACGAATTAGAAGAAAGCCAAGAGCCTTTTTGTTTGGGAGAAGAATACAATTACTGGATAAACAAATTTAAATATAGTATATATATAAAATATAATATAATGTATTAGATTAAGCAATAAAATGGAATAGAAATGAAGGTAAACACTAGATGTTTATAATAGAATATTTAATATTTAATAGTAGAATAATAGAATAATGGGATAATAGAATAATAGAATAATGGAATAATAGAATAATAGAACAATATTTAATAATAGAATATTTAATATATTAGACATATAATAGAATATTCATTTGTGCGATATAGCGGATAGGTAACTATATTAAAATAGTTGCACGTAATATTAAAAGATAAACAAAATATTTTACTTCAGTGAAATGAACTAACTATGGGAAAACAATGGATTCATTTTTAATCTTTACACGAGTAGCCGAATATTCGAGTATACTTGTAACTTCCCTCTCGATGAATTATTATTTTTATGCTTACTAGTGTATAGCTCTTTAGGGAAAGACTCGTTTAAATAATCTCCATCCCATCGACATCCTTCAAGAAACAGGCCATAAATAACGCAACCATCTGGCGGTCTCTGCTGTGGCATTGAAGGCAATACCTGTAACATTAAAAATAACTCGACATTCGTCATTTTGAGGAAATGCTTATCTACACATACGACGCGTAGTATCTTTAAAGAGCTTCGTATCTCGCGTTGGAAATATTTTACTAGACGTAGCTGGCAGAAGTTCGACTTTACTTTTTAAGTTTCATCCGTTAAATTGTGACTCGTTTCATAGTGGTTACGAAAGGATTAAACTCTATATTTTCGAGACTGCTAATTTCATTTTTGAATTCCGCGTGATAAAACTATCGAGATACGTTACTTTGAAACTGAAATCGATGGAGTCGATGGAAACGACGTGTTTGCGAGCGAAATTTTGCAGCGTGCCAGTGAGAAACGCTTGCGGAAAGTAGAAACCGGATATCCAAAAAGCCGCTGGTATTCCATCGTTTTCCCAAGTCTTTAGAAAGCCGATTCGCTCTTTTAAATCCAGGAACCAAGCACCTGTTTTATAAATCAACGATCGTAAGATTTGCCAATGTTATCGTTCAGCTAATGGTTTCTATTTTCTGAACAGCGAAAGGGTTAAGAGAACTAAGCTCATTGCATTTTAATCTCCTATCCAAAGTTGCCTGGGATTCGATTATAATTTCAAATCTTCATTCACGTGTGGCGACCACTTCACAGAGACGCCAACAGAGGGACACACAGCTAATGGTTTTCTCACACAAGTACTCGTCATATATATGGGAAACGAGGTAGTAGGAGCGAGTATTTGTGAAGAAAGCCTTCAGCTTTGAGATCTCCTCCTCCTCCTGCTTATTAACGTCGCCTCTGTGAAGTGATCGGCACACATGCCGCGCGCGCATGCGTAGATTCCCGCGCTTCTGAATGCAACCGCATACGGACTGCGCATGCCCGAATTTTGGCGCCATAATTGCCGCGCATGCGCGTGCAGTTCCCATTTTGTTCGCGCGTCTTCGCGAGTGCAGTGCAAAGGAACTCTGAAATTACGCGTTCATTTGCGAGCAAAACTACAGAATCGTGCTACAGGAAGATAAGAAACAAGTTCCACGCGGCAATGGATTACGATGAGCCGATATTCCTGTCCATTCCAAGCCGCATCGAGTCACGATGGAACAATCTACGATCGGTGAGTCGCATGCTTCACGATTCCTCTGTAGTTCGTTAAAACAATATGGCTATTCACCGATTCCGTAATTTTCTCGAAATGATAACGACCGAACACAATTCCTCTGCACATATTGTCACACGTTCAGCTGTCACATATTTCGAATACTGTCACATATGATGCAAATCGCGTCTCTGACCATTGTCAATTTTTGTAGCTGATGAAACTTTATTCGTTACTCATTAACCTCTTGCCTTACGAATTTTGTAAGGATCGTACGTTGTAGCGTTAACTATTTATTATTAGAATATTCTATTCCATGGAAAACGCTGAACTGTTATACGTAACTTATACTTGATAATTATTTACCTTATAACCTAAAATTATTGTCGCGGTTAAAATTGAAGTTTATTCCAAACATGGTGTTTTGTTATTGCGTTTCGAGCACAATGTATACCACGGTTGTTTTTATTGTTATTATTATAAGGCAAGGGGTTAATTGTTATTCCTCATTGATTTATTCGCCACGATCTTTTGGTAGGTTCATCTTTTCATCGTTCATCGCTGTTAACTATTTATTTTTATTTATCGCTGTTGTTCATTTATTTTTATTTATCATTGTTACACGTAAGAGCGACTATGCAAGTTTTTCGCGTGTAACCTTACGACTGACGAAATGAATGGAATTTTTCTTTTAATTATAACCTATTTCGTGTTAACCATGTTGAGGATTTCTACACTTTTCGTATTAAGTGTCTGCTGTTCTTCTTTTAATTCATAGATGCTTATTATTATGCGAACGTTTCTCCAGCGTTCAAAACTGTAAAACGGATTTGAACTCATCGGAATTTACTCTCTGTTCGCGAATAACAAACAAACAGATAACGAATAAAGTAAGTTTATTCGTTATTCGTTATTATCGAATCAACTTTATTCGCTATCTTTTTATTCGCCATTAAGAATAACCGAGAAGCGTTGAAGGAAATATAATTGGGATGAATGAACGAATAGTTGGAAGTAAATATCCGTTCGCTAAACTTGTAAGTGGTGTACACTTTTAAAAGAAGCGATGCAATTTCACCGGCCGCCATTGTAAACATAAAATTCAATTTTCCGGCTGCGATACTCGATACCCGGAGGCTCTATTGTACTCGAATTTCGTATCACAAATCCGCCCGAACTTTTCTCGGTGCTCGATAACGGCGCAGAGTTAAACAATAAATTACCCAGAGGCTTCAAAGAAGGATAACCCTTATCCTGCCAAACTTTCGGTATTCTGTTGTTGTACAGACTGTTCAACACAGTCTCCAAGTGCTCGGACATCACCACCAAGCCTTTCAAAGCTTTCAGCAGGTCCACAAGTGTCGCCTTCACTACGTTCAGCAACCCATTGTATCGAATAGCTTCTTGAAGCAGTACAGTGTTAAAGGATTCTTCGTACAATACCGGATACCTGATATTCAACATCGGTGAAAAACGTTCAAACCAAAACTTATACGGATTGTAGAATCACACGCTATCGACCAAAAGCGTAGAATCGCTGTGCATTTCGATGACTCTAAAAATGTTATGGTATAAAGTATGCAAAAAAATTCAGAAGTCGGTTGTCTTGGTAAATTTTTGATTAAGAAATCTATGAGAGCAAATGAACGTTGTATTAATGATAGAATTATTACCGATTAAAATGCATCTATTATTATCAAAGAAATTGAAGTGATAGATATTTGCAGAAATATACATACGTAATTCGGGAAATGAATTAACTGAATTATCGCACGTTCCACACTTTATAATTGTATTGGTCACGTTCCAATGTTCAACAGCACATTTACCTCCCAATATTTAGTTACAAATATTAAGTGTAAACGAATATACAACGTTTATGTGTTGTCACGTAAACTGAAGTCCAAATTTAGTATGAAAATTTCTTTACTTACGATTCTTTGTACATTTCTTTGCTATTAAATAAAGGAACAATGACAAGTACGCGTGTCATTTACCTTATGCGTGATACGTTAAAGTAAATCTAGAAACGCACCGATCTCCTAAAATTGCTTAGCTCTCAATTAACAGCGTATTGTATTAGCAGCGAATATATTAATTTTGAGTCGATGAGAAATCGCGACCGATTGCAAAGCTTTTTGGCCGATAGTTTAACATTACAATAACATACTTCTGCTGGACGATGGCTAAGTCGAAGGTTTTCGGTATAGTTACTAGCATATCTTCCAGGAGATCGGTGCGTTTCCAGATTTACTTTCACGTATCACGCGTAAGGTAAACGACCCACGTACATACTTGTCACTGTTCATTTATTTAATAGCAAAGAAATGTACAAAGAATCGTAAGTAAAGAAATTTTCATACTAAATTTTGACGGGGGTTTTATGTAACAACACATAGACATCGTGTATTCATTTACACTTAATATTTGTAACTAAATCTATTAGCAGCGAATATATTAATTTTGAGTCGATGAGAAACCGCGACCGATTGCAAAGCTTTTTGGCCGATAGTTTAACGTTGCAATAACATACTTTTGCTGGACGATGGCTAAGTCGAAGGTTTTCGGTATAGTTGCCAGCATATCTTCGGCTAATTGAGTTGAAACTTCCTCGATGCTCGCCGCTGCTGTTCCCACTTCACGTGGTTGAAGAGCGAGCAACGTATTCAAGCAAGCGTAAGTTTCGGCTTGCGCAAAACTGATATCCGCGTTTCGGTGCATTCCAAACATAGATGGATCGTCGTTTAGGGGGAAAGTTTTGATGTACTCGATGTAGTCCTCGAAAGTTGCCGTGTCTTCCAACTGAAACGCGTTTTAGGTCGATTGTTTGAGGATGGAAATTATGCGAGCTGAAAAGTATTTTCTATGTTCAAACGAGCTGTAAACGAAATAAGTTAAGATTTGTCGACTACTTGTACTTATATAAGCTACAAGTTACAGTACTCACGTTCGTTGAAAGTATTAACATATTCCGTGTAATTTGTATTTAATGATCCTTAATTTTATATAACGCGAAACTACAGCTAAAACAAACGTAACGTTTTATTGAAAACAAACTGTTCCTCTCAGTTTTTCTGCTATTAAGGTCGAACTCAACAAGCACGTGTTTCAATGGAAAGCATTTTTTACCAACGCTGTAAATATTCTAACAAAATTGTTGTCTATAGAAACTTAATATTTATACGGAAAGGAAGGTAAAAATTCACAAAATAGAACAATTTAACAATAACCGTACCACGTGCAGACAAATTTAAGATTTTACGTCCATCGTTATTTCTTTGGTTCATTTGAGTCTATGGCAATTCTTATATTCTTTAATTAATCAGTTTCTCATGTTTTATTTTTCTTTTCGCTTCTTTATTTCGTCGAGAAGGATTTCTTGAATTAGTATATGTAAAGTGCCGGTACGGTTACGGTTAATAAAGTGACAAATATTTTGAAAAATGTTGAGTTCACCCTTGCTACTGAATACATTAGCAGAGTGGTTATAGGTTCTGCTACCTTCAACGTTTAAAACGTTTACAACTTATATAAATTATTCGCTACATTTTGCATGTCGCTGTACTTCGATCAATTTCGCGAACATACTTGAACGTAGTGACCTTCCTCGTCGAATTTATACGACGCCGATAGAGTTTGGGGTTTGTAGAAGTCTTGCAAGACAGTGAGGACGCATCGACGATCCCAGTCATCGGTTATTCGACCCCCGTAATTAATGTGGCCAGCTGTATATATCAGCACCTTCGTAGATAAACGATAACATATTTCTTAGTAGAATTCTTACTGTTCTTCCAACTACCACTCGAATTCGTTTATTTAGCAGCAAAGGAATGTACAAAGAATCGTAAGCACTAGGTATGTAATCTTTATTTCAGCCTTTCGGCTTAGAAATAGACCTCGGCCTTTACATCATTGCTCACAATCCTTGTTTTCCTTTTAACTTATTTAATTTGCGTCAATGTTTCGCTTGTCTCACTTCCTTCGATAAACTAGTATTGCATGCCAAACTTTAACATATCCTTGTACTACCAACCACTACAAAATAGACTAATAATAAAGAAACAATGTAAACAAGACTTTACAATCAAAGAGTAAAGTAATAACTAATATTTCTTTGGCTCTGTATTTTTCATTACCAGTTCCATCTTTCGGTGGGTTTCTATACTTGGCTATCCGTTTCTTCTCTTCTCTTTTTACAAAGAATCGCGAGCAAACAAATTTTCATACTATTCAGTATATACTAGCTTCGCTTAATAAAAAGATATTTATCGTTTACTTTTACAGAAGCAAAGTACAATGTTGCAACACTTAGTCAGAAAGGGTTGATATAAAATGCAAATGGATATTGTCTAACTTTTTCCTATATATTAGGTGTACCAATGAATAATCCACTTTTTTGCTTAACCAAGCATCTATTTTTATCGAAATCAGATACTCCATTTCAAACACAGTTGCTGCTATTTGCTACATTTTTTTTTAGCAAGCTATGAACTATTCTATTCGAGTCGAAGTTTATTCTTTCGATAAAACAGATATAAAATGGAATCCATTTAACATCAACAAATAGTGGATTACTTATTGTTATACCTAATTATCGCACACGTACTAATAATTGTAATATTAAATATTACCCGAACTTCTCGACGAAACTTCGCACGAAGAACACACATTTCATGTTTTAAAATTCAACGCGCAAATGGTTTTACCTTGAACGGAACAGTGTCGTATTCCAAAAGGAACATGTGCAGTTGCGAGACGCAAATTCTCAAATCTCCGTCGGTGAACTCGTACGGTATATTGAATCCAAGAGCACCGAATTTCCTGCGTTCCAACAGAGCCGAGTGAAAGAGGCACAAAGAAAATACCAGCCACTTAAATTGCGTGACCTTCGGGTGAGCGGAGAGCAGAAAGGTTTGCATTTCCGTAACTTGGGTCAGATAAGCGCGGAACATATTGGCCTAAACGGGAAACACACGTGGGAATACAAATATTTTGGAAGAGATTGGATAGATGCCCGAATTATTGAACATTTTTACAGGAAGACGCGTTGACGAAAATTCTTTGCGAAATATTCGCGAAAAATTGGGAAGAAGTGTTACTGAAATTTTAAAGGAATATTGTTGATAAATTGGGGAAGATATTATTGAAAAGTTGGCTGGAATATTTCTAAAAATTGGAATAGATATTATTGGAAAATTGGATTGCATTGACGGAATGTTGCATGACTAGCCCACCGATACCATAGATATTGTATCGCCCCGCGACAAACACGACAAATCATCCTGCGAAAAACATCTTGACTCATAGATTCCAAATTCCTAACCAGCTAGCTTCCCGCACCCGATTACTCATCTTGCCCCTTTTGCACTCTGCCCTTATGCCGACCATTTCCAATAGTATATATATCACCATTTTTAACCAGCGCGGGTCAATTCTCTGTAGTTCGTACTTGCGTGCGGAACTTACCGCTTACGAATAAAAACCTTCGAGCCTCTCTAAGAAGTTGCGTTTAATTCCTCAATCCGGAATCCAACAGGAAATTTCATTTGCACGAAAAATGCGGTATGGCGTGATATTCGTTTTAAACGATATTTAGGGTAAATGTCTCACGTATTGTCAGCGTTCCTATAACCCTCACTTTAATTCGTTTATTTAATAGCAAACGAGTGTACGAAGAATCGTGGCTAGAAAAATTGCAATACTAAATTTGGACTTGGTTTATGCTTAACAACAAATGGACATTGAATATCTGTCTACGTTTAATATTTAAGATGAAATATTAAGAGGCGAATGCGTCATTTGAGCATAAAAAACGCGGCTAATATAAAGTACGAAACATTTTATATTGCAATAATAATGATACTGTTTATCTTCTATTCGTTACATAAACTGAACTGCTAATATATGTAAAAATCGTTTCCATTTAATTGACAACTTTTCAAGTGATAGTACGACGAACATTGGACTTTGTTGTACATTTCCAATGACATAATAATGGATTTATTATATTGAACATATAAAGAAAATATTCATGAATAAAAGAGATCTGTTGAACTATATTATGCTCCAAACTGGAACGATCATTATGTTAATTACGTTCTAAAATAGTTAAACAAAATTACGCGCGAACCTTAAAGTGGCACTACGTGTTACATTTACCCTATACTTCCAATTTATAAGATCGAAGGCTACCAAATACAAATTGCGTTCAATATTGTAATGTTTCGCATTCGACGCAGTGTTATACTATAAAATAGCTAAAGTCTCAATGAATAGTGTTGGATATATTCGCAAGCCAAGGAGTTGAGCAGCGAATAACGCGAACAATTTTGCACGTTTCATTTTATTCGCAACGTCTAAGTTAATTTTATGGAAATCGAGTGCCCCGGAAATATCTAGTATAATAATAAAAATCCCCGCGGGGGAATAAAGTGTTCCGGGGTTAAAGCTAACAGACGAAGAAAAAGCATTTGTGTTTGGAAAGGAAATGGGGGAAGAGTATAAAGTTGGCTTCGAAATCCACGGGTAATGTTTCGTTACTTTGATGCCTCTTGGGGGTTCGATGGTCATTTTGCTGCTGTTTTGAAGAATGCTGACGGGAAAGTCTGGCGAGGGTGCGGAGGTCAGCCATAGCCGGAAGTCTCGATGGTTTCTTGCCCGAGATAATGCTTCAACCAATGATTCCAACTCTGGCATCCAACTCGGAGACAAATGGCAATTCTAGAAAAATAAATCCTCCGTTAAAAACCGTCGGAAATTGAAGCTGCTATTATTTTAAGCAACTTTAAGTTATCAACATTTTGGCTACAATGATTCTGTTTTAACATTATCGTTGGATTCCGGGAGAATTGACAACACGTTGAAGATAACTGTTAGAGGCTTTATTAACCCTTTGCGGACGGAGCAAAATAATGTTTAACGAATTTTCGTTCGATTATTAATATTTTGAAGACGTTATTAAACAAATACTTGTCCACGTATTAACAGCGGCGTATTAGTGATCATCTTAAGCTTGTGGCGGCTCTCGTGCACCTACCACTAGAGGGACATACGAAATAGGACTTTCTCGAAAGCACTCGCTTCCAATTTAGGTTGCAATTTAGTTATGAGAATTATTACTATATATGAGTATTATTACCGAGAGTCGCTACACGGTTAACTTAAACTCTGGACGAGTTGATTTTCGAATTGCCTCCATTAAGCAGAAACCAAGTCCAAATTTAGTATTGCAATTCTTCTAGTCACGATTCTTCGTACACTCGTTCGTTATTAAATAAACGAATTAAAGTGACGGTTACAGGAACGCTGACAGTACGTGAGACATTTACCTTAAATATCGTTTAAAATGAATAGCACGCCATACCGAATTTTCCATGCAAATGAAATTTCCGTCAACGCAATCCAATTTTCCAATAATATCTATCCCAATTTTCAGAAATATTCCAGCCAACTTTTCAATAATATCTTCCCCAATTTATCAACAATATTCCTCCAAAATTTTCAGTCACACTTTCCCCCAATTTTTCGCGAATATTTCGCAAAGAATTTCCGTCAACGCGTCCTCCTCTAAAATTTTAAATCTCTGCCACCCGCCTGTGGTCCACCGAACAACTACGGCTTAGGGAAGTGTTATACCGATGAAGCACCATCTGCCACAGCTTAAGCCGTCCTCGTCCGCGGATCGTATTAAAAAACAAAAAGAAAAAGGACAGCTTTTTTCATCCAAGCCGGAAATAAAACAACTCGAACGGTTGTGGTGGAATCAATTTACTCTGTGCAGAGAGAGAAAAAAAAGCGTGCCATTGCAACCGTTAAAAAAAGGAGCGACCTCGCCGTGGCAAATTGTATTTCTTTTTTCCATTATATCACGTCCCCCCCCCCCCCACCTATTTTTTGTTGCTCTGCAATCGAGCAAAAATGAAGTATATTCTTCTGTGGCGGAATTATATATTAGCTTGCAACTTGTTCGGGATATAGCAACGAAGGATAATAATGAATAAAGTAACGTGGAATAAGAAAACGACGGATTCAATCTTCGACTTGCATCCCTCTGCACGTTCATCAGAGATATTCAAACGGAAGAATGACAGTATTGCGTATAATACGGCAAAGTGATACGAAATTGCGTAATATCTTCGTCGAATCGATATTTTCCATGCGAGTGCACGGTGTTAGCTTTCCCAACTCGCTCGTTATGCTTTGCATATATTTGCAAGCGCGCGTTTTGTCATTTTATTGGCTGGCTGCGGACGTTTGTGCAGCTTTATATTTTTGCAAACACTATTTTGCGTATCGCGTCTGCGCTATCTCTGAATTATCCACTTCCTTCCAACCGAAGGTTTCTGCACCGAATAACGTTACGCTTCGCACTGAACTGTCAAACGTGTACACAAAATTGAGAGTACACCTACGTTGCCACTGAAAAATAGCTAAAGAGTGAATAGACGCCCACACGTTCAAAAGTAGAAACGCAATACGTATGTACGTATGTATTTCATTCGCGTATTCTAACAGACGGTACGTACAAAATTCCTGAGCGAAAATAAATTATTTATACGTTGCTTAATAAGAATTTTTTTTAGTTATAACATTTTTGACGACACTTTAATCGTCGACATTTTCCTTATTGTACACTATTGGGATATGGGGTTAAATGAATTAAAATACGGTTTATTCTATATGATATGATTTTATTTAGTAACGAGAAAGGACGTCTTAACGTTACGAAGATCGAACTAAAAGTGGGGGCTTTTCTCAAGCACGTAGAAAATGTGGCGTCCAATTCAGAAAGAAAATAACGGCCTGGGTCTGCAACGTGTCTGTCACACAGGCCCTTAGACACATGGGCCAGAGGCCCATAACTCTGGTAATAGAGTTAAGGTTTTCCTTTATTACAGACCCAGTGTCTCTCAACACAAAGTTTATTTTTGCGTTAGAATAAAATAATAATCCAACATACACGTATGGTAAGTGTAAATTACTATTTCGTTAACCACCTTTGATCTTCGTCGCCTAAACGTACGTAATTTTGTACAAAGAAAGTGAAATATTGTCTTTCTTCTTCCTGTAATCTCATTTTGAAATCGCCTCCATTTGTAAACGTGTACGTTATCATTTTGGATTTCAATTTTCCCAAGATACGTTCAATCAGATTAATAGTCTGGGCACATTGAAACGTAATCATTTCTTAGCCATCTTTTTCGTCCAGTTTCAAGGTGTACGCTCAATTTTGTGAGTAACCGTACATTCTTTTACCGAACTCGACTCTAAATTTTCATTCGCCGATTCCCCGTATTTGTCTCATAATTACAGTAGCCTTTTTCAATCGCTCCTTTACCTCCATTTTTCTGCAGTTTAAATCCTAAATATGTAAATTCCTCAACCTTTTCGATCTCTTCACCGGTTGAAATATTTTTCCGAACACGATTAGAGGTCTTCTAGTTTCCGTGATTTTTTTGGAAGAACGTTTCTTTGTTTCGTTATCGAGCAATCGTAGTTCCGTTTACGGCAACTCAACCCCCACGGAACGATAAATCATTTCTACGTCGGTTTCTTCACCCTTTCTACCTATATTCCACAGATAAAAGGGGATACTTCTCCCCCTTGTCGTTGTCCCTCTTTTTTATCGTCTTAGAAAGAAGACGTTCAGCGATCGGTCTGCTCTCCTCTTTAACTCGTTTGATCGACGTTCGCAATATTTCGTGATCTAACTAACAATAAGTGTCCTTCCTGACGAAAATATTGAAATCCCATCGTGGCCGAATACTTCACGGCAATTTATCCGACCGTCGGCTGATAATGAATTTCTTTCGAATTCCGTTTGTCGAATATTTTATTCCCCGCTCGCGATCAGTGGCTTGAGGGCGTATAGTAGTACGATTGTTATAAATTCTCGGGCAAACGTTCGATTTTGCATCGAATTCCTTGGCTCGGTATCTCGAACCGATTATAATCGAAAATATATATTATTAACCGTATTAGTAGAAGATATATACAGTCCCTGGCCATCGAATTAGGACCACGTACGAAAATTGCACTTTTATGCCTATAACGGTATGTTATATATGGAAAATTGTCTTAGGTCATTCAAATTATTACAAACGACGTTGATAATAATGTATATATAACAATTTGTGGAGCTGTAGAGAGGGGATAGAATAGGAAAAGGAAGGGTGTTGCGTTTCGTCCTGGGCCTACTAGTAGACTCATCAGTGCGGCTACCTAGCAGGCCCTGCCTTAGAAGTATTGTAAAGTTAGTAGTACATAGATCAAACTGCTAAAAAAGTTTGGAGTGCAAAGGGCTAAATATTCTTTACCTATAGAAAGTGTCGTACCTGAAAGAAACACCAGCTTGAAATCAAATGTGTTCCCCTTTTTATATTAAAGTCTTACACAAGTATTCTAAAATTAGTAATACTTAGATCAAACTGCTAAAAAAGTTCGAAATGCAAGGGGTTAAATATTCTTTGCCTATGGAAAGTGTCGTACCTGAAAGAAACACCAGCTTGAAATCAAATGGGTTCCCCTAATTATATTAAAGTCTTACAGAAGTATTCTAAAGTTAGTAATACTTAGATCAAACTGCTAAAAAAGTTCGAAATGCAAGGGGTTAAATATTCTTTGCCTATGGAAAGTGTCGTACCTGAAAGAAACACCAGCTTGAAATCAAATGTGTTCCCCTTTTTATATTAAAGTCTTACACAAGTATTCTAAAATTAGTAATACTTAGATCAAACTGCTAAAAAAGTTCGAAATGCAAGGGGTTAAATATTCTTTGCCTATGGAAAGTGTCGTACCTGAAAGAAACACCAGCTTGAAATCAAATGGGTTCCCCTAATTATATTAAAGTCTTACACAAGTATTCTAAAATTAGTAATACTTAGATCAAACTGCTAAAAAAGTTCGAAATGCAAGGGGTTAAATATTCTTTGCCTATGGAAAGTGTCGTACCTGAAAGAAACACCAGCTTGAAATCAAATGTGTTCCCCTTTTTATATTAAAGTCTTACACAAGTATTCTAAAATTAGTAATACTTAGATCAAACTGCTAAAAAAGTTCGAAATGCAAGGGGTTAAATATTCTTTGCCTATGGAAAGTGTCGTACCTGAAAGAAACACCAGCTTGAAATCAAATGGGTTCCCCTAATTATATTAAAGTCTTACAGAAGTATTCTAAAATTAGTAATACTTAGATCAAACTGCTAAAAAAGTTTGTAGTGCAAAGGGCTAAATATTCTTTGCCTATAGAAAGTGTCGTACCTGAAAGAAACACCAGCAACCTTGTTCAGCGGACAGCCTTAACAGGGCTTCCGCTCTGGGCCCTTGTCCTTGTCCGAGGGAAATAGCGTGCAATTTCGTGGCCATCTTTAATCTGTCCGCAAACTTGTACAATTCTGCCGCCGGATCGGTACCGGTAGACAAAATGAAGACAATGGGCGTAGTCGGCGAAGATTCATTGTAAATTGCTGACAGCTCCGTGGTTTGGGGCTCCACGAACTCTTGGCCTAAATACTTGGCCAAGTAGAGTTGCATCGCGTTGGTCACCTTGTCGGGTCGAAGACATTTCAGTATCAGCATCTTTTGGAAATCGTCTAGCTTCGATTCCCATGGCTCCGGATATTTCGCTCTGCACGGATAGACAAGTTTTAATCACTGGTTTAACCATTTTCGGGCACAAGACTTTTTTTCAAGTGAAAACTTCTTTAGGCGCGTTGGGCGTTTTTTGGTAGGGGAAAATCTTATGGGTTCGCGTCACAGACATGCATGCGATGACGTAATGCGCTTGGCCAGCAGTGAAAGCATATATATATATATAATAGGTCGGGAAAAAAGAAATCCATTATTTTTTAACAAGAAAGTGTTTAACACATGGGGTCGTTCACTTCAAAATGTCCCAGAAAAGTGTAACGAAAAAGTGAAACGCTCGGGAATGACGTCATTGCTATAATAGCTCGTGACATCATTTCAAGATAAGAACAGTGCAGCAGGAGGTATATAAGGAGGATTCAGTAGGGAAAGTTAAATGATTTCAGTTAAACATTTTCGTGTTCTGGAAGTGTACAGCAGTACAGTTTTTCGTTAGATGGCTGTAATGATATATATCTTGTGTTACGGCGTGAGCAAAATGTCTATTTAATTTTTGAAAGGAACTTTCACTGAATGCTCCGCTTCACTCGCTGACTTAACGGCCAGTGAATAGAGAAGGATAAGGGTGGATGCTGAAATGATTACGCCTCGATAAACTAACACTTAATTTATTATTAAGTTACGAATAGTGACAGAGTGTATGGTGTGGAGTGTACGTCTTTACCGAACGATTGATTTTTCACTTCTGCCGATTCTGGTGGGTGGTCGTGACGAGAACATTTTTTGACTCGGTGGTTCTTGTGGGGGGGATTTTTCTAACGCGCGTAGTGATTGGTACATAATTGAAATTGTCGTTTACTTGTCAAGTCCGCGTGGAGTATCTTCCTCAGGTAGGCGCAAGGGGCCTGATTCCGTTAGGGCAATAACTGTTGACCCTACAGTTGCCGCACGTGCTATTATAAAATAATTTAATGGATTTGGACGCGAATGTTTAAACTGCAGAATTTGGAGTCAATGATGGTTGCAAGAATAAACTAATTTAGAGGGACGCAGTTTGTGACTTTCCAAGTTTGAATTTGTAGCTTTTATGAGGGGGTTGTACGCTCGCATATTTTTACTTCTCCCATCTGCTTTAGGGTTTTACGCCGTAACATCTTGTAAAATGTTCTATGAGAGAGGCATTATGAAGTTACCTTTAAAATGGCAACAAATTATAAAACAAAACGGTGGATATTTGACCAAAATCAGACAATCCAAACCATGTTAAATAAAGTCTTGAAATAAACGTAAAAATAATGGATTTCTTTTTCCCCAACCTATTATATATAAGATAGTAGATGTAATAGTTCGGTACAAAATAAATAGGAGATAGAATACAAACGTCCAAGCCTTCGAATCTCCAACTGTTTAGATTTCCAAGGTTTAAAATACCTAGGCTTTCAAATTTTCTAGCTACGAATTTTCAAGCTTTTAGATTTTCAAGTATATCCCAATTCACGTGCCTTTGAATTTTTAAGCTTTAGCATTTCCAAACCTTCGACATTCGCAATGTATTAGCAAAATTGCGGATTAATATGCTTAATAGTGTCTTCTTTGGTAAAAGCGTATAAAATTCGCTACGCTTGTTACCACATTTCAAACAAACTACCCCTTAATCGATTTGATAAGCGAATTTTGAAGGTTCTTTGATGTATGAGATAGGGGATGTAGGTTAATGGGCGTTGAATAGGAGTTCGGAAACATTAGATGAGGAAGGTTTCCACGATGCGGCTAATTTGCTGCACGTTCCTTGGCAATCAGGATGTATGTACATACGTGAAATTATAATTTGCATTACGTTCTATCTTAATCGGTTTACGGTTTACGGTGTTGGAATATTTAAAACCGATTCACTCGTTTTTAAGCAGGATTAAAGTAGTGCAAGCTCCATTATATATTGGGTTGTAACATAAATTCGTCTTGCTTTGTTAGCACATTGTTTAACCATTTGCGGACGTAGTAGTAATAACATAGAAGTAATAACACCTATGGGAGTACTTTAGTTTTGAATTCTACGTATTTGAATTTTCAGGCTATCGAGTTCCAAACCATATAATTCCTAACGATTTCAAATGTTTAGTATTGCGTTAAGTATTCATTACGTTCAGGTTTCTGCTTTAAAAGTCGACATAGGTTCGGAAAGCCAAAAAATGATTAGGCGACTATTTGTCGACGCTCGTCCGCAAAGGGTTAAGTTCCAGAAATTCTACAAGAAAGAGAAATTAACGCTTGGATTACCAATAAAATGGCAAGATCATTGATCAATGTAGCGCATGTCGAATTGATTAAAATGAACATTTCTTTACTTATGATTCTTTGTACGTTACTTTGCTATTAAATAAACGAAATCAAGTGGCAGGTATAGGAACAGTGACAGTAATTAGGTCATATACCCTAGTATTATTTTATAATGGAAAGCAGAATTGAAACTAAATAGAAGCTACTATAGAAGAAACATTATTTATACATTAATTTGCTATTGAATAAAACGAATTCAAGTGGCATTTAATTATAGGAACAGTGACAGTAACTAGGTCATTTACCATAGAGATTATTTTATAATGGAAAGCAGAATTGAAACTAAATAGAAACTACTATAGAAAAGAACATTATTTATGCATCAATTTGCTATTGAATAAACCGAATTCAAGTCGCATTTAATTATAGGAACAGTGACAGTAACTAGATCATTTACCATAGAGATTATTTTATAATGGGAAGCAGAATTGGAACTAAATAGAAGCTACTATGGAAAAGAACATTATTTATGCATCAATTTGCTATTAAATAAATGAATTCAAATGGCAGTTATAGGAACAGTGACAGTAATTAGGTCATATACCCTAGTATTATTTTATAATGGAAAGCAGAATTGAAACTAAATAGAAGCTACTATGGAAATGAACATTATTTATGCATCAATTTGCTATTTAATAAACGAATTCAAGTGGCATTTAATTATAGGAACAGTGACAGTAACTAGGTCATTTAACATAGAGATTATTTTATAATGGGAAGCAGAATTGAAACTAAATAGAAGCTACTATAGAAGAAACATTATTTATACATTACTTTGCTATTAAATAAACCGAATTCAAGTGGCAGTTATAGGAACAGTGACAGTAATTAGGTCATTTACCCTAGTATTATTTTATAATGGAAAGCAGAATTGAAACTAAATAGAAGCTACTATGGAAAAGAACATTATTTATGCATCAATTTGCTATTAAATAAATGAATTCAAATGGCAGTTATAGGAACAGTGACAGTAATTAGGTCATTTACCCTAGTATTATTTTATAATGAAAAGCAGAATTGAAACTAAATAGAAACTACTATAGAGAAGAACATTATTTATATATTACTTTGCTATTAAATAAACGAATTCAAGTGGCAGTTATAGGAACAGTGACAGTAACTAGGTCATTTACCATAGAGATTATTTTATAATGGAAAGCAGAATTGAAACCAAATAGAAACTACTATGGAAAAGAACATTATTTATACATTAATTTGCTATTAAATAAACGAATTCAAGTGGCAGTTATAGGAACAGTGACAGTAACTAGGTCATTTACCATAGAGATTATTTTATAATGGAAAGCAGAATTGAAACTAAATAGAAACTACTACAGAAAAGAACATTATTGATGCATCAATTTGCTATTAAATAAAACGAATTCAAGTGGCAGTTACAGGAACAGTGACAATACGTGGATTATTTACTCTAGTATTATTTTATAATAGAAGGCAGAATTGAAACTAAATAGAAACTACCACAGAAAAAACATTCTTCATACATTAATTTGCTATTAAATAAAACGAATTTAAGTGGCAGTTACAGGAACAGTGACAATACGTGGATTATTTACTCTAGTATTATTTTATAATAGAAGGCAGAATTGAAACTAAATAGAAACTACTATACAAAAGAACATTATTTATGCATCAATTTGCTATTAAATAAAACGAATTCAAGTGGCAGTTATAGGAACAGTGACACTACGTGGGTGATTTACCCTATTTCTCTACTTCGTAACGCGTTCCATCGTTACAAATATATTCCCAATATATTAATATAAAAATATATAATTATATGATATATATTATTATATATATAAGTCCAAATTTAGTATGAAAATTTGTTCACTTGCAATTATTTCTGCATTGCTTTGCTATTAAATAAACGAATTCAAGTAGCAGTTAATAGGAACAGTGACAGTAAATGGGTCATTCACCCTATACGTTACAACCTAATACAATTATTTAAACCGCGAACTCTATCGTTATCCGTCCGTTCGCTTTCACTTTTCTTTCGACGCGAACATAGTATGAATATACAATAGAAGGGGTCGCGAATCGATGGATTCTGGTGAAAGGGAAGAGCAACTTTAATATCACTCACAGATGCGCCTCTTGAGCGTCGAACACGCTTTTAAATTGGGACACCAACTTTTTGAAGGACTCCGCGAACATCTCGAACTTTTCCAGATTCTCCAAAGCTTGGATTTCCTTCCAGGAACGCGGTGTTATCCATTCCGTTGCTGGATTTTCCTCTTCCTAACATCAACAATCGGAAACTTTTACGCGTTTCGTAAAATGTCCCAAATCTGCTTCACGTACGCCATTAGCAGATTGCGGAGTTTTATGCAAATTCGTGCTTTTTCAAACGGATGTAACGGTGACGTAACGTTCTGTCTTTTAACAAGAGACATCAGCTAAACGAGACACGATTTTTTACTAATTTTGCAAGCGGTTGAATGTTACGAATTTGCATGAAAATTTAGTACTTTAGTTATGTCTATAAACTATATGTTTGCTTTGGATATTTAATATATTATTGCAAATTACGCGTATTTTGCATTCTTTGCGAGTATTTAAATTTGTAATAAATGTATCAGAACTTAGCTACTGTTTACTTGAAAACTTATCCATGAATCAGTTTTTATAACTAGGTATTACGTATATAATTTATCAATAACATTTCTCCGAAGTTTTGAGTAATATTTGGACGAAGTTTTCAGAAATATCTATCCTAATTTTTTAGTAATATCTTACCTAATATTTTAATAATATTTTCCCTCAATCTATTAGTAGTATTTCCCCCAATTTATTAACAGTATTTCCCCCAATTTATTAACAATATTTCTCTCAATTTATTAACAATATTTTCCCCAAATTTATTAATAATATTTTCTTCCAATTTATTAACAATATTTTCCCCAATTTATTGATAATATTTCCCCAATTTATTAATAATATGTTCCTCCAATTTATTAACAATATTTTCCCCAATTTATTGATAATATTTCCCCAATTTATTAATAATAGTTTCTCTCAATTTATTAACAATATTTTCCCCAATTTATTAACAATATTTTCCCCAATTTATTAATAATATTTTCCCCCAATTTATTAACAATATTTCCCCCAATTTATTAATCATATTTTCCCCGATTTATTAACAATATTTTCCCCAATTTATCAACAATATTTCCTCCAATTTATTAATAATATATTTCCCCAACTTATTAACAATATTTCCCCCAATTTATTAACAATATTTCCTCCAATTTATTAATAATATATTTCCCCAACTTATTAACAATATTTCCCCCAATTTATTAATAATATTTCCCCCAATTTATTAATAATATTTTCTCCCAATTTATTAACAATATTTTCCCCAAATTTATTAATAGTATATTTCCCCAATTTATTAATAATATTTCCCCCAATTGATTAACAATATTTCCCCCAATTTATTAACAATATTTTCCTCCAATTTGTTAACAATATTTCCCCCAATTTATTAACAATATTTCCCCCAATTTATTAGTAATATTCCCCCAATTTGTTAACAATATTTTCCCCCAATTTATTAACAATATTTTCCCCAATTTACTAACAATATTTCCCCCAATTTATTAACAACATTTTCGCCCAATTTATTAATCATATCCCTGCAAAATTATGCCTAACATTTTGCCGAATTCTTCAATAATATCTCTCCGCAATTTCGCGCAACATTTCACCCAACGCTCTGTACGCGTGGTACGCAGCGAATGGGTGAAATTGATAGCCGATATTCACTTTCATTGGCTCCGGTCCGGACAAAAGGTGCCTCCATTCGAGCGCGTCGATTAAATTATCGTTCATACGAATCCGTGCACAGACGAGGAACGCGAAATGGAGCTTGTGCCTCTCGAACAGGCTGCGGCAAACGTTCGAGAACAGCGAGAACATGAATTTCCTGTTGATGTTCTCCACCCGCTGATGTATGTCGCCTGTAAATTAGCATCGTTCCAACAAATTAATCACCCTATATACCTGTATATCTTCGCTTCAGCATTCGAGTCGCATAACGCGCGAAATAATAGCACAGCATTATGTTCGATTAGCCTTCGACAAATTTTCAAACTTATTTTTTTCAAAAATAAAGCGTCGTATGACGAAATTTTATTCTAAATTTTCCATTCAATTTTTCACGTAGAATCACCCCCTACTCGCTTGTACCACCAGTTACGGGACACCCTGTATATATCTCTATAATGCATGCTACTTAAAAGTTACATATCCATGCTATTGTAGACCGGAACTCGGGGAGGCGAGGAAGATACAATTCAATTCGTTTAACGTTACTTTATTCTTTCGACGAGCGATAGACGCAGACAGACCTTTCGTTGCCTGGCATACCATTTTATATTTTTCAATATTCGAATGGTGGGGAAGAGTCCCGATGGAGAGAGCTAAGGGGTATGTTACCCCTTAGAATTTCCCACTTCCCCGTCAATGGTCATTCGGTCTTTCCCGTTACCTACCCGGAACTCGGCAGCCAGCAATAAAAACCAAGGATCGCCTCGACTTTGAAATGACACGCGAAAATAACGAAATTACAACTATCCCAAATCTTGGGTTCACGTGCTGACCAGCTGCAAAATGAACAAGTACTGGTTCCTTGGGCTTTATTGTTGCTACGGCAGGCTCTTACCCTCTAACACTCGCTACGCGACCATATAATTAAGCCTACGAGTCTACACTATTTAAATTTCTTAAATTTCACCTTATTTGCATTACGATTTATATTACCGTATTTTCTTCATTATCATCGTAAAAACAATTAGAGTAGATGTACCACGTACCACCACTTTAAGGTTCGCGCTTCAAGTAACTTTATTTAACAATTTTAGAATATATTTAACGTAAAAATCGTTCCAATTTCCAGCGCAATATTCTTCATCCGCTCTTTTAGTTACGAACAGTTTTTTCATATGTTCAATGTAATAACTTCGTTGCTACGTAATTGAAAATGTACAACAAAGTCCAATGTCTATTTTAATCCAAGCTATGCGACGTGCAATTAGCACGCTAATAATTCAATTATGAAAAATACGCAAATAACAAAAAGAAAATGCAAAAAAGACGCTAAGTCTAATCGGGAGGGTTAAGTTGCGATTAACCCCTTCCGGTAAAATGACGAGTCTAGCCCGTCATTTGTTTTTCATGCCGTACCGCACAATGACCAGCTGCACTCGTCATGCGACTAAAGTTACCGTTGAATATGATAATTAATTTAATTGAAAGTTTCTAGTGTACTGAATTTAGCAACACTTTTGTTAATTGTGGAAATATCACAGATCAGTACCACATATTGTTTACCGTTAGAATTCCTTGGTACGAGTCATGGCCAAATTGTTGTGTTGGAGACCGGAATCAGGATTAGCTCGAGTTGGTGACAATAACGTTTATCACTCAACTAAAATACAAGGTTAATCCTTAATCTAGTTCCTTATTTGTATACAAAGTCGCTCGGTGGAGTCCGGATAAAATCTGCCGAAAAATGGTGCTGACCAGGAAAACGTTGACTTTGGAAAAAAAGCTATTGGTTGTTCTAGGATAAGGGTGTGGGAGCTGGAAAGGTGATTAGCTGATTTTGTGGGAAAAGAGGAGGTTAGAAAAGAGGATCGGTGGCTGGATGTGCAGGGAAGTACTTGAGAGGGTCCTGGGAAAATTTGAGGCTAACGGAAATTTGAAGGGACACATGTTTGGATGATATAAGCCAGAAGAGAAAGTTGGAATTAGTGGACAATAGGGTAAAGGGAAGAAAAGGGACGAGATGGTCGGCATGTGGGTTGGGGTATCCAACAGTTGTTAGTCTGTAAGATTTCATTCTTGTAAACATATAGCGTGAACATCGGTCGATATATATTTTTGCTAAAGGAAAAACGTGTTGCGTAATAAATACCATAATGGATAAGAGTAGTGCAGACTATGAAGGTCAAGGTGATTGGAACGATTATGAAGAATCAGAAGAAATTAGTATACATTTACCTGATACATAAAATGAAACAAGATTTTTTTTTAAATAAAAAATTAAATGGTTATTTCATGCACAGTTTTTCATTGTTAAATCTTACCGGAAATGGGTTAACGAAAGGAAGGTGTTTCGTACTAACCGCTCTTCTCCGTCGCGACGATGCTGTTGTTGAATATCTCGACGAACCACTCGAGAGAGTACTGATACATCGTGTCGATGTATTGGAGGTCGGAAAGGCAGAAGAAGAGGATCCGGCCACGAATGGCCACCGGTATATAGAGCGACCTAGTTGTATCGATGTCTGCTTGAGTGATCTCAGCCTCTTTCATTTTCACCTACGTTACCAAGAGATCGAATCGTT
Source organism: Eucera pruinosa (assembly GCA_028830335.1). Taxonomy (NCBI): domain Eukaryota; kingdom Metazoa; phylum Arthropoda; class Insecta; order Hymenoptera; family Apidae; genus Eucera; species Eucera pruinosa. The sequence goes on along the minus strand of JAMYCR010000001.1, from coordinate 1,898,816 downwards.
TATTGCGAACTGCCGTCACCGTTCGAACCTTTGATCGGGCAAGCGAACTTACGCTCTTAACAGTGATTCTTTTCAAAAGGAGGCGAATTAACGGCTGGCTAAACGCGAAAGTCGTTTAATACTTGAAAGCAGTATTAAGGTCGAATTTTCTTTCCTTTTAACCCCTTGCCCTTATAAATTTCTCGAAGATTATTCATTGTCAGTAGAACGTTGACTACTTTCTATCTTAACGTCATAACACGCATATACACGGTGTCCCGTAACTGGTGGCACAAGCGAGTAATGGGTGATTCTACGTGAAATATTGAATCGAAAATTTAGAATAACATTTTTTCATACGACGCTTCATTTTCGAAAGAAATAAGTTTGAAAATTTGTCGAGTACGCGTGCACTTGGACCAGCTTCAGTATTTGTGGGGTCATGTTAAGTCAATTGTGTACAGTGATGACATGACGAGCTTTCAACGATTAAAACGAAAAATTATTATAGCGTTTGAACAATTAAAATTGCACAACGACACATTAGAAAACGTTCGATGCAATTTAATAAGGAGAGCACAGTTATGTTTGCAACAACGTGGACATCACTTCCAACAGTTCATAAATTAGACGAATTCTGGAAATCTGTTCATTGACCATTGGGTGTGTACAAACATTGACAACGTTTACGAACAAGAATGGAGGTGATCTACAATGAAATCCGTCGAGCTGAAGCTGGTCCAAGTGCACGCGTACTCGACAAATTTTCAAACTTATTTTTTTCGAAAATGAAGCGTCATATGAAAAAATTTCATTCTAAATTTTCGATTCATTTTTTCACGTAGAATTATCCTCTATTCGCTTGTACCACCAGTTACGGGACACCCTGTATATGCACATATAAGCTGAAGTTAAACGTGTCTGTTCATTCGAATCCTACCACACCCCAGCTATCCATCCTTGACGTCTCACAAAATAAACGAATTTGTGGCGGCTCTCCTGCACCCACCACTAGAGGGACATACGAAATAGGACTTTCTCGAAAGCACTCGCTCCAACTATCTCGTCCATATATATACCGCCTTTAACTTTTCTTCCAATATCCCAGTGTCTAAGGCAGGGCCTGCTAGCTAACCTTACTGGTGAGTCTACTAGCGGGCCCAGGACAAAACGCAACACCCTTCCTATTTCCTATCCCCTCTCCACAGCTCCACAGTACTTTTAGCAGTCCTCAGTTTCGCAAACTTACAAATCGAAATAGAGTAAATTGAAGTTTACTAATAAATACACAGCGGGTTTTTATTGTGATTAGCCGATAGGTTACGCCACGAGTGTAACACGTTGTTACAAGGCAAACGGTTAAGGGCGAAGATCGTTGAGGTTAGAAAAAGCAACGTGAAGTGTAATTACATGTTTACGCTACGCGTTACCCTACCACTCGTCTTCCGAGTGGGTCGATCGTTGAGCATCTAAACCAGTGTTTCCCAACGCGGGGCCCACGACCCATAGTGTGGCACCGTTGACTGTTAAGGGGGGCAACTCGTTCAGAGTTTAAGTTAACCGTATGGCGCGACTCTCAGTCGCTACTCGAGCTGGATAAACGTTAGATTATAGATACTATAGACGTGTGTTTCCTCAACAATTTCCTCTTAAGTGATTTCTTCTTAAAACCTGTCCTTTAAGTTCCTTCAGTGTTTCAATTCAATTTTTGAAAATTAAAGTATTATGCATTATGTTACATAATAGGGGGCATAAGAATTTTGGAAAGGCTTAGGTGAGGCATGGCACGAAAAAGGTTAGGAAACACTGATCTAAACCTAAGCCACGTTTGTATACTCTTGTAATACGCATATTTACTTAGTGTAACGTACCTTGATCTCCTCGCTTTTAACCTTGGAAGCTTCCAAAGTGAGAATAAGATCCATGTCATCGACAGCGGAGCCTTCTGACACGGATAATCGATATAGAATCCTGTCCTCTATTTCCTGCAATTCTCTTCTCATCTCGGCGTTCGACACGATTAGGGCGTTTCGCGCTTGCTCGAGATCCGGCCTCTCTTGAATGACCACCAGAGATAGCACTTGATCTTCCAGCCCGCTGTTATCATCTCGTTTATTTAGTAATTTTCACAGTATATAAATTCCATTTATTCACTTACACGCTTTCTACTATTACGAAATTGTATTAATTAGCAACGAGGAATTTTTAAAGCCGAATCTCGTTCGAACCTAATCCAAAAGCTACGCTGAATAAGTACCTAAAATCTAACTTGAATTTCGGTTTATACTTCATCCGAAATCTAACACAAATCTACGCCACGCCTAATTTAAAACCTAACCCGAATTGAATGGAAAATCTAATTGCCTAATCTAAAGAAATTCTAATTGAAAATCTAAAGCCTAAGCTGAACTCGGACCCAATTCTAATCTTGACGCGAATCTAATTCAGAACCTAAACTAAATGTGACTAGAACCTAATGTCAAACCTAAGCAGAACGTAATCCGAATTGTTATAGAACAATTCCTATCATTTCTATTTTTAATTCCCTTACTAATCTTTCACTGTATCTTCTTTGATTCTAAAGTGTTTCTATTCTTTACGTTCTTTTGACCGCGCAAAGATTTCACCGGAAGTCCGTTTAAAGGTGTGGCGGCTCTCCTGCACCCACCACTAGAGGGACATACGAAATAGGATTGTGGGGCTGTAGAGGGGGGATAGAATAGGAAAAGGAAGGGTGTTGCGTTTCGTGCTGGGCCTGCTAGTGGACTCATCATTAAGGCTACCTAGCAGGCCCTGCCTTAGACTTGGGATATTGGAAGGAAGGTTAATTAAATTATTATATAACTATTAATAATATAGACTTCTGTGGAGCTGTGGAGAGGGAATAGAATAGGAAAAGGAAGGGTGTTGCGTTTCGTGCTGGGCCTACTAGTGGACTCATCAGTCAGACTACTTAGCAGGCCCTGCCTTAGACGTTGAGATATTGGAAGGAAGGTTAAAGGCGGTATATATATGGACGAGGTAGTTGGGGCGAGTACTTTCGAGAAAGTCCTATTTTTGTATGTCCCTCTAGTGGTAGGTGCAGGAGAGCCGCCACAGGACGTTCTCGAAAGCACACGCTCCAACTACCTCGTCCATATATATACCGCCTTTAACCTTCCTTCCAATATCCCAAGTCTAAGGCAGGGCCTGCTAGGTAGCCTTTTAATGATGAGTCCACTAGCAGGCCCAGGACGAAACGCAAACACCCTTCCTTTTCCTATTCTATCCCCTCTCTACAGCTCACCACAAAAGGCATTACCAGCAGCACCGTTTCGTATTCTTAAGCTAATAGTTGGCTTGTGTATAGTATAAATGAGTATAGTATAAATATAGTATAAATTTATACTATAGTTAGTATAAATGAATATTGATCTATTATTAAATATTATATTAACATTGAATAATAATTAGCTACATTAATATTGATTATTAATTAATTAAACATTTTGTGAATTCTCGTATCAGCTTCGCTACGTTCTCTTCTATTAATTAAACGGTTTAGTAATTTACAAACTAAATAGGGGATCCATAGAAGATGCATAAATGAATCGTAATGGAATGCTAATATTAACCGAGTTGAAAAATTTCCACGAATCAACAGTACAAGCAACGCTTCGCACAATTTGGCGCACGTGAAATTTTCGAGTTTTTAACGGAAGGAAAGAATTAAAGTACGCTCGAAGCTTATTCGCAGTGGCTGCTAAAAGCTTCCATTCGAAGTGCAATTTTATTATGATAACAAGATAAAGAATGCTCGAGAGTAAAAGTTGTTCCCATGGTTAAACGTATTACGTCTTATACTTTATAAGATAACGTCTCGGAATAGTTTGCCTAAAGAATTTTACAGTTTCCTAGTGATTTATAATTGAAATTGAAACAAGATCATAGGTTGGCCGGAAACTTTTGCCTGCCGCTGTATTTAATATTTTCTCACCGCAAAAATGTTGGCAGATTAACAATACACGCAAGTATATTCTAATAAATATAAATATAATAGCAATATTTTATATCTGCCCGTAATTATGAAAGCGGTCTAATTGTGAGTCAAAATTTAAAAAAAATATGAGTTTATCAGTTACTAAGTATCGCATTATTTTCAACTAAATTAATTCAACGTAATGTTTACGATATTGTGAAAAATGAACCGTTAAATAGCGCTTGTTCGTACAGTTCGTAAACCAATGAAAGTGGTTTTATATCTCGAAACGAGAAATATATCACTTAGACTACTTGCATAATTATGGCCACGTGTAATATAAATATTGCACAATTTTGGTAGATGGTAAATTCTGTCATTTTTATGCAGACTTTTCGTCCGATCTAAGACAAATTTATTTATTTATTTATTATTAACGGGCAAAAGCCCACGAAGTACAAGAGAAGAAAATATATACACGAGCGTTTACACAGGCAAAGTCACATACGTAGTACATAAAAAATTTGATAGTTAATAAGGAAGATGTAGATAAAGTTGAGATTTAAAACTATTGATACTGTTGGTGAAAAAGTCGATGCGGTTATTTATTTGCTATATAATTAATTACTATATATTATATACTATAATAATTAACTATTATATACTGTAATAGTAAACTAATTATATACTGTAACTATTATATTCTATAATAAATTACTATTTATTATATACTATAATAAATAACTATTTATTATATACTATAATAAATAACTATTTATTATATACTATAATAAATAACTATTTATTATATACTATAATAAATAACTATTTATTGTATACTATAATAAATTACTAATGATTATATACTATAATAAATAACTATTTCTTGTATACTATAATAAATTACTGTACAATAATATTCAATTACTATATAAACATACTACACTATATTTGTCAAAATATTAACTTTATTTCTCGCAATATTGACATATTTAAGTCTGAACTTTATCGCTTTTCTTTTCTTTCTTTTTATGTTAAACGATCTGTGCTCGCTCGCTGTTATCTTCGTTTGTACGAAATGGGTTTTTGCCCGTAGAAATAAATAAATAAATAAATAAATAAATAAAATAAAATACAGAACGAGCGAAGCATTTACCTATACATTGTGGTGATGGGAAAATAATGGGTAAACTTACGTAACGGTGAGGGCAAAGTTGACCAGCAATATCTTCACGCACACTTCCGGCGTGTAATGAGGGTTTGATAGTCTGGTTGTTAGGAAAAGTCGAAAATCCGGGTTGTACGGCACGATATTCTCCCCAACTTTAACGCACCATTGACCGCCGTGCTCGAACAACGATCTCAATAGAATTGGATCCAAGCCCGCTTCCAACTCCAGGCCAATATTCTCGATAAGGCAAGCTCTTCCGAACCGCACACAGGACTCCAACACGCGAAGCAGCTCCTTATCCGTCATTTTCGCAACCGATATACCGTTCTCCTTGTACTACTTTCCATTGAAGTGCAAAAATTCAGGGGATGTACTCTTTTGCGTTCGAGGAAAATTGGCGCGCGTAAATGTTTGTTGTGTGTATTTGGTTCGAGTATTTCTCGTCTTTTAATTATATACGGAGAAGGTCGACGAAAGGGTTAAGAATTATATTTTTAAATATAGAAATTGTCCATATATATATGTGTGTATTTAAGATTCTAAAGATTAAAGAAATAGCACGTGGAAATTAATCGATGAAACTTATTTGCAAAAATATTCCATCTGCTTTTCTTCATTTTTAAATGCGGAAGTTATATATACGCGTTTATACGTTACTCATACGAGCACATACATTATACATTATATATACATACTGTAATGTGCATTATATATGCATACTATAATGTACATTATATATACATACTGTAATGTACAATGTACATACTATAATGTACAATGTATATACTATAATGTATAATGTACATACTATAATGTACAATGTACGTACTATAATGTACATACTATAATGTACAATATACATACTATAATGTATAATGTACATACTGTATTGTACATTATACATACTATAATGTATAATGTACATACTGTATTGTACATTATATGTACGTATTATAATGTACATACGGTAATGTACATTATATATACATACTATAATGTAAAATGTACATATTATAATGTACAATGTACATACTATAATGTACAATGTACATACTGTATTGTAAATTATATGTACATACTATACCGTACATTATATGTACATACTATAATGTACATACTGTAATGTACATTATATATGCATACTATAATGTACATTATATATGCATACTATAACGTACATTATATGTACATACTATAATGTACATACTGTAATGTACATTATATATGCATACTATAATGTACATTATATATGCATACTATAATGTACATTATATATACATACTATAATGTACAATGTACATACTATAATGTGCAATGTACGTATTATAATGTGCAATGTACATACTATAATGTATAATGTACATACTGTATTGTAAATTATATGTACATACTATAACGTACATTATATGTACATACTATAATGTACATACTGTAATGTACATTATATATGCATACTATAATGTACATTATATATGCATACTATAATGTACATTATATATACATACTATAATGTACAATGTACATACTATAATGTGCAATGTACGTATTATAATGTGCAATGTACATACTATAATGTATAATGTACATACTGTATTGTAAATTATATGTACATACTATAACGTACATTATATGTACATACTATAATGTACATACTGTAATGTACATTATATATGCATACTGTAATGTGCATTATATATGCATACTATAATGTACATTATATATACATACTATAATGTACAATGTACATACTATAATGTGCAATGTACGTATTATAATGTGTAATGTACATACTATAATGTATAATGTACATACTGTATTGTAAATTATATGTACATACTATAACGTACATTATATGTACATACTATAATGTACATACTGTAATGTACATTATATATGCATACTATAATGTACATTATATATGCATACTATAATGTACATTATATATACATACTATAATGTACAATGTACATACTATAATGTGCAATGTACATATTATAATGTACAATGTACATACTATAATGTATAATGTACATACTATAATGTATAATGTACATACTATAATGTACATACTATAATGTACAATGTACATACTATAATGTACAATGTACATACTATAATGTACAATGTACATACTATAATGTATAATGTACATATTATAATGTACAATGTACATACTATAATGTATAATGTACATACTATAATGTACATACTATAATGTACAATGTACATACTATAATGTGCAATGTACATATTATAATGTACAATGTACATACTATAATGTATAATGTACATACTATAATGTGCAATGTACATATTATAATGTACAATGTACATACTATAATGTATAATGTACATACTATAATGTGCAATGTACATATTATAATGTGCAATGTACATATTATAATGTACAATGTACATACTACAATGTATAATGTACATACTATAATGTGCAATGTACATATAATGTACAATGTACATACTATAATGTATTATGTACATACTATAACGTACATTATATGTACATACTGTAATGTACATTATATATACATACCGTAATGTACATTATCCATACATACATCATGCATATGAATTTAGCGTTTCAATTTACTTACCATTTATGTCTATTAACTGTCCCTATCTACGTCTAACGCTAAACGCAGCATTCGGCGAATCCGTTTTTACTCGCGAATCGCAAGAAACGTGTCCCTGTGTTACTTACCAGAGCACGTATCCATTTGTTGGCCTGCGCTTGGGGATCGATAAAAAGCGGCCACCGTTTCGAGTGCATCGCCAGCACGGCGTTTTCCACCGACAGCGTATCTCTTGGTAAACCCTCGATCTGCCATTTCCGTATCTCTACCTGATCTCCTAAAGTAGAGACGGGATCGCTCCCCGGTGTATGCGGCACCCCTTCGCCGAGAACTTTCTGCCAGGATGTCAGAAGACTTTCCCTGTACGTGTCCGTGAACGGTGTCAAATACGCTATGGCACCTAAGAAACCACCAAACGTCGCGTCGTTGCAGATCGATTGATCGCTTTGGGGATATTTTATATCGTATTTATTTCATATTCCGTATTGTTTCAAATAATAAATTCATTACTGCGTAATTGGAAATGTACAACAAAGTCCAATGTTCTTAGTACTGTCACTTGAAAACGCTTCATTTAAATGGAAACACGTTTTACATATATTAACACGTCAGTTTGTGTATTAGTTAACATAGAGATCGTTCCAGTTTGAAGCATAATATTGTTCAACGTCTCTTTTATGTATGAACGTATTTTTTATCTGATCAATGATAATAAATTCATTACTACGTAATTGAAAATGTATAATACAGTCCAGTGTCCCTGTTACTGTCACTTGAAAACGTTTCATTTAAATGGAAACACGTTTTACATATATTAACACGACAGTTTGTGTATTATTTAACATATAGATCGTTCTAGCTTGGAGTATAATATTGTTCAACGTCTCTTTTATGTCTGAATATATTTTTCATATGATCAATAATAGTAAATTCATTACTACGTCATTGAAAAGGTATAATACAGTCCAATGTCCCTGTTACTATAACTTGAAAACGTTTCATTTAAATGGAAACACGTTTTACATATATTAACACGTCAGTTTGTGTATTACTTAACATAAAAATCCTTCCAGTTTGGAGCATAATAAAGTTCAACAGATCTCTTTTATTTATGAATATTTTTTTTATATGATCAATAATAATAATTCATTACTACGTAATTGAAAAGGTATAATACAGTCCAATGTCCCTGTTACTGTCACTTGAAAACGTTTCATTTAAATGGAAACACGTTTTTCCGTATATTAACACGTCAGTTTCTGTATTATTTAACATAAAGATCGTTCCAGTTTGAAGCATAATATTGTTCAACGTCTCTTTTATGTATGAACGTATTTTTTATATGATCAATAATAATAAATTCATTACTACGTAATTGAAAATGTATAATACAGTCCAATGTTCCTATTACTGTCACTTGAAAACGTTTCATTTAAATGGAAACACGTTTTTCCGTATATTAACGCGTCGATTTGCGTAACAGATATAAGATAAATAGTAAACGTCGCGTTTTACTGAAGTATGACACGTTCCACATTTTGTAATTATATTGGTCACGTTTTAATGTTCAACAGCATATTTACCTGCTAATATTTATTTACAAATATTAAGTGTAAACGAATATGCAATATTTGTGTGTTGTTACGTGAACCAAAGTCCAAATTTAGTATGAAACTTTGTTTACTTACGATCCTTTATACGTTACTTTGCTATTAAATAAACGAATTCAAGTGGTTTATAGGAACAGTGACAGTGCGTGGGTCATTTACTATATTTCTATTTAAGTGACAACGTTTCAAGTGACAGTACGAGGGACATTGGACTTTGGTGTACATTTTCAATTACGTATCACGTAATTCGTTATATTCAACGTATAAAAAAATGTTCGTAAATAAAAGAGCGGTTGAACAATGTTATACTTCGAACCGAAACTATTTCTATTTTAAACACGTTCTAAAATAATTAAACAAAGTCACTCGCGAACCTTAAGTTATTAAAGAAAATTATAAAAAAACCTTAATAATCGGCACACCTATCCTACGTTAATGAAATTACGAAACATTATTTTCAATCGCACGTGAACAAAATAAAGTATTAACAAACGGTGAAGATCCTTAAATAAATTCAGCTAGTATTGCATACAAAAAATGTACCCAACGAAAATCGTACGAAAAATATCCCGAAGCCGTTAAATTTACTTCCGTTTGAAATATCGCAACGTTATGCACCGAATGCTCAGTTGAAATTCCGGCTCAGAGATAAGAAATATCGCCACCGAATTTTATCCTCTCCCTCTCTCTCTCTCTCTCTCTCTCGAATTTGAAATGCAGGGCACGTAAACTCCTACCGGAAGCTAGCAGAATATCACCGACGGCGTTTTTCAAAGAAGTATTTAGTTCAGCCACCGTAGAAGTCCAGCGTATTTGCTCTCCAGCCAAGCCAACGATCAGCCTGACAGCTCTTCCCATTCTGTCCTCGCAAAGCTGCTTTTGCCTCTCCAGTTCCGCTTTCTTCTCTTCTTCCTCCTGCAGAAGCTTTCGCAGCTGCTCCACGCCTTCCTCCACCTCTTTCAACCTTTGTATCGCGGCTGCCAAGGTTCTCTCCGTCTCCTCCAACGCCTCTTCCGCTTTCGCCAATGCCTCCATCTTCGGTTTCACTTTTTCGTTCACGAAATAATAATTGTACATCGCGTGCACCCATAGACACAGCGAGTAGCAAGCTTTCGAGACGTACTCGATCTGAAAGAGCAATGCGAAATTTGCATTTTAGAATCTTTCATCTTTAACCCTTTCGTTACGGCAGCTTGCAATTCGACAGCGTTCCCAATGCACAGATAAGGATAATTTTGTTTGATTTACGAATAGCGTAAGTGTAAATATTTAGATACTTGTTTAGGTTTAGGTTATGCGTGCAACGATCAGTCGTCACCGAAGGATCCATGACTGTTTAGTTTAACACATTGTTTGAGGGACATTTCCTACAACGCGGGTATACGTTTACAACGCGGTTTAGGAAACGTGGAACGTTTCTCTAAGATTAGATACGATGATCTCCGAGTGCTTAAATAAATAAAAGAATAAACAGGGCGTGTTTTAGTACTCGATTTACTTTGTCAACTTTGTTCACTGCGACAACTCGCACAAGAGTGTGTCTCCTTTTTGACCATTCGTTAGTTCTGAGAACGTCTTCGACAACATGGGTTCTCTATAATTTACGGTACTCTTAGCCCGAAGAAACTTACCTTAAGAGGGGGGGAAGCTCATTGGGAAAATACACGTGGCCTGTTTCAGCAGCTTGCTTACTTCGATTTTCTAACATTTCTTACAATGCCACAATTCTGTAGTTTCAAGGAACGTATCTACCGCGTTGTAGGAGGCCCACGTGTACTATTATATTCACTGATACACCTAAATACACGAATTCGAGTAAAGAGATAGAAACGAGCAGAATAGAAGCGAATTAACCCTTTGCGGACGGAACAAGATAATGTAAGAATAAAAATGATGCGATATTGCACAATCCGAGGGGTTTCGGATTGTAAGCGCGTTGTATGGGCGTTAAAAATACGGTTTTTCGCTCGCCACGACGGTTACAACCAGAATGTCCCCGAAGGAACGCTTCTAGCCTTAGGACACCCCTTCGCCATCATGGCCTGCAATCTGTTTATTGTCGTAACCGCCCGTCACGGTTCCCTTCGAGGACCACCGACAACGTCGATGTTCCCCGCTCAACTTTCTCGGTCCTTGAATTTTCTTACAATAATATGTAACTAATGTTCTCGTAATTATTAATCCTTCGAGAGCAGAACTTGGCGAAATCTTGTTCCATTGTTAACAGTATGATAAAACCAATGTTATTACGCGTGGATCTTACTTTAAAAGATTGACATGCGTCCAAGAAATGAATAAAGCTTGAAACACGCGTCCGCAAAGGGTTAAAGTAAAAATGTCTGTTCGAGTAACAAAGAAAAATATGTTCGATAATAATTCGTGTTCGGTTCTAAGAAGATTCCTTCGTAAGTCCTTTAATACGATTACCGAATCGCGTACCCGTGATGTCCTGTATTAATTTACCGTAAATTTATCTTCCCTCGGAGATATCCTCGAAGGATGAACGTAGGAGGAAAGATAAAAGGTCGATGGAGAAAAAATAGCGCGGCCTGCACGGTTACGGGACGCCTACAACGAACGCTTAGACGTTCATTCCCCGTCGGGCATTCCGCGAATTCATGAATCCATGATTCATCGATTCTAATTGTCCTAAGACTAAAGGACCTTGTCCTTGTTTCATCGGCGCGTGGACTACTATCGATAGCGCCGCACGTAATCAACGATCCACGATTCTCTGTCCCCTATTTAGAAATTGCCTCGTCTAATTACGTCTCCGGTTGCCTGATAAGCTCCGCTCTACGTTAATTACATTGTAACGCATATATTTTCGCGACGAATCTGCGTTTAATCGTTGCAAACGAACTCGCTTTTCCCTTCGTGGCAATTTTTTTCCGTCGCAAGCGACTTTATTTTAAAAGTAGACTTGAAACTACGACTGCCATTAAAATTATAGCTAGGGTAAACGTACCAGATTTTCCCTTTTAGAAATTTAACTTTTACACTGTGTTCTTTGTTAACCTACTACTTGGCCTACGATAACGTTCTACGAATTATGCAATAGATTCGACAAAAGATAACTACTATCAAAGATGACATTTAATTTAACCCTTTGCGGACAACGAATAATAAAACTTAAGAGTATTTTGACTTTGAATTCCTGTTGGGTGACCAACACGACCACTCACACTGTAAACACCATAGACGCATCCTAAAGCAAATTCATCCGACAAACACCCTAATCGCAGTTCCTAGTCATCCTGTACTCCGTACCTTTCCTTAGTTACCCTCTCCCTTCACCGCTGTCCTTACCATTACTCATCCTTCAAAACACAACATAAAAGCTCGGAAATACTTCCGAACGAAACAGAATTGAGTATTCACTGCCAGAGTGCAGACCATAGTTGCACGAATAAAAACCTTTAAGAGTTCTCTAAAAACGGTCTTGTCAATTCCCTTCGCTCGGAATCCAACAACGATACAAGTATGAAAAATGTAGAAAATGTCCAAAGTAGAGTAAACGTCTCGCGTACCGTCGGTGTTCCTACACCTGTCTCTTTAATTCGTTTATCTAATAGCGAACGGATGCGCGAAGAATCGTGAATCGTGAATCTTTTAAAAGTTCGAACCTTCGACGGTTGGAAGTCTGGATTTTCGATGTAGACCTTCAATTTCTTAATCATTTCCTCGGTGAGGTTCTCCTTATCGTAATTCTCCATTGTATACAAAAAGTGGCCCGGATCCGTCAGCATCTGGCTACCAGGCGTCCAGTAGTCTAATTTCGTTTCCATTTTCCCGAATTTACCAGCGTCCACCTGCGCAAATGAAGAAATAAAGTAATCGTTTGCGAATTTCTTCCGAAACACGTGGCTTACAATTCGATTGAAGCGTTGCGCGAAAAGAAAACATCGCACGCATTGTACGTATACTTATTCTACGAATCTCGCTCGGTAAAAAAGAAACAAAAAATAGAAAGCTGATTAGTTGGTCGATGTAAGAATCGTCGTAAAGTTAAACGAACAAAAGAAACCTAATAGTAAATCGAATATTTTAAAACCGGACGCGGTACGGTTAGCGTTATTGAACGATAAATTATCCTATTTTTAATTCCAATCTACGTATCGCGTTCAGGATTAATCGATGTTGGCTTTCAGCTGCACAAACGCGCGATACAAAAACGATATTAATCATTAGTGGACCCGATTTCTCGGAAGATAAGAATTATATAATTATATAAAGAATCGTATATGATTACTTTTGTCGATAAGTGCAGCTTAAATTTAGTAATATTACTCGTAAGTAGTGAGTAAGAAGTAATGTTTCTCGATTCCTCTATGTAATAGTAATCCTTTTTGGTTAGTTTGTGCAAATTTTGTGTAGCAAGAAAAGCGTTCATATAAATAGAGTAAATTATAATTAGGTTGCGGCTGTTTATGCAAATTTATACTTTTTATTATAATATAGTATATATTTATTATATAAATATTGTACTTATAGACAAAAGTTCGTATCTTTTTAAATAAATAATCAATAAGTGGATTTCAATAGAGATCTGTTAGTTTCTCTATGTAAATTCTAAACATCGTAATTCGCACTTTACTTTATTTCTTATAGATAGATTTCATTCGTGGATTTCCATACGGATTGCAAGAAACTTTACATTTGGCATATCGTACGAAATCCGTTTCTTTTCTGCAAATTTAAACTTGCCATAAACGCGCAAAGATCCGCAAGCGAATTCGTAAAACGGTCATCGATAACATCAGTTCGATAATGAACACTTTTCGCGGCCGATCACTATTCCAATGGACAGCTGCAAATCCTAAAGTGATTATAATAATCGGATTCCGATATATACATGATTACTGTTCTGCATGAAGTGCCGCGGATAATAAGCGAATTTCCTCTAATTCCATAGCCAATATTCCATAATAATTCCGTATTGTTATCTCTGCTCGCTCTGGTAGCGTTGAAACTTATCATCGATCTAACTACCGCCTTCCGTTAATTAACCCCCTTGCCCTATTATTTTATTACCCACTTAAGCTACCATTAGTCGACTACTATTTTCGTATCACGTCGCATGAGAATCGTTCGAATATTGTACAGGTGGACCTACTACAACGCGGTACTGAAGGGGTGCGCGGTGGTAGTAATGGTTGAAGCGTTCTTACTTTTTATAAGTTTTTATTTTTTACTTGACGCGACGTGGGGGCAACGGCAAAACGCACTGACTGAACTACGAAGCATGGAAGTCGAAACAAGACTCTCTCTCGGCTGGACTTGCAAGTCCTTAAAAAAGGTTGGTGAAAAGAAGGACAGCGTTAGAATTGAACAAGGAAAGAAAAGCTGGAAAAACGCGGGAAAACCAAAGGAAGACGGAAGGAGGTAATAAAAGAGAAAGTGAAGAAGCGCGAGTAAAATTTCGGAGGTAGTCGGTTAAGGATCGCGCGGGTCTGGCCGCCAAATGTTGGTGGACATTGTCCAGGCTCGCGCGAAACCGTGAGGAAAACTGAAGACAGGAAGTGAAAGTGAAAGTTTCCGAGAGAATAGGAAAAATGTAAAAAATGGCCTCGACGTTGCCGCCACAGTACCTTTACAACGCGGTTGGAAAAATACGGAACGTTTCTATTCGCGACGTTAATCGCTGGCCGCCAAATTAATATTGGCAAACTGATTCGACTGCGTGAGATGTCCCGACTACTGGATTGGGTAACGTGTGACGCGATGTACCGAACGGTGGACTCGCTGATTCTCCAACGAAATGTTTGTTTTGACTGGTCGAGTTAATCCCCGTTTTTTTACTGTCCCCATCGCGTGGTTTTCGTTGACTGACTTTCGCTTCCGAACGATGAAGCTCAACTCGTCGACCGCGTGATTCTGAACGATGAAGCACGACTGGGTCCGTTATAGCACGGTTTCCGTATAACACGGCAGTGGTTTCTATATAACGCGGCACTAATTAATTGGATTTGTATTAATTCCGAGTTCCTTATAGCACGATTTCCGTATAACACGGCAGTGGTTTCTATACAACGCGGCACGAATCAATCCGATTTGTATTCATTCCGAGTTCCTTATAGCACGGTTTCCGTATAACACGGCAGTGGTTTCTACATAACGTGGCACTAATTAATCGGAATTGTATTAATTCCGAGTTTCTTATAGCACGGTTTCCGTATAACACGGCAGTGGTTTCTACATAACGTGGCACTAATTAATCGGATTTGTATTAATTCCGAGTTCCTTATAGCACGGTTTCCGTATAACACGGCAGTGGTTTCTATACAACGCGGCACGAATCAATCGGATTTGTATTCATTCCGAGTTCCTTATAGCACGGTTTCCATATAACGCGGCACGAATTAATCGGATTTGTATTAATTCCGAGTTCCTTATAGCACGCTTTCCGTATAACACGGCAGTGGTTTCTACATAACGTGGCACTAGTTAATCGGATTTGTATTAATTCCGAGTTCCTTATAGCACGGTTTCCCTATAACACGGCAGTGGTTTCTATACAACGCTGTACGAATCAATCCGATTTGTATTAATTCCGAGTTCCTTATAGCACGGTTTACCGTATAACACGGCAGTGGTTTCTACATAACGTGGCACTAATTAATCCGATTTGTATTAATTCCGAGTTTCTTATAGCGCGGTTTCCGTATAACACGTTAGTGGTTTCTACATAACGTGGCACTAATTAATCGGATTTGTATTAATTCCGAGTTCCTTATAGTACGGTTTCCATATAACGCGGGACGAATTAATCGAGTTACAGAAGGGTTGACTGTAATACAAAATTAAAATTATTGATTCGAACTAAATTTTATCCTTAGTAATAAGCAATTTTTTTATAACCCGTGTCATAGTTCGTTTCTATGACCCGTGTCATAGTTCGTAGAACGAGTGTAGTACTCGTTATCGTACGGCGAAGGGTTAACCTTAAACATTTGGAGATAGCTTTGCGAACCTTGATTGGTTTCACGTTATTTATGATGCAAATGGCTTCGATGACTAGCAGCACGCCAACCGGCGGCCTCTTCATCGCTTTCACCTCTGTAATGTCGTTTCTATTGAGGGCCTTCAGGCTCTTCTCCGCGGCGATCAACATCGGCCGTGCTTCACCTGCGGCAAATGGAATATCGATTGCATAATTAAACGATCCACGGCAAGTATCGCGCGCGTTCATCGACAAACGCGTTCCCCGTGTAATTACGTTTCCCAGATTGTCTCGTCGCACAGGTTGCCCTTCTAGCCGTCCAAACCAGACGTGTTATATCTTACTCGTTGACCAGAATAATGCGCCCCGCATACGGATTCGCTGACGTGAAAACTTTGAAATTGTATAGAACACTAGTGTGGAGCTGTGGAGAGGGGATAGAATAGGAAAAAGGAAGAATGTTGCGTTTCGTGCTGGGCCTACTAGTGGACTCATCAGTGCGGCTACCTAGCAGGCCCTGCCTTAGACACTGGGATATTGAGACAGATGAAAAGGTTGAATGCGGTATATATATGGACGAGGTAGTTGGAGCGAGTGCTTTCGAGAAAGTCCTATTTCGTATGTCCCTCTAGTGGCGGGTGCAGGAGAGCCGCCACACCACTGTATTCAGAATTTACAAGGTTTACGTAGACGAGTGTTTCCCAACGTGGGGCCCACGCGCCACAGGGAGACACGTTGATTGTTAAGGAAGGCAATTCGAAAATCAACTCGTCCAGAATTTAAGTTAACCGTGTGGCGACTCTCAGTAATAATACTCATATATAGTAATAATTCTCATAACTAAATTGGAACCTAAATTGGAAGCGATTGCTTCCGAGAAAGTCCTATTTCGTATGTTCCTCTAGTGGTGGGTGCAGGACAGAGAGGTGCCACAGCTAGGTAATTTTGAACGCTGGGCTATTAACACTAAGCTAATTGTATGGAACTACTAAGGCTACGAATATTGTTACTGTTTCGTAAACTCGAGTGTACGGTAAATGATCCACGCACTGTCACTGTTCATACAACTGCTACTTGAATTCGTTTATTTTATAGCAAAGTAATTATTATTATTATATATTATTCATACTAAATTTGGACTTCGATTGACGTAACAACACATAGACTTTGCATATTCGTTTACAGTTAATACTTATAAATAAATATTGGGTGGTAAATGTGCTGTTGAACATTAAAACGTGACCAATATAATTATAAAGTATGGAACGTGTTATAATTCAGTAAGGCGCGACGTTTATTATACATCTTATATTTGTTACACAAACTGACGTGTTAATAATATATAAAACGTGTTTCTATTTAAATGAAAAGCTTTCAAGTGACAGTACGAAGGACATTGGACTTTGTTGTACATTTTGAATTAATTGGTAATTAATTTATTATATTGAACGTATAATGAGAATGTTTGTAAATAAAAGAGCGGTTGAACAATGTTATATTCGAAACTGGAACTTTCGGAAGAAATTGTTAAATAAATGTTACGCGATAATATTAAAGTCTCAGTAATTGGGACTATCAAGGATCCATTCCATTAACCTGTTAGCTGCGTAATTTTTCAGTCAGAATCTTCTTAATACGCAGCAATAAATATTAATAAAAAGGAATTCATATTGTTTATCGGGATTATAATTGCTACGATTATAAATATAATGTAATGTCTTTCCGATACGAATATAAAGATGCTTTAGAAAATGAGGAATTTCTGGGAAAGTAAAATGCTAATTTGGTAATCCATAAGACGAGTTAACTCGTCGTCCTCAGTTAACGGGTTAAACGCGCCCTAATAATACGCTAAAGGGACAAGTAGAAAGCGTTTCCCTTTGCGAAGAGAAAGATTAAATATAGTTTTAAAGGGGGCCAGCTTTCAGGGTATTAATTTTGACCTTTAAATTCGATGCGCGTTTGCACTCTACTTTTGATGGGAAAGCAGCATTAGCCGGGCAACTTCAGCCGAAATGCTTACAGTTAAGTATGTATTGTTAAGACTACTCAGTTAAGGTGCGGTTGCTGCTTCCTCATGCAAGAAGATAAGAAGCTACCGTCGAAGAAGAAACTCGAAGACCTCGACGTATTCTGCTGTTGGAAAAATCTATCCATTATTTATGCAATAAATCGACTTCTTTTCTGATATTCCACGCAAGCAAATTTAGCGGTTTAACATTTTTTCTAAATTTGTTAGTTTACGTAACAATCTTGCCTTCTAATGATGAGTTCACTAAAGCTTGAAACGATTTCGAAAGTAACAGTTTCAAAGTGTTCTACAATCGGTCGCGTAATTGTTCGTTCAAATGTTTGGAGCATAATATTGTTCAACCTCTCTTTTATTTACGAACATTTTTGTTCATACGTTCGATACAATAAATTAGAATACTTTAGAAGATATGGAGTTTCTGAAAAAGTAAGATAGCACGTCTGAAACAACGGTGATTCGTGGGACGAGTTAACTCGTCATCAGCGGTTAACAGGTTTAAATGAGAAATTGACGAACAGCGCGATACGCACTTAAATCCGCCTCCGCTTCGTCTTTGATCATTTGATTTTCCAATTTCATCTTCGCTGCCATTGCTTCCTGTTCTTTCGCCTGAGCCCTCGTCTTCTCCGCTTCTATCTGTAGATAATCGAATTTTTATATCAACTCGTGTGCAGGTTCGCGTTCCCTCGTATCGAGCAAATACGGCAAGTCACTAAAATATTTAAAGTAATACTCGGCTCGGAAAGGCGTACGAAATTTATTGCATTAGACTGCGAAGCTTTGGGTAAGCTTGTAACTTTTTCAAACACGATTATGATCTAAAAGTCACATTTCTATAAGGGAAAAAATGTTCTATATTATTTTACAGCGATTTTTAACCGAATTCGATAACGTCTAACGCAGTGTTTCCCAACGTGGGGCACGTTGATTGTTAAGGGGGGAAATTCGAAAATGGACTCGTCCAAAGTTTAAGTTAACCGTACGGCGACTCTTAGTAATAATACACATATATTGTTTAATCCCGTGGTCGATTTGGGTTATCGTTGCGGGTTGGGTTGAATTTGCACGTGGAGTGCCGACAAAATGAATGACGTAACTCGAAGGACCACCCTGTACAGGGATAACAAGAGGGTTCGGTGACCGCGCGCGTGGAGAGTTTTCTTGTTTCGACGACAGTTTGTTTCTTTCTGCCCGGTGGAGTTCGTTCTGCCGGAATCATCCTGGCGAGCCTTTGGACGATGTATTGGTGGGGGAATTCGTTAAGTTTTGATGGCCAATCACTAAGTCTAATTCCTACCGCCCACCCTTTCCTATGTGCCCTTAGCACGCCCTTGCCAAGGAGGGTGGGGGTTAGTGCCAGCGGTACTGAGTGTGGCAACGATGCGGAATTTCCTCCAGGTTGACTCGCCGGTCAAAGAATCGTTATAACCGGATGTACCCTTCGGAAATTCCGGGTTTATGTCACGTCTTTATGCTATTGAGGGCGAAGGCACAGCTAAAAATTCTGAGTGAATTGTTTAATTGCCCCCTTCGCCAGGACGTAGAAAGTCACGTACAAGTTATAAAGAAGTCCTCACTCAAAAATAGCGTTTACCTGAGCGTGTCATAAACCTGGCTTAACTGCAAATCTTAACATATATAGTAATAATTCTTTTGGGACGTGGTTAATATATACACGTAGGATATACTGTTACGAACAGTTCTTGATTTTATTTTAACAATAATAATTATAACAGGTATACATTAGCTAGAGTATGAAAACACGGTGCGGTTACGCGATAATATCGTCTCCTGAATCTGCGAGATGGAACTTCGTTTCGCGTCGAGGACTTCGGTTGAGAGAGTGCCTCAGCTCGACGCTCTCGAAGGCTTGGCCCTTCGGGGTAATAAAATATTCTGGAAAATCCCAGAAAGTGGGGAAAAGTATGTACAGTGCAGTGATGACTTGTTGGCGAGCGTCCTTCAAGCTAAACGGCACAGGGGCAAGGGGAGCTGGTCGCTCGCTCCGCCCATTAGCCAGTAGAAAATCTTTCTTCCGAATTCTTGGATGCTACATGCATAGTAGTAGGTCCTTCATATTCGCTAAGGATTCGCGAGAGCGGGCCCTGCCAGGTATCTTCTTGAACATTTCCCCACATCTTCGCGAGAAAAAAAATTAGGTTTACACAAAATGTGATTCAGTTGTAGTTCCAAGTCGTCCTATCTCACTCTACCTCCACGTATTTTGTTTCGCGTCCTTTGTCACGCAGTAGACTTGTAGTCGTGACCGATTCAGCCAATGAATATAATACGCGTGACCGAAGGTGTCGCTAATATGCGACAGCCAATCGGCTTGCCTCGCCATCAAGTGATCACTGCACTGTACGCGTTGCCGCGGGTCTGGGACCATGCCCCTCTGCCTGCTTGCGCTCGGGGCCCGAGCGTTCGGTTCCAGGTATCTAAACCCGCGGAAACGCACGCTGTCTTTTCTCTAGGATTTTTCCACTCGTGGTGTGCGATTGTACGCCACATTCTCATAACTAAATTGGAACCTAACATAAAATCTCTTTGCAGCAAGCATCAATCGCAAGGATCACGCTAAACTTAAAGAAACGAAATACGTAGCAATAATTAAAATAATATAGAAAAATCTTTCGTTAAAATTATTTCTACTTGAATCTCAGTTCTCCATTGTATATTTTGAAAATTTACTTACCGTGTTTCTTCAACAATTTCCCAGTGAATTTCTTCTTAAAACCTATCATTTAAGTTTCCTCGGTGAACAATACAATTTTTGAAAATTAAAACGTATGTATATGTTACACAGGGGACGTAAGAATTTTAGAAAGGCTTAGGTGAAGCATGGCGCAAAAAAGGTTGGGAAACACTGGTCTATCGGGACTGTCGCGTTCAGATCCATTCAGACTCGAGCGAATTCGCTGCGCGTTTTAATTTCATCCTAATTCAACCGGACATGGGCGTACTAACCGTGTCCAGTGTAATCCTTTTAATCATCCTAGCCGTCGCTTCCGCTGCTCGTTCCAACTTCGGCTTCATGTCCGCCAATAATTGTTGCATTTGCTTCACTTCTATCTCCGCGCTCGCCAGTTTATCCAAGCCTGTAAGAAGGTCGCAGAGAACGATCGAATGAACGTGCGGACAAATTTTGTGGGAGACAGAATGTTTGGACCAGAGCGATTGCTGAGCGAACGGCGTTGTATTTGGGTAAGATTGGCTGAGAAGTGAATGAGAAGTGTTTGGGATAGAGCGATTGAGTTGACGCGTGGTCCAAGAGTGAGTGGTCGCGCTAGGTTTCGGGTGAATGTGACTGATTGGGTTCTACGAATGTCTGAGAAGAGTGAGAGAAGCAGAGAGAGATAAGGAGAAAGAATGAATGCGTGCAAGGATAGAGAATGCGTGGGCAAGGGAGTGGAGAAAAAGAGTCGAGTGCGAGAGGACGTTGCGAGTGCAGAGCGAGAGTTTTTTTCTGTGAGATTGTGCGTTGACAGTATTATTAATCAACTAGTAATTATTGCAAAAGCTGAGTTTCTTTTTCCCTCCCTTCTCGCACCTTACAGCAACACACGAGGGATTTACTTTAAAATAATCCCTACAATTTGATATAATAAAGGCGCGGTAATTTGAATAGAATTTCATAAACTCTCTCCGCTTTTAATAATACTCGGAACTCGAGGATACCGCGACCTATTTAAATACTTTCGCAGAACTACCCGCTACGTCGCGCCGGTTGCGCAAAGTGCGAAACAGCCGGAATGCAATTTCGCAAAGGCTGCAGTTTCAATCCTCCCACCGTCGAATGTAATCCTATTTATTCCGCAGCGTGTGCGTAATTTAATTCCGAGGCGTTCGACGATCGGGATAAAAACAGAAGTCGATCGTTCAGCCGAACGGTTCGTTCCTTTGTCGACTTTAACGACGAAGCCGATGCGATTAATTATTAAAGGGAACGAAGAGAAACTTTTCTTATATTTACATTGGATTCCGTTGGAAATCGAGGCGCGAACTTCCGTTATTTGCATAAATCTACATTCGATCTCGTCACGTCGATTCGCATCGATATTTCAATTTCATCGTCCTTTTCTTATGCAATCTCCAAACAAAAAGTAAGGAAAAAGAAAAGGAAAATGGAGAATGTTCTCTGGACGTTTTTGTCTTTATATACTATTGCAATGATATTCAAATTGAATAATATTCGGCATACTATTTTTCGATTGCTTCTTTTGTTTTTATATATTTTTTGTATATTATTACAATAGTATTCAGATTGGATAATATTCACTATATTACTTTTCGTTTGCTTCTTTTGTTTTTATATATTTTTTGTATATTATTACAATAATATTCGAATTGGACAATATTCATCATATTATTTTTATTGTGCTTCTTTTGTTTTTATATACTTTTTATATATTATTGCAATAATATTCAAGTTGAATAATATTCATCGTAATATTATCTTTCGTTTGCTTCTTTTGTTCCTATATACTTTTTATATATTATTGCAATAATATTCAAATTGAATAATATTCATCGTAATATTATCTTTCGTTTGCTTCTTTTGTTCCTATATACTTTTTATATATTATTGCAATAATATTCAAATTGAATAATATTCATCGTAATATTATCTTTCGTTTGCTTCTTTTGTTCCTATATACTTTTTATATATTATTGCAATAATATTCAAATTGAATAATATTCATCGTAATATTATCTTTCGTTTGCTTCTTTTGTTCCTATATACTTTTTATATATTATTGCAATAATATTCAAATTGAATAATATTCATCGTAATATTATCTTTCGTTTGCTTCTTTTGTTCCTATATACTTTTTATATATTATTGCAATAATATTCAAATTGAATAATATTCATCGTAATATTATCTTTCGTTTGCTTCTTTTGTTCCTATATACTTTTTATATATTATTGCAATAGTATTCGAATTGGATAATATTTACTATATTATTTTTATTGTGTTTCTTTTGCTCTTATATACTTTTTATATATTATTGCAATAATATTAAAATTCAATAGTATTCGTCCTTATATTATCTTTCGTTTGCTTCATTTTTATATATTTTTCATATATTATTGCAATAATATTCAAATTCAATAGTATTCATCCTAATATTATCTTTTGTTTGCTTCTTTTGTTTTTATACATTTTTTGTATATTGTTGCAATAATATTCAAGTTAAATAGTACTCATCATAATAATAGCTTTCGTTTGCTTCTTTTGTTTTGATATACATTTTATATATTATTACAGTAATATTCATCATAATAATATCTTTCGTTTGCTTCCTTTGTTCTGATATATTTATTATATATTATTACAATAATATTCAAGTTGAATAGTATTCATCGTAGTAATATCATTCTTTTGCTTTCTTTGCTTTTATATACCTTTTATATATTATTGCGATAATATGCAAATTCAATAATATTCATCGTAATATTATCTTTCGTTTGCTTCTGTTGTTTTGATATATTTTTTATATATTATTACAATAATATTCAAGTAGAATAGTATTCATCGTGATATTATCTTTCGTTGGCTTTTTCTGTTCTGATATATTTTTTATATATTATTACAATAATATTCAAGTTGAATAGTATTCATCGTGATATTATCTTTCGTTTGCTTTTTCTGTTCTGATATATTTTTTATATATTATTACAATAATATTCAAGTTGGATAATATTCATCGTAATAACATCTTTCTATTGCTTCCTCTGTTTTTATATACTTTTTATATGTTATTACAATAATATTCAAACATTGCCCCCATCTTCGATCTAATCTACGATATAAAGCGTAGAATATCTTTCATCGTTGAAATTCATTTCGAGGTAACTGTAGCCATTAATAATTCCTCCGCTTTTTTGTCTCCCTGCGGCGATGTACAAAGTTAAAGGGAAGTTTTCACGGGTCAAAGGTAAAGGACCGGTTGGCGGTAATTTTACAGGCGATAAATTAAGAAGCAAACCTCCGTCCGATAGGAGTAATACGCGGCAACCTCGAGCTATCGATTTCTTCTAGACACGGCGAGCAACAGATATTGTCTACTGGAATAAGGACAGGAGGCATCTGGCAAATTCATTAGGACGCTTTCAGCGAAACTTGAATTAATAGACGATCCGCGTACCGCGAGAGAACGATAGCTATTTTTGCCTCGCTTTCTAATTTCCGGCGTAGAACAGTTCTATATCGTAACTCGAAAACATTTGTCGCGCCAACAGTTGCAACAGAGTAGACGTACCAATTACCCTAAATATTGTTTAAAGTGAGTATCATCCCATACCGCGTTTCCTATACGAATGAAATTTCCGTCAACGCAATCCAATTTTCCAATAATATCTATTCCAATTTTTGGAAATATTCTAGCCAACTTTTCGATAACGTCTTCCCTAAAATTATACATAACAAAACAACAAAATTATAACAATATACCTCTAAAATGTTGACTAACGCTTTCCTCAATTTTTCGCGAATATTTCGCAAAGAAAATTTGTTTACTTACGATTCTTTATACGTTACTTTGCTATTAACACTAGGTTTACGGACGATACGTGCGTAATTCGACAGGCTTTCGATAAAATACGTATACTGCATATAAATATTCGAACGTAGAAGCGTGAGGATGAAGAGAATCGATTAGAATACGTATTCATACCATTGTATTAACCACTTGTCCTACAAATTTCTTATTATTGCACTTATGTAAGCTATCATTATCAGGTTAGAGTTCTCACATTTCGTCAAACTATTAAAATATTCTGCATAATTTATATTTAGTGATGTGGCGGCTCTCCTGCACCCACCACTAGAGAGAGATACGAAATAGGACTTTCTCGAAAGTACTCGCTCCAACTACCTCGTCCATATATATACCGCCTTTAACCTTCCTTCCAATATCCCAAGTCTAAGGCAGGGCCTGCTAGGTAGCCTTTTAATGATGAGTCCACTAGCAGGCCCAGGACCAAACGCAACACCCTTCCTTTTCCTATTCTATTCCCTCTCCACAGCTCCACAGAAGTCTATAGTATTAATAGTTATATAATAATTTAATTAACCTTCCTTCCAATATCCCAAGTCTAAGGCAGGGCCTGCTAGGTAGCCTTAATGATAAGTCCACTAGCAGGTCCCAGAACGAAACGCAACACCCTTCCTTTTCCTATTCCATTCCCTCTCCACAGCTCCACAGAAGTCTATATTATTAATAGTTATATAATAATTTAATTAACCTTCCTTCCAATATCCCAAGTCTAAGGCAGGGCCTGCTAAGTAGCTGCACTGATGAGTCAACTAGCAGGCCCCAGGACGAAACGCAACACCCTTCCTTTTCCTATTCTATCCCCTCTCTACAGCTCCACAAATTGTTATATATACATTATTATCAACGTCGTTTGTAATAATTTGAATGACCTGTGGCGGCTCTTCTGCACCCACCACTAGAGGGACATACGAAATAGGCTTTCTCGAAAGTACTCGCTCCAACTACCTCGTCCATATATATACCGCCTTTAACCTTCCTTCCAATATCCCAAGTCTAAGGCAGGGCCTGCTAGGTAGCCTTTTAATGATGAGTCCACTAGCAGGCCCAGGACGAAACGCAACATCCTTCCTTTTCCTATTCTATCCCCTCTCTACAGCTCCACAGTGATTCTAAATTTTGCGAAGAGAAAGTAAGGCTAAAATAAATGGAACATCGTATCGCGAGCAGAACTTACCTTAAATAAGTCTATCTATAATTCGTGCCACGAGTGTCACTCGTTATTGTAAGCCAAGGGGTTAATTAAAGTTAACATAAAGTACTGAAAAATAATATTTATGGTCTCTACAATTTTAGGTACGAAATCTGAACGGCGTCAAATTCGACGAGTTCCGTAAACCTAGTGTTAAATAAAACGTATTCAAATGGCAGTTATAGGAATAGTGACGGTACGTGGGTTATTTACCCCACGCTATTGTAAGTTTAATTTATCCCTGAATGATATCAAATCCACCCTTCAGTTTCTGCGCAGCAGATAAAATCGCCAAAATCCGGAGAAACTTTCCTGATCACCTTTTTTCCGGACCATTCGCACGAGAGCCTTTTAAAAGTGCCTATTATAATAAAACGAAGATCGATTTGCTCTTAAAAAAAGAGGCAAGAAGGTCGAAGGTGACCCTGAAAATTTGAGTACCTTCGACTCTTTAAAATTACTTTGGAAGCATTTTAAAAAATATTCCACGCTTCGCAGGAATTTTAATATAAAACTTTCGTTTCGCGCTCGAGGATCGCATGACAAATATACCGAGGTACGATTTCATTTGCGAATAAAAAAACTTAACGAACTGTGGAAAATTAGTCTGGACCGAGAGACTCTCCTACTCGTAATTGTATCACGTTATTAAAAACCTTCGCGAAATAGAGGGTAACAAAGGTTTCGTTATAACGAGTGAACGAGCTTAACAAGTTTCGCTTTGAAAATTTATTCGAGTTATTTAAAACTTGTTGCAGGGAAATAGAATAGAGGCTACATATATTTCACCATTGCCCTTGGTACAATTTACAATGAGTCGTGTTCGCTTGATAAAAGATTTCATTTGCAAGTCAGAATTTTAACAAATTTTCAGGCTGCGTAATACTTGAAAGAGATTAGAAATAAATGAAAGACAAAGAGAATACACGTGAATTGTACATTACCGTATAAAGATCCGCCAAAGGACGCGAACGCGATAAATATGTACTGTCATAGTTTTGTAGGACTTTAGTTTTAAGAACAGGAAGAGTGTCGTAAAAGAGAGAGAGAGCTTTGACGGACAAAAGTCAGACCCAACGATTGGGCGATCTGTCGATTCGTCGCCGATGCTTCTAAAAACGCGGTGGGAGACAAGAAAAGGGCCAGCAAAGGTTTTTCTGTGGCGACAAGCGGGCAGAGTTGTAAAGAGAGTCAAGAAGAGTGTTGTTACGAGTCGAGAGAGATGCGAGTTACATTTTAGTCTCGACACAGTATTGCAACATTATATAATCTTTAATCCTAATAAATTATATATTTTTATATCTAACACTACAAATATAATATAAATACGTAATACAAAGGTACGAAGGAAAGATTTAGTTAAGGAATATGTTTCGTTGCGAACCTGTAGAGAGGCGATTGGACGCTGATTGTAATTCCATCTTCTTCTTATTTAGAAGATCACCGTAACCGGATAACAGTTCCAAGTACGACGTAGGCGTAACGTAATTATGTCGATTCAATTCCTGCGAAATACAATCTTTATTCGTTAATACGCGATACCAGCGAAAAAAAAAAACAATCCGTATCATTTCGCCGCATCTTATTATTATCATTACACGTTAACCCTTTAGTATTCGAATTATTCTTCAGCTTGCCGGTCGAAAGCGATCAAATTCACGCTTACCTCGGCAACATTTCAAGTCGCGATGGCCGTTCGAATCTGAACTAGAGATGATGAAGCAGATTCGTTGTAGTGAACAAAGTTTTTTCGTTACAAAACTCACGCGCAATATTTGTTCAGACATGCTAACAATTCTTCGAATGAAATTTGATTCGAATAATAGCCAACTGCGGTTGCATCGAAGCCGGGTTAAAAGAAACATTGAATCAGTTTCGTTTATCTCTGGAAAACCCAAGAGATTCCCTTCGTCTGCACAATCTCGATTACCTCGGAATAAGTTATCGAATCGCGGAGTTTCGCAGTTGTTCGCTGCGAATTAAGAAGCCGCGGGCGATCTCGTTCTTGGTAGCGCGGTAAAAAGGTAAAAGCAACCCCAAGCTTGTTGCAATTGCTCTCCATTCTTCGACGAGTGATCTCTCGCGCATGCACGCGTATGTCTCACCTTCAAATAAACGTCGCTCGCCTCGATCACGCTCGAATGCATGTATTGGCACATCCGTACGATCGACTTCAATACGTTTTCAGTGATCGAGTCGTCTTTGATGTCGACGAGAAATCGCATCGCGACGCTCTGCAAAAGGAGATGATGGTTCAACCGTTTACGTACAATTCTTCCGCGGAAAGAAGGCACAGCGCGTTTACATTTCCACTTTTGTTTCAATTCGCTGACTGGCCTACCAACACAGGCAGTAATCTCCATTGGCCGAATACGGTGATGTGTGTAAACACGCTGTGCCTTCTTTCCGTGGAAGAGTAGTATACTACGGCCAGAGCAAGAAGGCACGGCGTGTTTATATTCCCACTCTTACTGCAATTCGCTGACTGGCCTACGAATACAGGCAGTGATCTCCATTGGCCGAATATGGTGATTAATGTATACACACTGTGACTTATTTCCGTGGAAGAACAGTATAATGCGGCCAGAGCAAGAAGGCACAGCGTGTTTACATTCCCACTTTTGCTGCAATTTGCTAACTGGCCTACGAATACGGGCAGTGATTTCTATTGGCCGAATACGGTGATGAATGTAAACACACTGTGCCTTATTTCCGAGGAAGTACAGTATAATGCGACCAGGGCAAGAAGGCACAACGTGTCTATATTCCCACTTTTGTTTCAATTCGCTGACTGGCCTACGAACACAGGCAGTGATCTCTATTGGCCGAATATGGTGATGTGTGTAAACACGCTGTGCCTTCTTTCCGTAGAAGAGTAGTATACACTACGGGCAGAGCAAGAAGACACAGCGTGTTTACATTCCCACTCTTGCTGCAATTCGCTTACTGGCCTACGAATACAGGCAACGATCTCCATTGACCGAAGACGGCGATGAATATAAACACACTGTGCCTTATTTCCGAGGAAATACAGTATAATGCGACCAGGGCAAGAAGGCACAACGTGTCTATATTCCCACTTTTGTTTCAATTCGCTGACTGGCCTACAAATACGGGCAGTGATCTCTATTGGCCGAATACGGCGATGACTGTAAACACGCTGTGCCTTCTTTCCGTGGAAGAATAGTATAATGCGGCCAGAGCAGAAAGGCACAGCGTGTTTACATTCCCACTCTTGCTGCAATTCGCTTACTGGCCTACGAATACAGGCAACGATCTCCATTGACCGAAGACGGCGATGAATATAAACACACTGTGCCTTATTTCCGAGGAAGTACAGTATAATGCGACCAGGGCAAGAAGGCACAACGTGTCTATATTCCCACTTTTGTTTCAATTCGCTTACTGGCCTACGAACACAGGCAGTGATCTCTATTGGCCGAATACGGCGATGACTGTAAACACGCTGTGCCTTATTTCCGTGGAAGTATAGTACACTACGGCCAGAGCAAGAAGGCACAGCGTGTTTACATTCCCACTCTTGCTGCAATTCGCTAACTGGCCTACGAACACAGGCAACGATCTCCATTGACCGAAGACGGCGATGAATATAAACACACTGTGCCTTATTTCCGAGGAAGTACAGTATAATACGGCCAGAGCAGGAAGGCACAGCGTGTTTACATTGCCACTTTTGTTGCAATTCGCTTACTGGCCTACGAACACAGGCAACGATCTCCATTGACCGAAGACGGCGATGAATATAAACACACTGTGCCTTCTTGCCCTGGCCGCATTATACTGTTCTTACTCGGAAAGAAGGCACAGCGTGTTTACATTCATCACCGTCTTCTGGCCAATAGAGATCACTGCCTGTGTTCGTAGGCCAGTCAGCGAATTACAGCAATAGTGGGAATGTAAACACGCTGTGC
Organism: Eucera pruinosa; assembly: GCA_028830335.1. Classification (NCBI taxonomy): domain Eukaryota; kingdom Metazoa; phylum Arthropoda; class Insecta; order Hymenoptera; family Apidae; genus Eucera; species Eucera pruinosa. Next base: position 1,868,848 of record JAMYCR010000001.1, on the reverse strand, counting down.
CTTCTTTCCGCGTAAGAACAGTATACTACGGCCGAAAAGATGAATAATATACAGAACGTTGCAAATGACTACTTTGTTTCGTAACTTTCGTCAGCATGCGTACGTATCGTATTCAAAATCGGCCGCACGTATGCAAGCGTAGCACTCAAAGGTTTTATTATAAATTTTGACAAAATGGAATTTTCGATGTTTGTCAAGTTCTTTGGAAGAAAATGTTCGTAAATGAAACCGGTAATTGAAATGATTGACTGGAATATTGGCGCAAATTACTAACCTGCAACGCTGCTTCCGGCCACGGGCAAAACCAATCGATCGTGCAACAGTTCACCAATGCTGGAAACTGTCTGATGCGAGCGCGAAACGTTTCGCCGATGGGGCTGTGGATTTTTCATAGAAATATCCGTGTATTTATTCGCGAGATACACACACAGGGTAGATGTACTAATTACTGACAATGAGTTGCGATTAAAAAGAAACGTTCCGAGTGGCTGGTAACGCGCTACTATTCTTGTGAATATTTCAATAATACGGACAAAGAATACGGGAGAAGATTAAAAGCGAGGCGACTCGAAGCGAAAATCCTCCCGTAACGTTGACAAACGAGGAAAAGGTGACGATAGCTAGGTTGAGGTAATTTGTCAGACACCGGAGCTACGGATCGATGAACGCTGGCATTCGGTATCACGTTAATAAATCACCATTTCCGCGGCTTAATTTACGCGCGTTTCATTTGAAAGCTGTAATAAATCAGCGAAATTCGCGTGTCTATAAGGTAAACGTTGCGGTAATACGGAACACTTGATTATAAATCCTCGCCAAATATTCAGCAATTTATCCTTTCGAATAAAATCAACGCGCTGGGATAAAGAAACTAGGGTAAACGACCCATTTATTGTCACTGTTCTTATAACTGCCACTTGAATTCGTTTCATTTAATAGCAAATTAATGTATGAAGAATGTTCTTTTCTATAGTAGTTTCTATTTAGTTTCAATTCTGCTTTGCATTATAAAATAATACTAGGGTAAATGACCCATTTACTGTCACTGTTCCTGTAACTGCCACTTGAATTCGTTTCATTTAATAGCAAATTAATGTATGAAGAATGTTTTTTCTATGGCAGTTTCTATTTAGTTTTAATTCTGCTTTCCATTATAAAATAATACTAGGGTAAATAACCCAGTTACTGTCACTGTTCCTATAACTGATACTTGAATTCGTTTTATTTAATAGCAAATTAATGTATGAAGAATATTTCTTCTATAGTGGTTTCTATATAGTTTCAATTCTGCATTTCATTATAAAATAATACTAGGGTGAATAACCCAGTTACTGTCACTGTTCTTATAACTGATACTTGAATTCGTTTTATTTAATAGCAAATTAATGTATGAATAATGTTTCTTCTATAGTAGCTTCTATTTAGTTTCAATTCTGCATTTCATTGTAAAATAATACTAGAGTAAATGATCCACGTACTGTTCCTATAACTGATACTTGAATTCGTTTTATTTAATAGCAAATTAATGTATGAAGAATGTTTTTTCTGTGGCAGTTTCTATTTAGTTTCAATTCTGCTTTCCATTATAAAATAATACTAGGGTAAACGATCCATTTACTGTCACTGTTCCTGTAACTGCCACTTGAATTCGTTTATTTAATAGCAAATTAATGTATGAATCATGTTTCTTCTATAGTAGTTTTTATTTAGTTTCAATTCTGCTTTCCATTACAAAATAATACTAGGGTAAACAACCCATTTACTGTCACTCTTCCTATAATTAAATGCCACTTGAATTCGTTTTATTTAATAGCAAAGTAACGAATAAGGAATAGTAAGTAAATAAATTTTCACACAAAATTTAGAATTCGATTTACGTAACGACACATGGACAATGTATATTCGTTTACACTTAATACTTGTAAATAAATATTGGGAGGTAAAAGTGCTGTTGAACATTGAAATATGACTAGTATAATTATAAAGTATGCAATGTGTTATAATTCAGTAAAAGCGATACGTTTACTATATATCTTATATCTGTTACACAAACTGACGTGTTAATATATGGAAAAACGTGTTTCTACTTAAATGAAACGTTTTCAAGTGACAGTAACAGGGACATTGGACTGTATTATACCTTTTCAATTACATAGTAATGAATTTATTATTATTGATCATATGCAAAATATGTTCATACATAAAAGAGACATTGAACAATATTATACTCCAAGCTAGAACGATCTATATGTTAAATAATACACAAACTGTCGTGTTAATATATGTAAAACGTGTTTCCATTTAAATGAAACGTTTTCAAGTGACAGTAACAGGGACATTGGACTGTATTATACCTTTTCAATTACATAGTAATGAATTTATTATTATTGATCATATGCAAAATATGTTCATACATAAAAGAGACATTGAACAATATTATACTCCAAGCTAGAACGATCTATATGTTAAATAATACACAAACTGACGTGTTAATATATGTAAAACGTGTTTCCATTTAAATGAAACGTTTTCAAGTTATAGTAACAGGGACATTGGACTGTATTATACCTTTTCAATTACATAGTAATGAATTTATTATTATTGATCATATGCAAAATATGTTCATACATAAAAGAGACATTGAACAATATCATACTCCAAGCTAGAACGATCTCTATGTTAAATAATACACAAACTGTCGTGTTAATATATGTAAAACGTGTTTCCATTTAAATGAAACGTTTTCAAGTGACAGTAACAGAGACATTGGACTTTGTTGTTCATTTTCAATGAATCAGTAATTAATTCATCATATTGAACATATAAAAAAAATGTTCATACATGAAAGAGACGTTGAACAATATTATACTCCAAACTGGAACGATCTCTATGTTAAATACGTTCTAAAATAGTTAAATAAAGTTACGCGATAACATGTGGCAGTACGTGGTACATCCATCCTATGATGGATGAACTACTAGAAACTACTGAAACCACTGAAACTAGTTTCATCGTTTGTACAGATTTTAACAGCTAGATATCGAACGTTGCGTTCTGTTTTCTGTTTTTTTCATTCACGTTCTCATCGAAAGCAACGCTTACAGGTCGACCTGGTTCACGTGCATATTCTACAGACAGGCTATTGAAACGGTACACAGGAGAATAACAATAGGAAGATTTTCGATTTCAGGCTTAGCATTCGACAAACACGAACAGTGTACAGAGCGAGATCTCGACTCGCGAATCATTTACCTCCCGTCAGTATTTTGATACGTGGAAATTAATATCCGTGCATGTACAAAAAATTCTACAGAAACTTTCGTCGCATTAAACTGTGTTCCGTTGATGGTAATATTTTGGTCTCGTGCGAAATAATGGGGAAAAAGTTGAACGTCATGCATTGTACGAAACGAACCATTAATAAACAAAAGGTTCTCAACGATAGAAATGCCAAAGATATCGAAGCGACGAGTCCTATAAGTTTTATTAATATTACGGATCATATTAATCCCGGATGGCAAGAGAATGCTACTGAGACTGAAATATAGAGGATTAGGGGTTGAAATATTGCTACGATTTTTCCTTGCCACAGATAATTCGCTGTTCAGTTTCGAATCTTGGGGTTTTCGTTGAGAAACGGAAGTTCGTAGAATTACCGAGATATAGAACTTAATATTTACTTAGATTTGTACTTGGAAGAAATTTATTTAAAGACGCTGCATCGTAGTAGACAAAAGAAACGACACGCGATTTTGATGAATAAATAATAAAAATAGTGCAATAAAGTCATAATTGATCATTGTGGTGGCAGTAGGTGGGTCATTTACTGAATTACGTTGCTAAATTGTGAAGCTTCAAGTTAACAAAATTTTCAATCGATACAGTTGCTAAATTACGAAACCTTAAATTAACAAAATTCCCAATCGATACAGTTGCTAAATTACGAAGCTTCAAGTTAATGAAATTTCCAATTCATAGAGTTGCAAATTATGAAACTTGAAGTTGACAAAATTTCCAGTTGATATAGTTGCCAAATTACGAAGCTACAAGTTAACAAAATTCCCAATCGATACAGTTGCTAAATTACGAAACCTTAAATTAACAGAATTCCCAATCGATACAGTTGCTAAATTACGAAGCTTCAAGTTAATAAAATTTCCAATTTATAGAGTTGCATATTATGGAACTTGAAGTTGACAAAATTCCCAATCGATACAGTTGCTAAATTACGAAGCTTCAAATTAACAAAATTTCCAATTCACATAGTTGCTAAATTGCGGAACTTCAAGCTAACAAAATTCGCAATCCACGTAGTAGCTAAATTACGAAGCTTCAAATTAACAAAATTCCCAATCCACATAGTTGCTAAATTACGAAGCTTCAAATTAACAAAATTACTAATAAACATAGTTGCTAAATTACGGAACTTCAAATTAACAAAATTCCCAATCTACATAGTTGCTAAATTACGAAGCTTCGAGTTAATAAAATTTCCAATTCATAGAGTTGCAAATTATGGAACTTGAAGTTGATAAAATTCCCAATCGATACAGTTGCTAAATTACGAAGTTTCAAATTAACAAAATTCCCAATCCATATAGTTGCTAAATTACGAAGCTTCAAATTAACAAAATTACTAATCCATGTAGTAGCTAAATTACGAAGCTTCAAATTAACAAAATTCCCAATCCACATAGTTGATAAATTACGAAGCTTCAAGCCAATAATATTCCCAATCCACATAGTTGCTAAATTACGAAACCTCAAGCAAAAAAAATTCCCAATCGACAACAGCTGCTAAATTACGAAGCCTCAAGCTAACAAAATTCACAATCTACGTAGTAGCTAAATTACGAAGCTTCAAATTAACAAAATTCACAATCCACGTAGTTGCTAAATTACGGAACTACTTGCTAACAAAATTCGCAATCCACGTAGTAGCTAAATTACGAAGCTTCAAGCCAACAAAATTCCTAATCCACATAGTTGCTAAATTACGAAACCTCAAGCTAAAAAAATTCCCAATCGACAACAGCTGCTAAATTACGAAGCCTCAAGCTAACAAAATTCACAATTCACATAGTTGCTAAAGTACGAAGCTTCAAATTAACAAAATTCCCAATCCACATAGTTGCTAAATTACGAAGCTTCAAGCCAACAAAATTCCTAATCCACATAATTGCTAAATTACGGAACTTCAAGCTAACAAAATTCGCAATCCACGTAGTAGCTAAATTACGAAGCTTCAAATTCACAAAATTCCCAATCCACATAGTTGCTAAATTATGGAACTTCAAGCTAACAAAATTCGCAATCCACGTAGTAGCTAAATTACGAAGCTTCAAATTAACAAAATTCCCAATCCATACAGATGCTAAATTACGAAGCCTCAGGTTAACAATATTTCCAATTCATAGAGTTGCAAATTATGGAACTTGAAGTTGACAAAATTCCAAATCGATACAGTTGCTAAATAGCGAAGCCTCAAGTTAATAAAATTCCACAATCCGTAACTACTCGCCAAGCTGCGAAGCGACGAAATTTGCAAACTTTCCAGTCTATAATCTTGGTAAATTAGAAAAGTCCCCTACTGTGACGCAGCTTTTCCTTTCGAATCACCCGTTCATTAATCTCCTTACGCTGCTCAATTTAATTCAGACACGTTCAATTCTCCCTAAATGAAGCCTCGCATCTAATCAACGTTACACCTCCAGTCACCGTCAGAAGCTTGAACACGCGTTACTTCCGTCGCTATCCATAACCGTGTTTCTTCCATAATACACCCCCGCGAAGAACACGTGCGCCCGTTACGTAAGTAGCTTTCATACATCATCGGACAAACGTTGTTCCCTTGATATCTTCAATTTCGACGGAAACAGCGGGGGTTTCTAACGTATCAGATCCCTGTATGATGCTTTTTACCGCTCCCTTCAAACCCCTTCGGTGTCTCTTTTACGATACTATTATAAATACTAGGTCACCGTATTTTCTACCAAAAGTAGTCTCTTCTCCTTTAAGTAGGATCGGTAAAAATGCTCGCCAAATTAAATCGAACCTCTTCCTATGAGGACGAAAACTTTGAAGCTGCGTTAGCTTTCGCGATTGGAATTAGAAATAACGATGAAAATACAGATATTTAGGGTAAATACGTACTGCCACTTTAACGCTAGGTTTACGGACACGGATTGTACAATTCGACAGGGTTTTACGGATAATAGGTACAACGTGTATAAATATTCGAAATTCATAAATTGAAGGGGAGGGCTGTGAAGTAGAATACGTGTACAAATCGTTACGTTAATTAAAGTCAACATAGATTGCTGAAAAATAATATTCATGGTCTCTGCATCTTTAAGCATAACTTTTGAAATCCGTCGAATTGACGGGTTCCGTAAATCTAGTGTTAAGGTTTGGGTTAGGTTTAAGTTAAGAACGTTTGGGTTACAACGTCGTTAACATGAAGATCGGTCCAGTTTCGAGCATAATATTGTTTAACAGATCCCTTTTATTTATGAACAGTGTTTTTATATGTTCAATGCAATAAATTCATTACTACGTAATCGAAGATGCACAGTTACTGACAAAATTCAGCGTACACCTGTGTTGCCGATGAAAAATAACTAAAAAGTAAATATACACACAGGTTGTCAGTCCGAGGGCGTATTTACGAATTTGTTTAAACACTCCCTGGAAGGAGTAGCAGATTCCAACACAGGAATCAACGAGAAAATAAAGGGACACGCAGTCCGATGAAACAAGCTAATTACAAGCTAATTATTTAACCTACTCAGTACGCCAGTGCACCCAAGTTAAAACAATATCTGGTCTTACAAACCAGATATACAAAAAAACAACTTCTTTGGTCCAACGACCTACATCACACATTCACACCTTCCTTAACAATCAACGTGTCCCCATGTGGCGCGTGGGCCCCACGTTGGGAAACACTGGTCTACGTAATCCTTGTAAATTCTGAATACAATGGTGTGGCGGCTTTCCTGCACCCACTACTAGAGGGACATACGAAATAGGACTTTCTCGAAAGCACTCGCTCCAACTACCTCGTCTATATATATACCGCCTTTAACCTTCCTTCCAATATCCCAACGTCATTTCCGATGGACCCCTGCCATCAACGACCGTATCAAAAAAAGCCAGAGCAGCGGCAGCAGCGCTCCACACCTACATCTGCGCGTCCTCCCACCTACATCTTCACCTCAGACTCCTTTGCCTGTATAAGTTCTGTCTCAGATCAGTTCTAACCTACGGGGCCCACGTTTGGAGAAATGCCAACGCCTTAACGCTGAAGCAACTCCAAATCACCCAAAGCCGTATCCTGAAAATTATAACCGGGCGTCCCTACCGATATTCCACCAGAGCGGGCTACATGAGTGTTAGGGGGTTATTCTTAGATGGAAGCAGGTTCTTCTTATTACGGTTTGTAAATAAAAAGACACGGGTTTAGGGGAAAAAAGGTAACTGATATATATATTTGATTATATGTGAGAATGTAATGTACCAGGACTTTCAATGTCCTGTCCGCACCGACTCTTCACGTCGAACGAACGAGAAAACGACAGCCTTCGACACTTACAGTTTTACAGAACAATGGTGAACCTTTTCAGGTACGCTAGACCTTCGACAAGACCAGACGCTGCAACTCCGAAGTCTTGGGTTTTTTCCTATTACTTTATTATGCCTGTAGAAGCGAGACTCTAATATTTTTGTATAGGGCGTTTTTCTACAGAAGAGCTGTTTTTCTTCAACAATGAGGATACGCAAATTCCAATGATCCTAGCTCACATCGACCATCTCCTAAGTCGTATACTCTGTATAGAGCCACGAAAACTACTCCTTGATCAGGCAAAACCGGTCTCTATAACCGCAACCGCATCCCCTACAAAATCAAAATCAAATTCCCAATGTCACGTTGACTACCCTTCATTCACACTCCCCCCTTCAATTCTTCAAACCCCTCGCCCCTCTCATACACTCTCTATCTCACCCCTTTGATTCATGTTCTAGGTTTTTTGCAAATTTTATCCTAGATTAACTCCACTACCGCCAAGCGGTTCATACCCCACGCAGGTAATACCAATCCAACCCATCACGTTCCTCCGGTAAGGTGGCATTAGCTACCAGGCACGGTACACCCCCCACCATCAATAGTATCTCGATGGAAAAGAAAAATTCCTTCCAATATCCCAACGTCTAAGGCAAGGCCTGCTATGTAGCCTTACTGATGAGTCCACTTGCAGGCCCAGCACGAAACGCAACACCCTTCCTTTTTCCTATTCTATCCCCTCTCCACACTAACAATACGCGCAGTATACGTATTTTTCCGGAAGCCTGTCAACGAATGCACGCAATGTCCGTAAACTTAGTGTTAATCCTCAGTTACAAGAAACTGTCAAGGAAGGGTTAACTTAACATAGTAGCAAAGCATATATATACGTTTACCTCATAGTGATGACGACGTGCAAATTGTTACGAACGGTTTTCACGTAAGCGGAGAAAAGGTTGCTTCTGTTGATTTGTAGTCCAGCTTCTTGCACGTGTCCTCGCATAGAGTGGAAAATCCTTTCCATTTCGTCCACCTTGTATATGTTTGGCACGTCGCCGTTGTTAAGAACGCTGTTCAGATCTTCCAGCATCGAATCGTCCTTTATCTGGGGAGCGAAATTGGAAAAGAAGGAAAATGGGGGAAAAAAGCATAGAAATTCGTTTCCGTTCGATATTGGACTCTCTTGGAACCCCGTTGTTGCGCGAAATTCAATATTTCCTTTAACTACGAAGCTTGCTGAGTTGCGAACATTACAATAGATTCAATAACATATTTACAGTCCCTTAATGAAGCTACGTACGTAAATTGATGTTTAAACGCCAATGCATATTTGGATTTGTCGAATTTGTCGAGGACTCTATTAAAGCTACGTAATTTGAAATTTACACGTCAATACACAGTTTGGATTTGTCGAGCTTTAATATACTATCAATAATATACTTATACTTCTCTATTAAAGCTGCGTAACTTGATACAATTTAATAATAATTTTGTAATAATTTTACAATTCGTAGTAATGATTTTATAATTCAGTGTTTCGCAATAAACATTTCAAAGCTTTGAACGCGTGTAACTATGTAAAAGTATCCAAGAATTTTTCAAGACTTTTTTCACGCCCCAAAAAAGAAAACAGCGTAAAAGTTACGCGTGAACGTATAAAAACCAAATTTGCATACTGCAAAAATGCATCCGGCTGCAAGTTTGCTGCGATAATAAAAGAAGTAGAGAAAAAGGGGGAAAATTGAGATGTGGAAACAGGGAATGGAAATATCTTTAATCCTTTCACGAGTATGGTCGTATATGTATGGCCAAAAATTATTAGCACCAATGGAACAACTCTGTATACAGATATAGGGTAAACGTAGCACGTGCTGCAAATTTAAGGTTCGCGCTTTAAGTAACTTAATTTAACCATTTCAGAACGTACTACAAAAATACGTCAAATTAGTAAACATAATTTAGTTATAATTTAGTTACTAAATTTAGTTATAATTTAGTTAGTAAATTTAGTTATAATTTAGTTACTAAATTTAGTTATAATTTAGTTACTAAATTTAATTATAATTTAGTTACTAAATTTAGTTATAATTTAGTTACTAAATTTAGTTATAATTTAGTTACTAAATTTATTTATAATTTAGTTACTAAATTTAGTTATAATTTAGTTACTAAATTTAGTTATAATTTAGTTACTAAATTTAGTTATAATTTAGTTACTAAATTTATTTATAATTTAGTTATAATTTAGTTACTAAATTTAGTTATAATTTAGTTACTAAATTTAGTTATAATTTAGTTACTAAATTTAGTTATAATTTAGTTACTAAATTTAGTTATAATTTAGTTACTAAATTTAGTTATAATTTAGTTACTAAATTTAGTTATAATTTAGTTACTAAATTTATTTATAATTTAGTTATAATTTAGTTACTAAATTTAGTTATAATTTAGTTATAATTTAGTTACTAAATTTAGTTATAATTTAGTTATAATTTAGTTACTAAATTTAGTTATAATTTAATTATAATTTAGTTACTAAATTTAGTTATAATTTAGTTATAATTTAGTTATAATTTAATTACGATTTAGTTATAATTTAGTTATAATTTAGTTATAATTTAGTTATAATTTAGTTACAATTTAGTTACAATTTAGTTAAGATTTATTTTGGTAAACGTAAACATAATTGTACGTATAAAGTAACGTTAGATATAACATTGTATTATATAATATAGGGTTATCCAAAACAAACTAATAGAAACGCTTACTTTCACTTTTTTCCTTTCCCTATTTGTTTTACCCTTTTCTAATCTTTTTTTAAATTTTATTTCTATTATTTTCGTTTTGTTCTCGTTTCAATTTTTATTTTTTTTCACCTCTATTTTACTAACAAACATGGCGTTTGACATATATTCTCATTTAACATCCTAAAGATACTTTTGGATAACCCTATAGAATAATGAAAGATTGGATGAATATTGGATACCTGCGTATCAGAGAAAAGGAACACCATAGACTGATTTTGCACGCCGGCTTTCATCATCGACTTCTTAATGTCGTCTCGCCAATCGCTGGATGTGTAAGCGCTGCTAAGTTCTATTTGGAAGCAATTGTAGTCGTGCATGTGCGCTGCTAGTCTCGTTAAACTTTGCCGGCCTGCCGTAAAATTGGTCGGAAAAATTGAAAGACGAAACGAAGCTGCGAAACCTTCGTTTCTTATGTTTGCACGTACGATAAAAACATACTGCATTTTGCAATAAATTTGAATTTATTATATTTCAATTTGTAAGATCGTGAGATGGAAGATTATTAGGTACGAATCGAGTATAATAATATTTTAGTGCTTTGCATTCGATGCAGTGTTATAGTAACAAATAGTCAACGTTGCATTGTATAAACTTTGCAAAATTCGTAAGCCAAGGGGTTAAAAATGATTCGAGGATCGTAACAGGGTTAAAAAAAATCTCTTGCCCTCTAGTACCAAATTGTCGAGCTCTATTTTGAACCCTTTCAGTAGTATAAATTGTGTAAACTCTGATATCGTTCGTAAATTATTCAAATCTTCGGCGAGAAGTTTCAATGTTTAAATTATGCTGCCCAGATTTATAATAAAGCACAAGATTCGCGAGCACACTTTGCCAAAGTTTCTAAGCTACTTAGGATGCGCGCAACTTATAAGGGTCGTCGTTAAAAGGTTAATACAATGAAGTTACAACGTTGGACCTGATATTTAATCAAGCTTCCATTCTCTTAATCCGTTCGTTCCTCGATAAAATTGCGTGGAACTTATCGCGTCTTCGAAAGAGGAAAGTTGGGAGAAAAAGGGATGAAAAAGGAGATCGGCTAAGACTAACGTGAAACGCTTTTTCCATATTACCTGATCCTCCCATTCCCAGGAGCAAGGCATTCCCACGAGGTTGTCGTAAGATTCGATTGATCCTGCAGATATGATCTATGGCATCCTGGAAGAGCACGAGCTTCATGGGAGTCGTCGTCGAAGCGTTGTAGTCTTCCAGAAAATCCTCCAATATGTTCTCCATCTTGAACAAAACAATAGGATAAATGAGTCACGTATTGTCACTGTTCCCATAAATGATACTTGAATTCGTTTTATTTAATAGCAAATTAATGTATGAATAATGTTTTTTCTGTGGCAGTTTCTATTTAGTTTCAATTCTGCTTTGCATTATAAAATACTACTAGGGTAAATGACCCAGTTACTGTCACTGTTCCTATAAGTGATACTTGAATTCGTTTTATTTAATAGCAAATTAATGTATGAATAATGTTTATTCTATAGTACTTTCTATATAGTTTCAATTCTGCTTTCCATTGTAAAATAATACTAGAGTAAATGATCCACGTACTGTTCCTATAACTGATACTTGAATTCGTTTCATTTAATAACAAATTAATGTGTAAATAATGTTTCTTCTGTAGTAGTTTCTATTTAGTTTCAATTCTGCATTTCATTATAAAATAATACTAGAGTAAATGATCCAATTACTGTCACTGTTCCTATAATTAAATGCCACTTGAATTCGTTTTATTTAATAGCAAATTAATGTATGAATTATGTTTCTTCTATAGTAGTTTCTATTTAGTTTCAATTCTGCTTTCCATTGTAAAATAATACTAGAGTAAATGATCCACGTACTGTTCCTATAACTGATACTTGAATTCGTTTCATTTAATAACAAATTAATGTGTAAATAATGTTTCTTCTATAGTAGTTTCTATTTAGTTTCAATTCTGCATTTCATTATAAAATAATACTAGAGTAAATGATCCAATTACTGTCACTGTTCCTATAATTAAATGCCACTTGAATTCGTTTTATTTAATAGCAAATTAATGTATGAATTATGTTTCTTCTATAGTAGTTTCTATTTAGTTTCAATTCTGCTTTCCATTGTAAAATAATACTAGAGTAAATGATCCACGTACTGTTCCTATAACTGATACTTGAATTCGTTTTATTTAATAGCAAATTAATGTATGAATAATGTTTCTTCTATAGTAGTTTCTATTTAGTTTCAATTCTGCATTTCATTATAAAATAATACTAGAGTAAATGACCTAATTACTGTCACTGTTCTTATAACTGATACTTGAATTCGTTTTATTTAATAACAAATTAATGTATGAAGAATGATTTTTCTGTAGTAGTTTCTATTTAGTTTCAATTCTGCTTTCCATTATAAAATAATCTCTATGGTAAATAACCTAGTTACTGTCACTGTTCCTATAATTAAATGCCACTTGATTTTGTTTTATTTAATAGCAAATTAATGTATGAAGAATGTTTCTTCTATAGTAGTGTCTATTTAGTTTCAATTCTGCTTTTCATTGTAAAATAATACTAAAGTAAATAACCCAGTTACTGTCACTATTCCTATAACTGCTACTTGAATTCGTTTTATTTAATAGCAAATTAATGTATGAAGAATATTTCTTCTATAGTAGTTTCTATATAGTTTCAATTCTGCTTTCCATTATAAAATAATGCTAGTAATAATACGCAATATATCAATGTATCAATATATTAATATATCAATATACCAATACATCAATATATCAATATATGAGTATATGAGTATATGAGTATATCAATGTATCAATATATCAATATATCAATACATTAATATGTCAATATATCAATATATCAATACATTAATATGTCAATATATCAATATATCAATATATCAATATATCAATATATCAATACATTAATATGTCAATATATCAGTATATCAATATATCAATATATCAATACATTAATATGTCAATATATCAATATATCAGTATATCAATATATCAATATATCAATATATCAACATATCAGTATATCAATATATCAATATATTAATATATCAATATATCAATATATCAATACATTAATATATCAATATATCAATATATCAATATATCAATATATCAATATATCAGTATATCAGTATATCAGTATATCAGTATATCAATATATCAATATATCAATATATCAATATATCAATGTATCAATGTATCAATGTATCAATGTATCAATATATCAATGTATCAATGTATCAATATATCAGTATATCAATATGTCAATATGTCAATATATCAATATATTAATATATCAGTACATCGATATGTTAAATTTTTTGTCATTTAATAGTTGAAGCTGCAATCCTTTCCTAAAGAGTTCTGCTAACAATACGTGATCTACTAACGCTATCGAACGATAGAAAGCTTAATACAATTAAACGCTTTGTATAAAAATGCCGTAACTGTGCCAGTACATTTTCTACATTTGCATACATTTCCGTGGAAATGGTTTAAAAAAACATTTCCATGGAAATCGTTTACATACATTACCGTAGAGATCGAATATAGCAATCTATATTCTAATAATGTAAGGGGAAAGAATCGAACGTACTTTTTTACGATCGGTTATTTGCATGTAGTCCTTGGCGGTGGCGCAGAAGTCACCGAAGAATAACATAGCCTCGCCGATAACTTTGTCGGGATCACATTCGAACTGTTTGCTCATCATGCCTCGCAAAAGGTCGTCAAACCATTCTCTGTCCACATCGTTTACCAAACGGTCGCTGAATACTCGTAAATTTTCGTGGTACCAGAGCAATAATAACTTTTCTCGTACCTGAACGCGTAACGCGATAATAATTGCTTCAGTCGCGTTGAAATATTGCAATTGTTGTAAAAACGACGCGGCTAATTGTCGCGTGAAATATTATAGTTCTTATTCTACTTATTCATTTATTAACGGGGTTAAACCCTTTAGAATGCAAAGAAAGAAAAGATTTAAGATTAATCGTAAGAGTTAAAATATTACAAAATTAATTATTTTACATTACGAAATTGCCGTAACTATTATTGTAATTATTATTATCAGGCGCACTAATTAATTCGCTGCCTTTTATTTTTAAAGACTTCGAGTATATTCGTGATCTAAAATTGTCACCATTCTTGTCGAAATGAAATTTCGAATTTATACGCGTCAAGTTTCTATTTATTATAGATGCTTAACGTTGCAAGCTTCGGGTTAGGTGATTAATTGCCAACCTCTATTTTCTTCGGGTTCATCATGAGCATCCCTTGGAACACTTTGCTGAGGTCGCGTAAATTGAACGTGTAGTGAGACTTGTGAGGCGTCGGTAGCAATTCTTGGCATATCGTGGTGAACAAATTCAACGTGCTGCTCACGAAGGAATTTAGCATGTGGCCGAAGTGCGGCGTCGCTGATAGCCAGGAATTCAGAATGGTTCCAAAAATGTGTCGCTAGCGATAACGAATTAAGATAGAATATGGTCGTCACATATAGGAAGCAATTAACCCATTCGTAAAGATTTGGATTCAGTTCAAAAGGATAACAATGGTCCAAGAATATTTTAGAAGTATTATCGTGTTAAAAGGACATTCGTAAAAAATCTTGTCCAGTTATTAACGAAAGTATTGAATAAAATTTTGGTTAGATTCTAAACGATTAACAATAGTCGATGACGTGAAAGTTTCTAAGAATATTTTAGAAGTATAAAACTGTTAATAGGATATTCGTAAAAAATCTTGCCCAATTATTAACAAAAGTATTGAATAAAGTTTTGGTTTCAGTCCAAAAATCTAGTAATGGTGAGTGATGTAAAACTTTCCAAGAATATTTTAGAAGTATAAAACTGCTAATAAGATATTCGTAGAAAATCTTGCCCAATTATTAACAAAAGTATTGAATAAAATTTTTGTTCGATTCTAAACGATTAACAATAGTCGATGACGTGAAAGTTTCTAAGAATATTTTAGAAGTATAAAACTGTTAATAGGATATTCGTAAAAAATGTTGGCCAGTTATTAACAAAAGTATTGAATAAATTTTTAGTTCGATTCCAAAAGACAAGCAATAGTCGATGACGTGAAATGTTCCAAGAATATTGTAGTAGTATAAAACTGTTAATAGGATATTCGTAAAAAATCTTGTCCAGTTATAAACAAAAGTATTGAATAAAATTTTGGTTTGATTCGAAACGATTAACAATAGTCGATGACGTGAAATTTTCCAAGAATATTTTGGAAGTATAAAACTGTTAATAGGATATTCGTAAAAAATGTTGGCCAATTATTAACAAAAGTATTGAATAAAATTTTGGTTCGAATTCAAAAAGACTAACAATAGTCGATGACGTGAAATTTTCTTTAATATTCTAGAAGTATTATCCTGCTAATAGGATAATCGTAAAAAATCTTGCCCAATTATTAACGAAAGTATTGACTAAAATTTTGGTTCGATTCCAATCGACTAGCAATAGTGGATGACGTGAAATTTTCCAAGAATATTTTAGAAGTATTCTCCTGTTAAAAGGATATTCGTAAAAAATGTTGGCCAATTATTAACAAAAGTATTGAATAAATGTTTGGTTCGAATTCAAAAGACTAGCAATGGTCAGTGATATAAAACTTTCCAAGAATATTTTAGAAGTATAAAACTGTTAATAGGATATTCGTAAAAAATCTTGCCCAATTATTAACAAAAGTATTGAATAAAGTTTTGGTTAGATTCGAAACGATTAACAATAGTCGATGACGTGAAATTTTCCAAGAATATTTTAGAAGTATAAAACTGTTAATAGGATATTCGTAAAAAGTCTTGCCCCATTATCAACAAAAGTATTGAATAAAATTTTGGTTCAATTCCAAAAGACTAGCAATAATCAATGACGTGAAATTTTCCGCGAATATTCCAGAAGTATAGAAGCCCGGTAAGAAGATATTCTTAAAGAATCTCTTTCTTAACGCTAGAACTACCAAAGGGGTTATCTCTCATAAAAATTATATAAACCTACAGCGATGCATTCTTTCAAATTTGTTATGATTTCGTATAAATAGCCGAACATAAATAGGATTTATTTCCATTGCATTGCACACTTCTTCGAATATCTATTGCCTTAATTTCATCAATTCGAAAATAAGCACACCGTAATTGTTAGTAGTTCTATCGTTAACCACGCCTAGATGTGTGCAACCCCGTAAGAAAGACTGGGTAAGTTCCAGTAGTCGCGTCGCGTTCATTTTCTGCGGACGTTCGTCCTGTTTTATTCCGTCGAGTCGTCAATCCACGCCCACGGCGAATAATTGGAGCTCGTGAACGAGACGAAGTATCATCGTTCACTGGCCCTGTTTGTCCTCTCCCACCCGTTTACTGCAATTAGCTCCTATAAATCGTTCCCAAGCCTTCCATAATTTATCTCGATCACCTGTTTGGCTAATTATTGTCAGTGAACATAACCTCCTCCACCGTTCCCTTTCTTTTTATCGTTCCCATGCGGCTAGTTTCAAAGATATTCCACAAGGTCAAATCGAGGACGCCGTTATCTTCCAGCCGTGCAAACGTGCCTTTGTATCCGAGCTTAGATGGGAAAGGCATGGCACAAAAAAGATTGTCAAACAATGCGTTAAAGGATTACCTTGGCGTCGTCCTCCATTTCCGGGAATGCAATGAAATGGAAATGTCGCAACAGTCTGGCAGTTACCGGATTTCTACCGCCGCCA
Source organism: Eucera pruinosa (assembly GCA_028830335.1). Classification (NCBI taxonomy): domain Eukaryota; kingdom Metazoa; phylum Arthropoda; class Insecta; order Hymenoptera; family Apidae; genus Eucera; species Eucera pruinosa. The sequence goes on along the minus strand of JAMYCR010000001.1, from coordinate 1,851,741 downwards.
GGGGGTCCCATAGCGCCCGCGAAATTTACGTCCTCGATCCGCCTGAAAGAGCCGATCTCCTTCCGGTCGTACCATCCTGACGTGTAGAATACAGAGTTTTATCGTGTCGAAAATTGGACTATAAAGAATTCCGCAAATCGCAAGTTACCGTTCGATTAATTCTTCACCACTTGCCGTACGATTATTTTGTTACCCATTTAACGCATATATATTTTTCAAACTTATTCTTTTCGAAATTAAAGCGTTGTATGTAAACCGGAACTCGGGGAGGCGAGGAAGATACAATTCGGTTCGTTTAACGTTACTTTATTCTTTCGACGAGCGATAGACGCAGACAGACCTTTCGTTCACCGGCGTACCATTTTATGTTTTTCAATATTCGAATGGTGGGGAAGAGTCCCGATGGAGAGAGCTAAGGGGTATGTTGCCCCTTAGAATTTCCCACTTCCCCGTCAACGATCACTCGGTCTTTCCCGTTACCTACCCGGAACTCGGCAGCCAGCAATAAAAACCAAGGATCGCCTCGACTTTGAAATGACACGCGAAAATAACGAAATTACAACTATCCCAAATCTTGGGTTCACGTGCTGACCAGCTGCAAAATTAACAAGTACTGGTTCCTTGGGCTTTATTGTTGCTACGGCAGGCTCTCACCCTCTAACATTCGCTACGCGACCATATAATTAAGCCTACGGGTCTACACGTATGAACAAATTTTATTCTAAATTTTCGATTCAATTTTTCACGTAGAATCACCCCCTACTCGCTTGTACCACCAGTTACGGAACTTTCTCTTCTTTTTCGATCCATTACATTTGTTCGTTTTACTATTTTACCCCCTGTAGATTCGATTGCACTTACTACTTTAGAGTGGGGTCGAAACGGACCCGGGCGTAGCCGTCCGAGTGTTAAATACAATTATTAAACAACGTGCCATTGAGACGAGGTTTCTTATTGAACTGAATGATTTACCTTCGAAATCCATGAATTGTCGGATCAACTCGATAGGAGGTTGAGCACCGTAAGTATCGAGGGCAGGCATGTTTAAATCGTCGATGAAGAACACCTGCTTGCGCAGCAACGGTGGCCCGTAAACATCTCTACGCCTTTTAATCAACTTCTCGTCGATCAAATCCTATTCGCAATTAACCAGAGACATTGAAAGTATTAATCTAGTCAACTATAAATCGACGAAGCGTGTTGGTAAACGGTTTGAAAATTCGAGAGATAATTGATGAGTTGCAAATTTCAAAAGATGGATATTATCCAATGGCTTGCAAATTACAAAGGTTGGAAATTTATAACGGCTTGCAACTTCAAAGAGGAGGCAAATACGAAAGGTAGACAAATTTAATGACTTGTAAAATGAAAGGGTTGCAAATTTAAAAAGCGACAAAAGCGGTTTGGAAGACGAGAAAATAATTGCTTCGAAGTTTAAAAATAATTGCTGCTTTTTCAATCGCATACTTGAGTTTGATTAGCAGTGGTTCTAGCGGAGAATGTAATGAAATCGCAGATGAATTTCTTCGGCATGTTTCTCGATAGTTTCGCGCTTATAGTCAATGTCTTCCCACTTCCGGTTGGCCCGACGCACAGTGGATTCGATTCGTTTATTAACAGATAGCCGATTAAGATCGCGCTTCTTACGCTGTCCATTGTTGGCACTTCTATATCTACGATGAATATTTGTATTGTATATATTTATGTATGATAAATATTTCTATTGTATATATTTATGTATGATAAATATTTCTATTGTATATATTTATGTATGATAAATATTTTTATTGTGTATATTTATCCACGATAAATATTTTTATTGTATTGAAGGGGTGCCCGGTGGTAGTAATGGTCGAAGCGTTCTTACTTTTTATAAGTTTTTATTTTTTTACTTGACGCGACGTGGGGGCAACGGCAAAACGCACTGACTGAACTACGAAGCATGGAAGTCGAAACAAGACTCTCTCTCGGCTGGACTTGCAAGTCCTTAAAAAAGGTTGGTGAAAAGAAGGACAGCGTTAGAATTGAACAAGGAAAGAAAAGCTGGAAATACGCGGGAAAACCTAAGGAAGACGGAAGGAGGTAATAAAAGAGAAAGTGAAGAAGCGCGGGTAAAATTTCGGAGGTAGTCGGTTAAGGATCGCGCGGGCCTGGCCGCCAAATGTTGGTGGACATTGTCCAGGCTCGCGCGAAACCGTGGGGAAAACTGAAGACAGGAAGTGAAAGTGAAAGTTTCCGAGAGAATAGGAAAAATGTAAAAAAAATGGCCTTGACGTTGCCGCCACAGTATATATTTATGTATGATAAATATTTTTATTGTATATATTTATCTACGATGAATATTTTTAATGTATATATTTATGTATGATAAATATTTTTATTGTATATATTTATCTACGATATATATATATTATAAATAATTATGCCAAACATTTTTACCCTTTTGCTACTACTGACGTATATATACGTCTTCAAGAATTATACTAGCATTTGTTAAAAGCATACGCATATTTTATTTATAACGCAATATAATTTCTGGAATCGTTCATACGTTGCTATTACGGTACAACGTAATTACATGAAGCATCCAAATATTTATACCTAAGGTAGATGTCGCTTTAAGTAACTTTACTTAACTATTTCTTAAATACGTTCTAAAATAGTTAAATAAAGTTACTGTAAGCGCGAACCTTGAAGTGGCACTACGTGGTACATTTACGTTAATAATAAAGTTGAAAAATTTCCATAACGTTGCTTCCGCGTAGTTCGATAGATTATTTGTCATGGTTACCTGCAAACTTCGTTTCCGACGTGATAGTGATTGGCGAAACGTCGTCCAGCCACTTGTACCACTTAGGCGGTATTGGTTCTTGACCGTCGATTAAATCGGTGAAACCACCGTCGTGTAACCTGCAACAACGTAACCCCGTTGTAACGGAGACGAGAAGATAAATGGTTCGGTTCGATGGATCACCTGTAGTCGAATACGAAACCGTCCTCGGGGAACGGTAGACCGTGTCGCTTCTCCCTCTGTACTTTTCTAATCCACTCGCTGAATATACGGCGACTGTTATGGTCGCTACTCGCCCCTATGCTCCACACGGCTGCGAAAGCTGCCCAAGGCGACAGCAGATCGGCTGAAATACGCAACGAATTCGGCGTTATCGCTCCGAGTTATCCTAAACCTTTTTATTGTTGGAGGAATATTAAGCAATCGTTTACCAAAGACAGTTGTATTACTTTCATTATTGCGTATCTACGTATAGAGGGAGAATTTCTCGGAGCTTCGCGTTATTGCGGATCAATCGTATATTGTATTTTTGTTCTGTTCTTTATTCAATCCATACATTTTGTATCCACACTTGCATTTACAATTTAGATTTTGTATTGAGTTATGTTAATGTTGGTTCGTCTGTTCGTACAAATTCTAAATTGAAACGTTTTAGTCTTGTAACCTGTAACTTCTTTCTTTAGTTTACGCTGGTTATATCATTTGTCATATGTTATACTACTGTCTGTTAAGCACGTTGCGGATATATTCTACTCGAAGTTCATCCTTCTACTCGTTGCAAGCTAAGAACATTGATCAAAATAAAAATATTAACATCTGTGTTAGTATAAACTTAGAAGTTAAAATTTCTCAGGGTTTCATATTATGGAGGAGCAATCGTAGGTTATACTACTGTCTGTGAAGTAAATTACGAGTATATGCTACTTGACATTTATTCTTCTATTTGTTGCAAGCAAATAACTTTGTTCGAGACGTACATATTAACATCAGTGTTACAGTAAAGTTACAAGTTAGAATTTCTCTGAGTTTCATATTATGGTGGATAAATCGAAGGTTATACTACTGCCTGAGAAGTAAATTATGGCTATATTGTACTTGAAATTCATTCTTCTATTTATTAGAAGCAAAGAACTTTGATCAAAACAAAAATAGTAACATCAGTGTCAGCATAAACTTAGAAGTTAAAATTTCTCACAGTTTCATATTATGGCGTATCAATCGTAGATTATACTACTGCCTGCAAAGTAAATTACGGCTATATTGTACTTGAAATTCATTCTTCTATTTATTACAAGCAAAAGGCTTTCATCAAAACGAAAATATTAACATCAATGTTAGTATAAACTTACATGTTAAAATTTCTTAGAGTTTCATATTATGGCGGATCAATCGTAAGTTATACTACTGTCTGAGATGTAAATTATGGATATATTCTGCTTGAAATTCATTCTTCTATTTATTACAAGCAAAGAACTTTGATCAAAACCAAAATATTAACATCAGAGTTAGTATAAACTTAGAAGTTAAAATTTCTCAGAGTTTCATATTATGGCGAATCAATCGTAGGTTATACTACTGCGGGTGAAGTAAATTACGGCTATATTCTAGTTGAAATTCATTCTTCTACTTGTTGCAAGCAAAAGACATTGTTCGATATTTAAATATTAATATCAGTGTTACTGTAAAGTTACAAGTTAGAATTTATCAGTGTTTCGCATTATGGCGTATTAATCGTAGGTTATACTACTGTCTGTGAAGTAAATTACGGCTATATTCTATTTGAAGTTCATTCTTCTACTTGTCGCAAGTAAAAACTTTGTTCAACACGTAAATATTAATATCAGTGTTACTGTAAAGTTACAAGTTAGAATTTATCAGTGTTTCGCATTAAGGCGGATCAATCGTAGATTATACTACAGTCTGTAACATAAATCGTTTGTAAATTCTACTTCTAGTTTAATATTTCGCTTAGTGGAATTAGTGGAATATTATACTTTGTGCGAAACATTAATATTAATACACAGTTATACTTAAAAGTTAGAATTTCTCAAAGTTTCGTATTATGGCTGATCAATCGTAGACCACACTTCTGTTTGTAACATAAATTATGTTTAAATTCTACTCTCGGTGTGAAAGTCTACTTGTTTGAATTAATGGAATATTATAGTTTGTGCAAAAAGTTAATATTAATGCATAGTCATACTTAAAAGTTAGAATTTCTCAGAGTTTCATGTTATGGCGCATCAATCGTTCATTATACTACTGTTTGCGAAGTGAATTACGGCTATATTCTATTTGAACTTCATTGTTCTACTTGTTGCAAGCAATAGACTTTGTTCAAAATAAAAATATTAACATTAGCGTTAGTATAAAGTTACAAATTAGAATTTCTCAGTGCTTCATATTATGGCGGATCAATCGTTGATTATACTACTGTCTGCGAAGTAAATTACGGCTATATTCTACTTGAACTTCATTCTTCTATTTGTTACAAGCAATAGACTTTGTTCGAAACAAAAATATTAACATTAGTGTTAGTATAAAGTTACAAATTAGAATTTATCAGTGTTTCGTATTATGGCGGATCAATCGTTGATTATACTACTGTCTGCGAAGTAAATTACGGCTATACTCTACTCGAAGTTCATTTTTCTATTTGTTGCAAGTGAAAGGCTATGTTCAAAACTAAAATATTAACTTTAGTGTTAGTATAAAGTTACAAGTTACAATTTGTTAGAGTTTCATATTACGGCGCATAAATCGTAGATTATACTACTGTCTGTTAAGCACGTTACAGGTATATTCTAGTTAAAGTTCATTTTTCTACTTGTTGTAAGCAAGAGGCTTTGTTCAAAACAAAAATATTAACATCAGTGTTAGTATAAAGTTACAAGTTAGAATTTCTCAGGGTTTCATATTATGGCGAATCAATCGTAGGTTATACTACTGTCTCCGAAGTAAATTACAGCTATATTCTACTTGAAGTTCATTTTTCTATTTCTTGCAAGCAAAAGGCTTTGTTCGAAACTAAAATATTAACATTAGTGTTAGTATAAAGTTACAAATTAGAATTTCTCAGAGTTTCATATTATGGCGCATCAATCGTTGATTATACTACTGTGTGCGAAGTAAATTACTCCTACATTCTATTTGAACTTCATGCTTCTACTCGTTGCAAGCAATACACTTTGTTCGAAATAAAAATATCTTTATTTTAGTTTAATATTTTAATATGGATTAGGTTTGGGTTTGGTTGTAATTTTGTTATCGTCTCTGTAGCTTCCGTAGCAACTTCGTGAAAGTAAAAATTAGGAGAAACGGGGGCGAAATTTCTTGCCTCGATTCTTCTTTAATAAGGATTCCTTTCAACGCGAATTTCCTTTAATTAAAATAATCTCACGAGGGAAAAAGTTGCAGAGCTAAGGGAGAACCGTTGGAATTCTTGCGCGAGACGGTGGCAGGCGGTAGATAAAACGAATTTACTTTGCTAACGGGTTGCACATTCAGCCAGCACGTGGCTTGTCTTACTTCAAGGCTGCCTGCACTTCGCTGCTATTAATCTTCGCCCCCTGAAACGGCTCCGATTTTTTCACGCCACGCTAAGCTTCGCGAAAATGAAGCACGCTGCAACGCTGATTACAACGCTTCTCATTATACCACTTATTTTCATTTCCCGCTTTGCTTCACAGAATAACAATCTATTAATCTTGTCCCGAATATTCGTAATTATTTCGCGTTTGCCAAGATTTTCCTTCATTAACACTAGGTTTACGGAACTCCTCACATTGACGCATTTCAGATTTCATACTTAAAATTATAGAGACCATAAATATTATTTTTCACTACTTTATGTTAACTTTAATTAATACGATGGTACGAATATTTATTCTACGTGATTCTCTTTATCCTCACTGTGAAATTATGCACGTAATGTCCTTAAACCTAGTGTTAATGTTCTTCTTGGATATCTCGAATTTTTAGATTCATTATTTATTATTTTTTTTCTTTTCTTGTTTTTAAAAATAAGTTATGTTGTAACTTGTTAGGGTAAATGTACCACGTATTGCCACTTTAAGATTCGCGCTTTAAGTAACTTTGTTTATATATTTTAGAACGTTGTTAACATGAAGATCGTCCCAGTTTAGATCATATTTTAATATTTTAACAAATAATATTTTAATATTTTCATATTTTAACAAATAATATTTTAATATTTTAATATTTTAATATTTTAACAAATAATATTTTAATATTTCAATATTTTAATATTTTAATATTTTAATATTTTAACAAATAATATTTTAATATTTTAACAAATAATATTTTAATATTTTAATATTTTAATATTTTAACAAATAATATTTTAATATTTTAATATTTTAATATTTTAACAAATAATATTTTAATATTTTAATATTTTAACAAATAATATTTTAACAAATAATATTTTAATATTTTAGATAACATTTTAATATTTAGTAATATATTAGTACATTTCAATCGTACTATTAATTTTAATAGAATTTATTTAATCAAGTAAAAGAACATTTCATTCGAAACAACATCTTATTAATCTTGTTAAAATATTAGTAAATATTTTTCATTGGTCAGGATTTTTCATGATTAATGGTTTTCCACTTAAAGCTTCCTTTTCTACACAACAAATTCGTTTGCTTGCAACAAATAGAAAAATGAACTTCAAGTAGAATATAGCTGTAATTTACTTCGCAGGCAGTAGTATAATCTACGATTGATTCGCCACAATATGAAACTCAAAGAAATTCGAACGTCTAACTTTATACTAACAGTGATGTTAATATTTTAGTTTCGAACAAAGTCTTTTGCTTGCAACAAATAGAAAAATAAACTTCAAGTAGAATATAGCCGTAATTTACTTCGCAGACAGTAGTATAACTTACGATTGATCCGCTATAATATGAAACTCTAAGAAATTCTAACTTGTAACTTTATACTAACACTAACGTTAATATTTTAGTTTCGAACAAAGCCTTTTGCTTGCAACAAGTAGAAAAATGAACTTTAACTAGAATATACCTATAATGTGCTTAACAGACAGTAGTATAACCTACGGTTGATGCGCCATAATATGGAACCCAGAGAAATTCTAACTTGTAACTTTATACTAACACTAATGTTCATATTTTAGTTTTGAACAAAACCTTTTGCTTGCAACAAATCGAAAAATGAACTTCAAGTAGAATATAGCCGTAATTTACTTCGCAGACAGTAGTATAATGAACGATTGATGCGCCATAATCTGAAACTGAGAAATTTTAACTTGTAACTTTATACTAACACTGATGTTAATATTTTTGTTTTGGACAAAGCCTCTTGCTTACAACAAGTAGAAAAATGAACTTTAACTAAAATATATCTGTAACGTGCTTAACAGACAGTAGTATAATCTACGATTGATTCGCCATAATATGGAACTCTGAGAAATTCTAATTTGTAACTTTATACTAACACTGATGTTAATAGTTTTGTTTTGAACATAGCCTTTTGCTTGCAACAAATAGAAAAATGAACTTCGAGTAGAGTATAGCCGTAATTTACTTCGCAGACAGTAGTATAATCAACGATTGATCCGCCATAACATGAAACACTGAGAAATTCTAACTTTTAAGTATGACTATGTATTAATATTAACGTTTTACACAAACTATAATATTCTACTAATTCTACGAAGCGAAATATTAAACTAGAAGTAGAATTTATATACGATTTATGGTACAGACAGTAGTATAACCAACGATTGATGCGCCATAATATGAATCTCTAAGAAATTCTGATTTGTAACTTCATACTAACACTGATGTTAATATTTTAGTTTCGAACAAAGTCATTTGCTTGCAACAAATAGAAAAATGAACTTCAAGTAGAATATAGCTGTAATTTACTTCACAGACAATAGAATAACCTACGATTGATTCGCCATAATATGAAACTTTGAGAAATTGTAACTTTTAAGTATACCTGTGTATTAATATTAATGTTTCGCACAAAGTATAGTATTCAACTAATTCCACTAAGCGAAATATTAAACTAGAAGTAGGATTTACATACGATTTATGTTACAGGCAGTAGTATAATCGACGACTGCTGCGCCATAATATGAAACTCGAAGAAATTCTTACTTGTAACTTTATACTAACACTAATGTTAATATTTTAGTTTCGAACAAATCCTTTTGCTTGCAACAAATAGAAAAATGTACTTCAAGTAGAATATAGCTGTAATTTACTTCGCAGACAGTAGTATAATCTACCATTGATCCGCCATAATGTGAAACTCGGGGAAACTCTAACTTCTAACTTTCCAGTAACACTGATATTAATATTTACGTCTCGGACAAAGTCTCTTGTCTGCAGCAAGTGAAAAAATGAACTTTAAGTAGAATATACGCGTAATGTACTTCAAAGACAGTAGTATAATGTGTGATGAATCCGCCATAATATGAAACTCTGAGAAAATTCTCACTTCTAACGTTATACTAACACTGATGTTAATATTTTTGTTTTGAACAAAGCCTATTGCTTACAGCAAGTGGACAAATGAACTTTAAGTAAAATATACGCGTAATGTATTTCAAAGACAGTAGTATAGTGTATGATTAATCCGCCATAATATGAAACTCTGAGAAATTCTAACTTGTAATTTTATACTAACACTGATGTTAATATTTAGTTTCGAACAAAGCTTTTTACTTGCAACCAATACAAAAATGAACTTCAAGTACAATATAGTCGTAATTTACTTCGCAGACAGTAGTATAACCTACGATTTATTCGCCATAATATGAAACTCTAAGAAATTCTAACTTGTAACTTTATACTAACACTAATGTTAATATTTTAGTTTCGAATAAAGCCTTTTGCTTGCAACAAATAGAAAAATGAACTTCAAGTAGAATATAGCCGTAATTTACTTCGCAGACTGTAGTATAATCAACGATTGAATCGCCATAACATGAAACACTGAGAAATATTAATTTGTAACTTTATACTAACACTGATGTTAATAGTTTTGTTTTGAACAAAGCCTATTGCTTGCAGCAAGTGGACAAATGAACTTTAAGTAAAATATACGCGTAATGTATTTCAAAGACAGTATTATAGTGTATGATTAATCCGCCATAATATGAAACTCTGAGAAATTCTAACTTTTAAGTATGACTATGTATTAATATTAACGTTTTGCACAAACTATAATATTCTACTAATTCCACGAAGCGAAATATTAAACTAGAAGTAGAATTTATATACGATTTATGTTACAAATGGTAGTATAATCTACGATTGATGCGCCATAATATGAAACTCGAAGAAATTCTTACTTGTAACTTTATACTAACACTAACGTTAATATTTTAGTTTCGAACAAAGCCTTTTGCTTGCAACAAATAGAAAAATGAACTTCAAGTAGAGTATAGCTGTAATTTACTTCACAGACAATAGTATAATCTACGATTGATACGCCATTATAAGAAACTCCGAGAAATTTTAATTTTTAACTTTATACTAACACTGATATTAATATTTTTGTTTTGAACAAAACGTTTTACTTGCAACAAATAGAAGAATGAATTTCAAGTAGAATATATCGGTAATGTTCTTCACAGACAGTAGTATAATCTGCGATTGATGCGCCATAATATGAAACTCGAAGAAATTCTAATTTGTAACTTTACTGTAACACTGATGTTTAATATTTACGTCTCGAACAATGTCTTTTGCTTGCAACAAGTAGAAAAATGAACTTCAAGTAGAATATAGGCGTAATTTACCGCGCAGACAGTAGTATAACCTACGATTGATGCGCCATAATATGAAACCCTGAGAAATTCTAACTTGTAACTTTATACTAACACAGATGTTAATATTTTTGTTTTGATCAAAGTTCTTTGCTTGCAACGAGTAGAAGATTGAACTTCAAGTAGAGTGTACGTATAATTCGCGTCACTTAACAAAATCGAACACCTATTCTGTCTTAATTATAATCATTGTTCTGCAATGCTTTACGCGATCTTTTTGCCAAGCTATAGGCAAAGTTTTGCATTTCTTATTAGGCATTCAAATTAGGAGTGACGTGACGATTTCATAAAACGATTCTTACGAATAAGTTGCTGAAAATTGGCACTCGGCGGAGGTTTGCCGTCTCGACCAGCCATTGGACCGATTCGAAAGTTCATCAAATTAATGTAAGACTGCACTATACCGGAATCCACGGTGCTGACGATTTCTCGGAGCAAATTGCTACGAAGTATCTCCAAACCCGGAAATAGGAACTGTTTTGTCAGTTCGGATATTCTTTCAACGTACTCGGCCATATTCTGCAATTGTTTTAAACATAAGCGTAGACTAGCAGCATAGGATATAGGAATGAGTGGTTAAGCTAAGCTAAGACAATAATTATTATTAAATAATAAACTAGCTTAGGTAATACTAAGCTAAGTTAATAATCATTGTTGAATAATAAATTAGCTTAGGTAATACTAAGCTACGCTACTAATTATTATTGAATAATAAATTAGCTTAGCTGATACTAAACTACGCCAATAATTATTATTGTGTAATAAATTAGCTTAGATAATACTAAGCTAAGCTATTAATTATTATTGAATAATAAATTAGCTTAGCTAATGCAAAGCTCAGCTAATAATTATTATTAAATAATAAACTAGCTTAGCTAATATTAAGCTAAGCTATCAATTATTATTGAATAATAAATTAGCTTAGCTAATACTAAGCTAAGCTAATAATTATAATTAAATAATGAATTAGCTTAGGTAATACTAAGCTACGCTACTAATTATTATTAAATAATAAATTAGCTTAGATAATACTAAGCTAAGCTATTAATTATTATTGAATATTAAACTAGCTTAGCTAATATTAAGCTAAGCTATTAATTATTATTAAATAATGAATTAGCTTAGGTAATACTAAGCTACGCTACTAATTATTATTGAATAATAAATTAGCTTAGCTAATATTAAGCTAAGCTACTAATTATTATTGAATAATAAATTAGCTTAGGTAATACTAAGCTACGCTAATAATTATTATTGTATAATAAATTAACTTAGATAATACTAAGCTAAGCTATTAATTATTATTAAATAATAAATTAGCTTAGCTAATGCAAAGCTCAGCTAATAATTATTATTGAATACTAAACTAGCATAGCTAATACTAAGCTAAGCTATTCATTATTATTGAATAATAAACTAGCTTAGATAACACTAAGCTAAGCTATTCATTATTATTGAATAATAAATTAACTTAGGTAATACTAAGCTACGCTAATACTGAGCTAAGCTAATAATTATAATTAAATAATAAACTAGCCTAGCTAATATGAAGCTATGCTAATAAGTATTATTAAATGATTAATTATCTTAGGTAATACTGAGCTTACCCAATAATTATTATTGAATAATAAATTAGCTTAGCTAATACTAAGCTAAGCTAGTAATTATCATTAAATAATAAATTAACTTAGATAATACTAAGCTAAGCTATTAATTATTATTAAATAATAAATTAGCTTAGCTAATGCAAAGCTCAGCTAATAATTATTATTGAATACTAAATTAGCTTAGCTAATATTAAGCTAAACTAATAATTATTATTAAATAATAAATTAGCTTAGCTAAAATTAAGCTAAGCTAATAATTAATATTGAATAATAAATTAGCTTAGCTAATATTAAGCTAAGCTACTAATTATAATTAAATAATAAATTAGCTTAGATAATATTAAGCTAAGCTATTAATTATTATTAAATAATGAATTAGCTTAGGTAATACTAAGCTACGCTACTAATTATTATTGAATAATAAATTAGCTTAGCTAATATTAAGCTAAGCTATTAATTATTATTGAATAATAAATTAGCTTAGCTAATACTAAGCTAAGCTAATAATTATAATTAAATAATGAATTAGCTTAGGTAATACTAAGCTACGCTAATAATTATTATTGTATAATAAATTAACTTAGATAATATTAAGCTAAGCTATTAATTATTATTAAATAATGAATTAGCTTAGGTAATACTAAGCTACGCTACTAATTATTATTGAATAATAAATTAGCTTAGCTAATATTAAGCTAAGCTATTAATTATTATTAAATAATGAATTAGCTTAGGTAATACTAAGCTACGCTACTAATTATTATTGAATAATAAATTAGCTTAGCTAATATTAAGCTAAGCTACTAATTATTATTGAATAATAAATTAGCTTAGGTAATACTAAGCTACGCTAATAATTATTATTGTATAATAAATTAACTTAGATAATACTAAGCTAAGCTATTAATTATTATTAAATAATAAATTAGCTTAGCTAATGCAAAGCTCAGCTAATAATTATTATTGAATACTAAACTAGCATAGCTAATACTAAGCTAAGCTATTCATTATTATTGAATAATAAACTAGCTTAGATAACACTAAGCTAAGCTATTCATTATTATTGAATAATAAATTAACTTAGGTAATACTAAGCTACGCTAATACTGAGCTAAGCTAATAATTATAATTAAATAATAAACTAGCCTAGCTAATATGAAGCTATGCTAATAAGTATTATTAAATGATTAATTATCTTAGGTAATACTGAGCTTACCCAATAATTATTATTGAATAATAAATTAGCTTAGCTAATACTAAGCTAAGCTAGTAATTATCATTAAATAATAAATTAACTTAGATAATACTAAGCTAAGCTATTAATTATTATTAAATAATAAATTAGCTTAGCTAATGCAAAGCTCAGCTAATAATTATTATTGAATACTAAATTAGCTTAGCTAATATTAAGCTAAACTAATAATTATTATTAAATAATAAATTAGCTTAGCTAAAATTAAGCTAAGCTAATAATTAATATTGAATAATAAATTAGCTTAGCTAATATTAAGCTAAGCTACTAATTATAATTAAATAATAAATTAGCTTAGATAATATTAAGCTAAGCTATTAATTATTATTAAATAATGAATTAGCTTAGGTAATACTAAGCTACGCTACTAATTATTATTGAATAATAAATTAGCTTAGCTAATATTAAGCTAAGCTATTAATTATTATTGAATAATAAATTAGCTTAGCTAATACTAAGCTAAGCTAATAATTATAATTAAATAATGAATTAGCTTAGGTAATACTAAGCTACGCTAATAATTATTATTGTATAATAAATTAACTTAGATAATATTAAGCTAAGCTATTAATTATTATTAAATAATGAATTAGCTTAGGTAATACTAAGCTACGCTACTAATTATTATTGAATACTAAATTAGCTTAGCTAATATGAAGCTAAGCTAATAATTATTATTAAATGATTAATTATCTTAGGTAATACTGAGCTTACCTAATAATTATTATTGAATAATAAATTAGCTTGGATAATACTAAGCTAAGCTATTAATTATTATTGAATAATAAATTAACTTAGATAATACTAAGCTAAGCTATTAATTATTATTAAATAATAAATTAGCTTAGCTAATGCAAAGCTCAGCTAATAATTATTATTGAATACTAAATTAGCTTAGCTAATATTAAGCTAAACTAATAATTATTATTAAATAATAAATTAGCTTAGCTAAAATTAAGCTAAGCTAATAATTAATATTGAATAATAAATTAGCTTAGCTAATATTAAGCTAAGCTACTAATTATAATTAAATAATAAATTAGCTTAGATAATATTAAGCTAAGCTACTAATTATAATTAAATAATAAATTAGCTTAGCTAATATTAAGCTAAGCTAATAATTATTATTAAATTATAAACTAGCTTAGCTAATACTAAGCTAAGTTAATAATTACTATGAAATACTAAACTAGCTTAGCTAAAATTAAGCTAAGCTAATAATTATTATTGAATAATAAATTAGCTTAGCTAAAATTAAGCTAAGCTAATAATTATAATTAAATAATAAATTAGCTCATCTAAAATTAAGCTAAGATACTAATTATAATTGAATAATAAATTAACTTAGCTAATATTGAGCTAAGCTACTAATTATAATGAAATAATAAATTAGCTAATATTAAGCTAAGGTATTCATTGTATATTGTTTATGTTGTTCGTTATATTGTTATTATATCGCATTTTAATTTGTTATTTGCTTCATTGATACGGTTTATAGTATTGAGTGCGTGTGCACAAGAAATACAAATAATAAGGGATTTAAAATCGATAAAATAACAACAGAAATGTGGATGGAATGAGAGAATTAATTAATTAGGTTAAGGAAACGGATCTCTTTTTATTCCCACGTGAAAAACGAAATAAAGTATTACTATTACCGTTACTATATTTTGTTTTTATAATGATTCAGTACTTTTGCAAAATGCTTACTTTGGGTAAGCGTTTTAGCCAGCAATTAATGAGAGGTTCGAGACCTAACCCTTCTGGTTCTAAATACACCATGCCGCATCTGAGGGAAAGGGTGAAATAAAATTTCATTGCGTTGAAGTTATTATCAACTTCCTTAATTATCATTATTATTAGAAGTTAAATTAAAAATTTGATTAGCATACAAAAAGTAACCAAATATCGTCAGGAAAAGGTTCTTTCATTCATGGACTTTATACATAAAGTATAAATGCATAAAATATATAAGATACATAAAATATAGAGAATATATAAAATACATAAAATATAAAATATAAAATATACAGTATAAAATATACAATATAAAATATGCAATATAAATTATGCAATATAAAATATGAAATATGAAGTATGAAATATGAAATATGAAATATCAGATATGAAATAGAAAATATACAATATAAAATATAAAATATAAATTACGCAATATAAAATATGAAATATAAAGTATGAAATATGAAATATGAAATGTGAGATATAAAATATAAAATATAAAATATAAAATATAAAATATAAAATATAAAATATAAAATATAAAATATAAAATATAAATTATGCAATATAAAATATGAAATATAAAGTATGAAATAAGAAATATGAAATGTGAGATATGAAATAGAAAATATACAATATAAAATATAAAATATAAATTATGCAATATAAAATATGTAACATAAAGTATGAAGTATGAAATATGAAATATGAAATATGAAATGTGAGATATGAAATATAAAATATACAATATAAAATATAAATTATGGAATATAAAATATGAAATATAAAGTATGAAATATGAAATATGAAATGTTAGATATGAAATATAAAATATACAATATAAAATATAAAATATAAAATATACGATATAAAATATAAAATAGACAATATAAAATATAATATATATTGAATATAAAATTTACAATATTAAATATAAAATATAAATTATGCAATATAAAATATGAAACATAAAGTATGAAATATGAAATATGAAATGTGAGATATGAAATATAAAATATACAATATAAAATATAAAATATAAAATATACGATATAAAATATAAAATAGACAATATAAAATATAATATATATTGAATATAAAATTTACAATATTAAATATAAAATATAAAATGAACAATATAAAATATAATATATTAAATATAAAATTTACTATATTAAATATAAAATATAAATTATGCAATATAAAATATAAAATATAAAATATGAAATATGAAATATATATATATAAGAAAAATAAAGTTTCGCGATTTCGTTTTCTTTATATTAGACACTCTCTTTTCTGACCTGTCGAATTTCACTTTTGTCAATTACTTTGCTACAATTTTATTAGAATCGTTTCACTCGCAGTCTAATTGTCATTGAAACTGAACCTTGAAACAGTGGCCGGCGACGCGACTCTCAAATCAGCCACTTCGAACATCATAGTCATCGTAGGCAGGATCTTCATTATTTCGCCGGACGTCAGGCAAAGCTTTTTATTGTCGTCCAACACCGTGTTCATGTTCTCGATCCATAACGCGTCCACCGGCCCGTCGAATATGTACCATCGTTTGTTGATATCGCTCGCGGCTATTCCAGCTCTAAGCAGCGTCGAGAACATTCCATCGGTCCTGCGACAAGAACATTTTATCTGCCAATTAATTATCAATTAATCGATACACGTACTATCAGTCCACGAAAAGAAAGCAGACGAGTCTTTACATCCTCACCGTACATAGAGTAAATGAGCCACGTGTGAGTGTTGCTTTTATATGTACAGTACTGCTTTGGATATTGGCCGAAGTTTTGCTTTGGACATTGGCTGGTCTATGATTTTGCGGGCTTTTAAGTACTCTGGTTGGGGATGACTAATAGTAAGTGTTCGGGAAACATCGAGTGGCTCTGCAGATTTATGGCTTGATGACGGGCATTTACGCTATTTGTGACAATGAGACCAGCAAGACGTCAAAATCCCTTGCTGGCAGGCTAGAACCAGATGGTAACCACTTGAAGGTTCTAGCCGAACGCGATGTCAATAGCGGAAGGCAAGTCATAAACCATGTGGCAGCCACTCCTAAGAGAAAGTAGTGTCTCCGAAGGCGAAAGGCGACGCTGAGAAATCCCGCCAAATTTTCTCCCCCACCTTGGACGAGGGCCCGCGAGCGGATGGAAGGGGAAGGAACATCGAAGGAAAGAGGCTTTCCGACCGCTCGCGGGCAGACAGAGACTTTTCTGAGAGCTAACGGAAAACACGGAAACCGTAGCATTAGTGACCGCCAAGAAGGGACCGTCCCCTTGGTAAACAGAGACAACGGGATCGTGGTTCGACCAGCGGACACGATCGGGAACTCACGATAGAAGGGACATGCCCTTAATAATCAAGCGTCTGAATGACAAACCTTTATACAGTCCATTATAATCGAAACACAGTTCAGTCACGGGCACGCGCAACCAGACAGAACAATCCGGGCGCGAACAGTAAGGTCGAGGAAGAAGGTGACTAAGGAAAGGTACGGAGTACAGGATGACTAGGAACTGAGATTAGGGTGTTTGTCAGATGAATTTGGTTTAAGATGAGTCTATGGTGTTTACAGTGCGAGTGGTCGAGTTGGTATCCAACACTCATTGTCAGTGAAAAAATGTACTTAGTCTTCGCCAGAAGCAAGAGCCAGCAATATTGAAAATAAATACACACGCTTATTACTGAAACCAAAAATTTAATTATCCCAATTTATTATAACGCATGGCACTGTAGGATAGTGGACTATTTTAGACCCAATAGAGAAAGATGGTATATTCTGTATAGAGACGTTAGACACAGTATAAAGGCACATCGACGTTGTGGCGTAGTGGTTAACGCGATCGATTAGTGACCCGAAGATCTGGGTTTCTCGATCCCGCCTGGCGGCGCCTTAAAAGTCCCTTAGTACAGTGCAGTGATCACTTGATGGCGAGGCAAGCCGATTGGCTGTCGCATATTAGCGACATCTTCAGTCACACGTATTATATTCATTGGCTGAATCGGTCACGACTACAAGTCTACTGCGTGACAAAGGACGCGAAACAAAACACGTGGAGGTAGAGTGAGATAGGACGACTTGGAACTACAACTGAATCACATTGGTGTAAACCTAATTTTTTTTTCTCGCGAGGATGTGGGGAAATGTTCAAGAAGATACCTGGCAGGGTCCGCTCTCGCGAATCCTTAGCGAATATGAAGGACCTACTACTATGCATGAAGCATCCAAGAATTCGGAAGAAAGATTTTCTACTGGCTAATGGGCGGAGCGAGCGACCAGCTCCCCTTGCCCCTGTGCCGTTCAGCTTGTAGGACGCTCGCCAACAAGTCATCACTGCACTGTACTTAATAGAAGCCCGCAAAATCATAGAATCGCCAGATTTCCGTATTCACTAGTCGTGTGCAGTACCCGTATTAATAATGCCTCTAAAATAGAGTTAGCTTCAACGTGTGTTGTCAATTCTCCCGGAATCCCAACATGAGTAAGATTCATTGAATAAGCATAGGTATGAAAATGCCTGACATTTTCCCCCGGCTAACTCGATTCCCGTGCGAATCAATTTTTACGCGTTCGTTTTAAACGCAAACAACGCAGCGCGTCCGGCGTGTTTGTTCAACGAAATATTCGTGCTACGTGATTCGCGCGCGTGGATGCGTTCTAACAGAATTTCGCGTCGCGTTGGTCCCCCGGGGAAAATCTTGTTACTACGTGTTATCCGCAATGAATTTTGTCGTACTTCCGTGTGGCGGAACAAAATCCGCGATAAGCCGGCGCAGGGAATTTTACGATATGAAAATGTTGAGTTGTTCATTCTCACTACGTCGTAATTTTAATAAATTTGGCTATTTATCGTTGGTTGTTTAATCTAAGTCTATTCAGTTCTATTTATTCTTAATTTTACGATGTTTAAGGATATTTTTTCTTTTAATAATCAACACAATGTTTTCCTTCATTAGCTGCCATCGGCGGATAATTATTATGGCTTACGCACTTTTTTATTTTATTTTTATTTACAATAGCACCAACTATGATAAGTAAACAATATTGTATTGCGAACTTAACACAGTCATCTGCGATATCGTAGGCAGTGTAATTTTAAATACTTTATTCCAACGCACGAATTACATCCGTCCATTGCAAAAATAATATTAATAATAAAGAAACTTTCACTGCATTACAGTTTAACTTTAATATCAAAGAGCATTTTAAGAACATTTGATTTTGACTTGCACGCATATAGTTCTCATTATCGTTTTGTTATTTTCCTATTCCTTTTTAAAACACGTAACGAACTAAGAATAGAATTAAATTCGGAAGAGCTTCAAGCTTTGTATTTGTACAGAGCAAATGTCATTTAATGTTACTTTGAATTCATTAATTGCTACAAAATATTGAGCTACGTAAAATCGATCATTTCATATGCAACATTCTAATGCTACGCTATAATTATTTATACCGATTGCGAGACGATAGCCAACATCCAATTACGCTGTGGCGGCTCTCCTGCACCCACCACTAGAGGGACATACGAAATAGGACTTTCTCGAAAGTACTCGCTCCGACTACCTCGTCCATATATATACCGCCTTTAACCTTCCTTCCAATATCCCAACGTCTAAGGCAGGGCCTGCTAGGTAGCCGCACTGATGAGTCCACTTAGCAGGCCCAGGACGAAACGCAACACCCTTCCTTTTCCTATTCTATTCCCTCTCCACAGCTCCACAGAAGTCTACATTATTAATAGTTATATAATAATTTAATTAACCTTCCTTCCAATATCCCAAGTCTAAGGCAGGACCTGCTAGGTAGCCTTTTAATGATGAGAGTCCACTAGCAGGCCCAGGACGAAACGCAACACCCTCCCTTTTCCTATTCCATTCCCTCTCCACAGCTCCACAGAAGTCTATATTATTAATAGTTATATAATAATTTAATTAACCTTCCTTCCAATATCCCAAGTCTAAGGCAGGGCCTGCTAAGGTAGCCGCACTGATGAGTCCACTAGCAGGCCCAGGACGAAACGCAACACCCTTCCTTTTCCTATTCTATTCCCTCTCCACAGCTCCACAGAAGTCTATATTATTAATAGTTATATAATAATTTAATTAACCTTCCTTCCAATATCCCAACGTCTAAGGCAGGGCCTGCTAGGTAGCCTTAATGATGAGTCCACTAGCAGGCCCAGGACGAAACGCAACACCCTTCCTTTTCCTATTCTATTCCCTCTCCACAGCTCCACAGAAGTCTACATTATTAATAGTTATATAATAATTTAATTAACCTTCCTTCCAATATCCCAAGTCTAAGGCAGGACCTGCTAGGTAGCCTTTTAATGATGAGAGTCCACTAGCAGGCCCAGCACGAAACGCAACACCCTTCCTTTTCCTATTCTATTCCCTCTCTACAGCTCCACAACGCAATATCGAAACGTCTCTATTTTCTGCCGTTTTTATAGCAATAAAAATTGTCCTCGCCAGCAGCCGTGAAATTAATTTAAATTTAAATTTAATCCCTAGGTGCCGCGGCGAAAGAGTTAATCTCAATTTCAAGGAACCGCGATATATCAATATTTGATTTAAAAAAATGTCTATCACATCGAGTCACCCGTTATTTCGCGGAACAAATATTTCATCCCCGAAGGCTATCAATAATCCTAACTTCGAGGAACACATAACACCGTATTAATCTATTAAAAAGATTCCCACGAACGTGTATAAGATCATTTCTCTTCGCGCAAGAAATACTTTATCTGTGAAGCCTATCGTTAATCGTAAATTTGTGAAGGCCTAATGTGTATTTCATCCTGTGGAGAATTAGTCGTCTGTTGTTTGCCTAACAAAAATGTACGAATATACATTCAATTATTTTTCTTTTCAATTAAACTAAAAACAGTCGCGTGAATTTGTTCGTCGAAAACGTTGTTTAAGCGTGAAACACACGCGTGTGCTCGGCATTTTTGTAATTAATCATTTTTACGGCAAATGTTGCTGTTAAATTCTTCCCTGTTATCGCGTATTTTATGTTCAATACGAATGAAAGAGTGGAATTTATATTGCAAGTTTAATTAATATTCCGGGTACTCTAATATTGTACAGCTTATCGTGGGTATTTTTCATACTTCGCGCTCTGTAACCTTTTGCACGTTTACTTTGTACTCTTGCGTATATCATATATGCATTCTACGAAAATTTTCCATAAACGCATAAACAGTCGCAGCCTAGGATAAATGATCCATGTACTGTCACTGTTCCTATAATTAAATGCCACTTGAATTCGTTTTATTTAATAGCAAAGTAATGTATGAATAATGTTTCTTCTATAGTAGCTTTTATTTAGTTTCTATTCTGCTTTCCACTATAAAATAAGACTAGGGTAAGCGACCCACGTACTGTCACGATTCCTATAATTAAATGCCACTTGAATTCGTTTATTTAATAGCAAATTAATATATAAATAATGTTTCTTCTATAGTAGCTTCTATTTAATTTCAATTCTGCTTTCCATTATAAAATAATACTAGGATAAATGACCCAGTTACTGTCACTGTTCCTATAAATGCCACTTGAATTCGTTTTATTTAATAGCAAACTAATGTATACATAATGTTTCTTCTATAGTAGTTTCTGTTTAGTTTTAATTCTGCTTTCCATTGTAAAATAATACTAGAATAAATGATCTAATTACTGTCACTGTTCCTATAATTAAATGCCACTTGAATTCGTTTTATTTAACAGCAAACTAATGTATACATAATGTTTCTTCTATAGTAGTTTCTGTTTAGTTTTAATTCTGCTTTCCATTGTAAAATAATACTAGGGTAAATGACCTAATTACTGTCACTGTTCCTATAACTGATACTTGAATTCGTTTTATTTAATATCAAATTAATGTATAAATATTGTTCTTTTCTATAGTAGTTTCTATTTAGTTTCAATTCTGCTTTCCATTATAAAATAATCTCTATGGTAAATGACCTAGTTACTGTCACTATTCCTATAAATGCCACTTGAATTCGTTTTATTTAATAGCAAACTAATGTATACATAATGTTTCTTCTATAGTAGTTTCTGTTTAGTTTTAATTCTGCTTTCCATTGTAAAATAATACTAGGGTAAATGACCTAATTACTGTCACTGTTCCTATAACTGCCACTTGAATTCGTTTAGTTAATAGCAAATTAATGTATGAATAATGTTTCTTCTATAGTAGCTTCTATTTAGTTTCAATTCTGCTTTCCATTGTAAAGTAATCTCTAGGGTAAATGACCCAGTTACTGTCACTGTTCCTATAACTACTACTTCAATTCGTTTATTTAATAGCGAATTAATGTATAAATAATCGTAAGTAAACAAATTTTGATAGTAAATTTGTGGTAGCCGAACGTTTATTTTCATCCGGTGGAGAGTTATTGCAAATGACCCAGTTACTGTCGCTGTTCCTATAACTGCCACTTGAATTCGTTTTATTTAATAGCGAAGTAACGTACAAAGAATCGTAAGTAAAGAAATTTTCATACCAAATTTGGACTTCGGTTTACGTAACAACACATAAACGTTGTATATTCATCTACACTTAATATTTGTAAAATATTTGTAATATTAAAATTTGTATATAAATATTGGGAGATAAATGTGCTGTTGAACATTGAAACGTGACCAATACAATTATACAGTATGGAACGTGTCATAATACAGTAAGACGATGCGTTTACTATATATCTTATACCTGTTACACAAAACTGACGTGTTAATATATGCAAAACTTGTTTCTATTTAAATGAAAAGCTTTTAAGTGACAGTAAGAGGGACATTGGACTTTATTGTACAGTTTCAATTACGTAGTAATGAATTTATCATACAGAACATATAAAAAAAAAATGTTCATAAATAAAAGAGCGGCTGAACAATATTATGCTCGAAACTGAAATGACGTTTATGTTAACGACGTTCTAAAATATTTAAATAAAGTTACTTGAAGCGCGAAGGTTAAAGTGGCAGTACGTGGTAAATACTTGCATTTACCCTATCTTTCGTTGCGTTGGATTTTCACTCACCATTCGCGCGTGTTCAGATCGTATTCGCCGTATAGTTGGCCCATGGTGATTGATTTCGGGTTCAACACGTGCGTGATAACTGGCGTGAACGGTTTGCCGCTCGGTTGTAGCTGGCCCTTTAATTTCGTGCACGCTTCCTTCAGAACCTGATAACACTGTGCCAAAAATAATATAGTCCAACTGTTTCTCGGGCATACGATTTTAGCACTAAATTTACGGAACCTCTTATGTCATAATTCAGTAAACGCTCGACGTTTAATATACATTTTATATCTGTTACGCAAACTGACGTATTAATATACATACAATGTAAAACATGTTTCTATTTAAATGAAAAGTTTTCAAGCGACAGTAACAGGGACACTGGACTTTGTTGTATATTTTCAATTAATCAGTAATTAATTCAATACATTAACAATATTAATAATTTAACAGTAACAAGTAATAAAACAACGCGCTAAGCCAAAGATTAAGTATAAGAGAATAGTATAGGAAGTATAGTCTAGTATAGGATGATTATAGGATACTTTAAGGAATATATAGGATAAGGAGAATATAGTATAGGATAATTATAGGAAATTTAAGTGTAAGTAGGCAAGGATGCATGCGTTTCCTAGTTGATAGGAAACGTAAAAGTATAACTTTCTTTGCTGACACAAAATTGTTATTATACATATGATACGTGTAAATTACTATTTTGTTAACCACCTTTAATATTCATAGCATAGAGTTAATTAATTTTCCATAAAGAAGGTGAAATATTGTCCTATTATTCTTTCAATTTCATTTAGAAATCTTCCATATCCGTAAAAGTATAATTTATCATTTTGGATTTCAATATTTCCAAGATATATATTCAATCGGGTTAATAGTTTCAGTACACTGAAAATTAACCATTTTTAGCCATCTTTTTCATCGAGTTTCAAGGTGTACTGTTATGCTGCATCACTCTCCACACTGACTCAACTATGACTTTGCCCTCTTGGTCATAGTGTGAGTCAGATGTTTTGGCCGCTGCAGGCCCTATGACAGCGTGGGCTCGCTTGGCCAGTGACAAAACCATAGAACTAGGACTATTTAAGGGACAATCCGGCAAAACTCGGGTGGACTTCGATATTCGCGACAGTAGCGTTTAGACGTGCGTCGACGTGCAGTTTCTTGTGAACATTCTGTTGGTCACCTATTCAATAAAAACTTCTGATTATCAAGAAGAAGAAGGATCATTTCTCGAGGGAACCCCATCCTTTCCTTTTTCACGGCATAACAGTACGAAGTATAGAACGAGAGGACAGAAACGGGAAATATTCTAAATCGAGACCATTATCACGTCCGGAAGGCTGAAAATAATCATTATTATTATTATATTATCATTGGCAATTAATTCATTATATTGAACATATAGAAAAATGTTCATAAATAAGAGAGCGGTTGAACAATATTATACTCCAAACTGGAACTGGATTATTAGGTTAAACACGTTCTAAAATAGTTGAATAAAGTTACGCGCGAAGCTTAACCCTTTTCGCTACGATTATTTTATTACCCACGTGTGCTATTATATTAGCTGCTTACTGTTTTCATATCGTTTAACTCACGAATTACTTAAATATCGTTGGCAATCTTTTACTTAATACTTAACAGACGAGTTGTTCTTTCAGTTATTTTTATTGACAAATATTTTCAATATTAAAGATCGTCATGTGAGGGCCCTTCTCAAGAACCGCTAAAAACGGTCCCCGAGCATCGACGTTCGGCAGCCACTTGTCCGCGGCCGCAGCGTCGAACACGTGAACTTTCCGTTTATATTTCCTTGCCAATTCACGTTGAACGGAGTAGTATATAAACGTTCTCTTTTATTTCGAAAAAGTTACACATATTCCGCGGCAAACGCGTCGATTGTTCCTCGGTAGAATTCCCCAGTTACAAATACGACCCGTGGTTTATTTCCGTTCGGAAAATATTCCACCGGAGGACGGAAAGCGCGCGAGCGAGGCGGTGAAAGAGGCACTCGTTGCTCGAGGGCCGTTGGACCGATGAATGGGAGCGAGCGTAGACGCCGGGCGTCGTCGTGCGTCGCCGACGTCGACGGAATTTTCAAAGCGCATGCGAAGAACGGAAACTTGACGGGCGGCAAACTCCACGGAATCGTGGATCCCGCTTTTCAGTTTAACCGACGCTTTTCGCCACGTCGCGCCACGCTCCGCGTTTTCGTTCGCCGGAGAGATTCGCCGCGCGCGCGTCTTCCATTACTTTCGTTCATTAATCGAATTATTTAGATACCGGAATAGTGAATACCGTACGCGAATGGATAAATGCTTTAGTGTCGTTACTGTTGTAGTTGTGTGGTAAACATATGAAATACCTGAACGCGTCGACTATTAAAATAAAAAGGGGAAATTAACAATAGTCTAACATAACGATAAGTTTGATAAGGGTAAAGATATCGTAAATACTTGAATAATATAAAGCTTCGCGTGGATATTTACGCTTCGGATTATTTTTCGCGGTTACGCGTAAAATAGTATTGAAAAATAATTAAGGTACGCTACTTGTATTGTACAAAAATATATAGCAGAGGAATTATGACAGTAATAAAAAGTTATACAAATATGGTAGCTGAATAATATAAAGCTTCGCGCGAAAATTTACGCTTCGGATTATTTTCCATTTCGGATTATTTTCCGCTTCGGATTATATTCTGCGTTTTACACCGAAAATAGTATTGAAAAATAATAAAGGAACGCTACTTGTATTATACAAAAATATATAGCAAAGGAATTATGGCAGTAATACAAAATTATACAAATATAGTAGCTGAATAATATAAAGCTTCGCGTGAATATTTACGCTTCGGATTATTTTTCGCGTTATGCGCAAAACAGTATTAAAAAATAATAAAGGTACGCTACTTTTATTATACAAAAATATATAGCAGAGGAATTATAACAGTAATAAAAAGTTATACAAATATGGTAGCTGAATAATATAACGCTTCGCGCGAAAATGAACGCTTCGGATTATTTTCCGCTTCGGATTATTTTCCGCGTTTTACACTGAAAATAATATTAAAAAATACTAAGAATACACTACTTGTAATTATATTCTATAAAAATACGTAGCAGAGGAATTATGGCAGTAATAAACAATTATACAAATATAGTAGTTTAATAATATAAAGCTTCGCGTGAATATTTACGCTTCGGATTATTTTCCGCATTTTACACTGAAAATAATATTGAAAAATAATAAGAATACGGCACTTGTAATTATATTCTAAAAAAATATGTAGCAGAGGAATTATGGCCGTAATAAACAATTATACAAATATAGTAGTTTAATAATATAAAGCTTCGCGTGAAAATTTACGCTTCGGATTATTTTCCGCATTTTACACTGAAAATAATATTAAAAAATAATAAGAATACGGCACTTGTAATTATATTCTAAAAAAATATGTAGCAGAGGAATTATGGCCGTAATAAAAAATTATACAAATATAGTAGCTGAATAATATAAAGCTTCGCGTGAAAATTTACGCTTCGGATTATTTTCCGCATTTTACACTGAAAATAATATTAAAAAATACTAAGAATACGCTACTTGTAATTATATTCTATAAAAATACGTAGCAGAGGAATTATGACAGTAATAAAAAATTATACAAATATGGTAGCTTAATAATATAAAGCATTGCGCGAGGATTTACGCTTCGGATTATTTTTCGCGTTACGCGTAAAAAAGTATTGAAAAATAATGAAGGTACGCGACTACAAAAGGTTTGGTCTTTAATTTGCTAATGTTTTCGTAATCTACGAAAACTAAATTTGCATTGCCTTTCTCCATGTATGCTTTATCGGTAGACAGTTTAAATAAAAGTACGCTACTTGTATTATACAAAAATATATAGCAGAGGAATTATGACAGTAATAAGAAGTGATACAAATATAGTAGCTGAATAATATAAAGCTTCGCGCGAGAATTTACGCGATGGCTTTTAGGAGATTGAATCAATGAATTTCGTACTATGTTCCGCACTTTACACCGAAAATACGTCAACGAAAGGATCGAAATTAGGATGGAAAAATGATACCGATAAGATAGATTAACCCTTAGACGACGAGTACTGGGAAACCAATAATTCAAAGGAAACCTAATGCTTCCTTTGCTTCCTCAACAATGTATTAGGTTGTAACATAAATTCGTCCCGTTTTCTTCGGACGTTTTTCTAAATTCCAAAAATTCCACAACAGAAAAACGCTTCGTCTACTAGAAAAAATGGAAAGAAAATCATTCGTCGATGTGGCATATATATAATTAATTAAACTTACTTCTGTATTTACACCTAAACGATCTTAAACGCGTTAATAAAATGGGATTACGAATAATACTTCGTTAACCCATTTGCATCAGCAAGCGGACGAATCCGCGTACGATAACTAATATTGATACTACTGATGTTTGTAACTACTACTATTAACTTTAACTATTTGTTTGTAATATAGACCGGAACTCGGGGAAGCGAGGAAGATACAATTCAATTCGTTTAACGTTACTTTATTCTTTCGACGAGCGATAGACGCAGACAGACCTTTCGTTGCCTGGCGTACCATTTTATATTTTTCAATATTCGAATGGTGGGGAAGAGTCCCGATGGAGAGAGCTAAGGGGTATGTTGCCCCTTAGAATTTCCCACTTCCCCGTCAACGGTCACTCGGTCTTTCCCGTTACCTACCCGGAACTCGGCAGCCAGCAATAAAAACCAAGGATCGCCTCGACTTTGAAATCACATGCGAAAATAACGAAATTACAACTATCCCAAATCTTGGGTTCACGTGCTGACCAGCTGCAAAATGAACAAGTACTGGTTCCTTGGGCTTTATTGTTGCTACGGCAGGCTCTTACCCTCTAACACTCGCTACGCGACCATATAATTAAGCCTACGAGTCTACAGTAATATATTTTATTTTATAGTCTGTAACTATAACTATTACTGATGGTTGTAAATGTTGATCACTGTGTATCGATCATTTCAAAGATACTCATACCGATCGATAAAAGGTATAATATATTTGCTCCAAATTTCGTTACTGTATTCCGATTATTACACGCAATTCCCAAGTAAAGCCGAAAGTCTTTGAGTCATAAAAATGATCGCGTATTTATTGCCACGATGCAAATGGGTTAATAGTACACGAAGCAATATTTGAAATATTTCGCCATCTAAATTTTAGACTCATAATGCGATTAATGAAATTATATGCAATTAATTAGACAGGCAATTTATGTTATTGTACGCGAATGCATGGCCAGCATGAGATACTAAAGCGTCGCCAAGGGGTTAATGATATAAGCGTCTCGCGAGGATTTACGCAACCGCAATTGCCTGTCTAGAGGTACAATCCGCGAAGCTTAGGTAATTCCCGTTGCTCTCGAGCAATATTAATACGAGAAAACGACGCGAAGGTAGCGATCGGCTAACATTAGCACGAGCGAGCGATCGAATAATCGTGGGGCAAGGGGTTACGAAGAAACGACGAGCGTTCGAAGTATTGGATTCCGGGAGAATTAACAACACGTTGAAGATAACTCTTAGATGCTTTATTAACCATTTGCGGACGAGAAGTAATGACACTTATGGGAGTACTTTAGTTTTGAATTCTACGACTTTCAGTTTTCACGCTCTTGCATTCCAAACCATTTCATTTCCAACGATTTCAAATGTTTATTATTACGTTAAGTAATTCGTTGCATTAAGTTTCGCGCTTTAAAAGTCGACATGGGTTCGGAAAGCCGAAAAATTATCAAGCGACTATTTGTCGACGCTCGTCCGCAAAAGGTTAATAACGATTAGAAGTTACTTTCTCACGCTTTACGATAACTCAGTAGTTTCTTCTGATAGAAATGAGCTACCTTAACAACACTTTTGTTAAGAAGAATCGATCAAAATTTTGCTATCGTAAATTATAAAGAAGATCTTCATCTGCACCGAGTACTAGTATTTTAACCCTTTGCGGACGAGAAGTAATGACACTTATGGGAGTACTTTAGTTTTGAATTCTACGACTTTCAGTTTTCACGCTTTTGCGTTCCAAACCATTTTATTTCCAACGATTTCAAATGTTTATTATTACGTTAAGTAATTCGTTGCATTAAGTTTCGTGCTTTAAAAGTCGACATGGGTTCGGAAAGCGAAAAAATGATTAGGCGACTATTTGTCGACGCTCGTCCGCAAAGGGTTTAACCCCTTGGCCTATTCATTTTTCAATTGCTGAGAAGTTTTGAGTTCGACAATTTGCTGCTTCAATACCTTATCGGATACGAAACATCGATGTATTACGCGTAATTTGCATTTCATAAACGTTCATCTTACAGCGTCGTAACATAATATACTTAGAGAGTTGAAATTGTTGTAAAATCAGTTTATTATATAATACATTAACGTATTAAATAAGAATGGATTCGCGTATACTGTCTATAATGAAATAAGAATAAGTAAAGAGCTATAAGATACTTTAAACTTTCTGCCTTGCACGCAACGACAGTGACAAGTGTGTCTTTCGACTCTCGGCTATTAACTAAACTACAAGGGCGAAAAACCAAAACCCTTGTCCGCACCACGGACAACCCCTCCACAAGGCACGGCTTAAGATGCCTGAAAGATGGAAACCGTAGGTCGTCGATGCTTGACACATCCGGCATCATCGTTGCATTCCAACAGAAATTATAATATTATTGAAAATGCGACGCGCGTTTGTTGCATTTAGGTCGTAATCTATTTCACGAACCTACACTCGTCATTGTAAGGCAACGGGTTAATACTGTTACTGCACTCGACTAGTGAATACGGAAATCTGACGGTTCTATGATCTTGCGGGCTTTTAAGTATTGTTGTTGGGGGGGATGACTAATAGTAAGGACAGTGGTCGAGGAAGAGGGTGACTAAGGAAAGGTACGGAGTACAGGATGACTAAAAAATGTACTGTGGCGGCTCTCCTGCACCCACCACTAGAGGGACATACGAAATAGGTTTTCTCGAAAGTACTCGCTCCAACTACCTCGTCCATATATATACCGCCTTTAAACTTCCTTCCAATATCCCAAGTCTAAGGCAGGGCCTGCTAAGTAGTCTGACTGATGAGTCCACTAGCAGGCCCAGCACGAAACGCCAACACCCTTCCTTTTCCTATTCTATTCCCTCTCCACAGCTCCACAGAAGTCTATATTATTAATAGTTATATAATAATTTAATTAACCTTCCTTCCAATATCCCAAGTCTAAGGCAGGGCCTGCTAGGTAGCCTTTTAATGATGAGTCCACTAGCAGGCCCAGGACGAAACGCAACACCCTTCCTTTTCCTATTCTATCCCCTCTCCACAGCCCCTCAGTACGGAGTACAGGATGACTAGGAACTGAGATTAGGGTGTTTCTCGGATGAATTCGGTTTAGGATGAGTCTATGGTGTTCACAGTGCGAGTGGTCGAGTTGGTCATCCAACAGAAGTACGCGTAATAATATACGCGTGGAAATGTAACGAACTACAGTGTTGCGTTGGATATTGGACGGGGTTTTGCCTTGGATATTGGCCGGTCGTTATCCTCACCAGTTCTTGGAACTGGCTTCGGAACTGTCCCGGTGGCCAAGTACACATGTTTTTACACCTACCGTGAAATGTCGATGAGCCTTGCTGTGTATCTCTATCTCACTCGCTCTCTATGAACAAGGAGACACTGAGGATTTCCTGAAAGATCTACCTCCCTTCAATTTTGGCCAGATTCGGTCCCGAACCTCGGCCAATATCCAAGGCAACGCTGTATATATGTACTTTATACGTACTATCCGTGCGCCGCAAGAAGGCACGGCGTGTTTACACGCGTAAGTGTCTTCAGTCAATAGTGATCACTGCCTATAGTTAAATGAAGTTACTTAAAGCGCGAACCTTGAAGTGACAGTACGTGCTGCATTTTCCCTACATTGCTGTATTTTATTTCACATGATTCTATCGTCTTCTACTCCGCGGCAACAATATTGCGACAGTACGAATTTGTTACGATTGAGTTTTTAGATCGAGTCGCGCCGTGAGACGGGATTAAAACGTGTCATTGTTTAGTTTCGTTTCATTCGTTTGTTGCGGATTGCGGTGAAGTCGAGAGTCAATTAACGGCTATCTAATTAAGGTGGGAGAGGCAAGGTTTTTATTTTGGGGAAGGGAAAACAATCGCAGATCTATTAGCTTTGAAAGTGGAAGCGAGGAGAGCGTGGAAGAATTCCACCTGCTGGACCGGAAGAGTGGATCAGAAACTTCCAAACTAAACTAAAACCACTTTAAACTTGTGGTAGGAAAGCGACAAGGAAAGGCAAGAGAGAGAGAAAGAGAGAAAGATAAAGAAACAGGGCGAAGAAGAAAGCAAAAGGGAAAAGATGGGAAAGCAAAGGGATCGAATAGATAGAGAAAGAAAACCGCAGTCGAACGAAAGAAAGAAAGTAAGGAATAGCAAAGCTTTTAAAAAATAGATACAGAGGAAAAGAAGGGAACGGAAATGAAAGCGATAGTAATTAAATTAACGGAGCGATAAACGAAACGGAAACGAAGGAAAAGGAAATCAAAGGAAAGTAGAACAGGAAGAAGAAGCAACGATAAAACAATAGAAGCGTAAAATGAAATGAAATGGAAAGGGAAGCCAAAATCAAACGAAGAAACAGTAAAACTAGCAAAAAAAAATAGTTACAGAGGAAAAGAAGGGAACGGAAATGAAAGCGATAGTAATTAAATTAACGGAATGAAAAATGAAACGGAAACGAAGGAAAAGGAAATCAAGGGCAAGTAGAACAGGAAGAAGAAGCAACGAGAAAACAAAAGAAGGGTAAAATGAAATGAAATGGAAAGGAAAGCCAAAATCAAACGAAGGAACAGTAAAACTAGCAAAAAAAATAGTTACAGAGGAAAAAAAGGGAACGGAAATGAAAGCGATAGCAATTAAATTAACGGAGCGATAAATGAAACGGAAACGAAGGAAAAGGAAATCAAAGGCAAGTAGAACAGGAAGAAGAAGCAATGATAAAACGAAAAAAGGAAGAAAGCAATTGAAGAGTAAAGGAAGCAAAAGACGAGCAAAGGGAGGAAAGTAATGAGCAGCAGAAGAAGAATCGGTGACGAACGAAATAGAAGGAAATGGGATGGAAAAGAAATCCGAAATCAAACGAAAGAAGGAAAATGAGGAACGATAAAGCTGGCAAAAAATTGCCAACAAAGGGAAACGATGGAAATTACATCAACGGAATGGAAATTGAAATGCAAACGAAGGAAAAGAAAGCAAAAAACTATTAAAGGGAGGAAGAACACGTAGCAGCAAAACAAAAATCGGTAACGAAAGAGAAAAAGAGAAATGAGATGAAAATCGAAGGCAAAATCAAACGAAGAAAAACAAACGAGGAAAGATAAATCTGGAAATAAATGGCAACAAAGGGAAATGAAGCAAAAGACTATCAAAGGGAGGAAAATAAGAAGTGGCTCAGCAAAAATCGGTAACGAAAGAGAAAAAAGAAGAAGTGAGATGGAAAGAGGAAAGCCAACATCAAACGAAGAAAGAAAAACAGGGAACCGTAAAGCTGTCAAAAAGTAGTAGCTGGGGTAAATGACCCACGTACTGTCACTGTTCCTATAACTGCCACTTTAATTCGTTGATTTAATAGCAAAGAATCGAAAGTAAACAAATTTTCATGTTAAATTTGAACGGTGGTTTACGTAACAACGCGTAGACATCGTATATTCGTTTACACTTAACGTTTGCAAATAAATATTAGGAGGTAAATGTGCTGTTGATTATTAAAACGTGACCAATATAATTATAAAGTATGGAACGTGTCATGATTCAGTGAAGGTGATACGTTTACTATGCATCTTATATCTGTTACACAAAGTGACGTGTTACCATATGGAAAACGTGTTTCTATTTAAATGAAAAGTGTTCAATAGACAGTACAAGGGTCATTGGACTTTGTTATATATTTTCAATGAATTAGTACGTAATACTTCGTATTTAACGTACAAAAAAATCATCATAAATAAAAGTGCGGTTAAACAATATTATGGTCCAAGCTGGATTGATCTTTAGATTAACGACGTTTGAAAATAGTTAAGTAAAGTTACGTGATAACCTTATGATTGCAGTACGTTGTTCATTTACCGTATATATCTTATACATATCGGTTACACAAACTGACGTGTTAATATATGGAAAACGTGTTTCTATTTAAATGAAAAGTGTTCAATAGACAGTACAAGGGTCATTGGACTTTGTTATATATTTTCAATGAATTAGTACGTAATACTTCGTATTTAACATACAAAAAAATCATCATAAATAAAAGTGCGGTTAAACAATATTATGCTCCAAGCTGGATTGATCTTTACGTTAACAACGTTCTAAAATAGTTAAGTAAAGTTACGCGATAACCTTATGATTGCAGTACGTTGTTCATTTACCGTATATATCTTATACATATCTGTTACACAAACTGACGTGTTAATATATGGAAAACGTGTTTCTATTTAAATGAAAAGTGTTCAATAGACAGTACAAGGGTCATTGGACTTTGTTATATATTTTCAATGAATTAGTACGTAATATATCGTATTTAACGTACAAAAAAATCATCATAAATAAAAGTGCGGTTAAACAATATTATGGTCCAAGCTGGATTGATCTTTAGATTAACGACGTTTGAAAATAGTTAAGTAAAGTTACGTGATAACCTTATGGTTGCAGTACGTTGTTCATTTACCGTATATATCTTATGTCTGTTGCATAAACCGACGTGTTAATATATGGAAAACGTGTTTCTATTTAAATGTAAAGCTTTCAAGTGGCAATTAATAAGGACATTCGACTTTGTTGTACATTTTCAATTACGTAGTAATGAATTTATTATATCGAACATGTAAAAGAAATGTTCATAAATAAAAGTGCGGTTAAACAATATTATGCTACAAACTGGAACGATCTTTACGTTAACGACGTTCTAAAAATAATGAAATAAAGTTATGCGAGAACCTTAAAGTGGCAGTAATAGGTATATTTACCTTATAGAGGAAAATACGTTAGCTAACGCTTTGCTCCAAACTGGAACGATTATTAAGTTAAACAACTTCTGAAGAATAGTTAAATGAAGTTGCCGAGATAAGGTTGAAGTGACAATAATCGAGTCGTCTACCTTCGCGTCGACTAAGGCGAGTCCCTGGGTGGAAAAGTTGAAGATTGGCCGGGGCGGAAATTTGATTGGATACAAAGATAGTTTACGGGCAGACGAACCTGCTTTAATCGATACTTGAAACGACCGAGATGGAGCCTTATTTCAAGCGCACCAAGGTCAACCGCGAAGGGGGAAGTTCAACGTTTAGCTGCATTCCAACGCGAACTATTTGCGTAGCCCGGCACCGCCGTTACGTTACGTGTGTATATCTTGCGAGGAAACGAGAGCCGGATCACTGTATCGCGATTATTTGTTGCCGTTCCGCGTGATCGTACGAAACTCCGATGATAATACCAACCAGCAAAATTTCCAACACGCCACGGCGCACGCCGATCGACTTATTAGCCGTGCAACGATAGTTTTTTTTGGAATATTTAAAGTTGGGCGCAGAAATATTCGGACGAGTGATTGGAATAATAAAACTGATATACTTGGAAATGGAGAGAAATTATATCGGTACACGTGTAATACAATAAGCGAGCGTTTAATAAGTTAGGATATTAATAGGGATTCAATGATAACTGATTGCAAAAATAAAACTGATACACGTTGAAATGGACAGAAATTCTATCCATACACGTGTAATATAATAAGCGTGAGTTAATAAGTTAGGATATTTATAGGGATTCAGTGATTATTTTGGATACTTTGAGGCTTATAGCGATTTAATTATAATTCGGAATATTTAAAGTTGGGCACAGAAATATTATAATAGAACGAGTGATTGCAAAGATAAGACTGATATACATACGTTGAAATAGACAGAAATTCTATCGATACACGTGTAATATAATAAGCGAGCGTTAATATGTTAGGATATTTATAGGGATTCAATGATAACTGATTGCAAAGGTAAAACTGATATACTTTGAAATTGACAGAAATTCTATCGGTACAGGTATAATATAATAAGCGAGCGTTAATACATATGTTAGGATATTTATAGGGATTCAGTGATTATTTTGGATACTTTGAGGCTTATAGCGATTTAATTATAATTCGGAATATTTAAAGTTGGGCACAGAAATATTATAATAGAACGAGTGATTGCAAAGATAAGACTGATATACATACGTTGAAATGGACAGAAATTCTATCGATACACGTGTAATATAATATGCGAGCGTTAATATGTTAGGATATTTATAGGGATTCAGTGATTATTTTGAATACTTGGAGGCTTATAGCGATTTAATTAGAATTTGAAATATTAAAAATAGCGTAGAAAAATATTGGAATAACTGATTGCAGAAGTAAGTCTGATACACGTTGAAATGGACAGAAATTTCATCGATATACGTATAATATAATAAATATGCGTTAATAAATTAGGATATTTATAGAGATTCAATGATAACTGATTGCAAAGGTAAAACTGATATACTTTGAAATTGACAGAAATTCTATCGGTACAGGTATAATACAATAAGCGAGCGTTAATAAGTTAGGATATTAATAGGGATTTAATGATAGGTAATTGCAAAGGTAAAACTGATATACTTCGAAATTGACAGAAATTCTATCGATACACGTATAATATAATAAGCGAGCATTAATAAGTTAGGATATTAATAGGGATCTAATGATAGCTAATTGCAAAGGTAAAACTGATATACTTTGAAATTGACAGGAATTCTATCGGTACACGTATAATATAATAAACGTGCCTCAATTTGTTAGGATATTTATAGGGATTCAATGATAATTTCGAATACTTGGAGGCTTATAGCGATTTAATTAGAATTGGGAATATTTAGAGTTGGGCACAGAAATATTATAATAGAACGAGTGATTGCAAACATAAGACTAGTATACGTTGAAATTGACAGAAATTCTCTGCATAGTACTCTACTCTTCGACTTCTCAATACACACTCTTCGCTTTTCCTTCGACTGCCGCCTTTGTCGCCAACCATTCCTCTTTTTCTCTCACTCTCTCTCTTTCTCTCATTCGCATCCCAAATCTAAACAATCAACTTAGTCTGACTAATACTA
The DNA here is from genome assembly GCA_028830335.1 of Eucera pruinosa. Lineage (NCBI taxonomy): Eukaryota > Metazoa > Arthropoda > Insecta > Hymenoptera > Apidae > Eucera > Eucera pruinosa. The sequence goes on along the minus strand of JAMYCR010000001.1, from coordinate 1,815,201 downwards.
TCCTCGAATGCTTTGGACGCGTTTCCGCAGGTGATAGTCGCTCGCCTGCAGACCATCCGCGTTCCGCATGGCCCGGTCTTAAATTACTTAAACCTAAACACTCTTAACTCTAACATTATAATTCTATTCGGACCCCGCATTCGTGGATAACGATACGCTCGTAATGCATTCATAACGATGCACGAATAATTTAGGGTATATATATATAGCGATTTTAGTGATACGTTTGAATAAACGCGGTACCGCGAAGGCGCGCATTGAAACGATTTAAATTGACCGTCAAAACGTAGAGCGGAGCGCTATTCGTTTCTAATTAGCTGCATCCGACAGTTTCCACGGGTAATTTGAAATATTCCGCGAAGCGGATAGTTGAATATATCGAAGAGGATATCTCGTGAAAAGCTATTCGCGCAGCTATTTTGGAACATTTCACGATTATTCGCCCGCAGAGTTCGATGAAGTTGAAAAGCTTACAACTTTCGAAGCACGTTTAAGAGCTTTGCTACTTTACGATATGTCTAACCCTTTGCCCTAAAATAAGTAGAGTTACAATAGAACCATGGCACAGGTTAAAGAAAAATGCTTACTACTAAGGATAGAATTTATTTCGAGCGCTAATTTTAATTTTGTATTACAAGATTCGATGCTATTGAAGAGAAAAATTGTGTACAATATTTATAAATTAGAAATTTATTATAAATTCAACGGGTGTGAGAATCCTTTAGTGTGCATTGAAAATATACACAGAGCAGCAGTACGATACAATATAAAGAGAAGGACAAAATGTGAGAAAAAGAAAAAGAAAAGTAAAATGAAAAAAAAAAAAATAAATAAATGATATACAATAGAGCAATGAGAAAAGAAGTAAAAGAAGTAATATTCGAAGGATTTGCATGTGACACGATAGAAAAATAGTAGTCAACTAATGGTAGCCCAAGTAGGTACGAAAATAATAGTAGGGCAAGGGATTAAAATTATTCGAAGTGCTCTAAGACCTGCAATATTTCGAAGGTGATTTTCCTCAATTGTTACGCGTCGAATAATTTACGTAAATTATTATTTGGACTATTCTGGATCATTCTAAATATTCCATGCGAAGATCTAGAAAATCTGGAAGAGACTTGATCAATCTTTGCATGTTGAATAGTTTACACAAATTGTTTGGGTTATACTAGAATTATTCTGCATTATTTGGATTATTTTAGATTATTCTAGATATTGTACACGAAGATTTCTACAAGATCTCGAAGAGACTTTATCAATCGTTGCCCGTTTAAAAGCTTTGCGAGGGTAATTTGAAATATTCTAAAATATCCTAAGTAGTCTGTACGAAAATCTACAAAATCTTTAAGCAACTTTATTAACCGTTGCGCGTTGAAAATCTTTGCGTGGGCAATTCGAAATATTCCAAATATTCTGTGTCAAGATGTAGAAGATCTTGAAGCAATTTTATTAACCGTTGCGCGTTGAAAATCTTTGCGAGGGTAATTTGAAATATTCTAAATATTCTAAACAATGATCTAGAAGATCTAGAAGCAATTTTATCAACCGTTGCGCGTTGAAAAGCTTTGCGAGGGTAATTTGAAATATTCTAAATATTCTAAACAAAGATCTAGAAGATCTTGAAGCAATTTTATCAATGATTGCGCGTTGAAAAGTTTTGCGCGGGAAAATTTGAAATATTCTAAAATATTCGAAATATTCAATACGAACATCTATATCGCTTAACTATTTCCAATATTCGCCGATTAATTGCAAGATTAGAACGCGAGAAACTTTAAGTTTCTAGTGCGCGCTCGTTAAGGGTACCCAAAGGAGCGTAGAAATCGAATAGGATCAAAGCATCGTTTCTCGACTCGAAGCGTTCCCTGTTTGCCAGTTTTAATTAACTCGGTTGTTCGTTTGCCGTGGCTCGAGTTAACGCGCCTGAATTTAAACAAAACTATCTTCCCACTGAAATTGCAACTTTACCACCGAACAATAGCGCGCTACGCTAATTACGTCAAGTAAACCGTAACACGCTTACCCACGTGATAAATATTAACAACTGCGAGCAGTGACGAAGTTCGTAAAAAAATTGACGTGAATGTCAAACGACGCGAAACAAACGCGCAAACGTTCAGAGTGCCTTTCATCTTCGAACGAAACGATGCCTTTTAATTAGGATGCTGCGATTAATATTCGTCGAATAGTAATACAGTAAAAACTATAAGATACATAATATTAGGTCGTAACACATACATTTACTCAGAAAATTGAGCGTACTGTTATGCCGTGAAAAAGGAAAGGATGGGGTTCCCTCGAGAAATGATCCTTCTTCTTCTTGATAATCAGAAGTTTTTATTGAATAGGTCACCAACAGAATGTTCACAAGAAACTGCACGTCGACGCACGTCTAAACGCTACTGTCGCGAATATCGAAGTCCACCCGAGTTTTGCCGGATTGTCCCTTAAATAGTCCTAGTTCTATTGTTTTGTCACTTGCCAAGCGGGCCCACGCTGTCATAGGGCCTGCAGCGGCCAAAACATCTGACTCACACTATGACCAAGAGGGCAAAGTCATAGTTGAGTCAGTGTGGAGAGTGATGCAGCATAACAGTACACCTTGAAACTCGATGAAAAAGATGGCTAAAAAATGGTTCATTTTCAGTGTACTGAAACTATTAACCCGATTGAATATATATCTTGGAAATATTGAAATGCAAAATGATAAATTATACTTTTACGGATATGGAAGATTTCCAAATGAAATTGAAAGAATAATAGGACAATATTTCACCTTCTTTATGGAAAATTAATTAACTCTATGCTATGAATATTAAAGGTGGTTAACAAAATAGTAATTTACACGTATCACATGTATCATAACAATTTTGTGTCAGCAAAGAAAGTTATACTTTTACGTTTCCTATCAACTACATATTTGTAATTTTATCTAAAGAATTTTGTACGTACTGTCTGTCAGAATATGCGAAATATATCGAGTTTCTATTTTTGTACACGCGTGTGTATATTTACTTTTTAGTTATTTTTCATCGGCAACATTTGGTGTACGCTCAATTTTGTGAGTAACTGTATATTCGTCCCATTTCTCTGTTGTTTATAAAAACATTTTGGGTAAACGTGCCACGTACTGCCACTTTGTGATTCGCAGTTTAAGTAACTTTATTCAACTATTCCAGAACGTCGTTAACCTAATAATAATCGTTCCAGTTCGGAGCATAATATTGTTTAACCATTCATTAAGAACAGGATAGACCACTTATCCAATGCCTCTATTTGTCACCCGGATTTAGGGCACATGAGCCCCAAATCCGTTTTCATTTTTACCTTTTCGATGTCTAAAATGTATGTTTGTCTAAACTTTTACGTTTACTCTTACGTTTCGTACGTTAAAATACCTTAGAAGTGTTTACATTCCTTGTCCGATAATAAAACGAAAGATATTCTTCGGAAAAGTCTGAATTTTTAGGGTATAGATATTTCAGAGCACGTGACGCGAAGTCCCGTAAGACGATCGGTCTATCCTGTACGTCGTCTGTGTTTGAACAACTGCAGATGATCTATCGTGGGCAAAATAGTAGGAGGAATTGTCTACGCGCACGATACGTGCGTATCAACACCGCAAATAACCGCTCTGGCATGTTTCCCGGAAGAGAGATGCCGCGTCAAAGCGACGGGAACGGTTCGAGTCCCCGTTAATTCGCCCCGAATTCGCGGTAACGTTTGACCACGCGTAAAATTCGACGGTAATGGGTGGGCACGTCGATGCCACGAGCGATAAATAAAGCTGACGTAATCACGCTTCTTTACATTCCTCCCCACCCCCCATTTTATCTTTCTTTTATTTCGAAATCAATGCCGCGAACTGCAAAACAACGCGAATCCCCATTAATCGGTATTCAGAGGGAATCGATCTTTCTTTAATTCGTTAGCAATTTTTAGAATTGTATGTGTATATCCTTATTGCGAATACGCGTATATTTTTATCGCTATTAAATAACGTGGCTCGTGAGAAAATCAATCTTTCTTCAATTCGTTAGCAATAATAATAATATATAAAAGAGTGGTTGAATAATGAAATAGAGAAGCGCAATAAAGTAAAGAAATTTTACTGCGTGCAGCGACATGTTAGTCTAAATATTTCTTTAAACATTCATCCCATTAACAAACGAGAAACCATTGTATTAACCCTAAATAATTCTATAAAAGTTCCAAAACTGTTTCGAACTAAACTCCCCCCTCCCCTCAATTTCACCATCCTTTCTTTCGAAACCGATTGAAGAAAATCAATCTTTCTTCAATTCGTTAGCAATAATAATACTATATAAGAGAGCGGTTGAATAATAAAGCAGAGAAACGCAATAAAGTAAAGAAATTGTACTGCGTGCAGCGAGATGTTAGTCTAAATATTTCTTTAAACATTCATCCCATTAACAAACGAGAAACTAATATATTAGCCTTCAATAATTCTCTAAAATTTGCAAAATAATTTCGAACTAATCTCCCCCCCAATTTCGCCATCCATTCTTTCGAAACCGATTGAAGAAAATCAATCTTTCTTCAATTCGTTAGCAATAATAATACTATATAAAAGAGCGGTTGAATAATAAAGTAGAGAAGCATAATAAAGTAAAGAAATTTTACAGCATGCGGCGACATGTTAGTCTAAATATTTCTCTAAACATTCATCCGATTAACAAACGAGAAACCATTGTATTAACCCTAAATAATTCTCTAAAAGTTCCAAAACTGTTTCGAACTAAACTCCCCCCTCCCCTCAATTTCACCATCCTTTCTTTCGAAACCGATTGAAGAAAATCAATCTTTCTTCAATTCGTTAGCAATAATAATACTATATAAGAGAGCGGTTGAATAATGAAATAGAGAAGCGCAATAAAGTAAAGAAATTGTACTGCGTGCAGCGAGATGTTAGTCTAAATATTTCTCTAAACATTCATCCGATTAACAAACGAGAAACTATTATGTTAGCCTTGAATAATTCTCTAAAATTTCCAAAACAATTTCGAACTAAACTCCCCCTCCCCAAATTTCACCATCCTTTCTTTCGCAACCGATTCAAGAAAATCCGCGGCTCAAATAATTCTTCGAAACGTAGACCGCTGTTTAAAACTCGATTCTTAACTTCAGAACCAATCTCAGCCTTCTCGCGAAGCGTCGATGCCAACTGATAATCGATAACTTAATCAAAAACAATTGCGCGCGAATCGCGTACGATCTGGACAACTCTCTCAAAGTGTGACTATTATCGATCCATCGGTGACGACTAGTCCTTGCAACGCGCTTCGTCTTAAACCTATCGAAGACTTTCACGATATCTTGCAAAAGAAACAACACATGATGTTCTCCATAACGTCAACCTACAACATGCACCTGGGCACCAGATGCACGCAAGGATCCCAAATCACTGACGCTTCGTCGCGTTCCCGTCGTTCCGTTTCCCCCACCATGTGGGTGAACCTGACCCATTACGCATACCGAAACCGAAGCGGTTTCGACCCGGCTTTGGAGCTCGAGGAGAAGCCGATGGAAGCCTGCCACCCGTTGTACTTTCTATTGGACTTCTTCCATCAATACTACATTCCGTCTATAATTTTGCTCGGCCTCGTCGGCAACCTCCTCTCCTGCGTCGTGTTCCTCAACACCCATCTAAGGATACGTAGCTCCAGCTACTATTTGGCCGCCCTGGCAACCGCCGATTTCGGTTTCCTGGTCACGTTGCTGCTGGTGTGGCTGAACAACACGCTCGGATGGAAGGTGTTCAACAAGGACGGCTGGTGCGAGACGTTGGTCTACGTGAGCGCGGTTTGCAGCTCTCTAAGCGTCTGGCTGATCGTCGCGTTCACCGTGGAGAGGTTCATAGCGGTGCAATATCCATTGCACAGGCCCCACATATGCACCATAGCCAGGGCGAAGACTATCGTGTTGGTTTTGGTGATACTCGCGCTCGCCAGCCACTCGTACTCGTTCGTCACGGCCGGCGTGGTGACGAATCGGGACGGCGAAGAGTACTGCGACCTGAAAGCCGAGTATTTGGAAACGATGAAGATCATCAACATCATAGACAGCATAGCAAGCCTGATCGCGCCGCTGGTAATGATCATAGTGATGAACACGATGATCATGAGGAATTTGTTGAGGTTCAGCAGACGTTTCAAGCAATCCTCCACTACGTCCACGGATTGTCCAAGCATGGAACGATCGGACATCAATTTGAACCAGATTCCGGTGAGTGAGAATTCCTCTTTTCTTTCCAACCGGCAAATTTATTTTTAGAGAGAGAGAGAGATTGTCGAGCGATGATAGAGAATCGATTAAAGCGTCGATGCGAATAGCGAACGTCGTTTGCTTGCCCGGTATCGAGCCATTGATTGAAATACGGTTATTAGCCGCGCTGCATCGAGAACGTGAAAGAGTTTAGGGGAAATTTGACGGTGGAATAATTGTAACGCACGCGTAGTATAAAATAGCGAACGTGTGCGTTGGCAAAAAAACATTCTGAGACGTCTCTATTGGCAAAAAAGGGTTCTGAGACAATCTGCCTTAGCAAATATGCGTTCTGAGACGTCTGCGTTGGCAGAAATGCATTTTGACACGTTTGCATTTGCAAATATGCGTTATGAGACGTCTGCATTTGCAAAAATTCGTTATGAGACGTCTGCGTTGGCAAGAAAAAAGGTTCTGAGACGTCTGCATTTGCAAAAATGCGTTATGAGACGTCTGCGTTGGCAAAAAAAAGGTTCTGAGACGTCTGCGTTGGCAAAAAAAGGTTCTGAGACGTCTGCATTTGCAAAAATGCGTTATGAAACAATCCACCGTAGCAAATATGCGTTCTGAGACGTTTGCGTTGGTAAGAATGCGTCCTAAGACGTCTGCATTTGCAAAAATGTGTTATGAGACGATTGCGTTAGCAAAAGAAGGTTCTGAGACGTCTGCGTTATCAAAAGAAGGTTCTGAGACGTCTGCGTGACCATTAACGTGGTTCGTTTTAATCGAACGATTTGCCAAATTAAAAGGCCAAATTAAAAGTATTCATTCGTTAATCTCAAGCTACAGAAAAGCAATATTACATAATAGTTGTCATATACTAGTATAATAGATTAATATATTCACATACAATTTAAGGATATCGCTTCGAGATAATAGTTTATCGATCGCCGCGCCAGCGCAAAGGGATCATCGGCAAACGAAGGCAGGCTTCACGGAAATCGAACAACTCGAATGTAATTTAATTAACGAAGAAGCAGCAACAGCAACACACTTTCGCGTATAAGTTCGAACGGCTAATGGACCCGTTACTATTTTCAATGCACGGCTTCTCGTAACACCGGGGCCGACTCCTATACTTCTTTGTTTTTCTAGCGTGTAAAATAAACAGCGGGCCGCGAGGTGTGCACGCTGAGAAACGTTTTATCCCTGCCCTCGAGTTGTTTTCACGAAAGCAACTCGAACGGAGCAACGTGAAAGCCGCGGACATTCGGGTTATTATTTCTAATCCGTCTCCGATGATATTCCGTTGGAATCCGGGTGGAAAGTTAGTTAAGTTGTGTCGGTTTAAATATCGTAATAACTTTGCGGCCGACTGTCACGCGTCCTAAAAGGAAAGTCCCAGGGTTTAGGTTGGATTCCGGGTGAAGGAATCGAGTACAACTATTAGCCGCGAAGAAGTTTATTCGAGATGTTTTACAATAGTTTCGTCGATCGCTGGACAGAGTGTCGTCGAGACGGTTTTCAGTTGAACCTGGTTACTAACTAGTACTGTTTTCGTCGACTGCTGAGGAAATATATATAGATATAGGGTTGAAGTATTTGTAAGGGAGACGGAGAAGGGATAGCGTGGAAATAGGTAAGAATCTATGGATCTAAGGACCGTAGGATGATGCATAGGATGACTAAGGGTCGTAGGATGATGCATAGGATGACTAAGGGTCGTAGGATGATGCATAGGATGACTGAGGGTATTTGTGAAGGGACATTGCGCTAAGTGATATCCGGTTATCAACTGTACATATTTGCGGTAAAATAATCGGCTGAGTATTGTAAGATCGGGCGGGCCGTATCGCCCTTGTATAGCCGAAAAAGGAAACTGCGCCGCCCGGCGGAGATCGAACCCAGATCTACGGGTCACTAATCGATCGCGTTAACCAATACGCCACAGTCACACTGGGCCTTTTAATGTGTGTTTAACGTTCTTCTTGGGCATATACTGTCCTTTCTCTTCGTCTCTATTAGGTCTAGAAGGGTCCACCATCCTATAGTATCCAACAACGTTTCTGGCGAATTAAGTGTTCCGACTGTTAGAGAAGTGGAAATCGGTAAACGGTCGAGGTAGGCCACGTGCGTTTTGTCAACGCGTTCCCCTTCTTAAGAGAAGTTTCTCCGAGGCGGGCCAGCATTAAGAAAACGCAATGCTGTCGAAGGCGTCTTCACGACGAATATCCTTCGACGCGAAAAACACTCTTGTAGAGACCATCGCTTTGGGCAGTCGAATAAACGTTTTATCCATCTATTTTGAAACCGCCCACGATATTCGTTTTACTCGAAACCTTACACGATATCGAAGACCCGGCGCTCGTGGAGCAAGGAAAAAGTCGGTCTAACCGAGAGGGAACGAAAGGAAAGAAGAGGAGAGGGCGTAACATAATACCGCGCGCGGGATTCACTTTGACCGCGAACTTTTCGTTCGAGCTTATCTTTCGAACGAATTTTAGAGATGCGATACGCGAAACCTCTAAAGAGCTCGACAAGTTTCGAGCTTCGAGTTTCAGGAATTTAAAACCGCTGCACAATGGCTACGTTTCTAAGCAAATCATTTCTTATTCTCGTACGAAGTATTCACGAATTTCTTACGAAGCATAAAAGTCGCATTATTTCGCCTCGAGCGAGTCTTTTAAATAATTTAACAAATATTCGAATCGGAAAGTATAGATTCTACATTTCTCTGTTAACCCTTTGCCTCGCGAATCTTTCGAACACGATTCACTGGAATATTAACGCCGCGTTGAATGCGGAACAGTAAAACGTTATACTTAAATTGTACTTGATTAGTGATCTTCAATCTGACAATCTTACGAATTGAAATAAAGTGAATTCAAGTTTATTAAAGAGAATTTCATATATCACATTGTTATAGGTAAGGTTTGGGTTAGGTGTACGCTAACAATTTAATTAATACGATGGTATGAATACAATCCCTGGCAATCGAATTAGGACCACGTACGAAAATTTCACTTTTATGCCTATAACGGTATGTTATATATGTGGGGTGTGAGATAAGGGTGTTTGGGTTATGTGATAGTCAGATCGTGTGAGGTGTGAATAAAGAGTGTTTGGACCGTCTGACAGTTCTCTGAAATAAGAATGCATGTGGGTACGAATCGGTGATTGAATGTGATTGTGTATGAGTGAGTTTTAAGAAAGCAAGAGTGTCGCGAGGATGGGAGGAAAATGAGTTGAGTTGCGTAAGAATATTGAGAGAGTGAAGACGACCGAAGAGAACCGTGCGAGAAATCTGCGAGAAAAAACTGTATTTTATTTCTTTTTACTTTTCCATATTAAATATTCCTTCAGAATAACTGTGGTTAATCCTTGTTGTTGAAAATCCCTACATATATGGAAAATTGTCTTAGGTCATTGAAATTATTACAAACGACGTTGATAATAATGTATATATAACAATTGATTTGTTACTATCGTGGTAATAATCAAATTGTGTGGGTGATGGGCGATTGAGGGCCGCACCAGTGTTTACGTTAGGCTCAAGTGTCGATAGCGCGTGAGTTGAGATTTGGAGAATGCAAGATTTGTTTGTACATACATGATGAGAATGTGTTTGCACATATGCAGGAGAGATCTTTAGAAGTTCAAATGATGAAGAAGGGAATCAGTTGTGTGACTGAATCGTTGAAGCGTTCATAAGAAGTCTGCGTTAAAAGTTTGGAAGTGCATTTTATGAAATATGGGAAAACGACGAGACATAACTTGTGAGAAAAGGGCCTATATATGTGGTCTTCTGAAAAGTGGCAACCTTTTGCAGCGATAAATCGCGAAAAATACGAAAGTTTCGCATCAAACAGTGATGAGAATCGCGAAATGTATGAAGGAGAATGTGCCGCAGATTTGTAGTGATCCTAATTCGATGGCCATGGACTGTATGTATTCTACGTCATTCTCTTCATCCTCACGCTTTTAATTTCGAATATTTATATACATATGCAGTATACGTATTTTTCCGGAAGCCTGTCAAATTATGCACGCAATGTCCGTGTAAACCTAGTGTTAAATAAACGAATTAAAGTGACAGTTATAGGAACGGTGACAGTACGTGGGTCTTTTGTTCTATATGTTACCGCGACGCGTAGCCGCGAATGATTCAAGGCTTTCGCGTTATTAAACGAATCATTGGCACGTGTGCGATTTGCGACGCGACGCGGTGACCAATAACGATTAACAATGTGCGCGCGAGGTATTGGAAATCAAATGCAACGGTATACGTGATTTAACCCTTTCACTGCGGGGCGATATTTGCGTGGTTCGCCGATGAAAAGACGCGCGAATATTGTTGTATTCCGCTGAGGTTGTCAGTTTATTATATATAATAAGTTACAACGTCGAGCGAAATAAAGACGAAGTTTAACGTATACCAGAGTGTATTCGCGTTTTACAAGTGTAGTTGAGCGTCCTAAGACGGTCCGGACTGTTCTGGCGTGTCAAGGGAAAAACTGTGATTTTAGAGACTCGGAAAATAGAGAGGTAGGGGTTATCTTGGGTTCGATGGTCGGTAAGGGATGAGGTAGCAGGATCGAGGTTCGGAGGTGACTAACTAGGATGAAATCATCAGCTATCGAAGGATTTTGGAATGTTTGCTGCTGGGGTTTGGTTTATCGTGTTTGAAGGAGGATGAGAAGGCCGCGTTGTCTTAACTAAAAATAATATAGTACTAATGATTACGTTGGCATACAACACCTTCCTCCATAAGATTGTTAACTGGGTGTTAACAGTTACGGTAAATGTGATTAATCCGGTGATTATGTATAATCACCGGCTATTATATACAATCACCACTAAGTTTGGTAAATGTGATGAATCCTTGAATATTTATCAAATTAACCGGCGAGTTTATGTAATTTCCAACTCGTAACGGCGAATGTGATAGAAAACCACTGTTTCCTTTCTTAGTGTTCATAATGTTAACTAAATTGGAGTTAAAACGCACAAGCATACCAGCCATCGTTCAATATTTTATAAAATACGAGAGGGTAGCGAAAAAACGTCTAGCCGGCACGAAATTGGAAATACTACTGCAGTAGTCGGCACTAGTCGAGCGGTATCGTGGACAAAGTCCGATCGCGACACGTGCGCGTTCGGCGCTCGCCAAAGGGACCGCGTAAGAAAAAAAAGAGAATACATCCGACATCGACAAAGACAGCCAATAACTAACAGTAAGGGACTTTTATCACATTCGCCATTACGAGTTGGGAATCATATAAACTCCACCGGTTACTTTGATAAATATTCAAGAATTTGTAAGGTAGGTCGGATGACTTCCGAGTGGTTAAATAAAAAAACTCAATAGGGCGTTTTAAAACTCGATTTACTCTACTGACTGTTCGCTGCGACAGCTCGTACAAGAGTGCGTCTCCTTCGACAATTCGTTAGTTCTGAGGACGCCTTCGCCAGCATGGGTTGATTACAACCGACGATACGATTAGCCCGAAGAAACTACCCTTGAGAGGGGAAAGCGCGTTGACAAAACGCATATGGCCCACCTCGACCGCTTACCGATTTCGACATTTCTAACAAATTCATTACATTTACCAAACTTAGTGGTGATTACATATAATAACCGGTAATAACGCGAATATATACATGATCACCGGATTAATCACATTTATCGTAACATATACACATACAATGTATACGCTTTTCGCAGTCAACTGGTTAAAGAGGAAACGCATTGTCCGCGTTTTATTGGAATAGCGAGGAGGCGGTAGCTTAAAATAGGACTCTGGTATTTGGCTTTTAGTGAATGAAGATTTCGTTCCCGTCTGACAAAACGATTGATCTATTTATCGACGGACGAGAGAACGCATCGCGTTCGATTACTGTTTCAACTTTGTTCCTACAATCTATCGGCTACGTTACACACGGATCGTAGATAACCGTTTTGTTCGAGTTAATCTTTTCACTCTGCGTTTGCGAATTAAGAGAATTCTCAATCGCACGGGTGGCGAATTATTTTCGCCGCTTCAAATGCAACGCGAGTATGAATACTTATATTTACATAATATATTTATTTATTTATTTATTTATTTATTTATTTATTTTACGGGTTTTGACCCTTTGGTAAACAAAAAGTACAAGCATAGAAACATAAAGTATTACAGAAAAAAAAGAAAGAAAAATATTACAAAAAAGAAAAAGAAAAGAAAGAAACAGAAAAGAAAAAATTAAAAAGATAAGTCATAGGAGGAAAGAGAACGCAAAGCATTGTGTCTAAAAGTGATAAGAGAAGAAGAGAAATCTAAAGAAGAGCAAAATTGATTAACATTAATAAAAATTCTATTGAGACAATTAAACTGACCATAAACCGTCCTATGAGCTTCCGTTCGTAAAATAAGATGGTGTCTAAGAGATGGCCGAGATGTATTTAAATAAAATTTTGATAAAATATCCGGACAGCGTGAAAGACCATTAAGTATTTTAAACGCAAAGATAAGGTCAAAAACAATTCTGCGACGTTCGAGAGACATTATGTTAAGAACGGATAATATAGGCGAGTAGTTATGATCAAGGCGGGACATATTACAATTTAGTTTACGAGAAACCAAACGCAAAAAATTATGTTGAACGCTTTCAAGTTTGGAGCAGAGATATATATCGTATTATTAATTTTTGTGGATTTTAATGCAGGTTTACATTAACCCTTTCGATACTAAAGGCGACTATAGTCGTTTATCGAAATTTTGCATTAGTTTAGAAATCTTGCTAGATCCAGTATAGTATAGTTTGTTATTCCTAGACTTGTAGTTAATTTAGTACTCGTTCATTTTAAGTGGTTAAAAAAAAGTAACAATTCACGAGTAGATGTTTCGTTGTAAATTCGAGGCTGAATTATTCTGTACAGCTTTAACACATTGATCGCCAACTTCGCCGTAGCGAAATGGTTAATAAATATTAATTATATTAATATTTGTTGTTAATATTGATATAACTGAACTAGAAATTAGTTGAAGATTATAGAAAGCTAGACAAGTTTAAGGAACAACAAGTGCACTGCTGTTGAACGCGAATATATATAATATAATATAGTAATATAAATATTATAATAACGTAATATAATAATATAAATATTATCATAATATACTTATAATGTAATAATATAAATATTATAATAATTTACTTATCTAATAATATAAATATTACAATAATATACTTATAATACAGTATAATATTTTATACGTTAATAGATAGAAAGATAATTATTGCTTTCCCAAGGGATTACAAGTGGCTTCCGTCCTTTACATATTTACATATTTTACTAGAAATTAGTTGAAGATTATAGAAAGCTAGACAAGTTTAAGGAACAAAAAGTGCACTGCTGTTCAACGCGAATATATATATAATATTATATAGTAATATAAATATTATAATAATATACTTATAATGTAATAATATAAATATTATAATAACGTAATATAATAATATAAATATTATCATAATATACTTATAATGTAATAATATAAATATTATAATAATTTACTTATAATGTAATAATATAAATATTACAATAATATACTTATAATATAGTATAATATTTTATACGTTAATAGATAGATAGATAATTATTGCTTACCCAAGGGATTACAAGTGGCTTTCGTCCTTTACATATTTACATATTTTACTACTTACTAATACCTAGCAGTAACTTAACGTACCCTATCACTTTATTACTCTATTACTTTTTTGCTCTATTACTCTATTATTCTATTATTCTATTATTCTATTACTCTATTACATAAGACAAACTGTATAATACAATATTCTACACGTTAATATTTTATAATACTGTACGTAATATTTTACGCAAATTAAATATTGTAACAAGAATGGAATAGCGTCAAATATTCCGCATTAAAGTACGTTAAAAGCTAATTTCGCGTGGCTGTCAAACCATAATAATGCGAGCTTTGTTTTGGATACACTCTCTATTTAGTTGCACGGTTAAATCGCACGCACGTGCGCATAAACATCCTCAATACGGTTAATTACGCCGCAGTAGGTACGAAATATGAATATACGAATCTTCGATGTCTACTTTCCTTCGAAGCACCGTAATATTCGCGTTTTAAACGCAACAAAGCGCGAGATTAAATTCTGTTAGGTGCCGAGGAAAATTCGTGTGAATTTGTCCGTCAAAAATTAATAAGTACATAGAAAAGCGAAACGAGCTATTTCCGCTACCTAATAAAGAAACAATCATTGCTTCCGTTTAGTATTTATTTAATTATTGTAATCCTTTGCTTTGCGGACTAAGGATGACTTCTTATGCTACTTAACCCCTTAGCCTACAATAACGAGTCACACTCGTTCTATAAATTATGCCACAGGTTGAACAAAAATGCTTACTATTAAGGATGAAATTTAACTTGAACTCTGATTTTAGCTTCGTATAATAACATTGCATGTTATTGAATAAAAATTACCCATAACAATCGAACAATTTGTTCGCGACGCGATATAAAAATAGTAACCAATTAACGCTAACGTAAGTGGGTAATAAAATAATCGTAGGGCAAGGGGTTAACACTAGAACTACCAAGGCAGTCGAAATGACTGGTTACAAGTTTACCATAATACGTATACAAATTGACCACAATGCATTCGTTAGTTTATTACACGCTTTTCTGTACAAAATATAGACAAAGATTTATTGTACCTTAATCATATGGGTTTTGCAAATGTCTACCATTTTTATTTCTTCGGTACAAACAAATACACTTGAGTCGTCGGTAGTTCTAGCGTTGATTGCTATACGTTGCTTACTATACGCTTATTTTACGCGTATATAATTTCTACCTTGACCATAATCTACGTGAAATCGATCCGTTTTTCGATTTGATGAAATCGATACTTGTCAAAATAGTAACTTTTTTTTTCTCCGACTATTAATGTATTCAAGTCTGAACTTTATCATATTTTTATTTACGTTAAACGATCTGTGCTGTTTACGTTATCTTTGTTCGCGTGAAATGAATTTTTGCCCGTAGAAATAAATAAACAAATAATAAGCTAAAAGGAGCTAATATCTTTACCGAGATTAAATTAACGTGATCCGCATTTTCTCCCTTGCTTCGAGTAACGCGAAAAGAAACGGGATCGCGTGACAACGTTTCACTCGATTATCGCGAAACGTGTTCCGCGTGTTTACGCAAGGCCAGATTTCGTGCGAGCAGAAACAAAAACCTGTTACGATATAAACGCGCAGATAAATCAACGTACGTTGCAGAGAGAAATGGAATGGTTTACGATTCATTTGGGGCCGTTTCCGCCCCTTTCGTCCGCCTACTATCGAATGTCCCGTATCGTTAGCCGAGGAGAAAACGATTCGCCATGCAAATTCGGTAATCCAACTCTCTCTCAATCCCAATCGTGCCGGAAGTCGTGCGTTACGCTTAGCCACGCGTGGGAAGAGTAACGACGCGAAGAGAGGGTGCCTTTATTCGACCCTACATAATTATTTAACCGATTTTGGTATGGGCAGTTGGTTGCGTGTCGGATTCAATAAATGTCGCTACGTATTCGTTTTCGAAGTATACTTTTCTAGCGGTACGTGGCTCGCAGCGTAGATAGAAAATAGCATTCACCGCTTACAGATGTTTGGGTATAGGCAATTAAGCCTACCCTAAAGTCTGTAAGTCGGCGAAAATATTTTATACCGTTGTGGAGCTGTAGAGGGGGGATAGGATAGGAAAAAGGAAGGGTGTTGCCGTTTCGTGCTGGGCCTGCTAGTGGACTCATCAGTGCGGCTACCTAGCAGGCCCTGCCTTAGACGTTGGGATATTGGAAATGTGGAGCTGTAGAGAGGGGATAGGATAGGAAAAAGGAAGGGTGTTGCGTTTCGTGCTGAGCCTGCTAGTGGACTCATCAGTGCGGCTACCTAGCAGGCCCTGCCTTAGACGTTGGGATATTAACGTAAAATGTAACGGCAAGTTCCGCACGTTAGTACGAACTACAGAGATCTGACCTGATGGCCAAAATGCGTAGAGTTTGTATCGATGAGGGTGAGTGATTTTAGGTGCAATGGTCGGCGGACGGTCGAAGCGCAGGGGACAGGATGAGTAAGCGGGTATAGGAGGTTAGAAAGGCTTGAACTTGGAAGCTATGACTAGGATGTTTGTGTTAGGATGATTCTATCGTGTTTATACTGCGGTATCTATGTTGGCTATGAGTTGGTCATACGACAATTATCTACCTTGCCTCCGACCGACGAACAACTTGTGCTTATATTAATAAAACTCTTGCAAACATACAGTGCAGAGATGACTTGTTGGCGAGCATCCTACAAGCTGAACGGCACAGGGACAAGGGGAGCTGGTCGCTTGCTCCGCCCATTAGCCAGTAGAAAATCTTTCTTCCGGATTCTTAGACGCTACATGCGTGGCGGTTTGGAAATGTGCCGCTCGGTGTCCAAGAGAAGACTACTTTTTCTCGCGCTTGTTCGAAGGAACGCTATTTTTCCACCACCTATTCCTTGCGCGTTTCTTTGGGAAGGCGGTGTATTTTGGTGGGGGAGTTTTTCTTGCCGACAGTAGTTTGGCAATGCAACGAAATTTCCTACGGGCTCAGATTACTCGTCATCACTCGCCGTGGGTCGCTTCGCCTTCCCTAGCAGCCCTTCGGAAACTCATGGTTTATGAGATTCGCAATTTGCTATCGAGGCCATCTGCAAATCGTCGAAGGAGAAAAATATCCCGTGTAAAACTACGGAAACGGCTTTCTCAAAAATAGCTTCGCCGGTTTGCTCGTCATAATCCATGCTAGCCGTTTGCACGCCAACGTTACCTTTGTCGCGCGAGCTAGCCGCTACGTGATAAACGATATCTCTACGAATAAATAGATAAGTGCCTAGTTAAAAGGGTTAACCGTTAACGTTCTCTCTCGTCTTGCAATCGACATCGTCATCGAATCCACGCAAGCCTCGCTGATTTCACACTTTTTCGTCCACCTCTCGACACGATGTCGACGAGATATTTCCATTTTTGTTCACCGCTAGGCCGTGACCCGCCGAAAACTTCGAGCGACAACGACGATGACGCGAAGCATTAATCTGCCGAATCATCGGAACACGAGTGTGTTTCGAGCACGTTCGAGACGGAATGCAGTTCGTTTCGGGAGATTGCATTATCCATAATATCGTTCGACCTTAACCACGACTAACGACGCAAAGGGTTAAATTGTAACAAGAAGAGCGCGCGGGCGCGTTTTCGTCCCCCCCGATTTTAATTGGAAATCTGATTACGCGCGAAGCACCTAAACTGCCAGCCAGGGAGGCCGGGATTAATTTAGTTCTGCGGCACGCTGAGAATGTTTTCACGTTGCACAATCGAATTCATTAGACGGTGTACAGAGGAAGCTGTAACAGTTAGGACAGGAGTCAGTTACCTAACTTGACCGGCTTGTTTCATAAACTGTTGCTGGTTGCACGGAAATTCCAAGCGCTCATAACGTTTAACCCTCCATTTGCATCGTAGCAAAATAAATACGCGATCAGCTTTATAATTAAAAGACTTTAGGTTTCACTTGGAAATTGCGTGCTATAATCGAAATACGGTAACGAAATTTGCAGCAGATATTATACCTTTTATTGATTAGTATGAGTATCTTCAAAATGATCGATACACAGTGATGCGTTGCAAACAACAATAATAATATCTATTAGGTTTTCATTGAAGAAAACAAGTACAAAAATGAATCTGATTTTTGTTGATTTCTTATTCTTATGGAAAGGAAGATGCTGTATCTTTCTGCATATATTCCCTCGTAAGATTCGGCTTTCTGTTTATACAAAGATGCGAATAAGGTCTCGCATACGCACTAGAAAGATATTAGTAGTCACCAACGCCTCGAATCATCAGCTCTCGGTGTTCTTTTCTACCTTAGTTTAGTTCATTAATCATCAATAGCCGCGACCTTGACACAAATATCAGTCTCGATATTTGGCTACTTCCAATTAGGTCAAAGCGTAAAAAGTTCATTATTGTCGTTTCGTTGCATCGTCAAAGGGAAAGAGAAGAATGTAGGAAGATTAAGATAAACGCGGCGGAGAGTTAGGGACGAGGGAATATCTGTCTGGACGCGTTATCGCGATAAGGTTGGCGGCGAAGTGACACGTCCGTGACCAAATACAATATCCTATCTCGCAAGGTATCGATCACGCTGTGGCCCGGCGTATTACGAGAAGCTTGATATCGTGCCCCAAGTCTTATTGGTATCCCGTGGATCTCTATTACCAGCCGATTGTCTTTCGCCTCACGATCGCCGTTAGCATTCCAATTCGCTTCCGCGGGCAGAGCGGGGCAAATATGGCTTATATACGGTATAATGTAATATAAACGTGGCTAATATATATATATATGATGGTGGACCCTTCTAGACCCAATAGGAGAAGAGAAAGACAGTATATGCTACATAAGGACGTTAGGCACATAGTTAAGGCCCAGTGGGACTGTAGCGTAGTGGTTAACGCGATCGATTAGTGACGAACGTGTCAGACATAGGTTTTTTATATTAAATTTTCCTATAGTGTGAAAGATAATTTGTATAACATCGTACCTGAAACAACCAAGACTGCAATACAAATACACTCTAAAGAAGATATTATAACGATATAATATTTTTAGGGTAATATATTGAAAGAAAAAGTAGATTAATCCATTAGGATAGGAGCTACATTCGCTGATATGTTTAAGTGCAAAAATGTTCTGCAATGAAACGTTGTATATATATGTTTGTAGTATTAAGTGTTATGTAAATAAAAGTCTTTAAAAGAAAAAGATTAGTGACCCGAAGATCTGGGTGTTTGATCCCCGCCGGCGCGGCGCAGTAGTATCCTTTTTTCGGCTATACAAGGCGCTACGGCTCGGCCCGATCCTACATATATATATGGTATATATATATATATTATATATATATATATATATATATATATATTATATATATATAGTTAAATATATAAAACTGTAAGCATGAATTGCAGCGTTTGTACGTCTCTCTGGCCTCTGCACGGGCAGGCTTATAACCCTTCTTCTCTTAACCCTTTGCGGACGAGTGTCTGCAAATAATCGCCACTTTCCTCGTTTTTGTGGACGCACGTTTACTGTTAAAGCAGAAAGTTTAAATTAATATCGTTGATAAACGCTTCAAAGTTTTGGGTATTCGTTGACCTGGAATTCGTAAGCTTAGAAATTCGTAAGGTTTGGAATTCAAAGTCAAAAATACTCTTTTAAGTTTTATTATTCGTCGTCCGCAAAGGGTTAAGCATCTCTGTCGTTTAGCTTTACGTGAAGAGGACCGGGCCTGGGAAGGCATATAAATGCGCTTGAGAGACACGTCCTCTTAAAAAGGACTACCCCACCATTTTCCAACGGGAAAATACACGACGAGACGATTGGAAATGTCAGTCTGTCCTGAAGCGTCTCGCTCTGTTAGCTACAAATATATATATATATATATCTCGTTTAAACCAACAATTGTTCTTCGTTACGCTCTACCTTAGCCATCCTACATAATGTATGTATATTAATATATAGGGAATAGATTTGTAACGATGGAACGCGTTACGAAGTAGAAACCATTATACGAGGAATAGAGTAAATAACCCACGTACCGTCACTTTAATTACTTTACTTAATCGCAAAGTAATCGTATAAAGAATCGTCAGTAAAGAAATTTTAATACCAAATTTAGACTTCGGTTTACGTAACAACGTATAGACGTTGCGTATTCGTCTACATTTATTATTTATATATAAATAAATGTGTAGAAGGTAAACGTGCTGTTGAACATTGAAACGTGACCAATGTAACTATAAAGTATGGAATTGTATGGACACCGACGGTACAGTGGGACATCAATCCCAGTTACTTTTAGCATCGATGAAATTACAGTGTTGCCTTGGATATTGGCCGAGGTTCGGGACCGAATCTATCTAAAATTGAAGGGAGGTAAATCTTTCAAGAAATCCTGAGCGTCTCCTTGTTCATAGAGAGCGAGTGAGATAGAGATACACAGAGCAGGGCTCATCGACATTTCACGGTAGGTGTAAAAACGTATGTACATTGCAGTGATGACTTGTTGGCGAGCATCCTACAAGCTGAACGGCACAGGGGCAAGGGGAGCTGGTCGCTCGCTCCGCCCCTTAGCCAGTAGAAAATCTTTCTTCCGAATTCTTGGATGCTACATGCATAGTAGTAGGTCCTTCATATTCGCCAAGGATTCATGAGAGCGGACCCTGCCAGATATCTTCTTGAAGATTTCCCCACATCCTCGCGAGAAAAAAAATTAGGTTTACACCAATGTGATTCAGTTGTAGTTCCAAGTCGTCCTATCTCACTCTACCTCGATGTGTTTTGTTTCGCGTCCTTTGTCACGCAGTAGCTTGTAGAGTCGTGACCGATTCAGCCAATGAATATAATACGTGTGACTGAAAGTGTCGCTAATATGCGACAGCCAATCAGTTTGCCTCGCCAACAAGTCATCACTGCACTGTACTTGGCCACCGGGACAGTTTTTAAGCCAGTTACAAGAACTGGTGGGGATAGCGACCGGCCAATATCCAAGGCAAAACCCCGGCCAATATCCAAGGCAAAACTCCGGCCAATATCCAAGGCAGTACTGTAATCGTATTTCGCGTCGCCGCGCAGAATTTATCAATGGGATCGCGGTTTAATTTGCAGAGTGCCAGCAGCAGTAACAACGGCGCCGGAGGGGTGAATCTGGGACCAATGGTCGGAGGTCGTCGGCCACCGTCGCAGCAATCGTTTCACTCGTCGAAGAACAACCATTCTCATCATTCCCGGCACCAGACAACCTCCGTACCGCCGTCAACGCCGAGGAACGTATTCCAGCAACCCGAAGTAGGGTCTCGCTGTATACGTAAGTAGCACGCGCCATATTTTCCTTTTCGTCGAAATACAACCACTCAACGACATACGGGCCAACGTGGGCACGACAGAAATCACGTCGTCATGGAAACGTGTTCGTGTCGCAGTCATCTGTTTTATTTTGCTTTCGTTGCAGACGCGACTGTGGCTGTTCGGTTTCGTTTCTTTGCTAGACCTCGCCGCGTGATTACCAATTGTGAAACCTTTTATTAAAATATATAGAAGTTCATTTCTGAAAAACCAATTATATTTCCTACACTTTTCACCCCCCCCCCCCCCCCTCGTGGCTTCCCACGCGTGCAAAGCTATACGTACACGCTATAGTAAATAATATTTTGAAGAATGAAAGATCTTCCAGTAGTATAGTCTATCATTGGCGCGCCGTGACTTGAAACTCTGAGAAGTTCTACTGTATTATGGTGAACGAAAAGTATAGAGTTATGTAGCATATTAATTATTTACCGTATATACGAGTTTTATTAAAAAAGCTATCAGGAACAATTTAAGTAGCAAAATAATACCCGCGTGATTTATTGTACAATACGAAAATTAATCTACTGAAAAGTTGTCGAATTTTATATTCTCATAATCTTTAATGTAGCACATTTATTATTTACCGTATATACGAGATTCATTAAAAAAGCTATCAGAAACAATTTAAGTAGCAAAATAATACCCGCGTGATTTATTGTACAATATGAAAATTAGTCTACTGAAAAATTATCGAATTTTATATTCTTATAATCTTTAATGTAACACATTTATTATTTACCGTATATACGAGATCCATTAAAAAAGCTATGAGAAACAATTTAAGTAGCAAAATAATACCCATGTGATTTATTGTATGTTACGAAAATTAATCTACTGAAAAGTTGTCGAAGTTTATATTCTCATAATCTTTAATGTAGCACATTTATTATTTACCGTATATACGAGATTCATTAAAAAAGCTATCAGAAACAACTTAAGTAGCAAAATAATACTCCCGTCATTTATTCTATAATACGATTTATTCTATAATTGTCAAACTTCACGTTTCCACAATTTTTAATGTAGCATATTTATTATTTACTCCATATACGAGTTTTATTAAAAAAGCTAGCAGAAACGATTGAAGCAGCTGTCGAACTATTTAACTTGCCAAATAATACCCGTGTGATTTATTGTACAATACGAAAATTAATCTACTGAAAAATTATCGATCTTCATATTCTCATAATCTTTAATGTAGCACATTTATTATTTACCGTATATACGAGATTCATTAAACAACTATCAGAAACAATTTTAGTAGCAAAATAATACTCGCTTCATTTATTCTATAACACGATTTATTCTATAATCGTCAATCTTTACGTTTCCATAATTTTTAATGTAGCATATTTATTATTCACCGTGTATACGCATTTACTAAGGAAGCTAGCAGAAACAATTTAAGTAGCCGTCAAACGATTTAACGAGCGTAACAATTTTCCGTGTCGCGAGGGAAGACGTGGGTAGTATGAAAAGTGACAAGAGTATTAGAGAGTTGCGCGTGCATACTTTAAAAGTTGGCCCCTGCGGATCAATAGTGATCGGAATCAAGCACTCGAGTGGCGTTATCTGCGAGGCTCAGCGACGCGAAACGAAGTACGTACTTCGATTTACAAATTGCTTTTATCTTGTAAATCACTAAACTGCAACGTTTCGTTAAACTCGCACGCAGTTGACACCGAGTTTGTTAGATTAAATAAACCGTCGATTGCCGTCGCCTTTAAACCTGTCGTTCGTAAATTATTATCTCCGACATCGTGTTCGCGTCGACGCAAAATAATCAATGCAACAACGTTAAACTCGTCTGTTGTTTGCCTAGCAAAAATGTACGAATATACATTCAATTATTTTTCTTTTCAATTAAACTAAAAACAGTCGCGTGAATTTGTTCGTCGAAAAACGTTGTTTAATCGTGAAACACACGCGTGCGCTCGGCATTTTTATAATTAATCATTTTTACGGCAAGTGTTGCTGTTAAATTCTTCCCTGTTATCGCGTATTTTATGTTCAATATCATTTTTGTTCAATACGAATGAAAGAGTGGAATTTATATTGCAAGTTTAATTAATATTCCGGGTACTCTTATATTGTACAGCTTATCGTGGATATTTTCCATACTTTCCGCTCTGTAACCTTTTGCACGTTTACTTTGTACTCTTGCGTGTATCATATATGCATTCTATGAAAATTTTCCATAAACGCATAAACAGTCGCAGCCTAGGGTAAATGATTCATGTACTGTCACTGTTCCTATAATTAAATGCCACTTGAATTCGTTTTATTTAATAGCAAAGTAATGTATAAATAATGTTTTTTCTATAGTAGCTTCTATTTAGTTTCACTTCTGCTTTCCATTATAAAATAATCTCTATGGTAAATGACCTAGTTACTGTCACTGTTCCTATAATTAAATGCCACTTGAATTCGTTTTATTTAATAACAAAGTAATGTATAAATAATATTTCTTCTATAGTAGCTTCTATTTAGTTTCACTTCTGCTTTCCATTGTAAAATAATCTCTATAGTAAATGACCTAATTACTGTCACGACTCCTATAATTAAATGCCACTTGAATTCGTTTTATTTAATAGCAAAGTAATGTATAAATAATGTTTTTTCTATAGTAGCTTCTATTTAGTTTCACTTCTGCTTTCCATTATAAAATAATCTCTATGGTAAATTACCTAGTTACTGTCACTGTTCCTATAATTAAATGCCACTTGAATTCGTTTTATTTAATAACAAAGTAATGTATAAATAATATTTCTTCTATAGTAGCTTCTATTTAGTTTCAATTCTGCTTTCCATTATAAAATAATCTCTATGGTAAATGACCTAGTTACTGTCACTATTCCTATAATTAAATGCCACTTGAATTCATTTTATTTAATAGCAAACTAATGTATAAATAATGTTTCTTCGATAGTAGCTTCTATTTGGTTTCACTTCTGCTTTCCATTATAAAACAATCTCTATGGTAAATGACCCAATTACTGTCACTGTTCCTATAATTAAATGCCACTTGAATTCGTTTCATTTAATAGCAAATTAATGTATGAAGAATGTTCTTTTCTATAGTAGTTTCTATTTAGTTTCAATTTTGCTTTCCATTGTAAAATAATCTCTATGGTAAATGACCCAATTACTGTCACTGTTCTTATAATTAAATGCCACTTGAATTCGTTTTATTTAATAACAAAGTAATGTATAAATAATATTTCTTCTATAGTAGCTTCTATTTAGTTTCAATTCTGCTTTCCATTATAAAATAATCTCTATGGTAAATGACCTAGTTACTGTCACTATTCCTATAATTAAATGCCACTTGAATTCGTTTCATTTAATAGCAAATTAATGTATGAAGAATGTTCTTTTCTATAGTAGTTTCTATTTAGTTTCAATTTTGCTTTCCATTATAAAATAATCTCTATGGTAAATGACCTAATTACTGTCACTGTTCCTATAATTAAATGCCACTTGAATTCGTTTATTTAATTGCAAAATAATGTATAAATAATGTTTCTTCTATAGTAGCTTGTATTTAGTTTCACTTCTGCTTTCCATTATAAAATAATCTCTATTGTAAATGACCTAATTACTGTCACTGTTCCTATAATTAAATGCCACTTGAATTCGTTTATTTAATTGCAAAATAATGTATAAATAATGTTTCTTCTATAGTAGCTTGTATTTAGTTTCAATTCTGCTTTCCATTATAAAATAATCTCTATGGTAAATGACCTAGTTACTGTCACTGTTCCTATAATTAAATGCCACTTGAATTCATTTTATTTAATAGCAAACTAATGTATAAATAATGTTTCTTCGATAGTAGCTTCTATTTGGTTTCACTTCTGCTTTCCATTATAAAACAATCTCTATGGTAAATGACCCAATTACTGTCACTGTTCCTATAATTAAATGCCACTTGAATTCGTTTCATTTAATAGCGAAGTAACGTACAAAGAATCGTAAGTAAAGAAATTTTCATACCATATTTGGACTTCGGTTTACGTAACAACGCGTAGACATCGTATATTCGTTTACGTTTAATATTTGTAAATAAATATTAGCAGGTAAATGTGCTGTTGAACGTTAAAACGTGACGAGTATAATTAGAAAGTATGGAACGTGTGATAATTGAGTAAAAGCGATACGTTTACTATATACCTTGTACGTGTTACACAGAACTGACGTGTTAATATACGTAAAACGTGTTTCTATTTAAATGAGAAGTTTTCAAGTGACAGCACGAAGGACATTGAACTTTGTTGCACATTTTCAACGAATCGGTAATTAATTCGTTACATTCAACGTATAAAAATGATGTTCATAAATAAAAGGAATGTTAAACAATGTTATGTTGCACATTTTCAATCACGTGGTAATGAATTTAACCTTTTGCGGACGACGAATAATAAAATTTAAAAAGAGTATTTTGACTTTGAATTCCAAGCCTTTAAATTTCTAAGCTTTCGAATTCCAGGTCAACAAATTCCCAACAATTTTTGAAGCGTTTATCAACGATGTTAATTTAATGTTTCTGCTTTAACAATGAACGTGCGTCCGCAAAAACCAAGAAAATGCCGATTATTTGCAGACACTCGTCCGCAAAGGGTTAAACACGTTTCGGACCTCAATGAGGCACAATTTAATAATACGTCGTCCTGAACTTCATAGAACAGTTTACGGAGTCAGTTCAATAGCCTTAATAGAATTTTAATTAACGTTAATAGATTTAGCGGTTCTCTAAACATTTTCCCTTCCTCTTCTTACGTTTAAAAGTACATAATGTTACGCAACTGTTAGCCGTCCCAAAAAACACTGTACACGTTATCTCACTTGTATTTTAACGTACCAAAAGGGTTTCAACCCTTTTACAAATAAATAAATCAATCGATCAAATTTATTTGATTGAACGTATAAGAAAAAACTGTTGATAAATGAAAGAGCGGTTGAACAATATTATGCTCGAAACTGGAACAATCTTTATATGTTAACGACGTTCTAAAACTAGTTACTAGTTAAAGAAAGTTACTTAAAGCGCGAACGTTAAAGTAGCGGCACGTGGTACATTTACCCTAATCGGCAGGCGCAAATGGTTAATTTTGCTCGTCAGCGAATTTTCGCGTGCAAGTAAAATAACAACACGTAACATCGTGCGACGCTACGCGAAGTTTTGGCTATTTTTAAGCGCGCATTACGAGGAAACGAGTGGAACCAAGTTACCTAGGCAGGAGTCGATTAAACTTGCCTCGACTGCACAAGTTGAGTCATGTTAAACCAGTGTTTCTCAACGTGGGGTCCACGTTGATTGTTAAGGGGGGGGAATTCGAAAATGGACTGGTCCAGAGTTTAATTTAACCGTATGACGACTCTCAGTAATAATACTCATATATAGTAATAATTCTCATAACTAAATTGGAACCTAAATTGGAAACGAGTGCTTTCGAAAAAGTCCTATTTCGTATGTCCCTCTAGGGGTGGGTGCAGGAGAGCCGCCACACCACTGTATTCAGAATTTACAAGGTTCACGTAGACGAGTGTTTCCCAACGTGGGGCCCACGCCCCACAGGGGGGCACGTTGATTGTTAAGGAAGGCACGTCGAAAATCGACTCGTCCAGAGTTTAAGTTAACCGTGTAGCGACTCTCAGTTATAATACTTATATATAGTAATAATTCTCATAATTAAATTGGGACCTAAATTAGAAGCGAGTGCTTTCGAAAAAGTCCTATTTCGTATGTCCTTCTAGTGGTGGGTGCAGGAGAACCGCCACACCACTGTATTCAGAATTTACAAGGTTTACGTAGACCAGTGTTTCCCAACGTGGGGCCCACGTCCCACAGGAGGACACGTTGACTGTTAAGGGGGGAAATTCGGAAATGGACTCGTCCAGAGTTTAATTTAACCGTGTGACGACTCTCATTAATAATACTTATATATAGTAATAATTCTCATAACTAAATTGGAACCTAACATAAAATCTCTTTGCAGCAAGCATCAAGCGCAAGGATCTCGCTAAATTTCAAAAAACGAAATACGTAGCAATAATTAAAATAATATAGCAAAATCTTTCGTTAAAATTATTTCTACTTGAATTTCAGTTCTCCGTTATACGTTTTGAAAATTTACTAACCGTGTTTCCTCAACAATTTCCCGGTGAATTTCTTTTTAAAACCTATCATTTAAGTTTCTTCGGTGAACAATTCAATTTTTGAGAATTGAAACGTATGTATACGTTACATAGGGGGCATAAGAATTTTGGAAAGGCTTGGGTGAGGCGTGGCACAAGAAAAGGTTGGGAAACACTGTGCTAAACGAACCTCGTCGCACGAATTCGCTCGCGTTAACCTAAAACGGACGAATTTTACCGTAACGTATCTCGGTTGCCAACTAGCTTCGATAACGCGATCACCGATGCACTCGCCTTTGCTTTCGACCGTTATTTCAAACTTACTTATCTGCGGGCAAGATTGGCAAGGGAAACTCGAAACGAAAAGTTAAATTACTTAAATGGAGAACGATATTCGTTGACGTGGACACGTGTCTAGCATTTTACCTGTATATATAATTGTTTTACTGTAATATTATTTACTGTATAATTGTTTTTACCTGTATGTATAATTGACGAAGCGTAGGATATGTTGTAAAATTTGCTTTACTACGAGTACACATGAAACCGTAGAGAACTCGAACGTACAGGTATTCACAAAATTGAGAGTATACCTGTACCGACCCAAATCTTACCCTTTTTATTCAGTAACACCTTGACGGTACTACTGTAGCCAAACTAATGTACTACAGCGGTTTTAAGGGATATATGTAGCTGTGATGTGCAACTTTAATAATTATTTTATTAACAAAATATAGTTCACTTGTTCACAATGCTTTAGATACAAAACTCGCGTTGGATGGTAGTTGGTTGACTATCTTGTTTTGACTGTCGACTGATGGAGAGGTGCGTAGTATTTAAGGAGAGTTTGTTAATGGTGGGGTAGTGTAGACAAAATTAAATGCATCGACCGGGCATGCCTTGGACAGAGTCGCAAGTCAACTCACGCCTTATGGATACAGCCGATGACAGGCTTAGGGCTATTGTTTGTATTTTTATGATTCGGGCGATGGCACGGTCGGCACGCGATTGACCATCGTTGAAGGTGCTGGAATCCCCAAGCTCATTACATGGCCTGGGGATATTACGACTAATAAACTCATCGATCATACGGATCTAGTAAACATGGTTGTAAAAACGTTTAGGACAGATTTTTAGAATATTATTGTTTTATCGACGGGTTGTTAGAATTATTGGAAAAGAAAAAGTAGGACTGAACTGCTGGTATATCCGTGGGTTCTATGAGTTTACTTTCGCATTACAGTGCAAATTGCCCTTCTTTGTTCAGTGAGACTGAACAACACCTACGTTGAATGAAAAATATCTAAAGAATAAATATACACCCACGCGTTCAAAAGTAAAAACGCAATACACATGTATTTCATTCGCATATTCTAACAGACGGTACGTACAAAATTCCTGATCGAAAATAAATTATTTATACGTACTTAATAAGAAACGTAAAGGTATAACATTTGAGTGCGCTACTTAGATCGTTGCCAGTGAATTATTATTCCGCGTTTCGTTTACTCGATACATCAAACGATTCGTTCCGTTCGTTCTGATTGCAGACATCAGATCGTCGTCGAAGAATCTGGTGTCCACGAGAAACCAGCAGAGCATCACGAAAATGCTGCTGCTCATCAGCACCGTTTTCATTCTCTTCAATTTGCCCAGGTAAGTGTGGTCTTTTATACGATTACTGTAACCGGTTCCCACTGCGGAACTGTAGAGAGGGGGGTAGAATAGGAAAATGGAAGTGTGTTGCGTTTCGTCCTGGGCCTGCTAGTGGACTTATCGGTAAAGGCTACCTAGGAAGCCCTGCCTTAGACACTGGGATATTGAGACAGATGGGAAGGTACTATGTAGAGATGACTTGTTGGCGAGGGTTCCACAAGCTAAACGGCACAAGGGCAAAGGTAGCAGTTCGCTCGCACCGCCCATTACCCAGTAGAAAATCTTTCTTCCGGATTCTTAGACGCTACATGCACAGTAGTAGGTCCTTCGTATTCGCTAAGGATTCGCGAGTGTGGACGCTCCCAGGTATATTCCTGAAGATTTCCCCACATCCTCGCGAGAAAAAAGAAAATTAGGTTTACGCGAATGCGATTCAGTTGTAGTTCCAAGTCGTTCTATCTCACTCTACCTCCACGTGTTTTGTTTCGCGTTCTTTGTCACGCAGTAGACTTGTAGTCGTGACTGATTCAGCCAATGACGATAATACGTGCGACTGAAGGTGTCGCTAATACGCGACAACCAATCGGTTTGCCTCGCCAACAAGTCATCTCTGCACAGTATATATGGACGACGTAGTTGGAGCGAGTTTTCGATTTTTTCGAGAAAGTCCTATTTCGTATGTCCTTCTAGTGGCGGATACAGGAGAGCCGCCACATCACTGTATTCAGAATTTACAAGGTTTACGTAGACCAAGTGTTTCTCAACGTGGGGCCTACGCCCCACAGGGAGACACGTTGATTGTTAAGGAAGGCACGTCGAAAATCGACTCGTCCAGAGTTTAAGTTAACCGTATGGCTACTCTCAGTCGTTACTCGAGCTTCAGAGACGTTAGATTATAGATAATAGACGTGTGTTTCCTCGACAATTTCCTCTTAGTTTTAAGTTAGGTGATAAGTTTTAAGATAAGTGATTTCTTCTTAAAACCTATCCTCTTTAAGTTTCTCCAGTGTTTCAATTGAATGTTTAAAAATTAAATATTATGTATTACGTTACATAATAGGGGGCATAAGAATTTTAGAAAGGTTTAAGTGGGGCATGGCACAAAAAATGTTGGGAAACAGTGACGTAGACTATCGTGATTGGCTGTATACAGGTAAACTTCCTACAACGCGGTACTATTACAACGCGGTTGGAACGTTTTCTACAACGCGGTACTTTTGCAACGCAGTTTAGGAAACGTGTAACCTTTCCTATTTACAATGCTACAATTCTATAACGTACATACTATTTTCTTCCACGGAAAGTAGGCACAGCGTGTTTACATTTGTACAGCGTCTTCAGCGAATAACGATCACTGACTGTGTTCATAGGCCAATCAGCGGACTGTAAGCAAGAGTGGGAATGTAAACACGCTGTGCCTTCTTTCCGCGAAAGAAAGTATACAAAACCGTGTCTGGAAGTATATTTGCAAGGCAGAAATGTACGACGGACGAAAGTAGAGCGGAACAGTTAATGACGCCATTAATTAATTTAAATAAACACAATAGAGACGCGTATATTCTGCTGCTAACTTCAAACATCACAGAAATTAGATTCGCGAGATACGATACATATTTCACACGAATCCGTGCAACGTTTCGCCTATTCCACTATTTTCACTCGCGTAAACCTCGCACGTGCGTTCGAAATACGCAATTTAAAGGATGCAACGGGGTCGCGAGTGCAAACGGAAAAGCACGCGTACGTGGGAATACGTTTGGACTTTGACATACACTGCGAAGTCGAATATTCCGTGCCCGTGTTCCGGCGTCGAAAATGTAAACCACCGCGCGGAATAAACGCGAGAATGAAGCGTGGGTTTCGGGGTTGCAACGAAAGAATATGTAAATCGTGCGTCAACCGAACGTAGCGAAACGCGGCGAAAAGTTTCATTACCTTTGGCGAATACGAGTGTGCTACCTGCTGTTCCTGCGGTATAGAATTACGCGACGCTTGGTATTTTATTAACTTCCGGGCAACGGTGAAACTAACTTTTCGCTTACGGCTTCCGATGTCCTATACGCGTACGTTCGTTATTCGAAATATGAACTCTGCGAAACAGAGTTTATTCTATTAACATCTCGAACTATTTCATTATATTATTTATATTATTTCATTATTGTGTACATAACTTGCGAATAATATGCGACAAAAATTCAATTTTAACATATTTCTATTATAGTAGAGGAACCGGAGAATTTATTTCACAGGATTTAAGTGCTCTAAATTCCCTTTGAATGGAATTTCATTTAGCGTGGTAGAAGACAAACAGAATCCTTTTTTCGTACCGTTACTTTCACAGCAGCTTTGAGGAATTCGGTAAAAATTCCATTTGGATACGTTTACTGCAGCTAAACCGCGTGAACTTTTTTCGGTGCCTAATATTGACGTTATTGATATTATATTAATTGTATACGATACAATTATAATACACTTATTGTATTAATTGTATACAATACAATTATAATATACTTATTTTATTAATTGTATACAATGCAATTATAATATACTTATTTTATTAATTGTATACAATGCAATTATAATATACTTATTTTATTAATTGTATACAATGCAATTATAATATACTTATTTTATTAATTGTATATAATACAATTGTAATATACTAATTTTATTAATTCTATTATACTAATTGCATAGAATACAATTATAAACGGGATGAAAATTTACTTAATATCAATTTACGGTATAAATACCAATATTATAAATATTACATAATAAACGCGAATATTAATTCATTAACTGATAAAATAAAAATTGCCCGAATCGCTAATTTCCTTCGCACTTTTGCGAGACTTCGCTTGAACACCGATGTGTAAATTTGCCATCGATTTCAGTTTTGTTTTTCCAAAGAAACTAAAAAGCTAGATTGAAACACGGTCGACGTAAAAACTGTTGCTGAAATTAAAATCCCTTGCGACAACAAAGCCAGCAAAGTGCAAAGGGGTTGAATATGTAGATTCATGCGTTTGCATTCGCCCTCGTTTGCTCTTTCAAAGTCCCCTCGTTTTGAGCGTTGCAATCCGCTCGTTTCTTCTTTGAAGGCAAGAACGTTCAATTTAACGCTTTCGCCGAATAGAAACGAAGACGGTTTA
This sequence comes from Eucera pruinosa, assembly GCA_028830335.1. NCBI lineage: Eukaryota > Metazoa > Arthropoda > Insecta > Hymenoptera > Apidae > Eucera > Eucera pruinosa. The sequence continues at coordinate 1,783,037 of JAMYCR010000001.1, read as the reverse complement.
CGCGAATATTTACCGTAGAACCGCGTTAATCGTGGTAGTTTCACTGTATTCACGCCCGCGACTATCAAAGGACAATCGATTCAAAGGCTTCTTGATTCAAACAATGTGCAGCCGTAATAAAGTCGCCCGTTAATTGTACCTCCTTTAATTGACTTGCTAATTTAGAGAGAAACGCCATCGCTGCATCCTCGAAACGTTCCAAGCGAGGAAACGAAAAGAAAGCGGAAGAAAACGTTCTTCGAACACGTGGCGCCTCGAATAATTCCTATAATCTTTTACGATAAATTAGAGCCTTGGTTGTATGCTAATTTGTCGACTCGGTTAAATGCTTAGGGATAAAACCTGACGATTACACCTGGATTGGGAACTTTTATGCAAATTCGCGTACTCTACGAATAAAATTAAACACGCGGAAGCTAAATAAAGAATTTCTAAGCCTTCCAAATATTTTACTTTATATTTAGATACTTATATATATCGTGTATGTACATATTTATATTGTACATGTACATATATCTATTATATATGTATATTGTGCATATATACATTTATATTGTATACGTATACATTTTTATATATTTGTATATTTGTATATTTATATTGTGCATATATACATTTATAGTGTATACGTATCAATTTTTATATATTTGTATATTTGTATATTTATATTGTGCATATATACATTTATATTGTATACGTATACATTTTTATATATTTGTATATTTGTATATTTATATTGTGCATATATACATTTATAGTGTATACGTATACATTTTTATATATTTGTATATTTGTATTGTGCATATATACATTTATATTGTATACGTATAAATTTTTATATATTTGTATATTTATATTGTGCATATATACATTTATATTGTGCATATATACATTTATATTGTATACGTATAAATTTTGACATTTTTGTATACTTGTATATTTATATTGTGCATATATACATTTATATTGTATACGTATACATTTTTATATATTTGTATATTTGTATATTTATATTGTGCATATATACATTTATAGTGTATACCTATACATTTTTATATATTTGTATATTTATATTGTGCATATATACATTTATATTGTGTACGTATACATTTTTATATATTTATATATTTGTATATTTTTATATATATTTACATACAATTGTATATTTATATAGTTATATATATTTATATATATTTATAGATTTGTATACATAGTTATATATATTCATATATATTTATAGATTTGTATATATATACATATATATTTATAGACTTGTATATATATTTATATATATTTATATATATCTATATATATATATATATATATATTTGTATATATTTATATACATTTATATATATTTATACACGTGTGCATATATATGTATATATATATATATGTGTGTTTATATATACATATATTAGATGTACCACGAAGTAATCCGCTGCTTTAAAATCGGATGACGAGCTCACATTTCATCGACAGAATGAGCGTAGGTGTTTTCAAGCCCCCGGTTTAAAGTCTCGAAAAAGAGATTTTATCGATCCGAATCGCGTGTCCCTGCTCTCCTTTCTTATTAGCCATTTTGCAACATTAAGCGGCGCAATTTTACTTTTCCATCGTTCTCCACCGATAACGAGCGAACCGTGTTGTTTTTCAGCTACGTGATCCGGCTGTGCGTGTTCTTTTTCACGCTCGCCCGCAAGGACACGCCCGATCTGCTCTGGTGCTTGCAGCAGTTCTTCATGCTTCTCTACTACACCAACTTCAGCATCAACTTCCTGTTGTACGCGATGTGCGGCATCACGTTCCGACGGTGTTTGCAACAGCTGCTGCGCAAGGTACTGAAAAGCATGACCAGGTACCACTGCAACTCCCAACGGTACATATAGGCATCGCTGCGACGATTTCGTGGAAATCGTGACGGAACCGCGGCCACGGAGCCTGTGAATCTCTGAGCAGATTCGACGATCCCGACTTGGTACGCGCGACAAATAACGCCGTGTCGTCGCCACGTTCACGGGATTAATCGCGTGTGAATAGCGAATAATGTACGGCGCGCGAATACCACGGACCCTGCGTCCCACTCCGCGACTGTTCTCCCTCGCGAAGGAATCGCCCTCGGCTCGTTTGCACAGGCGTGTTTTCACCGGCGAACAGTTCATGAACGCTGTTCGCAACTAGTTCGCAAACTATCAGCGGTTAGACCGCGTTAAACGCCCCTACAGATTACGCATCGATACGAGCGATGGGTTTGAGTCGATGGCTCGGAAAATGGTGCAACTTCGGTGTATCGTACGGCGACGCGAGAGCTAGTTACTTAAAGTCATCGCTTGCGTCGATGTCTGCACTGATGCGTCTATCAGCGTACGCAGGCAACTCTTTCGTTTCTTTGCACAATTCCTATTAATAATTCGATTTTGGTTTCTATTTTAAAGAATCCGTATGTGACACAAGTTCGCCACTCTTTTGTTTCTTTGCAGATAATTTCTATTAATAAATTATGTCTCTATTTTAACGAATCAGCGTGTGACACGAGTTCGCCGCTCTTTTGTTTCTTTGCACAATTCCTATTAATAACTCAATTTAGATTTCTATTTTAAAGTATCCGTATATGACACGAGTTCGCCATTCTTCTGTTTCTTTCCAAATGATTCCTATTAATAACTTAATTTATGTTTCTATTTGAAAGAATCCGTATGTGAGACGAGTTCGCCACTCTTTTGTTTCTTTGCACAATTCCTATTAATAACTCAATTTAGGTTTCTATTTTAAAGAATCCGTATGTGACACGAGTTCGCCACTCTTTTGTTTCTTTGCAAATAATTTCTATTAATAAATTATGTCTCTATTTTAACGAATCAGCGTGTGAGACAAGTTCGCCACTCCTTTGTTTCTTTGCACAATTTCTACTAATAATTTATGTTCCTATTCTAAGGAATCCGTATGTAACACTATTAATTCGTCAATATTTTGTTTCCTTGCACAATTCCTATTAACAATTTGTGTCTCTATTTTAATTCCTATTAACAATTTATGTCTCTATTTTAATTCCTATTAACAATTTATGTCTCTATTTTAATTCCTATTAATAATTTGTGTCTCTATTTCAAAGAGTCCGTATGTAACACTATGAATTCGTCACTCTTTTGTTTCCTTGCACAATTCCTATTAACGATTTATGTCTCTATTTTAATTCCTATTAACAATTTATGTCTCTATTTTAATTCCTATCAATAATTTGTGTCCCTATTTTAACGAGTCCGTATGTAACACCGTGGATTCGTCACTGTTTTGTTTCCTTGCACAATTCTTTTCGTTTCTTTGCACGGCTTGAAATTTAAACTGCGAGCGACGGATACGAGAATCCGTATAAGGAACGTGCGAGTTTCACGGCTGATTTCGTTCGACTGTCGCTCGAGAACTTTACGCTTCGACGAGCAGCACACAAAGCGTGCGCGGCGTGTGCGTTTAGAAAAAAAAGATTATCCAGCGATGTTTGCCCGTTTCTCGCATCGGTGTGGCGAACGTTCAGAGACGAACGATTTGGAAGGTGAAAAGGTTCGTGGTTTGCGAATGCTCTCGATTATTGCATCCGCAGTCTATCGGTAACCTCGAAAAGAAACGATTACGAGCACGCGTGTTAGATTTAGACGCCGCGTAAAAGACGAAGATTTTTAGTTACGCTATGATGGAGTAGCAAGAGGAATTCTGGAGTTGAAATGGTGAACGATATGAAACGGTACAATTACCGAATTCAACCCTTTCGCTATTTTACCGTTTTACTATTTATTTTATATATCAAAACCTAGTTCTAATAGATTTATTTTCATAGTCTTTTTGTACGTCGATTGTTTGCGGTATAGGAAATTACTAGAAGTAACTAGAATTTATCATGATATCTATACAAACGAGTCTCCCAGAATCCAAACTTAAGTATTATGTTAGCAAGCATCCGAGTTTTCCGATCCATGCGTGTAATTAGCGTCGACCTTCTCGAAAATGAATTTATTACGCGGTTTATCGTAACGAATAGATAAGTTTGGCTTCCGAGAGCTCGTGTATAATTTGACCAAGCAAAACTGAAGTTTCCAACTCGCCTAAGCGAGCAAATCTATGTTGAAAAAGTGGATTTGCTTGGATTCCACTTTTCTTAGGGCTTCGCGTGATACTTCATTCTAATGAAAATATTTTATTTCAAATACTACACTAATAGCAAAATTAGAGGATCGAGAAATTCTGATGAAAAACGTGTCAATGTTTGAAGTATCATAACTTTGTGAAAAAGCATCGTACGATGATCGACTTAGGCTCATTTTAAAGCTTAAAGTGTCTACTTTCATACAACGGAACAGATGTTTTTGGAAAATTTTCTTACCTCAGAGAGAAAATTATTAAGTTTCGTACAGTTATTTGCATTTCGCTTACTTTTAAAGAAAGGTACCTTCAGTTTTTTACTTTACTCTGCGATGGAAGAATATTTTCAACAAACATCTGCTTACTTATGCGAAAGTAGAGACTTTATGCTTTAAAATGAGCCAAAGTTGATCATAGTACGATGCTTCGTTACGAAGTTACGGCAGTTCAAACATTGACACGTGTTTCGATCAACATTTTTTGATCCCTTAAATTTGCCGAGTATAGTTTAATAAATTATCTAAAATAAGATATTTATTTGCTATTTACCAATGAGCCCGTTTACATCAACCAATCGAAACGTTGATATCGTGAACGAAGAATCATTTCGATTACTATGAATTCTTTGCGCGATAATTACCCTAAATTGCTCGCGTTATTTATCGACATGTACATACGTAACACTTTCTTTCAGACTGCATTCATCTCAAGTAAATATTATTTTTGTTCCTTTTTTTCTTTTCATTACAGAACACTGCGTACTTATCAGGAAGCGACACGTGAATGCTACCGCGAATCACTGAAAAAGAAGTTCTCAATACTCTTTGCAAACATTTGTGTGTACTTAACATGAATAAAAATCGATTCGCCGACAAGGGCTTTAACATTTTTTTTATTCTTGCGTACGACGCGAAATGGGGTTAACGTTTTTTTTTACTCAGGTTTGCTGGCAAACCTTATTCTCTCATCTCAATCTTCTTCTTCTCTTTTGCCTGGTCAAACTAGAATCAAGTTGCACGAAGTGCAGGCATTACACGTTACTTTCGAACGTTTTTTCTTTCCTTTTTTTTTATTTCGCGCTGTTGAACAGCGAAAGAAGAATGAACCACGAACAATGAAACTTCTACTTAACGCGTATCGTAAACGAGGAGTGTAACTCGAGTAAATTCGATCGCGTCGATATAAGGTCCACTACTACTACTACTACTACTCGAAACTGTAAAATAATCGTTTGATAAGTAGAAAAAGGTAAGACCCGAGACCACGTTTAGATATAAGATAGCGTAGCGAAACAGGGTAAACGACCCACGTACTGTCACTGTAACTTCCACTTGAATTCGTTTTATTTAATAGCACAGTAACGTAGAAAGAATCGTAAGTGAAGAAATTTTCACGCCAAATTTGGACTTCGGTTTACGTAACAACGCATAGACATTGTATATTCGTTGACGCTTAATATTTATAGATAAATACTAGGAGGCCAATGTGCTAACAGGAGATGACTTTGTTGGATGCCCAACTCGACCACTCACATTGTAAACACCATAGACTCATCCTAAACCGCATTCATCTGACAAACACCCTAATCTGAGTTCCTAGTCATCCTGTACTCCGTACCTTTCCTTCGTCACTCTCTTCCTCGACCACTGTCCTTACTATTAGTCATCCCCAACCAGAGTACAGTGCAGAGATGACTTGTTGGCGAGGCAAACCGATTGGCTGTCGCATATTAGCGACACCTTCAGTCACACGTATTATAGTCATTCGCTGAATCGGTCACGACACCAAGTCTACAGCGTGACAAAGGACGCGAAACAAAATACGTCGAGGTAGAGTGAGATAGGACGACTTGGAACTACAACTGAATCACATTGGTGTAAACCTAATTTGTTTTCTCGCGAGGATGTGGGGAAATGTTCAAGAAGATACCTGGCAGGGTCCGCTCTCGCGAATCCTTAGCGAATACGCAGGACCTACTACTATGCATGTAGCATCCAAGAATTCGGAAGAAAGATTTTCTACTGGCTAATGGGCGGAGCGAGCGACCAGCTCCCCTTGCCCCTGTGCCGTTCAGCTTGTAGGACGCTCGCCAACAAGTCATCTCTGCACTGTACTTAAAAGCCCGCAAAATCATGGAACCGTAAGATTTCCGTATTCACTAGTCGAGTGCAGTACCCGTATTAATAAACCCTCTAAGAGTTATCTTCAACGTGTTGTCAATTCTCCCGGAATCCAACAACTTGTTAACGAGGCAAACCGATTGGCTGTCGCATATTAGCGACACCTTCGGTCACACGTATTATCGTCATCGGATGAATCGGTCACGACTACAAGTCTACTGCGTGACAAAGAACGCGAAACAAAACACGTGGAGGTAGAGTGAGATAGAACGACTTGCAACTACAACTGAATCGCATTCGCGTCATCTTAATTTTCTTTTTTCACGCGAGGATGTGGGGAAATCTTAAAGAAGATACCTGCGAGGGTCCACACTCGCGAATCCTTAGCGAATACGAAGGACCTACTACTGTGCATGTAGCATCTAAGAATCCGGAAGAAAGATTTTCTACTGGCTAATGGGCGGTGCGAGCGAACTGCTACCTTTGCCCTTGTGCCGTTCAACTTGTCGGACCCACGCCAACGAGTCATCTCTGCATAGTACGGTCCCGCAATGCAGTGTCTCCCAATGTTACATTCATTTTAACACGAAGGTGTTTAACATATTGCGAGAAAAGTCGAAATAAATAGGCGCCGAGACAGGCCATGTGTTTTATGTCGGCGCGCCCCCCTTTCTTAACGGAAGTTCTGCCCGAGTAGCAGTTTAAGAAAAGGACACACTGGCATGGACGTCCTCATGACTAGAGTTTTGGGCGACACTATTGCTTTGGAAGTCGACGTGACGCATTGTAACGAGCATAATACGGATTCATTATTTCGAAAACGCCCACTTATCATTATTCAGTTACCGCACGCCATTCCAATCCTGATTTACCTTACAATATGGGGTCGTTCTCTTCAAAATGTCCCAGAAAAGTGTAACGAAAAAGTGAAACGCTCGGGAATGACGTCATTGCTATAATAGCTCGTGACAACATTTCAAGATAAGAACAGTGCAGCAGACGGTATACAAGGAGGATTCCAGTTAAACACTTTCGTGTTCTGGAAGTGTACAACAGTACAGTTTTTGTTATTGCTTACGTATAAATAATCCAACAGCCCTAAATCCGGGTGACAAAGAGAAGCATTGGATAAGTGGTCTATCCTGTCCTTGATCGATGGTTATGCTTCAAATCGAGGCGATTTTTATATTAAACAGCGAAACAAAGTTACGGGCGAACGTTGAAGTGGCAGTACGCGGTACGTCTACCCTATGTAAATTTACTTGGAACATTTAGAGCAGTGTTTCCCAATGTGGGACCCAAGCCCCACAAATGGGCACGTTAATTGTTAAGGGGAGCACGTCGAAAATGGACTCGTCCAGAGTTTAACCCTTTGCGGACGAGAAAAAATAACACTTAACAAATTTCCACTCAATTACGAGTTCACTACGGATAGAATTTAATAACACTTAACGAATTTTCGCTCAATTATTATGAAGGGATAAGTTTCTATCTGCGTATTCACGCGAATGATAACCACAGACGTCGGTGGGTATATGTGTAAGCCTTTTATTCGTTGTCTTTCGCGAGTCGAGTCGTAGGCGACGGTTTTCTCAAGACTGACTTCGTCGCGTTGTTTTCTCGCCAAGGTAACTTCTGTTTTTACCCTGGTTGGCCAATTCTAATTTTTAGTCACCGCCTCTTCCTTGCGCCTTCCACGCGTTTCTTGCGGAAGGGCAAGGTGATTCGGTGGGGGTGTACGAATGTCTTCGTTTTGGCAACGCAGCGGAATTTCCTTCAGGGACCGTTATACTATCTCGCCCGGTCGCGGGCCGCCGGGCCTTGCGCCGTGTCCCTTCTGGAAATACCTGGTTTATGACGCTCGCAATTCGCTATTGAGGCAGTTCTAAAAAGTTTACTGGAAAACACGTGCGCCGAAAGAAACTAAAAGGTTTCCTCAAAAATAGCTTTCGAGGTGCGCAAGTCATAAACCATGCTAGCCGTTTGCACGCCAAATGTTGCTTTCATTTGTACGGCCAGCCGCTACAATTATCGAAAGTGTTTGTACTGATTCAAATTTCTTGCTTTGAAAATCGACGTTTATCCAGAAAATCGAAATCGTTTCGGCGGCTATTTGCCGACACTCGTCCGCAAAGGGTTAAGTTAACCGTATAGCGATTCTCAGTCGCTACTCGAGCCGGATAATCGTTATATTATAGATAATAGACGCGTGTTTCCTTAACTATTTCCCAGTGATATCTTCTTGAAACCTATCGTTTAAGTTTCTTCAGTGAACAATTCAATTATTGAAAATTAAAACGTATGTATATGTTACATAGGAGGTATAAGAATTTTAGAAAGGCTTAGGTGGGGCATGGCACGAAAAAGGTTGGGAAACACTGATTCAGAGCGTATAAATGCGCGGCGAGAGTAACGGCGCAGCGTAACGTTAATTAATCGTTGCCGGGGGGAGTGTATTTCGTTGAAATATAAACGTCGCAGCTGAACACTGCGCCCGTTTTATTCATTCCCGTTTACAAAGGGTTTTAACAGTCGAAGGAATTCGATAAATATCGCGTTAATTGAGAGCGTAAATCATCGCGTGACGTGTAATTAGCGAAACGAATCCCATATGCTGGTTAACGAATACACGTATGCGGTTACTTTTATCGTGAATGTTGCCAATAATGCCGATATCGAACGGGAAGATTGAAATATTTCACTCGGACAGCTGACGGGTGGATGCAGGCGAGCGAAATATCGTTTAGTTCCCGTAGAATTAATTATTGTTATGGTAAACGTTGGCAATATGGAACATATGATTTTTAAAGCTTGCCAAAGATAGAGATACTTATCTTTTTTAATGAAATCAACGTGACAGGACAAAGCAACTAATGCATAATCATGCGATTCGAATAATTTAAAATTTTAGTAAAGCAATTAACAGATGCGAAAATTTGCTAGCTCGAGAAAAAGAAAAAATCAAATATGGAACATATGATTTTTAAAGCTTGCCAAAAATAGAGGAAGTTATTTTTTTTAATGAAATCGACGTGACAGGACAAAGGAACTAATGCATAGTCGTACAATTCGAATAATTGGAAATTGTAGTAAAGTAATTAACAGATGTGAAATTCAGTAGCTCTAAAAAAAAACAAATCAAATATGGAACATTGATTTTTGAAGCTTGTCAAAAATAGAGATACTTATCTTTTTTAATGAAATCGACGTGACAGGAGAAATGAACTAATGCATAATCATGGAAATTGTAGTAAAGTAATTAACAGATGTGAAATTCAGTAGATCGAAAAAAAAATCAAATATGGAACATTGATTTTTGAAGCTTGCCAAAAATAGAGGAAGTTATTTTTTTTAATGAAATCGACGTGACAGGACAAAGGAACTAATGCATAGTCTTACAATTCGAATAATTGGAAATTGTAGTAAAGTAATTAACAGATGTGAAATTCAGTAGCTCTAAAAAAAAAACAAATCAAATATGGAACATTGATTTTTGAAGCTTGCCAAAAATAGAGATACTTATCTTTTTTAATGAAATCGACGCGACAGGACAAGCGAACTAATGCATAGTCTTACAATTCGAATAATTTGAAATTGTAGTAAAGCAGTTAACAGATGTGAAATTCAGTAGCTCGAGAAAAAAAACAAATCAAATATGGAACATTGATTTTTGAAGCTTGTCAAAAATAGAGATACTTATCTTTTTTAATGAAATCGACGTGACAGGAAAAATGAACTAATGCATAATCATGGAAATTGTAGTAAAGTAATTAACAGATGTGAAATCCAGTAGCTCGAGAAAAAGAAAAAAATCAAATATGAAACATATGATTTTTAAAGCTTGCCAAAAATAGAGATACTTATCTTTTTTAGTGAAATCAACGTGACAGGAGAAATGAACTAATGCATAATCTTTGAAATTGTAGTAAAGTAATTAACAGATGTGAAATTCAGTAGCTCTAAAAAAAAAACAAATCAAATATGGAACATTGATTTTTGAAGCTTGCCAAAAATAGAGAAACTTATCTTTTTTAATGAAATCGACGTGACAGGACAAAGGAACTAATGCATAGTCGTACAATTCGAATAATTGGAAATTGTAGTAAAGCAGTTAACAGATGTGAAATTCAGTAGCTCGAGAATAAAAACAAATCAAATATGGAACATTGATTTTTGAAGCTTGTCAAAAATAGAGATACTTATCTTTTTTAATGAAATCGACGTGACAGGAGAAATGAACTAATGCATAATCATGGAAATTGTAGTAAAGTAATTAACAGATGCGAAATCCAGTAGCTCGAGAAAAAGAAAAAATCAAATATGGAACATATGATTTTTAAAGCTTGCCAAAAATAGAGATACTTATCTTTTTTAATGAAATCGACGCGACAGGACAAGCGAACTAATGCATAGTCTTACAATTCGAATAATTTGAAATTGTAGTAAAGCAGTTAACAGATGTGAAATTCAGTAGCTCGAGAAAAAAAACAAATCAAATATGGAACATTGATTTTTGAAGCTTGCCAAAAATAGAAGAATTTATCTTTTTTAATGAAATCGACATAACAGGACAAAGGAACTAATGCATAGTCATTCAATTCGAATAATTTGAAATTGTAGTAAAGTAATTAACAGGTGTGAAAATTTGGTAGCTCGGGAAAAAGAAAAAATTAAATATGGAACATATGATTTTTAAAGCTTGCCAAAAATAGAGAAACTTATCTTTTTTAATGAAATCAACTTGACAGAAGAAACGAACTAATGCAATAATGCATAGTCATTCAATTCGAATAATTTGAAATTGTAGTAAAGTAATTCAAATAAATTTATTCAAATATTAAATGCACTTTATTCGACTTAAAATATTTCATTATTTGGCTCGTCTTTTAGACATTTTTCTACATCGCAAATGAAAAGAAAAACGTTTCTTTCGGTAGTGGATAATTGAGTGACGATTAAGAGTGAATATAATCTGCTATTGTTTATAAAGAACTCGTCAAATTTTCCTATTCAATTATCGAGATTTCATAAAGCTCCATATTACCTACGTTCACCTTAATTGTAAATTATTGGTACGTAGGATACTTTTTAATACTATTCATAGGTGTAATTTAGGCACGCGTAATTTAAGTCTCGATGTAGATAATAATCGTTTTTACATTCTTTGGTTAATTTGTTCGTGGGACTTGCGAATTCCTGCGAAAACGAATCGAGAGAATTTTTTATTGTTAATTTTCTAAGTTTGTTTTTTAAATATAAGAATTGTTCAAGAACATGTTTATTATTTCCCATGGAAAAGCATACAAAAATCATGCGTACCTCCTATTCATTATTTATGTAATTTCTGATCAATAATTGAGAGTTTTATAGCAGAAAGGAGTTTTGCCTAATTGGCAACGAACGTGTTTCACTAAAAACCCTTCAATTTCATCCCTAATGTCGAGTTAATGCATATCAAATTATCGTTTTCGTTAGAGAAGCTTCGAAAGAATGATTCTTTATCTTTTCATTGCTTCAATTAATCGCACTGGTTTGTAAAGCTTCGAATTTCCAAGCTTTGCAATTTCCAAGCTTTGCAATTTCCAAGCTTTCGAATTTCTAGAGACTCGAATCTTAAAGCTTCCGAATTCTAAGCTTTCAAATTTTCAAGGCTTTCGAATTCTCAGCCTTCGAATTTGTAAGACTTTCGAATTCTCAGCCTTCGAATTTGTAAGGCTTTCGAATTCTCAGCCTTCGAATTTTAAAATCTTTCACTTTCCAAGCTTCCAAATTTCTTAGGTTCCAAATTTTAGCGTTTCTGATTTCCAAACTTCCGAATTCTAAACCTTCCAATTTTCAAGGCTTTCTAATTCTCTGCCTTCGAATTTTGAAACCTTCCACTTTCCAAGCTTCCGAATTTCCTAGGTTCCAAATTCTATCGTTTCTGATTTCCAAACTTCCGAATTCCAAGCCCTTCAATTTTCAAGGCTTTCGAATTTTGAAACCTTTAACTTTCCAAGCTTCCGAATTTCCTAGGTTCCAAATTCTATCGTTTCTGATTTCCAAACTTCCGAATTCCAAGCCCTTCAATTTTCAAGGCTTTCGCATTTTGAAAACTTTAACTTTCCAAGCTTCCGAATTTCTTAAGTTCCAAATTCTATCGTTTCTGATTTCCAAACTTCCGAATTCTAAACCTTCCAATTTTCAAGGCTTTCGAATTTTGAAACCTTTCACTTTCCAAGCTTCCGAATTTCCTAGGTTCCAAATTCTATCGTTTCTGATTTCCAAACTTCCGAATTCCAAGCCTTCCACTTTTCAAGGCTATCGAATTCTCAGCCTTCGAATACTTCGAAAAACAGGAGAGATCGGAGAAAAATTGTAAAGTATACATTGTCGCGCAATAGCCAAAACTAAGCTGGTAAAGTATTACGAAAGCATGAGGATTAAAACGTGTGGCTATGAAAAAGTATTTCGTAAGATTTATTAAGTTTACAAAAGCCTGCAAATGAAACGGATTGCGTTAATTCGAGGTTGATGCCGAATGAGTTAATTCGTTATTCAATTTGGCGAGAAAGAGGTCGACGATGAATAAACGCGGAAAGAATAAGAGATAAGTTGGAAAGGTTTCTAGACGAGTAATTTTAATGCCTGGTGATCCATAATGGCTCGGTAATTTAATCGCCAGCGTTATATCAAGCTGAAGTAATGTTGAAGATACAGTTTCCGTGGAATTAATAAGGAAGAATTATGTACCATGTTACCGTATATGAAATTATTCATCGCGAGTAGCATAAATGAGCCACGTATTGTCAAATCTTAAACTGTTGTACATGAGAAAAAACTAACATTGAATTCTAAGTGCAGTGAATGTAATAAAATAAAGCAACGCTTAACATTATTTATATAAAATGATAACAAAATGTGTGAAGATTAAAAGAGCGAGAACAAAGACTGTTCCATTATCAAATGGAATGTTAAGGTACCAAAGAGAAGGATTTTATCGTACTTTTATATCGAACTTTTGAAGGTTGAAATTTAGAAGCTTTGAATTTTTAAGGTTTCTTATTTGGCAGATTTAAATTATTAAGCTTTGGAATTTTAGAATTTATAGGATTTGCAAGGTTTATCATTTTCAAGATTAGGAATTTCGACACTAATTGAATTATTAAAGATCGAAGTTTAGAAGCTTCGAATTCTTAAGGTTTGTTATTTGGCAGCTTTAAATTATTAAGCTTTGGAATTTTAGAATTTATAGGATTTGCAAGGTTTTTCATTTTCAAGATTAGGAATTTCGTCGACACATTGAATTATTAAAGATCGAAGTTTAGAAGCTTTGAATTCTTAAGGTTTGTTATTTGACAGCTTTAAATTATTAAGCTTTCGAATTTTAGAATTTATAGGATTTGCAAGGTTTTTCATTTTCAAGATTAGGAATTTCGACACTAATTGAATTATTAAAGATCGAAGTTTAGAAGCTTCGAATTCTTAAGGTTTCTTATTTGACAATTCTAAATTATTAAGTTTTGGAATTTTAGAATTTATAGTATTTGCAAGGTTTTTCATTTTCAAGATTAGGAATTTCGACACTAATTGAATTATTAAAGATCAAAATTTAGAAGCTTCGAATTCTTATGGTTTGTTATTTGGCAGCTTTAAATTATGAAGCTTTGGAATTTTAGAATTTATAGGATTTGCAAGGTTTTTCATTTTCAAGATTAGGAATTTCGACACTAATTGAATTATTAAAGATCGAAGTTTAGAAGCTTTGAATTCTTAAGGTTTGTTATTTGCCAACTCTAAATTATTAAGCTTTGGAATTTTAGAATTTATAGAATTTGCAAGGTTTTTCATTTTCAAGATTAGGAATTTCGACACTAATTGAATTATTAAAGATCGAAGTTCAGAAGCTTTGAATTCTTAAAGTTTATTATTTGACAACTCTAAATTATTAAGTTTTGGAATTTTAGAATTTATAGTATTTGCAAGGTTTATCATTTTCAAGATTAGGAATTTCGACACTAATTGAATTATTAAAGATCGAAGTTTAGAAACTTTGAATTTGTAAGGTTTGTTATTTGGCAGCTTTAAATTATTAAGCTTTGGAATTTTAGAATTTATAGGATTTGCAAGGTTTATCATTTTCAAGATTAGGAATTTCGACACTAATTGAATTATTAAAGATCGAAGTTTAGAAACTTTGAATTTGTAAGGTTTGTTATTTGGCAGCTTTAAATTATTAAGCTTTGGAGTTTCAGAATTTATAGGATTTGCAAGGTTTTTCATTTTCAAGATTAGGAATTTCGACACTAATTCAATTATTAAAGATCGAAGTTTAGAAGCTTTGAATTCTTAAGGTTTGTTATTTGACAATTCTAAATTATTAAGTTTTGGAATTTTAGAATTTATAGTATTTGCAGAGTTTTTCATTTTCAAGATTAGGAATTTCGACACTAATTCAATTATTAAAGATCGAAATTTAGAAGCTTTGAATTCTTAAGGTTTGTTATTTGACAGCTCTAAATTATTAAGCTTTCGAATTTTAGGGTTTGAGTGAGATCCCAGCTCCGGATTGCAATCGAGTATGCAAGCAAATGCGACGAATATAGAGAGATTGGGAATCTCCAAATCTTGACAGCAAAAAGTTCCGCCACTTCGCCGATTGACGCAATAATCGTGGGGGAGCGAAGCTCCGAGTTTGATCTCTATTTTTAACAACCGATCCCCGTTGATCCTTCCCTCGATACCCAAACGTCCACATTACAGGGAAGCGACATCGAAAACCCTCGCGCGTTATCGGGCGAAATCTGATCCGAGATTAGACCCCGAGACGAAACGATTCCGTAGCGTTGAACGCGCCGCGTTAACAGTCGAACACCGAAGACACGTCTAAGAAAACCTTGTCCGGAAATATCTCGCGCGTTTTTCACGGATGAAAAACTTGCACGAATCTCCTCTACGTTCCCTCGTCGAACGAAGAAAAATCGCTGCTGAGGATGTTCAGCCGAGATTTCGCCGTAAACTTGGACCTTTTCTTTTACTATTAACCCTGTTGTATACCTAGTGACTCGAATCCCTTGCAAATAGTGCATCATCACCGGTATTAGTCACAATCAGTCAACTCACCCATGCTAGTACAATAGTTAGTCACCGAAAACCTTTGCCCTAGTCCTTTCCACGGTATCCCTTCCCCAATCCCTTCCACGTTATTTTTCTAGTTTGTAAGCTTGTATATAAAGACCCCAATTTCAATAAGTGAGGGATTACTATTCATGTCGGACTCGCGTAAACATTCCGCTGCAAACCTTTGTACTGTTATGCTGCATCACTCTCCACACTGACTCAACTATGACTTTGCCCTCTTGGTCATAGTGTGAGTCAGATGTTTTGGCCGCTGCAGGCCCTATGACAGCGTGGGCCCGCTTGGCCAGTGACAAAACAATAGAACTAGGACTATTTAAGGGACAATCCGGCAAAACTCGGGTGGACTTCGATATTCGCGACAGTAGTGTTTAGACGTGCGTCGACGTGCAGTTTCTTGTGAACATTCTGTTGGTGACCTATTCAATAAAAACTTCTGATTATCAAGAAGAAGAAGGATCATTTCTCGAGGGAACCCCATCCTTTCGTTTTTCACGGCATAACAGTACATCACCAAGCGTCTTAATAAAACCTCTTGAGTAGATTTTAAAAAGTGTTGTTCACTCGATTTCGCGACCCGGAATCCAACAACCCTTTGACTACGGCCCATATTACTCGAAGAGATTTAATACAATTTATACCTACACTTAACTTTAACTCTTGCTGTTGAGAATAAGCATTGCATGCATGTATTTTTAATGAAAATTTGTATCCATTGATGCTGTCCCCTCCCTTGCAAAGGTCAGTACTACCATTACCTGAGGAGGACACTCTTTTATTGCATCCCCTGAGCGTCTCGGCCTTTTTCCGAGTCTTAGTCGGTTAGCAGAAAACCGTCAAACTAAGAACAGCATTTTCGTTTTGTACAACTACATTAATTAAATACATACTTAGGTTAAAACTCTGTTGTATTTATTTAGCAAATAAATATTCAACACTTGCTTAATTCATTTTAGTTTATTCTATGTACAGAATTATTTTAATTACTTTCGTCACGTTAATGTTTTTTCGTTGGTACCGTCGTTTGTACGCAGCGATGTATCTTGGACCCTAGTCCGTAAATAAATAAATAAATTACAAAAAAAGTAAATAAAGAGTATGTTATTATTGTACATTTAATTGTAAAAAAGAATGGTATGAATTTCTACTAAAAGTATCGAATTGTTCCGCAAGTTCATAACGTTTCTTTTATTGTACTACGTTTTATCCTAACAATTGGCGATATTGGAAATTATTGTTTACGAATTCTTGTTAAACAATGCTATTTTTAATTTGAGTAAAGGACAATTTTATTCCGTAGACTTTCTATCGGACAAAGTCGAACCTCGTCCTTCGATAAATAGGCAGGGGAAAATTATTAAACGTTGCCCCGAAGAATTTGATCATTACCATGCTACTGTGACAAAAAAATTCATCGGCCACGGTGGAAAGAATTCGTTTCGAGATGGGCTTATATAAAATTTCCTGCCAGCCGTAGAATTACCGAAAAGCAAATGTTATATGGAAATTTATTCGCCGCGCTGCGAACTTTTCCAGCGACTTCGTACGATAAAATAACCGTAAATGGAATCTTATCAAACGCGCTGCCCGTGGCCGTACGTAAATCTACGAATCAGAAACGTTTGCCCCGAGAAACTACGATCGCGGGCGTTGAAGGATTTTCGGTCAAAGGAAACGTGAGGAGAATCCAAATGTATGCGAAAGCCAAAGGGACGAGAGGAACAAATTTGAATCTAAGTTTGCTATAGCGAACTGTCGTCGCGCGGTAACAGAGATCGAGGCAAAATTTACAGGAGCGTGAATTTAATGGAACCCTTGAAGGCCGTCGCTACGGTTGAAAGGTAGGTTTCGAAAATTAGATTAGTCGGCAAATGTTGGACGCCGCTGTTAGAAAATCTAAGTAACCAAGCGGCTGAAGCAGCCCACGTGTATTTTGTCAACGAGATTTCCCCCCCTCTTAAGGTAAGTTTCTTCAGGCTAAGAGCACCGTAAATTATAGAGAACCCATGCTGGCGAAAGCGTCATCAGAACTAACGAATGGTCGAAAGAGACACATACACACTCTTGTACGATCTGTCGCAGAGAACAGCTAGTAGAGTAAATCGAGTTCCAAAACGTACTGTCTAGTCTTTGATTTAACCCTTTGCGGACGAGAAGTAGTAACACTTGTGAGAGTACTTTAGTTTATTAATTCCACGACATTGAGTTTTCACGCTTTTGAGTTCGAAACCATTTAATTTCCAACGATTTCAAATGTTTATTATTACGTTAAGTATTCATTGCATTAAGTTTTGTGCTTTAATAGTCGACATGGGTTCGGAAAGCGAAAAAATGATTAGGCGACTATTTGTCGACGCTCGTCCGCAAAGGGTTAATCTCTCGGAAATCATCCTATTTACCTTACACCGCGATAATTCGTAACTCAATAACAAAAGACAAATTGTAAAGGGTTATCCAAAATAAACTATAGGAACACCTACTTTCCCTTTTTTTTCTTTCCCTTTCTGCTTTACCCTTTTCTAATCTGTTCTTTTTTATTTCTATTATCCTCGTTCGTTCTCGTTTCAATTTTTATTTTTTTCCACCTCTATTTTATTAACAAACATGGCTTTTGACAGATATTCTCATTCAACGTCCTAAAGGCATTTTTGGATAACCCTTTAATTCGACTAAATGGCTAACGATGAAAAAATGGCGGTGTTCTGGTTTTGTTTTTACGAATCAGAATTCTTTATTACCGCTTACGCTAAATTGAACGTTAAGTTTAATACTTTCAATTGCAAGTGGCGTTTTACGTATACTAAAAAAAAGTTAGGTCCAAATTATTTCGATTAATTTTGAAGCAAAAGAAGAAACTCTTAATCGAACGATGGTGAGTGAAATTTTATTCTTGAATCCGTATTTTCGCGGACCTAACGTAGTTCGTAGTATAAAACGAAATATAGTAATCAGCTGACATAGTTTGTAATATTAAACGAAATATAGTAGTTAGGTAGCACAGTTTGGTAATATAAAACTTATAATCTTTGCGCTTGAAAAATGAACCAATTCTCAAATTAACTCTTTCACTGTAACAAACGTACTGTATGTATACAGCGGCTACGAAAAGTATTCGTACTGTTATGTACCAAATAAATATAGTGTTAAGATTAAGACTGAGTCACCGGCTAGGCTATCCCTTGGGACATTTGATCCAATAGAACGCGTCATCATAGAACGGATTTTGCCCTTTCCGTCCTACGAGACGCATCGGGCCTAAATGGCTAAAGTCCGGTGACTCCCTTTCGAAGATAAAATTATAAAAACGCATGTCCCGCTGCGCTCGGGGCTCATTCGTCAGTAGTGCTCCGAAGAGATCCGAAATCTCAATAAAGTTTTCTTGTGCACTTCCGTTTCTGGCTTATTTCCCTCCAACTCTAATCGTCCAGCGGAGAAGACTACGGAGTCTCGAGAGATCCTCCTTCTCCTCGCGTCATAACAGTACACCACTGTACTGTTTGCATTTAAGTACCACTTAATTAAACGCAACAATACCATATTTCTTTTATCATCGAAGGTACGAATACCGTTCGATTTGCAGACTATCCGACGCTGCTAATTCTTACTTTGCTCGTGTAGATTTTTCCGCCAGTAAAAAGGGAAGAAAAGAATGAATAAGAAATAAGAAAATAAAATTCAACCAAAACGAAGCAACGTGTACTATTCTTCCACCGAAAGAATGCACAGCGTGTTTACATTCCCACTCTTGTCGCAGTTCGCTAATTCGCCTACGAACACAGGCAGTGATCGCTATTGGCCGAAGACGTTGTACGAATTGTAAGAGACTTTGCATCACTTAATAACACATTGTAGTTCTCCGTGCCACGCCTCCGTGCCAACGGAAAACGGCACGTGCAGCGAGCTCGCGCCGAAATAAAGATAAACAGCAAACGCGAGCCTGAGAAGGGCAGGCGAAAAACGAGATTGGCGTGTCGGACGTCGAGGAATAAATGTCTCTAAACCGCTGCCTCCTTTTTTTATTGCTTCCCTTATTGTTAGAAATGTCGAAATCGGTAAGCGGTCGAGGTGGGCCATATGCGTTTTGTCAACGCGCTTTCCCCTCTCAAGGGTAGTTTTCTTCGGGATATTCGTATCGTCGGTTGTAAACAACCCATGCTGGCGAAGGCGTCCTCAGAACTAACGAATTGTCGAAGGAGACGCACTCTTGTACGAGCTGTCGCAGTGAACAGTCAGTAGAGTAAATCGAGTTTTAAAACGCCCTATTGAGTTTTTATTTAACCACTCGGAAGTCATCCGATCTACCTTACATTATCCTGATCGCGTTAACAGAATGTAAACACGCTGTGCCTTCTTTCCGTGAAAGAATAGTAACTTAATCTCATTGCTAACTTTAAATCTACTTCTTACATTTTCTTTACTCAAAATCCTACTACTATCTATCTTCTAATAAATAAATAATTAAATAAGTACTGCTTTGCATTTCTCGCGTTTCGCTGTTCCCATTGTCACGTTTGCGGCAATAATTTAGTGGCTCGCCTCCGCGTCGTGGGCGTCCCCATTTAAATGTCGCACCTCGCGTATATTACACAAGGTTAACGTTAGATGCCTCGGATTCGAGTTACGCGTCGGCGTAATTTATATCGAATAGGACAATACGACGGCCCATTTACCGATAACACTGTTTCGCCGTAGATCGATACCCTGCTACGTAATTGTTGACGAACTCTATTATCTGTAATGAATATTACAGACACCGCGTCTCCTTTGATAGTCGATGGTGCTATCTATTATGTGGTACCACGGGAAGACAAATAATTGTTTGAAGATAAAGCCGCTTAACCGATAAAGCTTGGTTAAAGCGGTGGCAGCGAGATACCGCCAATAACTATTAACCCATTCATCGTTCATCTCGTAGGTTCGCGCGAAAGCTTCGTAGCTCGTAGAAAAACGTTGCTAGGACTATCACGCTACTTGAGCAACGCTTGCAGCTCGTGCAGCTGCAGGATGCCGCGACATGTTGGCGACCATCGAGATAAAGGTGCACGTGGCACCTATTATAGACATAAAATCGTTCGGCTAATATGGTCATTCAGGGGTGGAATGCCACACCCTGATTCCACTGGGGTAAATGACCTAGTTACTGTCACTGTTCCTATAATTAAATGCCACTTGAATTCGGTTTATTTAATAGCAAATTAATGTATAAATAATGTTTCTTCTATAGTAGCTTCTATTTAGTTTCAATTCTGCTTTCCATTGTAAACTAATACTACAGTAAATGACCTAGTTACTGTCACTGTTCCTATAATTAAATGCCACTTGAATTCGGTTTATTTAATAGCAAATTAATGTATGAATAATGTTTCTTCTATAGTAGCTTCTATTTAGTTTCAATCCTGCTTTCCATTATAAAATAATCTCTATGGTAAATGACCCAGTTACTGTCACTGTTCCTATAATTAAGTGCAACTTGAATTCGTTTTATTTAATAGCAAATTAATGTATGAATAATGTTTCTTCTATAGTAGCTTCTATTTAGTTTCAATTCTACTTTCCATTGTAAAATAATCTCTATGGTAAATGACCTAGTTACTGTCACTGTTCCTATAATTAAATGCCACTTGAATTCGTTTTATTTAATAGCAAATTAATGTATGAATAATGTTTCTTCTATAGTAGCTTCTATTTAGTTTCAATTCTACTTTCCATTGTAAAATAATCTCTATGGTAAATGACCTAGTTACTGTCACTGTTCCTATAATTAAATGCAACTTGAATTCGTTTTATTTAATAGCAAATTAATGTATAAATAATGTTTCTTCTATAGTAGCTTCTATTTAGCTTCAATTCTGCTTTTCATTATAAAATAATACTAGGGTAAATGATTTAATTACTGTCACTGTTCCTATAATTAAATTCCACTTGAATTCGGTTTATTTAACAGAAAATTAATGTATAAATAATGTTTCTTCTATAATAGCTTCTATTTAGTTTCAATTCTGCTTCCCATTATAAAATAATCTCTATGGTAAATGACCTAGTTACTGTCACTGTTCCTATAACTGCGACTTGAATTCGTTTCATTTAATAGCAAAGTAATTGTACAAAGAATCGTAAGTAAACAAATTTTCATGCTAAATTTGGACTTCGGTTCACGTAACAACACACAGACATTGCATATTCGTTTACACTTAATATTTGTAAATAAATATTAGCAGGTAAATGTGCTGTTGAACATTGAAACGTGACAAATGTAATTATAAAGTATGGAACGTGTCATAATTCAGTAAGGCGATACGTTTATTATGTATCTCATATCTGTTTCACAAACAGACGTGTTAATATATATAAAAATGTGTTTCTATTTAAATGAGAAGTTTTCAAGTGACAGTACGGAGGACATTGGACTTCATTATATATTTTCAATGAATTAGTAATTAATACATCAGATTTAACATAGAAAAAAATCATCATAAATAAAACAGATGTTAACTAATGTTATGCTCCAAATTGGATGGATTTTTAGATGAAAAAATTTCCAAAATAGTTAAATAAAGTTACTTAAAGCGCGAACCTTAAAGTGGCAGTACGTGGTACATTTACACTAATCCCCATAAAATTATTATCGTTCCGCTGCTTAAAATCAATTTGCAAATATAATCGTGAACAGAAATCGTGACTACAATCAACGAGCGCCTAACTAATAAATATGGAAATTTTTCGATGCTATTGAAAAGTACGTACTTATCGTTAGCACGTGCGAGGAAAATATTTGGACGATCGTGAAGTAGAAGATTCACTTGGAAATAAATTGTTAACGATCAGCCGAATTTTAAGAAAAGCGATGCTTAAAATTCAAAGGAGTGTCGCGATTATCGCAAGGCGAATAAATATCGCTTCGTGAAAGGAGGAAAAAGAATGATGATATTTCCTTTATCTCGTCTAGACTTGCCAATACTCCGTGCGCTTTATGCGAATTTTTCACCCACTCCCCGTTTTACGATTGCCTCTGAATTGTAAAAGCGATTGATTGCGCATGAAAATATTCGAATAATTTCCAACGGGCGATCGTAATTCCTCGACAACAGCTCTCCAAAGGATCGCATTCGAGTATTATAAAAAGTGCGTTAAGTTCGTAAAATCCTCGTGAAACGATCTCATTGATATTGGCGGAAATGTTAAACACAGATGTTCGCCTCCTAATTTTATCGAAATCCAATTTAATCGTTGTACTATTATTTACTCGGAAATACCTCGTTTCCTGAAGTGGGGGGAAAAATGTGAATTTAACGGAACGCAATTCAGTAGTCTGACAACTTCTGCAGCTTCTTTCACTAAAATTCGCTACAACGAAACGTTTAAGGTACGTATAAAGCTTAGATTTTTCAAGTGTTGCATACTGTTAAGGCTCCGATGGTATGGTTTATGACACGGTCAGGTCAATAGCTATTTTAGCTGAATTTTAACGCTTCGACCATCTGCGTGCCATCACTCAGGTGGTACAGTGCAGTGATGACTTGTTGGCGAGCGTCCTTCAATCTGAACGGCACAGGGGTAAGGGGATCTAGTCGCTCGCTCCGCCCATTAGCCAGTAGAAAATCTTTCTTCCGAATTCTTGGATGCTACATGCATAGTAGTAGGTCCTTCATATTCGCTAAGGATTCGCGAGAGCGGACCCTGCCAGGTATCTTCTTCAACATTTCCCCACATCCTCGCGAGAAAAAAAATTAGGTTTACACCAATGTGATTCAGTTGTAGTTCCAAGTCGTCCTATCTCACTCTACCTCCACGTGTTTTGTTTCGCATCCTTTGTCACGCAATAGACTTGTACTCGTGACCGATTCAGCCAATGAATATAATACGTGTGACTGAAGGTGTCGCTAATATGCGACAGCCAATCGGCTTGCCTCGCCATCAAGTGATCACTGCACTGTACGTGACTCGTAGCAATGTAGTAGATTAAAGGTATGTATTTTAGTTTCTTAGCTTTGCCTACCATACCTCGTTAGCAACGACCCTGTCATAAACCAGGGAGTTCCGAATGTGTCGACCGAAGACGGAAGGTTCACCTAACGGTATCCGCGGCCAGCACAAGCCCGCGGAAACCTCGTCAGGGTTGACCAAAACTCTCGTCCACCCTCGTAGGGGAAGACCTCTGTTCCCCTTCCAGAAACATAGCGCGCTAAGGGCGAAATGGAAGGGAGGACACGAGGTCTTAAAAACTCGCGCAATTAGAATTTCTAACCAGATTCTCGCTTCTTGTCGGACTGTCACTGTAAATACTAGAGTCCACTACATTGTCATTGTAAATACTAGAGTCCACTACATTGTCATTGTAAATACTAGAGTCCACTACATTGTCATTGTAAATACTAGAGTCCACTACATTGTCATTGTAAATACTAGAGTCCACTACATTGTCATTGTAAATACTAGAGTCCACTACATTGTCATTGTAAGTACTAGAGTCCACTACATTGTCGTTGTAAATACTAGAGTCCACTACATTGTCATTGTAAATACTAGGGTCCACTACATTGTCATTGTAAATACTAGAGTCCACTACATTGTCATTGTAAGTACTAGAGTCCACTACATTGTCATTGTAAATACTAGAGTCCACTACATTGTCATTGTAAATACTAGAGTCCACTACATTGTCATTGTAAATACTAGAGTCCACTACATTGTCATTGTAAATACTAGAGTCCACTACATTGTCATTGTAAATACTAGAGTCCACTACATTGTCATTGTAAATACTAGAGTCCACTACATTGTCACTGTAAATACTAGAGTCCACTACATTGTCATTGTAAATACTAGAGTTCACTACATTGTCGTTGTAAATACTAGAGTCCACTACATTGTCATTGTAAATACTAGAGTCCACTACATTGTCATTGTAAATACTAGAGTCCACTACATTGTCATTGTAAATACTAGAGTCCACTACATTGTCATTGTAAATACTAGAGTCCACTACATTGTCATTGTAAATACTAGAGTCCACTACATTGTCATTGTAAATACTAGAGTCCACTACATTGTCATTGTAAATACTAGAGTCCACTACATTGTCATTGTAAATACTAGAGTCCACTACATTGTCATTGTAAATAATAGAGTCCACTACATTGTCATTGTAAATACTAGAGTCCACTACATTGTCACTGGAAACATACAAGTTTTGTTGAAATACCAGTGCAGTTATACAAATTAATTATCGTCGGTTCCCAAGTCCGAAACTTGGGTGGTCCTTCGGAATCAATTAGTCGGCACACCACGTGCAAACGCCAACAAAGCCCGAAAGATCGCTGGATCAACCGCGGGCGTAAACACATACTGTTGAAGTAAAACAGTTCTTCTTTAGAAAAACTCCCTATTCAAAAATATTAGAGTGTCGCTTCTACAGGCGTAATAAAGTAATCGGGAAAAATCCAAGACTTCGGAGTCTTAGCGTCTCGTCTTGTCGAAGGTCAAGCGTACCTGAAAAGGTTGACCATTGTTTGTAAAACTGTAAGCGTCGAAGGCTGTCGTTTTCTCGACAGTTCGACGTAAAGAGTCGGTGCGGACAGGACATGGAAAGTCCTGGTATATTACATTTTCCACATACTGTCAGATATTCCCAAAACACTTAACGTTCTCTACCATATTTAATCCTCTAGTCCTTATCCAAACCTTTCCTCTCCGAAACATTGAACAGACCAACTCTTGGGCCTCATGGTCCTACAAACCATAAATCACCCCCATCCTAGGTCCCAAACTTTCCCTTATCCACTTCCGCCATCCTCCCAGCCACCAACAAAACCATAACACCCCCCCTCTCTCTACAGTTTTCTCCACCCAAACCTTTTTCCCACAGTTTTCCCTGATGCTCGAAAACACAGCAGATTCAGTCCGACATTCGACAACTCAACTTCGAAAAGGCTGCTGACTAATAAAGAGTTTTTCAACCAAGTTCGGTTTTCGTGTATAATTGCCACCTTTCGGGTTCACGACAATACAATCAAATATATATATATCGGTTACCTTTTTCTTAAACCCGTGTCTTTTTATTTAAAAACCAAAAGAAGAAGAACCTGCTTCCATCAAAGCATAATCCTTAACACATACGAACGTTTGGACAGTTTAATAAAATTCCAGTTTGCTCGAAAATTTGTCCTTGGAAGAGGACGCGAAGCCTGACGGCTCGTGAGTGGTTTATTTTTAGAAGACACAATTGTTCGAGGAAACCCGTTAAAACGTCTCTAATGTACTTCCCCAAAGGAAACGATTGCAGAGCTGTGATTAACCGATCCGCAAAGTTTCACACGGAAATGGACGATCAAATAGGGGAAATCAAACGCAGACGTATCTGCTACGTAACTATTATTTTGTTTTCTTCTCCCCCGCAACTATCCGGAAGGCGTCAAACATACGCGACGAGTTTACCGAGAAAACAGTTCGCGGAAGAAAGCAATTCCATTGGGAAACGGAACAAAAGTTTCGTCTACACGCACGATGCCCCGCGAGCGCGTGAAAACGATTAGGAGAAGAAAATTAGACGAATGCTTCGATGGTCTTGAGAGGTGGTAAATCGATAACGCGTTAAAGAGTATACTAGTTCAGTAGTCACAGCTTCGTATCGAAGAAGCTTCGAACAATACTATTTCTTCCAGTCCTCATCGCAACGGAAAATTTACGTAGAGTTACTTGTTGGATGACCAACCCGACCACTCACACTGTAAACACCATAGACGCATCCTAAAGCAAATTCATCCGACAAACACCCTAATCGCAGTTCCTAGTCATCCTGTACTCCGTACCTTTCCTTAGTCACCCTCTCCCTTCACCGCTGTCCTTACCATTACTCATCCTTCAAAACACAACATAAAAGCTCGGAAATACTTCCGAACGCGACAGAATTGAGTATTCACTGCCAGAGTGCAGACCATAGTTGCACGAATAAAAACCTTTAAGAGTTTCTCTAAAAACGGTCTTGTCAATTCCCTTCGCTCGGAATCCAACATACTCAGAAAATTGAACGTACACCTTGAAACTCGATGAAAAAGATGGCTAAGAAATGGTTAATTTTCAGTGTACTCAAATTATTAACCTGATTGAACATATCTTGGAAAAATTGAAATGCAAAATGATAAATTATACTTTTACGGATAGGGAAGATTTCAAAATGAAATTAAAAGAAGAACAGGAACAATATTTCACCTTCTTTATGGAAAATTAATTAATTCTATGCGATGAATATTAAAAGTGGTTAACAAAATAGTAATCTACACGTATCTATATGTATAATAACAATTTTGCGTCGGCAAAAAAAAGTTATACTTTTACGTTTCTCATTAAGTACGTATAATTTTATCTCAATAATTTTGTACGTACTGTCCGTCAGAATATGCGAAATATATCGAGTTTCTACTTTTAAACACGCCTGTGTATATTCACGTTTTAGTTATTTTTCATCGGCAACATAGGTGTACGCTCAATTTTGCGAGCAACTGTATATATATATACGCCTTCAAAAATTGGGCAATTATTCGTTAAGAGCATACGTATCGTTTCTCTAAAGTATATTATTGCATCTATTTTCATATATCTACAATAATATTGCAATCAAAATTGACAACGTAAGTATTGGAAATGGTTATGGTTTTCTTTTTTAAATGAAATAGCAATTATTTTATATAGTGCTCTCTTTATTTAGATCGGAAGGTATATCCTTCTGACTCTGCTCTTTTGAGTTTACTAACTACAGCAACGCCCGAAATCATCTTCTAGCCCACTCAGGTCTCCGGCCCTCGGTCGCGCAGTGTAAGCACTCTTTATCTACGTTTGTATATTTCAATATACAAACGGCCCCGACTGGAATGCGAGCCAGTACAGTTCTTAGATTTATTTTTTGTATACATGCGGAATGTATAAATCCAACAGTAAGGTATACAAATATTCGTATTTATCCCGTTCTCGTATTAATAAAATCTGTTCTGTTAGAAAAGTCGAAATCGGTAAACGGTCGAGGCAGGCCACGTGCGTTTTGTCCCGGGCGTTCCCCTTCTTAAGGGAACTTTCTCCGAGTCGGGGTAGTATAAACAAAAGGCCATGCTCTCGAAGGCGTCTTCACGACGAATACCCTTCGTCGTGAAAAAGCATTCCTGTAACGACCATCGCCTTGAGCAGTCGAGTAAACGAAGTATCAATTTTCATCTAAAACGCCCACACGAGTTATTTCATTTTTCAAACCTTACAGTTCCTTATCTACGATTTATTACTTTTACGTTTCTCATTAAGTACGTATAATTTTATCTCAATAATGTTTTACGCGCTCTCTGTCAGAATATGCGAAGTATATCGAGTTTCTACTTTTAAACACGCGTGTGTATATTCACGTTTTAGTTATTTTTCATCGGCAACATAGGCGTACGCTCAATTTTGCGTGCAACTGTACATATATTCGTCTAGGGCCACGTCATATTAACGTCATCTCCCCGATAGCGATATTAAAAACGTGCTCGTCGTTCGAAGGCTAATGCGAGTAACCGTGAATCGCTTATATCGCAAAGAGTGCGCATTGCGCGAGAAGATATTTACGGAATTAATAAGATTCCCTTGGGAATAGCTGTTGCAAAGGGTGGGGGCGAATGGTATTATCCGAGCAACAAGGTTGAATCGAGTGAAAAGCGTATTCTTGGACGGAGATTTTCAATTACGCGATACGCGCTCGGGAATCCTTGTAACGGGCGAGTTAATTTTACGCAGTCCTTCTTGGTTTTACAGAATCACTTACCTTTGTCTTCCCAGATCCAGTCGGACCGACGAGCATTAATCCGTGTCGCACCACCGTAGTTTCGTACAACTGGATAACTTTCTTCACGAACTCTGCAATCAAAGGCGCGAAATTTAATAGCCTACCACCACTTTGAAACCCCGTGCAAATTTCCATCTCGAGCAAACCTCCATCAAGAGATTAAGCTATCGCTGCAAAATGATTTTCAGTCGCTTTCAATGCTGTTCGCGCAAAGGGATTGTTAAATAACTCGTAAACCGCAACAATGCTGCGCTTTGGTTCGTTAATAGAGTGCCGAGCGCGATCGTAATATTTGTTAAATAAATCGCGTTCCGTAATAAATTACGAAGTGATTGCGTTTGTCAAATATGCCGTGTTTAATAATGATCGCGAAATTGTACCTGAAATTATTACTTGTTGCTTTTAATTGTTTACGGTGATCGATCAAATTTGGCAAATCAGTTGAATTCCGTAATTATATTCTGCAATATTGTTGTCGATTGTTATTATATTTGGCAATTAAATTATGTCTCATAATGAAACAGAATTGTACCCGTTATCGTGCATTAATAATTCCAGATACAAAATTATATTATTGCTCGTTATTAGAGTACAGATCTTTATGCAATTATAAGAAAATTAAGTAGGCAAAAAAAGCATAGTATAAAAAGATTGCGTTTCACTTGAAACTGGATTAAAGCTGAACAAAAGTAAGTTTAATCCCTAAGTGGATTAAAATTAGAAGGAATTTAGGTACCATTGTTTTAGAGACTTCAGTATTTTTGTAAATTTTTTGAAAGCCTCGAAAATATTAACGAAACTTTTGGCGAACGCAAATACCCCAAATTCTTGACGCTGCTAATGAAAATAGTTACTGTCAAATGGTTAACGATGTAACTTTTAAAATCGATGGAATAATTACGAACAATGCCATATTTTCCACGTCTCACTTTTCAAATCTCTTTGATTAAACTCCCCAACTTTCGATGTTACAGTTTCCAATTAAAGTCCCTATGTTTGAAAGGAGGTTTGCCAGATGTCCAATTAGCTTTGAAAAAATGTCAACCCTCTAACTGAGACGAGTTCGCTCGTTCGCTCGGAGAAATTAATATTCGTTAGAAAAATGGTATCAAACTTTGCCATATATAGGGTAAATGCATCACGTACTGCCACTATAAGCTTCGCGCGTAACTTATATTTATAAGTATATAAAGGGTTATCAAAAATAGACTATAGGAACACCTACTTTCACATTTTTCTCTTTCCCTTTCTGCTTTACCCTTTTCTAACCTATTTCTCTCTCTTTCATTTCTATTATCTTCGTTTGTTCTCGTTTTCAATTTTTATTTTTTCCACCTCTATTTTACTAACAAACGTGACGTTTCACAGATATTCTCATTCAACATCCTAAAGGTACTTTTAGATAACCCTTTATTAGGAGGTAAATGTGACGTTGAACATTGAAACGTGGCGAATGTAATTATAAAGTATGGAACGTGTGATAATTCGGTAAGGCGTTAATTACGTTTACTATATGCAGTACTGCCTTGGATATTGGCCGGGGTTTTGCCTTGGATATTGGCCGAGGTTTTGCTTTGGATATTGGTCGGGGTTTTGCTTTGGATATTGGCCGGGGTTTTACCTTGGATATTGGTCGGGATTTTGCTTTGGATATTGGCCGGGGTTTTACCTTGGATATTGGCCGGGGTTATGCCTTGGATATTGGCCGTGGTTTTGCCTTGGATATTGGTCGGGATTTTGCCTTAGATATTGGCCAGGGTTTTGCCTTGGATATTAGCCGGGGTTTTGCCTTGGATATTGGTCGGGATTTTGCCTTAGATATTGGCCGGGGTTTTGCCTTGGATATTGGCCGGGGTTTTGCCTTGGATATTGGACGGGGTTTTGCCTTGGATATTGGCCGGGGTTTTGCCTTGGATATTAGCCGGGGTTTTGCCTTGGATATTGGCCGGGGTTTTGCTTTGGATATTGGCCGGGGTTTTACCTTGGATATTGGCCGGGGTTTTGCCTTGGATATTGGCCGGAGTTTTGCCTTGGATATTGGCCGGTCGTTATCCCCACCAGGTCTTGAAACTGGCTTCAGAACTGTCCCGGTGGCCAAATACATATGTTTTTACACGTACCCTGAAATGTCGACGAGCCCTGCTCTGTGTATCTTTATCTTACTCGCTTTCTATGAACAAGGAGACGCTCAGGATTTCCTGAAAGATCTACCTCCCTTCAACTTTGACCATATTCGGTCCCGAATCGCGGCCAATATCCAAAGCAACACTGTATAGGGTTGAAGCACAGAACTGCCTTGGGTATTAGCCGGGGTTTTGCCTTGGATATTGGCCGGTCGCTATCCCCACCAGTTCTTGAAACTGGCTTCGGAACTGTCCCGGTGGCCAAATACATATGTTTTTACATCTACCGTGAAATGTCGATGAGCCCTGCTGTGTATCTCTATCTCACTCGCTCTCTATGAACAAGGAGACGCTCAGGATTTCCTGAAAGATCTACCTCCCTTCAACTTTGACCAGATTCGGTCCCGAACCTCGACCAATATCCAAGGCAACACTGTATCTTATATCGTTACGCAAACTGACGTGTTAATATACGTAAAAACGTGTTTCTATTTAAATAAAAAGTTTTCAAGCGACAGTGCGAAGGACCGTGGACTTTGTTGTACATTTTCAATTACGTAGCAATGAATTTATTATATTGAACGTATAAAAGAAATGTTCATAAATAAACTCGACGTTGGACAATCGTATGCTCGAAACTGGAACGATCTCTATCTGTTAACGACGTTCTAAAATAGTTAACGAAAGTTACTTAAAGCGCGAACCTTAAAATGGCAGTACGTGGTAACATCTACCCTATCAGTATTTACTTGTAACAATTCCTAACGAATAGCTTTGCAAGATAGCGTTAATGGTTGATAAAGGAGATAAAAGGGTGGATAATTTCTTTGCTACAGAACGAGCAACGTACAGAAGCGTGAATGTGGAACAGCACGAAGATGGAGATTACTTTTGTTTCTCGATGTTTCGCATGGCAAGCTCATTAACATATCTGCCTGCTAGATATCCTATCTGGAAAACGTTCGCTGTGGATCTGTTTCGCCGCCCGACTGCTTTCGTCACGTATTTTTCTGTACCGTTTTCTCATGCATATAAAATCAAGTTTCCATTGACTACGTTACAACGCGCAAACATTCGTGGAAAAACCGAAGATGCGTATTAATCAACGTTCACCGTACGAGAAGTTCAATCAGCATTTTTTGTTACGCGTTAGTAGAATAAAGCAATACGATTTCTTCGAGATAATTTCGCACTGAGTAAAGGACAACAGTTTTTTACTACGCACGATTGTGTATTCTCGCTTGGTTTTCAGTCGAAAACGACGAAAATCGTTTGTCATCAACCGGCTGAAGAAATTTGAAAAAGATTAAAAGTCCCTTCGCGTTGTCCGATTTTATTACCAGTTTGAAACTAAATGAAACGTCGTTGTTTTTGATTAAAGAAAACAATAATGGATATACGATTGCGCTGTATTCATCGTCGATCGTATGTCGATAACTGGTAGAAGCTAAAAGCTAAAAGCCTTTTCACGCGTGCCGGATAAAATTGCACGATCGCGAGATGTACAAAGGTCACAAGTGAATCGAGTTAAAATAGAAATTCAGTTGATAAAACAATTGATAGACTATTGGATTAAGCGCACGAGATAGAAACAATGTTATATGAATCATTAAAATGTTCGTTTCCATGGCAATGTAACAAACATGACTAACGGAGTTTCACCCCGTTTAATGAATAAATAAATAAATAAATAAATAAACAAACAAACAAACATGAACTGAATTCTTATTTTGATCCGATTCTCCTCGATCCATCCTACCGGTATTCGTTGCTTTCAATTAAAAAGTACACGGACAGATACACGATCGCAATTTATTCGTTTCCAATCGGACGACAAAAATCGAGCAACTAAAATCGGCCAACGTAAAAAAACTCTTTTACAGATGCTATGTATATAATAATCTATCTCACTAACCTCAACGTATAGTAATTCACATTGTATTAACCCTTTGCGAATGAACGTCGACAAATAATCACCCAATTTCTGGTACCTTTAACGCGTATCAATATTTCAACCGAAACCTTCAATCAACTTCATTAACCCTTTGCCCTACGATTATTTTATTACCTACGTATGGTTGACGTAACTGATCGGTGGCTTTGTCTAACGTCAAGTGCAAATCGTTCGAATATTATAGGCAATATTTGCTCAATAACCTCCAATCTTATAACGCAAAGCCAAAATTAAGGATCAACTTAAATTTTCGCGTCAATATTATGCGGTTTAGTTAAATCTGTGCCCTAATTCACTGCACTAGTGTGACTCGTTATTACAGGGCAAAGGGTTAACAAACGATAAGGTTAATACAATTGGAACGAAGTTTCTTCTCGATTTCGCAACGTAATCACGAATATTGAACAACCGAAAACCACCTTAAACATTTTCGACAGCAAAGGGTTAATATTGCAACACGCGTAGACAGTTATACACGCGACCGATCAAAGCTGCAACATTTCCGGGCGAACGAATCGTATTCGTCCGCTGTCAACCGTTTACACTTGACACGCGGAATAATGGCGGTAATATCATTCGCTCATGTAACAACGTTATCACAGGTCACGTCACGCAATTAACGATTGCATTTAAACTCGTTTCACGCTTCGTTACTCACCTTGTGAATGTTGATCCACTCCGATCCGATTAGGCGTAGTTTATTCGTTAATTTCGCTAAATAACGACGCGTGTTTCGTTGCACTGCACTGACGCGAGTCGCACGGCACACTACCGGCCACGTGTAAATCCGCGATTACGCGCTGCACGGAACTGGACTACTCGAGAGGAAGCTATTTACTCGCCACGGCACAACACTGCAAAGCCGAGAGAAATCGCCCCCTGTTTCTCCGTGTGCTGCGTAACGTCTCGATCAGCACGCTTCGACCAGCCATGTAAATACGCGTGACCTGTCTCTGTAATTGCTTCGAAGACGGTGAACTTGTAACCATCGACTAAGCAAACCATATAGACCGCTCATTTATTCTATAGAAAACGTCGTAACCTGCGTGTCGCGTCAAACTTGAACGTATATTAAAAAAATCTGAGAGAGAGAGAAAGAGATCCTCTATTAAATAATCTTTGAAGTTGCTTCGAAAAAGAATTGTACGTGTACAAAAGTTTAGCAAATCGAATGCGCGCGAAGCGACGAAAAATAAAGGACGGTTTGTTGGTTGTTAACATTTGAAAAAGTGATACTTTTGACTAGCTATGTGTATTTCTTTAGTTAGCAAAGATGGCGTCTTACGATTCCGTTCGATTGAATGTGTGCTCGTTTCATTTAACGTGGATTATTATTTGTATTATTTGAATTTACGAAGGTATTTTATAGAAAAATGAATAGTCTATCCTATGTTTCGTCAATGTTATTGCACGCGTATTCCTTCCAACGCGATTTCTTTCTAACTTCGTACGGCACGCGCGCGCTTGAACTACGGTTGGTCCGCAAAAAAACGCGGGATCCAACAACGCGTCGCGGGTTTTTGCGCGTTCTCCTCGACACGCGAGTTTTTGTTTCGTCGAGGATCCCCTTTCGAACTAAACTCCGATACAAACAGATTATACGCATCCATGCGTCATTTAAGATTTGGAGAGGGGGGCGACGACGCTAAGAAAGTTTACGTAATTTCCAAGTACACGCGGCGAGTCTGTTTACTTACTTCACCCTACGCGAAGCTAAGTCGAAACCTTTTCGCTTTCGCGAAACAGTCGTGCGACGGAATAATCGCCACGTGTTCTATCGTATAAATGCGAAACGCTTAGTTTTCGAGACGTTGGCAGTTTCGTTCGCGTCGCGGAATTTCCGAGTTACGCGGAGAACGGTGTTACTCGCGAAGTGATCAAGCGTGAGAGGTTAGAATTTATGGGCCGAAGGAATAAAAATGCGGACGCAAAGTCGAGCACTGGGAACTTGGAAGTTCGAACTGGTTACGTAAGTACAGTTACGTTAATGACGTTGACTATTTTAATTGGTAAAATTCGCGTTTGAAATCTTTCGCAACCGCTATGGATTAAAGTTGATGAAAAATTCATCATCTAGCGTGGCCGTAATTAATGTGACGCGTTGCGAATCTTAACGGCGAACTCAACATTTTTTTACTTCGCCAAGTTTAGCTATGACACCTAACGCATTTTTTCGGGTGGTCCGTTTTATAGCTTTCGTTTTTCTTTCCCGTATAAACATCGTGTTTTTGTAGGGAAGAATTTGTCGAAGCGTTTACGGTGCCGGTAAAAAAACGTTCTTGAAATACGCGACTCGCGACGCTTCGTAATATGTTGTTTGGAAATTTATACGTAGACTGCAGATCTTTATGCATTTGTGGGTTTAACCCTTTGCGGACGAGAGGTAATAACACCTATGGGAGTACTTTAGTTTTGAATTCTACGTCTTTGAATGTTCAGGCTTTCGAGTATATATAATTCCTAACGATTTCAATTGTTTATTATTGCGTTAAGTATTCATTATGTTCAGTTTTCTGCTTTAAAAGTCGACATAGGCTGAGAAAGCCAAAAAATGATTAGGCGACTATTTGTCGACACTCGTCCGCAAAGGGTTAAATGTACAGAAAATTGCGGAGCGTGTATGGCGTGTAAAAATATGCAAAATGTCCAGAGTAAAATACACCGAACAATATTTAAGAAATCCTACAAATATTTAAGAAATCAAACCAATCCGTATTTAAATTCTATCTATTTGTTATCGTTTATAAGTGGTTGAATTTGCATAAAGATTTGCGGTTTAGTTACAAGCTATTATTTTATCTTAACCCTTAAATGGTACGCTAGTGTCACTAATGAACACAAAATTAAATTTCTAACTAATTTTACGATACAAGTTTAATTTCCACGTTTTTGTTGCTTCATACGCTACGTAAAAATAAAATATTTATAAAGGCTTGTCTAGTGTCAGATTCACAAATTATTTGGCACTTTTTATTTGCAGTCTGCAACGAGTATTGTACCATTTACGTTTGTCAAAATCATTACACCAGTTAAGGGTTAATATACGTATGTATGTTGTTACTATTATGATACTATAAAGGTAGTAAACATTACGCAATCGTCAGGATTAGCTGTTATGTTTGATATAAAGGTGTTTAGACGGTTTAATATTTATGTAAAGGGGTGTATACGTACCGTCAATTTCTTCGAGGTTCATTTTCACGATCGCTACACGAATTTCCGCCTCTAAAATTCCATAATCCACTTGCTTCTCCTCCAAACGTGGAAACAGATCCGATACGATACCTAAACGGAGAAAAACGCGTGAAATAATAAATTGAATCGTACGTATGATCTCTTAAAAATTTAACAATCAAATCCAACACCGAACAATACAAATCCGTAACGAAATGTCAATTATTAATTTCCAAGCTTTCGAGAATTTCTAAGCTTTCAAACTTCGAAGCCGTTGGATTTCCAAACCTTTCAATTCTCCAAGCTTCCGAATTTGGATACTTTCAAAATTTTATACCATGAAATTCGGATGCCTTCGAGTTTCTAAGCTTGCGAATTTGCAAGATTTCGGATATCAAGCTTGCAAATTTCCAAGCTTTCGAATTCTAGTCTTTCAGATTCCAAGCTTTCAAATGTCTAAACTTTCGAGAATTTCTAAGCTTCCAAATCTCTACACGTTTGAGAATTCCGATGCTTCCAAATTTCATAGCGTTTCGATCTCCAAACTTTTGAATTTCCAAGCTTCCGTATTTGCGCGCCATCGAATTTGTAAGATTTTGAATTCTATGCTTACGAACTTCAAGATTTGGAATTCTAGCCTTTTAAATCTCAAAATTTCCGAATTTCCAAGCGTTTGACCACCTAACGTTTCAAGCTTAATATCTTTCGACTTTTCAAGCGTCGAACGCTCACCGTTGAATAGCGTCAAATCGTCCTTCAAAAATTTAGGAACATTCACGTCTCTCAGAGCGCGCAAGCAGATCTGTTGCTCGTTCAAATCCTTCTGCTCTCGCTTCAAATTTCCCGCCACGGCGATCACAGTCTTCACCGCACGCATTCCGAAATCGTAATGATCCTACGATATTAACAAACGTAAATTGCAAGCAGATCTCGAGTCGCTTCTTTAAGTCTCGAGTTTATTTCACGGCGGATTTCGATCTAACTTTAGAGAAACGATTGAAGAGGAAAATTATAATGAGTTTTGGCTGGATGCTTTCGAACGTGCAAGCATACTCGAGATACAACCGTGTTGTATAGCGTGGTCCATACGTAATTTTCAACTAAGAGACGGGATTTATTAAAGCGGAAGGGTTTAATTGAGAGTTGGGATAAATTATATTCCTATTCAAACGTGATTCGGGTGTACGGATGCAATTTTAGATGTGTATCGATTACGAGAGGGGAAATTACCAGTAGAATCTTATAATCGTTTTAGCTACCGCATGGTTCCGTGCAGTAGATTTAATTAAACAGCAATTTGTTTATTTCAAAAATAAATACAGTCAAACCCACCTATAACGCGATTAATTCGTACCGCGTTATATGGAAACCGTGCTATAAGAAACTCGGAATTAATACAAATCAGATTAATTAGTGCCGCGTTATATAGAAACCACTGTCGTGTTATACGGAAAGCGTGCTGTAAGAAACTCGGAATTAGTACAAATCAGATTAATTAGTGCCGCGTTATATGGAAACCGTGCTGTAAGGAACTCGGAATTAATACAAATCGGATTAATTAGTGCCGCATTATATAGAAACCATTGCCGTGTTATACGAAAACCGTGCTGTAAGAAACTCGGAATTAGTACAAATCAGATTAATTAGTGCCGCGTTATATAGAAACCACTGCCGTGTTATACGGAAACCGTGCTGTAAGAAACTCGGAATTAGTACAAATCAGATTAATTAGTGCCGCGTTATATAGAAACCACTGCCGTGTTATACGGAAACCGTGCTGTAAGAAACTCGGAATTAGTACAAATCAGATTAATTAGTGCCGTGTTATACGAAAACCGTGCTGTAAGGAACTCGGAATTAATACAAATCAGATTAATTAGTGCCGCGTTATATAGAAACCATTGCCGTGTTATACGAAAACCGTGCTGTAAGAAACTCGGAATTAGTACAAATCAGATTAATTAGTGCCGTGTTATACGAAAACCGTGCTGTAAGGAACTCGGAATTAGTACAAATCAGATTAATTAGTGCCGCGTTATATAGAAACCACTGCCGTGTTATACGGAAACCGTGCTATAAGGAACTCGGAATTAATACAAATCGCATTAATTCGTGCCGCGTTATATGGAAACCGCGTTACAAGAATACCGCGTTATAGGAGGATTCACTGTACACATAATCAAATATTCAACATATAAATCATGCAGGAAATACACAAAGACAATTATTATGAAATTATAGATCAACTAAATATCTTGAATTCAGTTTAAATGTGTTACTTAAGTTTTCATTCTTACGAACGTTTTATAAGCTTTCACTTCATTTTTCGTCGTCTTATAGGCGAATATTACAAAAAAAGCTCTCGACGTAATTATAAATTATTTCACGTTAACCCTGTTGAGGATTTGTACACTTTTCGTGTTAAATGTTTGTTCATACTTTTTTCAATTTATAGGTGCTTTACTATTGTATTACTTGAACGTTTCACAATATCTTTTAGCAGCATTCAAGAATTGCAAAACGGAAAAGCTGCTATCCGCATACTTTACAATTTACCAATAAAAGGGTTAACGATTTTGAGAGAATTTTATAATTATTTAAATAGCGGAAATTAATTTGGTGCTTTAGAATTTGAGAGCATTGAAATTTCTACAGCACTGAATTTCCAAGCTTCCAAA
The DNA here is from genome assembly GCA_028830335.1 of Eucera pruinosa. NCBI lineage: Eukaryota > Metazoa > Arthropoda > Insecta > Hymenoptera > Apidae > Eucera > Eucera pruinosa. The sequence goes on along the minus strand of JAMYCR010000001.1, from coordinate 1,744,932 downwards.
TTCTTAAGCTTTGTAATCGCGAAGCTTCGAATTTCTAAGCTTTTGATTCTCCAAGAACCTTTGCATTTTTAAACTTTTGAATTTCCAAACTGTCGTATTCCAAAGCTTCGACTGTTGATGAACTCATGACTTATTCCAGCTTCTAAATTTCAAAGCTTCGAATTATCAAGACATATAAGTCTAATTCGTACATTGGGGCAACGAAATTTCGTTACAATTCGACTGTCGTTAGAATGTTTTTACCTGTGTGCTCAATTGTTCCGAGCTCAACTTAAACGTAGTTGTTATCTTTCCGGCCAAAGTTTTCGCGTCGGAAAATCCGTACGAAAACAGGGAAATTTCCGCGATTAAAGCATAATCCGGCACCATCATGGCAACGGGGCGAAACAAAGCCTTCAAGTTATCCGGTAATTCCGTTCGTCCCGCGTAACCAGGATTCATAGTGATAAACACCGAGCAAGATGCTTTTAGAACTATTTCATCCCCTTCGAAAACGAACCTAAAACGCATTTATATTATACACGCTTATTGACCGAAAGTTAAGAAGCACAAAGTAATCCGTTGCATATTTTTGCGCGTACTCTGTATTTTCCGAGGTATATTGATTATTAGAATTAAAAATAGGATAACTTATCGTTTATTGGCATTATGTAATGTTACCTTTTTACGTTCGTTTCTTATTCCAAGCTATTTATTTCAAAAGACGAAGAATATACGGAACGTTGCAAATGATTACTTTGTTTCTTAACTTTTGTCGGTAAGTTTATAAGCAGTCTTCTTTTGTGCAAAGAAGCGCAGAACGCGCAAGGTGTGCAAAATTGTACTAAATACCCAAATTAAACTACTAATTGTAAGTATTGTAATATTTAGAGAGCAAAATGAATATTTACTAGGCTTCCATTTCTTTAACATTAGGTTTACGGACATTACGCGCATAATTTGACAGGCTTTCGAAAAAATAGGTATACTGCATGTGGCGGCTCTCCTGCACCCACCACTAGAGGGACATACGAAATAGGCTTTCTCGAAAGTACTCGCTTCAACTACCTCGTCCATATATATACCGCCTTTAACCTTCCTTCGAATATCCCAACGTCTAAGGCAGGGCCTGCTAGGTAGCCGCACTGATGAGTCCACTAGCAGGCCCAGCACGAAACGCAACACCTTTCCCTTTTCTTATCCTATCCCCCTCCTCAATAGTACTTCGACAATAATAAAATACCTTCCAATATCCCAGTGTCTAAGGCCAGAGCCTGCTAGATAGCCGCACTGATGAGTCCACTAGCAGGCCCAGGACGAAATGCAACACCCTTCCTTTTCCTACTCTATTCCCTCTCCACAGCTCCACAGAAGTCTATATTATTAATAGTTACATAATAATTTAATTAACCTTCCTTCCAATATCCCAAGTCTAAGGCAGGGCCTGCTAGGTAGCCTTTTAATGATGAGTCCACTAGCAGGCCCAGGACCAAACGCAACACCCTTCCTTTTCCTATTCTATTCCCTCTCCACAGCTCCACAGAAGTCTATATTATTAATAGTTATATAATAATTTAATTAACCTTCCTTCCAATATCCCAAGTCTAAGGCAGGGCCTGCTAGATAGCCGCACTGATGAGTCCACTAGCAGGCCCAGCACGAAACGCAACATCCTTCCTTTTTCCTATCCTATCCCCTCTCTACAGCTCCACATTTCCAATATCCCAACGTCTAAGGCAGGGCCTGCTAGGTAGCCGCACTGATGAGTCCACTAGCAGGCCCAGGACGAAACGCAACACCCTTCCTTTTCCTATTCTATCCCCTCTCTACAGCTCCACACTGCATATAAATATTCGAACTGTGTCATACCCTCCATATTGTCATTTACTTAATCTAAGCCGTATCTCTATCTGTAACTAGTCACCAATTTTCACCATTACTCACACTGGACTCTTCGCCTTTCAACTCCCCTCCCAGCCCTTCTACTTACTCATAATCCAAAGGTCATTTTTCAAAACACGTTAAATAGTCTCGCCCCCCGCGATTTTCGGGAACTCTCCGTTCTGTCACACGCGCGTCAAGTTCCACAATAGTCGTTAATAAAGTTTTGTTTTCTGCGACACGTCGATCGTTTTATTGTCCAAACCTTCGTGTTACCCCAAATCTGCTCTCAATTTTCGAGGAATTGAGATAAACCGGGCATCACAGAACGTAGAAGCGTGAGGATGAAGAGAATCACGTAGAATATATATTCATACTATTGTATAAATTAAAGTTAACATAAAGTATTGAAAAATAATATTTATCGTATCTATAATTTTACGTATGAAATCGGAAATGCGTCAACGTGACGAGTTCCGTAAACCTAGTGTTAATCGTATTTAACCACTTGCTCTACGATTATTTTATTAATCGGACTAGCTTTAATTGGTCACTGCTTTCATATCATGTCACAAAAATCGTTCGAAGATTATAGGAAATTTCTATTGAATAATTATAGGATATATTGAATAATCCTGAATTTTATAAGACAAAGCTTTAAATTAAATTTCACCTTCAATAATAATCCATTTTTGTTAAATTATTAGAACAAGTGTAAATCGTTATTGCAGGGCAAGGGGTTAAAAGAAACATACGAATTTGCATAAAAATCCGTAGTCCAATCAATTATCATTATTATTTAATAGTCTACAATCCACTGAACGAAAATTAAAGATTTAACGCGTACACTTAAAAGAATTGGCAAACGCGATCGAGAAATCAAGTGGCGTGAAATATTTATTTACGGCCACCGATATATACAATACATGGGGGAACGGAAGAGACAAATCGAGATAAATATCTACGGGCAAGAAAGAAGTATACGATCCAATAAAATTGGCAGTATATAAAATTTATCGACCTGATAAGTCGATTTTGCTTCCTCGCCGATTTTGATAGCTTTGAAATACGTTGTTGAGGGCCACATTTTCAGCAACTTCTTCCTTTGCATTATACCACGGTATAGATCAGTGTTTGCCAACCTTTTTCATGCCACGTCCCACCGAAGCCTTTCTAAAATTCTTATGCCCCTTATGTAACATATACATACGTTTTACTTTTCAAAAATTGAATTGTTCAATGAAGAAACTTAAAGTATAGGTTTTGAGAAGAAATCATTAGAGAATTTTTGAGGAAACACACGTCTATTATCTATAATCTAACGCAGTGTGTTTGAGGTGGCCTAGGTGCGAGATCGGTGTGTCGCTCTCGATACCTTCCCGTTCTTTCTTTGATAATTCGCCTTGCGCAGCGAGGGTTGGAATTTGGGTGAAGAAGTTGTTGTAACAGCTTGTCTCAGGTGTCAAGCGCTTGAGCGACAGCGTTAATGTCTTGTTGGTTAATGCTTTATTTGCAGAATTGTCACGCTATTTATACACAAGTTGTAGCCATCTAGTGACCAATCAGAATCATTTAGAATATTGTAGAAGGGGAGCTGGTCAGCGCTTCCCTTCTACCGAGGGTGCGCGGGCGGTGCAGGTATACCCTGAATCACGGTGGTTGGGTTGCAAATAGGTATCTTTGATTGCGAGGTATGACTCTAAGAATCCAAACCTAATGTAGGACGCAACACAGTGTTTCTTAGCCTTTTTTGTGTCTTGCCTCACCCAAGCTTTTCTAAAATTCGTATGCCCTCTATGTAACATATACATACGTTTTAATTTTCAAAAATTGAATTGTTCAATGAAGAAACTTAAAGTATAGGTTTTGAGAAGAATTCATTAGGAAATTGTTAAGGAAACACACGTCTTTTATGTATAATCTAATGTTTATCCAGCTCGAGTAGCGACTAAGAGTCACCATACGGTTAACTTAAACTCTGGACGAGTCTGTGGGATTATTAGTAAATAATTGTTTTCAAAACTAAATCTGACACTGAGAAACACTGTCTATTGCCTTCCTAAGAAAACCGTACTGGCGCCATTAGATCTAATAAGGGTCTGAGACTGTTTGTCCGTGAAGGCCAGGGTAATAAACACGGTGCAGGCATAGTCTCTCTTTTCTTAAGTGGATACAAAATTTCCTTTTGGGGTCTGAGCGTCTCCTCACTTCTTATTCAGTATTGAAAGAGTCAAGACGTCCCTCCGCTCAGTAAAATGATAAAGTTACATAGTATAAAATATGAAAGACTTGTGTGTTATTATTCGCCCATTGCCAGTAGAGTCTATTTTCGACGTGCCCCTCTTAACGATCAACGTGCCCCCCTGTGGGACGTTGGCCCCACGTTGGAAAACGCTGGTTTAACCGCTGATCGTACTCACGTATCGACGCGCATTTGTTGCGCCTGTTGAATGGTCATAATTTGTTGAGCGATGACGGATAACACTTCGATGTCTATTCTGTTGAACTCGTCAAAGCACGCCCACGCGCCGGCACTGAAAACGTCGAAAAATGTCAAACGTAAACGTGAATAATGGGGCTCGTTTATCGGAGAATAATTGTTACGAATTGCGATAATGAAGCCTCGTTATAATATGGAATAATTAAAATTAATGAAGCCACTGTTTCGGTAGCCCTAATTATGTCGGGCTAATAAGGTATAATAAAAGAACGTGCGCTTGAAGAGCCAACAAAGTCGACTTTGACTAAATGTTTAAAAACCGTATAAATTGCTTCTAACGTGTAAAAAAGAAAATTATTCTTTTTTAATTAATTTCATTTCAATTCGTAGCATTGTCAGATCGAGGATTACTAGGTACGAATTACGTGTAACATTTTAGTGCTTCTCATTCGATACAGTGTTGTAATATAAAAAAAAATAGTCAAAATTGCAGTGAAAATAATCATTGAAAAATTCGCGTGCCAAGGGGTAAACATTTAGTTTAGGTTTAGAAACGATTTACCTGGCGAGGCCTTTAAAGAATTTGCCCATCGACATGAAGTCCAACTGATCGGAACAGTTGAAGACCACGCACTGTATAGCGAACGCTTTCGCGAGATCCTTCGTCGTCTCCGTTTTGCCAGTTCCGGCAGGGCCAGCCGGCGCGCCGCCGAACTTCAAATGCAGCGCCCCGGTTAACGTCAAATAGCATCGATCGGTTAACGGAGTGATCACAAGCCTTCCGGTATTCCCCAAATACTCGTACCTTCGATAAACATCGATACCGGTTCAACCCATCGTACGAAACATTAATTCGCGATAAAATATAAACGCGTAACGTAACTCGCATCTAATTCGAATTTACTCTATACGGAATTGCAGATATTTCAACGAGCGAAGGATAAAATTGTGTAGTATCGTAGTTTAGGACGTAGTCTAGAGCGCTGCTATTTCAAAAGGCAGGAAGAACGATATAAAAGAGGAAGGAACTGAGAAAAACCAGGTTCATGGGATGGCGAGTGTTTTTCCTGGGCGACGCGGAGACTACGGGGATTCATTGTCGCGTTGACTTTAGAGCAGTGTTTCTCAACCTTTATAATAAACGTAGCGCACTATCTGAACTTACAATTAGTGACCCAAGTTTATGACGGTACTTATCGCTGGCCCCAGCATTTTCAACGATTTTCTGCTTGTTTTGCTCTGCCAGTGTCGCCCACAGAAAATGATTGTTCGCATACACGCGCACGTGCGAGCAATTGTTCGCAGCCGTAATGCTGGCGGTATCGTACCGAACTTTTTACAACCTGTTAAGTACCCTTCGGGCAAGCAGACAAATGCAGAGTTTCCGTAGCTTTACTATCTAATCTCGATATACACCGTAATATACCCGTAACCGCGAACAAATTCTTTTGCAAAGTTTTCAAAGAAAGCGGCAAGCAAGATACTAACGCAGTGTTTCCTAAATCATTAGGAAATTGTTGAGGAAACACACGTCTATTATCTATAATCTAACGCAGTGTTTCTCAACCTTTTTTGTGCCATGCTCCATTTAAGCCTTTCTAAAATTCTTATGCCCCCTATGTAACATATACATACGTTTTAATTTTCGAAAATTGAATTGTTCACCGAAGAAACTTAAACGATAGGTTTTAAAAAGAAATCGCTGGGAAATTGTTGAGGAAACACGATAAGTAAATTTTCAAAACATATAACGGAGAACTGAAATTCAAGTACAAATAATTTTAACGAAAGAGTTTTCTATATTCTTGGATTTTAGACTTTCGCGGTCCATGGTATTTCAAGTTAGACTTGTAGTTTTCTATATTGTTTTAATTATTACTACGTATTTCGTTTTTTTTAATTTAGTGAAATCGTTGCGCTTGATGCTTGCTGCAAAGAGATTTTATGTTAGGTTCCAATTTAGTTACGAGAATTATTACTATATATAACTATTATTACTGAGAGTCGCCACACGGTTAATTTAAACTCTGGACCAGTACATTTTCGAATTGCCCCCCTTAACAATCAACGTGGACCCCACGTTGGGAAACACCGGTTTAACATGACTCAACTTGTGCAGTCGAGGCAAGTTTAATTGACTTCTGCCTAGGTAACTTGGTTCCACTCGTTTCCTCGTAATGCGCGCTTAAAAATAGCCAAAACTTCGCGTAGCGTCGCACGATGTTACGTGTTGTTATTTTACTTGCACGCGAAAATTCGCTGGCGAGCAACAGTCAACGTACCCCCCAGTGGGCCCCACGTTGAGAAACACTGCTTTAGGGGGTGTAAGACCTGTGCATTGCGAGCTACCTAGACGTCGAATTGTCATATTCTTTCTTTTTATTATTCTTATAACATCATCATTTATACGATACCACGATAGGAAAGTGTATTAATTTTTTGGCGGAGAAAACGAGAAGTATAACAAGGTAAAGAAGATGTTAAAAGTAAAGGCAGTTATCGAATAAAAGTTTCACCCTTCGCGGAAAAATTGAAAATATTCCCGGATACTGGAATGAAATGGAACGTTTGGAACCGTGCACGTACCCGTATGGAAATTCCGCGTTGACCGCGCGCACTTTTAATTCGCTATCGTCCACCCAGTAATACCGCAGCTGCGAGATCCAGTCGAAATCGTTCACGCTCGATACGTTCTCCTCGATCAGTTTGTATAGAACGTCGCGCGCGTGAACTTCTATCGTGATCACGGCTTCCAGCATCAGCCTCTGAATCTCTGTTTGCGGACCTCTCACCAACTCTCGCAAATTGTCCAACTGCGTGCCGCGAATAAAATTATCGATTACAGTAATCGCACGGTTGCGTACTAACGTGGGGATCATTTTAATTAAATTCCACGTGGATGTTCTCGAGACACGGGGAGAAGGAAAATGTCCCTTTCAACGATAAATAACAGTTTATTAAATAATAAGGGCAAAATTTAGGAAGGTTAAGAGAAACGTGACGCGTTAGACGAGGAAGTAGCAGTAATCGTTACATCTACCCTAGTAGATAATACTATTTTTAATAATAATAGTATTTCCTTTTTATGTTCTACGTATGCGACTTTATCTGTGTCAACACTATTGTATATATTTTTCTTCTCTTGTATTTATTGGGCTTTTGCCCTTTAACAATAATAAATAAATAAATAAATATATAAATAAATAGTAACAAAAATTCGAAGTGCAAAGGGTTAACCCTTTGTCGTATAAATTTTTCGAAGACGAAAAATGTAGTTCGTTTAGTAACTGGAAAAAATTGCCATATATTTGAAAATGGAAATTTAACGTATATTAATTGCAATTTTTCGTTTTGCGTGTCTTATCTTACAAAAATAAGTAGTGTTGAATAAGCGGCTAGAATTAGAAGTAAAGAACGAATACGAGCGCCGTCCAACTGCGATAAACACAAACAGCAGCGCCGTCGTGAACGTGTTTAAAGTTATTTTATTTTCGCGAATTGTTGCGAATTTGTCCCGCGACACTTACGTGTCCCAGCAGCTCGCGATAATAACCCGATAGGTTGTTAGTCCGAATGCCATTTTCCACTTGCGCGGTCCAGTAAGTTTGCCCGCAGCAAAGTGTCACCTGTCCGGGCCACATGTAGACCCACATCTTCCTCGGTATTACGGCGATCACTTCGAGTGCCTGACGAATGATCTCTCTGATGGTATTACGCATCACCCTCTCCAAATCGCCCAACCAATATTCCACGCTTCTCTCCGGATACATAGCTGGATGAAGCACAACTTCCTCCCCTTCCGCGGAATACATACGCGTGATCTGTAGATCGTCCTCGAACTTCACCTCTTGAATGTTTTCGAAACACTTTCGCAGATGCGGCTGCACCGCGTGCACGTTTTTGGCTTGGGCGAGGATCTCGAGAAGCTCCTCGTCGCTTAGGAAGTAGAATCTCGGGAAAACTTTTCGTTTCATTTCGAGGTAATTGGAGAGGCCCTTTTGAACCACTTCGAGAAGGCTTTCGCACTCTTGAAGACTTTCCAGTAGATTCTGGTCCGGGCATATTTTAATAATCTGGTTGGGAAAAGATGCTTCGGGTGGAATTGTGGTTAAGGAATTGTAATGGGGCAGGGGAAAGGATTCGGGTTACTCGTGTTAACAGTTAGACGTTAGCAGAAACGTGTGTTATCGATCTTTCTAATAATTAAATTAAATTATAAATTTATTGTAAATTCAACGGGTGAAAGAACCCTTTAGTATACATTGAAAATATACACGGAGTAGCAGTACAATACTGAAGAAGGTTTGTCACACCAGAGAACGTTCTGCTGGAGAACTATATATGACTGTATGTATGGTGTTGTATTCAATCAATAGTTCTTTCTTTAACGTATTTTTGAAGTGCTGGCAATACCCTGGAAAGAGTCTCTTCGACCGGTCGATAGATTTATGATGTTTGGGAAAACCCAAACTAATTGTCAAGTGGGCCTGCAAGCCACGTTTATGGGAGAGCGAAGCCTGGAGACCGATGTCTGGAAGAGCGGAAAAAGAGGCAGTCGCTTCCCTGCCACGACTCGGCACAGTCAGCGTTCACTTTGGATTTGAAATAAAATAAAGAGTTTTTCTTTTTGTGGTTACCGTTTACACAACTTTGTCATTTGTTATTTTTTCTGTATTCCGTTCCCTATCAAGAGAACATATGGTGTATGAAAGTGAGAGCACGTTACGATATAATAGAAAGAACGATGATTTAGATCTGTATTACAGGTGTAATTAATGTATCATTTAGTATTATAAATATATCCTTTTACAAATACAATATAAAGAGAAAGACAAAATGAGAGACAGAGAAGAAAAAAAAAGAAATAAAATAAGTAATATACAATAAAGTAATAAGAAAAAGAAAGTAACAGAGAAACAGAGAAACACAGAAAAACGAAGAGTAATGTTAAGGATTATTATTGACGGCGGTAAGAACGGAGTGTTTGAACGACAGATATGAGATATAGATATGAACAATAATCGCGATATCATTGTTACAATTAGGCAAATTGTAGTACTGAATGTATGGTGTACGAGTAGTCGTGTGTCCAGTCTGTATTCGACCACGTGTCAAGAAAATTCTGTGTATAGTTATTTAGTTATTTAGTTATTTAGTTATTTAGTTATTTAGTTATTTAGTTATTTAGTTATTTAGTCATTTAGTCATTTAGTCATTTAGTCATTTAGTCATTTAGTCATTTAGTCATTTAGTCATTTAGTCATTTAGTCATTTAGTCATTTAGTCATTTAGTCATTTAGTCATTTAGTCATTTAGTCATTTAGTCATTTAGTCATTTAGTCATTTAGTCATTTAGTCATTTAGTCATTTAGTCATTTAGTCATTTAGTCATTTAGTCATTTAGTTATTTAGTTATTTAGTCATTTAGTCATTTAGTCATTTAGTTATTTAGTTATTTAGTTATTTGGTTATTTGGTTATTTAGTTATTTAGTTATTTAATTATTTAGTTATTTAGTTATTGCGTATATATATAATATCTAAAATATTTCTCAGTCTTCAACCAAGTATAAGAAAGTTGTTATTAACATATGTAAACTTGAGTTTCAATTTCTAAGTCGAGAGTTCTTTTATCCAAAATTATAAAGCTTTCCTGGGGGAAAAGGGATGTGCGTGAGTTTAATAAAATTTCGAAGACTACAGCGGGGTTAATCAATTTTAAGGGGTGTATCTGATCCAAGGTCGTTCAAAGATTACTTTCAAAGTTTCCACGTACAAAGGAAGGCTAACATTTCAGTATAATATACACGAGTTATCAGATACTACCCGTGGAAAAAAGTTTTCGTTCAAACGCGATAACGTGTATATAGTGTCCTCTTAAACTTTACATCATGTTCTCTTTATTTCTTTCGTTCGTTTTATTCTCTGCGTAGGATAGATGTACCAATTGTTGCCATTTTAGGGCTGTCGCGTAACTTTATTTAACTATTTTAGAAATTATTAGCTTGGAGCACAATATTGTTAAACCGTTCGTTTATTTATGAACATCTTCTTTATATCTTGGATTTTAGATTTTCGCGGTCCATGGTATTACAAGTTAAACTTGTTCCGTTGGAAAACTGCAACGTTTGCGAAACGTCGGCGCAACGCTGAAGAAAGACGCGGCAACCATCCGGAAGCCAAACGACGTAGTTCCAACGAAACAAGTCTAACTTGTATCTTCTTTATATGTTCGATACAATGAATTACGTACCACGTAATTGAAAATGTACAACAAAGTCCCTATCCCTCGTACTGTCGCTTGAAAACTTTTCATTTAAATAGAAACAATATTAAAATAGGCCTTGGCCGTTAATAGACGAATAAATAAATAATATGGAAGCAACTAAGAACACATGAGATCTTATAAATGCGAAATGCTACTACTTTGCGCGTTAAAAAGAAAACGTATGAAAGTACGGGTTTCGAGTCTGTATGCGAGTCAGTAGAATAAGATTAAGTTTAGGATAACGTAGGAGTATAAGATTGTAACGAGTATAGGTACATAAAGACCGAAGAAAATGTATATTTTCATTTGACCATAGGGCTGTTTTGCAATACAGTCTAACACGAATGTTGTTATGTTTTTACGTTACACGTTTTCATGCCTTTTTGTACAAGTTTTACGAATCCGTGTAAAATTACGCCGAGAAAGCGAACTTCGCCCGAAACCATTAAAAATCGTATGGAAAACGAACACGAGCAACTCGAATTATCAGGATTTCTACAAAAATCGAAATAATAGTATTAATAATAATATTTTATTTCTATTTGTTTTTCCGCGACAAGTAAAGGATTATCCAAAACTACATTTAGGATGTTGAATGAAAATATCTGTGAAACGCCATGTTTCTTAGTAAAATAGAGGTGAAAAGAATAAAAATTGAAACGAGAACGAACGAAGATAATAGAAATAAAAAAAAGATTAGAAAATGGTAAAGCAGAAAGGTAAAGAAAAAAAAGTGAAGGTAAGCGTTCTAATAGTCTATTTTGGATAACCCTGTACTATTTGCAAGCCGATAATTACGTAGGGATTTTCATAAGCGTTCTTCATAATTCGCCTCCAGTTACGTTCCATCGCGTTGTATTTCCTTGTTTCTACCGGCAATTGCGTATTAATATCCTCGGAGGTAAATATTGGCTCCAGGTACATCCACTCTCTGTAATTCACATGTTTATTGCCGCGAAGCTAATTCCGCGCTCTAATCTATTTCCAACCTCTGTACTTCGATCCATAAAATTAGTACTTCCTGCGTCAGCTTCAATTTCTCCTCCCATTCGTTGATCTCGTCCTCGAACGCTGTTTTCAACGGGCTAAACGCGAGCTGCTGCACGCTCAGTATATGGTTGTCCAACAGCATCATCGTTTCTTCTGCGACCTTTATTATATACGTGCCTGCGCGCAAAGGAAACGAAAATAGACGCGGCGGTAAATTGAGAAAGGAACCAGATTACAATTGCACGCATTTTTATTTCGGATAAAATAAGGGAGAACGAATCGAATCGCGATATTAAAAATGCATAGAATCGTAGGAGTTATTGGATTCGTTGCCGCCTCTGTTTCAGTTGTTAAATTTAATCCACGTTTAAAAGGCAGACACAGAAACGTATATTTCCAATTATTCGCTAATGGAATTCGATATGCAGTGAAATATTGCGCATTTTGGAAAGAGATTAATGTTACCGGTAGCCAATAGCGGATTCAGCATATTCTTGATATATCGGAAAGTCGAAGAAGAATCTGAGTCATGAAGAGGAGATTAACACGTTCACGACGGCGTTGCTATTGTGTTTCTCGTAGTGAGGCGGACCTCGTATTCATTCTTTACTTCATCTGGCGACGCTACTACCGCTTATTCAACACTCTACTTATTTTGTTAGGACAAGACACGGAAAACAAAATTTCAATTTATATACGTTAAATTTCCATTTTCAACTATATGGCAATTTTCGTCGCGTCATGAACGCATTAAATAGTAAAAGCGAATTTGACATAAATATCGAAAGGATTAAGAGAGTTCATTGTACTCGTATAAAGAGCGATCAAAATAGTTGGTGGACTTTTCTCGTAAAATGTTTACTCGAACGTGTAAGATAATTAATTAAGATGATTACTACTACTATTGCTATTATTATTAATAGGAATTAATCGCCGCTCAGCGACACCCACCAGTATATTTAATGTTCAACTCCACATTTACCTCCAAATATTTATTTATAAATATCAAATGTAAATGAATATACGATGTCTGTGTGTTGTTACGTAAACCGAAGTTCAATTTCAGTATGAAAATTTCTTTACTTACGATTCTTTATACATTACTTTGCTATTAAATAAAACGAATTCAAGTGGAAGTTATACGAACTGTGACAGTAATTAATTATTTTACAATGGAAAGCAGAATTGGAACTAAATAGAAACTCCTATAGAAACAACATTACTTATAAATTACTTTGCTGTAAAATAAACGAATTCAAGTGGCAGTTATTGGAACAGTGTCAGTATTTGGGTCATTTACTACTACCTGTAGCAAAACTCGTCGAATATTTTTATCGCGTCGTATATTTACCGGTATTTTTGTAAGGGATCAGTTCCATGGCAATTGTCTCCCATTCCTCGATCATTTTGTTCAGCGCTCTTTCCGTGGCGTATTCTTTGGCCGCGGTGTCGGCAACAGTCTTCACTAACTCCTCGAACTCTTGAATACCGAGCATCAGCAATGCTTTGAAAGTTACTGAAGGAGTGAGCGCCATTTGGATTCCAGTTTGAGCGCTTAGCTGCTCGAAATGACGATCCTTCATTCCCGGATTTCTCAGAGCTTGGATTAGGCCGATGTAAGGCTTGAAATCGTCTATTTGGTCCCTTATGTTGGCCGCTATCGCCTGAACCTCTGTTTAACAGCCAAATATCAAAGATATTACATATATAGATAACATCATTGATTTAAGGAAAGAGCACTATGCAGAGATGACTCATTGGCGATGGTTCGACAAGCTGAAAGGCACAAGGGCAAAGGGGGCAGTTCGCTCGCACCGCCCATTAGCCAGTAGAAAATCTTTCTTCCAGATTCTTAGATGCTACATGCACAGTAGTAGGTCCTTCGTATTCGCTAAGGATTCGCGAGTGCGGACCCTCCCAGGTATCTTCTTCAAGATTTCCCCACATCCTCGCGAGAAAAAAGAAAATTAGGTTTACGCGAATGCGATTCAGTTGTAGTTCCAAGTCGTTCTATCTCACTCTACCTCCACGTGTTTTGTTTCGCGTTCTTTGTCGCGCAGTAGACTTGCAGTCGTGACCGATTCATCCGATGACGATAATACGTGTAACCGAAGGTGTCGCTAATATGCGACAGCCGATCGGTTTGCCTCGCCAACAAGCTATCTCTGCACAGTACTTACTTAAGTAGTTATGTTTAAGATTAGAGGTAGACGTAAATACAGATGGATATAGATAGGTAGATAGATAGTTGTGGATATCGAGACACTTAGTTAAATAGAAACGCAAACATGGGTGTAAGGCAAGTGTCAATGTGATCATTATTATGAACAGAAGTGATGAAACATGAAATTTAGGAAGGAGTATGTTTGATCTAGGAGAGGAAGGTAAAATGGAGCCATCCTAAGCCGAGAGGCAAGGATGTCTATTTATGTATACTAAATAAATAGATAACATTATTGAACTGCTTCACCCCTACAATACAGTCGTTTGTAAGCCACTTTGAGTATTTTGTCAGTTCGTTAGTTACATATTTTGAAGTCGCTATTTTTCTATTTACTATGTAGTTCAAATTGAAATTCCAGATTGGCTTTCGTTATCAGTTATTCGAACATTATTAATTGATCGTAAACAAAGAGTATTTTACCGGGTGAATATGGATAAATAATAGGAATAGTATTGACTTACTGGGAAATTCTTGGAAGGTTCTGACTGCTCGAGTCATTACTCGATACATGTCGACAACGAGGGCGTCGATCTGGCTGCCATCGACGTTCATTAAAGGATTATCCATCCATATTTCGTGCCATCGGAGCCAGTCTACAAATTACCGCACGTTAATCTCGCAACGATTGACAAATCAATTATGCTTTACGAATGAAAATTGTAAGAGAGAGGAGCTTGCAAATCCCCAAGCGTTTAAATTTCTAAACTTTCGAACTTCGAAGCTTTTTGTAGTGCTCAGCTTTTGAATTACTGAGCATTTAACGTTGGAAGCTTTAGAATTACTGAGCATTTAACGTTGGAAGCTTTCGAATTACTGAGCATTTAACGTTGGAAGCTTTCGAATTCCAAGCTTTCCTATTTTGAAAGCTTTGCAATTCTACACTATCGAGTCTTGAATTTTTAAATTTCGAAGACTGCAATTTTAAGCTTCTGCAATTCTAAGCTATCGAATTACAAGCTTTCGAATTTCGAGGCAATGCAATATTAAGCTTTTGTAGTTCTAAGCTTCGGAATTCGAAGCATTTAAACTTTTAAGCTTTCGAATTTCTATAGATTTGACGTTGAAATCTTTCAAATTTTGAAGGCTTTGCAATTCCAAGCTTTCGAATTTCGAAGGCTTTGCAATGTTAAGCTTTTGCAGTTCTAAGCTTTAAAATTTCAAGCATTTAAACTTCTAAGCTTTCGAATTTCTAACGATTTAACGTTGAAAGCTTTCAAATTTCGAAGGCTTTGCAATGTTAAGCTTTCGAATTTCGGGACTCTACAATGTTAAGCTTTCGAATTTCAAGGCTTTGCAATGTTAAGCTTTTGCAGTTCTAAGCTTTACAATTTCAAGCATTTAAACTTCTAAGCTTTCGAATTTCTAAGGATTTAACGTTGAAAGCTTACAAATTTCCAAGGCTATGCAATTCTAAGCTTTTGCAGCTCTAAGTTTTAAAATCTCAAGCATTTAAACTTATAAGCTTTCGAATTTCTAACGATTTAACGTTTAAAGCTATCAATTTTCGAAAGCTTTGCAATATTAAGCTCTTGCAATTCTAAACTATCGAATTCCAAGCTATAAAATTTCAAAGACTTTGCAATATTAAGCTCTTGCATTTCTAAGCTATCGAATTCCTAGCTTTTAAATTTCGAAGGCTTTGTAATTCTAAGCTGTCGAATTTCAATGATTTTCCACTACCGCGATATTAAAATACTTTGCATTCTTTTATCTTACATTTTTGTATGTGTCTATAATAATGCCCTAATAAGTTACCCCTATTAATAAATAAATAAATACACGTGGGTAGAAGCGATTGATTTGCAAGAAATTGATACTCGCGTGAAGTCACGAAAGATTAACAATATTGGCATCGAAGAACCAACAAAACTGCTACATTAAAGAACAGAATCTCGTTGTAAAATATTTATCAGCCGCAGTGGCTTACGAGACCTATATATCTTGGGAAGATATATTGCGCGTCAACCAGAAATCTGTCAAAGCAGAGCAAAGCTTAACACCCGAAAAGAATTGCACGCGGCTCAATGAACCGTTTATAATCTTAAATAGAAGAAGAAAATCAGCCGCTGCTCTTGGGGATTGCAAGATTTCACGCCGAGTTCGCGCGTGATGCGGTGATAATAATGAAAAAGATTGAAACGTTTATAAAACGTAAGTAGATGAGAAAGCTTGCCTGAAGAGGTAACCCATAAACTTCGATACGGTTCGAACTCTCTCATAAGCTTGTGCAGATGCTCGAAAGGCACTACTTTCATGCCGAACAACTTTTGCCGTTCGTTTAGCAGCAAACCCATCTCCCTGCAGTCGGTCATCGCTTTCCATATTCGTTTCACGTCGAGTGCCGTCTCGTGTATACGATTGATGTCCGTTTGCAGCGCAATATTTGCCACGTTGCTCACTAGAGTATCTATCTTCTCTTGCAGCAGAACCTCGTCCTGCAGTTGGATCGTGTGAAACTTCTCCTGCTCTTCCACGAACCGCTCGTTTGTCTCTTCGACCTAATTCAGTTCGCGGAATAATTGTTCGGTAAATCAAACTTGCGAGCTTATGGATTTCGAGAAGTTTGCGTTTCCAAGCGTTTCGAATTGGGTGCTTTGGAACTTGCAAGCTTTCTAATTTTGTGGACTTTGCTTTTGTAAGACATAGAATTTGGGTACTTTGGAATTTGATAGGTTTCACATTTCAGAGATTTCGAATTGGGGACTTTGGAATTTGCAAGCTCTCTAATTTTGTGGACTTTACTTTTGTAAGACATAGAATTTGGTAGGTTTCACATTTCAGATTTCGCATTGGGGGCTTTAGAATTTGCAAGCTTTCTAATTTTGTGGACTTTGCATTTCTGTCATAGAATTTGGGTGCTTTGGAATTTGATAGGTTTCACATTTCAGAGATTTCGAATTGGGGACTTTGGAATATGCAAGCTCTCTAATAATGTGGACTTTGCTTTTGTAAGATATAGAATTTGGGTACTTTGGAATTTGATATGTTTCACATTTCAGAGATTTCGAATTAGAGGCTTTGAAATTTGCAAGCTCTTTAATTTTGTGAACTTTGCTTTTGTGAGCCATAGAATTTGGTAGGTTTCATATTTCAGAGCCTTCGAATTGGAAGCTTTGAAATTTGCAAGCTTTCTAATTTTGTGGACTTTGCGTTTCTAAGTCATAGAATTTGGGTGCTTTGGAATTTGATAGGTTTCACATTTCAGAGATTTCGAATTGGGGACTTTGGAATTTGCAAGCTCTCTAATTTTGTGGACTTTACTTTTGTAAGACATAGAATTTGGTAGGTTTCACATTTCAGATTTCGCATTGGGGGCTTTGGAATTTGCAAGCTTTCTAATTTTGTGGACTTTGCATTTCTGTCATAGAGGTTGGGTGCTTTGGAATTTGGTAGGTTTCACATTTCAGAGATTTCGAATTAGAGGCTTTGAAATTTGCAAGCTCTTTAATTTTGTGAACTTTGCTTTTGTGAGCCATAGAATTTGGTAGGTTTCATATTTCAGAGCCTTCGAATTGGAAGCTTTGAAATTTGCAAGCTTTCTAATTTTGTGGACTTTGCGTTTCTAAGTCATAGAATTTGGGTGCTTTGGAATTTGATAGGTTTCACATTTCAGAGATTTCGAATTGGGTGCTTTGGAATTTGCAAGCTTTCTAATAATGTGGACTTTGCTTTTGTAAGTTATAGAATTTGATAGGTTTTACATTTCAGAGCCTCCGAATTTGAAAGACTCTTCATTTCCAAGCTTCTCAATTTGGGTGCTTTGGAATTTGCAAGCTCTCTAATTTTGTGGACTTTGCTTTTGTAAGACATAGAATTTGGGTGCTTTGGAATTTGCAAGCTCTCTAATTTTGTGGACTTTGCTTTTGTAAGACATAGAATTTGGGTACTTTGGAATTTGATAGGTTTCACATTTCAGAGATTTCGAATTGGGGCCTTTGGAGTTTGCAAGCTCTCTAATTTTGTGGACTTCGCTTTTGTAAGTCATAGAATTTGGTAGATTTTACATTTCTAAGCTTCCGAATTTGGAAGCCTCTGCATTTTCAAGCCTTTCAATTTGGGTGCTTTGGAATTTGCAAGCTTTCTAATTTTGTGGACTTTGCTTTTGTAAGATATAGAATCTGGGTACTTTGGAATTTGATAGGTTTTACATTTCAAAGATTTCGAATTGGCGGCTTTGAAATTTGCAACATTTTAAACAGTCTGTTTAGCCAGCATAATTCCGATTAACTTGTATAGATGCTTTTCAACGAGTAGCTAAACCAGTAACTAATTTTCATTAACTTATCCATTTCGTATTTCCATAATCTCAATTTCCTCAAACTGTTCTCAGTTAATCCAACTATGTCTAACTATATTTCGTATGCGTCAAACCAACGTCGAAAGGTTAAAGAGAATTTCCGAATAGAACCGCGAAACAATTCCAAGCCTCCGACCACCTTTCCCATTCGCTTCTCCATTCAATCCCGATTGATATCCTATTTTCAAACACGAACGCGAGAAATCATATAAATATCCCATTCGTATTCCGCGACAGATACTTCCGCGAATCTTGTCATTTCGTCGAAAATAGGAAAACGATGAGGTGAACGAAGAGGCGCGTTAAATATGATTTTCAGCGAGTCGTTATTTTTTCCGTTCTATTTTCTCCCGGGTTTGAAGCCCGTGTCCGCGTAAAAGGAAACAAACAAGCGTCAGAGCGTTTCGCAAAGGCAATTATTGCACCTTGTTTGGACGGTGACTGTACCGCGCGTGTTATCGACCCGAATAGACGAAACGCAAACACATGAAAGGGTAGAGCAACGTGCAATCTACGGACCGGCGACGTTAACTAACGTATACGGGAACTTGTTGGCGTACCATCAAACCACTTCTGCGGATCGCAAACACGCCTACGCGCATCGCTCGACGCGTTAAGAACAGCTGGAAGATTCTGCAGGTGGCATATCCAACGTCTTACACGTGTCTCAGTTTCGCGAGTGTGAGGAAAGGGAAAGTAGTGTTGGTGTTGGTATTGCCAAGATTGCAGTTGACTTTGCGTGTTGCTTTCGTGCGTAATTTACGTAGCGTGTTCTTAGTGGGTATACTGTGTCGTAGAATAGAATAGAATAGAATAGAGTAAATGTACCACGTACTGCCATTATAACACTTAACACTTAACAGACGGGTTGTTTTTTTCTGTTTTTCTCGGTTTCCGGGCATTTTTTAAGAAAGTTAAATAAACACGTATGTATGGTTTTAGAAACGTGGTATGGTTGTAAAACGTAAATTTACGTGACCCGTCCGTTAAGTGTTTAAGGTTCTCGCATTAAGTAACTTTATTTAACTATTTTCGAACGTCGTTAACGTAAAAATCGTTCCAGTTTCGAGCATAATATTCTTCGACCTCTCTTTTATTTATTAATACAATATAATAAATTCATTACTAATTAACTGCAAATGTGCAACAAAGTCCAATAGTAACGAGTAAAAACGTAAAAACCAAAGGCCGTAGACTTTCATTTGTTTCAAAATTCGAGTACCAACTATCAACTGTTTGAAATAATTTGTATTAAAACTGCCGTACGAAAATACCTCTTTTTCAATTTGAAGCGGCGATCCAATGGCTTCCCATTTCGCCTGAAAATCCTCGTCTGACACGTTCCAATAAAATCCGTCCAAAACGTCGAAGTCTAACTTCAACTTGTCCATCCTCTCGTCGAGATCTTGCACCCTGAGCGGTATAGTTTCCATCCAATCGCGTATCTCAAATATGTGCTCTATACTCTGCGGTATCTCCTTCAACTTGTACCTAATCTGCGTGTACTCTTCCAATATGTCGTCGACTTGGCCGCGTAATTTTCCGGTAAGCATACGCAATAGCCCGGTGGAGCATTCGTGACGTTTGAGCATGAGAAATTCTTTCAACGGGCGAACGTTCACCACGAACGGGCCGATGGGAACGGTGTTCGGCAGGGTGACGTCGAGATTCTGCCTCATCGTGATATGAAACGCAATTTCCTCCTTTATCTCCGCCGTGCTCAGCTCCTCCTCCGTGTACTCCCTCCGAACATCGAAATGGAATTTCATTTGGTATCGGTGAAGTAGATAAATCGCGCGTCTCCTTTCACGGCTTCCTCGACAACAGCTGCGATTTATTTAGCAGCCGTTTTGCCGACGATACGCGAGGCGTTCGGTAAACGCGGCGAAATTTTTTCTTTTTGCGGCGTAAATTCTGCTTTAACTTTGCATTAGTTATCGGGACGACGAGCGTGCATCGTTTTTTTTTATAGAGAGAAAATAACGTACTAAAACCAGGAAAGTGGCGATTATTTGCAGACACTCGTCCGCAAAGGGTTAAAACTTTAACGCGTTCACGCCGTCGCGTACCATCGGTGGCTCACACGTGCATGTCCCATCGGACGACGTGCATCGTTATACGCGTATAGTCGTTAAATTTATTTAGTAAATAGAATATATTCAACCTCTGTAAAACGCCATCCCCTAGGGGAAAACTCATTGTTATTTTTGTTAGTAAATAGAAAAGGCATTGCCATATAGTTGAAAATTAATTTACTTATTAATCATTTCAAGAATTTAAAGTGGAGTTAGTGAAATAAACTAGGATTTATTTGAGTTCAATTGAGTCAGCCACGTATTCTTAAAAGCAAGGCAAAGTGTTCTCCGCTCACTTGACGGCACGCGAGACGCCCATTGCCACTCTTAACCCACCCTGGGCTTCTCTGAGATTCCAAGCCTTCGCCAAGCAGTGTGACTGATAGTAGTAGGAACGGAATTAAATTGCGTCCCTTTCTATAAGGATACAACTATTGTATAATAGTGTGGAAGACAAAATGTCGTGTCAATGTTTGGACCAGAGCGATTGCTGAGCGAACGGTGTTGTACTTGGGTAAGATTGGCTGAGGCGTATATGAGAAGTGTTTGGGATAGAGCGATTGAGTTGACGTGTGGTCGAAGAGTGCGTGGTCGCGCTAGGTTTCGTGTGAACGTGACTGTTTGGGTTCTACGAATGGCTGAGACGAGTGAGAGAAGCAGAGAGAGAGATAAGGAGAAAGAATGAATGCGTGCAAGGGTAAAGAATGCGTGGGTAAAGGAGTGGAGAAAAAGAGTCGAGTGCAAGAGGACGTTGCGAGTGCAGAGCGAGAGTTTTTTTCTGTGAGATTGTGCGAACTCAGTATTAGTAATAAACTAGTAATTATTGCAAAGGCTGAGTTTCTTTTTCTTTTCCCTTCTCGCACCTTACAACAACACACGAGGGATTTACTTTAAAATAATCCCTACAATAGTGTAGGGATTTTCAACAACAAGGATTAACCACAGTTATTCTGAAGGAATATTTAATATGGAAAAGTAAAAAGAAATAAAATACAGTTTTTCTCGCAGATTTCTCGCACGGTTCTCTTCGGTCGTCTTCACTCTCTCAATATTCTTACGCAACTGCACTCATTTTCCTTCCATACTCGCGACACTCTTGCTTTCTTAAAACTCACTCATACACAATCACATTCAATCACCGATTCGTACCCACATGCATTCTTATTTCAGAGAACTGTCAGACGGTCCAAACACTCTTTATTCACACCTCACACGATCCGACTATCACATAACCCAAACACTCCTCATTGATATTTCACTCGATCCGATTTTCATACTGCCCAAACACCCTTATCTCACACCCCACAATAGTAACACATGTTACATTACTCCAATGGGGCACTGTTCGCCGCGTGTGTCTCATTATCTCTCTCTATCTCACTGTCTTTTCCTTGTCAGTCAGTCCACATTTGTGTGTGTAACTGCCGCAACGAATAGCGAACTAGAGTTCAATGTTTACATGGGAATAGATGTATCCCTTCCACTTTTCTCGCATACCTGCCGCGTGCCTTCAAGTGAACGGAGGATCATAATATTAGCGAAGCCGCCAGATGAAAAAAAGTAAGTTACAAAGCCGTCGTGAATGTGTTGAGGATGTAACGGGGGTTATAGTATACTCACTCGATGTAGCTGGCAACGTTTAGGTTAAAAAAGAGCTGATATCGACTGAATTCCCTGGCGTACGCTTTTAAAGGCACGGTGGATTTCTGGTAAGCTATTCTCAAACGATCACGGACTTTGCATACTTGATCTTCGAGAAGTCCTACGGAACTCAGGAACAGGTCTGCGGGGAACTTCAACTCCGGAAGTAGAAAAGGATGTACTTGTCTGACTTGATGGCACGAGATAAGTGCATTATCGTATAAGCTCACGATGCTTTCCTTCCAATAAATCAACGGCAATAAAAGTTATACATGCTTGCAAATGCATCATCGGTGATCATGGAGATCGAAGCTAATGCGGTTTTTTACCCGTTGACGAATAAATCAGTATATTATTATGTATTATAACATATTATTATATGATATAATATACTATTATGTATTAAATATATGAAATATATTATTATGCAGTAATATATTATTATATATTAGAATATATTATTATATATTATTATGTATTATATTATTATATATTAGAATATATTATTATATATTATTATGTATTATATTATTATATATTATTATGTATTATATTATTATATATTAGAATATATTATTATATATTATTATGTATTATATTATTATATATTATAATATATTATTATACACTATAATATGTTATTATGTATTATAATATATTATTATACATTATAATATATTATTATGTATTATAATATATTATTATACACTATAATATATTATTGTGTATTATAATATATTATTATGTATTATACTATATTATTATACATTCTAATATATTATTATGTATTATAATATATAATTATACATTCTAACATATTATTATGTATTATAATATAATATTATACATTCTAATATATTATTATGTATTATAATATATTATTACGTATTATAATGTATTATTATACATTCTAATATATTATTATGTATTATAATATATTATTATACATTCTAATATATTATTATGTATTATAATATATTATTATACATTCTAATATATTATTATGTATTATAATATAATATTATACATTATAATATATTATTACGTATTATAATTTATTATTATACATTATAATATATTATTACGTATTATAATTTACTATTATACCTTATAATATATTATTATGTATTATGATATATTATTTTATATTATAATATAGTATTATGTATTATAATATATAATTATACATTCTAATATATTATTATGTATTATAATATATTATTCTGTATTATAATATATTATTATATATTATTCTGTATTATAATATATTATTATATATTATAATATATAATTATACATTCTAACATATTATTATGTATTATAATATAATATTATACATTCTAATATATTATTATGTATTATAATATATTATTATACATTATAATATATTATTATGTATTATAATATATAACTATACATTATAATATATTATTACGTATTATAATTTATTATTATACATTATAATGTATTATTATGTATTATGATATATTATTTTATATCATAATATAGTATTGCGTATATAACTCTGCACTCCATACCTTTTTTTAATAGTATGACATAACAGGCTTAATTTTAATAATATGACTAATAATGTTTTAATAAGAACAGGCTTTAATAATATGACTAATATACATTTGTTCGCTTAAAACGATCCTTCACTGATACGCGATCGATCACCGAGCGAATTTGCCTAACATATTAGATCTAGCAATGAGTTTCGCCAACAGGCTATTGATTCGACAGATTCACGTGCTCTCGAACAGAATTTGTCCTAGTTTCGGTTGAAAGTCTGCCTCGGGGGCAAAGTAATGCGATAGAAATGCACTTACCGCGAATTTATCGGGATCGGTGCTGTAGTACGGATTTTGTTCGTCCATTTGAAGGTTGACGAGGAAAATCGGGTTAACGGCAGGTATGAACTGACTATCGACGAGATTCTCTCCCCAAGTAAACGCTTCTTCAACGCCCAGCACGCAAAGCGCTGGACCTTCCAAAATATCTCCGTACAACTTGATCGAATTCTCCACGAGAACCCGCAACGCGTACTGCGTACAATTTACCAATTATCAGGCTAGATTCGTAAACATATTCATGGTTATATCGAAAGTAATTAGATTTGAAGTGGCATAGATATTTGATCTGTTTCGAAATAAATATCGAGTTCGACGAAAACAGCGAATCGTTCATTAATCATTGGTACGCGTAATGTAAAAGTGCTTCATTTCGTGATTGAAATTTCAGTGAATTACTTAAAAAACAATGGTGGATTAAATCTGGATTGAATTGAAATTATACGCCACGCGATTTATCGTCGAATAAAATTAACTGCGATCGGATTAATGGTAATTGGAAATGCATTCGACGATTACGAGGGTAATTGGAAATTTATTCCTAGCGACGCGTATTAAACCGAATAGCCGAATATAAAAATATTGCAAGGATGATCGTCGATGGACCAGGAAAACTATATTATACATGTAGATGCTGTTTGAAGGCTGTAATATCGTCGAATGGGAAATTCCGTATATGATGCGGTCTCGTGGGTAATAAAAGCGGCAAATTTATACAGTCGGAGAAGGTCTAGATTCGGTAAACAGACAAACTCTCTGGGGACAATACAATAATACAGACAAACGCGTGTAAACTTTTACCATTGACGAAACACAGAATGTACTATCCATTTTTATATGAAATCATCTGGGAGCTACCTGGTTGCCGCTTTTCGTCAATTTAAATAATTTTGAATAATCTAACTAGCCTAAGTAATCCAAATAATCCAACTAGTCTAAGTAATCCAAATAATCCAACTAACCTAAGTAGTCGAAATAATTCAAATAGTCCAGATAATCCAGATAATTCAAATAGTTCAAATATTCCAAATAATTCAAGTAATACAAATATTCCAAATAATTCAAGTAATCCAAATAATCCAAGTAATCCAAATAATCCAAATAATCTAAATAATCCAAGTAGTCCAAGTAATCAACATAATCCAAGTAATCTAAGTAATCCAAATCATACAACAAACCTAAGAAATACAAATAACCCAAATAATCCAAATAATCCAAGTAATCTAAGGAATCCGAATAATCCAAATAATCGAAATAATGTTACTAACCTAAGTAATCGAAAAAATCTATATATTCCAAGTAATTCAACTAACCCAAGTAATCCAAATAGTCCAAGTAATTCAAATAATCCAAGTAATCTAAGGAATCCAAATAATCCAAATAGTCCAAGTAACCTACAGTAATCCAAATAATCCAACTAACCTAAGTAATCCAAATAATCCAAATAATCCAAGTAATCCAAATAGTCCAAGTAATTCAAATAATCTACATAATCCAACTAACCTAAGAAATCCAAATAATCCAAGTAATCTAAGGAATCAAAATAATCCAAGTAACCTAAGTAATCCAAATAATCCAAGTAATCTAAGGGATCCAAATAATCCAAATAATCTAAGGAATCCAAATAATCCAAATAGTCCAAGTAACCTACAGTAATCCAAATAATCTAACTAACCTAAATAATCGAAATAATCCAAATAATCCAAGTATTCCAAGTAATCCAAGTAGTCCAAGTAATTCAAATAATCCAAGTAACCTAAATAATCCACATAATCCAACTAACCTAAGAAATCCAAATAATCCAAGTAACCTAAGTAATCCAAATAATCCAAGTAATCTAAGGGATCCAAATAATCCAAATAATCTAAGGAATCCAAATAATCCAAATAGTCCAAGTAACCTACAGTAATCCAAATAATCTAACTAACCTAAATAATCGAAATAATCCAAATAATCCAAGTATTCCAAGTAATCCAAGTAGTCCAAGTAATTCAAATAATCCAAGTAACCTAAATAATCCACATAATCCAACTAACCTAAGAAATCCAAATAATCCAAGTAACCTAAGGAATCAAAATAATCCAAGTAATCTAAGGGATCCAAATAATCCAAATAATCTAAGGAATCCAAATAATCCAAATAGTCCAAGTAACCTACAGTAATCCAAATAATCTAACTAACCTAAATAATCGAAATAATCCAAATAATCCAAGTATTCCAAGTAATCCAAGTAGTCCAAGTAATTCAAATAATCCAAGTAACCTAAATAATCCACATAATCCAACTAACCTAAGAAATCCAAATAATCCAAGTAACCTAAGGAATCAAAATAATCCAAGTAATCTAAGGGATCCAAATAATCCAAATAATCTAAGGAATCCAAATAATCCAAATAGTCCAAGTAACCTACAGTAATCCAAATAATTCAACTAACCTAAGTAATCCAAATAATCCAAATAATCCAATTAACCTAAGTAATCCAAATAATCCAAATAATCCAAGTAACCTAAGTAATCCAAATAATCCAAGTAATCTAAGGAATCCAAATAATCCAAATAATCCAAATAATCCAAGTACTCCAAGTAATCCAAATAATCTAAATAATGTTACTATCCTAAGTAGTCGAAAAAATCTATATATTGCAAATAATCAAAGTAACCCAAGTAATCTAAATAGTCCAAGTAATCCAAATAATCTGAGTAACCTTAAAAAATCGGAATAATCGAAATAAAGTATATAATCTAACAAATCTAAACAAACGTTAATAGCCCAAACAAATCAACTAATCCGAATAGTCTAGAAGATTCTAAAAAAAGAAACGTAAATAACCGAAGTAGTCCAAATGTAAATGAAATGGTCAAGCAAACAAGAACAAGGGTAACAGCTGTGTTGTTCAACCGAATTCACATACATACGCGTGTTACATTTCTCATTGTAGGTCCACCGTAACGGGAACTAAAATTCACGCGTCAATGGGTTCGCAATGGTATTCGAAGGAGCAGAATAAATACTTAGCGCAACCGCTCTTATGTCAACGTGTAGCCGGGATCGGCGTCATTTTACGCTTCACCGCCTCGATGGCCTCGAAACGTGTTCCCCCGGGCGAAGATTTCATTTTCGCCGGTGAAAAAAAAAAAGAGTAAAAAAAAAAAAAGGAAAAAAGCTACGCGCGGTGAAGAACCAAAGCCGGGAAACGGCGTAGCTATACGAGCGCGATGACGCATTTGTCGGTCAAAAATCGTTTCAACGTAGGTGGAATGTGTGCCGTTGCATTATCCTCGCATCCGAGCACGCCATTTCCATGTAATTTCACTCTCTTTACTCTTCTTCGCGCTTTCGCCGTTGTAACGTTACAACAAAGCTCTCCGGGTTCCAAGTGTAACGGCGTATTCATTTTTCTCGCCACTCTTTTCCGCTTAACCCCCATTGCCTCACACGTAAGGTTAATTTTAAAACAAAAGTTAATTTTCACACGTAAATTACGTTAGCGTACGTGGGTAATAATATAATTGCAAGACAAGAACACGCAACGTATTATTATCGTTGACTAAGAACAGGATAGACCACTTATCCAATGCTTTTCTTTCTCACCCGGATTTGGGGCTGTTGGATTATTTATACATAAGCAATAACAAAAATGAATGTAACATTGAGAGACACTGCGTTGCTGGACCGTACTGCCACCATCAGGTCTAAGGGCCCCTGACTGTTCGTTACCGAAGACCAGGGCAATAAACACAGCGCATGTTTTAAGCGAAAACTTCTTTAGGCGCGTTGAGCATTTTTTGGTAGGGGTAAATCTTATGGGTTCGCGTCACCGACATGCATGCAATTGTTGGATACCCACCCGATTATCTTACTGTAAATATGTACAAGTTGACAACTAGATATCATTCAGCGCAATGTCCCTTCACAGATACCCTTACTCATCCTATGCATCATCCTACGACCCTTAGTCATCCAGTGCATCATCCTACGAACCTTAGACCCTTAGACTCTTACCTAGTTCCACTCTATCCCTTCCCCGGCTCCCTTGTAAAATACTCCTGCTTTATATATATTTCCGGAGCAGGCCACAAAAATGCAGTTTTTAAGCAACCACGCGTAACTGTAAACCGTCTCGAGGACACTCTGTCCAGCGATCATATACCTCGAATAAACCTCTTCGCGGCTAATAGTTGAACTCGATTCATTTACACGGAATCCAACACAATGACGTAATGCAATGCGCTTGGCCAGCAGTGAAAGCATATATATATACGCGCTAAAGGGTGACGTGTTGTGCAACATTAGTGCTGTGTACTAAATAAACCATATAAAAATGTATATAATTGTTGCTCGGAGTGCCGATAGATGTGTAAAACCAGACTAATGTTAATAATTTTAATTTACAAATTATGAAATTTTAATTTTGGATACTACAATTAATTTGAAAATTCAAAACAAAAACCACTGTTATTTCATAGTTTTAAGTTTTCACGTCTGTCGACAGTCCCCATGACTGCTTTTTTTGCCGTACTATTGAGGGGGGGAGGTGTACGCTTGGCGGTAGTGGAGTTAATTTAGGATAAAATTTGCAAAAAACCTAGAACGCAGGGCAATAAACACAGCGCAGGCATAGTTTCTCTTCTTTAAGTGGACGCTAGTATTTTCCATTCGAAGGCTGAGCGTCGCTTCACTTCTCTACCGTTGTTCGAACAGTAAAGACGTCCTTCCGAGCCGCGAAAGAAAGTATATAAATTAAACCTAAGAACGAGACTATAATTTATTTATCCCTGTGGCGGCTCTCCTGCACCTACCACTAGAGGGACATACGAAATAGGCTTTCTCGAAAGTACTCGCTCCAACTACCTCGTCCATATATATACCGCCTTTAACCTTCTTTCTAATATCCCAAGTCTAAGGCAGGGCCTGCTAGGTAGCCTTACTGATGAGTCCACTAGCAGGCCCAGGACGAAACGCAACACCCTTCCTTTTCCTATCCTATCCCCTCTCTACAGCTCCACATCCCATTTCCGATAGGGGCTCGTGAGCCCCAAATCCGTTTTCATTTTTACCTTTTTCGATTGTCTAAAATGCATAACCTTCGCGTTCGCTCTTACATTTTGTATATTAAAATACTTTAGAAGTGTTTACATTCTTTGTCAGATAATAAAACGAAAGATATTCTTCCGAAAAGTCTAAATTTTTAGGTTATCGGTATTTCAGAGCACGTGAAAGTCCCGTAAAATGATCGGTCTATCCTGTACCTCGTCTGTGTTATTATAATTGCCAACAGCGATCGGCGATTTTAATTCGCGAAAACAGCTGCCAGCATTCTTTCGACTGAAACGCGCCGGTTTAATCGCGGGGCGTGAAAAATACGATAACTTCGGGCGGGAAGAAAAAAAAAAAAAACTTAAACCCGCTCACTATTAAAGCTGAATAATTTTTAGCGGCAAGCATCGTCTTTTATCGCGGGCAGTTAAAAAAAAAAAGAGTTACAGCCAACAACGCACCTGCATACGAAGCGTGGTGAGATCCATGAAACGTTTCAATTTCATCACGTTGTAAACGCCGTGGATTCTTTGATGCAGATTAAACCAACCCTTGCCGAGATCCCTTAAACACATTCGCACGGATTGCGTAATTTTCTCCAACCACGGCTCCTTCAAGTATTTGATGACC
Source organism: Eucera pruinosa (assembly GCA_028830335.1). NCBI lineage: Eukaryota > Metazoa > Arthropoda > Insecta > Hymenoptera > Apidae > Eucera > Eucera pruinosa. The sequence continues at coordinate 1,715,622 of JAMYCR010000001.1, read as the reverse complement.
GTTAGCGTGGCCTGCATTTGTAAATCTTCGAACTCCGTTAAGCGTATCTGTTTGCCGTGCGAGGTGGCGAATAAATTCATCGACGACACGTGCATGCATTCGGCCACGATGCAACGCATCGCTTCGTACACCTGCTCTTGAACGTACAGCGTGATCCAGTGACTGTGGCTCTTGATTTTCTGAACGAAGTACGGCCAATTAACGCTAGAACTTTAACCCTTTGCGGACGAGCGTCGACAAATAATCGCCCAATCATTTTTTGGCTTTCCAAACCCATGTCGACTATTAAAGCGCAAAACTTAATGCAATGAATACTTAAACGTAATAATAAACATTTGAAATCGTTGGAAATTAAATGGTTTCGAACTGAAAAGCGTGAAAACTCAAAGTCGTGGAATTAAAAACTAAAGTACTCTCACAAGTGTTATTACTTCTCGTCCGCAAATGGTTAATCCTTTGCGGACGAGAGAAAATAATACGCAACAAATTTCCAGTCAATTGCAAATCCATCGCGGACATATTTAATAACGTTGAACGAATTTTCGCCGAATTATTATCGAAAGTGCATATTGTTAGTAAAATAGAAGTGCAAAAAATAATAATTGAAAACGAGAACGAACGAAGATAATAGGAATAAAAAACGGATTAGAAAATGGTAAAGCAGAAAGGGAAAGGAAAAGAGTGAAGGTAGATGTTCCTATAGTCTATTTTGGATAACCCTATATTTAAGAGGTGGGGTGAAATTCCGCTCTATTTATGCTCCATTCTCCTACGTATGCGTTTAAAAATATGAATCCGCGTAAGAATCCACAGTCTACTGATTAGAATTTCAGATCCTTTGGATTAAAGGAAGCTTTCAGAAACTCAGGTCGAGGGGAGATTTACAAGGCGATGTTCGCAATTAATGTAGGGTTATCCAAAAGTACCTTTAGGACGTTGAACGAGAATATCTATCACACGCCACGTTTATTAGTAAAGTAGAGGTGAAAAAAATAACAATTGAAAACGAGAACGAACGAAGATAATAGGAATAAAAAACGGATTAGAAAATGGTAAAGCAGAAAGGGAAAGGAAAAGAGTGAAGGTAGATGTTCCTATAGTCTATTTTGGATAACCCTATATTTAAGGGGTGGGATGAAACTCCGCTCTATTTAAGCTCCATTCTCCTGCGTATACGTTTAAAAATATGAATCCGCGTAAGAATCCACAGTCTACTGATTAGAATTTCAGATCCTTTGGATTAAAGGAAGCTTTCAGAAACTCAGGTCGAGGGGAGATTTACAAGGCGATGTTCGCAATTAATGTAGGGTTATCCAAAAGTACCTTTAGGACGTTGAACGAGAATATCTATCACACGCCACGTTTATTAGTAAAGTAGAGGTGAAAAATATAACAATTGAAAACGAGAACGAACGAAGATAATAGGAATAAAAAACGGATTAGAAAATGGTAAAGCAGAAAGGGAAAGGAAAAGAGTGAAGGTAGATGTTCCTATAGTCTATTTTGGATAACCCTATATTTAAGGGGTGGGATGAAACTCCGCTCTATTTAAGCTCCATTCTCCTGCGTATACGTTTAAAAATATGAATCCGCGTAAGAATCCACAGTCTACTGATTAGAATTTCAGATCCTTTGGATTAAAGGAAGCTTTCAGAAACTCAGGTCGAGGGGAGATTTACAAGGCGATGTTCGCAATTAATGTAGGGTTATCCAAAAGTACCTTTAGGACGTTGAACGAGAATATCTATCACACGCCACGTTTATTAGTAAAGTAGAGGTGAAAAAAATAACAATTGAAAACGAGAACGAACGAAGATAATAGGAATAAAAAACGGATTAGAAAATGGTAAAGCAGAAAGGGAAAGGAAAAGAGTGAAGGTAGATGTTCCTATAGTCTATTTTGGATAACCCTATATTTAAGGGGTGGGATGAAACTCCGCTCTATTTAAGCTCCATTCTCCTGCGTATGCGTTTAAAAATATGAATCCGCGTAAGAATCCACAGTCTACTGATTAGAATTTCAGATCCTTTGGATTAAAGGAAGCTTTCAGAAACTCAGGTCGAGGGGAGATTTACAAGGCGATGTTCGCAATTAATGTAGGGTTATCCAAAAGTACCTTTAGGACGTTGAACGAGAATATCTATCACACGCCACGTTTATTAGTAAAGTAGAGGTGAAAAATATAACAATTGAAAACGAGAACGAACGAAGATAATAGGAATAAAAAACGGATTAGAAAATGGTAAAGCAGAAAGGGAAAGGAAAAGAGTGAAGGTAGATGTTCCTATAGTCTATTTTGGATAACCCTATATTTAAGGGGTGGGATGAAACTCCGCTCTATTTAAGCTCCATTCTCCTGCGTATACGTTTAAAAATATGAATCCGCGTAAGAATCCACAGTCTACTGATTAGAATTTCAGATCCTTTGGATTAAAGGAAGCTTTCAGAAACTCAGGTCGAGGGGAGATTTACAAGGCGATGTTCGCAATTAATGTAGGGTTATCCAAAAGTACCTTTAGGACGTTGAACGAGAATATCTATCACACGCCACGTTTATTAGTAAAGTAGAGGTGAAAAAAATAACAATTGAAAACGAGAACGAACGAAGATAATAGGAATAAAAAACGGATTAGAAAATGGTAAAGCAGAAAGGGAAAGGAAAAGAGTGAAGGTAGATGTTCCTATAGTCTATTTTGGATAACCCTATATTTAAGGGGTGGGATGAAACTCCGCTTTATTTAAGCTCCATTCTCCTGCGTATACGTTTAAAAATATGAATCCGCGTAAGAATCCACAGTCTACTGATTAGAATTTCAGATCCTTTGGATTAAAGGAAGCTTTCAGAAACTCAGGTCGAGGGGAGATTTACAAGGCGATGTTCGCAATTAATGTAGGGTTATCCAAAAGTACCTTTAGGACGTTGAACGAGAATATCTATCACACGCCACGTTTATTAGTAAAGTAGAGGTGAAAAAAATAACAATTGAAAACGAGAACGAACGAAGATAATAGGAATAAAAAACGGATTAGAAAATGGTAAAGCAGAAAGGGAAAGGAAAAGAGTGAAGGTAGATGTTCCTATAGTCTATTTTGGATAACCCTATATTTAAGGGGTGGGATGAAACTCCGCTTTATTTAAGCTCCATTCTCCTGCGTATACGTTTAAAAATATGAATCCGCGTAAGAATCCACAGTCTACTGATTAGAATTTCAGATCCTTTGGATTAAAGGAAGCTTTCAGAAACTCAGGTCGAGGGGAGATTTACAAGGCGATGTTCGCAATTAATGTAGGGTTATCCAAAAGTACCTTTAGGACGTTGAACGAGAATATCTATCACACGCCACGTTTATTAGTAAAGTAGAGGTGAAAAAAATAACAATTGAAAACGAGAACGAACGAAGATAATAGGAATAAAAAACGGATTAGAAAATGGTAAAGCAGAAAGGGAAAGGAAAAGAGTGAAGGTAGATGTTCCTATAGTCTATTTTGGATAACCCTTTATGCTCGTCGAATATTATTACTTGAAACGTTTCCATGCCCGTGTCGATTTTCCCCTTTTCCGGTACCCTCGAAAGCTGAACCGCGGGCGTCCACGTGATAAACTTGAACATTTCCGGATTCCGTTGTATCATCTGCCGCCACATTAAATCGCACATCGTCCGCTGATAATCCAGGCAAATTTCCTCCGTCAACTAAACACGCCGCAAAGGAGGAATTACTTTCGTTTGTCGTTATCCAGTTATCGCTTTCGTTATTGCGCCGTTCGTTCGTTTTATTCGCTATTTCGTAGTTGATGTTACTTTTGTTTCGCGTTATTTATTTGTCATCTCGTCGCATTTATATTACGCTATTTTTACGTATATTTTCGTACTTGTATTACCTGCAATGCTCGCGTGTAATTTATTCAACTTATACCTTTTTTGTAACTTACAATTGGTATTATTACTATTGTCATTCCTGTATATTATTACTGTGATTATTCAGAGTATTAAAATGTTTATACTCGTAGCATTTCCATGTTAATAAAAATTCATCTCATTTATGCGTTGAAAACGTTTGCAATTTTCAAGTGCCACAGCGAAAGGGTTAAAGATAAACAAAATATTGAAAGTAAAATACAACGTATGGCGTTTAAACGATGAAAAAGCTCCCTAATTAAATCCTGTTCCTTTAAAGAAATATTTTAAAACGCGAGTCGTATAATGTCAACAAATAAAAGTCGTCGAATAAACGCGCTAATTGCTTTCATGCGACGTATCCATTTTTAGAAATCGCTGCTATGCGATGACAAAACGTTCGAACAACATTTGATATTTATCGATACGGTTACCGCAAATTTAAAAGCTACTTACCGACAATATTTTCTTGTACTTGTATTTCGCTTTGCACGCGGTCAAACGTATGATAATTTCCTTCTCATCTTCGTTCAACGTCCTCATACCGTCCATTTGCATGCAGTCCAAGTAAAAATTGTACCTGCGCGAACACTGTAATATGCAGTGGCCGCCAAAGCTTCCGCCTCGAGAATAATATTAATATCAAGCCGCGGAATTGAATGCAAATAGAAAGCGATTTCATCTTTTTAGGATAATGAACTTGCGTTGGATACTCACTCGATTATCTTATTAAGAAAATATGTACCGTTGATAACCAGATATTACCTAGCGCAATGTCCCTTCACAAATACCCTCAGTCATCCTATGCATCATCCTACGACCCTTAGTCATCCCACGCATCATCCTACGACCCTTAGTCACCCTACGCATCATCCTTAGACCCATAGACTCTTACCTATTTCCACGCTATCCCTTCTCCGTCTCCCCTACAAATACTCCAACCCTATATATATATATTTCCTGAACAGCCCACAAAATCAGCCTAGTTAGCAACGACATTCGAGCGAAAAACCGTCTCGACGACACTCTGTCCGACATAAACGAAACCATTGTAGAATCTCGAATAAACTTCTTCGCGGCTAATAGTTGTACTCGATACCCTTTACCCGGGATCCAACACTTGCCCCGCTTCGCTTCCAATCTTTTACACGCGTCGCGTAAATTCATACAGTTCGGTTATCGTATTAACACGTTACCCGTCCGAAGACATAAAAATATGCTTTTTCTCGACCGCTCGTAAAATGCCGGAGCGACATATAAATAGGGTTTTACGCGTCGTGCATTAAACGTCGGCGGCCTATAAATATGTGTTACAACATCTATGCGTGAATATAATGCAATATAAAGGAAAGTACAGACGTTACATCGTAAGTAATGGGTTATCCAAAATAGACTACAGGAACACCTACCTTCACTTTTGTTTAATATTGTAACGATCAAATTGAAAGGAAGCCCGCTAATCGGCATGTGTCGTCGGGTTCCGGTTCGTGAAAAACGATTTCCGACCACGCCTGCGATTGCGAGCGAGATGCGAGACGAGACAGTTCAGCGAGCGATACCGAACGAGCGACAATAAAAGTAAACGAGCATGTAGTGTAGACCCTTAGGCTTAATTGTATGGTCGCGTAGCGAATGTTAGAGGGTGAGAGCCTGCCGTAGCAACAATAAAGCCCAAGGAACCAGTACTTGTTAATTTTTCAGCTGGTCAGCATGTGAACCCAAGATTTGGGATAGTTGTGATTTCGCTATTTCCGCGTGTGATTTCAAAGTCGAGGCGATCCTTGGTTTTTATTGCTGGCTGCCGAGTTCCGGGTAGGTAACGGGAAAGATCGAATGACCGTTGACGGGGAAGTGGGAAATTCCATGGGGTAACATACATCTTAGCTCTGTCCATCGGGACTCTTCCCCACCATTCGGATATAGAAAATATAAAGTGGTACGCCGGTCAAAAAAGTCTGTCTGTGTCTATCGCTCGTCGAACGAATAAAGCAACTTTAAAACGAATTGATTGCATTTTCCTCACCTCCCCGAGTTTCGGTCTATATTAGTGTAGGGCTACTAAAATAAAAACTAAGTCCGTAGTCGGGTTAAATACGTTTATTATCTAGGCGATGTGACTCTAAGGAGGAACGGCAACTAACTGCCTTCTCGATTGCTTTCCAAAAAGGAAAGCTCTTCGCTTGAGGACATGCGTGACGCAGGTCAGGGTGGTCCGTTAGTCACGCGTCCATAAACTTGTCAGCAGGCCCCAAAGTACAGTGCAGTGATGACTTGTTGGCGAGGCAAGCCGATTGGCTGTCGCATATTAGCGACACCTTCAGTCACACGTATTATATTCATTGGCTGAATCGGTCACGACTACAAGTCTACTGCGTGACAAAGGACGCGAAACAAAACACGTGGAGGTAGAGTGAGATAGGACGACTTGGAACTACAACTGAATCACATTGGTGTAAACCTAATTTTTTTTCTCGCGAGGATGTGGGGAAATTTTCAAGAAGATACCTGGCAGGGTCCGCTCTCGCGAATCCTTAGCGAATATGAAGGACCTACTACTATGCATGTAGCATCCAAGAATTCGGAAGAAAGATTTTCTACTGGCTAAAGGGCGGATCGAGCGACCAGCTCCCCTTGCCCCTGTGCCGTTCAGCATGCTGGACGCTCGCCAACAGTCATCACTGCACTGTATAAGGGCAGGCAAAAGGGCCAACCGTCTACTTTAGAAAGGTCGAAATCGGTAAGCGGTCGAGGTGGACCATACGCGTTTCGTCAACGCGCTTTCCCCTCTCAAGGGAAGTTTCTTCGGGCTAATCGTATCGTCGGTTGTAAACGACCCATGCTGGCGAAGGCGTCCTCAGAACTAACGAATGGTCGAAAGAGACGCACTCTTGTACGAGCTGTCGCAGCGAACAGTTAGTAGAGTAAATCGAGTTTTAAAACGCCCTGTTGAGTTTTAGCATAGAATATGCTTATGCTGGGGGTACCGGGTTTTTCTGTAACGCTTTTCGATGAAACGAAAAGTATAACGCTGATGAGTCATCAATAGTAGAGGGGGTACTTGTGAATATGGAATGACATGCGCGAAGCTGTACGGATGTTGTCACAAGTGGCGCAAGGAAACGATATTCATATAAGTGGCTCGTTAGCAAGGTGAAGTCGTAGTGCGGTCTCATCTGTGATCATTGCCGTGTGTAAATTTCGTTTCATATTTCAGCTATCATCAACCTATTTTAGCAGCAACAGATGATATATAATTATAATTCATGCATCGGATTGATTCAAATAAAAATGTTGACAAAATGTCAAGTAAATGTGCAATTATTGAAGGAGCATATTCTATGCACGGCTTTAATAGCTATAAAGCAGCTCAGTTTTTGATTTAACCACTCGGAAATCATCCGATTTACCTTACGAGCAGAATTAAAAGTATAGTGGACTACCATTTTCACGCTACAATATTGAAAATATTTTTGGGGAAGTTTCTGTAGAGGCGAATTTGTTGGACAGGCGGCGGACAAGACGCGTTACACTGGAGAGTGACGGTATCAGTCATAGCGAATGACGTCAGCTGATAAGGTGTGCGGTTTCGCCGTGTTGCGTATACCTGGTATGCTTAAACCACACTGCTCGTCGGATACATAAATTCGTCCCTCTTCCTGCCAACCCCTTGATTCCTATCGCATCCTTTTTGAACAGTATACATAATTTTAGGAAAAGTACCTTTCCAAGATTTCCCAAACAAGATATTCATCTATTTTAAAACAAAACACGTTCTTTACATTTAGAAAAGTTTCCCTTTTTTATTCTTAATGCAGAATGCGCGACCATGACCCACCAAAGGTGCTTTTTCATCCCTTTAAATACAGGCTCCAAGCGAGGAGCCGAGGTCATTCTAACTGTAACTTCGTAAAGTGCGGGACGTATTGTTGTAACATTATAAATAAAGGACTTATTTGTGAGAAAAGTCGAAATGAATAGGCGCCGAGACAGGCCACGTGTTTTATGTCGGCGCGTTCCCCCTTCTTAAGGGAAGTTCTGCTCGAGTAGCAGGTTAAGAAAAGGCCACACTGGCATGGGCGTTCTCACGACTACAGTTTTCGGGCGACACTCTTGCTTTGGCAGCCGACGTGACGCATTGTAACGAGTAGAATACAGATTCACTATTTTAAAACGCCCACTTATCATCGTTTATTCGCCGCTCGTCATTCCGTGAGGTAAATCGGATGATTTCCGAGTGGTTAAATCAAAAACTCAACAGGGCGTTTTAAAACATGCTTTACTAAATGTTCGCTGCGACAGCTCGTACAAGAGTGAGTCTCTTTCGACCATTCGTTAGTTCTGAGGACGCCTTCGCCAGTGTCAAGCGACCTTATCGCCCAGACTGCATTCCCGACTTATCGCCAAACTGCGTTTCCGAACTGCATCCCCGACGAAAACAGATTAGTAAGTCTGCATTCCTCGACGGAAAAACAGATTACTAAGCCTTCTCCGAAAGCCCTTTCCAACCCGCTTATGGCAACATATAAAATCCCCAAATTGAATAAAGGAGTCAGTCAGGCCTCTGAATCGGAACGTGTCAATTCATTTACCTTTAAATCGTCCCGTGACACCAGCATGGGTTGTTTACAACAATTGACGATACAATTTTTTCTGTTGGCAGCTTCATTTTCGAATAAATGTTCGAACTATTGACATTCATTTATTCCTACATTTTCGACTCATTTATTAGAGAGCTTCATCCCCTTTAGGATTATGGCATCAGTTCGGCAACGCCCTGAATATGCTTAACCCTTGGCGCTCCAAAACTTTTTTAATAATGTGATCTAGCAGCTATTCGGAATTCGTGCTCATAGTTCTCGCGAGAATTTAAAGTATTACGTATTTCGGAGAGAGGGAAAGTTGTCTTCAAGTTTCCTAGTTTCGAAGTAAATAAAAATTGAACGGGCGAATTTCATTTCTTTTTCGTTTTAAGCGTAAAGGTACGGCCTATTCGGATACATTTTTCTCAAGTTGAAGAAGTTTGTTTTTTAGCACCGCAAATTATAAACAAACTATTATGTCGCGAATTCGGGTTCCAGGTCACGAGTTTTAAAAATCAGAAATAAATACTGTCGTCGTCTTTGAAGTTTTCTCTATAAAGTAAGCTTTCCTCTACTTTGATACGACTATTATTTATTAAAGTTCGCGAAGAGATAAGTTTGGTAATTACTTTGTAGAAGCTTGGGTTAGGTTTGGGCGTGTATATATTTATAAATTCATAAAAAAGTGCGGAAAGAGATAAGTTTGGTAATTACTTTATAGAAGCTTGAGTTAGGTTTGGGTTAGGTTTGGGTATATATATATAAATTCATAAAGAAGTGTGGCAAGAGATAAGTTTGGTAATTACTATATAAAAGCTTGGGTTATGTTTCAGTTAGGTTTGGGTATATATATATTTATAAATTCATAAAAAAGTACAGAATGAGATAAGTTTGGTAATTACTTTATAGAAGCTTGCTTTAGGTTTGGGTATATATATTTATAAATTCATAAAAAAGTGCGGAAAGAGATAAGTTTGGTAATTACTTTATAGAAGCTTGAGTTAGGTTTGGGTTAGGTTTGGGTATATATATATATAAATTCATAAAGAAGTGTGGCAAGTGATAAGTTTGGTAATTACTATATAAAAGCTTGGGTTAGGTTTCAGTTAGGTTTGGATATGTATATATTTACAAATTCATAAAAAAGTGCGTGAAGAGATAACTTTGGTAGTTACTTTATAGAAGCTTGGGTTAGGTTTGGGTATATATATTTATAAATTCATAAAAAAGTGCGGAAAGAGATAAGTTTGGTAATTACTTTATAGAAGCTTGAGTTAGGTTTGGGTTAGGTTTGGGTATATATATATATAAATTCATAAAGAAGTGTGGCAAGAGATAAGTTTGGTAATTACTATATAAAAGCTTGGGTTAGGTTTCAGTTAGGTTTGGATATGTATATATTTACAAATTCATAAAAAGGTGCGTGAAGAGATAACTTTGGTAGTTACTTTATAGAAGCTTGGGTTAGGTTTGGGCATGTATATATTTACAAATTCATAAAAAAGTGCGGAAAGAAATAAGTTTGGTAATTACTTTATAGTAGCTTGGGTTAGGTTTGGGTATTTATATACATATATATTTATAGATTTATAAAGAAGTGCGAAAAGTGATAAGTTTGGTAATTACTTTATAGAAGCTTGGGTTAGGTTTGGGCATGTATATATTTACAAATTCATAAAAAAGTGCGGAAAGAAATAAGTTTGGTAATTACTTTATAGTAGCTTGCTTTAGGTTTGGGTATATATATTTACAAAATCATAAAAAAGTGTGGAAAGAGATAAGTTTGGTAATTACTTTATAGAAGCCTGGGCAATTTCCCGTTGCCGAATGGCAGCTACTAGCCTCTTGGCGAATATTCTCGGATCCTCGGCGTAAAATCGAATATAAATCCTGGGCATCTTGAATTTCCGCTTCCGGCCATCCAGGGTGAGTACGGTCCACCATTTCCTCCTGTGATCGTAGCGGGTAACGGCAGCGTTGGTCCAACAAAACAGCTTGTTTAACTGATCATCCTCGAGGGGAAACATCTCGTCTTCCGATCGAAATCTTGGCACAAATACCGTTGCTGGCAGTGGATAATGCGCTCCATCAATTTCACCCAGCTTTATCCAATCTGCAGTTGTTCTACGTTACAAACGAAACGTCGAACGAATGATACGAATGTTTACTTTACGCGTGCTTTTAATCGGTTCGCTGCGATTCACGAGGATGCTAGTCACGGAGGAATGGCAATATAATAACCGCATCGACTTTTTCATTAACAATATCGATACAGTGAAGCATCCTATAATTCGATTAATTCGTACCGCGTTATATGGAACCGTGCTATAATTGATATATAAACATTATTTACACATTAATTTGGTATTAAAGAAACGAATTCAAGTGGCATTTAATTATAAGAACAGTGACAGTAAGTAGGTCATTTACCATAGAGATTATTTTATAATGGAAAGCAGAATTGAAACTAAATAGAAGCTACTATAGAAGAAACATTATTTATACATTAATTTGCTATTAAATAAAACGAATTCAAGTGGCATTTAATTATAGGAAGAGTGACAGTAACTAGGTCATTTACCATAGAGATTATTTTATAATGGGAAGCAGAATTGAAACTAAATAGAAGCTACTATAGAAGAAACATTATTTATACATTACTTTGTTATTAAATAAAACGAATTCAAGTGGCATTTAATTATAGAAACAGTGACAGTAACTAGGTCATTTATCATAGAGATTGTTTTATAATGGAAAGCAGAATTGAAACTAAATAGAAGCTGCTATAGAAGAAACATTATTTATATATTATTTTGCTATTAAATAAAACGAATTCAAGTGGCATTTAATTATTGGAACAGTGACAGTATCTAGGTCATTTACCATAGAGATTGTTTTATAATGGAAAGCAGAATTGAAACCAAATAGAAGCTACTATAAAAGAAACATTATTTATACATTACTTTGTTATTAAATAAACCGAATTCAAGTGGCATTTAATTATAGGAAGAGTGACAGTAACTAGGTCATTTACCATAGAGATTATTTTATAATGGAAAGCAGAATTGAAACTAAATAGAAGCTACTATAGAAGAAACATTATTTATATATTAATTTGCTATTAAATAAAACGAATTCAAGTTGCATTTAATTATAGGAACAGTGACAGTAACTAGGTCATTTACCATAGAGATTATTTTATAATGGAAAGCAGAATTGAAACTAAATAGAAACTATTATAGAAGAAACATTATTTATACATTAATTTGCTAGTAAATAAACAAATTTAAGTGGCATTTAATTATAGGAACAGTGACAGTAAGTAGGTCATTTACCCTATTATTTACTATTTTACAATGGAAAGCAGAATTGAAATCAAATAGAAACAACTACGGAAAAGAACTTTATTTACACATTAATTTGCTATTAAACAAATGAATTCAAGTGGCAGTTATAGGAACAGTAACAGTAATTAAATCATTTACCCTAGTATTATTATATAATGGAAAGCAGAATTGAAACTAAATAGAAGCTACTATAGAAGAAACATTATTTATACATTAATTTGCTATTAAATAAACAAATTCCAGTTATAGAAACAGTGACAGTACATAAGTCGTTTACCCTATTACGGTTCTGAATGTATTAACGCGAATTTTATCGGTGTTACGTAACATGACCAATTTAAAGGTACCAAAAAATATGAAAGGTTCGCGTTTGCGTACCTGCAGTCGTATTCCTCGTCGTCGAAAACTTCCAAGGGGAGGAAATGGACCGTGCTAAACAATCCGTATATCTCCTGGTGAGATAATAACGGCAATATAGCCGACGGAGGTAACATGCCCTTCAAAGAAACACCCTCCGCTTCCAAAGCATCTTCGATCTTCAACTTTCTGTAGATTCTGCGCCTCCTTTCCATCTCGACGTTCCGCGGGATACGTTTCGGTTCTACGTTTTGCTCCATTTGCACTTTCGGAAGGAACGTTTCCGCGGGGAACGACTGCGTTTAACAAATGTCCTTTTTCTATTTCTTTACGAAGCCAAGTAAGGTAAGTGTAGCATTGCCACTTTAAGGTTCGCGCTTTAATCCTTTGCGGACGAGTGTCAACAAATAGTCGCCAAAATTGTTTCAATCTTCCGGATAAATGTCGATTTTCAAAGCAAGAAATTTGAATTAGTGGCATTAATAGGCACTCTTGATAATAATTGAGCGCAAAATTCGTGAAGTGTTATTTAATGCTGTCCATAATAAAGATTCTGTTGGGAATATGCTTCGAAATATAGTTTTTATTGAAATGAAATAAAATAAACGTTTAATAAGAGTAAAACTAAGTACAAAGCTGGTTGATATTTCCTTGCCGAGGGAACGCAGTGAAGTAACGAAAAACGCCTGCATGAACGCGCGGCTCGTGTACAACAATGGCCCATGCTATAAAACGACGGTCAGGGAGGGAAAGCAAGAACCAAAAATGCACGTGTACTAATGTAGAAATTCAGCCTTCGCACGAAATGTGCAAAGGTCAGAAAGCATGCTGTCCCTCGGACACCCAGCTCCAGGTATGCCTATGCCTGCTAGTCTAAGAACGATCAAAATACCCAAACACAATTCGAAGTAAAATCAACAGATTCATAATCGAGTGTTTATTTTTCCTCGTCCGCAAATGGTTAAGTAACATTATTCAACCGTTTTAGAACGTCGTTAACCCATTCGCTACGAAGGACGTATATATACGTTCGTAAAAGCTGGACCAATGTTTGTTAAAATACGACGATGCTTTCAATATTAGGTACAATTGATCTATGGAAATAAGTTCAAAAAAAAGAAATAAAAAAGAATAATTCAGAAATAATAAATAAAATTATACTAAATTTTAAAAATTTAATAATTGTATAAGTATGACATCCTTGTGTGGCGGCTCTCCTGCACCCACCACTAGAGGGACATACGAAATAGGACTTTCTCGAAAGCAGTCGCTCCAATTACTTCGTCCATATATATACCGCCTTTAACCTTCCTTCCAATATCCCAACGTCTAAGGCAGGGCCTGCTAGGTAGCCGCACTGATGAGTCCACTAGCAGGCCCAGCACGAAACGCAACACCTTTCCCTTTTCTTATCCTATCCCCCTCCTCAATAGTACTTCGACAATAATAAAATACCTTCCAATATCCCAGTGTCTAAGGCCACAGTCTGCTAGATAGCCGCACTGATGAGTCCACTAGCAGGCCCAGCACGAAACGCAACATCCTTCCTTTTTCCTATCCTATCCCCTCTCTACAGCTCCACATTTCCAATATCCCAACGTCTAAGGCAGGGCCTGCTAGGTAGCCTTTTAATGATGAGTCCACTAGCAGGCCCAGGACCAAACGCAACACCCTTCCTTTTCCTATTCTATTCCCTCTCCACAGCTCCACAGAAGTCTATATTATTAATAGTTATATAATAATTTAATTAACCTTCCTTCCAATATCCCAAGTCTAAGGCAGGGCCTGCTAGGTAGCCTTAATGATGAGTCCACTAGCAGGCCCAGGACCAAACGCAACACCCTTCCTTTTCCTATTCTATTCCCTCTCCACAGTTCCACAGAAGTCTATATTATTAATAGTTATATAATAATTTAATTAACCTTCCTTCCAATATCCCAAGTCTAAGGCAGGGCCTGCTAGGTAGCCTTTTAATGATGAGTCCACTAGCAGGCCCAGGACCAAACGCAACACCCTTCCTTTTTCCTATCCTATCCCCTCTCTACAGCTCCACACTTGAAAAATTCTTTCTCGAATTACATCACGAAATCAATTTAATAAACAGTTTTACATCGCAATAATATTTAAATTGTTATTCGTATTATTTTACAATTCGGGGAATAATATTCAAGTATCGAAATATTTACCCTTACGCTATTTAAATTCATCAAAATTATCCTCATCTGTGCGCAAGAAACAGTTTTGAATTTTGGGCTGCCTTAGCGAATGGATTAACGTAAAGATCGTTTCAGATTCGAGCATAATATCGTTCAACGTCTGTTTTATTTTTAGCGTATTTATGTTGCCGATGAAAAATAGGCAAAAAGGGAATAGGCACACGCGTACTCAAAAGTAGCAAGTAGCAATACTCAAAAGTAGCAAGTAGCAAGTTTGGAGCAAAACTGAACACACATACGATATGTAAGGGCATCGGATGAAGGGACGAGCCTGGTTTATGGCACACCGAGTGGAAGAAGTCCAGACCTGGCCATAAATCTAGGCTCAGTCCCAACATTTGGCGCCCACTCGATGTAGCGAAGGTTAAGTGGCCAGAGTTCGAGAAGGCCCCGACCACGTGCACCCCTGGCTGGCGTCGTGCAGGCGAAGCCTCGGGAAAGGCCGACGCCCTGTAAGGTTTTCCCGGGGGCAGGAGAGGGGGCGTCCAGGATATAGGGATGGTCGAGAATGCGGGAGAGACATTATTGCATAAGGCTAGGAAAAGTGTAGTCGCGAGAGTCGTGGAAAGGGATTGTGTAAAGAAGACCCTTACAGATATTTTAACGAAAATATTTTTTTAGTCAATGTTTGCATGTAGAATGCAAAAGAAACAAAATACTTATTATTATTATCTACAATCTTCTGGCTTTTCAAAACAAATTTAACATTTGTGATATCATTAATAATAATGCTTATTATGAATGCTCGTTAATAAAATACTTATTATTATGCACAATCTTCTGGCTTTTCAAAACAAATCTAACATTTGTGATATCATTAATAATAATGCTTATTATTAAATGCTCGTTAATGAAATACTTATTATTATCCACAATCTTCTGGCTTTTCAAAACAAATTTAACATTTGTGATATCATTAATAACAATGCTTATTATAAATGCTCGTTAATAAAATACTTATTATTATTCACAATCTTCTGGCTTTTCAAAACAAATTTAACATTTGTGATATCATTAATAATAATGCTTATTATGAATGCTCGTTAATAAAATACTTATTATTATCCACAATCTTCTGGCTTTTCAAAACAAATTTAACATTTGTGATATCATTAATAATAATGCTTATTATAAATGCTCGTTAATAAAATACTTATTATTATTCACAATCTTCTGGCTTTTCAAAAGAAATTTAACATTTGTGATATCATTAATAATAATGCTTATTATAAATGCTCGTTAATAAAATACTTATTATTATGCACAATCTTCTGGCTTTTCAAAACAAATTTAACATTTGTGATATCATTAATAATAATAAAAATATTAAATTTGTTTTGAAAAGCCAGAAGATTGTAGATAATACTAAATATTTTGTTTCTTTTGTATGCTACATGGAAATATTGAATAAAAAAATTATTTTTGTTAAAATGTCGTACGTGTGTTCAGTTTTGCTCCTTACTTAATATATATATATTTCATTTGCATATTCTAACAGACGTTGCCTAAAAATAGGCTTCGTCTAAAAATAGAGAAAGAGAACTAGAAAAAGGGGGGAAAAAGGCGAGAAAATTATGTAAATTCAACGGCGGCGTAGAAATACTTTTTGCAGCCGCTGTGCGTAATTCGATCGGAAATTTTGTAAAACTCGATTCACGGTTAGCGAGCTCTGATAATAATCAGTTAGGGAAAAAGTTTGCAACTTTTCTTCGTTGCTTACAATTGATCGATCCTCCGGGAAGCTTATCCATCGTTTAGCTTCGCCGAGGAAATTATAAGTTTCCTGGTCCTGTAACTGCCTGACGAGAGCGCTGTGATGCTCGGTGGTAACTTGCCAAGCGAGCTTCGTCCTTCGCGGCGCGGTTGTCAAAGGGACGACTTCCGGTTTCACGGGATGCTCCGGTGTACCTGACGCGTTAATTAAGCATTCGCAACGGTGCATTGCTGTGCAACGACTGCGCTGCAGATCGTTTCGCATACGCGGCGAATTGAAATTGTTCAACGAAGTATATTTTACGATGCACGTACAGTTACTCGTAAAATTCAGCGTACACCTTGAAACTCGTTGAAAAAGATGACTAAAAAATGGTTAATTTTCAGCGTACTCAAACTATTAACCTGATTGAACATATTCTTGGAAATATTGAAATCGAAAATGATAAATTATACTTTTACGGATATGGAAGATTTCCAAATGAAATTAACCCTTTGCGGACGAGCGTCGACAAATAGTCGCCTAATCATTTTTTCGCTTTCCGAACCCGTGTCGACTTTTGAAGCGCGAAACTTAACGCGATGAATACTTAACGTAATAATGAACATTTGAAATCGTTGGAAATGAAACGGTTTGGAACACAAAAGCGTGAAAACTCAAAAGTCGTAGAATTCGAAACTAAAGTACTCCCATAAGTGTCATTACTTCTCGTCCGCAAAGGGTTAAAAGAAGAATAGGACAATATTTCACCTTCTTTATGGAAAATTCATTAATTCCATGCCACGAATATTAAAGGTGGTTAACAAAATAGTAATCTACACGTATCGTATGTATAATAACAATTTTGTATCGGCAAAAAAGTTATACTTTTACGTTTCTTATTAAGTACGTATAATTTTATCTCAAGAATTTTGTACGTACTGTCCGTCAGAATATGCGAAATATATCGAGTTTCTACTTTTCAACATGCGTGTGTATATTTACTTTTTAGTTATTTTTCATCGGCAACATAGGTGTACGCTCAATTTTGCGAGCAACTGCATATATATACGCCTTCAAAAATTGGGCAATTATTCGTATCGTTTCTCTAAAGTACATTATTGCATCTATTTCCATATTTCTACAATAAAATTACAATCAAAATTCACAACGTAAGGTATACAAATATTCATATTTATCCCGTTCTCGTATTAATAAAAGCTGTTCCTTATCTACGATTTCAATTTTAACCCTTTGAGGACGACGAATAATAAAACTTAAAAGTGTATTTTGACTTTGCATTCCAAGCCTTACGAATTTCTAAACTTACGAATTCCAGGTCAACAAATTGCCAAAACTTTGAAGCGTTTATCAACGATATTAATTTATACTTTTTGCTTTAACAGTAAACGTGCGTCCACGAAAACCAGGAAAGTGGCGATTATTTGCAGACACTCGTCCGCAAAGGGTTAAGTTTCAAGAAACCGTAGCGAAAGGGTTAATAAGTTGTCGAACGTTACTTACCAGTTACGATCTCGGAATAGTAACCTCTTTTCTTGATCTCCTGTTCTTCCATACTTTTTATTGCTCGCGGTATTTATTTTATATCTAAAATTGAAACGAAACGTTTCAAACTCGCGTACGTTAACCCTTCGCGGTCGAAAATATTTAACGTATCAGTTTTGGGGATTCAACGTTCGTAATTGTGTTACGAAACCTAGAATTAACCGTATCGTTTATCATCGAAATTAATTTATTATTCTCGTTTTAAATATCTATACGCATTAAAGATACCAGAAATTGCGTGGTTATTCGTCGACGTTCGTCCGCAAAGAGTTAAAAGCTTCTTAAACGATAAAACAGCGAAACGATCGTAGCTTCGTTCACGTTAAAAATAATAAATCGAAGATACTCTGTGTGACATTTCCGATACTGCTATTAAATATGAACTTTGTCTATTAATGGCTATTCACGAATTCTGTCGGTCATCATTGATCCTCTTTCGTATTTCCATTTTTATTCCTAACACAGTTTGGTTCGTTTTAATTCCACCACGATATTTTACTGCTATTCTCAGATTCGTATCCTTTCGCGGTAACCAATTATAAATCGACTTTCCTTTGCTTATCAGACTTAGCGTTAACTTTTATAGAAGACAGGCTCTATATATTGCTATTTCAATTTTTGTCCTTTAGATTGCAATCAATCGGACCGAATTTCTGTTGCTTATCATGTTACATATGGACCCTTCGTCGCACCGAAACGGGCAGCGTACAGCTCCGCGTAGGGCTCCGCCGCGCGATGAGCGATAATTACTTCTAAGATCGCGGCTAGTCAGAGATACTCCCACAGTCCGTTCTCCGAAATCCAACAGATGTTTGGGTATATAAAGGGCCAGAAACTAAGGCTCATCGGTTCAGTAGAAGCTTAGTACGACGCCACGCCGAAACTCTGAGCAAGATCGGGTTGAAGTCCCCTTCGAGCATACTTGAACGAACACGCGAGTTTTCGAGTCGAATCGTCTAAGACTGCCCCCGCGCTCGTGCTGCGTTAATGCCGAGAAGGTTACTCTCGCCGTCAGAATAATCTAAGAACAGTGTAACTAAGTATACTCATATAAAATATATCGTTAGTAAAATTCTATCAGTTCACTTTAGTACAAAAACCCATCTCAGTAGTTACTGTAACGCAACCTTCGGTATTCCGCACAGATATACCTTTACCGCTCGAGGTATATCGACGACAATTCCAAAACCCTTTACCTAGTGGCACCCGGTGGTGAAACAGACGCCGGTTCATCCACGCAATTCCTTAGTGGCACCCGACGGTGAAACAGACGTCGGCTCATCCACGAAAACTTACCAGCGTGGCACCCGGTGGTGAAACAGACACCGGCTCATCCACGTTTCACCTATCCTTCGGCTGCCGGTGGTGAAATAGACACCGGTTCGTCCGAATTCCTATCTCATCCCGATCTAGGCCTTTACCCTGATACCACGCCGGTGCGTTACCCACGCCACGGCAACGACAGTCGTAACAATCAAATAATACACGTTTACGTTTAACAGCAGACAAAACAGCAAGGCTATTGTAGGATCGCGCCGAGCCGTATCTCGTCTTGTATAGCCGACAAAGGGAACTCTAAAACTCTTGTGCCGCCGGCGGGGGGATCGAACCCAGATCTTTGGGTCACTAATCGATCTCGTTAACCACAACGCCACAGCCCCGCTGGGCCTTTCCTCTGTGTCTAACATCCTTATTCCGTATATACTGTCTTTCTCTATTGGGTTTAGAAGGGTCCACTATCCTACACTATTAACCCTTTGCGGACGAGCGTCGGCAAATAGTCGCCTAATCATTTTTTGGCTTTCCGAACCCATGTCGACTATTAAAGCACAAAATAATTTTTAACGGCAAGCATCGTCTTTTATCGCGGGCAGTTAAACAAAAAAGAGTTACAGCCAGCAACGCACCTGCATAAGAAGCGTGGTGAGATCCATGAAACGTTTCAATTCCATCACGTTGTAAACGCCGTGGATTCTTTGATGCAGATTAAACCAACCCTTGCCGAGATCCCTTAAACACATTCGTACGGATTGCGTAATTTTCTCCAACCACGGCTCCTTCAAGTACTTGATGACCGTTAGCGTGGCCTGCATTTGTAAATCTTCGAACTCCGTTAAGCGTATCTGTTTGCCGTGCGAGGTGGCGAATAAATTCATCGACGACACGTGCATGCGTTCGGCCACGATGCAACGCATCGCTTCGTACACCTGCTCTTGAACGTACAGCGTGATCCAGTGACTATGGTTCTTGATTTTCTGAACGAAGTACGGCCAATTAACGCTAGAACTTTAACCCTTTGCGGATGAGCGTCGACAAATAGTCGCCTAATCATTTTTTGGCTTTCCGAACCCACGTCGACTATTAAAGCGCAAAACTTAACGCAATGAATACTTAAACGTAATAATAAACATTTGAAATCGTTGGAAATGAAATGGTTTCGAACTGAAAAGCGTGAAAACTCAAAGTCGTGGAATTAAAAACTAAAGTACTCTCACGAGTGTTACTACTTCTCGTCCGCAAAGGGTTAATCGATAATAATAGTGTAGCATTGGTCGACAATAGCGAGAACAATTTAGGCTAACTGTTTTGTACAGTCTGATATTGTTTTAAACGATTGTTCACTCGCAACGCGAATGCAAGCAATGATATTTGAATAAAAAATTTAGACTATAACAGCCCGTGCATTCGTTAACCCTTTGCCCTACAGTAACGAGTCTCGCCTCGTTCTAATAATTATCCCACGTGTTCAACGAAAACGCCACTATTAAGAATAACATTTAATCGAGACTCTAGTTTTAGCTTTGTATTATAAAACGAAGTTGTTACATCAAACTTTCCTATAATATTCGAATAATTAATACTCACGTAACACGATATAAAAATAGTGATCAACTAACTAACGCTAGCCTAAATAGCTACGAAAATAATTTTAGGGCAATGGGTTAACGATGCGAATAACGATCGCTAGGTTAATTCGAATCTCGTTTAGCATCGATCAATCTTTCATTTCCCCTCTCTCCGATTATCGAAAATGAATCCATCACGCATGGGGGGGGGGGGGAGGACAAAAGAAGCAACACACGTTTTCTTGTTTTGCAGCTTGGTTTTTTTTGTCGTTTTTTTTATTATTATTATTATTATTATTATTGCTATTGTTATTATTATTTGATGCATTCACAAACGTTACAACCTTTCTATGCATACAGAGGATTCGTATATCGTTCACACGACAATCTCCCTTTCATTATATTCATTTTACACCCGTTTCTTTTCTTCTTTTCATAATCGTCCCTAGGCAATGCGTTACAGCTACAATATGTAAATTTTATATATATATATATATATATATATGTTGTGTGTGTGTATATATATATATATGTCTATATTTTTTTTTCCATTTTACGTTCCCCATTTTTCCCTTGCATTCACGCGTATATTTACCTCTTGCATTCCCCTATAATTAAAAGACACACACGCGCACGCGCGATAAATTCTTCCATTCCCATTTTTATATTATAATAAATCGTAACGCTACGCTATTATGTATATCGTATTTACATGATTCGATTTCGCTTCCTCGTCTCGAACGGAACCGGTGTGTATTACGTAAAAACAGATCGTCGCGGTTCTGATTCGGTAAGAAAAAAAAAGAAAGTAAACGCCGTGTAAAGTGCTTAAAGTGCCGGTTGGTAGGTAGATAAATCTGAAAAAATACATCCGGTTGTCGGCGAATAATAAAGTCGACGTGAAATCGAGGCCAGTCGATTCTCTCTCGGGCCGTTTCCCGATCGCCAAAACTTCCGTCGTCTCGCGAATCTCCCAGTCCACGCTTCAACCCTTTAACTATTTTACACTTCTTCAGTTTTCATCCTATTCGAATTTTTCCCGCCCTTTCGGCTACATCGCTGGGGAATAAATATGAGCAACGTTCCTTCGTTTATAGCCTTTCCTTTAACAGTTGGACGATTTTCTAGCAACGAGATCTAGAAAGTCTAGATTATTCTCCACCGTTGGCGAAAAAAGTTTTCGATCGAACGCGCGTCGACGCGGCGGAACCAATCGAGAACGTTGATTAAGGTTTTTCGAGATGCTGAATGCTGGTATACGAATAGAAAACGTACGGGGAAATTGAATAAATATAAGACGAAATAAACGAGAAAAGAAAGAGGGAGGAAAAAGTATTCGATTGGATAAATATTGGAGAAGGTATTGGATGACGTAAGATCCTAAGAAAGAGACAAACGATACTTCGTTTAACATTCCCGTGCTCTCAAAGCAAAACGGCATAACAAAAGATTGAAATCGTTACATATTTTAACCTTTTGACGAGCGCAGAATTTTCTTCAGCGATATAAAAACGTTGTCATTGTATATAAAGGGTTATCCAAAATAGACGAATATAGCGTAGAGAGGAGTAGATGTGAGGGGGTTGTTAGATAGTTGAGAGAAGTGGAGAGGCGAATAGAGAGGAAAGAGAGAGGAATGACAATAGGATTCATGGCTTCCGGATGGTTGCCGCGTCTTCTTTCAGCGTGATGCCGACGTTTCGCAAACGTTGCAGTTTGCATCATCAGGGCTAGGGACCTCTGATACTGAGATCACCTGGTTTTGGGAGTCCTTATGTATAAGCCGTGACCAGTGATGCGGAAGAGTGCATCAGCCAATCAGGGGCTTATACATAAGGACTCCCAAAACCAGGTGATCTCAGTATCAGAGGTCCCTAGCCCTGATGATGCAAACTGCAACGTTTGCGAAACGTCGGCATCACGCTGAAAGAAGACGCGGCAACCATCCGGAAGCCATGAATCCTAGTGTAAACTCGGGCCGCGAAAGCCTAAAATCTCAGGAATGACAATATGTTGATGAATGGCTAGAAAGGAATGTAATTACATGTAAGTCAAAGTATGGATGAATGAGTAAATAAAAGTGACACTTAAAGATTGTAAACAAAGTCCATTTCTGGGCCCAAGGGTTGAAATTAATAAATACATACATACATATATATATATATATATATATATATATATATATATATATATATATATATATATATATGTATGTATATATATATATATATATGTATGTATCGGTACGGAAGATGGAAAAATATAATAAAGATACCATAGATAATAATATAATAAAAATAATAACGGAACACATTCACGCGTGATTGCTTTGATGCTACGTAATTTTCGTGGATCCGAAACTATTTCTCGAAACTCTTGGCCACGTTTTCGTTGACTAATTTTGCTCCGCGTAGTCAACAAATTCCTCGTCAGGAGCTGCCTATTTACTCAAGGGGTAGGATGAATAAGAAGGATAGATCCCTATTGGCAAGGTTCAGACGCGGAAACGAGTGCAAAGAAGGACAACACCGGATTGAGATGGAAGACAGAATGTGTAGGGTACGCGGAAGTGCGGAAGAAACACTGGAACACTTGAGTAGAGGTTGCGAGGGGGAGATGAAAGAAGGGAAAGTGGTGGATCTACTGGAGGAATCAGGAGAAGGGACTGGTAGAATTGAGAAGGATAATGGAAAGGAGAAGGACGAGAGAAGACAACGGACGCTTGGAAAGATATAACCTGAATGCGGGAGAAAGGAAGGTGTTAAACCAAAATAAAAACCTAGTAAAGTTAGAAGACAAGTTAAGCGATAGGAAAACCAACGAGTGTAAACTCAACTGCGATATACATTAGACGTAGGAAGCCGTTAAGTAAGTTAAGTTTAGAGATTAAGATTATATAAAGTTCATCCAATACCGAAAGGTGCGGATTACAATAAATAAAAAATTCCTCGTTAGGTTTTATATTTATACAATAGTACTACTGCATCGTGAAAACCTTAACGTTTTTAGCCACGCTTGTATTATCGCGTTCGTGCGAAAACTTTTCGCCGGTGATGAGATAATAGTAATCGATTATTATATTTATAGTAGCCTTGGAAATTCTCTATCGTTTCTATGCACGATTCTTATAAACGTTTTGGTTAAAATTCATCATCGATGCTACGATGCTATCTTTCGATTCGCGATTACCATTAAAATTTGAATCGTCGTTATATCGACGATCCAGCGTGTCTTACACGGTGTAAAAATCGTTTAAATATCGTTCGCGTATCTTTCTTCTCTTCTTAGTCGCGGTGTCGTATTAACGTGTTCGACCGAAAAACGTTACGTGTATGCGTATGTAGATTATTACAATTATATAGTAGCCTTCGATAATTCTCTATCGATTCTACGCGCGATTTTTACAAACGTTCGATTGGAATACCTTCCATCGATGGATTTCTATAGGATGCTATCTAAATTACACTCGTGAGTAATTTTACAATTCAGCCGTCTTCTATTCGAGTAGCGTAATTTAATCGTCGTGTAAAAATTCTTCGCATATATTTCACGCGCTCGTTTTCAGCTCCTCTTCTAGGTTTGTTTTTTTTTTTTTTTTTTTTTTTCACGTTTATACTTATTTAGGAAAGCTTATGGCGTTTGGTAGTAGACGATCCTTAAATTAAACTGTTTCGAGTGCCACGCGGCGCGATCATCGCTGTTCTGATTTCACGTCGAAAAGATGCGCTTCAATTCTATCGAAATCCACGCGCTAACTTTTGCATCGTCACCTTTTTTCCCTTCATTTTAAACCTTACAGAAGTACGCTAATTTATAGTTAGGTTTACTTCGACGAACGAAACGTAATTTTGAATTTTAAGAGAACCGCTTTTATCGCGCCGCTCGGCATATCTCGACAAGATTTTTTTTTCTCGATGAACCCTGGGATTAAAACGGTTGAAAAGTTAGTAATTGGAACACTTATGAACCCTTCTCCAGACGCTTCCAATAACGCGTCGATCACGCTTGGATGAATTCGGCTTTCGCTATTAGAAAAGTGAAAAAATGGCCCAGCTACGAGTGCGATCGAAAATACTTTTCGTGCCCACGTACTTACAGGAAACTTGGACAAAATACTAGTAAGGTAGCCTGACAATATTCCGTGTTAGATATCGTAACTTTTGCACGTGCGTCTGCTTTTTGGTCTTACGAAAGTACTTTCGCTACGGCAGCTTAAAATTGAGAACCCAAAGCATAAAGAAGAGACCCTTTAATTAATATGAAAGCAGTGTGAATATAATTGAACAACCAATTATATAAATAATTATATAGATATAATTATATAAATATAATTGGTTGTTCCATCTTATTAACGACATTGCGGTATTTTTCCACGAGTTTGTAAAACATTACAGTGTACTATAGGAAAGGTATACACGTAATGCTTTGAATAATTGAACGTAGAATTTTTTGAAGCCGTATATATATTATTCTTCCACGGAAGGAAGGCACAGCGTGTTTACATTCCCACTCTTGCTGCAGACCGCTGATTGGCCCATGAACACGGGTAGCGATCGCTATTGCCTGAAGACGCTTACGAATGTAAACACGCTGCGCCTTCCTTCTTTCCGTGGAAGAATAGTACGTCTTTCGTAGCGAAAGGGTTAACCCCTTGCGCTACGATTATTTAATTACGTTAACCAGTTCACTGCTTTCTCATTGCGTTACGTACAAATTATTCGAATATCACTGGCACGTTTTTATTCAGGAATCCCCCGATATTATAATACGAAACTGAAATTAGTCGTTCAAATGAAATTTTCTCTCGTCAGTAGTATCCATTTTTGTCGAATAAAAACCATAATTCGTAGAACGAGCCGCGACTCTCGTTCGTGTAGCGCAAGGGGTTAACTCGGTGTTTGCTAATCGGTGCGTCGCTTAACCCTTTGCGGACGAGTGTCTGCAAATAATCGCCACTTTCCTCGTTTTCGTGGACGCACGTTTACTGTTAAAGCAGAAAGTTTAAGTTAATATCGTTGATAAACGCTTCAATGTTTTGGGTATTCGTTGACCTGGAATTCGTAAGCTTAGAAATTCGTAACGTTTGGAATTCAAAGTCAAAATACTCTTTTAAGTTTTATTATTCGTCGTCCGCAAAGGGTTAACTTCTCGCGTTACGATTACAGGTGGGCCTCCTACAACGCGGTTTCGCTGCAACACGGTTGGAAAAATGCGGAACGTTTCCTGCAACAACGCGGTACTTTTGCAACAACGCGGTTTAGGAAATGTGGACCGTTTCCTACAATGCCACAATTCTACAGTTTATTTTCAAGGAACGTGTCTACCGCGTTTGTACGAGGCCCACTTTTATTTCATTACGTATGCTAATGTGAAGCGGATGGCAACAGCTTTCACGTCTTCTTCGCATCTTTGACTCAACCGATAAACCCCACCAAAGTATTGATCCTACACAAATACCATGGACTTACCATGGGATAAAGCAGTCTGTATTGTGAACACAAAGCTGAATGTGTTACGACGATTTTCTCAAAACCCCCGTTACTATTCCTAATACCAAGGATATCGAGTATCCTACATATAATTCAGAGAAGTGACCTTGGTGTTGTGGCGCATTCGAATTTTTGTCGTGTTTTAACCATCGTCCCTGTCACACTAGCGTAGCTAATCCTAGCTTACCTAACGTGTTACGTACAAATTGTACGAATAATGTAGGCAATTGCTATTGAATAATTCCCGGTATTACGATACAAAGCTACAATATTAGGTGTCACCGTCGACAGTAACCATTTTTGGTCGAATCTACAATCGTAATTCGTAGAATAATAATAGGGACTCGTTATTCGTAGCGCGGTGGATTAAAACTCTATTCCTTTTCGTCTCCGCAAAATTTACTAACTCGAGTCGGAGTCACGCGGTGTGAAGCGGACGACAACACCTTTGACGTCTTCCTCGCATCTTTGACTCAACCGATAAACCCCACCAAAGTATTGATCTTATAAAAATACCATGAACCTACCATGATAAAGCAGTCTTCATATTGTGAACACAAACCTGAATGCGTTACGATTTTCTCAAAACCCGTCCGTTACTATTCCTAATACGGAGATACCGAGTATCCTAGACATAATTCAGAGAAGTGACCTTGGCGTGTGGCGCATTCGAATTGTATTGTGTTTTAACGACCGTCCCGTCACACGAGCGTCGAAAAAAAACGGACGATTCTACTTCCAGTTGGAAGAAAAAAAGGAAAGACGCAGGATTATCCGCTTTTTCCGAGCCTCTAGCAATCGGCTTTCGCGCCGTTTTATATTCCCACAGATCTCTAAAAGCAAAACTTCGTCAGGCGAAAATTCCTCGTAGGCACGTAAAGTATAATTCACTCACAGTTTTTTTTTCCGATTTTCTTCGTCGCGTGGAAAATGAAAGAAATTCGTGCGTCGATCGCAATGCGTTTGCGAATCCCCAAAGATTAACCCTGAACCGTGGAAAAAGGAAACTTAAAAGAAACTATTTACATCGTCTTAGTCGTTTAACCCTTAAACCTAGCGTTATCGTATTCTACGGCAAATCTTTTTTTGCATTTTAGTAACTTTTTCTTGTCAATCGATTTATATTATATACGCGCTAAAGAGAAAAATAAAAGAGTAAAGCATGAAACGAAACAAGACGCGAATAC
Organism: Eucera pruinosa; assembly: GCA_028830335.1. NCBI lineage: Eukaryota > Metazoa > Arthropoda > Insecta > Hymenoptera > Apidae > Eucera > Eucera pruinosa. Next base: position 1,688,443 of record JAMYCR010000001.1, on the reverse strand, counting down.
GTTATATGTACAAATAGAACAGCTTAACGATTAAGAAATTTAAATACTAAAAAAAAGAAAAAGAAGATAAAACTAGTCGAGGGTTAATCTTCGTACGAAGAAAAACAAGTGCTTCTCTTAGCGCTGGTTACGCAGAAACGATGCAACTGAAAAAGCTTCTCCATTTTCCTATGATGCAAAAACAAGCGTTTCAAAAGAAGCGCACAGTTTTCCTTTTTTTTTTATTTCTTTTCTTTGCAACCCCGTCTTCTTCCCCCAGAAATTCCCCACCCATGCGAATGTATCGTTAGCGTAAGCCTTAAGTGTAAAATTAATATTTAGTAGCGTTATAGAATATATATATATGCATATAAGTAACAATATAAGAGTTCGCAATTGCGTAGAGAAAAGTTCGACGAAACGGAGTAATTTAACCCTAAACCAGAATTAGGATACAAGGCTGCGGATTTTTATGCATTTATGGAAGATTTAATTTTGACGAAAACAAATACAGGCGGCGCGTGTAATATGCACGCATATACAAAATATCGAAATTAACCCGTTGCCTTGTAACGAACTACACACGTGGCGCAAATTATGGTCCAATTACGCTAAATCACCCTGCGCATATTAATGAACTCTAATTTTAACTTTAGTCTGCAACATCGAGTACTTCCAAGTACAAACTCCTTGTAATATTCGATATTTCGCGTTTTACACAGTGTAACGTAGCAAATACTCAGCGTTGTAACGAATATAGTCTTTGAAAACTTCGTAAGGCAATGGGTTAAAGCGTGCATTATTATACTTGGATGGTGAAACAATCCTGCAATGAAATTCCACTTCTATAATTGCCAAAAAGTTCGCGCAAAATTCCGTAGCTTATTTATCGATATACTGCGGATGTTTACGCATCCATGGGAAACTTAGATTAGAAACAAGGTGGTATTAACACTAGGTTTACGGAACTCGTCACGTTGACGCATTTCAGATTTCACACATAAAATTATAGAGACCATAAATGTTACTTTTCAGTACTTTATGTTAACTTAAATTAATACGATGGTACGAATATGTATTCTACGCGATTCTCTTCTTCCTCGCGCTTCTACGTTCGAATATTTATATGCAGTGTACGTATTTTTCCGGAAGCCTGTCAAATTATGCAAATAATGTCCGTAAACCTAGTGTTAAATATTCACCTTTCATCCGCACAAATATACAAAAAGTATAAAGTTATGCAAGCATTTTTATAATTGTAGAGCAAACCCTCTATTTAATTCCCAATTCCTTTAATTTTACTCAACGAAACGTGACTTTGCATAAAAGATCCGCATTCTAATCGCAACTCTTGTACGCGCTCTTTTTTTCAATGAAGAGTTTAACGTCCCATCAGCACCTACAGTTCTCCGCTCACTCGATGGCACAGAGGCAAGAGAATTCGGACCGCCCATTGCCACCCCTAAACCATCCTAAGCTTCCCATTCCAAGCCTTCGCCACGTAGTGTGACATAATGGTAGGAACGGTATTAAATTGCGTCCCTATCTCAATATGTATGCAAATATAAGGCTTGGAGACCATAAACTTTTGTATAATAGTTACATCATACAATACTTACGCCAATGGGGCTCTGTTCGCCGCGTGTCTCATTATTTCTCTCTATTTCACTGCCTTCCTTGACAGTCAGCCCACACGTTTGTGTAACTGCCGCAACGAATGGCGAACTAGAGTTCAATGTTTACGCGGAAATAGGTGTATCCCTTCCATTATTCTCGCATACCTGCCGCGTGCCATCAAGTGAACGGAGGACTGTACGTTATTTTGCCGGTGTTTTTCGCGGCAGCAATTTTTAATTTCAATGTACATACATAGTTTGCAACTGTTTCCGATACGTTTGCCGCGTTGCACGCAGAATGCGTTTCTCTCGCTCTGGATAAAGGGAACACGGCGCGTACAAAAGCTAGAATCGGGTATCGAATTCCGTCCATTCGTCCAATTTTCCTCTACGGTGCGCTTCATTCTCTTCAGTCCTTTTACGTCCGTCCGATAACACTGATCCAATCACTTCCGGTAAAAACTATTTACAATACTCTACGTCGAGGGCTGTAATCCCTTTGCGGGCGAATGTTTAATAAATGGTGATTCGAGCTTTGTAGTTTTGTAGGACATGTATCGATTTGTGCAGCGAGAAATTTAACCAAAGTCAAAATCACTTGTTTTAATAACCTCACGAGAGTTGTATGAACTTACGGCAATGCATTGAAACAAGTTTACCGTGATTTTATATTTTATATTATAGGGAATGAATAAAGATTTATTTCCATTGCGTCATATATTTGTTCAAATATCTCGTGCTTTAATTTGGTTTCGTGTAAATAAGTACACTTTAATTGTTGGTAGTTCCAGTGTTAAATTTAGTAGAGGATTTGGTCCTAATTATTGGCTAGGGTTCAAATATGGGTTGGTGAGTACGAAAGCAAGTGGAATATTTCAATGTCTTGAACCACCGCCAGTTTTCAAAAACGTATTTATACGTGTACCCGACAACAATGCGTTAAAATTCGCCGCAGCGAAAGGATCAATCGCGCGGCTGCTTTTCGTTATATCCGCGTTTCTCTTCCGGCAGCGTCTCCTTTTTCTAACACCATTTCGCTTTCCCACCGCTTATAGGCTCTCCCGCTGTTGCTTCGCGCTAATCGATCTTCGTCCGTTCGAGATTCCGTCCTTTGTCATCGTTGGTCTCTATCGGTTGCTGGTACCATTGTGTTCGTTACTTATTGTCAGACGAGAATGGTGTGTTTCGGATAATAATGTGCTACTTTCCCACGCGAACAAAACGCAAGCTACGTAGAAATAAATTAGGAAAATCGTAATACGCGTGCGACGAATCGAGTCGTGAAATAAACTCTGTACGTTTTCCGTTAGCTAGAAATTCAATCGAAGAAGCGACGAGCGTTCGAAGTACGCGTAATAATATACGCGTGGAAATGTAATGTGAACTACAAGTGTTACCTTGGATATTGGCCGAGGTTCGGGACCGAATCTGGCCAAAGTTGAAGGGAGGTAGATCTTTCAAGAAATCCTGAGCGTCGCCTTGTTCATAGAGAGCGAGTGAGATAAAGATACACAGAGCAGGGCTCGTCGACATTTCACGGCAGGTGTAAAAACATATGTACTTGGCCGCCGGGACAGTTTCGAAACCAGTTCTAAGAACTGGTGGGGATAGCGACCGGCTAATATCCAAGGCAAAACCCTGGCCAATATCCAAGGCAGTACTGTAATTTGTAAGAAACTAAACTGCACCTCGTCGGTTCGACGCAATCTTCTGATTCAACGATAAGAAAAAAAAAAAAGAGTCGCAGAGGCGATTGCTTCGCGTTTATGGTTGAAATTCAGTTCTGGTGAAGATTTCGGAGGAAGACGACGAAGGGAAGAAATAGAGAGATAACGCTTTACCGTAGCTTCATAGATAAAATTCAACTATCTTAACCCTTTTGTTAAGAACCGATCAAAATTTTGTTATCCTAAATTATAAAGAAGATTTTCATCTGCACCGAGTACTAGTATTTTAACCCTTTGCGGACGAGAAGTAATGACAATTATGGGAGTATTTTAGTTTTGAATTCTACGACTTTGAGTTTTCACGCTTTTGTGTTCCAAACCATTTCATTTCCAACGATTTCAAATGTTTATTATTACGTTAAGTATTCATTGCATTAAGTTTCGTGCTTTAAAAGTCGACATGGGTTCGGAAAGCCAAAAAATTATCAAGCGACTATTTGTCGACGCTCGTCCGCAAAGGGTTAATAACGATTAGAAGTTACTTTCATACGCTTTACGATAACTCAGTAGTTTCTTCTGATAGAAATGAGTTACCTTAACAACCCTTTTATTAAGAAGAATCGATCAAAATTTTGTTACCGTAAATTATAAAACAGATTTTCATCTACACCGAATACTAGCACTTTTAATAATGATTAGAAGTTACTTTCTCACGCTTTACGATAACTCAGTAGTTTCTTCTGATAGAAATGAGCTACCTTAACAACCCTTTTATTAAGAACAACCGATCAAAATTTTGTTATCGTAAATTATAGAAGAGAAGATTTTCATCTGTACAGAGTGCTAGCATTTTTAATAATTATTAGAAGTTACTTTCTCACGCTTTACGATAACTCAGTAGTTTCTTCTGATAGAAATGAGCTACCTTAACAACCCTTTTATTAAGAAGAATCGATCAAAATTTTGTTATCGTGAATTATAAAACAGATTTTCATCTACACCGAATACTAGCATTTTTAATAACGATTAGAAATTACTTTTTCACGCTTTACTGGCTAAAGAGAACTCGGACGAAGTTCGATGTAACCCATTAAACTTCAGGCACAATCAAATTCTAATTTAAGGCCACTGAAAGAAAGAATGAAATTTCGTGGGATACCATCGATTCGGACACAACCCGTTAGTATCTCTAATTAATATCGTAATTCCTAATTACTTCGCCATTGTCCGGATTTGTTTCTACTTACGAATTCGACGCGTTGACGTAATAAGATAGACTTGATTTTTCCACAATTTCGCCATTCACGAGAAACGAGTTTCAATCGTCGCGTTTGCGTTGCCCGCGAAAGCAATCGAATTTCTATTCGGCGAGGACACGACTAACAGAGAAAGCAACGATTCACCGTTGCTTGAAAAATTTAAAAAAACAATCGATTTGCGTGTTACAGTTTCTTCCATTTCTTTTTTTTTTGTTTTTTTTTTTGGTACAATTTTACAAGCATTCGAAATTCTTCCGTGAAACGAACAAAGATTTCTATTTCAGGTTCGGCCATTATTTTTTGCAAAATAACGCGTTGGCGATGCGTGACTAGTACACGTTCGAAAATAAGAATGGATCTTCAGGCACTTGTGCGTAGCGATGGGACAAATTCAGACATAAGGCAGATGTTCCAGTTACTGTTAGTGTCCCTATAATTCGTTTACTAAGTAGCGAACGAACGTACGAAAAATGCAGGACTAACAAAATTTCGACTTCATTTTTATGTAACTACACAGATGTGTGTTTATATTTAATATTTCGAAATAAATATTACGGTGTTGAATCGCGTCGCTCGAGCATAGAAACGCGACTAATATACTGCAAGCATAAAGTACGAAAATTTCTATATTATTATAGTAGCGAAAGGGTTAAACGTAAACATATCTCTGTCGAGAAACAAAAATAGGATAAGAGATCTCGTTTAGAGTAAGGCGAAAAATATTTAGATAATTTTAGATTACAGGCTTAGCGTAAAAGAAAAAAACAGAGAAAATAGTAGAAGGGACTGTAAAAAGTCAGTCGATTTCTTGGCCGAAGAGGCTGAAATAAATATTTGTCTGTGTTACACGGAATATGTATCTGTCCCATCGCCACTCGTGTGTCATTTTTAACGTCGAAGCTTTCAACCATTTCGCAATATATCGCCGCAGTTGAACCGAATGATCGTCGACGATGAATCCGAAAACGTTTCGCGAGTTACAAGAATGAGCCAGCCATTCGTGTTTGGAAATCTTTTCCCTTTCATTTCCTTGCACAACCAATCGAATAGTCGCCAGTTTGCGAGTGTTCTGTTTGTTTCTCTTGCGTTCGGTACAGATAACCGGTCTGAATCGATTCGATGCTCGGTTTAACGCATCGCAAGCTGGTGTTTTTTCCATTCGCTTGAACACGCCACGGAATTTTTGAAGACCAATAACTCTGCCGCTTACGTACAAAAAATGCTAACTAGTCTAAACTAGACGTATCCCTACGTAATATCTTAATCGTAATTTCTAACGTGTAATCATTTTAATCCTAATCCCTAAATGTTTAATCATTTCGATCGATCGAATGCGTGATTATTAAATTTCGTTGCGCGATTAAAAACAAAAGAATCTCACCTAAACCTAAGGCGATTGAAAGTATCAGCCATCCGAGTTGCCCTACAAGAAAAAAAACACGTCTATAACCGATCAACCGTGGAAGCTTTCGCGCATTCGATATTTTTCTTCTTTTTTTTTCCATTTCTTTTTCTTTTTTTTTTCTTTACAAAAATTCTGTACAATTTTTCATCGAGTTCTTCGTTCCCGTTTAACGAACCGATCGTGTTTCCCTTCGATCGTGGACGAAGAATTCGTTATCTTCTAGTTTTACGGCGTTTCAATTATCGTCGTTCACAGGCGACATTAATCGGAAACGAAATTCTGTTTCGGAGAAGATCCGTGAAACGCGCGTACGCGTAACGATCGCGTATCGAATTTGACCAGCGAAACTGAATTTCAATCGTCGACAACGGAGAATAGTTTAATCGATGTTAAAAAGGAATTAAGTTCGTCCATCGGCGATTCGCAGTAATGCATTTGTCACTATATTTCCTTCTTTTCATATTTTTTTTTTTCCCCCCAGCTTCCACCAACTTTCCGTATAATTATTACCAATACTAACAGACTTTACATGCGTCTTATTCAAAGGAACAATTTTATAAATTTCTATGCATAAAATATAATATTTCATTGTGCACCGGCCATGAACTAAGTATTGTTTCGCGTGTACTCGTCGTCAATGTGACGTTTTAGTAGAGTGGCTTTAACTCGTTAATCGGGGGACGACGAGTTTATTCGTCGCGGAGAAACGCACGAATTTAATCCTACTGCGATTCTCCAGTCTTTTTCTTTTTTTTTTAACCAAACTCGTTTCTATTTTTGGGCAGCTCTGAGACAAGCTTCGTATTAACAATTCATAATAAAAAAGAAAAGTTCGTATTAACATTTATTTTCGCACGTTCGAGTACCAATTTCTATATCGAAGTTATTTCTTCTCGCGATAGTGATGCGAATTTTATTTTTTTCATGATCAATTTTTCCTATATGCGACACACCGTATTTTACTAGATACATATTTTTATATTCGTAATTACATAAATATTGCTTCGCTTAATTCCTTGATAAGTTGCACGGATAATTTTTCATTACATCGTATTCGTGTAACTTTGTAGCGACACACAGCTTTGAAGAGTTTACATGATCTTTTACGAAAAGAATGAACAAAGATTTACAGCTCTCGCAAGTTACGCGTTTCTCCAAACTTTTCTATGATCTTAACTATCTCTAAAATTCTTCAACTTTGATAGTGATTTATTTAGAACAACTAAGTCCACTTTAATTGTCGATAGTTCTAATTTTAATAAGTGTAAATCAAACTATTTTAGGGATTTTCATAACTTTGAGGAAGCGTGTCTCGTTCAAAATTGTTCCAAACTTAAATAAATATAACTTCTCACGAGTTACGCGTTTCTCCAAACTTTTCTACGATCTTAACTATCTCTAAAATTCTTCAACTTTGATAGTGATTTATTTAGAACAACTAAGTCCACTTTAATTATTGATAGTTCTAATTTTAGTAAGTGTAAATCAAACTATTTTAGGGATTTTCATAACTTTGAGAAAGCGTGTCTCGTTTAAAATTGTTCCACACTTAAATAAATATAACTTCTCACGAGTTACGCGTTTCTCCAAACTTTTCTACGATCTCAACTATCTCTAAAATTCTCCATCTTTGATGATAATCCCTTTGGAACAACTAAGTACACCTTCATTGTTGATAATTCTAGTATTAATAAGTGTAAATCAAACAATTTGAAGGATTTTCATGATTTTTAGCAAGCTTGTCTCGTTTAAAATTGCCTCACACTTAAATATAAATTCTCACGAGTTACGCGTTTCTCCAAACTTTTCTCTGATCTTAATAATCTTTAAAATCTTCGACGATTTGTTTGGAACAACTAATTCCACTTTAATTGTCGATACTTCTAATTTTAACAAGTGTAAATCAAACAATTTTAAGTAATTTCATAACTTTGAGTAATAATAACTTAAATATGAAATTGGCGTGTTTGTTGCGAATCTAAATTCGTTAGAATCGCTCTCGATGGAAATTCTCGCGCGTACGAAAATTGCTCTTCGAATTTTTAATTGCAAGCGTAAAAAAAAAAAAAATCTCCCCGATTAACAAGTTAAGCAACCATGCGCATCAAGTCGTCCCATAAATTGGCGCGGCGATATGTCACTGCCACATTTTCGCGATTATTTCGGAAATATTCAGCGCGCTGTGGCGAACGAGAATCTTCGCGTAGCGCTTGAAACTCGATTCGAGAAGGGAATTTGAGGTAGTAGAATGCTGCGACTTCAGCTGTAAAACTAGCTACTATAAAAATATAAAGTCGCGATACGCGATAAACAATAATAAAGCACAGGAGGCATGGCCAATGGTTTTTCTCGCCAATTTTTACGCGAGCGAACGGGAAAAAAAACGAATGCGGAACTTAACAGTGGAACTGTATAAATCACGATTCGGTTTGAAACCATTCTAAAACCTCTTTCACACGGCTATTCTATTGAGAATAACACCCTTTACGGACGAATGTCGTAAATAGTCGCCCAATTCTATTTTTTTTTTACTTTTTAGACCCATTTATAGTCAGTTTTTAAAGCAAAAAATTCACGTTGATATCATTGATAGACACAGCTGTTAATAATTGGACACGAATTCGATAGTTCTCCTTCTCAACGGGTTAATAGTCGAACAAAGATTCGTTGAATACTATTTTGTTCCGCCCGCAAAGGGATAAAAGCATCGCGACAATGATTTTCCGCATCCTAACGCTACTTTTTCTTTATTGGCTTTTTCCCGTAGAAACTAAATCTTCCTTACTCGCTTTTCTCTCATTATTGGATCCTTTTACGTAGAAATCAAACGCACATAACTTCAATCTCGCCGATTTTCTCGGAAGGAAACGTATACTTCGTAAACAAGAAAGTATTATTAGCCGAGCGAAACACGTAACGGTCGTCTAGCTACGAAATTCGTCGCGTACGGTGTTGTGTCACGCGAGAATCGGACGCGTATAGAAACCCCGTATTAACCCTCGTTGAACGAATGAGTGGGATCATCGTTTTGACCCAACTGTTAAGATAATCGCTTCGCAATAACAAATATAAATGTACATAAAAGAAGATTATCAGTATTGTACAATATTATTATGCGATTTTTACCATTTGTTTCTCAACGAAATAACGACGACGAAGTTCACGTTGAAACTTTCAAAACGTATGCAGATAAGAAACTTTATGGTAGCTTAAATGATCGATACTTGGGCATCGGTGGATCGTATCGGACGCGTATCGCGCACGTATCGAATCCGTATCAAACGCGTTTCAAACGTGTACCGGACGTGTTATAGGATCCTTATCGGACGCGTATCTGGCCCACATCGGACTCTTATCGGATGCACGTAGGATTTCTATCGAACGCGTAATGGAATTATATCGAACGGCGTATCAAATCAGTATCAGACGCCTATCAAACGCGTTTAGATCCATACTGGACTCGTATCGAACCCAAATCGAGCTAGTATCGAATGTCTATCTCACGATTTCGCGATACGGTGAGTCTCGTCGCTTAGAAGAGCTCAAAGAATGATCAAACGCTTATTTGATCCATATTAGACTTATATTGGACGCGTATCGAACTCGTATCCGATGCCTATCTCACGCTTTCGCAATAGAGTTAGTGTCGTCGTCTTGAAAGCTCAAAGAATGATCAAACGCGTATTTGATTTGTATTCGACTCGTATCGAACCCAAATCGAACTCGTACCCAATGCCTATCTCACACTTTCGCAATAGAGTTAGTATCGTCGCCTGGAAAGCTCAAAGAATGATCAAACGCGTATTAGATCCATACTGGACTCGTATCGAACGCGTAGCGAAACTAAATCGAACTCGTATCGAATGTCTATCTCACGTTTTCGCAATAGAGTTAGTATCGTTGTCTTGAAAGCTCAAAGAATGATCAAACGCGTATTAGATCGATACTGGACTCATATTGGACGCGTATCGAACTCGTATCGAACGTCTATCTTACACTTTCGCAATACAGTGATTCTCGTCGCCTAGAAGAGCCCAAAGAATGTTCAAACGCGTATTCGATTCATATTGGACTCGTATCGAACCCAAATCGAACGTCTATCTCACGCTTTCGCAATACAGTGATTTTCGTCGCCTAGAAGAGCCCAAAGAATGTTCAAACGCGTATTAGATTCATATTGGATTCACATTGGACGCGTATCGAACTCGTATCGAACGTCTATCTCACGCTTTCGCAATACAGTGATTCTCGTCGCCTAGAAGAGCTCAAAGAATGATCAAACGCGTATTTGATTCATATTGGACTCGTGTCGAACCCAAATCGAACTCGTATCCAATACCTATCTCACGCTTTCGCAATAGAGTTAGTGTCGTCGTCTGTAAAGCTCAAAGAACGATCAAACGCGTATTGGACTCGTATCGGATGCGCATCGTTCCCAAATCGAATTCGCGTCGAACGCGTATCGGACCTATATCTTAGGCGTACCGAATACTTGTAGAACACGTATCGAGCGCATATCGGAACCATATCAAACCCAATTCGGATACGCGTCGAGTGTATATCGGACCCGTATCGTGCACGCATCGAATACCTATCGCGCACGTTTCCATAATAGGGTAAGTATATCGTCGTCTGGAAAAGTTTAAACAATGGTCAGACGCGTATCAAACCCAATTCGAAAACGTATCGAATGCTTATTGAATCCGTATCGAATCCATATTGAATCCGTATCGAATTCATATCCAATGCGTATTGAATCTGTATTAAACGCGTGTTGAATTCGTATCGAACGCGTGTTGAATTCGTATCGAACGCGTGCCGAATACTTATAGAACCAGTATCGGATCTATATCGAACACGTATCGAATGCGTATCGAATCCATATCCAATGCGTATTGAATCCGTATTAAACGCGTGTTGAATTCGTATCGAACGCGTGCCGAATACTTATAGAACCAATATCGGATCTATATCGAACACGTATCGAATGCGTATCGAGCCCACATCGCAATACAAGTATCGTCAACTGATAAAGCTCAAATAATAATCAATTCAACGAATCGCCGTGCGAAAGAGGTCTAAAGACGGAAATTTTCGCGTTAACCTTTTGCCCTCGAAATACTTAATATTTCCGGTAAAACACGCTTCTTCCACTTTTGCTTTAGACTGGGGAAACTCATTGCTTTTCGCAGCGCGATAACCCAGCTAAGTGGAATGAATTCGCTTGGGTATAATTTGTTAACTATCGAGCCTACGACTTCCGGTACGTAAGCCAAGTCTGATACGCGTGAAACTTGTGCGAAAAATATTAACACCGCAATGGGATAATAACTTTAAACTTTCGATTCCCAGAAGGGTTAATAGCACACTTGTCCTGCTGCGATTATCAGTATGAAATTCGTCACGAACTTATGGGACGACCTAATATAAGTTTTGCTTTTCAATGGGCGTGAAATAGCCTTGAAAAATGTACTCGTTTCGATACTTGCTTCGTAATGCATCGAGCACCGAGATTGTTCAGCAGTTCAATTGTGTTTGTCGGATAATCGAATACGTAGCATGATTTTTCTGAAGAAACATTTACTTAAATCGATGCCAGCTTTCGGAACTTTCGTTTAACGTCCCCCATCATATCCTTTTTTTTTTCTTCTCTTTTTGCCTTCGCGCAAAGTAATACATTTTTTTTCGCGTTAAGACAGCTTTGGATATCTACCGGTGACGAGGAATAAAACACGCGTGTGTGTATCGGTGTTCGTGTGTTTCCGCGATACGTTTCACAAAATTAAAAAAGAAAGAAAAAAAAAAAATAGATTTTGTACACTTTTGACACGCGTTGGCGATGCGATTTTGAAAAATCGGAATTTTGTACAACAGGATAATCAGCACTGTACGTCGTTAAAAAAAAAAAGGAATTACGAGAAACGTAATCGGTCGCACGTTAAGCTGAGACCCGAGTTGATTTTTTTTCGTAGAAATGAAGCAAGAAATCGCGTACGTAACGAATCGAGTCCTAGATTCAACGTGACATAGTTAAACGTTTTAGCACCATTGAATTTGAGAGCTGTGAGTTATTCGGTTGCTCGGAAAGTTCATAACACTTTCGATGGGATCGACATTAAATGTAACTTCGATTAGATTTGCACTCGAGGGCATTTCAATATTTAGATTCGTGCGGAGTAATTGAGATTTTGCGAGAATCAAATGGAGCAATGAACCTTTGTAGACTTCAGATGGAATTAAAGCTTAACTATTTGCGGACAGGTTTTAACGCAAACAGCCTCCCAAATTTGTCTAATTTTTTCAAAGTCAAATTAAAATCCAAATATCGCTGCGAACTTTTCGGAACAACCGAATGCAATACCATTATTCGTACGTTATACAGTCGGTCGTGAAAGTCTTCGTACATCTCCAAACGTTTATTGTATTCCTATTTTAAAAGAAGAATTTCTTTAAACTGCACCGTTGATTTAGCATTGCGTATAAAATTTCAAACAACGAATGCAAATCGTTCTTAGATGTTTCGACTAAGAAATCATTATAAAACGCACGAAGCAATGTTGCTCTATCCGAGTCGAATAAATTGGAGATAAATTTTACGAGTGCTTTAAAATGTAGAAACATAGTTGCAGCAACGCACCTTGTACAAATCGAATTAATTTATCCACAACAATGTTGGGTAAATTTTTGCAAGATCGATTTAATAGTTTTTAGCCATCCTTTGAAAATCTTTATACAACTTAACTAATAAACAAATTAGCGGCCATAAACGCTAAAATTCGAAGCAAGTACGTTCTCTTAAATAAATGGTGTTTCAACAAGAGCTTTCGAATACTTTTACGATAATTTGACTTGCGATTATATGTTTCCGACGATATCTTATCTGTATTATAATTTTAATCCGAAGTGACATAAAGTGACGGTTAAAGATAGCGTTTGCATCGTTAAAACTCATTACTAAATCGTGGGTCTTTATGCCAACATATACTATTACTAACAAAGTTAAAGAACCTAAATGGTGGGGAGTTGTTTCACCCTCAAAACACAATATAACATTCGTTTTATCTTTGCGTATTACATTTAACATATTTAATTTATAATACTTCAATTATATTTATAATTAAAGCATATTTAAATTTAAAATCTGCACTCTATTACAATTTCACGCGTAGTTACAAAGGATCGTACTACAATGTACAATAAAAACTTATCAAATTCTCCAAACTTAAACGCAAGCTCTTATTGAAACGCCTCGTTCGTTGCATTTCGGAGGCTGCACCAAGACTTTCGCGAACGACTGTCCGATTCGGAGACTCGTAATTCTGTATTCCCATCCCCCTTCGATAAAGAAAGCTCACTCGAACAAAAAATACGTTTGACAGCACGCGCATGAATTTACCTCGACAAGTACGAAACAAAAACCAAAAAAAAAAAAAAAGAAACACACGCGAACGTAATTGTCGCGGCTGGATTCTCCGGTTTGCTTGGTGTCGTGTCCACACCCCAGTTGGGCCCATCTCATTTTTCCCCCGCTACGGTTTTTAGCGAGAAGCATCATCTCATCCTATCGGACGAATTGAGCAGAGTTTACGCCGAGTTTAGTACGTTTCCTGGTACAAGCAAGAATAGCCGAATATACGTATATTCGTAAATACAACCTTAACACGAACTACCTTATTAAAAACAGCTCGACGAACCTTCTCTCGTGAACGAAGGTGTCCCTCTTCGTCGCACCTTCGCCTATATATATACCGTATGTCTGTATTTTTTTTTGTTTTGTTATTTTTTTTTTTATTATTATTCGTATTATTATTTTTCATTATTCTTCCCTAACGATCCTCAACGCGCGAAAGATGCCGCTGCACCCGACGACGATGCGACTCCCCCATCGTCGTTCCTTTTTATATACAGAGAGAGTGTGTGTTGTGTTTTTTTTTTGTGCTCGTTCTTTTACATATGTGTCACTCCTGCTGGCTGCGCGGTGTTGTTACTTTTACAAACAGGATCCCGTTTTTTTTCTTTTTTCGTCCCGTTCGTTGCACGGAACAAGTATTTTATTTCCTATCCCAGGAGCGTCGCACTTATCCGTTTTAGCAAAAATCGAGCAAGTGCGTGGACGCACTTACCCTTCGGTTGCAAGGTGACCAGTTCACTTTTGGGAAATCGACGCGGTGTCCACCATCTTGATCGTGACCGATTTGGTCTGCTCGGACTTCGGGGTCGCCTGTAACCGATCTCTGACAGTATTCTGAGGCTTGCCGGCGCTCACCTCTTGAGCCTTCGTGCACGAGCCGGAATTGTGTCTGCTTCGCGGCTGCTGTTTGCTTAGGTCTCGTTGGCTGTTGGAGGAAGAGGGGGCGGTGTCGTTGCGTCTTCTCATCAAGTGGCCCAATCGTCCCGAGCCGAACGAACCGGCTCTGTTACGGAACTGCGATAGGTTCACTGAGTCCACGCGAGACTTTTGCGCGGCGGAATTGTTCTCGGAACTCGAGGTTGGCAGTGTTACGGTACTCGAACCACCGGACAGTCGACGGACTCTATTCGTTGGTGACGCGTCCCCGTCGCCCGCACTTTCGGACACGCTTCTGTTGCGACGTTTCGCCGCCTGAGATCGCGAGTTCGCGGCAAACGCTTGCAGCATTTCGTTTATTTGAGGCTGCAACAGACGGAAGCGATACGGATTTTCATTTGCGTTGCTGTGCATAAGCAAAGTGATAGGAAAGCGAGGATATGGTTTCAGTTTCGGTATTTTAACCCTTTCGGTGTGTCGATTAATCCCTGACTACGTATCCTTGAACATATTCGTCGGAACGCGATTCGTACGAACACGCACCGACTACGTGTATGTCACCACGTACGAACATGTCACCAAAGCCTAAGTACACCGTAATTGTCAGTAGTTCTAGTGTTAAATAATAATTCATTGAACTTGCAACTTCCGGTACGTAAAGCAAAGAGAATTTTGATAAACGTAAAACTTGTATTAAACGTATTGCGGCCATATAGAGATCGATTTTCGTACGTCGTATGAATCCTCGTTTTCTTTAGATCGGAATGATATTTAATCAACGGTGAAAGGGTTAAAGAGAAGTAATCGAAAGATATTTACCTCAACCACTCTGAAATCTTCGATGCTCTTGAACTTGGATAAATATTCCTGCAATTTTGGATCTACTTGAAGCTGGTCAGAGTGTTTGTAATACTTTAGGAACGCCCAGAATTTTTCTAATCCATACAATTGACCTAAGAACAGAAAACGAAATATTCGTAACATTTATATACCGCAAACAATATATCGAAAAATTGTACTTTATACTTTATCGGCAAGTGTTTGTTGCTATGTTAAATACCACGCACGAGACGGAACAGTCTCGTGGTATCAACTGAACACTAACACTTGCTGTGGCACATTTTTACCATCTAGCTATCAAAAATTGTCATAGCTAAACAACCTATGTGTGCACGATTGTTTTTTTATCACGATTTTGAATCTACTATCGTTCGAAGAAATTCGCTCACCACTCTCGTAATCTTGTATCGTTTCAACTTGGAAGTCTTTGTACAAGTGATGTCTGAATCTCTTCTCCAAGCCGTAACTATAGAATCTGAAAAGGCATTCCAGGCCGTATCGATAGCCCTCGGAGGCATCTTCGTTGGCCACGGCCCTGAACTCTTCATACATGGTACGATTGAAATTTTCCCGCAAGAAGAACGACCAGAAACGGAAAAGCGTGTTCATCTCCTGTGATTGGCCGATTCCAAGTCTCTTGCGTTCTGCAACACGAATTACAACGAGCAGGGTGAAAACTCGTGCTCTCAAGCGAGTCATATTTTATACAAGTTAGGTGATACTCTCAGATCATCTTTTCTCATCACAACTATCCCTCAGTCGGGAAAAGAAGACAAAATTATGGAGATTCATCATTACGTGTAATATATATATTAGATTTAATATAAAGGGAAAGGTAGATATGAAGATGTGCGAATTTGCAAAAAGGTACGAGAGCGAGACTCGTAAATTAAGAGTGATCTTCTAACACTTGCGCAACAGCATGCGTGAAGTAATATATATATAAATAAATAAACGGTGATATGTTACCAAATTCTCCATCAAAGACTTGCGAATTATTAGAGTTTATACTAGACATAAGAACTAATCCGCAAGCGATATAAATTAGCTAACCGATAAGTAGCAAACATGATAAGCACGTGACATAATATTATATCCAAAGACATCACTATGTATGTATGGATGGGGTAACATAAATATAAATATATATTAGATTTAATATAGGTTGAATGGCAATTAAGGTATGGATGGTATATCATTTAAGTAATCGTAATACTAGAGGAAGTGTAGAAGTTTACGTTACCTTTTAAGCAACGCGAATGATACTTGTGATAGACTTGCTGCGTGAAACCGTTCTCTTTTAAAAGAGCGTGACTCGGATGATGGAAAGTGGGTAAAGACTGCGGTGCACTTCCGTAGCTACTCGCAAGGTAACCCTCGTTCGGACTTGTTCCCGCGCTGCTCCTGTAACACGCGAAACAGAACGTGTTTAAATAATAGAATGCAACAGTATAGTTTTCCAAACGTATCACACGTGCGAAACGTGTGGAAAATCTAAGTTTCCAAGTTTGATACAATGAAATCAGCCTGCCATCATTTAGAATGCGGATTCTTATGCACTTATGCTCTTTAATGCGATTTAAGTTTGCAATAAATTGTACAACGCGCATAGCATAGAAATATAGCATATAAAGACATATATACTTATAATCCATATATTACGTTATATCTCCCTACGATCCATATATCACGTTACGTTTAGCGGATGAAACAAATTTCTACTTATAGTAGAAATTTAGAATTACTTATAGTAGTCCAAATTTCTCTATAATAGAACTTATAAGTTCTCTGTAATACAACTTTTATAAGTTCCACTCCTTTAATTGAGCTGCTAAAAATACGAGTTCGCGTAAGAATCCGGCAGTCTATAGCTCTATTGTATTCGAATTTACGCGTGAACGTAAATTTACCCTGTGGAATATGTGCGCGGGCGATGCTCCCGAACGTCCATGATCCAACCAACGTGATGCTCAACGGGAGGATTATTGCTGTGTCGCGTTTTCCTTTTCCGCGGGGTCCTAGGATCGACCGACGGTTCGTCCTTCACCACCGCGAAGAAACGAGGGACCACGCCTCTTCTGCCGCTTCTGCTCACTCTTGGCTTGTCATTCCAGCGGCTTCTGTCAACCCGGCGATCCCTTCTCTCCAGACTATCTGCAGTCGTTGGCACCTAAGCATATCGCGGAACAGATATCGACAGAGGTCAATGAAAAGGTAGAAGAAAGCGTTTGCAGAGCGAAACGAAAGATTAATCTAAAATAGGATACAAAAGGAATATCGACAAAAATGCGATATATATTTAATGTTGAAAAAGTATACCTGCGTTGGAAGCGAATGCGACACCTCCATATCTTCTATCGCGGATGGCGGCGGAGGAGGAACTTCTGGATTGGCCTTTTTAGGCGCCTTAGGAGCCATTTTCTCGAAGTCTTCTCGACTGATCACGTTCACCGTTTTGTAACTTCCGATCGACGAAGAGGATCCATACTGCGATATAATGAAACGACGAGTTGAATAT
The DNA here is from genome assembly GCA_028830335.1 of Eucera pruinosa. Lineage (NCBI taxonomy): Eukaryota > Metazoa > Arthropoda > Insecta > Hymenoptera > Apidae > Eucera > Eucera pruinosa. Next base: position 1,670,872 of record JAMYCR010000001.1, on the reverse strand, counting down.
GCGAGTAACATTCTAAATAATGTTAGTTATTTAATAAGTTTACATTTTAGATAATCGGGGAGTTGAAATGGTAACGGATTTAAGCGTCAATACAATTGAAGCTTATTTCTTCGACGAGAAAGGTTCTAATTTTCATTATGAATAGGATACAAGAAATTCCGACAAATTAAAATTCCTATTTCCTAATTCATGGACAAGTTAAAGATGATCCAATATTATTTAATAATTGATAATATCCTTTAGTTTCTCCGGGTGTTTTTGATTTAAATTGGAAACAAATTTACTTCTGGTTCGTGCATCCGCTTACCATTTCGAATTCCGAAATATTTCAACTTACCCTTTGACCATCCTTCATCCACAAATCTTCTTCGTAGTAGTACAATCCATCGTTGATGGCTTGCTCGAGATCCTGGGTCATTTTAACTCTAGTCGTCCAATCGCCGGTTCGATCGTGGCCCTCGTGTTTCGGAATACGCGTCGGCATAGACATAGACACCGTTGTTTGCGTAAAAATTAAAAGCTTATTAACATCCCTATCCGACAGTTCGTAATCTTCGTCGTCTTCGGACCTGCGATACATCGTTAATACTTAAATCTGTGATAAGACAGTAATTAGTCCATAAATATATGTAATAATGGAATCCCGCGATATCGCGAAACAGGCGTGCTGCTGACGTGTTAAATAAAAAGTGAAGCTTGAGAAATAGTTAACAAACCATTCGGAAAAAGCATTATGCCGGCCAGTTGGAGGTGGCGTATCTAGCTCCTCGTCAAATTGAAAGTCCAACTCTTCTCTTTCTTCGCTTTTAACGTTATCGACTTTCTCTTTCTCTTCATTTTTCTCCTTATGTGACGGTTTCACCCTTCGCCTTACCTATCATTTTCACGAACACGGTCATTACTCATCGCTAATAATAGTTAATAACTTTTCGTTAGCGCCACAATTATATTATGCTTTTATACGCCGGTGTGCTTCGGGCAAACGTTCTAATTTTACTTAATCGATAACACGACGATTCATCGTTTCTTCCTAGTATCGATCATAGGCGCGAAAATTGCAGTTCAACTTAACGCATTATCTATCGGTTAGGAGTTAAGGATAAGTAATAGATGGCCAAATTTAGGCTTGCAATTCGGTAATACCGGATATGGCTTCAATCTTGTACAAAGCATCGTTTAAAGCATCGTTTCGTTTACTGAATTTTACTGACAATATAGAGTACAAAAGACAGATTTATAGAGATCTATAGGATTTATAGGAAAAGCCTATTAAATCATTTCGCTACGGTACCTTAAAATTTATACGCCTTTCAGATTCGTAAATTAGAGTAGTTTGTATTAATTCAGAAATAGCTCGCATGCAAATATTTAGCTATTTGCTATTGTTAATTAACTTGTATTATATCCTACTAATAATAGAAATTCTACTACGATTAAAAAGAAAATGTCGATGTATTTAACACTAGGTTTACGGACACTTCGGCTTCGGGAAAAGTAGGTATACTGCGTATAAATATTCGAAATTAGAAGCGTGAGGAGAGAGAGGGTCAATTAGAATACATATTCTTACCTTTGCATTAATTAAAATTAATACAAACTACTGAAAAATAATATTTATGGTCCCTGTAACTTTTGAGTATGAAATTTGAAATGCGTCAACGTGACGAGTTCCGTAAATCTAGCGTTGAACAAACGATTATCGATTAATCGAGTAACTCGGTAAAAGTGGAAGAAGCGCGTCTCTTCGGTGGCTCAGAAAAAAAAAGAAATAAAAGAAAAAACGCGCTAACGTTTAATTTGAATATCGACGCTAATCTCGTTACCTCTTTCCAAACATCATCGGCCGACTGCGACTCCCCGTTCATTTGTACTTGCGACGTTGAGCTTGGGCTAGAAAACTTGCCCATCGCGAACGTTTTGCCATCCGATTTCGACGATTCGTTGTTTGAGAGGGACGACGGATCGTTACTCGACGGCGGTGGAATGCTTTTCATCACTTTGTTCGACGACTGCCTCTTCGCCTTTGCTTGTTCACTTCCGTTGTCGGATGTAACAGGTTCGTTATTCTTGTCTGTCAGTTCGTTCGGCACGAACTCCGGTACGTCGGGATTTAAACTGTCGCCTATCGACGAGGATATACTTTCCGATTCACTGACCCTTCCTATTGTTGGGACAATGTGGTTGGATTGAAGAACACGCGGAACTGGGGGAATAGGAATCGTGGATAAGGGTCTTGCAGCGGGATAAAAATCGCTTTCGGACGTGGAGGAGAGTATTACTTCGGTTTGGGATGGATTCGAAGTATCGGACGATTCCGAGAACACGGGATTTCCAGCCGCGTCCAAAATAGGCCACTTCAACGGATCTATTTTCGTTCTCACCTGACAAAGAAAACTCTAACGTTAGTCTCTTTGCGTTCGGCAATTGTTCGAGAAAAACTTAACACGCTCGCGATCGACGATCATTACACGCGAGAAGTATAATTAACCCTTTGCCGTGTGAATTTTTCAACGAATATTCTCACAGGAACACGTTAGCTATTTATTACTTTAACGGTGCAACGAATGGAAATACTGAAACTTTAATTAAGAAATACTACAATATACGCGATTTACGCTTGCAATGCTCGGCCTTACAAATTGCCACGTAATTGCGGATAGAATTGAAACTTTAATTTATTAAAAAATGCAACGTATTTTTATCGCAACACGGAGCATGCGTTTTTATCACGAGTGTAGCTCGTTATTGTAGAGCAAAGGGTTAAACGCCACGTATACGCACTCGTGAGCAAAATTAAACCGTTTGAATCGCAGGGAACATTGAAGAAACATCGTCGAAATATTCCGAACGGCAATATAGCGCTTGTCTTTTAATTGCGCGATAACGCTCGCCTTTTTTACGTCGAAACACGTCGATAATGCCTTCTTTTTTTTTTTATGTGTTCTCGATAAAAATTACTGGGAAAGTAACAACGAAATACTAAATGTATCACGTTAATTTGTGAGGAGGCCTACTTTCAAACCCCACTTATTGGACCGAAGTCCGAAATGGTGTTAGCGAATCCTCTTCTGAATTTGCTGTAGCAAGAATCTTTCATCCGATACACGTAGAATGTAATGGATTTAAACAGGGATTCGTGCAAAACGTTGCAGCGTTTTGAAAGACGGGTTTTCTCTTTTTTTTTTTGTTACTTTACCTTAAATCCATCCACTAATTCCAATTTATCGGACTCCATAATCGCTTCGATAACAAGCCCCACATCTGTCGTTAAAGTTTGTACACGATGGAAGGAAGCAATTAAAGTGATAGGTAAAAAGCCTTGCGCGTCCATTTTGCGGCGCAGGAAGAAGTCTCGTAAAAGATTCTCCTCGCTGAAGTAATATTCTCTGCAAAAGACACGAATCGCGACGTTAAAATGGCACGGTGAAATTCTGTTCTAATGTTACGGCTCATTTTTTTTTGCTGCTTCAAAGCGGTCCATTAATCGAGCTTACATTTGATTCCTTAAAAATTCCTTGAGCGTCGTTGTATCTACGTTAACGAAATTTGTGTTATTGAAATAAAATGTTCCCATGTAAGCCATCATATAAGAAGGATCCAGAAGTCCGAATTTATGCATCTACAAACATACACGTTGACTGAAAAACAATTGTCCAAATGCTTCAGTACTATTTCTATCTTAAATTACGCGCGGTTTAACCGTCAGGTCTACTTTCGTTTATTCGACACGGGATAATTCGGAGAGATTCCCATAAGTGCTTCATCATCCTTATCGTTATCAATAAATTTGCGGATATTTATGTAACTATCGGAACTTTAAATTTGCATAAAATATTCAGAGCAAGCAACGCGCAAGTTAAAATAATTTGGGGGATGAAACCGATATCTATTTAGGTTTCGAATAAGAGAATACGAATTTACATAAATATCCGCGGCTCTAGTTTGTCGCAAGAATGTTTCGCTCGATGCTCGAGAAGATCTGTACGATAAATGCTTTACGAGAGCGTTTAGCTGCTGTAGATCGTTAAATCGGTCCCCTTATTCGGTAAGAGTATCGAGCACGAAGCGAAGCATTGCTGCACGATTTAGTTGTTCGCACTTTTCATCGCGTACAAAGCGTGGCGAAGGAATTACCTGCATATAGTCTTGGTCATGCCTGTGCCTAAAGCTTCCACGATAAGCGCCTCGTCCGCCTCGTCCTCCTCTTCCTCTGTAACTTCGTCCACCACGCCCACCTCTCGTGATGTACGCTGGCCTATCGTGCTCCCTATTTCTGTACGAATCGGTTTCCGCTTGAAAAAAGTAACATTTTACGTTAACGAAAATTCACGAGAACAGGTCGAGCCACTTCGTACGGATCGTATTAACTTCGTGTGCTTCCGCTGTCGATATAATTTATACCTACACGTAAAACTCCAACTCTCGCTTAAATTCATTTTATTTCACGCAATTTTACACACTCGTATATCACAGCGGTGTATCTTTTACCCTAGTCCGTAAGTAAATAAAGAAACTTAAACTCTATCTTACGAACTTTTTCGAAAACTATTCGCTGATACGTTATCTATTTTCTACTTCAATGCTAAGCCGAATAATGCTAAACGCTAAACATTATTAGTGTTTTAACGTAACTTGCACTCGGTAATCTTGTACCTTACGCGTGATAATAGGAATAGTTAACCCTTTCGCTTGGTGCTGCAAACTAAAAGCGTAGCTAAGAGTAGCATATTTATTAATGTGGAAATAATGCGGGTACAAATATTTTTTGATATTGCACGTAATTAATCGTACGGTAAATATTGATATACGAATGGTACGAAAAATTATATTGTTTAACCACTTGCGCTGGAATAACGTTGTTATACACGTCCCTCAGAGATCTACTAAAACTGCGTAATTTTGGAAGTAGAGAAATATGCAAAATTAAGAAGAATTGCCATGAGTAAGTTTTACTTTACTTTACCACTGTAAAATTCGGTCTGAAAGTTAAACAGAAATTAAATCGCTGCAAATTGTCATTGATATGTTTGTTACGGATACTCGCTAAATAATTGCCAGCGCAAGTGGTTAACAGAAAAACTGTAAGTGTAATTTTAACAAGTATAAGTCAGCTAACGAAAGGGTTTACGGTCTGCAAAATATTTCCTATCGACAACAAAATTTTCCGCGACATGTAAGCTTGTAACGTCTTTAATTAAATTGGTTCAAACTTTGCTAACATAATCGTGATAGGCACGTCTCGTTACGGCGCTAATAATATTCCAAAATAGTTCGTATAACATTGGTGCATGTTTGTAAGTTCTCTACGATAAAAGAAAATTCTCCGCTAAATGCATGCCTGTTACAAATATTTTGTTAATATCTTCGATCAACTTGTTTCGAACTTTGCTAGCATAATCGCGATAGTCACGTCTCGTTGCGGTACTAATAATATTCCAAAATGGTTTGTATAACATCGGTGCGTGTTGTACTTGTAAATTCTCTACGATAAGCGTTGAAATAGTTTCGTGAGTCACTGTATATTTAAATACCTTCTCTAGTATTGTTGAATTGCGACATAGCATAATAATAGACGTAGCATAAGAGTGCAAAACGGTATTTTATCTTACCATTCTATTAAGTTGGCGAAAATGCAGTATTCCATCGAATTATGTTATCGCGGTATTACGTTAATTCATCCTCAGCGAAGGTATTAATTTCTCGTAGTTTATTATCGTCGAAGTACAAATAATATACGCGTCATACGAGTATATAATAGTAAGTAACGTAAGTACAATTGCAATTGAGTAGCGTAAGGAAGACGAAGTGCAACTGGAAGCAATGGCAAGCCGCAAGCCAAACTATTATAATTAATAAATAATATCAAATACCTTCTCCGTTCTTTTCCTTTTGGTTGTGGAACTTTGGAGAACACTCCCGTTTTCCTCGATTCTTTGTTATGTCTATTTCCAGGGGCACCCATTTCTGTTTGTTCACTGTAAAAACGGAAACGTGCTAACGATCTATATAATATATATATATATATATATATAAAATATAATTAGAAGAGGGGGTTCGTTTCTAGTGGTAACTGTTGACAACGCGTCTTAACACGTTAAGCGCGACGTCAGTCCGTAGGAACTGACGGCTGAACTTCCCGTTTAGACGGCATCAGTCCGCGAGGACTGACAGTGAACTATCTCCTCTTTCTTCTCTCAACATTTTCGGTGTTATGGAAAACAAATTTTTTCGAAAATAATCCCTGTGAAAATTACTTTGTGCAACACAACACAACTCTGAATATCACACGGAAACAATGAACTATTTTTTTCTCTACTCAAATCGTCCTTAGTCTTTCGCGTCTTTATTCTAACTGATCCTCTCTCGGTGGTCCGCCTTTTTACCACTCCCCATCTCACTATCTTCAGTTTATACTTTATATATGCCTGAATTGGTTGTAACATTCTCATAACCCAGTGACGGCGAACCTTTTAGAGAAGTGGGTCAAATTTTGTTCACTATTTATTTTAATACTTGCTCGTGGTTCACTAAGTCAGTGGCGTCACTTGGAAAGTTAGAGGGTAGGATGGTTAAAAACTACTTCTTTTTTTGGTTCTCACCTTTAAAATCCTCTAAAAAGTTTACGTTTCCTTTTTGTTTTACAACGTTTACCTTTGCAAGCGAAGAGCAAACAATTTGATTGTCTCTTCTCTCTTTTATGATATAAAAAAATAAGTTTATAAAAATCAACGCGTGGGTACATTTAAAAAGCGTGCGTGGGTCAGTGTGTCTGACCCATGGGTCATAGGTTCGCCATCACTGTCATAGCCCAAACTGCAGTGAAACAGAGTCGTCACCGCTACGTGCGTATTATCTTCTGTTTATACTTTGTAACCGAACACCTCGCGGAGAGATCGCCACTGTGCGCCGCCTGAACGGAGAGCAGAGAAAAATCGACTCTGAACGGAAATCAGAGCAAAATCGACTCCGCGCTCAACGTGTTAAGAAGCGACGCGTAGTTTTCTAAGAAATGCGAGCGAAAAAGAGAATAGGGAGGCATAGAGTCTAACAAGAGCGTGTCCGAGATAAAATATAAAAAAAAAACAGTGATAATCTAAAAGTAGGTAGCCTCCTCCAGTCCGCGTTTATTTTGGAATTCTTACTATCGTCTCTATCGTTTCTACATTCTACTTCGAAAAGCGAACGATGACCCGAATAAACGCAGCAAAATACCAACACAAAATACCGGGAAAAATTCGTTGTACTACTACCAACAAATATATCTAGCTATTATACAAAACTATATTTGAGGGTGACTGCTATCACTCGTAATTGTTTCGTTACCTTTTAAGTGATATTTGATTCGCGAAGTATTATAGTAACGTTAAAATGTACTGACTAATATCGATTGAGATTAGGAATTGAAAATTGTATTATGTTCAACAATGTTGCACTAATAGACTCGGTATTAAACCAGTGCGCGTCGTAGCTTTCGTACAAACTCGTATCGATTTTTACGCGATAGATCAATTCTTACGAAAATATCTTGATTACGCTCTTGTTAACACTAGGTTTTACGGAACGCGTCACGTTGACGCCGTTCAGATTTCATACCTAAAATTATAGACACCATAAATATTATTTTTCAGTACTTTATATTAAATTTAATTAATACGATGGTATGAATATGTATTCTACGTGATTCTCTTCATCCTCACGCTTCTACGTTCGAATATTTATGTATATGCAGTATACGTATTTTTCCGGAAGTCTGTCGAATTATATACGTAACGTCTGTAAACCTAGTGTTAAACGGACTCCGTAGAACGCGTGAAGTGGACCAAGGAAAGGAAAAAGAAGCGTAATAAAGTTCAGCTGGATCGAAGTACAAATTGTAATTACAAGGAACCGAGTCGCGATTGGTGCAGCTTGAAATAAGTTCGTTGGTTATTCACTGTATAATTGGAGCTGCGTCAAGGAGAACAAATCAACGATTACCTTTCTTTTTCTTTTCACTGCCATCCATCTGTTCGTCGTTGTCATCCTGGCAGTGATTCTGTTCCTTGTTCTCCTTTCCTCTGCTTTCAATAGCGCTTCCGCTACTTTCTTTGCCATTATGCTGTTCAACCACACCGTTTTGTTTCTGCGTTGTCACGGCTGCCTTCTTCTGAAGCAAAACGTATCATCTGTCTCATATTTGTTTAAACACGATCCACAGAATACGTTAGTCATAATACGCGTTACGTTGCGTCGTAACTGGCTATTCATTTATTAACAAAAACGAAAGCACGAATAAATGATCTTGAAAACGTTGTTATCCCAAGCATTCTATTTGGCCACTGTTTTCCCAATTGCTCTTCGAGAAGATTAACGCGAACGTTGTACAACTCTCGCCTGTTAATCGTCCGAGTTCCAAAAGTTATTGGAATAATCACATCGAGAAACGGCGAACGATTCGATAGAGCTTGTATTAAACACGTTCGCGAACGTGAATGCTGTGGCATATTAATTTTCATTGTGATGCAAAATCGCACGAATGCTTACAACGTTCAAATTTACCAGGCACATTATCGCGTATTCAATTTTACGCTGAGGGTAAACCTTGATAATATGGAAGATCTGATTTTAACACATTATCGACGGACGACGCGGAACACGCGTTTTTCGTTTCTCGAGCATCGAAGTCGAAAAACGCGAACTTGCTCCGCTCAACAACCTAATATCTTTCTGTTATTAAAATGGACAACTGTGTGAATGGAATAATCGTTTGCAGACAAATAAATACATCCGCAAACAGGCAACATTCGAGACACGATTTGTTTAATCTAGCAAAATTTCCACGCTCGCAGATACATGAAACGTAGTCTGCAAGTTCTAGCTTTTGCATAATTCCACAGTTTTCTTATCAGTCTTATATATATAATAAAGGGAACAATATTGAAACGCAATATCGTAGACGATTCATAGGATAGACTATATATACGCTTACTGACAAAAGTTAACCCTTTGCACTCGAGAGTAACCAAAAGTGGTTCATTTTGGCGACTGAGAGCCGCCTTTCGAGTGCAAATGGTTAAGGAACAAAGTAATCATTTGCAACGTTCCGTATATTCCCTATCTTTTAAGGAGCAATGGGCCCGATTAAGATGTGGGATAGTTGGGAATAAGAAACACAGGAACAAGGAGTACGTGTCGCGTTGCGAGACTTATTTTATGGCCTCCAAAACGAAACGCCGAATCTTCATAATTGCCTTTAAAAACAGGAACCATCATATAACGAAGTTTGTCTTTCCTATCCCCCTGTGCCAGATGTTTTAGGAGTTACTCGTCGACCCGGTTTATGACTGTTTTTTCCATACCCCGGCTTACCAGGGTCATTACGCGCCACGGTCAATCGAAGGCGCATAGCGCTACCTTCGGGTGACCAGCGCGTTTTCCCAATTTCTGTAATTTTTGTATGTCCCCGTACTACCCCTTCTTGTAGGGGCTGGCCTTTCCCACCTCACAATTTTTACCAACGAATCAACGTTTCCTCGTAATTGTACAGGCCCAACAAAAAAGGTATAAGTAACGACGCTCACGAGAAAACGGCAGAGCTAACAAGAACTTCAAAGAGACAAGCAAATAAACAGTACATATCATATTTCGAGTCACTACATTGATTTCCACAAATTAATACAGTCCACTTAATTCAAATAAAAATTCGCACAAAGTTAATTCGGCGTGCGACGTACTAGTTTAACCACCAAACATCGTCGGTGGAAAACGCGTACACGACAGTACGAAAGGTGTATTATTCGTGGAAGCGAAGAAGAATTGTGGCCACACATATGGAAATGTGGGGGAATGAACAATAAGGTGAACGGGGAGATACTAGAGTGGCGAAACAGCCTAGGAAGAAATACAAATGGGTTGGAGGTAGCAATTCGGGAGCTACTTGTAGGGGACCTACTTATTAACCCTTTCGCTACGGTTTCTTGAAACTTAACCCTTTGCGGACGAGTGTCTGCAAATAATCGCCACTTTCCTCGTCTTTGTGCACGCACGTTTACTGTTAAAGCAGAAACTATAAATTAATATCGTTGATAAACGGTTGAAAGTTTTGGGTATTTGTTGACCTGGAATTCGTAAGCTTAGAAATTCGTAAGGTTTGGAATTCGAAGTCAAAATACTCTTTTTAAGTTTTATTATTCGTCGTCCGCAAAGTGTTAACGCGCGCGAGTACACGAGGAGATATGAACAGGAAATAAAAGGAAGAAAGGGGGTAGGACTGATTCGATGAAGGACAGCGGAGAAGGGTAAATTTAGCGATATCGCAGCGTAAATATAAATATGAACAGAAGTGTTGTAAATATGATAAATGGAATGAGCTAACACAGTAGAGAACTAAGCGGTATAAGCTAGTGTAATGTCAAAGAATGTAAGATACAAAAATCCAAAAACGTTGTATGATGTATGGATGGAGAATAAAATTATATATATGTGGGATCCTGGGTATCTTGCCGAATATTCCTAACGGATCTTTCGGTAGCAAGGATCCTCGTAAATAAAAGAAATCGATAAAAAAGGCATTAACAATATATATATTTAAAAAAAAAACAATCGGTTATTGTGTTCTCGTTCGAAGCCTGACGAAGACTGCTAATCCTGCACACCCCTGCCTAGCCTTCTCGCCGTTGATCTTACATTGTTTTTCATTTCAATCTACGTCGCATACATCGCGCGCAAACTCCCCATATATATATATATTTTTCATCTTTTGAATAAAATAGCTTAGACTAAAAAACGAACGTAAACAGGTAACATTGCATATGCCGATAAACAATAAGTTATCCTATTTTTAATTCTAATCTATATATGTACCTCGGAAAGTAAAGAGTACACAAAAATATGCAACGGATTACTTTGTTTCTTATCTTTTGTCAGTAAGTGTATATACCTATAATCATTCGAGTAATATTTATATTTATATGAAACAGCGTCACAGGTGAAATGAAAGCATTTATCGTTTACCAATACTTTCGTAAATTAAATAAATAAGGCAACCAACATTCGTTCAAGCGTAAAGTTTCACGCGTACTCAGATCTTAATTGTTTTAACGTATCTTTATGTCCACGAATTTATTTTGTATGCTAGAGGGTTTCTTTTATTCGTAAATAATAATTATTATTATTGCAATTAATATCCACGTTATATTAAACGAATACGCGTTCAATTGGACACTATTTTTAATAGTTAAAAGAATATAAATAGTTAATCGAAAGTATCACTTTTTCCCGTGCGTTAATATAATAAGTATAGACAACCTTTCGTTTCGTAATACTTCGATCGTTCGATTTGGTAAATTTTTGTACAATTTTGTTCCGTAGAAGTTTAACCCTTTGCGGACGATGATTAATAACACTTAAGGGAGTATTTTGATTTTGAATTCCAAGCCTTTAAATTTCCAAGCTTCCGAATTCCAGACCATTACATTTCCAAAACTCTCAAACGTTTATTAACGATATTAATTTAAATTTTCTGCTTTAATATCGACGTGCGTCCACGAAACCTAAAAAATGATTAGACGGCTATTTGTAGACACTCGTCCGCAATGGGTTAATCCTAAGTCTAACTATAAATGAGTAGTCTATCGCGTAGTTATTAAATGGCAAAACTAAACTTGTAAGTAGACTGCGAATTTTTACGTGCTTGCGGGAAATTTGAAAGCGCAGAATGCGCGTGGAACGCAATAATATACGAAATATTCGAAGTACGATTCAATGGAAATTGTAACGTTTAAAGGGTAAAGTAGCGCCGTATTTAGCTAAAAGATATGAATTTGCATAAAGATTCGCAATCCAATCGAAACGATGCAAAGTTCTTCTCTAATGGTAATAAATTTCAACAACTCTTCTTTATACGATACATAGTAACACAAGAAATCTTCTTTTGCCGCGGTAAAATCAGTAATTTGATCTTGACTGTGCAAGCAGCGGTCATTTTTTGCCGATACAAAAGTGCATTTCGCTGTACTATGCAAATGCTATGCGTAATACTACGAATGCTATACGTAATACTGTAAACGCTATATTATGCAAATTTGCTTTAATAACGCGAGCCCTTTCGCTGCGATTTTAATTAAACAACACGGAGAAAGCGTTAAAACTTGTAAATAAAATAGGATCTCGTCGGATTCAAATATTGGGAATTAAATTTGACTAAAAAAGGTGGATACTTTATTGTCGGGAAAAAATCACAAATGCAAGAGAAAAGTGAACGCAATGGTTGGGGAAAAACGGTAAACAAGTGGACTCACCTCTCCCGAAGCTTCCAAGGTTGGCCAATCACCGATGTCCGAGAAATCGCTCGCCTGTTTAATTTACAAGCTAAATTCTAATTACATTCCGTAAAACATGGCAAGAACTTAATTAGTCCTTAAATTATTGCTCGCGGAATAATTCGAACGCGCACCAAAGCAACCTCTTTCTTTCTTTTCTCGTTGAATTTACGAAATTACTACAGATTGCGCGTTCGCGATTATCGGATTACGTAATTACACGTTTCTTACGTACGCGTGTTAAATCGCAGTGAGTCAGAAAATTATTGGCACACGCAGAAAGTTGTCCGGAGTAGAAAAAGTGAAAAGCTAGTACAGGAAATTTTCTTGTTCGCAAGAAAAAGAAAATGTAGATTCAGATCTTAATCTGCGCGGTAAATATTTGAAGCTACGATTCATTTTAATTGTAATTCGATTCAATTTTGTTTTGTAAGCATTATTTCAACCCCTTTGAAATATAAATCGATTCGAGTATCATTTTAACCCCTTTAAAATTCGAATTAAATTTACGTTAGCATCAAGTTTGTATTTAAATTCTTCGAATTAAAGTTATACGAATTCAAATGTTATTTCCCTCTCGGTTAGTCGAATTTATATTTTAAACGATAGCAATGATGAAATATTTCACGTCAACTCCTTCGAGTTATTAAAATATATTTTTACCATCTTCGAGTGTAAACTCAAATTCTACTTTGTTTAGGTAATTAGAATTCGTGAAAAACGAAATTGTAATGATTTCGCGCACTAATGTAAGTTAAATTAAATAAATTAAATTAATTGGCACAATAATGAAATTAATGGCACATTTCATAAAAGTTAATATTATTGGCAAAACTAATATATTACCATCTTATAATAATTAATAGGCTACTCTTTTTGCTTAACTACTATATTGCAATTCTTCAAAGTTTCGCATCGAATACGAAAACACCCGAATTGATTAGATCAACAATTATTATTCGTAAAATTCGTTGCGTGTACGATAATATTTTGTAACTTCAATGAAGGCAAATGATTATTGCACCTTGTTTGCTCATACCTAATCATAATTTAATCGAATCATGCGTTTATTAGCTTCGAGTAAAAACTGTTATATCGTTACAAGATATACGGAAAGTTGCTCTACTGCTTCGTTATTTTTCACGTTTTTGTGTTAATAATTTTGTGACTCACTGCATATTTTCCATACGATGTAGAAATACCGTAATACACGCGTAACTGTTACGCTTTTTTCCGCGCTTAACTGTCGCAGAGTTGTTCTCACAGATTCGAACTTCTTTTCGAACTCAAATCTAACCATTATACATATATATGTAATTCAAAATTAATCCAAATTAAACCTAATCTTATCTGAAATCTATAATTAATCCAAACTGAAACCTAGCCAATATTCAACTTAAAATTAATCTAAGTTGAAATCTAATCAGCATTTTACCCGAAACGTAATCCTTTAATCGAACTTAAATCTAACCAATATTTAATCTAGAATTAATTCAAACTCGAATCTAGCCAATATTGAACTTAAAATTAATCTATGCTGAAATCTAATCGGTATTTAACCAAAAACGTAATCCTTTAATCTAACTTAAATCTAACCAATATTTAATCTAAAATTAATTCAAACTGAAACCTAGCCAATATTGAACTTAAAATTAATTTAAGCTGCAATCTACCCAGTATTTAACCCAATACCTAATCCTTTAATCTAACTTAAATGTAGCCAATATTTAATCTAAAATTAAGTCAAACTCAAACCTAGCCAATATTAAACTCAAACCTATTTTCAATTTAAATGAAACCAACACATAACTTATAATTAATCCAAACTCAAGCCCAGCCAATATTGAACTTAAAATTAATCTACCCAGTATTTAACGCAAAACGTAATCCTTTAATCCAACTTAAATCTAACCAATATTTAATCTAAAATTAAGTCAAACTCAAATCTAGCCAATATTAAACTCAAACCTACTTTGAATTGAAGTCAAACCAACACTTAACGCTTAACTTAAAATTAATCCAAACTCAAGCCCAGCCAATATTGAACTTAAAATTAATCTACCCAGTATTGAACCCAAAACGTAATCCTTTAATGTAACTTAAATCTAACCAATATTTAACCAAAATTAATTCAAACTCAAATCTAGCCAATATGAAATTTAAACTTACTTCGAATTGAAGTCAAACCAACACTTCACACTTAACTTAAAATTAATCCAAACTCAAGCACAGCCAATATTGAATTTAAAATTAATCTACCCAGTATTTAACCCAAAACGTAATTCTTTAATGTAACTTAAATCTAACCAATATTTAACCAAAATTAATCCAAACTCAAACCTAGCCAATATTAAACTCAAACCTATTTTGAATTGAAGTCAAACCAACACTTAACGCTTAACTTAAAATTAATCCAAACTCAAGCACAGCCAATATTGAACTTAAAATTAATCTACCCAGTATTTAACCCAAAACGTAATTCTTTAATCTAACTTAAATCTAACCGATATTTAACCAAAATTAATCCAAACCCAAACCTAGCCAATATTAAACACAAACCTATTTTGAATTGAACTGAAACCAACACTTAACTTAAAATTAATCCAATCTCAAGCACAGACAATATTGAACTTAAAATTAATCTACCCAGTATTTAACCCAAAACGTAATTCTTTAATCTAACTTAAATCTAACCAATATTTAACCAAAATTAATTCAAACTCAAATCTAGCCAATATGAAATTTAAACTTACTTCGAATTGAAGTCAAACCAACACTTCACACTTAACTTAAAATTAATTCAAACTCAAACCCAGCCAATGTTGAACTTAAAATTAATCTACCCAGTATTTAACCCAAAACGTAATTCTTTAATCTAACTTAAATCTAACCAATATGTAACCAAAATTAATCCAAAAGCTACTGTCGCCGTACGGTTCCAAGTGTACGACAATTAAGCGCGCATTACTGTAGGTATCAATTTAATTCCACGTTTATCTGACCATTAAAAGCAAAGCAAACTTCTAATCGCGGCACATATAAATATTCGATCGTAAAATTCGAGAGATTTATGTACCTTTTGATTAAATTTTCTTCTATCCTTGGAGGCTGTGACAATAGTGGGATGACTTCCGGCATTGATGCCATTTTCTGCAAGAAACAAGCAAAGGTATATTATCTGGTCAATATATTGTATAATATCTTACGCAACGAGTGCCAAATTTTTCAGCTCCGCTCGAATTCTTATCGCCCGACTTATAATCTATTCGAAACTTTGTGACCTCGATTATCTTCGCCGCACGTGTTTCATAAATAATTTTATCTGTAACTGTTTGTCACAAAGGAGCAGAAAGAATTCCTCCGGGGGAAAAAAAGAAAACCGTTGATTTTATCGACTACTTCTGTTGTTACAACACCGTGGAGTAATTAAGCTTAACGAAAAGTTCACTCGCATTTATTTCATTAGGTTCAACTATTTGTCTATTCATCAATTATTTAACAAGTATTAACCCTTGGAATGCAATAAATATGGTAAATGTAAACTATTTATTGAGCGCTAAGAACGCATATATGCGGACAATTTTAGGTACAATACGTGGAACTTACAAATTCGTGTCTTTCAACGCACGAAATACGTGACGCAACGCAAACGTAAAACGTTCACCAAATATGAATTTAGAAGCATCGCAGTGATCACGAAAGATCGCAATATTCATTTTAAGTATCACGTTCGCGCGTGATTCGTGAAAATGAATCTAGAAACGTGCCACGCTCGTTAAATTGCTTAGCCCTCAAATGGTTAACATTAGGTTTACGGAACTCGTCACGTTGACGCCGTTCCGATTTCATACCTAAAATTATAGAGACCATAAATATTATTTGTCACTACTTTATGTTAACTTTAATTAATATTCTACGTGACTCTCTTCATCCTTAATCTTCTAATTTTTAATATTTATATGCAGTATACGTATTTTTCCGGAATCCTGTCGAATTATGCGCGTAATGTCCGTAAACCTAATGTTAATAACGGTAATTAATTATCGAGTATCGATTTCTAAATTGCCGACGTGAGTCGAAAAAGACGCGATTCTAGGCAGAGTTCATGTGAACACCTTCGCGTAGAAGTATTAGGACACTTCTAAACTTGTAAACAAAGACGAAGAAGCGGAAGGCTAAATAGAGGATAGTTTTATCCTCTTAATTGTAAATATGAAAATATCTCCAATTTGACTATTTCATATATTTTTATACGCTGCGTATACTTTGCACTTTTTTGCCTATTTAATTAATAAGCTAAATAATTCATTTCTCCATAAATGCATAGAAACCCTGCAATCTATGTAACTAGGAACGCTCAACGCAACAACAACAGCTGACGAAAGCTTTCTCTGTTTCATTCGCATTCAATTGACGAATCTTTTTCTTTATCTTCGACTGATCTACCGAACATCGGTTTTCCACTACCTTTCGATTCGCTGATATTAGTATACCCCATGCGCTAGCATTCTTTCCGACGAGAAAGCGTGTCATCTTTCTCGTCAAGACTTTTCTACGAGAAATTCGAAGAGATTACGCGAAATCCCGAAGGGAAACGCTACGAATTTCGAAATGTCTTTCTATTTAATCGAAAAGTTTCCAAGTGACAGTACGAAGAACCGTGGACTTTTTGTTGTACATTTTCAATTACGTAGTAGCGAATTTATTATATTGAACATATAATAAAAAGTGTCGATAAATGAAAGAGCGGTTGAACAATCGTATGCTCGAAACTGAAACGATCTTCACGTTAACGACGTTCCGAAATAGTTAAATAAAGTTACTTAAAGCGCGAACCTTAAAGTGGCAGTACGTGGTACATTTACCCTATTGCCCGCATCAAACGGAGCAAGAAATATCGAGCACGAGTGAAACGGATCAAGGTTCGTCAGCTGATGCGTTCTATTCTTCGCTATGCAGAACATTTGCAATAGTTATGGGATGTGATCTAATAACTGACGAATTCCTTCGAGGACACGTTCGAACAGCAGTTCGACATTACCCGTCGATTTCCTTATTTTCTATAAATAAGCAACTCGCAGCGGGAGCGTTAGAAATGCGTAGAGAAGCTAGCCTATCTCTCTTTCTCTCTCTCTCTCTCTCGGACTCGGGGCGAGCAGCACACGCGTGTTACGCAAGTTGATACACAGGCGTAGATTTGCTCGTTGACCTCTTTTCGGTCGAGTCGATCTTTCGTTTGCTACGAAAACAGAAATCACCGCGAAAGCGAAAGTAACCAACGCGCCACCGTGTGTCGCTTCTCGTGTTACAGTCTCCGCGATCTTCGTCTATAAACCACTGGTTTCCAACCGGTGAGTCGTCAAATATTTTCCGGCTGGTCCCAATGTATCTTTTGGGGACCGCGAATAATATAATTTGGGGGTTGCAAAGTATCTTTCGGGGGCTACAGAGTATTTTTAGGGTTACAGATTATCTTTTAGGAGTCGCAAGCTACCTTTCGGAGGTAGCAAACTATCTTGTTGGGGTCGCAAAATATAGTTTAGGGGTTGCAAAGTATCTTTTCGAGGCAGCAGAGTATTTTGGAGGTTGCAAGCTATCTTCTAGGGGTCGCAAACTATGTTTTACGGGTCGCAAACTATGTTTTAGAGGTAGCAAACTACCTTGTGGGGGTCGCAAAATATAGTTTAGGGATTGCAAAGTATCTTTTGGAGACTGCAGAGTATTTTGGAGGTTGCAAGCTATCTTTTAGGGGTCGCAAACTATGTTTTAGGGGTTGCAAACTATCTTGTGGGAGTCGCAAATTATAGTTTGGGGGCTGCAGAGTATTTTGGGGGTTGCAAACTATCGTTTAGGGGTCGCAAACTGTTTTAGGGGTTGCAAACTATCTTGTGGGAATCGCAAAATATGTTTAGGGGTTGCAAAGTATCTTTTGGAGACTGCAGAGTATTTTGAAAATTGCAAGCTATCTTTTAGGGGTTGCAAACTATCTTGTGGGAGTCGCAAAATATAGTTTGGGGGCTGCAGAGTATTTTGGGGGTTGCAAACTATCGTTTAGGGGTCGCAAACTGTTTTAGGGGTTGCAAACTATCTTGTGGGAGTTGCAAAATATGTTCAGGGGTTGCAAAGTATCTTTTGGAGACTGCAGAGTATTTTGGAGGTCGCAAACTATGTTTTAGGGGTTGCAAAGTATCTTGTGGGAGTCGCAAAATATAGTTTAGGGGTTGCAAAGTATCTTTTGGAGGTTGCAAACTATCTTTTAGGGGTCGCAAACTACCTTGTGGAGTCGCAAAATATAGTTTGGGGGTTGCAAAGTATCTTTTGAAGACTGCAGAGTATTTTGGTGGTCGCAAACTATGTTTTAGGGGTCGTAAACTATCTTGTGTGGGGCGCAAAATATAGTTCGGGGGTTGCAGAGTATTTTGGGGGTCGCAAGCTATCTTTTAGGGGTCGCAAACTATCTTTCGGGGGTAGCAAACTATCTTTTGAGGTCGCAAAATATAGTTCGGGGGTTGCAGAGTATTTTGGGGGTCGCAAGCTATCTTTTAGGGGTCGCAAACTATCTTTCGGGGTTAGCAAACTATCTTGTGGAGGTCGCAAAATATAGTTTGGGGGTTGCAGAGTATTTTGGGGGTTGCAAACTATCTTTTAAGGGTAGCAAACTATCTTGTGGGGGTCGCAAAATATAGTTTGGGGGTTGTAGAGTATTTTGGGGTTTGCAAACTATCTTTTAGGGGTCGCAAACTATCTTTTAGGGGTCGCAAACTATGTTTTCGGGGTTGCAAACTATCTTATGAAGCTCGTGAGTTTCTTCCTTGGAGTTACGATCTATTTTCTGAGGAGTCAAGAGTTTCTGGGTCGTCGCGATTTGCTAGGAGGTAACAATTATCCGAGTATCACAAACTATCTCTTGAGGGTTGCACACTATCTTTTGGGGGTTGCAAACTATCTTGTGGGGATTTTTTCTTTATTAATTCTTCCTTTTAAACATCCAAGCGAATGCGAGTAATTCCTGTTTAAATAATCCATACGAAAGAAACAAGTAGAACAGGTGTAATGTTTTGTAACTGCTTAGGCGGAGTCCACATCCCCTCTCGTCGTTCGCGTGACGACGAGTCCGGACTCCGGAGCACGAGGCTCGCTTTTGCTAGGGTTAATTCCAAGCAAAACACGGCGAGTAACGCGATACGAACAAAACCTCGGCCGTATCTATTTCTTGCATAATGATACGTTAAAATAAGCGTGACAGAATTCTAGTCATTTGACACTGAGAAATCGGTACGGGGAGAAAGACGCGCGTTCGATTATTCAGAAAGACATCGGTAGCAACGAATAACGAGAGAGCTGTCGATAAAATAATGTCTTGCAAGTAGACTGTGCCGCTTTTCATGCATTTATGGGACAACTGAATAGGTAAACAGGTACAGAATGGACACGTGGTACAAATATACGAAATAGTCAAATGAACCATTCGAACGCTAAGTAATTTTAGGACATAGGCGCGTTTCTAAATTGATTTTTACCGATGACACGTACACGCGATCTTTAATATCAATATCGTGTCATCTTTATTCATTATTACTCGATCATTCGTTGTTTCGAGAAACTCGAATTTGTGAACTCCGTGTATCACACTCGAAATAGACCGCACATATGCGGTCAGAGCACTGAAAGGGTTAAAGAAGACATTATAATACTTGGAAGATTAAAGTATCCCCTATTTAGCTTTCACTTCTTTACTTTTGTTTATAATGAAGTGAATTTGCGTAAAAATTCACAGTCTACTCGTAAGATACCTACTTAATTTACATGTGTACCTGTAAGATACTCGAGTAGACAAAAATTGCACATGTATCCATGTAGACATAAATATTAGGCAACCAAGAAAATTCGTGCCGTTTTTATTAGTTGCATTTTATTGGCTAGTATTAGTCGATCACTGTTTTCGTATCGCATCAAGTACGAATCATACGGATACCGTAGTAGACAATTCTTGTTTTACAACTCCGAATCTCGTAAAACGAGGCTAAGATTAAAGTTCAAATTGAATTCTACCCTAAATAGTACCCATTTTTATCGAACCTATGCCATTATTTATAAAACGAGTGTGACTCGTTTATGTATGCCAAGGGGTTAATTAACCTAACTAATTGAAATCGTTGAGGATACACAAGACGGGATAATTTTTCTTCCTATAGAAATGGTATGCGTGTGAACGTTTAGTTACTGCAGTTGTGCAATTAACTAACTCGTTGCCTTATGAATTTTTCAAAGACCACCCAACTCGATAATCATCTGTTTCGTAGAGTGAAACAGGAGCTGCAATTGAAGCTACATTTTATTACAGATACAGTCTATATATATTCGTTGTATTTAGATCGTAATGTTCACCACGAGTGCGGCATGTGATTATTATACGGCTAGGGGTTAATTACAATTTAATACAAGCGAATAATACTTGTTATAGTATTGCGATACGCGAAACAAGTACAGCAATACAAGTTTAGAGAATGATCGGTGAATTTCCGAGGTCGCACGTTTGGGCCTACCGTAGCGAAAGGGTAAATAGAAATAAATGGTACGCAAAGTGGATGAAACAATACTTCATTGAGAAAAACAGTCATCTTCGGTTATAGTGTCTTTCCTCAATCGTCTAACAACGTTTCTATTCCTTTATTACGCCTAATTGATAGAGCATGCGTATATACAGTTTTTACAAATGGCAAAATTTAAAAATGCCACAAACATTCTTGGTCAAATGCGATACAGTTAAAAATTTCGATTGGGCAGTCGATTTTCTGTCGGCCATTTTGTTAATTTAACATCCGCTATGAATGCAACAAACTGCAGTGATTCGTAACAAAAATAATGGCAACATTGAAGTGGTTCGTAACAAAAATAATGGCAAGTTGTAGTGGTTCGTAGCAAAAATAATGGCAAAACTGAAGTGGTTCGTAACAAAAATAATGGCAAGTTGAAGAGGTTCGTAGCAAAAATAATGGCAACATTGAAGTGGTTCGTAACAAAAATAATGGCAAAATGGAAGTGGTTCGTAACAAAAATAATGGCAAAATGGAAGTGGTTCGTAACAAAAATAATGGCAAGTTGAAGAGGTTCGTAACAAAAATAATGGCAAAATTGAAGTCGTTCGTAACAAAAATAATGGCAAAATGGAAGTGGTTCGTAACAAAAATAATGGCAAGTTGAAGTGGTTCGTAACAAAAATAATGGCAAAATGGAAGTGGTTCGTAACAAAAATAATGGCAAAATGGAAGTGGTTCGTAACAAAAATAATGGCAAGTTGAAGAGGTTCGTAACAAAATAATGGCAAAATGGAAGTGGTTCGTAACAAAAATAATGGCAAGTTGAAGTGGTTCGTAACAAAAATAATGGCAAAATTGAAGTCGTTCGTAACAAAATAATGGCAAAATGGAAGTGGTTCGTAGCAAAAATAATGGCAACATTGAAGTGGTTCGTAGCAAAAATAATGGCAAAATGGAAGTGGTTCGTAACAAAAATAATGGCAAAATGGAAGTGGTTCGTAACAAAAATAATGGCAAGTTGAAGAGGTTCGTAACAAAAATAATGGCAAAATTGAAGTCGTTCGTAACAAAATAATGGCAAAATGGAAGTGGTTCGTAGCAAAAATAATGGCAAAATGGAAGTGGTTCGTAACAAAAATAATGGCAAGTTGAAGTGCTTCGTAACAAAAATAATGGCAAAACTGAAGTGGTTCGTAACAAAAATAATGGCAAGTTGAAGTGGTTCGTAATAAAAATAATGGCAAAATGGAAGTGGTTCGTAACAAAAATAATGGCAAAATGGAAGTGGTTCGTAACAAAAATAATGGCAAGTTGAAGTGGCTCGTAACAAAAATAATGGCAAAATTGAAGTGGTGCGTAACAAAAATAATGGCAAGTTGAAGTGGTTCGTAACAAAAATAATGGCAAAATTGAAGTCGTTCGTAACAAAATAATGGCAAAATGGAAGTGGTTCGTAGCAAAAATAATGGCAAAATGGAAGTGGTTCGTAACAAAAATAATGGCAAGTTGAAGTGCTTCGTAACAAAAATAATGGCAAAACTGAAGTGGTTCGTAACAAAAATAATGGCAAGTTGAAGTGGTTCGTAATAAAAATAATGGCAAAATGGAAGTGGTTCGTAACAAAAATAATGGCAAAATGGAAGTGGTTCGTAACAAAAATAATGGCAAGTTGAAGTGGCTCGTAACAAAAATAATGGCAAAATTGAAGTGGTGCGTAACAAAAATAATGGCAAGTTGAAGTGGTTCGTAACAAAAATAATGGCAAAATTGAAGTCGTTCGTAACAAAATAATGGCAAAATGGAAGTGGTTCGTAGCAAAAATAATGGCAAAATGGAAGTGGTTCGTAACAAAAATAATGGCAAGTTGAAGTGCTTCGTAACAAAAATAATGGCAAAACTGAAGTGGTTCGTAACAAAAATAATGGCAAGTTGAAGTGGTTCGTAATAAAAATAATGACAAAATTGAAGTGGTTCGTAACAAAATAATGGCAAAATGGAAGTGGTTCGTAACAAAAATAATGGCAAGTTGAAGTGGTTCGTAATAAAAATAATGACAAAATTGAAGTGGTTCGTAACAAAATAATGGCAAAATTGAAGTGGTTCGTAACAAAATAATGGCAAAATGGAAGTGGTTCGTAACAAAATAATGGCAAAATGGAAGTGGTTCGTAACAAAAATAATGGCAAAATTGAAGTCGTTCGTAACAAAAATAATGACAAAATTGAAGTGGTTCGTAAGAAAATAATGGCAAAATGGAAGTGGTTCGTAACAAAAATAATGGCAAAATGGAAGTGGTTCGTAGCAAAAATAATCCTTTAGCAAACTCAGAAACCTTGGTTGTTATAGAGTTATTTAGTTATTTAGTTTAAATAACTAAATAATTAAATAACTAAATAACTAAGATCTATAACTTCGCTATTTAATTAGACGCGATTCTCCTGCGATACAATTGCAGACAAAAATTGGAAACTACCGAATAAATATTACAGATGCTGTAAAATTTATTTGCTGCTCCGCAGAAAGCCAATCGTTAATAACCGATAATCGGGAACTATTGCATAAATATAACAGCCGCTATAATATCTCTTCGCCGCTCTGCAACATGACAAAGATTGATAATTGATTTCGGGTACGTCGAGGCAACTAATTTTCGTTTCCTCGAGCATCCGAAATGCTCGGTACGAATCGATAATTTCCAAGATGAAGTCTTGGAGCGATGGGTAGTTTTCACGAAGGCGGTACGTCAATATTATTGACGCAATCCAATTGTATGGATAACATCGTAGCCGGTCAATAGCGTGACTCAGTCGGTTGACATTACAACGGTTGTTTAATCTAAACAGAACGGCAGAGTGTGGCGGTGGATGTGATATTAATCGATCAAAAGTGAGGCAGAAAAGCATTTAACTAACAGTTAAAACGAATTACTTTCCGTATGGAATTCTGTACGCATGTAATTTGGTAGCTTTCGCGAGCAATCCTTTCTCTCCCGACGCTATTCAACCCTTCACTTTCCATGAAAATAAATTCACGATAATCGTTGCGGAATTGAACATATTAAACGCGGAACACGAGATAAACATAAATGTCCCAGTTAATAAGCTACGCAGCGGAACGATGTCACCTTTTACGAAAGGCAAAAAAAACGTTCCGTTGGAAGCTAGAAACGATCTTCAAGATACGTGACCTAAACACTTTCGGGCCTGGCTTATCCTCGAAAGGACGGAAAAAGAATTTGCGCGCGCACACGGAGTAAAAAAAATTCCCGCGCGCGTGTTTTTCTTACTCCGGTTCGACGAGATCGCAGTCGGTTCGAATTTTAACGCGAGCGCTTGGCTGCTAGAGCTATCTTGAAGCATTATCTATCTCGTTGGCAGATTGGCCTGCCACGATTTTGTCTCGCAGCCAAGTTAATTCGATGGTAGACCGTCGCCGGTAATTATTGCACGTTAGTCTAAATGCGCGTCGGCCGACAGCTGTTCGCTCGGAAACAATAAACAGCAATTGCTAACACGCTGGGGTAACGCGAAATAATTTCTTTTCCCGACGACTTTCAAGCGAAGTTACGACCCGATGCGATTAATTAATCCTCGAGCGATCGAGCACAAAATGTTCGCAATATGCCACAAAAGCTTTAGTATCGACACAATTTGGCGATGCTGCAGATCACGGACGTCTTCGTGAATTTTAACCCCTTTGCAGACGAGCGTCTGCAAATGTTTTTCTAGGTTTCGTGGACGCACGTCAATTGTTAAAGTAGCAAATTTAAATTAACACTGGGTTTACGGACGTTACGTGCATAATTTGACAGGCTTCCGGAAAAATACGTATACTGCATATAAATAGTCGAAATTAGAAGATTAAGGATGAAGAGAGTCACATAGAATAACATATTCACACCATTGTATTAATTAAAGTTATCATAAAAAGTATTGAAAAATAATGTTTATGGTCTCTATAATTTTAGGTATGAAATTTGAAATGTGTCAACGTGACGAGTTCCGTAAACCTAGCGTTAACCCTTTGCGAACGAGTGTGTGCAAATAATCGCCACTTTCCTGGTTTTTGTGGACGCACGTTTACTGTTAAAGCAGAAAGTTGAAATTAATATCGTTGATAAACGCTTGAATGTTTTGGGTATTTGTTGACCTGGAATTCGTAAGCTTAGAAATTCGTAAGGTTTCGAATTCAAAGTCAAAATACTCTTTTAAGTTTTATTATTCGTCGTCCGCAAAGGGTTAATATCGTTGATAAAAATTCCCGGAGTTTTGGGAATTCGATGGTCTGGAATTCGAAAGTTTGGAAATTTAAGGGCTTGGAATTCAAAACCAAGATATTCTCTTAAGCGTTATTATTCGTCGTTCGCAAAAGGTTAATGAAACTTCAATATGTCGTATAGGATACAATTTGGAACAGCTTTTCATTTGCATATACAATAGACTCGTTTAACGCTAGGTTTACGACGCAATTCGATAGTATCGTTTCGCAGGTTCCCTGAAAAATCTATATAGGTATTGCGTATGAATTCTAGAAGTTAATAGAGAAGATGTGGAATGAATTACGATTATATATTTATACCATTGGATCAACCAAAGTCATCGTAAACTGATAAAAATTAATATTTACGATCCCTGTAAAAGATCCCTGCGATTATCTCGGAAGCTAAAGACGACCGCTTCGTATTGGAAAAGGAACAAGTTGCTCAAAATATCGTCTCCTATAATACGATAGTCCCTCGATTATCCGATTTAACGTTATCCGGAAAATCGGAGGATTTTTTCCTCCGAGAAAAATAGAGATATAAATAAAGAGCGTACGATGCACGCAAATACGTATATCGCATATTTACTCCAATAGTGACACAAGTTAAAAAAAACTCTCGACGTCTAATTTACGACCGTAAAGCGAGTTGGTAAATACTTCAAATTTGCGATTCGTCTTTCTAACTTATATCGCTGGTGCATCTATTTGTTTGCGTTACGGTCGAAGAATCGGGTAATCGAAATACTACCGTGTATTCAAATTTCATTGAAAGCGATCGCCCCTGATCTACGACTTTATCAAACATTTCTTGCATACCTTGTTAAATTGTTGCTAACAGCTAAGTAAAATACTCTGAATTCGTTACCTATCGAAGTGTTTATACAACGTACGAAGAACTTAACGCAGTGAAAGGATTTCAATCTTTTACCGTAACGGTGGAAAAGTTAAGGAAGTCAGAGAAAACTCACGTTGAACAGTGTCGCTTTTATTTTTGTTGATCTTCATGTTGTTGGTATCGTGCACGTGTAGACCGTAATGTTCACACGTGAAGCATAACGAATATCGTCACGATTGTTCTCACCCGGGAGGCTTCCCGCAAATCCAACACCGTTCACACACGCGAAAACCGTGGAGGATACCGTCAAACTTTTACATAACGTTTACATAAACTTGGATACGGCCGCCGTGAGCCGATACTTTCGGAGAATGACAGAAGGGGGGAAAAAAAAAAAAAAAAAAGGAATGCACGTAAAGTCTGTATTCGACGAGAACGTTACGTAGAATAGCGTTCGCGTACTTAGCACTTGGAACGGTCGCCTCGTCGTTAAACTCTTTCGAAACGGCGCAACAGGTGTGCTCGTATCGCTTTATTACCCTTTTTTTCGTCGCCTGCGCTAAACCGTTTCAAAATTAGGAGAACGAGTCCGGACGGGGAGGATTGAAATTGTAGTGCAAATTGAAAGAGAACGCGGCGAAATTATTGGGTTTTAACCCCTTGCCAATGCGACGACGAGCTACGCTCGGCAGATGAATGTTACAATTTGCATAGAACGAAAACACGTTGGATCTATAGTCAAATTTAGTTTCAATTGCAACTTATATTTCGATATGCAAGATAGGGGAATTTAATTAATATTACATTGATTAATTTAATGCTAATGCTAATGCTAATGCCCAAATGAATGCTAGTATTTCAATGCGTTATACTCGAAACGGTATTAGAGTAACAAGTAGATAGTGTTACAAGATGTAGTCTCTAAAAAATTCGTAGGGCAAGGGGTTAAAGAGTTAGAAATTGAAGTAGAGCATTAATCGAAAGAAGCTTTTAATCTGGTCGATTGTGCTACTTAGGAGTAATCGAAAAATGCGACGATTGGTTTATTAATCGATCGATTAAATTGTCTATCGTTGATCGACCCAAATAAATCAATTACCAGTTGCTGATTTTTTAATGGAATTTTTTAAAAAATTTTTTAGCGCAACAGAAATACGTTTGAATAGCACTCGAATTTGATTTGAATTTAGCTACAAAAATCGTTCAAATATTGAATTGCATTACGCTAAATTCACGTTCCTCTTTCAATTCTCCTCCATTCTTCGGATAACAAAGAATTTCGAGTGCTTCGAGGAGCCAACAGTGTTTTTAATCAGACAAGCGGAAATTAATCGACGAAAGTAATCGATAACGCGTTACATGCAAATTTCTTGAGCCCCCATTGGCACCGATAATAATCAAACGGTTAATTGCGTTTATAAAAATACGAATTTGCATCGAGATCCGCAGTCCACTGAATAATTCTAGTGATACTAGTAATTCTAAGGTGTGCTTCGATTAAAAGTAAGTGTCAAACAAAAGGTTCCGCTTAGTACGAAAACTTTCTAAGAATTGTTTTATCGTTTGTCCGCGAGTTTAATAATCACGCGTAATACCGCGAATCCAAGTTTGATTTTAACGATCAGATTATATTTAACCACGTTTATATAGAGCGCTTTGCAATCGATTTCGATTATTACACCAACAGTCGCGCCGATAACGTTATCCGAGGATCGTAATACATAACCGGATTGCACCGTACTTCAAACAGATTACCCCGATTTTGAATTAAAACCGATTACCTCGATTTCGTATACGCGTAATCCTTGGAAACTTTTCCCGGCTACCCGCGATCTCTATAACGCACGAAAAACTCCTGCCATATGTTATGAAGCTTCCAAGAGTCCACTTACTGTCCCAAGTCACGAGCAATAATCACGTAAACACGGTTTATTATCGGTGTCATTATATGCCGGAACCGAAGAGACACCTAAACAGCGCGACAATAAATATACTTCGAGGCCAGCAAAAAAGAAAGAAAGAAAATGGTGTACTCCGAATATCGAAACTCGGCCGAAATCGATCGCGTTCCCGAATATTCCCCTAACTCCTAACTTTTACGCGGATACGCGCGATTACTCGATTTTCGTAAAAAAAGAAAAGGTGTCACATTTCCGCACGGATAATAAAATACTTTTTTTCTTTGTCCCGTTGGCTATCGTCGTACGAGTTTCTTAACATTCGTTTCGGGGTGACGATCCGATCGGTTGGAGACGGAGATTTTTTTTCTTTCGAACTGATGTAGACGCGCGGAACGAAAAGACGGTAGTGATTCTATTCCGCAGCTGCAGCTCGAGAGCCAACGGTGCACTGAGCCGGCAGGCAAAAAGGGAGAATCGAAGAAGGCTTGCAGCGACCGAGCACGGTAAATACTGGCAGCTGCTTCGCTAGCCTTTGACGTGCAAACGGCTCTAAATGCAATTTTCATCTCCTTTCGATCGGCCCCTTTTGCCAAAGTGTCCGTTGCCAAGCAGATATATACCGATGAAAACGGTGACTTAATCTGTTAACTGCGGGCGACGAGTTAACTCGTCTATTATGGGTTACCAATGTTTTGCATACGCTATTTTACTTTCCCAGAAATTCCTTAGCTTCTGAAGCATCTTTATATTGGTATTTTACATTACTTATACTCACAGCAATTAAATTAAATATTAACCGTTTGCACTCGAGAGGTGACGCTCACTCTCCGTTTAGTTATGCGCGGAATAATCGAGAGTTTTCAAGAATTAATGAAACATCGAGTCGAATGCAAAACTTTATAGATTTTGGAAGGAGTTGTTAGCCCTTAAATCGAGAAAGTATTTGGTAAAGCTTCTACATAACAAGATAACTTTTCTAATTACAGTGAATACGAGGTTGCAAAACTAATACAAAACATATTATTAACAAAATTAATAATATTGGAAATGAAGTACTCGAGTGCAGCGAAACGGACACCAGTAATGATGACGGTAATCAAATAATCGTCTCGAAAGGCCGAAAAATTAGAATAACAGAAATCAAAAGTTAAACTGATCCTGATACTACCGTGAAAGATTACAGCAATTGAAATTCAATATTACTTTCCGCGCAGTACAAAATTCATTGGCTATTGAAATACAATAACTATATTCTTCGATATATTGCGTATGTCGGTTTAAAAAATTATCAATATTCTAGTAGATCTACTTCCAACTGCTAGAGTTTTCTCCGGTAAAAAAAAAACACCTTCGACTACAAAGGATTAATTCCTATTTGTTCAGTTTTATTTCTACGTATGAATAAGATTTCGATTGGAAAGTTCCACAGCTAACACGGGTTAAAGCAAGATTCCCATCAGCCTGAACAAGATTAGTTCTTAATCTCATAAGAAGCAGCGTTTACTACAGATTCCGCTGCTGATGCAATTTCGCATTTCACAAGCGAAATATGTAGGTGTTAGAATGCTGCACCGGAACACGCTAAGAACGTTTAATGTACATAGATACGAACAGTTTTACAAGAGATGAACTTAAAGTGGATTACAGCTATCTTTCGAAGTGCCCGCGGTTTTCAAGAACGCGATCCTTTCCCGCAGACTTTTGGAGAATCACAAAGATTGCTAGGTATCAGGTTCGACAAAAAATCCTTTGGCTTTTTTATACCGCACGATTGAGCTTTAGCTAACTTTAGCAGAGTGAAATAGCGATCGGTACGGATTAGGTTTCCAAACCACAAAATATCCGCGCACAAGTTTACTCGAGGTTAATTCAAATTTTGTTCCCGATCTAACTGATTTAGATTGTAGAAGAGAAAAGTAGCGATTGATCATTACGCGCTGTAATTTAAGTACGTGTCGTTCTACGAGCTCTGACATATTGGCAAACAAGTTTTCCTTCGTTCTCGTGACTGCTCGTTGTGTCGTGCTCCATGTACGGCGTTCACGATTTGTTCCTACGACAAATTAACGCGTCGACTTCACCGGAAGTTATTTTAATGCGCTCTGCATGCGTGCTGTTGTGTTAACTGATTATCGATGTAACAAGATGAAACACAAATCGGTTGCCATCAAACTTCGCCACAGCTTAACACAGCAGCGTTGACTATAACCACAGGATAGACTAGCCATTTGTATGTGACTGTACATATGTATAATACTATATTTTGTTTTGATTATTGCACGTAATTTCTCAGTAAAACCGAAAGTCTCTGATATATAGAGATGGTCGCGTATCTACTGCTACGATGCAAATGGGTTAACTAATGTTGTGCTCCAAACCGGAACGATTCGTAAGTTAAATAACTACTAATATAATTCAAGGAAATTGCGCGATAAGTTTAAAATGGCAGTAATTGCTACATCTACCCTATATTCTTTTTATTACCAAAGCGAGAGGCGTGAAGTTCTTTTGAATATTCGAAGTATAAAGTTGTGGTTTGTTACTTGAATCTATAATAATATACTCATCGTATGCAATTTTATGAGGTTGTTCGGAAAATTTATAGCACCACTGATAATATTCACTTCTGCTGCGCGATCGATTAGTTTTGATTACATTAGTTTCGATCAGCTTTAGTTAAACAATAGAATTCTTAATCTGGCCTGTTCCCATTCGGGCCAATTGAAGTCCAACTATGTAAATGGATACACCTAACCAACCTAATGTTTCAATAATGAGGTAGCAAGAACTAATCGTTACCTAAGACATTCTACTATTATCATTTATCGTAACGTTGGTAGAACTTTATTCGTGGTCAAAAATTCGTTCGTCCATTTCCTTTGATTTCACGTGGATATTTGTTTAATTTACGAAGCTATCGGTTAACAACGAACAGTTTTATTTCACACGCTACGCACTTTAATATAAATAGAAAATTTCGCCGATCCCCAGATGTTTTTAATGTATTTCATAAGTTCGTCCGCAAGTATATACATTTGTAGATTTGAATTTTAGAGATCACGTATTTATGTCGAAAATAACTGCGTCCCGCAATATTTAGTTACAATTCCGATATGTTGCTTTCATCCACTTTAAATTATTGTAGCAATGCCCGCGTGTAACACTAAAATGCTAAAGGGGCCACGTAGCCCCCTAACGATTCTATGTAACAATGGATAGCCTATCCTATGCTTCGTCAATGACAGCAGCAGGGTTTATCGTTGATATCAATTTCAATTTCTCCCTCTAAAAATTCGATCGCAGTATCAGGAGCCATCCCCCCCCCCCCCCTCCCAAAAATAGAAGCTTACAAATCGGCTAAAGAATTTTACGCAACCTTTAAAATAAATATTAAAATCTGTCTCCTAAAATGGAGACTTCACAAGTGGGTTAAGATAAATTTGCAGTTAACCTCAACTAAATATTCAAGCGAACCTATCGTACATCTTGACGTGAGCATTTTAAATATTCAAATTTATCGATATTCGAATGCTATCCGCGTAATTACGTACATATACGTAGGGTAAAGGCTTTGTCGGGCAATCGGCGTATTCGAAAGCAAAAGGAAATGATCTTGACACTTCGGTAGGTGGTTTTTGCTATTTCTATTCCGATTCGAAATACCTGCTCCACGCGTGTATATACAGTTGGAGAAGGCATTCATTGGCCTTTGCCGATTCTACTTTTATCGGAGGTAGAAGGCCTACAGCTTGGAACAGGTTTCCCTCTCACCACTCTCACTTTCTGCGACACATTTCAATGTGTATCGAACGCGCCGCGGTAATAATGACAAAATTAACTACCACGATTTTCCATCGCCGACTACAAAATTATTACACCGTTCGCCTTACGATTTTCTTGCGACACACGCCTTCGCCGATGGTTCCCAAACTGTGCGTCGCCCATATGATTCTAGTTGGATCGCTAAGTGGTAAAAAGGTGCTGATTCTAGCTAGACAGCAACGATTTTTTTTTCACAGAAATCCTAATCCTAGTTAATTTGAAAAGTGTCGCTAATACGCGTATATCCAAATGAACGAAATAATATATCTGGTTTTCTTAATATTTGTACAAATACGCAACGATAATCCTAAAGCATCTCTCATTTTTGAAGATTTACTTTTCATTCCTTCAAGCTGATAAGTAAAGGAATTTAAGGGAAATAATAGCTTTTAAGTTAAGTAATTTTTGTCCAGCTAGAATTAACATTTTTACCGCGTCAAATATTGAAACATTAGAGTAATTCACGCTTCTTGTATATTGCTAACAATGAGTGGGAAAACAACGATTTATTGTGCTGCACTGGTGAGTCAAATTAAAGGATCAAAAAACGTTAGTAGAAAAACAGGTCACGCTTTGAATCGATGAAACTTCGTAAACAAACATCGTACGGCGATCAACTTGGGCTTATTTTGAAGCTTCAAATCTCTCCTTTCGAATAGGTGACCAGAGGCTTTTCGAAACGTTTCTCGCTTCGAAGATCGGAGCGAAAAACGGAAGGTAGATCCGTGGAGTCGTTTCAACTTAATGAACTTTTAAGAAGAAAAAAAAACTACCTTCAATTTCATCTTGGAGCAATTTTATTCGCGTAATCCGTGACGTTCCTTTCACGAAACGTTTTCTAGGAATCTTTCTCGCTTCCAACTTTACATATTGATGCTTAATAATTGCATATATGTAACTTTATATATTGATGCTTAAAATTTAAGATGCGTATATATAAACTTTCGCGATCGTCCGTATATCGAAAGTTTCGCGTATTAATGTCGTTGGTGGTTGGACGACTAGCTGCTGCTGGCTAGGGGAATTCGAGAGTGAATGTCTGGATTACAAGCGAAGAACGTAATATAGTTACGAGGCTCGTAATTGCATCACGTGCTGCGACCCACTGTCGACCGCTTAGAAAGAGTGTCAATGTCGTTGCCCTCGACGTCTTTACAATTTGCGCGCGAATCGAATAATTGGCTCGATAAAGGAGAATCAAATAACCGAACCTCAACTGCACCTAGCTGTACTTTCAATCGAATAAATGGCGAGATCGATGCACAAAAAGGCGAGCGAAAATATTCATTTATTTGTATACGTATGTATACCTTGTACGCGAGCAAAAGAAACCCATTAGTGCGCAAAGTATAATTACACTACACGACTGTAACTCGGTAACACTGTGCAACTCTGATTACGACTGCAAGCCTATCATGAACAAGTTGAACATTAAATCGCTCGAGGATCGTAGACGTATAAATGATCTATTGCTTTTATATAAACATCTTAACCCTTTGCGGACGAGTGTCTGCAAATAATCGCCACTTTCCTCATTTTTGTCGACGCACGTTTACTGTTAAAGCAGAAAGTTTCAATTAATATCGTTGATAAACGCTTCAAAGTTTTGGGAATTTGTTGACCTGGAATTCGTAAGCTTAGAAATTCGTAAGGATTGGAATTCATAGTCAAAATACTCTTTTAAGTTTTATTATTCGTCGTCCGCAAAGGGTTAAACGGCTATATACGTTGTCTCGTTTTTTCCCCTCTCGTGTATTAACCCTTTGCCCTACATTAACGAGATATACATGTGGTAGAAATTGTGCTCTGGTTGCGATAATAATTTAATCTATTTTTTAATAAATTTCAATTCTAATTCTATCTGTAATTTCAATTGGTAAGGTTGAGCATTGAAAGCGTAAATTGCGTACAATAATTTAGTATTTCCATTCGTTGCACTGTTAAAGTAATAAATAGCTAATGTTCCAGTGAATAATCTTTGAAAAATTATTATTAGTGGTATACATAGTAAGATCTTCACTTACATTCATAGTGCGTAGGTATTTAACTAGATTTATCTACTCCGATCCCATGAACCGAATATGTATACGAAATCGCTAGCAAGTATTACTCCAAGCTAGATTTCTTTAATTCCTTTTTATACTCTTTTAGGGTATATTAAGTTGTAACATAATATCCATCCCGTTTGATTAGGCCTTTTTTTAAGAGCACTTATTTGCAAATTCAGAAATAAGTTTACTTAATTGCGCACAAGCCATTTTCTCTACTAATTATCTTGTACTTTTCTGATAGCTGAAGAATTCCTTTCTTGTAGAATTGTTTGCAATTCGAAAAAACAGGCCAAATTTATGTTACAACCCAATACACCATTAAGTTATTCTAAGTCAATATAGGGTACATGTACCACATACTACCACTTTAACACTTAGATTTATGGACATTACGTGCATAATTTGACAGGCTTCCGGAAAAATACGTATACTGCATATAAACATTCGAACGTAGAAGCGTGAGGATGAAGAGATTCACGTAGAATACATATTCATACGATTGTATTAATTAAAGTTAACATAAAAAGTACTGAAAAATAATATTTATGATGTCTATAATTTTAGATATGAAATCTGAACGGCGTCAACGTGACGAGTTCCGTAAACCTAGTTTTAAGCTTATCGCGCAACATTGTTCAACCGCTCTTCTATTTATGAACCTTTTCTCGTACGTTGAGTATAATGAATTAATTACCACGCGATTGAAAATGTGCAATAAAGTCTAACGTCCCCCGTACTGTCACTCGAGAAGTTGTCATTTGAAGATATCTGTTGCATAAATACATCGATGAAGTTCTTATCTGATTAATTCTGTGCACGTTACCAACATATTCTTCGTAATGTATCAATGTAAACAAATCTGAGTGAGGTTTCACAAGAGACGCCAGATTTTCAACAAGGTGAAACAATAACGTTTGCGTGGGTTGATAACAAATACGT
Organism: Eucera pruinosa; assembly: GCA_028830335.1. NCBI lineage: Eukaryota > Metazoa > Arthropoda > Insecta > Hymenoptera > Apidae > Eucera > Eucera pruinosa. The sequence goes on along the minus strand of JAMYCR010000001.1, from coordinate 1,636,222 downwards.
GCACCTGTATTAACCAGTTAATTTTACATCGACTCATAATATTGTCAATTATAATACTGCCATCAGTAGTTTCAATTTTAACAACGATATCAATGTTATCAATTTGTATACTTACGTTGACACTATAAATTTAAATACTGACTTTAATATTTCTAATTTTCATACTGATATCAATATTCTCAATTTGAACACCGATATCAATAACATCAATTTGTATGCTAACGTTGACACTATAAATTTCAATACTGATTTTAATATCTTTAATTTTGATACTCGTATCAATATTCTCAATTGTACCACTGATATCAATACTACCAATATTTTTAACCGAACTCCGCAATCTACTGTACAATTTATTGGAATTTAATGAAACTCGTTATTCTTGACATACGTGAACGAACGAAAATGCAATTCGATGAAAAGGAGAATCGAACGTATGTTTAACACGTACACATCGAGAAGCCATTTACCAAGTTTTCGATATTATATGGTTCGCTGTTGATGCAAGTGATCGAAAGTTTGTCGAAGCGGAGAAAGGGTGGCGTTCGGGAAGGGATCAAAAATTTGTTATGCAAATAATGAAATGACTATAGGTGAGACGCGTGGTACGACTTGATTACCAACATGGTTGTTTTCTTGCCACGTGTAAGTACCGTCGTCCGTCGACACGTCAACGATGTGTTCAGATAAGCCGATCGAAATTCCCTACTATTGTATTATCATTGACTCAGCACAGGATAGACCATCCGTATATTATTTATTATCATATATATTTTACATTTATATATTTAACGTGCGTGCCTGGTTAGACTAGGACACCAAATTTATATATATATATATATATATATATAAAAAGAAACGTGTGTACAAAAGTTTACCAAATCCAATACGTGAAGTAGTATAAAATAAAGGAGGATCTTCTACTGATTATTAACCCCTTGCTCTACGAATTTTTCAGAGACTATATTATATTCTAACGTTAACTACTTGTTTCTTTAATACCGCGTTAAATACACGACATTGAAATATTGTAATTAATTTGGACTCGCGAATCCCCTAGCATAAAAACGTGTTATTTAAGCTAAACTTTATTATAAACACGGTGTGTTCTCATTTTACTTGAATTGTAATATTCACCGCGAGTATAACTCATCGTTGTATGGCAAGGGGTTAAAATTCGGAAGAAAATGATACTTCCGATTAGTTATGTACAATATATTTCTCTGGTTACCAAAGCGAGCATCTTATAATTTCGTCGAAGTTAAATTGTACCATTCCAATTGAAATTGAATGTTTGTTTAATTTACGAAGACAAAGATTAGACGCTCTTTAATGTACCTACGAAATTAAGCCGTTATATCTGAGAAACTTTCGAGGCGTCTTATAATTCTGTCCACTTGTATACGTGAACATTATTACAGATTAGGATTTTAGAGATTAAGTATGTCGAAAACAATTGCGTATAATATCAAGTGTAATTCTCGTTGCCTTAAAAGGGTTGTTTCCTTATTCCACTCTAAACTAGCAATGCCACGTTATTATTATTACTATTAATAAACGACTATGTGTCCCCCCTGAAGATTTTGTACAGAAATGAATAGTCTATCCTACAGCTCGTCAGTGGTATTATCATTTGAATGATCTAACACCTGAATTATCGACGCGTGCAGCGTCGTCCAATCGCGCGTTCTTACATCGAAATGCAGTGTTCTTTCTGTGTAAATAACCGTGACAGTTGTATAAATTTTGTAAAACCTGTGCTCTGCCGTTATATAACGAAATTTGTTCGCTTTTGTTAACCAATAACCACCGCGTAACTTGCGTAACGCACGAAAACAATAAATAATAGCAATTATTGTAGAATAACTGCATCGAGAAAAAAAGAGAGAATTCTACTTATGCCCGGCTATCTCTATTTTGTAACAACAGCTTTATTACGTATACCTGTTATAATCCGTTCGATTAATTGTACGAGATTGAAGAAAAAGACTACAAAATTATTTCCATGGCGGATACAAATTTCTTTATCGCGATTGTAAAACCCACGTATTCGAAGTAGTCTTACGTAATCTCGCGTTCAATTTAGACCTTTTCCTTTTTCTTTTTTTTTAATAATTTATCTAATGTTTCTAATCTTATTTCGAATTTCGTAATATGTCTCACCTAAATGCAAACCCCCGATCTGATAGTAAACTGATATTTTCTCACTTATTCCACTGTTTTTTTATTAGCTTGCTGCACGTGAAACGGAGTTGGTCGTCGTTCGAATGAAACTCGAAAACATTTCGAGTAGACTCTTTGGTTTAATTGCGAAATACAAGAGATCTCCGTATCGTACTATAAATTATTGACTGTAATATTATCAATTAAATGTGCCATTATATAATACTAATTGAGTAAATCAATCCGTATCATCGGGTACCTTCGAAGAACTACTTCCATAAAGCAGAACTACATAGATAACAGGCTCTTTCATCACGGGTACAAAGTACAAGGCCATTCCGATACAAAAACCATAAGGCAAAAGTACTTATAAAAATTTATCAGCCTTTATGTTAACTTTATATTTGCATACATAATGCGCCTTTAAAAACATCAATGGCTTATAGAAATACAAACGAAATGTACGTATGTATGTGGCATCTAAAAATATACAACCATACGGCTTTAATATGCTTCTCTTTGCCAATGCAATATGGAATATATTCTCCGTTACTGTCACGCACGTAATATCTAAATTTTACCAAGAATATCGTTGTGGCCACAATTTTTCTTCCTTCTAAACTAAAAGCTGATATAAAATTCGTATCTCTAAACTGAGAATGTAAGTTTTTAGTAGGCAAGGCAAGTTTCACTCGAATAACTTGCGCATTGTTATAGAAAAAAAAAAAAATGTTAATTATATTAGCAATTTGAAAATTAATATATAATATAAAGAATTATACTAGGTTAAAAGGTACCGGCAATAATTTAGTAGTATAGCTCTAAATTTAAGAAATTTTTCAATAAATGTTGCATTATATCAACGCTGTGATCAGATTTTTGTTACTTCGCTTTTCTTTAACGAGATATTTGTTTCTATAATAAATGAGGCACAAGACGAAAAGAGCTTTTCAAACTTTTCCCACTCTCGACTCTTTCCACATCTTAATCTCGTAACAATATATATAATAGCAGTTTTAAGCTATTAATAGATAATAGTTTTCGCGACATATATATATGCGTATATGTGTGAGGATGAAATGGAATTTTAAGAATATTTCTATTAAATCCAGACAGATTTAATAAGCCTTTTAAACGTAAAGAAAATAAATGAATAATTATTACGAATATACAAGGTGTTTTACTTAAAAACAGGCCACCTAATTATCCTTTATATTACGCGCCCGTGAGATTATCTTGGATTAAAAATGCTTCTCACAGAGAATTCATTCTTTAATGTAATTTCAATTGCATACGAAATATTTGATGTGTATTACATATTTTATCGCAACTAAAGAAGACAATTAGATTGCATTTTTTAAACGAGATATCCTCTATATATTAAAAACTTATATTCTCAGTTTAAAGATATGAATTTTATCAACCTCAAAAACTATGCAGTCTCTATTTTCGAAGGAACCAAAATTTTTACCAGAATGATATTCTCGATAAAAGTTAACTACTACGTATATTACTACTTATTATTATTATATGTGAATCGTAGTCTCGAAGGACGCAGTTTTTATTTTAGAAAGAACCACAACTTTTATCAGGCTGATATTCTTAATAGAACTTGAATATAGTATATATTATTATATACTGTATTATACATTGGACTAATATTTGTTGCGTGAATTTATGAAGGATTTTCAATTAATGATTCTACTTTGAATCAATGTGATTCGTTACATTTTATTTCACCTTTAAACACTCTATGCGTATATTTATGTGTAATATACATACGTGTAATGTAATAGATAAATAAGTTCCGTTTGTATCGAACTTAATAGTCAATAATATTCCGAAGTGCGCAAAATTGTACAGAACTTGTTTACGACTGGAAACACTTTAGAACTTTAAAGCTACGCTAAAAGGCAAAACTATCCCCGTAAAAGTGTCTTAAAAAATTATATATTACTTTTAAAAAGAACTTCAAATGCAATTGCTTTAAAACTCACTGGAAAATATATGATTTAAAGGGCTGACTGCAAAAAGCTGTCAGCCGTATTTTCGGCAAAATAGGATTTTTTAATTCGTTCCTAAACGTGCTGTGTTTTACACGATTCGCTATAATGCAAGCAATACCAATAATTAAATATCCGTGTAATGAAATTAGTTGGATAAATTTCTTCTTAGATACTAAAAAGTTTCAAGCAGAGAAGCTGACGAATTTTTGCACCATGCCCTTTGATTCAATCTCTTGCAATAGCAAAGTAAAATTATAAAATACATCTTACACGTGATTTACGGAGGATTCATAGTAATTTTACCGTACTAAAATTGACATTAGAATTAGAATTAGATACCAAAGTGGTCAAAATAACTCAGTTGGAAATTTTTCGTAAATATCATATAAATTCGTGGAATGAATAAGGAAGGAAAAAAAGAATAAATAAACATTAATTCCCCGTGATTTCTCTAATACAAATAAGTGCACCTTAATCATTAGTCCTAATGTTAAGAGAAGTCTGAGAAACGTACAAAAATAGATAAAACAGAAATACGAAATAAGTAGCGCTAACATTTTTAAAACAATTACGTACAAAAGATATTATCTGGATAAATGTGCAATCCGTTATTTTTTGTTTCTCTTCTCCTATTGTTAAGTTACAACAGACTTATTATTATTATCCTTACTAGACTGCAGATATTTATGCATTTATCGGAAATATAAATGTACAAAAATGCACAGAGTACAAACTAGTGAATTAAGCTTATCATAAATATTGCAAAAACTGTAAGTTATTGTATTTCAACTTTAAAACAACCCTCCATTTCAATCCCATTTCATTAACTGTATTAATAAAAATATGAAATAATACGGCGTACGCGATAAACACTGAATTTCTCCACACGTGTGATTTCTGTTCCGTAAAACATTCTACCCTCTAACTCCAGTATTGGAAAAGTGTCTAAGGTCCATTTACACCGACTAAATAAATAAATAGATGACTTTAAATATAAAATGCAGGGCTCACCAACGATCCCCTGTTGCTGTTGTGGTTGAAGAACTCTCTTCTCTTTTTCAACTGGCTTCTCCACAGGAGGTACAGGTGCCGCAGGTACAGCAGGAGGCAAATTCGTGGCTGGGGGCTGAGCTACAATTTTGCTTTTGGTCCAAGGATTGACCGTTGGTAAAGGAGCTTCTACGTATTTAACAGGGGGAGTAGCTTGAGCTTCCAAATCTGTCTCGGATTCTTCCTTCTCTTTCAATGCATCCTTGCTTCCAGCCAAGTGATCCAAGCCTCTCTCTCCGCGATCCCTCTCTTTAAACGATCTTTCGTTACTGCCAGTGTGACCGCGAAGGGGGTGTCTGTGATCTCTATGTCTGTGCCGTTCTCTGAGTTCCCTCTGCTGTTCTCTCAACTTTTCCTTTCTCCTGGCACTCTTCGGTGCCACTGTCTGAAACTCTCCATCGCTTCCAATATCACCGTTCATCTGTTCATCTGTTTCAGGAATGGATTCCTGTTTAGTTACATCTTCCCTCTGCACGGATTGATTCTGTTCGCCGCCGGGTGACAATTCATTCTCGTAACGTTTCTCAAGCTTATTCTGCGGATTGAATCTTCGCCCCGTTTTCTGATACGATTTCCCCTTGGTGGTTAAAGTTTGCGCGCTGATACGATCTTTAATTGGCACCGATTGCTGTTGAATCACCACCTGTCCGCCTATATTTTCTTTGTTGTTCCCCTTGTTAGCGGCCCGTGACTCGCTGCCGCTTTTCGGATTCAGGATACTTGCATAAGAGACCCCGGGGCCCTGTTCCCTCTCGGTACTTGCCTGAGTGCCGCTGCTGGCCACCTTGGCCGCCATCTTGAATAGTACGCGCCGAAAGACAAAACACGAGGTCCGAACACGAGGGATTTGGCTCGGTAACGCTTTTACCAGGATGTTGCTCCCTCTCAGGCAGTCGAGGAGTCCTGAGGAACGCTTAACACCCTCGGGAACATTAATCTAGCCGAGCAGTCTCGCCTACCGAACGGAGATTCGAGACGTTTCGTGCGTCGTGTCGCGGCTTTAAAGCACCAATCTAGGGACATCCTCCATGCCGTGGACCGGACGCATGTCTCCTTGAAGTCCGTGCGACGAAGCACGAACGCGTTCAATCGAAGCGGGATCGCACGCGAAGCGTAGAAACGCGGCTTTGCGGTATCCTTCTGTTAACGAGAGAACGCCCACTCGAAACTCGTCACGAGGGAATCGGTCGCTCTTTCCAGAAGGCGCGGCGTGCACACACGCGGTCGTTACCGAATCACCCGGGATTAACGTTTTCTCTTTCGATATATTTCACTCGTCCGTTACGCGTCGACCGATCGCACGAGGCGGACGAGACGATTCGACGGGGATCGATGGTTTCTATTGGAATTAGAATGGAACGCGCGAACGAATAGTTCCGATACGGTTATAACACGAGGCCCGAGGATCGGTTGCGCGGTTAAGAACACACCACGCTGACTCGGCGATTTCACGAGCACGATGATAGATAGGGGGAAATTAGCCGGCAACGGCGGATTCGTTTTCTCACCCGAACAGAAAGCGATGAATAATTAAAGGATGATTAATAATCTACCTTTGCGGCGGTCGGGAAAGCACGGGTATACGCAGCACGGTGGCGATTCGGAAAAGCGAGAACTAGCAGACAAGCGGAGTACACCTCGTTACGAGTAATTTTTCTTCTTCACGGTTTCTCCTCTCTTTTTATATTTTCGGGGACCTCCCTTCGGGATTAGCTTGTGCGTGCGGGCTAAAAATTTTGTCACAACAGCAGCGTGTTCAGGAGCACCGTTTCAACGTCACTTTACCACGGATTACGTAAACACGGCATTTTCGGCGATCTTTTTCCACGGAAAAGCGGTCTGCAAAACACATGTGGCCAACGCTTGCTCCTGGCCTTTACGCGAGCGGCTACGGAGTTTCCGGTTTAATCGATTCACCCGTCATCTCCTGTAGATCGTGCCACTGGCGTTTCCTTTTTAATATGCGCGCGCAATTTGAATGAAACTTGACGATTTTTTTTTTATAGGCGCACCGCGAATCTTTATACTACGATTCTAATTATATTCTAGTTCATTCATCTTATTATTAATAGTAATTAACTATTTACTAAAAATTACTTAGCCGAGATACGTTAAATTACATTACATTAATTTATCTAATATGGATATATCATTATTTTTAATTAATACTAAATTCCACTTTAGGTACATTAATTTAATGTAATTCGATGTATTTTAGATAAGCAATTTTTTGGAAATAATTTAGCAATTATATACACATATGAAAGGATACTGATCTTGTTAATAAATATTATTATTATTATTATTATTATTGTAAATTTATATTAGATTGATGCATATGAAATGTCGTTTTTCCAAAGTAAAAAGGTCACCAACGCGTATATTTAGATTTCGATGCGTTTATAGAAAATTTGGATATCCAAAGTAAAGTGGACTTTATAATATTATAGAAGGTGAAAGCAACCAGTATTTAGTTAAAGCAAAAGTACATACTTCAACGATTCAGCGGTATTACGAATGAATTAAGTTTAAAGACACTTGAAATAGTGGCTTGTGCAGCAACACCAGTTAATCTTCGTCTATTACTTTGCCCATTATACTAACTAACGTTAAATATTTTATTTTCATTCGTCGTTATCAACTTTGTAAGATCATATAAAGCACGTAATATAGCGTAATGATGTATATATTGTTCTATATACATGTTAAAGTATTGCTCGAAGTACATTTCATGGATTTCTAATCACGTACATGCGGCTGAAAACTTGCGAACGCTAATATATACAATACGCTGTATCTGCGCAATCATCCGCAGTCCACTAATAATTATTGTCGAGCGTTCGAGTAACGGTTTAATATTAATGAATTCTACTTATTCACCCTTGAATTTCATACAACAGCATTTTGAATAAATAACAAGATCGAAATACTCGGCATTACGATATCATGACTAATAAACGTTGCACACGTGAACGCGGATGGTAAATTATGAATTTTCATCGAATTTGCTGAAAGGGTTACGTAACAACGCTCTATTAATAAACAACGAACAAGATAATTTATTCCTTTCTTTCTTTCTTTTTTTTTTTTTTTTTTTTTTTACACGGTATATTACAATTCGCTCGCGTCGCATAAAATACACCCGTCTTACATAGATCTTTTATTACAATTAACAGTATAACGTTTTGTACAATTTATGTATAAACAATTGCATCGGTTCGCGGCACGCGCGTTATTGTTGCGTATCTTTTTCTAGATACATATATATATGTATACATATTTTAGATTGCACCGATCGTTTCAAAGGAAATTGAGTAAAAATTTGTAAAGTACTCTAAAAAACGGTTCACCTATATAATATTACCTAAGAAACTCGTGAATAATCACACAAAATTCAATTCCAAAAATAACCGCTCGTAGAAACTCTTTTGGATTATCACGAATTGATTTATACTTTCACTAAAATTATACGTATACTCGTATATCAGCTGATCTGCAAAGGATATTTCTTCATCGATCGTTCAAATGCTTCTACTATTGTAGACCTGAAAATGGTTGATAAATTAAATATAAATCGGAAGGTGTACGAACGCACGGGATATTCTAGAATAGAATAAACATTTTTAACGTCTTCTATATCGGAGCTTCTTAAACCGTGGGTCGCGTAACAGAATTCGGGGGTCGCGAAAACTATTGTCTATTAATAACTTAATACTACTATAATATATATATATATATATTGTTGTGAAATTAAGATGTGGAACGAGTCGAGAGTGGAAAAAGTTTAAAGAATCACTTTCGATATGATATATATATAGATACAGTGATAATCAAAAGTAAGTATTCACCTCACAAAAATGAAGCTGAGCAAAATTATAGGATAATTAGAGTCTGACTATAGTATTACTGTTTGAATGTTTATGCGAAATTTATATGTCAAAGTACGAAACATATATACGCAAATCGTTTTATTATTTTTGTCAATATTTCTTTTCTTTTTTGTAGCAATAATTTTCTCTACATTCTCAACTGTCAATTGATGCCTTTAGTGAAGCAAAATTAATTCGTAATTAGTATGCCACAAATTTGGCAAGAGTATATATATATATATATATATATCTATACAACTATATCTCATGAAAATGAAATCTCAGCGTAAGGAAATAAATCTTCCGTAACGTCGGTACAATTATAGTACTACTTGCGACGAATAAAATATAATCACGATGTATATAATTTACAGCCGACAAATTGTACTATAATTCCCTTTTTGCGAAGCGTATACTTATTTCTCGCTCTAACCGGGTCACATATGATTTGCAGTTGCTATACCTAAATACTTTCTGGTGAAGAAGATACGCAGACACGTGCCCAGCATCTATGAATCGAATCTCAACACCCGGCCAAATTTTCTCCAAGCTCATACAACCGTCGCGGGGCACGTACGCATCGTTCCGCGCGCACACAGCGATAATCAGTTCGGTGTCAACAGGTACTTCGAAATTCTTTAAATGCGTACATTCGTCCATTATTCCGCACATGAACTGCAGTGCCTCCCGCTCGCGCCATTTACAGTCGGAAAATAACGGATGTCTTGGAACTGGTAACAAACAAACACCTATTGCCAAAGCAATACGTGCGATAATCATGCTTGTCCCAAACCATGCTTTCTTTCTTACGGTTAGCATTTAAAACTGAGAAAAAAAGACGACTAGGTTTTAGTAGATATATACCGGTGACGCAACTATTAGGTCAATGCACGTGTAATACGTTGCTTTTACACTGGCGAGCAAAGCTTTAGATTCGCGTTAATCGTTCGAGTGACAATGTGGCATTGGAAAAATCTCGTCGAAAAACGCTGAACGGCGTACGATCGCTTCTTTCATTCGTACAAAGAGGCGACTTATTACTTGTACGGTTCGTATGGAATACATCTGATACGATACGTTAGATACACGCGTCTCTTCTTGTCGAATGCGAGACAAACAAGAATGGGTAATCCTGTGATTCAATAAATTGTGTATGTTGTAATGCAAGTAATTCTTTTTGCGTTACTTTCGATTTTTTTTGCGCCCTCATTCAAGCGTAACGCGATGAATTTTGAAGAATGCATTTACATTTGCTGCCCTTATCTTGGAAAAACGATATTTCACATGCATCAACCTAATATTAATAATATGCAAAAGTTTCCATCGTTTTTTAATCAATTTCATTAATTAATACCTGATGAATTAATTAATATTTTCTACTATCTATGATTAGAATTATATTCCTTTGATAATAATTTCGTACAGAAAAACATTCGGATTTGTACGAATTTAGTAATGAAAAAGCAACAATGCGCGATTTTACCAAGAATAATTTTCTCTGCTAATTTTTTTTATTTGAATCTTTTGCATTTCGCGAAACCATTAAATTACGGTACTCTAAATAAGCCTTTGCACTCGAGAATTTTCAAAACTACTACCATTTTCGCGACTTAAAGTTGCTTGTTAAAGGGTTAATATTAGTTACGAATTTTTAGTGAAATAATTAGTCTCCTGAAGTACAGCTAAAATAAGACAAGTTCGTTTCGGTGACTTAGAATCGCTTCTCCAGTGCAAAGGGTTAATATCGGGAATTTTTGCAAACTCTACACATTCGATCGAATTGAATCTAAACCCCTACGAAAACATACATCTAATATTTGTTAACGGTAACTCGCACGCAAACATTCGCTCCATTCTTAAAATTTATCCAAGTTAATACACGAATGATGATATTAGTCAATACTTGACAATAGCAAATGAAATGAATTTGAGACTTCGGTTAGCAATGTTATACGAATATACGCGCAAGCGGACCACCTACCTTTGGCTGCGTTCGAATCTCTTAACTTAAATTTGTTAGATAATAGGCTTAGAGGAAATATCCTTGCTGCTTTGTCTTCAGCAATTTCGCTTTTTAAATTATTATCTCGGTTCCGCGGACCACAGTCCTTATAGTCTTCGTTATTAATCACAGTTTCAGAGGCAGTTATAGTACGTACGTCTTTAGTAGCATCGTCAGACTTCTCTTTTAATTCGTTAACCCTTCTCATACTTGCAGGATAATGCTGGGCAAAATGTTGCCCGGCTAAGAACGCATCCTAAAAGTAAGCTTACTTTTTTTTAGCTTTACGATTAACGATGATTGTGCGTTGTTATCCTTAGAGTGCGATGTTCACACGAACGTATAACAGTAATATATTAAGGACCAATTTATTGTCTTTTTTCGATCATTTGCAACTAACATCGACTAATGATGAAAAACTACGATCGATCGATTTATGCGCGAAGATTCACAGCTATCTCATCGATCCGTGTGTCTCATGGGATACTCGGATATTCGTGTAATTTTTTATTCCCCGAGTATTTGACGGGTACGGTAAATGTTACGTGTATATGCCCGAAATGATCTAAGTCATCTCCACCGCAGAAAAAGGACCTGATCCGAGTTTGACTGTCGATGAAACAACATTAATGCAATGGTATACAGGTGAATCTCCTACAACGCGGTTGGAAAAATGCGGAAATTTTCCTACAACGCGGTTTAGGAAATGTGAAACGTTTCCTACAATGCCACAATTCTATAGTGTATTTTCAAGGAACGTATCTACCGCGTTGTAGGAGGTCCACCTGTACACGAATACCTTGTGTCACCGTTTCTTTTATTTGTCCTAACTCTCGGACTTTTTTTTCGTTCACGCGCTATCCTTTACTACTACGCGTAACAGCTCGACTCGGGACAGTTTCTACAATCGGAAACCGATACCTCTATTCCAGAAATGCCCGGCTTGGGATCTCGATTTTCGGTCGTATGCGTAACATTCACCGTACTCGAGTACTCGGGTATCTCGGATACCCGGTTCAAAACAAAATACCACTAATACAAGCTGTCTCAGCGTAACAGGCATACGTTTCTTACGCGTTTCGTACGCGTAAACATTCGCACTCTATGCTTCGTCCAACGAGACGAAGCAAAAAATGAAAAACGTTCGAACGGTGAAACAGATCCAATGTCAATATTCGCAGTGAACGAAAACAGTTGCTGCCCCGTCTCGTTGGACGAAACGTAAACATCTTCGATTCGAAACAGTTACACGCTTACTTCTTTGTCAACGATCCTCACCATCTTGGCGAGATCGTTCTGATACAGTTCATTGGAAAAGTATTGATTTTCCAGTAGCGACCAATTAATCGAGGCGCTCATTACTCCTTGAGTGAATACTGGTGACGCGGTTGACCATGAAAGGCAAGGGACTAGCGGTATTGGCTTTGGCCAGTTGGTCGCTGCCAAAGAAGCCATCTAAAAAAAAACTGGTCAATAAATACGCGTTGCGGATATTTACCGAAGAATAATTCAATTTAACCCTTTCGCTGTTCAATCCGTGCTCTCGTAAATGTGAAAATAAATGCGGCGATATACTTCGGTTGCCAGTATAAATATTTTTTCCGCTCAGAATCGTTGCTAATACTAATTTTATGCTGCTTGGAATAGCTTAGAATAATTTTCCACTTAAAATGACTACCCATACTAATTTTACGTTGCTTGCAATAGCTTAGAATAATTTTATACTTAGAATTGTTACTGCTACTAATTTTATGCTACTTAAGAAATGTTTAGAACGATTGTATAGCGCACCGTTGTTTTAACCCATCAGGGACGGCATCGGTACGCGGTACCGACTTTGATATCGTTCCTCAATTACGAAACAAGTATACGAATCCATTTTTATGGATCTGTATGCGATCGAATTTTGTCTCAGATTTCGTTTGGAAGAACTTTGTAATTCATTCGACGAAGTGCAATCGGATTAAGACAATAGCAACGTGTAAAATGTCGCATAGAGTTGGATACGTCGATAAACACAGTGTGCCGTAGCTGAAGGGTTAATGAACGCGGAAAGGGTTAACGGGAATGAATGAAAGTACAAACATGGCCACCCATCGACATCCCCGTGAGTCCTAAAGGTCCGAAACCTTGCCGTTCGCACCAATTTAACAAAACGATCGACTCCATTATCAAGCATCCTCCCATTATAAAGATGTCGCAAACGTTATGCAAACTAGAACGTCTGCAAAGCGTGTCAATATTAATAAAAAAAAGTTCGTATTTATCATCTCGATTCGTGATACGTCTTCGTTGTTACAAACCTTCGAAGTATTAGTTCTTACATTTGATTCTGCGGCTTTCTCGAACCGTAAAACGGATTTTCCAGTAACAAAGACGCGATTCCGGACTCTTTTAGCAGAGGCTTTGCGATTAGATTTCGTCTCCTCCAAAAGAACTAAAAGAAAAAAATGATGGATTAGTTTCGCAGGATGTTTAAACAAAGGGTTAATTTACTTACGTGATCCCCTGTTCCAGCAAGATGCAAGCAAATTGGTTTTACTTTATGCGAGCTCCATTTTCTAGGTAGGACTAATTGAAAGTGAGCAGTTATTGTCTCGTTTGGCATTATTCCGGGAAGGTGTTTGTGAAACGGACTTTCGAAACATCCTTCTATTATATGGCAGTCCGACCATTCTTCGTCCTATTCGCATACGAACCCGAAAATGATAATTTAACTGAATTGGCCAAATCTTACAATCCTAGAGTGGCCAAAAAGTCTTCCCGTTTTTTCTATGACAATTAACACTAGAACTGCGACATTTAACTGTGTACTAAGACATTTAAGACGTCGTTCTTTATCCTATCGAAATTAAAACGAAAGATACTTAAAGGGATATTTAATGCAACGGAAATAAATCTTTACGAACTCATGGGCAAAATTAAAAGCCAAGAAAATGTTGATCGAAAACGTGGCAATCTTCGAACTGTTGTAACTTCGTAAAGAAACATCGTGCAGCGATCAAACTCGGGCTCATTTTAAAGCTCTTCTTTAGGAAGTTACGACAGTTCGAATGTTGACACGTTTCCTATCACAATTTTTTGATTCCTTCATTTTATTCGCGAATGTGTATTATATCTTTAAAAATATATAATGTTAATAATTACATATTAAAGATATATAATATCTTCTCTAAACGAATGTAATGAATTTACTGCTGTATAAAACTTGATAACATTTTCACAGATTTATTCGACATAATTTTGCGTGGTATTTGTTACATTATTATTAAAATAATGAATCTGTGAGGAAGCCTATTTTCAAGCACCGCTTATTGGACCTAAGTCCTAATGGCATTAGCGAATCCTCTTCTATATATTCTAGCACAAATCTTTCATCCAATACGCATACATTGCAACTATTGATTTTACTCACAAGTGTATATCCCGTTTAGAAAATCGCAACAAAGTTGCAACGGTGTATCAGGGTAAATTTATAGGTAGAAGTTTTATAGGAAATTGTGAGTGGCTCACTTTGACCGCATTGCTAATTCTGATGTTGAAATGCATTAGAATTTGTTGGAAAACCTTTTGGCCGGTACGATATATTTTTTATTCATTTTCGAACACTCGTTACTGTACCTTAGTTATGTTGATGGGATAATCACGAGGTATAAGATTGTGGCATGTTTTTCTGTTTGCAAGAAGTCTCCTAAATTCGAAAATCCTGAAATAGAAATTTTTATTATAGTTTCAAAGCACACGCAATTTGTAATCATTAGACTGTGGATTTTTGTGCGAATTTATAGTTTTGAAAGCAAGACCAGTCAAGTGGAAGTTAAACAGAAATTAATTTCATTCTCCAAATATAATAATGCACGATTTATGTACTATTTACTATAGCAAACGTCCGCATAAATACATAAAAATAATATACTATATATAATACTTAAATATATAATACGATAATAATACTTAAATATATAATACAATAATAATACTTAAATATATAATAAAATACTTAAATTTGTATAATAATATAAAAATAACAAATGCATAAAGTATAGCATTCTTTTTTACTTTAACCCATTAAGGACCAACGCGTTTGCAACTTTGTATTCGCAATTTTTTTCGGCCAATTTGCATCCCTAAATTTCGTTTTTTCGCGATGGATTTGACAAAACGCGCTTCAAGAATTCGCGCAATAATTTTTTCGTCGCTATTCTTTTCTTCCACTTGGCTTTTATAATTGGTATAAAATTCGAAAAAAGCAGCGAACGAAATGTTGCGCGTCAATCTCGAACACGGCACACGGAGATTAAAAATATTCAGCTTTTGTAAAATGCTAAATAATCAGTGCGAGTCATCGACTTGATATAAATCTAGAAATATCGCGACGATTAATAAAAATAACACCGTTGACATTAATAAATATATTTGCACGGCTTCCACAAAATAGATTCAGTATCACGCTTGCTTTCCAAAAATCGCTTAGCACGCAACGAGTTACCGAATTAATTCTTCATCGCTTTCGCATAAACATTTTTCCTGCATTCTATTCGGATAAAAATTGATGCAACTCAATTTATATAATTGTCGCGTCGCTAATTATAACATTGTTGCCACAAAATCATTGCAAGTTTGTCGCTATATCGCGCGGCTCGTATAGAGGACAACTTCAAATTCTAATAGCAATCGCGCGACTAATATCGAACGCTCTCGAAACTTCGTAAAAAAAAAAATGTGAATCAAGGTTACGATATAATGGCAATCTTACCTTTTCAAATTCTGAGGGCTACCCCAGCCCTTGGTGAAAAATTTCGTCAGCAGAATACTCCTGTAAACGGCGTCCAAACGACTGCGTGGCATCGTAAATGATAAATTAAATTCTCGATCTATGTTTAAACGATGTATTCCCTCTATTATATTTTTTTTCTTTCTTTTTTTCTTTTTGTAACTGGCGACGGTGAAGATTTTTACACGGGCCAAAAGATACGAATTTGATTCAGGTACTGGTCTAGGCTGAAAAGAATTCGGATATTCCGCGCGAGCACTATCATGTCGCACTTCTTAAAAAGCTATCAACGATGTCGACATTGTTCTTGAATTAGTGGCAGACTCGCCGCGGGGCGAACGTTTTATCGAATATATTAGTCAGGCGATAGGAACGATCGAATCGGATGACGTTCTGCGAGTATATCGCACATCAACATCCGCTTCTCGCATCTTCGCCCGCCCGTACAGATATACCAATCGCAATTTCGACGAATATGTTTCTTTAAATATCGACCATTCGTAGGGACACGTTACCGTATATCTTGGTTACGTGTTTACAAAGGTAAACTATCCGCGAGATGCACTGGTAATAAAGTTGATTAGACTTTCGCGATTCGTGGTTCAAGTTTCGGTCAAGTATTCGCGCCATCTATCGACGCGCTTCTTTCGTAGGGAAGGCTAGGTTACGCACAGTTAGGGACTTGCTAGGTGGGGTAGAAATTAGGCCACGGACTTCTTCGGAGTATACCGCGGCCGGAACATTAAAAATTTGGCAGCGCTATCACCGGTCCTACGATTAGACGTGTCAAGCGCGTAGAATTTTTCACAAGTTTCAATTTGAAAGCAGGGGAAGAGGAGTGAAAGTGTGGAAATGTTACCATTGACTAAGCACAGAATAGACCACCCATTTGTAGGAAACACCATAAATTTCAAACTGAAATTCGGATCGGGTAAAAGGCAGAGCTTTTTTACGTCCCTTGCGATTTAGAATGATTCGTTTAATAAATATATTCGATTAAATCGTCAAAGTTGGTAAAGTTAACGTTCGATGATGTCATCGCCATAATAAATTGAATTCGGGTTATAGAGGATTAAACGATAGGATACTTCTATCCACGTTATTATGTCGAAGACACGTGCGTCGCGAAATATTTCTTTATAATTTCCATCACTTTAAAGACACTGTTGTCTTATTCTACTCTAAATTATTAATGTCGCATGATGTGACATTAATATAATTAATGATTCTGTATAACAATGGATAGTTTATCCTATGCTTCGTCGATGCTATTATAAACTGTAATGGTATGGAATTTCGTATTTCAATTTTAAATCGGCCAAATCTCGGCGTTCTCTAGTATACAAGTCGAAACGTGCGATATGAGAACGACGCAGATATAAAAATCAACAGTCCATTTGATCAAATTGATCGGACTGATCGAACTTCGATCAATCAGCTGGCTTCTGTCAATCAACTCGGGGTTCAATTCGATCAAAATATCGCACACGAGGCTTTGATATAAGATATACAATTATACATGCAGAACGCTTTTTATTATTTCCCATTATGGACTCCTATGCTAAGTAGAAACGTTCAGAGGGAACTTTTAAGTTCTCTCCGGATATACTTGATTAAAATAATTATCGGATACTGTGACCTTCGCGATATAACGAGGTCGTGAAATTCTTCGGATGTTAATAGAGACGCGTATCGCGATATTTATTTATAATGCTCATCGTTTTAATGGTAAAGCGGTTAGGTTGTCTCTGAATGATCCTGTATAAGAATGGATAGCCTGCGCATCGTCGATGATTTCACGCACGCTATTCAAATCGCGGTGTTATTCAAAGATACTTAGAACGGTTTGCGCAATTCTCTCGACTGCAATCACAGATCAAGATCCACTCTGGGCTGTAATCAGCATCTGCTCGTGGCAGTCATGTAACACGTTCCCGTAGTTTTACGCACCATTCGATAATATATTTACATATCTACATTCTAGTCAAATTGTTTCCTGGCTACGGTAATAGTAGAATTAACCCTTTGCCTTACGATTTATGATTAGCGTTAATTGGTTACTATTTTTATATAGTGTTGCAAACAAATTGTTTGAATATTGTAGGTAATTTTTATTCAATAACCTGCAATGTTATTACACGAAGCTAAAATCAGAGTTCAAGTTAAATTTCATCCTTAATAATGAGCATTTTTGTTCAATCTGTGGCATAATTTATAGAACGAGTGTGACTCGTTATTGCAGGCCAAAGGGTTAAAGCATAAAGGGTTTTAAGTTGCAAAAATTTAGTTCAAATGTTTAATGAAATAGGTATTACATATGTGTTAATTTTTCGAGCAACGTGGATATTTCATTATGATTTATCGATATGTTTTCTATACTTGAAGTCCTAATTAATGTTACGCCGTCGACTAATATATTCGACTGTAATTTCATACAGACATAATTTGATGGAAGATACGAAACGGAAATATACATGATTGTACGCGTAATTTAACGAACAAGTAGAGCCACGCATAAAGTACGTAGCATCGATCTAATATTCAAGGTCACGCAAATGAACCCTTTCGTGATTGAATTACTTCTTATTAAGGAACTTTGTTACAGTCTACCATACATTATTAGGCACACGTAACGACTGAAAACTACCATAAATGATAATAAAGCAAAGTTAAATTCACGTTGCGATATTTGCATAAAGAATAGTCATCACGAAAGAGTTAATATTTATTTATAAACGAAACAATACTTTATTGCCCTTATTCTCTCTCGTATTTTAGCTACAAAAATGCTAGCTTAAAAAAAGACACAAATTATAACTGTAATTGTAGTGACAAAAAAGTTAACGCGTTGACATTGAAAAAGATTGACACATTGCCGACGGGAGACGCGTATATACAAGACGCTTTTCATTTCTAGAACGTCGAAATCGGAAGAAGTAAATCAGTGTTATATAAAAAACACACGGCAAAAAATGCTATTAATGTCGTACATGATTGGTTCGATCAGTTTTTGGTAACAATGCTTAGCTTTCAGTAGATGCATGCATTTACATACATGTACGCGAAGTTATACGGGAGCCGTCAACAATGCGTTATACTTGTTATTTTTATATGTATTATCTGTATTTTTATCCCCCTCCCCCATAATTTAAATTCAATTACAATTAAAGAATTTTGCGGCAACTGCAAATCGAACGAATTATTAGAATTTGATACAGTGTCACATCGATTATATATTATAATTTTGCGTGAAATTTCTAGCTATTCGTATAGATAGATACAAATAAATAAGTTTTGGAATGGTTAATAAGGATTCAATTTACAATAGCTGAAGCTATGTATGGACATTTATTAACACTTACATGCGTTTATTGTTTAGCATACTTCGTAAGACGTATGGTACACACACATAGGGTACTTTTTATCAATCGGGCGATTAAGAATATATATATTTTACTCTACTCGTTAAATAATTGAAAATAATATTCGTTCTCACTTTCCTTGTAGCGGCTTACAAAATACGTTAAACGCTCACATCTCGTGGAGTAACTAAATTAATTACAATGATTCCCAATGATTATTAGTCGTTTACGCAAATGCGGTAAGCTTTCGAAGAATCGTAAAAACGCAAAGGATTAATGTATACTACGAATTTCGACGCTTCGCGCCATTCAACTTAACTTTTCCATGTTCTAGAAAATTTCTGCAGTACAAATTTTCCGAAAAAAAATGTACTCGCGGATCATTTTTTATTGTTTCAGTTTAGTTGAGTTTCACTTTCATGATGTAGTTCTTTGTTCGATTTGAAAAGTTCATTTGAAAAATCACCCGTCTAAACTTTCGATTGATTTTTTCGTGTACATTCACCTCTTCCCTTCCCCTCTAAATTGTAGCACCAATTCGAAAATACCCTGTATTCGTAGATGGATAATTTCAGGGTAAAATTAACCCGACATCTAACTTCCCTTTTTATTTTCCCAGGGAATCAAAAATTAATCCCCCTTTCATTTTCACGGAAAAGTTAAAAGTTAATCCCCGCTTTATTTTCACGAAGGGTTAAAAGTTAATCTCCCCCCCTTTTATTTTCACGGTGGGTTCAGAATTAGCTACCCCTTCATTTTCACGGAGGATTAAAAAAAATGTTATGATCCTACGATGATTTTTCGCGGTATTATCGTCAAACAATGTTGACCAATTTCTGTCGAAAATATGTCTATTTAATTGAGCAATATATTATGCATAGTTTGGCATAATATAGTACAGTAAGAAATACTGTGTTGGAAATAAAATATAATACAGTAAGAAATACTGTATTGTAAATAAAATATAGTACAGTAAGAAATACTGTATTGTAAATAAAGTATAGTACAGTAAGAAATACTGTATTGTAAATAAAATACAGTACAGTAAGAAATGCTGTATTGTAAATAAAATATAGTACAGTAAGAAATGCTGTATTGTAAATAAAATATAGTACAGTAAGAAATACTGTATTGCAAATAAAATATAATACAGTAAAAAATACTGTGTTGCAAACGAAATATAGTACAGTAAGAAATACTGTATTGTAAATAAAGTATAGTACAGTAAGAAATACTGTATTGTAAATAAAATATAATACAGTAAGAAATGCTGTATTGTAAATAAAATATAGTACAGTAAGAAATACTGTGTTGTAAATAAAATATAATACAGTAAGAAATACTGTGTTGGAAATAAAATACAGTACAGTAAATAAAATATAATACAGTAAGAAATGCTGTTTTGGAAATAAAATACAGTACAGTAAGAAATACTGTATTGTAAATAAAGTATAGTACAGTAAGAAATACTGTGTTGGAAATAAAATACAGTACAGTAAGAAATACTGTATTGTAAATAAAGTATAGTACAGTAAGAAATACTGTATTGTAAATAAAATATAATATAGTAAGAAATACTGCATTGTAAATAAAATATAATACAGTAAGAAATACTGTGTTGGAAATAAAATACAGTACAGTAAGAAATACTGTATTGTAAATAAAGTATAGTACAGTAAGAAATACTGTATTGTAAATAAAATATAATACAGTAAGAAATGCTGTGTTGCAAATAAAATACAGTACAGTAAGAAATACTGCATTGTAAATAAAATATAATACAGTAAGAAATGCTGTATTGTAAATAAAGTATAGTACAGTAAGAAATACTGTGTTCGAAATAAAGTATAGTACAGTAAGAAATACTGTGTTGCAAATCAAATACAGTACAGTAAGAAACACTGTATTGTAAATAAAGTATAGTACAGTAAAAAATACTGTGTTGGAAATAAAATATAGTACAGTAAGAATTAACCAATACTTGTCCAACTCCTGATGATCACTAATAAAGTTAATAAACATCGCACGATTCTGTACTGTGCACAGAAAAATCTACAGCGAAATTTCCCAGAAAATTGCCTCCCCATAAAAGCTACTGTCTTAGAGTGTGGCCTAATTAGTCTACAGTTAAATTTGCATCTAAGCATATTTCTATGATCGTAAGGCAAAACCACGTAAATCAGATTTTCTCATTTTCGAATACACGTGGACAATTTCGGAATTCGGTCGAATTGCATTCATTTTGTTTAACATAATGTCCTTGAGTTCGATTACTTTACTAATTGCAATGCTTTAAAAATGCGACTTACGTCGTTTTGTCTTACAGCTAGAAATTTGAGGAAGATAATTCGCGATTACTAATAATTGGGAATCATCGATCTACTGAGATCACATTTACGGTTCTGAGATCATTTTCAAGAACAATAACAATTAGATAGTTTGTAGGAAAATATATATAGGATAGCAATAAAATCTATATACTCTAAGGAAATACTGATTCGCATATTGAAAAGACGCGTGAAATTTTTTTTTTTCTTTTTTTCTTTTGTCCACTTCGCGTTTCGTGTCCGTAACATTCCGAAACAAAAGGATGTATCACATAATCGTAAACGAAATTTATTCGATTCCCCACGGAAATTGATAATACTTTTCGCAAATCGACAACTGAAATCTTCTACTTCGCTATATCACTTTCAGTTTTTTTTTTTTTTTCCTTTAATTAGATTCATTTTTCTTTATCACAGAGATGAAACTTATAGCTGAACAACATTAGTGTACGCAAGTATAGCAACAATGAATCTAAATTTAGAATAAAGATACACGTAGGATAAACGTAGGTAACATGGAACTTTGTAAAAACCTATCGAATTTAAACAACGAAATTTTATCGGTAATCGTGTATACTAGAATTCTTTGTAAACAATAACTAATCATTAGACTGCGGATTTTTATAAATAACTTCGATGAGATACGACTTAAATTGTGAGTTGTTTTCTACGTTGTTAATTGATCGCAGTTTTGTGTATCTTAAGTTCAAATTATTGGGCATTATTAAGACTTTGAATCTTCAAGTTTTTCGATTTCTAAGCGTTCGAATTTTCAAGCTATTGAATTTCCAAGCGTTTCGATTTCCAAGGCTTTGAATTCCCAAGCGTTTGAATTTCCAAGCATTTGGTTTCGAAGCGTTTGGATTTCCAAGCGTTTGGATTTCCAAGGCTTTGAATTCCCAAGTGTTTGAATTCCCAAGCGTTTGGATTTCCAAGGCTTTGAATTCCCAAGTGTTTGAATTCCCAAGCGTTTGGATTTCCAAGGCTTTGAATTCCCAAGTGTTTGAATTCCCAAGCGTTTGGATTTCCAAGGCTTTGAATTCCCAAGTGTTTGAATTCCCAAGCGTTTGGATTTCCAAGGCTTTGAATTCCCAAGTGTTTGAATTCCCAAGCGTTTGGATTTCCAAGGCTTTGAATTCCCAAGTGTTTGAATTCCCAAGCGTTTGGATTTCCAAGGCTTTGAATTCCCAAGTGTTTGAATTTCCAAGCGTTTGGATTTCCAAGGCTTTGAATTCCCAAGCATTTGGTTTCCAAGGTTTTGAATTCCCAAGCATTTGGATTTCCAAGGCTTTGAATTCCCAAGCGTTTGAAGTTCCAAACATTTGGTTTCCAAGCGTTTGGATTTCCAAGGCTTTGAATTCCCAAGCGTTTGAATTTCGAGACATTTGGTTTCCAAGCGTTTCGATTTCCAAGGCTTTGAATTCCCAAGCGTTTGGATTTCCAAGGCTTTGAATTCCCAAGCGTTTAGATTTCCAAGCATTTGGATTTCCAAGGCTTTGAATTCCCAAGCGTTTGCATTTCCAAGGCTTTTAATTCCCAAGCGTTTGGATTTCCAAGGCTTTGAATTCTCTAGCGTTTGGATTTCCAAGGCTTTGAATTCCCAAGCGTTTGGATTCCCAAGCATTTGGTTTCCAAGCGTTTCGATTTCTACGCGTGCGGATCTTCACGCTTTTCGATTTCTAAGAGTTCGAATTTTCAAGCTATTGAATTTCCAAGCCTTTGAATTCTCAAAGTATAGAATTCCCAAGCCTTCGGATTCCCAAGGTTTTCAGTTCACAAGCGTTTCAATGTTTAAACATAAAAATATCGTACTTTTAAATTAGCAAAAATGCCCATAAATTCTTCAAGTCGTAATCGAATAATTGTAAGCAGCACCGTATATAAACATACAATATCTATTTAACCATCTACTAAAATATATAAAATCACGCATTACTTTTTCCATCTGATCGCGTTGGCTTCATTTATTAGAAGCTTTACAAAATCAAGTGTTCCATGCTACCAACGATTACCCTATTCATAAGAGATGATTATCTCTAGATTAAAAAGGAAACCTTTCCCTTTGCTGTATTTATATGTAAAATATCGCTTTGTATCTTCTTTTTGTATACGTTATTGCATTCTTCTTTCTCTTATTCCTATAGACGAGAGTCTAAACTTAATCATCAGCCGAAACGTAATATACACGATACATGTAATATACACACATATATATATATATATATATAAAATAAATAAGAAAGTTTTCTTTCTATTTTACATGAATTCCCTTTACGTAATGTATTATTTTACAATATTGTTGCAAAATTGAAATACAGCGTGGAAGCATTTCACCTACCGTTCGATACGTACTTCGGAGAAGAAGTGAGAGCTTCAAAGATATGCAAAGAAGTACTTACTTACATGAAGTTATCGAACGAGCTATCGAGAACAGATAATTCTTAAATTCGCAAGCTTGAAAAAAAAAAGAAACGAAGATATACGTTTGGTCGTGTGTACATGATTGAAATTAGGGTAGATGTCCGAATTACTGCCAACGTCATTCAATTATTTTACAAGTTATTTAAACCCTTGCGCTGCGATTATTTTATCACTCGTTAACTAATCCACCGTTCTTATATCGAACACGGTGTGGACGATTTTTCTTGAACAAAATTCATTATTATAACACACAGCTAAAATTAAGAGTTGAAATTAAATTTCATTGTTAATAGCATACATCTTTATTGAATCTACGCCATAATTCGTGGAACGAGTGTCACTCGTTATTTGTAGCGCAAAGGATTAACTTACGAATCGTTTCGATTTCGAGCACAACAATTAGTTAACCGCTCTTTTATCTATGATAATTTTCTCGCATGTTGAATACGATGTATTACGTATATATACTAATTCATTGAAAATATACAACAAAGTCCAACGTCCATCGTACTGTCGTCTGAAAAGTTACATCATTTATAAATAAAAACAATTTTTACATATATCAGCGATTCTGTTCGTAATATAACAAATAGAAGATAAATCGTGAATGCATCGCTTTTAGTGTATTATAAAAATTGCCATACTTTCTACTTACAGTAAAAGGTCGCGTTTTTACGTCCAAGCGATACAATTCACCCTCTACTATTTATCTTTAAATATTAAATATAAACATACGCGCAATGTCCATCTGTGTCGTTAGATAAAAATGAAGTCGAAATTTAGCATTGAAATTTTGTCAGTATCGATTCTTCGTATAAATTCGTTTGCTACTGAATAAACGAATTCAAGAGACGATTACAGGGACACTGGTAGTATTCGAGACATTTACCCTAACTAACGGATGTATCATTAATCGTGTAATAAATATTAACAGTCTTTGCCGTAACTTCATCGATTTGTAAATACTGTGGCACTCTTCAAAGGAACTCATTCACATGTAATGTACAATAATGAATAACAATATAGTTATTTAGCCCTTTGAGCGCTATGAACGCGTACACGCGGACAATTTGAAATGTAACACCCGTAAGAGTTCACGAATTCGAGTCTTACGACGCACTAAATGCATAATTAATTAGCGTGAAACGTGTTCACCGATGTACGAATTTAGAAGCGTCGCCGGTGAATTTCGAAAAATCGCAATACCCATTATTAAATATCGTACGCGCGCGCGTGATCCGTGAAAATAAATCTGGAAAACGACTTAGCTCCTTGTAAATAACTTAGCGCTCGAAAGGGTTAAACGTCGCGTTTCGTCAACGAAAAGGAAATTTTATTCGATTACTTTCTTACGCTAATCCAGATCCAAAACGGAATCTATCGTAACGAAATTGCAAGAAGAGAGAAAAGAAAAAGAAGACGAAGTAAATATTTTACAGTGTTAGCGAACGCGAGAAACATAAAGTTTGTAACAGCCTGTTATAAAATGTACAATTAAGTTATCAATTGTTAATGAAAATAAATATGTGTATACATATACATATATGTACATAACTATCTCTACAAATTTTCTAACATGTGCGTAAGAGCGTGACAATGTTTCAACTACGTAAAATAAATAGCGGCAACGATGATCGTTTGAAATAGTGCACAAATCACCGATTTCAATTACTTCGATACGCGATCGGTACTCGTGTAACCGCGAAGCGTTTTAAGTGCCCGCGTTGTAAAGATTTACACGTTTCAAAAGGTCGTGTGGAACTAGTTTAAACCTTTCGCTACAAAGGACGTATATACACGCCCTGAAAAGTTGCGCCATTATTCGTAAATAATTATTTTTGGAAGTACACACGTATTCACGTTTTATAACGCAATACTATTTCTATTTTGACGTATACACATCCCACCGTAACTAATTTTGCAAACCATGGAAATACTAATACTCGTACTGGTTTTGCTACCATAAAAATAATCCCCATCTGTGCATTGGGAATTCCCTGAATTTTAACATGACGCGGCCAAAGAGTTAATGATTCGATTTAACGTGATACAACTTGAAATACGACGATTGATTCGCCTTTCCATAGTCACGAATAAATGGTTGTTTCGTGGTAAATAATTACAGAAGGCCGTCACGAAAGATCGAACTCACAATTTTCCCATATAACGAAAGAAAGGTGAAAAGGTCGTTGACCTCTGCTACGATGTCAATGTCCTGAATAATTATTACTCGCGCTATTAGGTGTATGCAAAAGTTTGAATCTTGGATTGACGACCTTTATTTGCCTCGTAATCTATTTCATTCTTCCGAGATGGAAACTCGAAACTCGGTAGAAGTGGCAGAAAGTCATACGAAATGCGAGAAAATGCTTCGAAGATTAATTTATAATACTGATATTGCGTGTAAATAAAAGGAAGTTACAAAATGGGGGCTGAAATTTTTGCATACGTCTAATTGTTTACATAACAATTTATCGTAGCAATTATTATTATTATTGCTACTCCCCGATTGTTTGGCTAATTTTATTTAAACTATTATTTCGTTTAGTAAATTATATTTAATATCTTTAAGTAAATTACGATTAAATAGATATATTATTTCTGTATAAATAATATCGTATAATATATAATCCATTTCGATTATACAGATATACGTATATAAATAGATAATAATTAAATTAAATAGATATAACATCTATCTATTAAAGATATTAAATAAATTATTAACAGACGTTTTCCAAAACGTTTCCTAGTTTTAAAACGGCTACGCAATAATTGGTGCTAATATTTGTTAATTTATATCGAAGCTCCGCTTTTCAGAATCATAAAGCTATCGTAATAAAAAAAAAGAAGAGAACACGATTGAATTGAACAGAGTTTTGATACCCTTAGCAGGGTTGAACAATAGTTTCTACAATAGCTTCGAGTTTAAAGCCGAGCGACGATTATGCGTGTATATAAAATAATTCAGGACACTGACCTCGACAATACGCGCGAAGGATCATTGAAATCGATGAGACGTGCACTGTTCCATCAAAATCATCGCCGCAAGTTGCTACACTTTCATAGTAAATTATGATACCTTGAACGAATCAACCAATGGGAGCCCATACTTTTGCGGCGGACCTTTAACACAAAAAAAAATGCAAGACAAATCCTAATTAGTTAGACCAAACAAATTAAAAGCAGATAATTAATTCAGGTTTTCGTGTTAACGCACACCTTAGGCATGAATGCGGCATCGTATCGACTTGATGCCACAACATGATCGCTAAGAAGATGCTCCAAGTGCGTAGAGGGCACAACACGATGGCCAATGTTCCGTACGCCAGCCAGAAGAAGTAAGCCATACAGGTTTGCATCACGATTAACAACGTTATCGGCACGTATTGCAAGAGGCAACAAATCTTAGCCAATGGCTTGTCGTTTGGTTTGCTACTTTGCAACCTGCGAAATCGTTTAACTTTTTAATTACCGCATTCTTCTTTAACCCTTTCGTCGTTGAGGCACTTTTAATAATGATATCAATTATTATTAATATTAAATATACAAGAAAGAAGTTGTGTATAAATAGTTATTTTTACCACATCTTCGTTCACCCTTTGCGGACGAGCGTCTGCGAATAGCCGGCTAATCATTTATTGGTTTTCCGGATGCGCGTCGATTTTTACATCGGTATCGTTAAGAAACGCTTCGAAAGGTTTTCAAATTTGGCGGCTTGGAATTTGAAAGATTGGAAATTTAAAGGCTTGTCATTAAATAGCTTGGAAATTTAAAGGCTTGCAATTAAATAGCAAAATACTCCTTTAAGTGTTACTATTCCTCGTCCGCAAATGGTTAATTCGACGGGTATTTAACAAACATTTTATTTATTATTTTAACAATGCTATAACTATTTTTGCTGGTTTTAGTTTCCTTTAATGTTCGAGTATTTGAGTAGCAAAAGCTATATTAACGTTCAATTATCAGTTTTTCCGTGAAATTATGTAAAAATGATAACGAAATTATTCGGAATATTTTTAAAGAGAATATTTTTATTGTATTTGAAACGGGAAATTTGAAATCCGTCATTTTTACGAGTTTGTCTGTTCCACCGTTAAAAGATCGCTTTTCTTTTTCTCCGCAATGAAAATGCAAAGAAATTGGAAACCTTTTTTCCCCTCCCACTTAAATTAAATGTTACATGCTACTTAAAATCGCCTTTAATTCTAATCAACACCGAAAGGGTTAATGGGGAAAATAAATGCGGATACAATGCAAAGAACGTGGCAAGAAAATCATGTAATTTATCTTACCGTTTGTCCACCCTGTTAGCTATGATTAGCATCAGCGGTAGGTGAAAGGAGAATAGTTGGAAAAATCCGTAAGCATAGGTGAAGCCACCGGGTAAAAAAGAATTCCCGATAAATGTTCCCCAAGCGAAAATCACGCCCGTTTGATTCTCTATCACCTCGCCGATTGCCCACGGCCCTTAAAAATATACGCATATATTTCGCATAAAAGAAAACGCACACACACATACCGAACGTGTCGTCAACCAATAAACTATTAAGGCATTTACTCACCGACTGTTAAATATAACGAGTACAGCACCAATGGAAAAAACAGCCGATCAACGGTGGATAATATCCACAACTTTCTAAGCCACGAATGAAAGAATTTGATTCGGAATCGTGGCCGGTGCATTTGCTTCTCTAATCAGAGAAACGTGTTTTAAGTTCCATTTGGCGAACCAATATTTTCACTTTTCTAAATCGATAGTTTAGATTGATACAGGTGGGCCTCCTACAACGCGGTATCGCTACAACGCGGTTGGAAAAATTCGGAACGTTTCCTACAACGCGATTTAGGAAATGCGAAACGTTTCCTACAACGCGATTTAGGAAATGCGAAACGTTTCCTACAACGCGATTTAGGAAATTCGAAACGCTTCCTACAACGCGATTTAGGAAATGCGAAACGTTTCCTACAACGCGATTTATGAAATGTGGAATGTTTCCTACAACGCGATTTAGGAAATGCGAAACGTTTCCTACAACGCGATTTAGGAAATGCGAAACGTTTCCTACAACGCGATTTAGGAAATGCGAAACGTTTCCTACAACGCGATTTAGGAAATTCGAAACGCTTCCTACAACGCGATTTAGGAAATGCGAAACGTTTCCTACAACGCGATTTATGAAATGTGGAATGTTTCCTACAACGCGATTTAGGAAATGCGAAACGTTTCCTACAACGCGATTTAGGAAATGCGAAACGTTTCCTACAACGCGATTTATGAAATGTGGAATGTTTCCTACAACGCGATTTAGGAAATGCGAAACGTTTCCTACAACGCGGTTTAGGAAATGCGAAACGTTTTCTACAATGCCACAATTCTATAGTGTATTTTCAAGGAACGTATCTACCGCGTTGCAGGAGGCCCACCTGTATATTCTTTTTTCGGTTTAGCTTAGAATAGCGTTCAGCGTATTTATAATTTACTTACTCTCGCACAATATGTGAAGAAAACGAAACAAGCATAACGGGATTACTAATAGTACCAACACTGTTCCAAACAGGAATTGAAACTGGATAAAAAGGAATCGTATTAGTATCTAATATTAATATTAATCACACTATTAAGTAATATTTAATTATGCTATGTATACAGGAGTATTCCACGCAATGGGGACCAGTTATATCTACGAAACGCTTGTAGATAGAAACAATCCTTTTTACGTTATTTAATATATTAGTAAAGTATTTTTTTATATCTCTTCTAAAATGCGTTGCTCGACGTCTCGACTTTAAATCGCGATAACTTTTGAGCTAGTAGCTTTAAGGCATAAGTCCCTCGATACTTTCTTGTAGAGAAAAGTCGATTAGCGTATTTGAAAGTACGAGTAACGATATTTAGGAAATATATATATACGATTGAACTTGCCACGCGTACCAATGTATTAAAATGCGTAAAATTAACATCGAAGCATGTCTACGATAACCATTTATATTTTAATTTATTATTCTGATCTCTGGTTGCACGGGACACTCTGTACATTGAATTACTTACTATGCTACTGCAATTGGACATAAGTATGAGTCTCGGTAAAATGCGAAACGATAAACGCGATCCGTCAAGAGCAAACGGCTGAGACACTGTCGTCTCTCTTGCCTCTACATCTGTAACCCTTGCCTGTAATTCATTCGTTTCCCATTAATTGTCCCACAGAAAAGAAATAAAATAAAAGAAGAGATAAGGGAACACAATTTTACTGAACTCGAATATTGTGAATTCCTTGTCTATAATTCGTCGAGTTCCACCGTAAAACGTAGAGCGGTCCTTTTACGTGTTCACAGTCGAACCAATCCTCGGCGTTTAATTGAACTTCGACGGTCTTTATCGGCGCTATAGAAAATGCCAATATCCTGCAATGCGCAGCGACTATGAATCGCTAACAGTGGCGAATTCGCATGTAAAAAGTAAATATTAGGCTATCCCATAAGTAACATCGTTTCATTAGAAAGTTTATAACTTCTTAGTTTGTTCCTACAGGCAAGTGGTAAAGGGTTGCAACATTTCTAAGGGAAAAAAGAGTATAAGACTATAAAATTACGCGATAGATAAGATGTAGATATTAATAATCAGTTATACAGTTAAAAAATAAGAAAGCAAGATGTAAAGGGTTACTCATTGTAAACCGGAAGTCATCCTAAGCCGCCTAGGCAAAGGATTATGATAATAATAAAGTAACATCGTTTCAATACTTATTTACGTCTGCTTTTAATCACCGATTCATTAAACGTTGCTTTGCATGATTTTCCGAATTATCCAGAAAATTTTGGGACTACCTTTTTAAAACACTTTTCGATACGCTCTGTTTAACCCTCTCGCTACGAAGAACGTATATATGCCTGCTGAAAACATGGACGATCATTTGTTAAAAGCTGCCATTTCCTTTTTAATCATAGTGGAATTTCTATTACTATTAGTATACGCACTTGTATACTAACTATACAAGTATTATAGAAGTGTATAATACACTTTAAATTAGCGATACCAAATATCTAAATATTCGCACGCGTGCCGTTTCGTAATTAATAAAAGCTACTCTAATTTGTGTCGTAATCCGATACACGTGTCAATTCCAAGCTGCCGCAGCGAAAGGGTTAAAGAAATCTAAGAAACGAAGAAGTTACTCATGGGACGAACTTAACGCACACGCTTCGCCGTAAAAGAACATTTACCTAATATGCGTGGATTCAATAACGGACATTATATTCTCTTTCCTAGGCATCGCGTACAAAGCATGCTTAGGATTGGTGATCAACACCGCGGGCCACTCTTTGTGTTTCACGTCGATGAACGAAAACTGTCCGTGATCTATCGCTCCCAAACGATACCTGAACAGAACAAACGGTGAACTCATTGAAAGAGAATCGATGCGATGGATATTACAAACGTCCGCGATGAATGCGAAACAAACAAATACTTTACATTCTGTTGTCCTTCCAATCGGCTAATTCTAACTCGAGAAATCCTGCTTGCTGTAACGTGTACATGTTGGGTACCGTTCCGCCGAGCATGTGATAATGTCCGCACAGATACACCATACTCCCTTTATGCCTGCCTACGAATTCATTTTCCGCTCAGTTGAATTATTCGCGTGTACAAAAGTGCAGCGATGCCATGCTTGAATTGCAATGAGTTGGCGCAATCTCGGCTTTGCAATCATCGAGTTGCAATTTCTCGACAAGTTAAAGGACCAGACAGGGAGAGTGTAACAGATCGATAGCGTAATAATTGGATAGCCGATTTTTATGCAAATTCGTATCTTTAGAAGCACGCGTAAAGAAATGGGACTTCGGTGGGGAATTGATTAGCCCTCCAAACGTAACATCGTGTGCTTACGGAAGAAAGTACAAGATACGCTTAACGCGCAGAAATATGCAAAATAGCATAAACCAATCGTGATAATCATCCAAAGTGGAGAAGCATAAATTTGTCTTACCGTTTACTTTTTAAGCTACGGCAAAATTAATCACGAAGATGCGAAGACGTTACTATCGCTGTTTCACGATTTCTATTATACCTTTACTCGTGTTCGTGTTAATATAAACGTGCAACTGAATAAATTGTAACATCGCGAGAAGAGAAATGCAAATGGAGACGTATAAAGACATTTTCAAATCCCACGAAAAATGTACGCGGCATTCAAAACGATACAAATTGAGCCACTGTAATGGCGTATCGTTCGATAAAAGATGAACTCGCGGAAAGCCACTACAACGGCGTACAGTTGCTAAAAGTTTAAACAATAAAAACAATCGTACAGCGATTTAATTGCGAATGGTGGATCGTTGAAATGTTATAATAGGCGTTAAAATCAATTGGAATTTAGGCATCGCATTACTGCACATGTTTTCTATATCGTTACCTATAATGTTTCTAATGCCTGGATTAGAGTACGACAGTATGGAGGACGTGGGATAATGACCGAACCATATTATAAAATCCGCGTTATCTTCCTGCGACTTATTCACCAATCCGTTTATAACTTTAATTTCGTGCTCGTCTAACATGCCGATAAAATTGAACGGTCTCCTCGGACCGGGTTTCAAGCAAGCGTCTATTGCGATAAACGTGTACAATTCGGATCCAACATTGATAGTATAAGCGTAAGATCTCGGGTGTTTTCTCCCTTGAATAGAATAATTCGAGTAGTAATTATTTTTCGACTCGATAGATAATACATTGAAATTATCTGAAAGAAATTTAAATAATATGTAATGGAATTGTTTTCAGCGGGTTCGCCTATTTAAACAAATTACTTAGAATGTTTAAAGAAGTTGTATAAATTTTTATCCAGATTTACCCACCGATAGACGCGTGGGAATAATAATAAGTAATCCAAGCTTATAAATTTAGAGTAACAAAGATGCGTTTAAAGTAAGGGTTAACAATTTTTACCATGATTGCCTCTCACATCTAGCCACAACGTTCTTTTGCTAACTTCGGTGTCGTCTAAGACACGTTTATAATATTGCCACTCCTCTAATATCTGCTTTGATCCCAGTTTGTCTTTGGCTTTCGCATCTGTGAGATCCCCTGTTCGATCATAGTTTCGCATTACAGTTTTATGTTACATCAGTTTCCCCGAAACTATCGGACTTACTTCGTAAACTATTAGGTGTACGCAAAAGTTTTAATCTTTATTTTCAATCTTCTCTTATTTATGTACAATATAAGTGTTACGAATTAATCGTTCCAAACATTAGGTACAATGAAAAAAAATTCGTGCGAACTTGTAGTATAAAATTCGTGATATGACGGTAAAAAGAATATAAGAGAATGGAATAAATATGAAAGAATGTAAATTAAAAGATATCAAAATACTTTGTTCAAATGTAATCTCATCTAACAAAGTAAAATACCGATGAAATATTTTAATAATACATTGCTTTGCTGTGTCGACGAAATGTTACGAAATTAAACCGTGTTATTAAAAATATTACAAATTGATTTCGTTTACAGTAGTCCCCGTTTTAGTGTCCGCATTTTTCCCCGTTTCAGCGTCCGTCGTTATCTCTACTAATTCTTGGGAACGGGACCTCGAAGTGAGCTTTCAAGCTTCCAGCTTACTGAAAAAAGAAGCAACTCCTTCTGTTTCCCTTAGTTAAGTTCCTAAAATTCACCTGTCCGCATAAGCGTCCGGATTTGGTCCCGACTGCGGACGCTAAAGCGGGCACTACTGTATCACGGAGAAAGAAATCGTATAAAATTTTTCGAGCATCTAATATCTTCCCTGATTTTGTATGATTTTCTGTCATCCTTTTAGCAACTTCTGGATTCCATTATAATGGAATGAAATTGGTTTGAGGGCAACGAAATGGTAAATAAAGTTGAGATTAAAACTTTTGCATAAACCTAGCTAATAGACCGTGGATTTTTATGCAAGTTTAATCTTTTATAATCGAAATTGAGGAAATAGAATAAAAGTGGAGATAAGTTTTACTCCTTAAATAAATACTACGAATACTACGAAGTGTATTTTCATACGGATTTTGTGTAGCATTTAAGTTTCCCCGTAAATGCATAAAAATCTGCAGCCTGCTTGTTAATGTTAAATAGATACCTGAAGCAAGCACAACAGAGGGCTTAATGATACCCACGGTAACATTACAAAATTCTTTTAACTCTGTTATCCTAAACGGGTCTTGGAATATACTTATGTGTATATCCGATATCTAGAAAGCATTCACATTTAATTTAGTATGAAATATTGCCAAAAGTAAGATATAAAATGCGACCGAAGAGGAAGACGAATCTTCAATGGGTCGTAGAAGAACGAAGGAAGATTTGTACAGAATACAAACCTGTAGAAACCAAATTAAATGGTCGGAAGATGTTCCGATATTATAAAATTTCAACTGTGGCCATTCTTTCTTTGCTTCCTTGTTATGCAAGGCATCGTCTAACAAATGATTATCAACGTTGATCAAATCGGCAACGTTCGCTACGAATATCGATAACATCAGTACAAAGATTAGCAGAACGACGGTGGATTTCGTAATTTTCATTTCCAAACAGGGCTTCCTAAATGAACGCTTTTTTTATGTTGCAATTTCTCCCAACAAACCCGACCAAGTTCCGAGTGCTTTCAATGTTTACTAATTTTACGTCATAGGTTATGCATTGCAACGGGTCTGACATTCGGAATGGCACGGTTTATCGAGTCCGGAAGACGATCTGCAATTACGATTTCTCATAGTTCCACGCGTTCCTACGACTGTCTCTTAATTCGGAGCCGAGATGCAAATGTACCGTCAAATGTCTAAGGCCCGAGCATTGCAAAACGCTGAAGAAAACGATCAACGCGTTCCGCGCATGCTTGATCCATGTCAGCGGTGCTCATTCAACGTTTACGCAATATTTCCAACCAATGCCG
Source organism: Eucera pruinosa (assembly GCA_028830335.1). Taxonomy (NCBI): domain Eukaryota; kingdom Metazoa; phylum Arthropoda; class Insecta; order Hymenoptera; family Apidae; genus Eucera; species Eucera pruinosa. Next base: position 1,601,320 of record JAMYCR010000001.1, on the reverse strand, counting down.
GCAGCCATTTTCTACCGGTGCGCCGCGAAAGATTTTTAGATTTGCCGCGAGTTTACTACTAATCTTTAATGAAAATCAACAAACGTGACTAAATCCATTATGTTTTGTTAACCCTTTTTAACGAGCTTCTTTAATCAATCCTCGATCTTTAGATTTCCAAAGCTTCGAGTGCACAGAGTTGCAAATTTTCAAAGGTCCGAGTTCGCAAAAGCAATATGAACTTGCAATGCTTCGAGTTCTTAGTCATTTGAGTTTGCAAAGCTTCCAACTTTCGAATCTTCAAACTTCCAAAGCTTCGAGTACTCAGAGCTGCAAATTTTCGATATACGCGATCTGTAAAATTCAGATTTATAATAACACGCATAGAATTCTATTCTATACTTCGAAGTATATCTGTTACTTAATTCTCTATAATCAATATTTAATTTATACTTTCACGACGAAGAAACGTGTAATTAAGTCAAACGTTTAATATTAATCTGGGAATCAGGAATTAATACATACACTGCATATATATAAGTGATTTTCGTCAATATAACGCGAAAGAAAAAGAAAATATAATAATAAGCAGAGCGATATGCTAATGAAATAAACGTCGACAAATTGCAACTTTTTAAGTCGCATGGCATTACACAGGGTTAACTTTCGCAACTTCAATAGTCGGGTTAAATAGAATTCTTAAAATAACCATTCGGAAACGTTTACCGTTTTACACGATCGGAATTTCAGCTCGCAATTTATGATGTTTCCTGTATAAACGAATGATCTATCCTGTACTTAGCCAGCGGTTGCGTTTATAAGATTATGTATCTGCGCGAAGATCCTCGGCGTGGCTATTTCCAATTTGAAATTGAATAAAACGCGAGCGGGAATGTTCCAAAAAGAAGCGCGGTTCTTCGTCGGGTGAAAAATGGCGCATGTAAAAGCGGCGGATTGAAAGCCACTGTAACACCACCACCACTGGATAATTTTCTTATCCGTAGAGTGAAGATCCGTGAGCCCGTGAGTGCCGTGCGGTGTCAATGTGTCCCTCTTAGGAAAAATAAGGGTAGTGCTCAACAGTGACATATGTGGCTGATTTTTAACTGAAACATCGTAACGCTTCTCCGTGATGTTCTAATTTTTTTTTTCCTCCCGACACTGCAGCTACTTGCGACCGTACGTCCCGTTTAATTTCTCTTTAACATCCATTATCGCACATTATATCGAACGATCCGCCTCGCATAAATCGTCTCGCCTAATAGAAAATGCCTAAACCTATTCGCCTAACCTATTTTTACGTAAATCATCATCGCTATTATCGATGCATCGAACCTTCGTTCAAATTGTATAAATTAATTCGCTTATATATGTATGTTAATGTCTAAATATGGATTGAGTCGTTTTTTGCGATGCCCCCGGAAGAGGTTTAAATCGATTTGAAAGTACTCCAATTATTTCTATTAATGCGGTTAATTTATTGTCCGCGTTATAAACGATCCTATTTCGTTCAAACGCTTTGCAATCTCGTGTACGAAACGAAGCTTACGATTTTTGCACGCGCAAATATTGTTAAAATGGTAACGCGAAATATGAAATTTGACGGGGCCGAGCTTAGTACGATCGGTCGTAATTATTCGATGGATAAGGAATTCGGAAGTGAAGCGCCTTTTGAAGTAGAACGATAGAACGTGACACGAATATCTACTTTGGTTCTTAAACCGTTCGACTCACCGAGATCTATTTATTAGGTCATCCTATAAGTAATGCCGTTTCTTCACCTAAACTGCAACCTACTAATACCTCTCAGTATTCCACAGATATTGCTATGAACTTACCAAGCTACTTAAATCTTGATATATATTTTTTTGTACAGCAAATCGCGAAGCATTTATTCATTTACTTACAGAGGTAATTCATCAATGCATTAACCCTTTCACTGCTTTATCAGCTCCTATAGGCATTTGAGGAATTTATGCATAGCATATTACTGGTTCCTTGAGATGCCTGAAATTTTTTTAAAGAATTTTATCTTTTACATAAAGATAGGAATATAATGTAGTGCAATATATTGACCACTTTTCCATAGTCTCCGATTAAAATCCTCCACAGTGAAAGGATTAATGTATAAGTACATAGTAGACACGTGTTGTCTAAAATTTTATACCTTTATGCTTTACATAAATGAGATGCAAGCAGTCAATATGTGCTATGAAATGTTCTATGAAATTTAGGTATTAAAATGTTAAAGTGCCATAGGTTTATTCGATACGTTCAGCATAAGTTTCTGAATAATTCTAGAGCAGTTTATCAATACGTTAATTGCCTTGTGATAAAATAAAATATTCTCCAAAATGCACCGCTGCAAGTTTACTTAATTTTTATGGTAAATTGCCACCTGGTCATTTTGACCACCTTGGTAGCTTTAGTTAGCATTAACTTTTGAAACTTGCTCATTATTTAACTCCTACTTTATTTATTTTACCTTAAAATTGTTGCAAACCCCTCAATCAATTTTTAGTTTAAACCTTACTTTTTCTCCCAACTTTAACTACTATATTTATAGAGAATTTAAATAAATGTAATATAATAATAATAATGATGATATTTTTTTAATGAAATTATTCTTCAAACTATATTTTAATATTAACTCAAATAATTTAAATATTTTAATTTTAGACCTCCTTTAATTTTATGTAAATTTATTTTACACTATGCATATTTATGTATATTCTTATGTATATTTATTTTACTTAACCACTGTTTTCTAATATAATTACTGCAACATTATTAGCACTTACTATTTTTGCACGAGATTCTATGCAAGAGGAAAGTAAAAGATACTTCAACTACTTTGTCACTTAACATTCTTGTAATAAGTATTATGTGCAGGGAAAAATGAACGATCTTTTAATCCTAAGAATTTCCTTAGGAATACTTTTGTAACATTTCAGATGGCAGCTAGTGCACTCGAAGAAAAGATCAATAAGATCCGGCAACAAAATGAAGAAATTAGGAGGAGACATGAGGTACTATTCTTCCTCTAGTAACTCAAAAAACAACGGAAGACTTTTTAATTGATTTCTAAATACGCTACATTTCGCGTAGTTTATTACGAAAAATCGGCAGGTGTAATAATTAAATACTAATACAATGAAACTACCTGCCGTTAGGAAGTCGAGGAGGATAAGAAAAATGCAGCCAAATTGAACGCTTTGGTGCAAATGGTGCCATCCACGGATTGGCCAGAAAGAAAGGAACCGCCGGAATTTTCGAATCCTCCAAAACCGAAACCCAAGCCAACCAAAGAAAAGCACGAGTACATACCACAGTCCCATACCGGCGAAGGAAAGAAAGTTCATTCTTTCGCTCAAGTATGTTACAAACGTGAACGTTAAGCCTGCTTTTAAGTCCATACATACAACAGAGTATTCGTATAAGAAAAATGCCAATCGAAGCGCTGGTGTAATAACATTTACGATGCTTCGCGATTATCGCGCGTTAATTCGATTTTTTATGGCAACACAAATTCCTCCTTTAGGGAGAAGGACCACCGCCGGATCCTAAATACAACTTTCTAGCGGATTCCGAACGAGAAGAGCCTAGCACGGAATACGCGAAGGAAAGTAGCGGGAATAGGTCTCATCACAAAGCGACGCGAGGCAATTTCCGAAAGAAAATCGGCGGAAGAGATTTGATCCAGAAAGTACGTCGAACGTACAGCCGTGTCCGGTTATATGGCCCACGTTTTGGGCGAAGCGTGGCCATATATCCGGAGTGATTTCGGCAATTGACCGACGTTATTCGACCGCAACTCACGCTGTCATGCGTACGATACGAGTAAGAGTGAGAAGCAGGGAAAGTGGGAAACGAGTGGAGCAAGCGAGAAACGTGGAAAGCGAGTGGAAAGGCTCGTTTCGAGCGAAGAATTTCAGAAACTGGTGGGGATAACTCGTGGTCGTATTAGCGGACAGACGCGCGGCCATGTAACCGGACACGACTGTATTTATTAAGGATGCTCGGGACCCCGAAAATATCCGGAAATCCCGAAATTGTTCGGGAGAAACATTCTTACCTGAAAATGCCGGGAATCGCGGATATTTTCGGAAAACCCGAAACTGCGAGGATTCCGCACGGCCCTCATATTTAACTAAATTATATACCTATCCCGAAACTGTGAGTATTCCGCACTGCCCTCATATTTACCTAAATTACATACCTAACCCGAAACTGTGAGGATTCCGCGCAGCATACGTTTATTTGGTACGCCGTGTCAAATATAAATGGCTACATTTTTACGAATAGGATAGTAAACCAAATAAAGGAAACTACAGAGACGACTCACAACCGGGATACGACGCTTGGAGAGCGGAAAGGAATCGCATTGACGAGGATCGTATCAGCAGGCAAAGAACTGCCGAGGGAAATTGGCGCAGGGAATGGGATAACGATAAAGTACGAATGATCGCTCGTAATACCTATGTCAAATTATTAACTTTAAAATTACGCGGCAAAGTTATCGAAGTATCGCTCCCTTTCCAATTTTGATGAGCTTTAACCAGTTAGATGTGATCGACGAGCATACTCGTCACGAAGAAATGGCAATATTTTGTGTTACGAAGAGTATACTCGTCGTGCGTAAAAAGTAGAGTTACCATTGGCTACTTGAATTGTAACTTTAGTGAAAAGTAAAGTCTATTCGCAAATTTTAAGATGTTTAAAATATTTGGAGACCAAGACGAAATAAAAAATATAAATAATTATTCTAAAAAGAAAATATTAATTCAATATTTTAACAGCAACGCTTACTCTGCGATTGACAAGTATACTCGTTATCGCTTCATTTTCACGACACGTTTAGGTGCACACTTTGAGAAGGGATTAACACAGCTAACTGTCTAAATATGTTATAGCAAAGAATATAAGTTATATGAAGGTGTGTTGGTAAACAGCAATATAATTTCGTATTACAGGTACATATAATAGATGACGTAACAAAGAAATCCTCGAGGTCTACGCTGGGAGATTTCGCGAAGAAGGACCACAAAGATGCCGACAGGAGATACCATGCTAATAGTACGTTTAAACGTTGTTAACCCTTTTACAGTGTAATAAAAAGACGAGTAATGAGAAAAAGACGACATAAGAAATATTTTTTTTTTATTCCTTATTGTAGTATCTACTATTTTGATCGTCAGACGCGACAAAAATGTACAGCCTTAGCTTTTTTTTAACAGTATTGTTATATGTACGGTATAATTTAAAATAATAAATTTCCGTCTCGTGTTAAACTTTTTGCGAACGTTAGGTGAAAATTGCTTTTTCCAGATAACGAACACGTCAATTATAGCCGCGGTGGAGGCCACCGTGGACATCGTGGCTCGGCGAAGAATTTTTATAGCAACTACGAAAGTCGGTCTCATAATAATACTTATGACCAGCACAGAAGCAATACGGCGGCGCCGCCGAAAACGCCGGTGTCACCGACTACCGAAGAACGAACCGTTGTCGCGACCGAGAAAAGTATCAAGGTTACGGTGAATCAGGGCAACGCAACGAAGGGACCACTGATGAGCGTCAAAGGTAAACGCGCGTGTTTCATTTAACCCTTTGCGGACGAGTGTCGCAAATAAGCCCGCGAATTTCTTCGACTTTTTGTACACAAGACGTATCTTAAAGCAAGAAATTTGAATTAACATCGCTGATACACACTGGCTGTTAATAGTTGTACGAGAATTCGTTAAGTCTTGTCCACAAACGGTTAATAATTGGGCTAGAATTGTCAAATTCTCAAAATTACCAAAAATTATCAAGAATTATCAAATATTAATTCGTTTCGTCCGCAAAGAGTTAACACACTATCTGTACTGATAATTAATTTAAGCGCGCAAAAAAGAATACAAAATAAACGCGACGTGCAAATCTACAGATATTCAGACTATACTTAGATATTTAGACTATTATTTGCACAATATATTACATATCATGGTTTTCTCCAAATAGTAAAATATAATTGCGAAATGTTGGCAGTAAAAAGGTGATTAATCAGAAAGTGGCGAAAACAAGTTTTCTTGAATTGCAGTGAATTCCCCGAGCATAGCCGGAACCGGAAGAGTCGGACCACGGCAAAGAACTCGCATTACGTATAGCCATTCGGACGCAGACGCGGCGCCGACGGAAGGCGAATCTTTTCACCGCCAGAAATCATTCGAAGATAAATCGAAAGCGGGCTACTTCAACAACCAGAAGTTCTCCAATCTAAAACGATCGCATTCGCAAAAGAAGAAAGAGAACGATACGAAATATCAACACGTAAGAAAGGATAGCGACGGGAATTCGCACAAACATTACGAAGGTGAATTCAAATCTCACGCGCAGAAGGATCAACCAAAGCCGATTTCGGCTAAATCACCGAAGCTCTCGAGGGGTAATACGAAGATCGCGAAACACTCGAGCGAGTCCTCGAACGCGGACGTTTCGCAGAAACTCGAAACTCAAGATTCTTCAACTTCTGATGCAGCGAAAGTTGAACAGAATATTGACCAAAATGCTAAACAAAATATCGAGAATAACGTTGAGCAAAACGTTGACACGAATGTTGAGATGAATATCGAAAATAACGTTGAGCAAAACGTTGATACGAACGTTGAGATGAATATCGAGAATAACGTTGAGCAAAACATTGATACGAATGTTGAGACGAACGTTGAGATGAATATCGAGAATAACGTTGAGCAAAACGTTGAGACGAACGTTGAGATGAATATCGAGAATAACGATGAGCAAAACGTTGATATGAATGTTGAGACTAACGTTGAGATGAATATCGAGAATAACGTTGAGCAAAACGTTGAAGCGAGTATTCGGAATAACGTTGAAGCGAATATTCGGAATAACGTTGAAGCGAATATTGAGATTAACGCTAAAGCGAATGTCGAGAATAACGTTGAGCAAAACGTCGAAGCGAGTATTCGGAGTAACGTTGAAGAGAATACTGAGATTAACGCCGAAGCGAATATCGAGAATAACGTTGAAGTGAATATCGAAGATAACGCTAAAGCAAATATCGAAAATAATGTTGAAGCGAACGTTGAAAATAACGTTGAACTTACTATTGAAAACGATAACGAAGATAACGCGACGGCAGCGGATAGCGAATCGAAGCAAGATGAGATCAAATCCGAAGAGATCTGCGCTGCCATTACGGAAAACGAGCAGACGAGTACCGATAATGAGATTAAGCTAACGGAAGTATCGTCGTCGAAGGAAACGGAGGAAACTATTTCGACTTCCTCCGTATCCGGTGAAAATAATCCTGAACGCGTTGCCAAAGATGATGCGACTGAAAAGAATGTTGATAACGAGAGTGTTGTTGCAAGAGATTTGCAAGAAAGTAATAATACGTCTTCCGAAGCGTTGGTTCCGATTACCGTTCGGCCTAACGAGGAACTCGCGCCGACTAAAGCCGAGGTAAAAGCATCCGGCGATGCTTTCAAAGCGGAAGAAGCCGTTTCAGGCGACGAAGTTGCAAAGCAGTTTACAAACGACGACTGTGATAATATTGGTGGCGAAGTTAAAGTGGAACGGAGCGCGGAAGATAATTCCGTGTCTTCGTTGGACGATGAAACGCATTCTGTGATAGAAATTAATAACCAATCGGTATGCAATAAGGAAGAAGCTCGGGAAGAACAGTCGGGTGCAAAAGATGCGTTGAACGCGGAGAAAGAAGTAAACGAAAAGAAGGAAGAATCGTCTGAGAAAGATTTAAACGACGTCGCGAAATGCGAGAGGAATTCAAATGGGGAGAATATTATTAGTTCTGTGGTAGATGCGGATAAAAATTTAATGGAGGAAAGCAAGGAGAAGACAGATGAAACGAAGGAGGGAAAAGAGGAGAACGATAAAACGTCGCAATAAAAAGGAGTACCGATTTACAGTAATAATTGTAACGGATGTTACCGCGGTACTTTTTGATATTAGAAACATTTCTAATGCTCACTACGACTAAAAACGGTAATTATGCGTTTCAGTGGCTCTTCTCGAATCGTTGAAAGACTTTAACTTTATCGCTAAAACGAGAAATTGATTGGGGAAGATAGCAAAAGTGCTTTACTTGTTGCTAATTTTATTAAAAGTGTCAATTGGAAGAAATTGATTTGTTTCGTAACGGTAAACATAAATACTATTTTTTTTTTTTTTGGTCACCTTTAATTCGCTTAATATTCTTTTCACTAGATGTTCAGTGCTTTCTAAAGTGTTTTAGAATAATATTAGGCTTTGTTTAGTGAGATAAGATATTTGGGAGACTTACTAAAAGTAATCGATTCAAGTTTCATTCATTTCATTGCTAATTTAAATTACGATACGCTGCGATTGTTTCAAGCGATAAAAAATTAGCAAGGGATATAGCGATCTATATATTATATTAATATACTATTAAGTTCTCATGAAAGATATTTGCTACTTTCGTTAGGGTTAAAAAAATCATCAGAAAGTACATTACTTTTCCGAGCTTCCCCGATTGATTTCTCGTTTTAGCGATAAAGTGAGGCGTTTAAAAAGACGTGCAACAAAACTGAGAGAAATCGCTAAAACGCATAAATTCCCCTAAAAATATTAGTTTAACGTACGATTAGGAACGAATATTTGTGGAACTGCTGCAATGATTACTGCAAACACATGTTTTAATCGTTAGAAGAAATTAAGTTGTTCATTTTTTGTTTATTATAGTTTTAACAACACGATAATAAAATAAGTACCGTTTCACGTGATCGATTCGCCTACGTTTGCAGGAGAATATAAAAATACCGTTTCTTTTTTTTTTTTGGAAGTTCGTAATATTCGTTTCGAGATAGAACACGTGTTCGAAAGATATTTTCTGAATTAACTCGTTAGTTTAACTACTTAGATATGATTAACGATACTACTTACGCACAATCCTTAACGTTGTTCGATTAATCCTTTGTGGTTTTATTTTTCTTTTTCTTTAATCAATTTCATCGCCGATTTCTCCTCGATTAATTTCTTTAATCCACGATTAATATTAACTTGATCGATCGGTTAAACCATTGAATCAGTCAACGATTTTTCGACGCCAAAACTTTTCTTAATCCTACGCATTCAATCGGATTAAAAGTTTGAATCAATTAATGCCGAATTCCTGGCACTTCTTTAATTTTCCAAGAGTCGAGACTAAGCCTGTCTTTATTTCTTACTGTTCTTTTTCTTGCTTCAAAACATTGACAATCGACGTTTTACCGTAGGGCCGTTCGCGTTTTTTTGTTTGCTTCGCGGAGAAATACTGAAAAACCGCAAAGGATTAGCGCACTGAAAATGAATCACTACAGCGCTTTTGAATGCGTAAAAAATTACTGACAAGGCCACGACTCGTATTTCTTGATATTTTTTTATAAAAATTCTATGACAATAGAATACTGACATATTTGTTCAGATGTTGCGCTCCAATGATATTTTTATAATTGGCTTTAGTGATTAACTCTGTATATTGGAGATCGATATATATATAGATATATATATATATGTGTGTGTATAAACGAAAGAAAAGAGAAAAGTGTCGATACTTGAATACTTCGGGAATCGTTGATTTAGAAAGGAAAGAAGGAAGAGAAGCAGTTGCTTATGATATTTGATTTACCATATAAACATTACTATTAAACGCTATATATTTATTTTGACATTCGTCAACCAGCAATGTTACGTTATTTTAAAGTTTATATAATTTATTTGCATCTTTTTACTAAAAGATTATTTATTGCACGTTTCTTTCTTTTTTTTTTTTTTTTATTATCGATACATATATAATATTTTGTTACATGCTTGCTTATATATTTTTGTTTTTCCATTTACGAAACGAAACATGTTAACGATCGGTTGAAAGTTGCACCGCTAAAAGGGGAAAAAAACGAAGAATAAACCGAAAGAGGGAAATCATTTATAATAAAATATACGAATCTATATAATAATTGTTAATCGAGGAAGAGATGCGAATATTTATTTATTTTTCACTCGCACGTTTCGCGAACGAATTGTTCGTTTAAACCTACCAATTTGCAATTTACAGAATGATCGACACTTTTTTTTTAAAGCGTCGCCGATAAAGCGCGACGATCGATGCATCGTATAATTACGTTTCCTTGTTTCTCACTCGCACGTTTCGCGAAAAATTTGTTCGAAACGGCGAATTTGCAATTTACAGAATAATCGGACACTTTCATTGTAAAGCGCGACGATCGATGTATAGTAAAACTATGTTTCTTCGATTCGTTTCGTTCGTGTTCTCGATTACGTTATTATCCACGCGTTAAAAGAGAGAAAAAAAAAATAAGTAAGTGCCATTGCGATTTGTTTTTTTTTTACCGGTTCGTGCGTTTTTCTTTTCATTTTATTCAGGTGCCATTAGTTTTGAAATTGTTCCTCGGATCCCTCTGTGCTATGATCCTCGACAAGATCGTTAGTTTCCGTTAAATTTGGTGGTGCGTAATCCAAAGCCTCCATCAGGTTTGTTATTCTCAGCCACAGTTTTGTATTTTTAAGATTATTCTGATATTTAAAGAAAAGAAAAAAAAAGAAGAAGAAGAAGAGGAAAATAAACAATAAAGATTGTTAATAAAGCTTTGTCTGTTTTTCCTGTGCTATTTAACGAATTACCCGTTAATAAATTTTATAGAAAAAAACGCATTCGATACTTTATCCTACACTAATTGAAAATAATTGAATACTAGTAGTAAGTATAATTGAATATGATAAGTGAAAGAAAATAGCAAATAACTTCGCATTTACTTAAGATGAAGTTTAACAAAAATTTCTAATGAAACACTAAAGGGCGTCAACCCGTTGAATAAACTAATAATAATTTCCTACACATCAGTACTTTTGGTATATTTTCTAAAAGAAATCAGGTAACAATCGATCTAAAAATAATTGAAGAAAAACATGTTTTAATCACTATTAATTGTTTAACCCTTTGCTCGACAATAACGTGTTAAACTCTTTCTATGAATATGTTTAAGATGCGACGCAAAAATGGATACTATTCGCGATGAAAAATAATTTGAACTCTAATTACAGCATTGTATTTTAATGTTCGGAGTTACCAAATAAAAACTGCCCACAATATTAAAATAATTTGTACGCAACGTCGTATAAAAAGAAGAACATTCTAAAATATACATAAGCTCACTTTAATCATTTCCGCGTAACATTGCGCGAACTCGTCGTATCTTTCGAGCGTCATATTCAAAAGGCTTAGGTAACCCCATATTTCAGGATTATGATTGTCGAGTTTGTTAGCTTCCGACAGAGACACTTCCGCATCGCGGAACTGCTTTAGCTAGAATAAAGTATAACGCTGTTAGAAATTGCAAGGTATATTAATTTGAGTTGTATACAACATGCAACGATTACTGGCGACACTCGAGTATCTAAGCTTTCCGTCGTATCGCTTGATACACACGATATCTGAATAAAGGAATTCCGATAATTCATGATACTCAGCACTTTCTTTTAAGACTAGATTTATTTAAAACAAACACGTGGAAGCTGAGATCTAATTATTTTTCCTATCCTATCCCGAATCGCTGTATGTGACGTCACACTAATTAGTTAATAAATAATAAACCAATAGAGGCATCGGAATAATTCCTATTGATTATTAATGCTGACACTCCGCACTTTAATTTAAGACTAGATTTATTTAAAACAAACACTTAGAAGCAGAGATCTAATCATCTTTCGTAACCTATCTCGAATCGCAGTACGTGACGTCGCACTAATTAGTTAATAAATAATAAACCAATAGAGGTATCGGAATAATTCCTATTGATTATTAATCCTGACACTTCACACTTTAATTTAAGTCCACATTCATTGAGATAACACGCGTAGATGCGGAGATCTAACTATTTTTCCTAATCCAACCAGAATCGTTGTATGTGACGTCGCACTGATTAACGATATATGATTATTTAGATAATTAATAAACCAATAGCAATATTTATTCGAAGTGTTTATATCCTCTCCTCCCTCCTTCAGTAGTTTTGGATTACCAAAGGACACGAAAATCCTCAACAATTCCCAACAGATACCGCAATTCAACTGACGCGAGCGCGCTGCCGCTCCTCGTATTTATAAACTCGGTCTCTATCCCACCACTTCGACGCGGTCCGCGGCGCATGCGCGTAAGCTTACCATAGTTACCGCCAGAAAAGTGCGCGTTCTTTGCGAAGTTTTTCGGAGAAACGAAACGCGATATCGTCGCGAATCTTTTTGCAACGTATTCATTAACATCTGCGGTATCAAATCGTTATTTTTAACCGCGAAACGAACTGTAATTCGCGCCGTTTCGAACAATTTAGCGTAACTTCATTCGATTACGCGTTACTTTGCACGCGTCGCGACTGCAACCAATGTTTTACTATTAAGGTTAGTTTCGTAGATTACGAACGTTGTTAAATGAACTTCGGTGATGCGTAGTGAATCGACGATTAACAAAATGGTGGACTTTTAAAGTAAGAAGCGTAAGCTTGTCTTTTGTTGTTTTTTTTTTTTCGTTTAAAAATACGTGACTGGATTTTGGCGGTTGGCGCCAATAATTGTTGCACGTGGGAATGCTGCTTTATAGTGAGGTGTTCACAGGTAAATGTTACCTATAATTATATCCACGTTTATGTTATGGAAATTATCTCTTTTTTTTTTTACCTCGTAACAACTTATGCCGACGCCTAACCAGGTTAGAGAAGTTGGCGAGGATTTGCATGCACTCAGAAAAATCTTTCTTGCGCGTTCGAAGTCGCCATTGTTGTAGTAATGATATCCTAATCTGTCGATGACAATTGACCGGTTATCATGAAAGTGATACAAGTTGAAAAGGTAAACAGAAAAAGGGAAAAGCTTCCAGCTTTCGTTACTCCAAATATACACGATCGATTTAATCTTTTTCGATTCTCGATTTACGTATCGCTTTCGTAATTGCCGATGCAATTAGGTGCAAAAACCGATCGTCTCCATTGTTTGAAACTTTCAAGTATCTAACAGAGCATCGAAAAGCTACTCACTTAAGTTTCACTGTGTCCCAATATTTAATTACCGTAGCTAATGATTTGTTATGTTAAATAACGCGAAATGCAACGTAATCAGAAATTAATTAAGAAGTCGTTTTTTTTTTACCGAAAGTGGAGAGCTGATCGGTTTTCGAACTGACAATGAGTCTTTCAATTGTATTCGTTCGTTATTTATTATTCGAGGGTTTTAGTAGAATTTGTGGTACAATTATTATTTGAATTGGGTTGATCTTAATAAGTCACGCAAATGACTAACCTGACTTCCACTAAATGCAAATCGTCGGGTCTGTCGAATAGCATACGCGCAAATTCGTAACACTCCACTTGCTTTTCGGTGTTTCCCATTTTGAAGTAACAGTGGCCCATTAGACTACTAACCGAGTAGTCCTAAGAACAAGTAGATTAAAAAATATACTGCAGAGAAGAATTAGTTAGGGGATCGCGTTTCTAATCGATTCTATTATCCGAACCGGTTTACGAATTTCTCAATTTAGTTCCGAAACTTGTTTCGAAGTTTACGTTTTACTGTTCTTATCATTGTCAGTTCTATATGACGAATATTACACTCTTTATTCAGTATTATATTTCTGAATATGTTTTTCTTCGTATTCGGTACATTTAAAATTTTTACAAGTTTCTACAGAAACAATAATATTCCTAAAGTGTCGCATATTCGTTGTTTGTTTCGCTATAAATCTAAGGAATAGAAACGCGAAGAGCAAGGGAGAAGAATATCAGGTTTAACCTTTAAGCGGTGAGCAAGTTTTTAATATCGCATTGTCGTAACTTCTAATGCGATGACAGTGAGAGAAACATATGTAAAATATGCTCGATATTCGCAGTCAATTACGAATACGATTAAAGTATAAAGAATTCTGTGAGTATTGAAGAAAATGCAAACATTTACAATAATTATGCGAAGTCAATTTGACGGTACACATCACCAGTTAAAAGTTAAATGAAAAAATACAAGGAAACGATATAAAAATCGTAGTTCGATAGAATTCTCCCGTGGTGCCATGAAAAAGATCGATTTTAACCCTTTGCGGACGAGAAGTAACGACACTTATGGGAGTACTTTAGTTTTGAATTCTACGACTTTGACTTTTCACGCTTTTGTGTTCCAAACCCTATAATTCCTAACAATTTCAAATGTTTATTATTACGTTAAGTATTCATTGCATTAAGTTTCGTGCTTTAAAAGTCGACATGGGTTCGGAAAGCGAAAAAAATGATTAGACGACTATTTGTCGACGCTCGTCCGCAAAGGGTTAAGAGCAAAATCAAAGTAATACGACACGGATGAGCAAACCGTGGCTCACAAGTCGCGTGCAAAGTATAGGGTTATCAAAAAGTACCTTTAGGATGTTGAATGAGAATATCTGTGAAACGCCATGTTTGTTAGCAAAATAGAGGTGAAAAAAATAAAAATTGAAACGAGAACAAAACGAAGATAATAGAAATAAAAAACAGATTAGAAAAGGGTAAAGCAGAAAGGGAAAGAAAAAAAGTGAAGGTACGTGTTCCTATAGTCTATTTTGGATAACCCTTTATGTATCGTACAAACCATTCCGTAATTGCACCGAATTTCCTCCAAATGGGACAGCGCATCTTCGTATCTCCCGGACAAATAATGTTCCACTGCCATATAATAGAGTACGTGAGTCGATCGACTCGACCGAGTCATTTCCTCCGCTAACGCGATACCTGCAAGCTAAAATCCGTCATTTATAATGTAGTATCGGAAATGTAAGCCCACCGTGTATATTGGGTAAATGTAAATACCAATTCCCGCTACTTTAAGGTTCGCGCTATAAGTAACTTTCGTTAACTATTTTAGAACGTCGTTAACGTAAAGATCGTTCCAATTTGGAGCATACGATTGTTCAATCGCTCTTTTATTAATAAACATCTTTTTACATGTTCAATGTAATAATAAATTCATGACTAGGTAATTGAAAATGTACGACAAAGTCCAATGCCCTTCGTACTGTCACTTGAAAACTCTTTTCATTTAAATAGATACAATTTTTATCGGAGAGAGCGTTGTTGTCGAGCGTAGTTCTAGCGTAGACGTAATATTAACCCTTTTCCCTACACAATAACGAGTTTCATTTAACCCTTTGCGGACGAGCGTCGACAAATAGTCGCCTAATCATTTTTTGGCTTTCCGAACCCATGTCGACTTTTAAAGCACGGAACTTAATGCAATGAATACTTAATGTAATAATAAACATTTGAAATCGTTGGAAATTAAATGATTTCGAACTGAAAAGCGTGAAAACTCAATGTCGTGGAATTCAAAGCTTAAAGTACTCTCACAAGTGCCATTACTTCTCGTCCGCAAAGGGTTAATATTCAAACACAATATTTAAAAACTCGTTTTACAAATTACTGCACAGATTCAACAAAAAACGCCCGCTATTAAGACGAAAATTTAATTTTAATTCTGATTTAAATTTCGTACTATGAGATCGAAGGCTATTAAATTAAAACGTGCTTATAATATTCGCGAATGATTTGTTCGTGACACGATATAAAAATAGTGATCGATTAATGCTAGCCTAAGTAGGTAATGAAATAATCATAGGGCAAGGGGTTAAGTTTAGTTTACCGTGTACTATCGTACCTGTAACCTGTGAACTTTATTCAATCTCATTTAATTATTTCATTAATAAACAATATCTCTACGATAATATCTGTAGAAAATTCGAATTATCCCGAGTACTATTCGTCCGTGACAAGAAGGCACGCGAGTATTTACATTCCCGTTTGAATTACAATCTACTAGCCTCCCTACACGCACGTGCACTGTTCGCTATTAACCGAAGTCGTTAAAGATCGACAGTGATTTAATAACGAAGACGGCGTGTGGCGATGGAGAAGACAGTAGACCATATTTACAGTGAGGATCTAAAGACTCGTCTGCCTTCTTTTCGTGGACGGACAGTAGATTGCGGAGTCTGATGCGTAGCAAAGGTAAACATCGAAAGTGTTTTACTTCGCAGCAGTTCAGTCTGAGTAGGAACGTCGCGACCTCCGTGTAAACATTGTGTTGCAGACTGCGAAACGTGGTCCAGGAAAGTGGTTCTTGATCGAGCGTTATCACGCGAGACTTGTCTTGCATACATTTCTCTGCTATACGAAGAGTAACATCCACTCCTGTAATATTAGGAATAGCCACTTCGATTTATTAACCCTTTGCACTCGAGAGGCGACTCTCCAAGTCCCAAAAATGAACTAGGTTTCAAAGCTCCCTGGTGATATTGAATTTTTAAACGATGCTTCTGTTTTCGTTGCAATTCGAAGGTTAATTATTTCACTAAAAATTCATGGCTAATATTATCTATTTGCACTCCATGTCGTGAAAGTAAACCAGTTTTGAAAGCTCTCGAGTGCAAAGGGTTAACACATTGCGGACGGATCACGAGAATTCTCGTGTTTTCTGTTCTAGAGCTCGTGGCCAATCGCGGGAATTCTCGAATTTTCATTGTTGTGTCATTTAGAGTGGAGCAATGTAACGGAAAACGCATTCGATGATGTTATAAGTTCCACATGGAATTAACCCTTTGCGGACGAGCGTCGACAAATAGTCGCCTGATCATTTTTTGGCTTTCCGAAACCATGTCGACTTTTAAAGCACAAAAACTTAATGCAATGAATACTTAACGTAATAATAAACATTTGAAATCGTTGGAAATTAAATGGTTTGGAACTCATAAGCGTGAAAACTCAAAGTCGTGGAATTCAAAACTAAAGTACTCGCACGAGTGTCATTACTTCTCGTCCGCAAAAGGTTAAAAGTGATTAGTCTCTTCTTCTTAGTAATGAAACTAACTTGATTTTTATATCACGTTGATATTTGGGGGGTGTGTGCGTGAGCGGAGTGGTCGCATGAGTGGGACGAGTGAACAGTGTGAATGACGAGTGACAGTTTAGGCTAAGGTTCGAGTGTCGCAACGAAAAGTATCGAGACGGGGTAGCGGGGTACGGGGTGCACGAGAGAGGGTGGCCATAGGCAATAGGTTTTTCCAGCCGCAGGGCAGAGAGTTGTAGCGAGTCTTAGTGAGAGGTTGACGAACGGAGAGTATAGTGAGAGATATTGTGAGCAGCGACGTAAATAAAACCATTTAGTTTATTCTAACCCAATTATTTCCTACATATTTTATAGCGTTCAATAAGCATGGAGAACGATAAAGAACGTGATAAAATTTTGAATATATTTGCTAACAATTTATCAGACATTCCAAGTGAAAGTGAGGATATTGATCATTGTGTCGGTGATATTGAAAGTCAAAGAAGTGAGGGGATGACAGTGATAGAGATAAAATCTCTGACAGTGGTTTTACAGTACAGTTTTACATTACAGAGTATTTTACAAAGTATCACACTTCAAAAATATATCAGCTTGCAAGAATATGTAATAAATAACTTCAAAATGCAATTGGTATTTAATTTTAAAACGTGTCTTTGAAATTTATGTAAAACCTTTTTTGTATTCATTAACCAAAAACATAGCTGGCCACTGGGTAAAGCTAGCAATAAAACTACTGGTCCGCAATGTGTTAAGATTCGGTGCGTATTTTAAACCTTTGAGAGTTTTTGAGAGAGTTATACGTTTGGAAATTGTTTCGTACGAAGTGAAGAATATGTTATCGGTGCTTCGGATGGATATGAACAAAATAAGAATAATAATCTCCGCAATCGAATGGTTAATAGTTCAAGTAATCTCGATTGTTTTCCCATTAGACGAAAAGTCGTTTAGCATTGTTACGTTCCATTCGCGAAGGATTAACCCCTTGCCCTACAATTATTTTATTAGCTATTTACGTTAGCGTTAGTTGATCGCTATTTTTATATCGTGTCACGTGCAAGTCATTATATTATTATAGTAAATTTTGTTTTAACAATCTCGTATTATAATACAAAGCTAAAATTAGAGTTTAAATTAAATATCATCCTTAATAGTAGACGTTTTCGTTGCATCTGCGGCATAATTCATAAAACGAGTCTGACTCGTTATTGTAGGGCAAGGGGTTAACATCGCTAATCGATAGACTGAAGATTTTAACGAATTTATGGAAAATTTGAATCGCGTAAAAAGTTACGGAATACCCGAAGTATGCAAAGCTGTGTGAAATATCGAAACTGCAGTTGTTCTTACAACATTTACACGATAAAGCAAATCTCTCTGTTAAGATTTTATTTTATAGAATAATTAATAATTACGAAAGAATATATCATTTTATTTGTGTATTTATAACGCGCTTGTAAAATTGTGAATTCGCATAGAAATCCACAGTCAGCTAATCGGTAAGAGATTACTGTGCCTGGATAGTATTCCGTTCGTATGTAGAAAAGGTGCAGTATGGCCCAACCCTCGAAGAATCGTGGGTGAAAGTCGACGATAGCGTTTAGAAAAATCTGTGCCTCTTTGTACTCTTTATTTTCGAACAAGATCATCGCGTACACCAGCAACCTGAAGTAGTTGAAATTCACCATTAATTCTTTGTCGATAATACGTAGAGAACCGAATAATCTAGGGTAGCTGTATCAGTTACTGCCACTTTAAGGTTCGCGCTTTAAGTAACTTTATTTAACTATTTGAGAACGTATTTGACGTAAAGATCGTTCCAGTTTCGAGCATAATATTGTTCAACCTCTCCTTTATTTACGAACATCAATTTTATATGTTCAATATAATAAATTCATTACTACGTAATTGAAATGTATAACAAAGTCCATTGTCCATCGTACTGTCACTTTAAGGTTATCGCGTATCTTTATTTAACTATTTGAGAACGTATTTGACATAAAGATCGTTCTAATTTGGAGCATAATATTGTTCAACGTCTCCTTTATTTACGAACATCTCTTTTATATGTTCAGTATAATAAATTCATTACTACGTAATTGAAAATGTATAACAAAGTTCATTGTCCATCGTACTGTCACTTTAAGGTTATCGCATATCTTTATTGAACTATTTTAGAACGTATTTGATGTAAAGATCGTTCTAGTTTGGAGCATAATATTGTTCAACCTCTCCTTTATTTACGAACATCTCTTTTATATGTTCAGTATAATAAATTCATTACTACGTAATTGAAATGTATAACAAAGTCTATTGTCCTTCGTACTGTCACTTGAAAACTTTTCATTTAAATAAAAACACGTTTTACATATATTAACACGTCAGTTTGTGCAACAGATATAAGAATTATTATTGAATTATGACACTTCCCATACTTTATAATTATATTGATCACGTTTCAATGTTCAACAGCACATTTACCTCCCAATATTTATTTACAAATATTAAGTGTAAAGGAATACACGATGTCTACGCGTTGTTACGTAAACCGAAGTCCAAATTTGGTACGAAAATTTATTTACATACGATTCTTTATACGTTACTTTGCTATTAAATAAAACGAATTCAAGTGACAGTTATAGGAACAGTGACGGTACGTGGGTCATTTACCCTATTAGATACAAGCGAGAATGATAAATTATGATTTAAAGTGAACGATATTTCCACTTACGCGATCGCGTATCGTCGATCTAATGTGATCGCTTCTAAACAGCATTCCTTCGCGCGTTCCACGTCTCCAATTTTCTTAAGAAACATCGCGTATTGCGTCCAAGAATGCGGATCGTTTTTATCCGACGCTATTACCTATTTATTTATTTATTTATTAAACGGGAGCAACTATCCGAAAGAAGCCAAATTGTATTACAAAATTGAAGATAAGTTAGGCGAGTACAGCAAGTTAAGCATAAGGTATAGCCTGTATGTATTTCGTATCGTAGAATACAAAATTTTAAGAGTATAAACGTTGTTGAAATATCTGGTAGCTCTATGGATGAATCTCAATGTTCGAGAAGCTTCGCTTGTAATATTATGAACGTGTTACTAGTATACCTAATCGGTGTTAATCAATTCGCTGTTAACACTAGGTTTACGGACGTTACGTGCATAATTCGGACGGAATTTCATTTTTAATACGGACGGACAGATTGACTACTAGATTGACTACTAGATTGATCACTAGATTGATTACTAGATTGACTACTAGATTGATTACTAGATTGACTACTAGATTGACTACTAGATTGATCACTAGATTGATTACTAGATTGACTACTAGATTGATCACTAGATTGATTACTAGATTGATTACTAGATTGACTACTAGATTGATTACTAGATTGATTACTAGATTGACTATTAGATTGATTACTAGATTGACAGGCTTCCGGAAAAAATACGCGTACCGCGTATAAATATTCGAACGTAGAAGCGTGGGGATGAAGTGAATCACGTAGAATACATACTCATACCATCGTATTAATTAAAGTTAACATAAAGTACTGAAAAATAATATTTATGGTCTCTATAATTTTAGGTATGAAATCTGAAATGCTTCAACGTGACGCTTTCCGTAAAACCTAGTGTTAAAAGTAGAAGGAACAATCCAAGTACCTTTGCGTAATGCGATCTGGCGGTGTCAAGATCACCGAGCTCGTAAGCTTCTTCAGCGTAAAGATTCATCGCCTTCGAGTCCACGTGAGTTTGAAAATCTTTCGTTAATCGACCTTCGACCATTTTGTTTATCGCAAGGTGCATGTGCTCCACCAGATACGTGTATATCGAGGCGATAAAGTTCTGCAGAAAAATACTGGACAATTAGGAATATGTTCAACTATAAATTATTGTACATCGTATCAGTTACGAAATATTCAATCGATCGCTTAAACTTTGGGAACGATTTTTGAGGCTTTGTCACTTTTATATTTATTTTGAAGGATTATTATTGTCTTTTTTTTTTTCTTTAAGGTGAAGCTAGAGTATACGTAAAGATTTACGTACATGAGTCTCGTTAGAGTCCACTAGATTTGTGGGCATCTCGAATTTTTGATCTATCAACATGGGAATCTTCGATCTCAATGTGTTGCGTATAGATAAATACATTCCGGTTTTATAAAGATATTGAGTAAAACACGTCAGCTCGTCCTAAAGTGTTAAAAAATGGTCTTAATATTTTATCGAGTTCCTTTCTATATTTTTAAACTACTATCCTTTTCGCGATCGAATCGTTTACGATTAAGAATGTCTTTCTTACGATCTACAGATTATTAGGTGCTTAATCGCGAACTATTTTGCTTAAAGATGCTTTTGGAATATTACCGATTCTGGATCGTAGCAATATTTTTGCTGCCGCTTACTATTCTCATCCTTATTTTGGTCGCAAAAATCCTAGCTTGAATAAATATTCAAAATTAAACGATGCAATGTAAAACATATTTACGTATCGTATGTTTAGAAGCTAGTCAAGCTTTTGCTATGAATTTGATTGCATGTTTAAAAATTAGCCAAGCATTTGCTATAAATTCGATTGCATCTTTAAAAACTAAACAAGCTTTTGCTATAAATTCGACTGCATCTTTAAAATCTAGCCAAGCTTCTGTTATTCTTTGATTGCATGTTTAAAAGCTAGTCGAACTTTTGCAATAAATTCGATTGCATGTTTAAAAATTCGCCAAGCTTTTTTTACTCTTTGATTGCATGTTTA
This sequence comes from Eucera pruinosa, assembly GCA_028830335.1. Classification (NCBI taxonomy): domain Eukaryota; kingdom Metazoa; phylum Arthropoda; class Insecta; order Hymenoptera; family Apidae; genus Eucera; species Eucera pruinosa. Next base: position 1,579,686 of record JAMYCR010000001.1, on the reverse strand, counting down.
AAAACAAGCTAATCTTTTGTTATAAATTCGATTGCATTTCTATAAACTAGCCAAGCTACTGTTATTCTTTCATTGCATGTTGAAAAGCTAGTCAAGCTTTTGCTATGAATTCGATTGCATGTTTAAAAATTAGCCAAGCATTTGCTATAAATTCGATTGCATTTTTAAAAACTAAACAAGCTTTTGCTATAAATTCAATTGCATGTTTAAAAATTAGCCAAGATTCTATTACTCTTTGATTGCATGTTTAAAATTTAGTAAAACTTTTGCTATAAATTCCATTGCATGTTTAAGAAATAACCAAGCTTCTATTACTTTTTGATTGCATCTTTAAAAACAAGCCAAGCTTTTGTTATAAATTCGATTGCATCTTTAAAAACTAGCCAAGCTTCTGTTACTCTTTGATTGCATGTTTAAAAACAAGCCACGCTTTTGTTATAAATTCGATTGCATGTTTAAAAGCTAGTCAAGCTTTTGCTATAAATTCGATTGCACGTTTAAGAGCTAGTCAAGCTTTTGCTATAAATTCGATTGCACGTTTAAAAACTGGCCAAGCTTCTCTTACTCTTTGATTGCATGTTTAAAATCTAGTCAAACTTTTGCTATAAATTCCATTGCATGTTTAAGAAATAACCAAGCTTCTGTTACTTTTTTATTGGATCTTTAAAAACAAACCAAGCTTTTGCTATAAATTCGATTGCATCTTTAAAAACTAGCCAAGCTTCTGTTACTCTTTGATTGCATGTTTAAAAACAAACCAAGCTTTTGCTATAAATTCGATTGCATCTTTAAAAACTAGCCAAGCTTCTGTTACTCTTTGATTGCATGTTTAAAAACAAGCCAAGCTTTTGTTATAAATTCGATTGCATGTTTAAAAGCTAGTCAAGCTTTTGCTATAAATTCGATTGCACGTTTAAAAGCTAGTCAAGCTTTTGCTATAAATTCGATTGCACGTTTAAAAACTGGCCAAGCTACTGTTACTCTGTGATTGATTATTTAAAAGGCAGTCAAGTTTTTTCTATAAATTCGATCGGTTTCGTACTCGATAACATTCCGTAAGTACTTCCGCCAACTTTTGGATGCAACAAATATATTGCGCTTCGGCTACGTCACTCGAGTACACGTAACGTTTCTTCTTCTCGCTTTTCGGCATTATATTAGCTATCCTGATGAAGTTGTAAACGAAGATGACGTGTTTTTTAATTCGGTAACAAAGAGGTTTCGAATTTTTGCGAATCGGTTTAGAATATTTAGACCTACAAATTTGTAAAATCTTGTTCGACTCTGCTGGCGATCAGAGGTTTGTAGAGTTCTATCTCGATCACTACAATAGTGGGTTCTCCATTTTCTGAAATCAATGCTGCGCTTGGTATTTTTTCACCTTCCGATTGCACCGATTGCGTGTTCTAAAAATCATAGGTAAAAATTATTGTCTTTACAAGTCTTTACAAAGTCTTTATTGTCTTTAATGTCTCTATAAATTCTGTATTGTCTTTAATGTCTCTATAAAGTCTTTATTGTCTTTAATGTCTTTATAGAGTCTGTATTGTCTTTAATGTCTCTATAAATTCTGTATTGTCTTTAATGTCTCTATAAAGTCTTTATTGTCTTTAATGTCTTTATTGTCTTTAATGTCTTTATTGCCTTTAATGTCTTTATTGTTTTTAATGTCTTTATAGAGTCTTTATTGTCTTTAATATCTTTATAACGTCTTTATTGTCTTTAATGTCTTTATAGAGTCTTTATTGTCTTTAATGTCTTTATAAAGTCTTTATTGTCTTTAATGTCTTTATAACGTCTTCATTGTCTTTAATATCTTTATAAAGTCTTTATTGTCTTTAATGTCTTTAATATCCTCATAAAGTCTTTATTGTCTTTAATATCTTTATAAAGTCTTTATTGTCTTTAATGTCTTTATAAAGTCTTTATTGTCTTTATGTCCTTATAAAGTCTTTATTGACTTTATGTTTTTATAAAGTCTTTATTGTCATTATTGTCTTTATAAGTGTCTTTATTTTTATAAGAGGTTTCCTAGTTTCGAGATAAATATAAAATAGGTTGTTGAAGATCCTTTCTTTTCGAAATTATAAAACATAGAATCTCGATGATCACAGATAACGTTAATAGAACACCATTAAAAGCACAGGTTTAGAGAAACGAAGCGTTATAAAATATTTCTTCAGGATTTCTCCGTTTTGTTACAGAAAAAAGTATAGTGTATTAATCGTGCATTGTTTCTAATTCTTTGGATATTTCACCTTGGACGTTTTACTTTTCTTATCTTTCTCCTTCAATTCTTTACGCTGCGATTCCAAAACGAAGATATTTTGTTGGAGCTCCAATTTCTCAGATACGTCTGCGGGATTATACTGATACAATTGTCCCACGATTCGACAATTTCTTCCTACGCGAATTAGCAGGAGAAAACATCCAAATGATAAAAGCGGGGAGTGCAGTTATTAATTTTCGTATTAACTCCTTGCCTTATAATAACGAGTTACACTCGCGGTGTTACTTATAGACTAATGACGTAAAAAACACGCTGCATTTTTTAATACACTTCAATTAATTTCTTTTTCTAATTTGTAAGATCGTAAGATTGAGGACTACTATAAGTATAATATTCTAGTGTTTCGACTACAACTTAGTGTCACGGTACCGATGGGCTCGTAAACCCTGAAAATCAAAAAGGCAATCAGCCACGACAGTCAGTCTTTTAATCCATCGTAAACCTCCACTCAAACCATCCCTTAAAACTCCAGTCCGCGGCACGTTGCGGGCCCCCCATAAAATTTTGGGGAAAAACCCGAGAATTTACCGCTTACCTCGCCATCCCTACTGCCAGTTTCCCTCCACCACCTCTTTCCTCCACCCTTGCCAATTTCCAGAATTCCTAATCCAATCATCACTCAAAATTTCCCTCTTTTTGCATAGCTCCTCCTACATCTCCACCGATCCACCATAGACTCCTCCTGAGTGAAGTTTACTTTTTTTGGTGCAGAACTCTAGGACGACAGATTTAAGAAAGACACCATACAACACACACACCGTTTAAGCATCACCTGTCGAATAGTTAACTTTAAATAAATAAGTGTTGAGTTATAATATTGTATACCTCCATCACATCACCTACTAAACGCGTCCTCACGACATTAATTTGCCGTCGAGCACACCGGTCAAAGATTCGTTAATTCCTTTCCGCGAAACGCGAGTTCTAAGACCGTACAAATAATCTTCGAAGAATTCGTAAGGCAAGGGCTTACGAATTTTTCAACGACTATTCACTGCAATTTTGACTACATTTTATTGTAACACTATATCGAATGCAAATCACTAAAATATTACACGTAATTCGTACCTAGTGATCTTCGATCTCTCAATCCTGCAAATTGAAACGAAATGAATTAAAATTTATCAGAAACTACAACGTGTTTTTATTGCAATTGGTCCATAGACTAAATCACGAGTGTAGCTCGTTGTTGTAAGCCAAATGGTTAATAACGATGTAACTTACTTCCTGGAAAGAGCAATTCCGAAACGTCGACGTAGCATTGAAACAGCTGTGTCGCGATAGCTGGTGAAACGCTTTTAGATCTAGCTGGAGAACTTTTCCCCGTGATCTCGAATTGGAAAGGCCAATATTTGTGCCTTAAGAACCATTGTTACATATAAAGGAAAGGATTAAGAGTTGCGTATAAAAGATGGTATTCAAATGTTGAATTAACCCTTTCGCTACCGGCACATTGCAACTGAAGACTAAAATCGTAGGTAATGGATAAGTTTTATTAATACAAAAATGCGGATGTAGGTATAAATATTTGAACACCACGTAACTATAGTTACCCGAATTCATATTCGGACACCAGTTGCAACTGTAAGGATAGGGGCCGCGATTACTTAGACAATTTCGGAAGAACTAAGTGCTTTATTTCGCGCTTCGCCGTCACCACACTTCTCCGTACAAAAAGGGAATCGTCCCTCGCTCCGTTTCCCCGTCCTTAAAACAGGATGTCCGTCCCCTCTCTTCCTCAGAAAAACCCCGCGCGGTCCCAAGCTTGGGACTGGCTTGCGTCACCCTTGCGAGGGAGTGGAAGTGGCCAGGTCTCGCACGGCGCCGGCGACAGCCCTCGCTCTGTCATGCGGGCTACGAATGTTGGGACTCTTCTCCTTAATTCATGGCAGGGTTGCCGAAGGCGACCCTGGCCAACGTCATCGCTACTCTTCGACAACTCGTTATCCCAGCATTCGTGCCTCTAGCTCTTACACAACGAAATTTATTAAACACGGAAGGCGTGATTTTAACGAAAGTTCGCACAGGTGTAGAGCGTAATGAACTGTTTTTTGTCGCTAGAAAATCCCTTTGAGGCGTCGAAATCATATCCCTAAAATATCAGCATATTTTCACTTTTTAAATGCTACTTTGCCTGGCACTTTTTTTGTACGAAGGTGATACAGCATTCAAAGCTGAATATTTTTTTGTACGAAAGGTTTTGCTCTCTCTCTCTCTCGCACCGTTACGAAGTTATTTTTAAAAAAACCGAAGATCAAATGGTATTAGAAGGACTCCGTTCCTCTGCTTTCATAATTTAACGTGCTCATCACGTCTTTTATCTTCCCCGTATCTTTGTAAGGCAAAGTAGCATTTAAAAAATGAAAACATGCTGACATTTTAGAGATCTGATTTCGACCCCTCAAAGGGATTTTCTACCGACAAAAAAATTCTTCCGTACACAGTCCATTACGCTCTACACCTGTGCGAATTTTCATTAAAATCACGCCTTCCATGTTTAATAAATTTCGCTGCAAGTATTCGTGTCCGAATATTAATTCGAGTAACTATAAATGCCTGCTTATTTTTAGACGTTTAATTTTCCATCGTTCCGTATAGCTACAATATTCAAAAGCTACAACGAATTTCTATTTCGGTTCTATTTAATAAACGCGTAGGTCGCGTTTACAAACATATAAATTTGCTCAAAGACCCGCCCAATGATAAGAAATGTTCGATCGCGTAATGCGTACTTTCTAATATGATGTTGCATCGCTTCGATCCCTCCTTTCCACAAGATGCATCTGTTCAATGAATTCCACTCCACTCGCGGTATATCCTCGCAATTCATATTCTGAAATGCGATAGAATCGTAATTATCAACAATCTTCGATAATAATTAATATCTTGCAAAGTTAGCCAATTTTTAGTGTTCTTGGTACCGCTAAATTGCACTGTTTTTTGAATTCGTTTCTCACGCCCATGTAATCGCAGTCCAGTTTGTACTTGGATAACTGAGCACGATTTTCGACGTGACGCAAGCTATTCCATCGTTTCGTTCTTTCGACGTCGCGGTATTTCACCCACACGCCTTGGTCGAATATTATATTTTTGGGAACCTTACAGCGAATATAATATAATAGACGTATTTACATTAATGACGCGTATACATTTTCCTTCGTATTCATTTACCAGGCGATGATTGAAAATTACATTTGCATGCGTCACTGTAGATTCTACTTAACACTAGGTTTACGGACATTAGGTACATACGTTGATAAGCTTCTGCAAGGTAAATCAGGATTCGAATGACGTGCGGTAAATAAGCAATGGTAAGTGGGCGTTTTGAAATAATGAATCTGTATTCTGCTCGTTACAATGCGTCACGTCGATTGCCAAAGCAATAGTGTCGCCCAAAACTCTAGTCGTGAGGACGTCCATGCCAGTGTGTCCTTTTCTTAAACTGCTACTCGGGCAGAACTTCCCTTAAGAAGGGGGAGCGCGCTGACATAAACCACATGGCCTGTCTCGGCGCCTATTTATTTCGACTTTTCTCACACTTCCGGAAAAATACGTATACTTTATATATGTAGGAAGCGAGCATTAATCGTCGCGCCGGTGAGACAAACGAACTCGCCAGAACGGTAACAAAAACATGCGAACGCGAGGTGAAGAAAGGCGGCAAAAACAGAGCGTAAGAACAGCTGATCGCGTCCTTCCTAAGTGCGTCGACCCCGAGTAAGAGTGTGTGTGCGTGTGTGTGGTTTGCTGCCGAAAACGACAAACGAGAAACGGGTAAGAATTAACGAACATCGAATCGTCTTGAAATATTCGAGAAGAAACATCGAGAACGTTCGAGCGACGCGAGGATAAAAGAATGCGATCGCGGCGCGGGTGGACAGATTCTAACGAAGTACAAGCGACGAAGCACACGATTACGGCTCACGAATACGGCTTTCGATTTCGATCACGGAAGGCACGACATTGCTTTCTTTTGTGCGTTCTTGTTATTCGTACTCATCCCTGTCCCTCTTCGATAAAGGAAAGATTTCACACTTCTAATCCTACATATATAAATATTCGAACGTAGAAGCGTGAGGATGAGGAGAATCACGTAGAATACATATTCATACCATAGTATTAATTAAAGTTAACATAAAGCACTGAAAAGAAATATTCATGGTCTCTATAATTTTAGGTATGAAATCTGAACGGCGTCAACGTGACCAGTTCCGTAAACCTAGTTTTAAATTAACCCTCCGTAAGCAAAATTCTATTTACTTTTACTACTATTATTATATATATATATTATATATTATATAATTACTTTTACCGTTTAAAGTGGAATTAAAATTTTTCATCTCAATCTGAAAATCGTAGATTGATCATTACTACGCGACTGCTTGATATCAGTGCAATGGCAAATAAATAAAATGCAGCCGTACAGTGATACACAAGTATAAGGTAAAATTCAAACAAAATTAAATATATGGGGACGTAACTTTTAAGTTGCATAGCGTTATAGAGGATTAAGATACGTAGATTAGATTTTAAGAGAATCTAAGAACATTTAACCATTAGTTCGATAAATACCTCGTCATCGATAAACGCAATCGTGCCAGCTTTGTACTGACAATTCTCCGTGAATGATTCCGGAAGATTGTACACGCTTTCGACGGTGACGTTCAAAAAGTTCACCGCTTCGTTGGAATTAAAGAGCGGCGCGTGATCTTGCGAGACTGTTACCGTCAAACGCGGAAGATTTTGCCACGAAACCATCTCTCCGTTCGCGGAGGAACTCGGTGTTTCTAGAATTAACTTCTCGGTGCAGCTTTCTTCCCCTACGATTCGTTGTAGGCATAATCAATCAGCTTTGAAATTCTCACGATTTATTAATCGTAATACCGATTGGCATCGATAGCCGATATGATCGAAAATTAGTGAGAATTGTTCACGAAATAAATGAGTAGATAAATTTTAAAGCGATCATTTAGGAAAACTGTAGCTGCAATAATAATCGAACGAAATCATTTCGCTTACCTAATAGTATTGGCATTAAGTCGAGATTACAAATCCCTAATAATTTCGACGCGGGAAGCGAGGCAGATTTCATACTGAATATCGATCTTTTCTTAGATTCAGAGTTCGAAGCAGTTGACTCCATTTCCTGCTCGTTTTCTAGACTTTTCACAGCCTTTACTGTACGAAGTGCGTACGATTATTGATACGTTAAATATTAACAAATTATTGTCGGGATATTTCGCGCGCGTCATGGAGGCTGGCGCGGGCGATATTTTAGCCGCCGCGTAAGAAATTAGAATTTAAGCCGTATAACAAAATAAATAACAAAAGTAGTACGTCAATGTAACAAGTACATGTATTGTGGAACTGTCACAAAGACGATGGTAACATAATTATTGGCAATGGGTGAATGATAACACACAAGTCTTTTATATTTTATACTACGTGACTTTATTATTTTACTGAGCGGAGGGACGCGTCTTGACTCTTTCAATACTGAATAAGAAGCGAGGAGACGCTCAGAATCTGAAGGAAATTTTGTATCCACTTAATAAAAGAAAGACTATGCTTGCAACGTGTTTATTACTCTGGCCTTCACGGACAAGCAGTCTCAGGCCCTTAGCCCTTTGCGGACGATGAATAATATCACTTAAAAGAGTACTTTGGTTTTCAATTCCAAGCCTCTAAATTTCCAAGCTTTCGAATTCCAGACCGTCAAATTTACAAAACTTTGAAGCATTTATTAACGATATTAATTTAAATTTCTCGCTTTAACAATAGACTTGCGTCCGCAGGCCCAAAAAATGATTAGGCGGCTATTTGCAGACACTCGTCCGCAAAGGGTTAAATGTAATGACGCCAGTACGGTTTTCTTAAGAAGGCAATAGACAGTTTTTCTCAGTGTCAGATTTAGTTTTGAAAACAATTATTTACCAATAATCCGACATTAATCCGTCGTTAAAAAACCCGTATAAATACGGGACCCGACTTCCACCAACAGACAGTGAAAAACGTATTTTTACGTGTCCCGCAAACCACCACCAGTCTAAAAAAAACGTATTTACACGTGTCCCGATAACAATGTGTTAATACGGGTGACTGTATCGTTACACAAATCATATAGGTATTGACTTATGTACACTTGAAATTCACCATTCTGCAAATCAAATTCACATCTTTCAACCACGAACCGCATTAAAGAAGTTCTTTGAAAAATTAAATTCGGTGCAAGAAATACTATAATATTTTAATTATACATTTTATAATACTATGTCTGTGTCATTGCTCTTGTGTATATTCTTTTCGTGTACCTATGTTGGATGCCCAACTCGACCACTCACACTTGTAAACACCATAGACTCATCCTAAACCACATTCATCTGACAAACACCCTAATCTGAGTTCCTAGTCATCCTGTACTCCGTACCTTTCCTTCGTCACCCTCTTCCTCGACCACTGTCCTTACTATTAGTTATCCCCAACCAGAGTATAGTGCAGAGATGACTTGTTGGCGAGGCAAACCGATTGGCTGTCGCATATTAGCGACACCTTCAGTCACACGTATTATAGTCATTCGCTGAATCGGTCACGACACCAAGTCTACAGCGTGACAAAGGACGCGAAACAAAATACGTGGAGGTAGAGTGAGATAGGACGACTTGGAACTACAACTGAATCACATTGGTGTAAACCTAATTTTTTTTCTCGCGAGGATGTGGGGAAATCTTCATGAAGATACTTGGCAGGGTCCGCTCTCGCGAATCCTTAGCGAATATGAAGGACCTACTACTATGCATGTAGCATCCAAGAATTCGGAAGAAAGATTTTCTACTGGCTAATGGGCGGAACGAGCGACTAGCTCCCCTTGCCCCTGTGCCGTTCAGCTTGTAGGACGCTCGCCAACAAGTCATCTCTGCACTGTACTTAAAAGCCCGCAAAATCATGGAACCGTATGATTTCCGTATTCACTAGTCGAGTGCAGTACCCGTATTAATAAACCCTCTAAGAGTTATCTTCAACGTGTTGTCAATTCTCCCGGAATCCAACACCTATTGGACTTTTACCCGTTGATAAATAAATAAAGAAATGTAATATTTTTATTGCAATAGTTTAAGGAAGCTTTCTAGAGAGACCCGATCAATTTGATCCGCAAAGGTGGGGGATTTGAAGTGCATAAGCTGTGTACAAATTAATTTTTACTTAATACTGGAATCGACGCGATCGATTGAAGATTCTCTTTGTCTTTCGGAAAAACACGCAGGTTGACGACGAAATCGATTGCGTGAAGCGATAATTCTGGGTCGCAGTTTGATTTGATTGATATCGGATTGCTTTCTCCTAAAACAGTGCCGCTGTGTTCCGCTACTAAAATCACACTTATGTCTTCTTTTCTGATCTAAATTTGCAAAAACGATATTTTAAAATCAGAGGATTAAATAAACGTTCGTGTAAAGTAACCTCGTTTCTTGAACTTTTGCAAAGTTAAGAAAAAGAGCTTTTAATAGTCTTTTAAAAATTGCTAAGTTTCACACGAACTTACGACATTTTCGATCGAATGCACGGCTATTTCGATATTCTTCTCGTCGCTTTGCCATCGCAACCAATCCTCCATTTTTGCAGAAGATAATTTATTGCGAATTCTAAATTTCAATGGCTAATGACAGTCGCTTCAGTTGTTCGATTAAAAACAAGAAAGCGTTGAATAAATGAAACGATTGTAACATTATTGAAATATTCAAGCAACTTAGGAATAAGATTGAAATTATCGCTACGCGAAGAAAGAAAATTCGGAGTCCCGTAAATTTATTATCCGTGTAACGTTTCTCGTTCCAGGGTTAAATAAAATAAAATGATATTGTTAGCGCCCGTCGCTAACAGGGTTTATGGCACGGACGTGCGTGAAGGGCTTATTTTAGAGATTTGGGATTTTTTCCTTTTTAGTTGCATGCGTCCTAGCGTTCAATATACTTCCCGGCGAGAGGAGGCAATTCACAAGTCAATTAAGAGTTTTGGAAAGTCGCTTCTCTCGTCCCTCAATAGCCGTGACCGTGCCATAAACGGGGAAATTCTGAAGGGTAGTTCGACATCTGCTTGTAACGGTAAAAACACCGAAAGGTCAACCACTTGGAAGAATTTCCCCAACGTTGTCAAACATTCGTCACCCCCACGCGCACCTCGGCACCCCTCTCCAAGTCAGCGTGCTAAGGGCGCAAGGAGGTGTGTCGAGGCTCTGATTAGGCTCGCTGATTGGTAACTGTCAAAAATGCAAGGGGACCAATTAGCGAGCTATTAGCAAAATCGCAATCTTCGCGATCGGCATCGTCCGCGGCAAGAGACCAGTAAAAATTCAACAGTCGTTCGGAGTGGTCAGCTACAGGTCGCGCTAAATAAACATTAGTATAGTCTCCCTTACGGTTGTGGTCCTTCAGCTAGTGAACCTTAGTCGGCACACCACGTGCAATCTTCAACCAAGCTCGAAAGATTCTCGGAATCAACCAAGAGCAAAAACAGATATTTATTAAAATGTACCACAGATTCTTTATTTTTATTGACAATATCTTTGTATGTACAACTTATAATTTTCACTGCAATACAATATAGGCGATGTAAACGAATATATTCCAATTCTTATTTATCGTACGTAATATATATATATATATATTTGCAAATTTTGAGCTTATCGAAATGGAATCATTACCGTCGGCAATGTACTCCTTTCTTCAATGAAAATTTAGTTAAAACTTTCTTCCTGCAACTCCTTATAGAAGAGTTGGTGAAGTAAAAAGAAGCGAAAGTTCGTTGAAACGTCCACGAATCGTACAACTGACGTAACTTATACTTATTTTTTTTTTTCTTTTGGTCAAACTTAATAGTGCTATTTCACGTACACTTACTGACAAAAGTTACGAAACATGATACGTATTTGCGAAGCTTTACGTCGTCGCTCGTTTTTCAGATGTTTTCTTTTTGATTTGAAATAAAACTAAGAGAACTTATCGTTCATCGATGTACGCAATACTATATTTTTATGCTACTGTAAATTCTAAGCCGCGAATATTGGAAGCGAAATGATACGCAAAAATTCGCAAGTGACGTACTTTGTTTCTTAACTTTCGTCGGTAAGTGTATATCACATTTTATTTGATCAACAATCGAATATAAAGACAAGTGTTTGCTCGAATGGGAAAAATATGTGTAGGCATCCGAAAGATCGAAAGAAATTTTCTTCACAGTACAATCTAATCAACTTCGTATTCGTTCGAATTTCTATCTAGTCTCGATTCAACGAGGCGAACGATTATAGATTTAAAAGGTTGCAAAATGGCGTAGATTAGGAATCGATAATGTTTCAAGCTTTAGAACTAGAGATGGGTTGAAACATGATTTTTCAATTCGCCAGACTCGAAGAATTCGAAACTTTGCGAGGCCTTCAAACACTCGAAGCTTTTCTTTTCCTTTTTTTCTTAGTGAAGCTCGAGATTTACCAAACCCTGAATCCTTAATTATTTTCCTCCTTTTATTTACAAGAAGTATCAATTTTGTGAGGAATCAAGATTCTAATAAATCTCTATTAGGAAATCGATGCACTTATCGAATCCAATTAAACGAAATTTAATTTTAGTTACAATTTAAATAAATCAAACTAAAACTTCGCGATGCAATTATTAGTTTGTATTTCTTCGAGTCAATTAAAGTCTTCCTATCTTTGAATTGGAATTCTAAGGTCATTTATGTTAATTTCATTCGATGTAAGACTTGCACAAGCCTGTAAAATATATAAATAAATATATAAAAATAAAGTCTATACGCGAACTCTGTTAGATTGTTATTTAAATAAATTCATACCATGACAATATTCCCGTTACTTATACAAAACTTTTAAATACTTTTTCGACAGCTTCGAATCACAAAGGTAGCGCAAAGTTTCGAGTTTCGACTTTCGAGAAATCGAAACCTTTTTAAGTTTCGAGGTTTCGAGTATCCCATCCCTATTTAAAATTTCAAATCGTATTAGATTGTTCCATATGCGCTAATCGATTTTAGATAATTTAAAACTCCGCGAACACCGCAAAATTTTAAGCCACGTAAAATCGAGCAGCTTAATTTGAATAGCAAACCACATTGGTATTAAATTTTGCACAGCTTGAATATAAATTTGATTAAAGTAACTTCGTATAAATCTTTGACAACTATAACGAAACTCTTTGGATTCATTAAGGCACAGCATTATTTCATATACAAATGTTATCAAAAGCAGTTTTTGGTCTGATCGCGACAAATTTAGTGTTCGAACGCAGAGATATAATAAATAATAGATAAGATTCCCTCGGAATTCATCAAAAGATTATTTTACACATTTCATATTTCTTCGGAATAACGCTTATATTTTATAGTTGAGCACGGATTATTTACATAATGTGAATTTTTATATATTTCAAGTTTCACGCTAGCGTACCATATGCGCTATTTATAATGGTGAAACGGTTTAAAATTGTTCTACCAAATCTCGGTTCAATTTTGCAACCCCCTCCCTTCAAATCTGACGAAAGAAAAAAAAAGGAAAAAAATACATAGCTAGAAAGTTGCGATAAAATGACTAATCGTAAGTTGACTAAGAAAAACAAAAAGTTCTAAAAATCCACGTTATGTAAATGAGTTTCACTCTCTCTCTCTTTGGTTTCTAAGTATGCTGCTTATACAATGGTATAAAAAAGAAATGTACCAACGTACATCAGAGTATCAAAATGTTTCGGACAGTTTCGAATCAGTCGACTATTTAGTTTTAGTGGAACCGTCTCATTCTTTTCTCTTCCACGGGTGAATTCAGTGCCGAAACTAGGCAGCTATGCAATTTCTCAAACTCACTTTTAACTTAATTAACGCTTTCGCCACGAGAAACGTATTTCTACGCGTCGTATCAAAATCTTTACCTGAATACGGTCTACGCAGTTCTACTGATGTACAATTATATTTCACGTTCTTAACCTGTTAGCTGCGGATGACGAGTTAACTCGTCTTAAAGGTTACGAATATCTTGAATACGGTATCTTACTTTCTCACAAATTCCTCACGCTTCGAAACATTTTTGTATTCGTATCAGGAACACGTTTTGCTTGCATCTATTTTAGCAGCAACGCAAAATTCCCCCAAACAATATTAATTCCTTTTTATGAATATCTCTGCATCTAAAGAAGATTTTAACTCAGAAATTCCGCAGCTAACCTGTTAATAAATGCGACACAAATCGTTGCGTAAAAGAAATATGTAAAAATATTCCTGCACGTTAATGCGAATTGTACGTACCTGTAAATTCATGGCATTCGTTATTATTAAATATTTCGTCTACGCGCGTTTGCGATGCGTAATTTTGTAAAACTTCGAACGACAAATTACTATAAGCATTACCTAGCCATCTATTAGCTATCTACGAATAGCAGAATTTTCGCGTACTCAGCAACAGGATTTTTGCAAAATTATACACCGTATTCAGCCAAACTTTTCGTCCGCTTATCGCTGAGAAATAATAAAAGGTTTGACTTCGAATCTCCAAAGAAAAATCTTATTACGTTTAGCGCGTAAACGAGAAGCCGAAAAGTAGAATATTTGCAAAGCTAGTCGCGGCACTGGCTAAACTCGTGCGATTAAACATCAGGGAAGAAAACACACTTGCGTTCATGCATGGAGAAAAAAAGTACCGTTCGTCCGCGAAAAGAAGGCGGACGAGTCTTTACATCTTCACTGTAAATATGGTTTACCGTCTTCCCTATCGCCACACGTCGTCTTCCTTCTTAACACTAGAACTACTAAACCAGTCAAAATGACTGGCTACGAATTTGCCGTCAAAATTTATATAATCTTGCAACGGTGCATTTTCTAGAATATTCCGTGATTTTCTATACGAATTATTAATCTAGATTTATTATACTTCAATTATACGCGCTTTGCAAATATCTCGCATGTCCGTTCCTTTCGTACAAATAAGTATACTTTAATCATCGGTAGTTCTAGTGTTAAACCAGTGTTCCAGTGTTGGCGATCTTTCGTTGGATAAACAAGGTCCAAGTGGCGAAGCGATGCCGTAAAGTTGTACGATTAATCGTTCGATTAAAGGGTCTTCAGGGTCTTGTCGATGTGCCTCAAAGTGGCCTCCGGCACGGCATCGGTTAGAGCTTTTCGAAAGCCTTCGCAATGCGTGAGACGTCGAAACATTCTCTTCGCGTGGTTTCTGTAAAATTGTAGAGTTTTGGAACACTAATGCTTTATTATGATCTATACGTTTTTATACCGTTATTACTCCATTTATTATATATATATTGTTGTAAGGGAAAACTACGTAAGTCACACGTTTTCATCTTCCAAATACTGCCGTTTAAAGTATCGAATACACGCGTTAAATATTGGACTTCGATGGGCGTGCATTTTTTATTCGAACGGAAGTTTATTTTCGTGCCGTTATCAATTAACTCATAAGTTGCACGTTTTTTTGAAACGGTAACGTACATAGTTTTGCTTTGCACCTAAGGATATTCAGACTATTTTTAGACTAATATTTGCACACGACGTTAAACGTAATGGTTTTCTTCGAATAGAAGAATATAATTAAAAAAAGTGCCGCGTAATAGTCTTCCGGTCGATAAAGTGTTAACATTCTAGAATATTCGTAAAACACGCGTGAAAGTGTCACAGCAAATTCAATTATTTTACGACACCGATTTTTCTATGTCTCACGCGTTTTTTCATTCCCAATTAAAAATTTGTACAGCTGAACGGTTCAAACTTGTCCTATACGAAATATACGAATAACATCTCCTTGATTCGAAACCATTCGGATGCAAGAATATCGATTTATCTTTCACTTGACGGCGATTTAACTTTTGCCAGACTTTATTGGGTACCTTTACCCTATATAAAACATTGACGATTATTCAAAGATCGGTCTATAGCTGTAGATGCACGGGTATAGACTAATATATATATATATATATATATATAGACTTTATTTTTAGCCTCCTCGGCCAAGAAAAGTGGCTTGGTTTTACAAAAAAATATACGATCACTCTCAACCATCCATACTTTTCCTCCCTTAATCAATCTCGCTATAGATCAACTTAACTTTATTGCACATCCAAGAGCAAGGTCGCAAATTGTTTAGCGTATTCTACTTTTCTAAAAGTGCACGTATAGACTAATATAAAAGCAGTGTATATTACCTAGCATCTAAATTCCCGTCGATCAATAACCTGGCGCCCGTCGAAAGCAGCTTGTCTCTCACGTCCTTCGGTAAAATTAAAGTATGCTCCGGTCCTATACGATCGACCACGGAAGCCAGCAATCTAGCCGTGGCTGCTCTCACAACGGCATTTTGATGACTAGAGATAATCAGAAACAATCGCAGCTTGCATCTTTACCGTCTCAACTCTTCGTTTATTCATTAACCCAGGATTTTCCAAACTACGTTCCGCGGAACAACAGGGTTCCTATGAACTTGAATAAGTGTTCCGCGATATGCAATTCAAAGACTCAAAATCATCGAAGTCATTGAGTGCTTTATTTTTATCTTGCGCGAAATTTCGACGAACGATTACGGTTGTGTAGGCTTTTGAAACAGTTGGAGCCCATGAAGGCACGAGGTTGGAGAAAACCCAGCCGACCATGTGCTTGGGCCTGTAGGTTGTCACTCGTCGGTCGTAGACAAGTCAAAACAATAGCGGGACTCGCGGCCAGGCGACGACGGCCGGCACCCTTGAATTTAGGGGGTGCAAGCCAGAGCGATTTCTGGCAGTTACAGCGTAAGCACGAAGGCGAACGGCTGGCCCTCGAGCAAGCCGTGCGACCATTGATCCTCGTTCAATTATACACGTAGAAATATATATCTATTCATAAGAGGAGGACTTGGAAGTAATTTCGGATCCTGACATTTCCCTCTTCCTAGTCTCCCTACAGTTGCCTTTGGTATCGAAAGGGTTAACCCATTTGCGTCCGCGAGCGGATGAATCCGCGTACGATAACAACTGATATTGATATTACCGATGTTTGTAATGTATCACTGTGTGTATCGATCATTTTAAAGATGCTCATACTGATCGATAAAGGGTGTAACATCTGCTCCAAATTTCGTTAATGTATTTCGATTGTTACGCGTATTTTCCAAGTAAAACCGAAAGTCTTTGAATTATAAAGCTGAACGCGTATTTATTGCTACGATGCGAGTGAGTTAAACACGATCTAGACGCGACGGATGGTTTTACCTTGCGCCGCGCGATACGATGACGACAATCGTTTTGTGGGACGGCAGATGTTCCACCATTCGATCCAGAGCCGCGTTGCTGTCGGCGCGAAGAAATCGGTTGGTGTCCGCTGTCCTGTGCAGCAATGGCCCGGCAATATCGTCGAAATCCTGCTCGGAGTAAACATTCTCATTACGCCGAGTGATTGATGAACGTAAAAATGTAGTAGCGAGATTAAAGTGCGGGCATTGCCGTTCCATTATGATAATTACTTGATCTATGCCACGGATTTGCGAGGTGAATATATCGCCGGCAGCCAAGCACGCGGCTCTCGCCACTTGCGACCTAAGACTTTTTATTTGCCGACCTAATAGCCGACTTATGGTCGCGGACACGTTCCCGTCGAGGTATTCCGGTTGCTGCTTCGCCACCTGGGACAACGTCTTCAACCCTTTCATGTTGATCTCCCTAAGAAAAGTATATAATGCGGTGAGCGAGGTTTAATGTAATTGTATATCGTGTCGTATATTCTGTAACAGGATATCGATGCTAGATTTACGGACAATTATTGTATAATTTAACGGGGTGCTGGAAAAAATAAATAGGTATTACAGGATTGGGGAAGAGAGGATGCTGAATTGCAAAAACTATTCATACCGTTACATTAATCAAGGAAAATGTAGATTGCTTGGAAATGATATTCATGCGTGAAATTCGATATCCGTCAAATCGACGAGTTCAGTAAATCTAGCAGCGTTAAACGCGGACAAAAGTGTCACGATATTGTAAAAATATTCTTCACGATTTAGCAGTCTTTACTCTCGAGCCGGGTGAAAAGTTGTTTACATTATATTAATCAAGGAAAAGATATATTGCTTGGAAATGATATTTATACGTGAAATTCGAAATCCGTCAAATCGACGAGTTCAGTAAATCTAGCAGCGTTAAACGCGGACAAAAGTTTTACGATATTGTAAAAATATTCTGGATGTTTTAGCAGTCTTTACTCTCGAGCCGGGTGAAACATTGTTTACATTACATTAATCAAGGAAAAGATATATTGCTTGGAAATGATATTTATACGTGAAATTCGAAATCCGTCAAATCGACGAGTTCCTTAAATCTAGCAGCGTTAAACGCGGGCAAAAGTTTTACGATATTGTAAAAATATTCTGGATGTTTTACCAGTCTTTACTCTCGAGCTGAGTGAAACATTGTTGCACTGTGGGCTTTATCTTCTCCGATTTTTTTGCGTTCTCTTTGCTTCGCCCTCTTGGAACTCGAGATATTCTGGAGGGCTTCCGTTTGATCGTAGCGACTGGTTCCACTGGTTGGGTCTGTGCACGCAGATATGTGGAAATTTGTATTTATCGCAACGATCGTTATAATACTTTGCTACTATTATTTTTCTTTCAAGAGTATTACTTCGATTTTTAAGATGCCCGGTTCGGTGTTCGTTTCACTGGAACTGTCTCTACTTTGCCCGTCTTCCAAGTTACCGCTTCCGTTAGGTTCGCTGACGAACTGCAACCGAATGATTTAATTAACGCGGTAAAAAGATTTCGAAGGAAATGCGATCGGTATCGTTCATGGAAATAGTTGTCCCAAGCGTTTGAATTATCAATCTTTTGTATTTCCAAACGTTTGGCTTTGCAAGCTTTTAGGTTTCCAAGAATTTCAATTTTCAAGCTTCTATATTTCTCAGTATTTGAATTTTTAACCCTTCGAACTTCCAAGCTTTTGGATTTCCAAACGTTTAAATTTTTAAGCTTTCGAACTCCCAAGCTTTTGTATTTTTAAACGTTTGACTTTCCAAGCTTTTAGGTTTCCAAGAGTTTCAATTTTCAAGCTTCTACATTTCCCAGTATTTGAGTTTTTAAATCTTAAAAAAACTCCCAAGCTTTTGCATTCCCAAACGTTTGAATTTTTAAGCCTTCGAACTCTCAAGCTTTTGGATTCCCAATCCTTTAAACTTCCAAGGTTTTGAATTCTGAAGTGAATTGAATTTCCAAGTGCTATAACTTTTAATCGCTGAAATTTTCACGCTTTCGCATTTCTCGTCTTCGAATTAGGGCAAATGTCCAAGGTCGTTCGAATAATAATAAAGCCCGCTGTATTTCCAACATTACAATAGTAATTACCCTGGGAGGATTATCGTCTTCTGCAGTTTGAACGTTAGTTTCCGCGTGACTTTCAACGTAATTCGGAACCTCGGTGGAAGAATGTGGTCGAGAGGCGATGATGATAGCCGGCGATTCCTCCGCTTTGGATCCCCTTCGAGATTGACTAACTTCTTCGGACCTAATCGAATCGTTATCACCCTGAACCATGGAAGAAACTGGCCTCTCTTTGCTCGATTCCGCCGATTCCTTCTCCTCCAAATCAAAGCTCTGTAAAGTTGCAACATTTTTATTTTCTCCACCCCGCGTTTTAATTCCTCATTTCCCCGTATCAACCAACCAATTTCTGCGGACTGCTTCGCGAATTACGCCTGGGAGATTTCGTTGCATCCAAATCGATGGAACTTCTACTCGGCGATCTGCTGTTTGACTTTATCGGACTGGCGGATTTCCTCGAAGGCGACGCTTCCGCGTCTCGGAAGTCCGAACGAGGGGTATCTTCGGATACTTGCAAAGGTTCGTTCGGCAATATGGATACGATGGTGGTTTCCTGCACGCTAGACGCATCGTCCGTTCTTCCGGTCTCGTCCGAAGCGCTCGACTCGCTCTCGTTTCGATTTTCCTCGTGAAACTCCACGCGCTCCGAGCTTCTGGACACCGCGCGACTTTGGCTCCCAGATTTTGCTTCCTCCTCGCTGCTCCATTCTTTCGAGCCGTCGTCGTCGATCGACGTGGTCGTCGCTTCCGTTCCCGTTTCCACTTTCTGGTCCAGTGAAATCTTGAATAGGGCAAACGACCCACCTTTCGTTAGAATATGCTAAATTGCTAATAAACATTTTAACCGCATCGACTTTTTCACCAACGATATCAACAGTTTTAAATCTCTACTTTATCTACATATTATCTATCTATCTTTATCTCCTTATTAATTGTCTACCAAATTCTTTACGTTCTACGTATGCGACTTTGCCTGTGTTATCGCTCGTGTATACACTCTTTTCTTGTACTTCGTCGGCTTTTGCCCGTTAATAATAATAAATAATAATAATATTGTGGCAGCTCTCCTGCACCCACCACTGCAGGGACACACGAAATAGAACTTTCTCACTCCAACTACAGTGTTGCCTTGGATATTGGCCGAGGTTCGGGACCGAATTTGGCCAAAGTTGAAGGGAGGTAGATCTTTCAGGAAATCCTGAGTTATCATCAGCATCAGGGTCATGTTAAGTCAATTGTGTACAGTGATGACATGACGAGCGTTGAACAATTAAAACAAAAAATTATTATAGCGTTTGAACAATTAAAATTGCACAACGACACGTTAGAAAACGTTCGATGCAATTTAATAAGGAGAGCACAGTTATGTTTGCAACAACGTGGACATCATTTCCAACAGTTCATAAATTAGACGAATTCTGGAAATCTGTTCATCGATACATTCGGTGTATACAAACATTGACAACGTTTACGAACAAGAATGGAGGTGATCTACAATGAAATCCATCGAGCTGAAGCTGGTCCAAGTGCACGCGTACTCGACAAATTTTCAAACTTATTTTTGTCGAAAATAAAGCGTCGTATGAAAAAATTTTATTCTAAATTTTCGATTCAATTCTTCACGTAGAATCACCCCCTACTCGCTTGTACCACCAGTTACGGGTCACCCTGTAGATATCGCCTTCAACCTTCCTTCCAATATCCCAGAGTCTAAGGCAGGGCTCGCTAGGTAGCTCTAATGGTGAGTCCACTAGCAGGCCCAGAACGAAGCGCAACACCCATCATTTTTCCTATCCTATCCCCTCTTCACAGCTCCACAGTATCCAGCCTAAAAGTGGAATTACGAGCGTTGGTTGCTTACGATAAAATCGACGGTGTCTCGGCCAATAGTACTCGTCTGGTCCGTGATGATATCGAATGCCGCATCCGGGTTTTTCGCCCTTTCTGGACTAGAAGATCTAGAATCGCTTTCGTCTTGAGTGTCTTGCACTTCCGTTTCGGTGTCCGGTTGCC
The DNA here is from genome assembly GCA_028830335.1 of Eucera pruinosa. Classification (NCBI taxonomy): domain Eukaryota; kingdom Metazoa; phylum Arthropoda; class Insecta; order Hymenoptera; family Apidae; genus Eucera; species Eucera pruinosa. The sequence goes on along the minus strand of JAMYCR010000001.1, from coordinate 1,559,038 downwards.
CATTATTCTCTAACGCGTCCGACGATGAAAATTCCAGATCGTCAACTGGAAAATCATACCAAATCGTTGCGCGCAATTGTTTTTAACCCTTTGCTTTGTTCGTGGTGCACGCTATGGTACAATTACAATAACAATCTTCGTTTCGATTCGCAAGCTTGAGAACTACCAAGCATAAATTATTTTTTATTTATTCGCGGGATAAAAAAGGCATTAGGAAAGAAAGCGATACAATTATGGAATATTAATCCATTTACATCCGTAAGCGGAATAATCCGCGTGCGATAACTGATATTAACACGTTGTTTGCGGGAGACGCTTAACTCTTTGCGGACGAGTGTTCGCAAATAGCTGCCTAATCGTTTCTTGGTTTTCTGGGCGCACGTCGATCTTTAAAGCGAAATATTTCAATTAATAACGTTAATGAACGCTTCGAAGTTTTGGGAATTTGAAGGCTAGGAATTTGAAGGTTTCGAACTGAAGACCAAAATACTTTCCTAGGTGTTATTATTCCTCGTCCGCAAAGGGTTAAACGCGTCTTTTGCACACTGTTCGTAGAGAGTAGGAGACGCTTAAAACGCGTTGTACGGTAAAAATTAGGCGCCAGCCGTTGTGAGTCATGTAGTAGGTACTAAGTACATGCGCTTGAAATACAATAGCTGTAAGATAAACGTTTCGTTTTTTATCTTTAATTTTCTTGAGTATTGTAGCGACGTTGTTTCGTTCAAGACGTTCTCCATTTTCGTTTCTGCCTACATTCTGCTATTACAAATTATTTTTATTCGAAAATATTAAGAAATTCCTTCAAAATACTTATCATTGTACGATATATTCGTGATCGATCGTTGTTGTGTTTGAAAAGTTATTTGGTAAATATTGTTTTCATAAAAAAAAATTGCCCACTTTACGGGGTGGATTGATGAAAAAACCGCCCGAAAACGACGTGTTAATATTACCGATGCTTGCAATGCATCACTGTGTATCGAGCATTTTAACGATGCTCGTACCGATCAATAAAAGGTATAACATCTGCTCCAAATTACATGTAATAATCAAAATACAGTAAATAATTTCCAAATAAAAACCGAAAGTCTTTATAAACAAAAGCGGGAGAAAAAGAAGCGGTATAAATGAAAAAAAAACGCGACGACGACGACGATAAGGTGGAAAAAGTGAGATTTATTATGCATGCGACATCTGCGAGGAATAATCTTGACATTTCCATACGGAATAACGGTGTATCGTAAACTAATCTCGCGATCTACATTACGAACGTGTATTTAAAAGTACTCTGTGCGTTTGTCCTCATTGCTTGCACGGTACACCTTCGAACGTATCGTTTTATTCCCTTGGAAAGTAAGAAAATGTAGTCGAAACCGATATATAGGATAAACGACCCGCTTACTGTCACCGTTCCTACAACTGTCACTTTAATACGTTTATTTAACACTAGGTTTACGGAACTCGTCACGTTGACGCCGTTCAGATTTTATACTTAAAATTATAACAGAGACCATGAATATTATTTTGCAGTACTTTACGTTAACTTTAATTAATACGATGGTATGAGTACGTATTCCATGTGATTCTCTTCATCCTCACGCTTCTACGTTCGAATATTTATATGCGGTGTACGTATTTTTTCCGAAAGCCTGTCAATCTAGTAATCAATCTAGTAGTCAATCTAGTAGTCAATCTAGTAGTCAATCTAGTGATCAATCTAGTAGTCAATCTAGTGATCGATCTAGTAGTCAATCTAGTAGTCAATCTGTCCGTCCGTAAATTTAGCGTCAATAGCAAAGTAACGTATAAAGAATCATTTTATTTACAAACATTAAGCGTAAACGAATATAAAACGTCTACGCGTTGTCACGTAAAAGCGAAGTCCAAATTTGGTACGAAAATTTCTTTGCTTACGATTCTTTATACGTTACATTGCTATTAAATAAAACGAATTCAAGTGGCAGTTATATTAACAGTGACATTACGCGGGTTATTTATCCTAACTGAGGAATTTTCTTGTCTTTCTCCACCGTTTCTTTCGTCTCTTGTAACGAAAATTTCCCACTACTTGTTGGTTTAGGCAATTCAAACGTTACGAGCAAAATATCGATTGCATCCTTGCCTGAGCTTTATACATGGTCGGCCGAGGTTAAGAACCTCGCGTTCCAGTTCGTGGACTTTCGATCGTTCCAGCAGGTCCCACAGGTTTACCTCGTATCGCTTTTAACGATTAAAAGATTGCCCGAACCCTTCGACCATTTCTCTAATGCATTTTTTACGCCGCCAGTACCTCGTTACGGAGTTCGAGAAACGTTAACTTTTGAATTTCTTCGCGACTATTGACTTCTTTGATACGATAACCAAGTTCAATAGTAACTCCGTTAATTATATTTGTTTTAAAGGCGAGCGTCTTCGAACGTTGAGTCTTTAAATTCTCGCAAACGTTCGTGTATTCAAGCTTTCGAATTCCAATGCGTCGAATTACGAAGCGTTCGGATATTCAAACTTTCGAATTCCAATGCGTCGAATTACGAAGCGTTCGGATATTCAAGCTTTCGAATTCCAATGCGTCGAATTACGAAGCGTTCGGATATTCAAGCTTTCGAATTCCAATGCGTCGAATTACGAAGCGTTCGGATATTCAAACTTTCGAATTCCAATGCGTCGAATTACGAAGCGTTCGTGCATTCAAGCTTTTGAGTTCCAATGCGTCGAATTACGAAGCGTTTGGATATTCAAACTTTCGAGTTCCAATGCGTCGAATTACGAAGCGTTCGGATATTCAAGCTTTCGAATTCCAATGCGTCGAATTACGAAACGTTCGGATATTCAAGCTTTCGAATTCCAATGCGTCGAATTACGAAGCGTTCGGATATTCAAGCTTTCGAATTCCAATGCGTCGAATTACGAAACGTTTGCATATTCAAGCTTTCGAATTCCAATGCTTCGAATTACGAAGCGTTTGTGTATTCAAGCTTTCGAATTCCAATGCGTCGAATTACGAAACGTTTGCATATTCAAGCTTTCGAATTCCAATGCGTCGAATTACGAAGCGTTCGGATATTCAAGCTTTCGAATTCCAATGCGTCGAATTACGAAACGTTTGCATATTCAAGCTTTCGAATTCCAATGCGTTGAATTACGAAGCGTTCAGATATTCAAGCTTTTGAGTTCCAATGCGTCGAATTACGAAACGTTCGGATATTCAAGCTTTCGAATTCCAATGCGTCGAATTACGAAACGTTTGCATATTCAAGCTTTCGAATTCCAATGCGTCGAATTACGAAGCGTTCGGATATTCAAGCTTTCGAGTTCCAATGCGTTGAATTACGAAGCGTTTGGATATTCAAACTTTCGAGTTCCAATGCGTCGAATTACGAAGCGTTCGTGCATTCAAGCTTTTGAGTTCCAATGCGTCGAATTACGAAGCGTTCGGATATTCAAGCTTTCGAGTTCCAATGCGTCGAATTACGAAGCGTTTGGATATTTAAATTAACAAGCGTTTCAATATTTATACTTTTAAACTTTCAAGTTTGCGAATATTCGAAACTTTCGCATTTTCACGCTATCACCTTTCCCTTTATGCTTCTAAGTTTTCGTAATTGCAAGCCTTCGAATTTACCGAGGATTTGAAAATTCTGAGGCATCGAATTGTCGAGTCTTTGGATTCCCAAATGTTTGGAAGCGCAAGTTTTCGTTAAGCTTTCGAATTTTAAGTCTTGAAATTTCTCAAGCTCGCAGATTAGCAAGCAAATAACGCGATAATTTTACGTGTTACACGCTGCTCAAAATAATTACGAAATCACACGTATTATAATCGTTGCGCCTATTAATAAGATACGTAATTTCGGAAGTTATTTTACACAATTTTGTCTGGCATTTTTCTACTACTTCTCGTTTCATTTTCATAGTATCGTACGAATAACAAACTCACGTTATTCTTCTCTATTTTGCGCTCAATATCAAGTACTCGAAGCGTTCTACATTGTACGTACATTTATTGACAGAAGTTAAGAAACAAAGCAATTGTTTCGAAATTTTTTAATATTCTTCATCTTTCGAGACACACGGATTAGAATTAAAAAAGCGAGATAACGTATTGTTTATCGACATACATGGATTGTTATCTTTTCACGTTATTTACCATTCCAAGCTGTGTGTTTCAGAAGATAAGTAATATAGGATTATCCAAAAGTTTTTTGGAAAATTGACCTCTTAGGCACTACGCGCCACTATAGTGGCTTTCGCGGATGTCATCTTTCTGTACGACGCACCACTATAGTGGCTTTAATTGTTAAAGTATTTATAAATTGTTAAAGTTAAAATGCGTGTATCATATCTTTAAGAAAAATTATAATTTAATCATCAAACACTTCATTCCAATGTACTCGTGTAAAGAACAGCATTATCCGTCACACATTGCAGTGCCGTATCATTTACACGTAATTCGCGTTGAACTCTGCCGTACAGAGAAACAGCCCCGCGCAAAATGCAGCGGTGCCTAAGAGGTTAAGCATATTCAGGGCGTTGCCGAACATAATCCTAAAAGGGATGAAGCTCTCTAATAAATGAGTCGAAAATGTAGGAATAAATGAATGTCAATAGTTGGAAGATTTATTCGAAAATGAAGCTGCCAAAAGAAAAAAAATTCTGTTTACTAGGCATAAAGGGTTATCCAAAAGTACCTTTAGGATGTTGAATGAGAATATCCGTGAAACGTCACGTTTGTTAGTAAAATAGAAGTGAAAAAAATAAAAATTGAAACGAGAACGAACGTCGATAATAGAAATGCAAAAAGCGGATTAGAAAATGGTAAATCAGAAAGGGAAAGAAAAAAAGTGAAGGTAAGTGTTCCTATAGTCTATTTTGTATAACCCTTTACAAAGAAATTTATAAACGGTTACTTTGTTTTTTAACTTTTGTACGCGAAACGGTTGAAAATTGCGATCCTCTAATTATTTCGAACAGCGTGTTTTATTGCTTAAATACCTTGATATTTTGCCTCGACCGAACTTAACGTTTGCAGTCCGTAATTGTCGTCCGGTAAAAAATGGTGCCTATTTTTCTCGTTATATTCTTCTTCGTTCACCGCTTTGTCGCTGGAAAAAAGAAAAGAATTCAATAAGGAACAGTTTAACCCTTTGCGGACGAGAAGCAATGACACTTATGGGAGTACTTTAGTTTTGAAATCTACGACTTTGAGTTTTCACTCTTTTGAGTTCCAAACCATTTCATTTCCAACTATTTCAAATGTTTATTATTACGTTAAGTATTCATCGCATTATGTTTCGCGCTTTAAAAGTCGACATGGATTCGGGAAGCCAAAAAATGATCAGGCGACTATTTGTCGACGCTCGTCCGCAAAGGGTTAATCGATGGTTCGTATTCGTTACACAGTTTTCTCTGTTTCCGTTGAGAATGACGCGAAAAATCGTATTCATCGATTCACCCTGTGTTGCAATTTATAGTCTACATTTCTCGTAACGTAGCTGTACAAAACTATCTTTCGTGCATAAAATATAATCTTGATGAATGTCGAGGACACAAACCGTAGGGGACTCGCGCGTATCTTTGCGCGAGTATTTCATCATTTTATTCGCCTTCGTAGAATTTACTATTGCTATCGTCGATCGTATTATTTTATCGATGTATTACCGACAATAGTTAAGAAACAAAGTAGTCACTTACGAATTTTTGCGTATCCTTTCGCTTCTAAGATTCGTAGCTTAGAATTTGCAATAGCATAAGAATATAGTATTACACACGTTGAGAAATAATAAGTTCATCTACTTTTAATTCAAATCCATGTGAGTGAAAAGCGAACGACCACGTAAAGCTTCGCAAATATGTAACACGTTTCTTAACTTTTGTCACGAAGTGTATCTCCAAGTTGTCGGTGAAAATGGATTAACCCTTTGACTACGAAAGGCATACATATACGTCGAGTAAACTTTACATAACGTAACGTAAATTAATTTCCTAATTTACCAATATATATATAACAGTACTCAAAGATGTATTTTAACAGCAATGTAACACTTTATTACTTTACACGCCACATTAATCCCTTGGCTTAAGAATTTTTCAAAGATTATTCACTGAAATTTTTACCATTTTTTATTATAACATTGCATCGAATGCGAAGCACTAAAATATTATACGTAATTCATACCTAGTGATCCTCAATTCTCACAATCCCTACAGATTAAAATAAGACGAATTAAAATTGATTAGAAAATACAGCATGTTTCTGTTGTAAGTGATCCATAAATTAAACCATGAGTGTAGCTCGTTGTTGTAAGCCAAAGGGTTAACTATTTTCTAGACGTAAACTGCGTGCATTTCTAATTATACCAATCGTTCAGTAGCAGTAGTGAACTCATTGTATTATCGCGCCGCAGTCAAAGGGTTAATCCCTTGGCTTACGAATTTTTCAAAGCGTATCCACTGAAATATTGACTATTTGTTACTGTAACACTACATCGAATGCAAAACACTGAAATATTATACGTAATTCATACCTAGGGATCCTAAATTCTCACAATCCTACAGATTGAAATAAGACGAATTAAAATTGTTTAGAAAATACAGCATGTTTCTATTGTAAGTGGTCCACGGATTAAACCACGAGTGTAGCTGTAAAAAGGGTTAACTATTTTCTAGACGTAAACTGCGTGCATTTCTAATTATACTAATCGTTCCGTAGCAGCAGCGAACACATTGTAATATCGCGCCGCAGTCAAAGGGTTTAAGAACTTTTCAAAGTGTATCCACTGAAATATTGACTATTTGTTACTGTAACGCTACATCGAACGCAAAACACTGAAATATTATACGCAATTCTTACCAAATACGAGATTTGATAATCTCGCGATCTTACAAATCGAAATAAAATAAATACAAATTTATTACGAAATACCGCATGTTTTAATTGTACGTGGTCTATATACTAAACCACGAGTGTAGCTTGTTGTTATAAGCCAAAGGGTTAATAAGATTTCAAAGAACGCGGCGGCAGGGTTAAGGCGTTAAACGTTTCACAGTGAACCTGGAAACTTTGCCTGCACGAAGAAGAATACCCGATCGTAGCTTCATTTTTCATTTAATTAACAACCGTATCGATTGTCCCTCTCTCCTTATGCAAATTAATTTCCACGCACCTGAACCAATATTGAGATCTAGACCAAGATTACAAATATATAAGTCCAGATCTTCATATGGATTAATTAATCCAATTAATCGTATTATTGCTGACTCTAGCACTCTCTATAATCGTATCGATTTTCTTACCGGGTCTTTACATGCGTTTAAAAGACACGTACGTAGGATTATCGGATAATGCTATACCTTTCGTATCATGCTTTTTTGTGTATGTCCCTTCTTTGATATGTTACGTATAGTTTTAACATGAATATGTTTTAGGGATGGGGGGTCGCCAGGTGAAAAAGTGAAATGCGTTACGAAATTTGACTGAGGACATTTTTCTTCTGTGCTGCTGGGATGATGTCATTATTTCTTATCTATATAAGGTTAATCCGACGCTGAGCGCTCAGTATCGATTTGACTCTTGAGTGAGAACAATGGATGAAATTAATCATGAATATGTTTTAGGGATGGGGAGTCGCCAGGTGAAAAAGTGAAATGCGTTACGAAATTTGACTGAGGACATTTTGAAAGTGAAGAAAACATATTCATGTACTTCTTATTTGAGAGCAGAGCTCATCAGATCAGTTTTCTTTTCTTTTTTTCCGCGTAAACATTATAAGCAAAAAGGTCTTCGCTCCGTTTACAAATAAATAAATAAGTAAATAAATGTTCTTCTGCCGAAATTCGAAACGTACATCGTATCGGTGCTTCGATTCAATCTCAATGGGATGACAGGCGTGGTGTTAGCAGTGGTGACGATTGTCGAGATTGAATCTATCTCTTCTTCGTTTTCGACGTCCACCGGTTGCCTGCAGCGAAAAGCGCACGGGCAATAACGAAGAACAGTGTTCGCGATTTTGTGCTCTCTTCTACGCGATTTACGGGAATCATCGATCAAATCCCGATCGTTTTTGATCGAGTTCGCCTCTCTGTCTTTCAGCACAGTAGCTTTGTCCTCTTTCACCTCTTCCGGCCAAGCGCAGTACTTGAAAATCATTGCGGATCGATGATAGCTGATCGATCGCGGTCGAAGATCCTTGCAACGACACCGGCGACGTTCCCGCGATTGCTCAAAGTTATTTTCTCGCCGTTCGATCGTTTCATTCTTCACTCTTTCTCACCGTTCACTTTGTCACTATCTCTACGTCGAGCAGAATAATCGTTAACCCCTTGACATACAAAAATATGTAAGAATGGACGAATGAAAATAGCGAAGGTTTCTCGTGACCCCCAAATCGTGCGACGGAAAAATACTTCGTATACTTCGTTTGTGCTAAATATATCTATATAGCGATGGACGTTCGAATATGAACTTCGAAGCGGATTCGAATTTTTCAAGACTGCAAAGATTCGAAGCATTTAAAGCCTCTTGAATGTCCCGATGGTGTTGTTAGTATTGCGTGTTTTATAAGTCTTGAAAATCTTGTTATTTAGCAAATTAGTAATTTAGTTACTTAGTTATTTAGTTATTTACTTATTCAGTTGTTTAGATATTTAGCTATTTAGTTATTTAGATACTTAGTTATTTGGTTAGTTACTTATTTACTTATTTAGTTATTTAGTTATTTAGTTATTTAGTTATTTAGTTATTTTGTTATTTAGTTCTTTAGGTATTTAGTCACTTAGTTGATGGTGTTGATAGTATTGCGTGTCTTATACGTCTTGAAAATCTTGTTATTTAGTTGTTTAGTGATTTAGTTACTTAGTTATTTAGTTATTTACTCATTCAGTTATTTTCTTATTTAGGTATTTAGTTACTTAGTTGATGGTGTTGTTAGTATTGCGTGTCTTATATGTCCTGAAAATCTTGTTATTTAGTTGTTTAGTGACTTAGTTACTTAGTTATTTAGTTATTTAGTTATTTACTCATTCAGTTATTTAGGTATTTAGTTATTGAGATGATGGTGTTGATAGTATTGCGTGTCTTATAAGTCTTGAAAATCTTGTTATTTAGTTGTTTAGTGATTTACTTATTTAGGTATTTAGTTATTTAGTTGATGGTGTTTATAGTATTGCGTGTCTTATAAGTCTTGAAAATCTTGTTATTTAGTTGTTTAGTGATTTACTTATTTAGGTATTTAGTTATTTAGTTGATGGTGTTTATAGTATTGCGTGTCTTATAAGTCTTGAAAATCTTGTTATTTAGTTGTTTAGTGACTTAGTTACTTAGTTATTTAGTTATTTACTCATTCAGTTATTTAGTTATTCAGTTATTTAGGTATTTAGTTATTGAGATGATGGTGTTGTTAGTATTGCGTGTCTTATAAGTCTTGAAAATCTTGTTATTTAGTTGTTTAGTGATTTAGTTACTTAGTTATTTACTCATTCAGTTATTTACCTATTTTGTTATTTAGTTATTTAGTTATTTAGGTATTTAGTTATTGAGATGATGGTGTTGATAGTATTGCGTGTCTTATAAGTCTTGAAAACCTTGTTATTTAGTTGTTTAGTGATTTAGTTATTTAGTTATTTAGTTATTTACTCATTCAGTTATTTAGTTATTTACTCATTCAGTTATTTTGTTACTTATTTATTTAGTTATTTACTTATGTGGGTATTTAGTTATTTAGTTGATGGTGTTGATAGTATTGCGTGTCTTACAAGTCTTGAAAATCTTGGAAGTCTTGGAAGTCTTGAAAGTGTTAATAGTCTTTGTACTCTTGGTAGTCTCGACTGTTTCAGTGACTTTCTATTCACCACCTCGTAAGTATTTTGATTACTTTAAACGATATTATGGACGTGCAACGAAATATAAAGACTTTCAATACTTCCGAGACTTTCAATACTTCCAAGACTTTCAAGACTTCCAAGACTTTCAAGACTTCCAAGACTTTCAAGACTTTTAAGACTTTCAAGAGTTTGAAGGCTTCGAATCGGATTCGAAGCGATTCAAATCCCATCACTAACAGTAACGAATCATACTCGTGATACGAATCATGGCATTGGTTCCATAAAAAGAAACTCCATTTGCCCCTGCAAAGTTCAATCTTAACTCGATTCTGCAATTTCAGTTCGTAAGATTGAAAGTCACCAATTAAAAGATACATAATAACAATCGAATACTTTGAATATATTGTATGAAGCTAATAAACATAACTTACGTGCTATGCATTGATAATCGAAGAATGTTATGACAAGGGGAGTTAAATGCTTTTAATTTCTAAGCGGCGCAGCGAAACGTTTAATGCGTGAACCGCAATTTTCTTTTTTTTTTGGAAACGTGACTTACGTCGTTTCGCCTTACGATCGTTGATATAAACGTGTGTTTGTCTCCCGGTTGTAGAACTTATTTATAAACTGATAGATATTTGCAAACTATTATCGATTCGCCAACAGAAATAGCGTGTCCCAAATGAATTATGAATCGTATCGAATCCATGCAGCATAACCGACGAGTGTGCTGCGGATTTTTATGCAAATTCATAGTTTTTCAAGACGAAAGAGATTACGTTTGAAAATTCCTCGGTCCAATAAAGAAAGTTGCTGTTAAGTTTTGATCGATAAGAAAATTTGCAGATGTTCCAACGCGTTATAGACTGCTATTGCGTTAATGTAATTCTTTTGAATCTTTGTAAAATTGTTACACGAAAGAAGAAGAAATAGGGATGAAAAAAGTGTTACGCAAATTTCTAGAGGGTTTTTCTTTTAGCTGCAATATTAACCGAAGTTAGTCGACGCACAGTGCAGTAGTACATTATACTCAAATTTCTTGGCTGCTTATAACAACCAATAGCACTGAAAGGGTTAATAAACATGATTATTATTAATAATCTGCGTCTCTATGATATCTTCGTTTTACTCGATAGTAATAAAATAATAAAATAATTAAACTCGAAGATAATATAGCGTAGAACTCGAATCTATTGACTACGTTATCGCTAATCAATCGTCGTATTATTAATATATATACGCTTGTTGACAAAAGTTAAGAAACAAAGTAATCACTTGCGAACTTTTGCGTATCCTTTCGTTTCTAAGATTCACAGCTTAGAATTTGCAGTAGCATAAAAATATAGTATCACGTACGTCGATAAATAATGAGTTCGTCTACCTTTAATTGAAATCCATGTATCTCGAAAGATAAAGACGGCGTGAAGCTTCGCAAATACGTACCATGTTTCGTAACTTTTGTCAGTGAGTAATATACATATGCGTTACTGTATCTTCCAATTATGAATTTGTGCCGCAAAATATGCTCGTTAATGATCGAATAAATTTCACGTGTCTAGACGATATGCAATTCAAATTTTCAAGCCGACGTCTTGGAATTTCTGTTGCACTTCGCGTTTATCTTGCAAAGGTTAACGAATGATCGATTAACAACCTGTTATCGAACGTTCTGTATTTCAAGTGTACACAGGGAGAGTCAAGAGTGATTATACTCCATCGCAAAATGAGGTTATAGTATATAATATTATATTATATTATATTATATTATATTATATTATATTATATTATATTATATTATATAATATTATATTATATTATATAATATTATATTATATTATATAGTATTATATTATATTATATAGTATTATATAATACTATATTATATTATATTATATTATATAATATTATATTATATTATATTATATAGTATTATATTATACTATATTATATTATATAATACTATATTATATTATTATATATATATATGAATTTGCATAAACTCACGTTACTGTATTTTAATTAGCTAGACATTTTCCAGTATTTTTGCTTCACTTTGCAAATCGAGATTGATGTTACGATAAAACGTGAACCCAATTAAAAATATTGGAAGGGACGGAAAGTTTGTACGTTTTTCACGAGGTAACTTTCTCATTGCGATAAAATAAAAATGTGCCAACTTTCCATTCAACTCCATAACAAGTGAATCACTTATTAGTACGCCTAACAAGATTGTCGATATCCCTCAACTTATACTATATCTACAAAGCGTAATTCACATTATATTTACCCTCGTGAAATTGAGAAAAAAAGAATGCATTTGTACCAAATTCCGTTTAACCCTTCGACGAGTACGATCGCGTTCATGTACGGCAAAAAATTGTTAAGCCCACAGGAGTAACACCGAAACATGTAAATTATTTCACTATGTTTTTGAAACGAATTTGAACATTCGATTGAAACGATTTTTACAAAGTTTCGTTACTACCTTCATTAATTTCATTAATATAAACTTACCGACAATAGTTAAGAAACAAAGTAGTCACTTACGAATTTTTGTGTCGCCTTTCGCTTCTAAGATTCGCAGCTTAGAATTTACAATAGCATAAAAATATAGTGTTACATGTATCGATGAACAATAAGTTCTTCTACTTTTAATTCAAATCCACGTATCTTAAAAGATAACGACGACGTAAAGCTTCGCAAATACGTACTATGTTTCTTAATTTTTGTCAGTAAGTGTTAAGTAATATCTAATATATCTTTATTAATATAAGACGATCTAATATATCTTCATTAATATAAGTACGATATAATATATCTTCATCAATATAAGTACGATCTAATATATCTTCATTAATATAAGTACGACCTAATATATCTTTAATAATATAAGTACGATCTAATATATCTTCATTAATATAAGTACGATATAATATATCTTCATCAATATAAGTACGATCTAATATATCTTCAATAATATAAGTACGATCTAATATATCTTTAATAATATAAGTACGATCTAATATATCTTCATCAATATAAGTACGATCTAATATATCTTCAATAATATAAGTACGATCTAATATATCTTCATTAATATAAGTACGATCTAATATATTTCCAATAATATAAGTACGATCTAATATATCTTTAATAATACAAGAATGATCTAATATATTTTCATTAATATTAGTACGATCTAATATATCTTCAATAATATAAGTACGATATAATATATCTTCTTCAATATAAGTACGATCTAATATATCTTCAATAATATAAGTATGATCTTCATTAATATAAGTACTATCTAATATATCTTCATTAATATAAGTACGATCTAATATATCTTTAATAATATTAGTACGATCTAATATATCTTCATTAATATAAGTACGATATAATATATCTTCATTAATATAAGTACGACCTAATATATCTTTAATAATATAAGTACGATCTAATATATCTTCATTAATATAAGTACGATCTAATATATCTTCATCAATATAAGTACGATCTAATATATCTTCATTAATATAAGTACGATCTAATATATCTTTAATAATATTAGTACGATCTAATATATCTTCATCAATATAAGTACGGTCTAATATATCTCCAATAATATAAGTACGATCTAATATATCTTTAATAATACAAGTAGGATCTAATATATCTTCATTAATAGAAGTACGATATAATATATCTTCAATAATATAAGTACGATCTAATATATTTTCAACAATATAAGTACGATCTAATATATCTCCAATAATATAAGTACGATCTAACATATCTCCAATAATATAAGTACGATCTAACATATCTTCATTAATATTAGTACGATCTAATATATCTTTAATAATACAAGTAGGATCTAATATATCTTCATTAATAGAAGTACGATATAATATATCTTCAATAATATAAGTACGATCTAATATATCTTCATTAATATAAGTACGATATAATATATCTTCATCAATATAAGTACGATCTAATATATCTTCAATAATATAAGTACGATCTAATATATCTTTAATAATATAAGTACGATCTAATATATCTTCATCAATATAAGTACGATCTAATATATCTTCAATAATATAAGTACGATATAATATATCTTCTTCAATATAAGTACGATCTAATATATCTTCAATAATATAAGTATGATCTTCATTAATATAAGTACGATCTAATATATCTTTAATAATATTAGTACGATCTAATATATCTTCATCAATATAAGTATGGTCTAATATATCTCCAATAATATAAGTACGATCTAATATATCTTTAATAATACAAGTAGGATCTAATATATCTTCATCAATAGAAGTACGATATAATATATCTTCAACAATATAAGTACGATCTAACATATCTTCATTAATATAAGTACTATCTAATATATAAGTAAAATAAAGTAATCGTCGATATACGTAATAAACTACAATACATACATACGTGTACGGGCAGTGGAAACATTTTTCTATTGCAAAGCAAAATTCTGTGCTCGTCAAAGGGTTAAACGTCAAGACCACCCCGTATCGAATCTCTAAACTTTAAACGATTAAAAGCCTCCTTCAACGATCTACAACCTACACCAGCCATAATCGCCGCGCACACCGGTCGATGCTCACAATTTCGCGGCAATTAAGCCGCGTTAGTCTCGAAATCGCACTGTACACCTAAGCGCATAATCGCTCGCAATTAATCTTCCACTCGTCGCGATCACTTCGCCCACGGTTTCGAATGAAATTCCACTCGACGCATGAATTTTCGCAGCTTATGGATTCGGCTAAACTGGGGAGGAGGGAAATAGAGGAAGAAGGGGGCAAAGCGTAATTATAGTGACGCGACAAATGACGACGCACGCACGACTGTGCTCACGTAGACGCCGGTCGTCCCGACGCTGACCGCTGCCCCTTCCTTTTCACCCTTATCCACCCCCTTTATACTTCGCCTCTGCTGTTTCACCTGTAACCACGCGATGCCACATCGAATGGCTATACACTGACCGTAGAACGACCCCCTGTTTCGTATCGGGGTGGAAACTTGCGTGGTTAAAGGCGCTACTGGTGAAAATGACTAAGTGCCATAGATCGACGTCTTTCTTATCATTTCAATTCGAATTTAACTGAAACCTAATCCAAACCTAACTGAAACCTAATCGAAACCTAATCCTAACCCAAACCCAAACCTAACTCAGACCTAATCCAAATTTAAACCAAACCCAAACCTAACTCAAATCTAATCCAAAGCTAATCCAAAGCTAACCCAAATCTAATTTAAACCTAATCCTAACCGAAACCCAAACGTAAGCCAAACCTAATTCAAACCAAATCCAAACCTAATCTAAACCTAATCCTAATTCAAACCCAAACCTAATCCAAAGCTAATCCAAACGTAACCCAAACCTAACTCAAACCAAACCCAAACCTCATCTAAACTTAATCCTAATTCAAACCCAAATCCAAACCTAACCTAAATCTAATCTAAACCTAATCGAAATCTAATCCAAACCCAAACCTAATCCGAAGTTAATCTAAACGTAACCCAAACCTAACTCAAACCAAACCCAAATCTAATCCAAACTTAATCCTAACCCAAACCCAAATCCAAACCTTACCCAAACCTAATCCAAACCCAAACCTAATCGAAAGTTAATCTAAACGTAACCCAAACCTAACTCAAACCCAAAGCTTACCCAAAGCTAATCCAAACCTAATCCAAATCTACTCCAAACCCAAACCTAATCCAAAGTTAATCTAAACGTAACCCAAACCTAACTCAAACCAAACCCAAATCTAATCCAAACTTAATCCTAACCCAAACCCAAATCCAAACCTTACCCAAACCTAATCCAAACCCAAACCTAATCGAAAGTTAATCTAAACGTAACCCAAACCTAACTCAAACCCAAAGCTTACCCAAAGCTAATCCAAACCTAATCCAAATCTACTCCAAACCCAAACCTAATCCAAAGTTAATCTAAACGTAACCCAAACCTAACTCAAACCAAACCCAAATCTAATCCAAACTTAATCCTAACCCAAACCCAAATCCAAACCTTACCCAAACCTAATCCAAACCCAAACCTAATCGAAAGTTAATCTAAACGTAACCCAAACCTAACTCAAACCCAAAGCTTACCCAAAGCTAATCCAAACCTAATCCAAATCTACTCCAAACCCAAACCTAATCCAAAGTTAATCTAAACGTAACCCAAACCTAACTCAAACCAAACCCAAATCTAATCCAAACTTAATCCTAACCCAAACCCAAATCCAAACCTTACCCAAACCTAATCCAAACCCAAACCTAATCGAAAGTTAATCTAAACGTAACCCAAACCTAACTCAAACCCAAAGCTTACCCAAAGCTAATCCAAACCTAATCCAAATCTACTCCAAACCCAAACCTAATCCAAAGTTAATCTAAACGTAACCCAAACCTAACTCAAACCAAACCCAAATCTAATCCAAACTTAATCCTAACCCAAACCCAAATCCAAACCTTACTCAAACCTAATCCAAACCTAATCCAAGTCTAATCCAAACCCAAACCTAATCGAAAGTTAATCTAAACGTAACCCAAACCTAACTCAAACCCAAACCTTACCCAAAGCTAATCCAAACCTAATCCAAATCTACTCCAAACCCAAACCTAATCCAAAGTTAATCTAAACGTAACCCAAACCTAACTCAAACCAAACCCAAATCTAATCCAAACTTAATCCTAACCCAAACCCAAATCCAAACCTTACCCAAACTTAATCCAAACCTAATCCAAATCTAATCCAAACCCAAACCTAATCCAAAATTAATCTAAACATAACCCAAATCTAACTCAAACCAAACCCAAACCTAACTCAAACCAAACCCAAATCTAATCCAAACCTAATTCTAACTCAAACCCAAACCTTACCCAAAGCTATTCCAAACCTAACCCAAACCTAATCCAAAGCTAATCCAAACCTAACCCAAACATACAGTGGAATCTGGTTATTATAATCACTTTGGGACACAGATATAAAACTGTTGAATATTGAATACTGAAACTGTATTTCGACTTCGCGAGAATAATTTTAGAAGCCAAGTTCAGTAGTCAGCTTGTTAGATTTCAGTTTCGCGACTAGCAACGTTAAGATAAGAATAAAAAGCCGCCTTTTGTGTAATTTCAAGAATTTTCGCCTTAACTCGAAACAAGATTCGCGAGACCTTTGATTAAACATTAAACTCGAACACGACACGCCAATCTGTCCGATCCGATAGAAATCTTTGTACGCGAGGTATTCGCAACTTTTTTTTGGTTCATCCACAGGCAAATTGTGGCACGATGTTTGCGGGAATTCTTTCGTAACTAGTTTAAGCAGCTTTCCGGTGGCAACGCGATCGCGGTTTTATTCTCACGCGACGATTATAATTCAAGCAAACGAGAACGAAATCGACTAACCATTTCCTTTCGTACGGTTGCCCATTTTTTATTCCGTTTATTCGTTTCATAAATATTTTCCATCGTTCGCAATCAGTCGCGATGGCTGTTACAATTAATCAAAATAATTTCTCAACTTAAATCGCGATCACCCGCGAAGTTAAGAAACTTTGAAAAGTTTAATTATACATACGAAATTACCTAAAGCTGGTTAAGCTGTATAAAAAAAACTACATTAAACTTTTTCTACTTTGTCCTCGAGATTATCGAGCAAGAATTATTCTAAATTGCAGCAGCTTGAATTAAATGATGAACGAATTTATTTGGAAACTTTAGAATTCTCTCCGCATCCGGTTAAATAATAAATCGACGTTAAATATTCCACGCGGCGGCGTTGAGAAAATAAAATCGATTCGAGCGCGATTCAGAGGATAAAATCCTGAGTCACTCTCCATTTAACATTATGCCAGCGATATCGATCAAGTAAACGCGACAGAATCCTCCCGATACCATCGATTCGTTCCGCGCGTGTAAATTGTACAGCGAGCCTCATGGAATCTGTCCGCGCAAATACAATTTTGCATTCGGACAAATAGTCACATTTGTTGGACAATTTGCAGCGAAGCAGCCGCGATATTTGTTTGGTGTCTCAAAATGACGCGACTCGACGCGTCGACACTTTCTTAATAGATTACGGATATTTGTGCATTCATGGGAAATTGAGCCGTGGAAAAAGGTACAAAGTAGAATTGTAAATGATCTAGAGTAATTGACCCACGCACTGTTATTGTTGTTGTATTGTTATTGTAACGCACGTTGTATATTCGTTTACGCTTAATGTTTGTAAGGTTTACGGAACGTGACGAGTTCCGTAAACCTAGTGTTAAATAAACCCACGTACTGTCACTGTTCCTACAACTGCCACTTGAATTCGTTTTATTTAATAGCAAAGTAACGTATAAAGAATCGTAAGTAAAGAAATTTTCGTACCAAATTTGGACTTCGGTTTTACGTGACAACGCATAGACATCGTATATTCGTTTACATTTGATATTTATAAATAAATATTAGGAGGTAAACGTGCTGTTGAACATTGAAACGTGGCCAATATAATTATAAAGTACGGAGCGTGTGATAATTCAGTAAGACGACACGTTTACTATATATTTTATATCTGTTACATAAACTGTCGTGTTAATATACACTTACTGACAAAAGTTAAGAAACAAAGTAGTCACTTACGAATTTTTGCGCATCCTTTCGCTTCTAAGATTGCATAAACATTGTAGTAATATTTGTGTAAGCATAAGCATATGATATGTTATATATGTTACATGATATGTTATATATAATATGATATGTTATATATAATATGATATTATATATAATATAAACATTGTAGTAAGATTTGTAAATAAATATTAGGAGGTAAATGTGCTGTTGAACATTAAAACGTGACCAATTATATTATAAAGTATGGAACGTGTCATACTTTAGTAAGGCGCGACGTTTACTATCTATTATTTTTATATAAAATCTCAAACGTTGTCCTGTTCTCCTTTCACGCATTAATTTATGTACTCAATTTAAGTACGTAATATCTTCCCCGCATTTTAAAGTAGAAAATAGGTAGCTAACGTACCACAAAATAATGTTCGAAAAATTCGCACCCAAAGGGATTGAAACCTTGAATCCGCATAAAAATCTGCAACAATCGGAACCAATTATCGATCCGAACGTGCTCTTATTTTTGTAAACGATTTCCTTTACTTAGAGTTTCTAGTTTCTAGTTTCCTAGTTTTTTTTTAGGGGGCATAAGAATTTTAGAACGGCACAGAAAAAGGTTGGGAAACACTGCGTTAGAAGCTCGTTCGCCGCTTTCTTCGAAACCTTTGCAAAAGAATTTGTTCGCGGTTACGGGTATATTACAGTGTATATCGAGGTTAGATAGTAAAACTACGGAAACTCTGCATTTGTCTGCTTGCCCGAAGGGTACTTAACAGGTTATAAAAGTTCGCTACGATACCGCCTAGCATTAAGGCTGCGAACAATTGCTCGCACGTGCGCGCGTATACGAACAATCATTTTCTGTGGGCGACAATGGCTGAGCAAAACAAGCAGAAAATCGTTGAAAATGCGGGGGCCAGCGATAAGTACCGTCATAAACTTGCGTCACTAATTGTAAGTTCAGATAGTGAGCTACGTTTATTCCTACCCGCTATTTCATCTCCCGTTCGGTATACGCGAGTGCACGGAAAGTAAAATGATACGAGTTACATTGCGCAAGATGATTAGGTGAACGATAAAATACAAATTGCAGCCGGGGAAATTTTTTAATAAATCTTTGCCTAAACCTTTAACCCTTTGCACTCGAAACTAGTTTGAATAATATGACACGACAGCAGCTCCGTTACGTTTCTCTGATTATTGTGAGAACTTAATAAGTTATGTATTTTGGAATTGAGAAATTTGCCTTGATTTCAGAAGAAATGGCGATTGAATTGGTTAATATAGAATTAAAGAAACACGAGCCTTGACTTTTGATACAATTCACGAATGTCTCCATAGCGGAGCCAACCGAGTGCAAAGGGTTAATAAATTGTTGCATCGCGTCGATCAGCCGTTTGTTACGAAAGTGGCGCAGCAACCCCGTTTTGTGAAAATGATTTCGGTATCTCGATCACGATGAAAATAAAGTTGCACCAATTTCGCGGATTCTTATGCATCGATAGGAAATTTGCGTGCACGGAAAGTGTGAGTGTTGGTTTTATACGTATATGTATGAATGATGTTAAATGAATATGAATGTTTTGTCCAGAACTGTATAGTCCATGGTAAAAATGAGATGCGCGAGAGTCCGATCTATTGCGTACGTTATTACGATGAATGTCTGTTCGAAAAAGAGTCAGTAGTTACCGAACCAGTAAAGAGAGAGTACACGGAGTGAGAGAGCGAGTCTAGAGCGAAAACGAGAGAACTAAAGAGCGAGATAGAGATAGTCATACTTGTTAGAAATCTATTGAGGTCTTAGCTGTTTTGTGGTTCTGGGGTAAGTGCCGTGAGGTTCAACACAGTCCTCTTACCAGAAGGCACCCTTGCCTTCCCCACTCCGTGGCCAGATCCTCCACAGCAGAGATCCTATTCTTTTAGCAACGCAACTTCGGGCTGCTTGCTATCTCACTCTAAACTCTGTAGCTTATTATCAACAGGCGATGGCTCGGGGATCCAACGCGGTCGCCAGTCATCGCCTGGCTTTCGACTTTGTAAACAATGAAGCCATACGGCTCTAGGGCGCCAGACATCGGGGGACGATGTCTGGAAAATCTCGTGCGCTAAAGGTACTTTCCCTAGCCACGCGCGGCCTAAGTCCCAATCGTAAATCTTACAGCGGCGACAATGCGTCGCCTGCGACCCTTGGCCGCCTGCAAGACACGTGGACGCTAACATACTAAATGTGTTATATCATTAAATTTAGTTTTTAATAATCAATATATTGAATCGTATCGCCTAACAAAAGGAAGCACTATTATTCTACCCACGGAAAGATGCGGACTACGGATAGTACGCGAAAATGTGTGAAATGAGCCGATATTTTTTAAAGTAGTATAAGTCCACTGTTGCATGACTAGCCCACCGATACCATAGATATTGTATCGCCCCGCGACAAACACGACAAATCATCCTGCGAAAAACATCTTGACTCATAGATTCCAAATTCCTAAGCAGCTAGCTTCCCGCACCCGATTACTCATTTTGCCCCTTTTGCACTCTGCCCTTATGCCGACCATTTCCAATAGTATATATATCACCATTTTTAACCAGCGCGGTCAATTCTCTGTAGTTCGTACTTGCGTGCGGAACTTACCGCTTACGAATAAAAACCTTCGAGCCTCTCTAAGAAGTTGCGTTTAATTCCTCAATCCGGAATCCAACACCACTATTGGAAAAAAATGAGTTAACCCTTTGCGGACGAGGAATGATAACACTTAAGAAAGTACTTTGGCCTTCAGTTCCAAACCTTCGAATTCTTAGCTATCAAATTCAAAGCCATCAGATTCCCAAAACTTCGAAGCGTTCGTTAACAATATTAATTGAAATATTTTGCTTTAGAAATGGACTTGCGCCCAGAAAACCGAGAAACGATTAGGCAGCTATTTGCAGACATTCGTCCGCAAAGGGTTAATGGTAATTTTAGTAAGATATAAATATCCTCTCTTTATTCCCTTAAATATATCTCGATGTATGAAAAAATGGACTTATACTACTTTCAAGAATAACGGCTCAAATATCGAAATCACTTTTAAAGGGCGAAGAAAATTTCTATTAACCCTTTGCCCTACTATTATTTCGTTACCTAATTAGACTACCATTAGTTGACTACTATTTTTCTATCGTATCACGTGCAAATCGTTCGAATATTGTATACAATTTTTCTTTAATCTTATAATATTGTAATACAAAATTAAAATTAGCGTTGAAACTAAATTTTATCCTGAGTAATAGGCATTTTTCTTTAACCTGTGTCATCATTCGTAGAACTCGTGAACTATTCATAGAAGAGTGTAACTCGTTATTGTAGGGCAAATGGTTAACGTTTCGTTTCTTCAATCGGACGAATTTGCGTAAAAATCTACGCTTTGTTCGTAACACGGCTCGTACTCGAATTGTAGCGCGAATTTATGCAGGATGATACTCGAAACACGATGAGAATTCAATTCATTTTGTAGAGTCGGTTAGCTCTGAATGGCTCGATTATAAATTCATTAGAGCGTAAGTATAGTTGGTGGAAGTTATAGCGAGGTCGTTAGGTGTACCCTTAACTATCAAACTATCGTTCTAATATAATATCGACTTATCATACTATTTTTTATTAGTACGTAAACAATATTCAAACATTTCGTGTAATTAATTATTCTTTAACACACACCAATGGCAACAGAAAAGATATTTTGCCTATGTATGCTTTTTAATAAAAAATTGTCTAATCTTTGATCGCGTGTATACATGTAAAGGATTATCCAAAAGTACCTTTAGAATATCCGTTAAACGCCACGTTCGTTAGTAAAATATAGGCGAAAGAAATAAAAATTGAAACGAGAAGGAACGAAGATAATAGAAATAAAAAAACAGATTAGAAAAGGGTAAAGCTGAAAGGGAAAGAAAAAAGTGAAGGTACTTAGGTGTTCCTATAGTCTATTTTGGATAACCCTACACGTCCTTCGTAGCGAAAGGGTTAAAGCGACTATTGCAGAGCTCTAAGACGCAAAACAGCTACTACGCAAAGAAAAAAAGGGAAAAGAATCACAGTGATAGTATTACTTACATATCGTAC
This sequence comes from Eucera pruinosa, assembly GCA_028830335.1. NCBI lineage: Eukaryota > Metazoa > Arthropoda > Insecta > Hymenoptera > Apidae > Eucera > Eucera pruinosa. The sequence goes on along the minus strand of JAMYCR010000001.1, from coordinate 1,536,447 downwards.
ATGGACAACGCGTGAACCTCGTTGGAAGCCGTTCTAACGAACTGCTGACGATGGTACAGCTGCGACGGTGACAAGGAACGAAGTCTTCTCCTGTAAGGAGTTTCAGGACAGATCGCGGGGAAATATTCGCCAGTCTGCGCGTCCGATGTAATCAATTTGACTTCGGTAATTTTCTGCGCTGCCACGTCCTTCGTTTTCCGATGAGACCTCGCCTATAATTTATTATTAATTCATTTTATTGTATTAATATCAGTCAGTATAGTATTAGTCATATTTTTTTACTATTAGTATATAGTATAGTATTGGTCATAATTTATTTCACTATTAGTATATAGTATAGTATTGGTCATAATTTATTTCACTATTAGTAGATAGTATAGTATTGGTCATAATTTGTTTTACTATTAGTATATAGTATAGTATTGGTCATAATCTATTTTACTATTAGTATATAGTATAATATTGGTCATAATTTATTTTACTATTAGTATATAGTCTAGTATTAATCATAATTTATTTCACTATTAGTATATAGTATAGTATTGGTCATAATTTATTTTACTATTAGTATATAGTATAGTATTGGTTATAATTTATTTTACTATTAGTATATAGTATAGTATTGGTCATAATCTATTTTACTATTAGTATTATTATTAGTCATAATTTATTTTACTATTAGTATATTGTATAGTATTAGTCATAATCTATTTTACTATTAGTATATAGTATAGTATTGGTCATAATTTATTTTACTATTAGTATATAGTATAGTATTAGTCATCATCTATTTTACTATTAGTATATAGTATAATATTGGTCATAATCTATTTTACTATTAGTATATAGTCTAGTATTAGTCCTAATTTATTTCACTATTAGTATATAGTATAGTATTGGTCATAATCTATTTTACTATTAGTATATAGTATAGTATTGGTCATAATCTATTTTACTATTAGTATATAGTATAGTATTAGTTATAATTTATTTCACTATTAGTATATAGTATAGTATTGGTCATAATTTATTTTACTATTAGTATATAGTATAGTATTAGTTATAATTTATTTTACTATTAGTATATAGTATAGTATTGGTCATAATCTATTTTACTATTAGTATATAGTATAGTATTGGGCATAATCTATTTTACTATTAGTATATAGTATAGTATTGGTCATAATTTATTTTACTATTAGTATTATTATTAGTCATCATTTATTTTACTATTAGTATATAGTATAGTATTGGTCATAATCTATTTTACTATTAGTATATAGTATAATATTGGTCATAATTTATTTTACTATTAGTATATAGTATAGTACTGGTCATAATTTATTTTACTATTAGTATATAGTGTAGTATTAGTTATAATTTATTTTACTATTAGTATATAGTATAATATTGGTCATAATTTGTTTTACTATTAGTATATAGTCTAGTATTAGTCCTAATTTATTTCACTATTAGTATATAGTATAATATTGGTCATAATTTATTTTACTATTAGTATATAGTATAGTACTGGTCATAATTTATTTTACTATTAGTATTATTATCAGTCATCATTTATTTTACTATTAGTATTATTATTCGTCATAATTTATTTTGTATAAAACTTGGCTTCCGGGATGGAGCCGCGTTGGACGACGGTTTGTTGCCGACGTTTCGTAAACATTGCAGTTTACTTCATCATAGCGAGGGACAACCTGATACTGGTTGCTCCCATACAAGGTATCCCTATTTATCCAAAACTGGAGTCGTTGTTGCGCGACGTTCCAATTGAGTGGAATTGACCAATCGTGTGACTGTTTTATTTGAAAGGCCATTCGATTAAAGAAACATTTAAAAAAACGAAACGTCGGCAACAAACCGTCAACAGACGCGGCTGCATCCCGGAAGCCAAATCTTATACAGAATCGTACCGCGGAAGCCTCAAAGACCATCATTTACTTTATTAACAAAGTTAACACATTGTACGCCACTAATTACTGTATTATTTACACTGCTGAACTCGATTACGAGATCGTACAGTTATTGACAAAAGTTAAGAATCATGGTACGTATTTGCGAAGCTTTATTTCGTCGCTATCTTTTCAGATACACGGAGTCGAATTAAAAGTAGAAGAATTTATCGTTTACCGATGTACGTGATACTATATTTTTATGCTGCTGTATAATTCTAAGCTGTGAATCTTGAAAACGAAAGGATAGAATCCCCAAGATAGAATAATTTGTACTTATATATTTTTGCATCTACTCCGCATTCCATATCTATTTATATTATATTACTTATATCTTTATATTATACCTTTCATGCGCATTTAATCAACGCAATGAATTTTAGCGCCTCTGATGGATTAAAGAAAATTCTCTTTCTCCACTTACAATTTTGCCAATTGCAAAGAAAGGTATAAATATAAGAATCGATGCTTTAAAATACTTTGCACGATTCGTAAATATTCGCAGTCCAATAATAATTATACAGCAGCGAAATTAAAAGGCAATAACGATGCTTACTCGCGTCATATTTTTCTCGTTGCTTTCCCCAGCTTTTTGATTGAAGTAAGATAACGCGGGGGTTGTTTGCAGCGGTTGAAAGGAATTTTCATCCGCGAACCGCGCTTCACGATGCGTTGGTGCATTGTACCTGGAAGATAAAAAGGAAAATAGAAATATTAATAAAGCCACCGATATCGAATTCATTTGATCGCACAGTGGCTACAAAATGTATTTAACACTAGGTTTACGGACGTTACGTGTACAATTTAATGTGTTTACCTCCGTTAATAAATAAATAAATAAATAAATAAATAAATTCGACAGGCTTCAATATTCAATAAGGTTCAATATTCAATAAGGTTCAATTCAATATTCAATAAGGTTCAATTCAATATTCAATAAGGTTCAATTCAATATTCAATAAGGTTCAATTCAATATTCAATAAGGTTCAATTCAATATTCAATAAGGTTCAATTCAATATTCAATAATTCGTTCAATAAATATTCGAACGTAGAAGCGTGAGGATGAAGATAATCACGTAGAATACATATTCGTACCATTGTATTAATTAAAGTTAACATGAAGTACTGAAAAATAATATTTATCGTCTCTATTATTGTTAGCGCCCGTCGCTAACATGGTTTATGGCACGGACGTGCGTGAGGGGCTATTTTAGAGATTTGGGATTTCTTCCTTTTTAGTTGCATGTGTCCTAGCGTTCAATATACTTCCCGGCGAGAGGAGGCAATTCACAAGTCAATTAAGAGTTTTGGAAAGTCGCTTCTCTCGTCCCTCAATAGCCGTGACCGTGCCATAAACGGGGAAATTCTGAAGGGTAGTTCGACATCTGCTTGTAACGGTAAAAACACCGAAAGGTCAACCATTTGGAAGAATTTCCCCAACGTTATCAAACATTCGTCACCCCCACGCGCACCTCGGCACCTCTCTCCAAGTCAGCGCGCTAAGGGCGCAAGGAGCTGTGTCGAGGCTCTGATTAGGCTCGCTGATTGGTAACTGTCAAAAATGCAAGGGGACCAATCAGCGAGCTATTAGCAAAATCGCAATCTTCGCGATCCGCATCGTCCGCGGCAAGAGACCAGTAAAAATTCAACAGTCGTTCGGAGTGGTCAGCTACAGGTCGCGCTAAATAAACATTAGTATAGTCTCCCTTACGGTTGTGGTCCTTGAGCTAGTGAACCTTAGTCGGCACACCACGTGCAATCTTCAACCAAGCTCGAAAGATTCTCGGAATCAACCAAGAGCAAAAACAATTATAATTTTAGGTATGAAATCTGAAATCAACGTGACGCGTTCCGTAAACCTTCGTGTTAACCCTTTGCGCACCAAAACTATTTTAATAATATAATTTACCGGTAATTTTAACATATCTTTGTGGCTCTCGTGAGAAAGTAAAGTATTATTTCGTATTATGGAAAGAGGAAGAGTTGCTTTTAATTTGCTTCGTTTTGAAAGGGATGAAGATTTAATTAGCGGAAATAAATAGAAACCATAAATCTTGAATTATGAGGAAATCTATATTTGTCGCTGTAGCGACGCCAATGGAGTGCAAAGGGTTAAGTGGCTATAAAAAGATTCTATATTTCAATCATTTCGCAACAAATCTTTATGGTCGCGTAATTAAATCGATCGCTATGAAATCGTGAGAAATTACACTTGGCCGAGCCTAATTAACCCTTTCCGGACGGGTGGCGACAAATAGCCACGCTATTTTTTGAAACTATCAACGCGTGTCAATATTTAAGCCCAGCACTTAAACTGATTCCGTTAATAAATACTTGGCCTGGTAATTAGGAAAAAATTTCGTCTCGTTTATGTAACATCGTTATTATTACCGAACCCCAAAACTACTGCGTTTAAACGTTTCCGTCCGCAAAGAGTTAATTAGTACCTAAATGATAATGGTGTACGAATACTTTTTTCTAGCCACTTTATATTTGTTATATATTTATCTTGTTTAGTAAATTATATCGAATACGATTGTAAAAATAAGATAGAAATTATTATTCCTTTACATATTGTGCATAACGAATGTTTGCTGATGAATATTTCTCGACAAAGACGACTGATGACTGTCTATGGAACTCGAACGAGAGTATCTGGACTTGGTATCGGATTTCCTTGAAAATCTGTCTCTTTCCATGAACTTTTGATAAACCCTCGAATTACCGTCGGACAATTTTTGATTCACATTTTCCTCGGCACTCTGCAACGTTAATCACAGTGGCTATTATTATTAATCGATTGAAAAGTTTAGCTTTGCTGCTATCAGCAACAAAAAATCAGTCATTAAGGGGTTAAAAATAAAGACAAAGACTTTTGGATATATCGAAGTAAATTTCGCGAATATTGAAAGAACAATTTTATATTTGTCTCGAAATGAACTCAGGCTAATCAATGTACCTTATTTTAGTTTATAAGATGAATAAAATACTTCTTTACTTCTTAAACTTATTTATCTTAAACTTCTTTACTTTCTTAAACTTATTTATCTTAAACTTCTTTACTTCCTTAAACTTTTTTGTCTTCAATTTACATACACGCTATTTTGTGCTGTTACTTTTGTAACAATTCTATAGCACTAATTATTATTATATATTACATATATTATATATATTATTAATATTATTATAGCACTATATAGTAAAAACCTCATAAAAATAAATTAAATAAAACGAGAAAATGTTTTACAAAAATAAGAACAACAACACGTTTGGGTTAAAATTGGCTCGAGCAGCAGGGTTAAATGTTATTCAACGAAAGAACTTACATTATAATCTTCGTTTGCATTGTTTGAATTCTTTATCGAACGATAATTATCGTAATGCATAGTTGTACTGTTTTCTTGCTGATTCTTTCTCCTTTGATGGTACATAGTCCCACAGCTTCTGTTAACAATTGCCATTAACAACTGTTTCAATCGTTTAAATTCGGGATTTAATTAAGAGAATATAAGGCTAATTAAAATAAATAGAATTAGATTAATTGTAGTGGAAAATAATTAGATTGTGGATGTTTACGCATTTATGGGAGAAGTGAATTTATAAAAAGACAAATAATTTATAAAAAAACAAATATATTAATATGCGTGTGTATAGAAATATATCAAATATCCAAGTATTCAAAGCGAAGTACTTGCTGTATTATTTGGAGAGTGAAATTAATCTATTTATTAATTTATTAATCTGTTATTTATATTATGATCCATTAATCTATTATTTCTATTATAATCTAGTAAACTATTAATCTATTAATTTATTAAACTATTAATCTATTAATTTATTAAACTATTAATCTATTAATTTATTAAACTATTAATCTATTAATCTGTTAATCTTAATCTATTATTTAGTATTTCGCTTTCGTTCCTTTAATTAATTATCGTCAGAGAAGTTTGAATTTGCACAAAGATGCGCAGTCTAATTGATAATAACTGAAGCGTATTGCAATACCTAACGTTGTCTTCTTGAGAGCTGCCGCGATCACTGGAGTTCTCTGTAGCCTCTCTTAATCTCCTCTTCAAATTAACATTTATTAACTCCGAATTAGTAGATTTATCCATTATGAGACTGTGGCCAGTGGACTTTGGTACACACTCCCGGGAATAGAGCACGGGAATTCGCGACTCTGATTTATTATTGTTCTCCTGAAATAATAATACACGCACAAGTTGTATAATAATTCCCTAAAATTATGATACTAATGTATTATTAAGTAGTAGCAGTAATTTTCTTTAAAGTATTCATTTTCACTGATTTATTATTCTTCTTTTGGAATAATAATACACGCACAAGTTATATAATAATTTCCTAAAATTATAATACTAATGTATTATTAAGTAGTAGCAGTAATTTTCTTTAAAGTATTCATTTTCACTGATTTATTATTCTTCTTCTTTGGAATAATAATACACGCAGAAGTTGTATAATAATTCCCCAAAATTGTAATACTAATGTATTATTAAGTAGTAATAGGAATTTTCACTGAAGTATTAATTCTCATTGATTTATTATTATTCTTTTGGAATAATAATACACGCACAAGTTGTATAATAATTTCCTAAAATTATGATACTAATGTATTATTAAGTAGTAGCAGTAATTTTCACTGCAGTATTAATTCACTTTGATTTATTATTGTTCTCCTGAAATAATAATACACGCACAAGTTATATAATAATTCCCCAAAATTGTAATACTAATGTATTATTAAGTAGTAATAGGAATTTTCACTAAAGTATTAATTCACTTTGATTTATTATTATTCTTTTGGAATAATAATACACGCAGAAGTTATATAATAATTTCCTAAAATTATAATACTAATGTATTATTAAGTATTCGTAGAAATTTTCACTGAAGTATTAATTCACTTTGATTTATTATTATTCTTTTGTAATAAAAATACACGCACACGTTGTATAGTAATTTTCTAAAATTATGATACTAATGTATTATTAAGTAGTAGCAGTAATTTTCACTAAAGTATTAATTTTCATTGATTTATTATTGTTCTCCTAAAATAATAATACACGCACAAGTTGTATAGTAATTTTCCTAAATTGTAATACTAATGTATTATTAAGTAGTAGCATTAATTTTCACTAAAGTATTAATTCTCATTGATTTATTATTGTTCTCCTAAAGTAATAATACACGCACAAGTTATATAATAATTCCCTAAAATTATAATACTAATGTATTATTAAGTAGTAGTAGGAATTTTCACTAAAGTATTAATTTTCATTGATTTATTATTGTTCTCCTGGAATAATAATAAACGCACAAGTTGTATAGCAATTTTCCTAAATTATAATACTAATGTATTATTAAGTAGTAGTAGGAATTTTCACTGAAGTATTAATTTTCATCTTTACAAAACTTTAGAAACGGAAATTCCATCGGTTATTAAATTGTTGTATTTGCTTACTAAAAATACTGTTCATTTTTACTGCAATGTATTATTAATTAATACGAAACCAAAATAAAAATTAGTATAAATTGCTGTGTAAAAGTTAATCTTATAAAATTATATTAATATTATATATTATTTATGTATACTTACTATAATATAGCACGAATTTACGGAATATACTAATTATAGTAGACGCTTATTTTATGAAATTGCATTCCCCAATTTTGCACAATTTAATTGCAGTAAATTTGTAAAGTTGTAGTAAAATTATAGTAAATACTAATTTCATAGTAATTGTAGCAAATACTAATTTCATGGTAACTGTAGTAAATACTAATTTCATAGTAATCGTAGTAAATACTAATTTTATAGTAATTACAGTAAATACGAATTTCATAGTAATTGTAGTAAATACTAATTTCATAGTAATTCTAGTAAATACTAATTTCATAGTAATTATAGTAAATACGAATTTCATAGTAATTGTAGTCAATACTGATTCCATAGTAATTGTAGTCAATACTGATTCCATAGTAATTGTAGTAAATACTAATTTTATAGTAATTACAGTAAATACTAATTTCATAGTAATTGTAGTCAATACTAATTTCATAGTAATTGTAGTAAATACTAATTTCACAGTAATTGTAGTAAATACTAACTTCATAGTAATTGTAGTAAATACTAATTTCACGGTAATTGTGGTAAATACTAATTTCATAGTAATTGTAGTAAATACTAATTTCATAGTAATTATAGTAAATACTGATTCCATAGTAATTGTAGTAAATACTAATTTTATAGTAATTACAGTAAATACGAATTTCATAGTAATTGTAGTCAATACTGATTGCATAGTAATTGTAGTCAATACTAATTTCATAGTAATTGTAGTAAATACTAATTTCATAGTAATTGTAGTCAATACTAATTTCATAGTACTTGTAGTAAATACTAATTTCATAGTCATTGTAGTAGATACTAATTTCATAGTAATTATAGTAAATACTAATTTCATAGTAATTGCAGTAAATACTAATTTCATGGTAATTGTAGTAAATACTGATTCCATAGTAATCGTAGTAAATACTAATTTCATAGTAAATGTAGTAAATACTAATTTCATAGTAATTGTAGTAATTACTAATTTCATGGTAAATGTAGTAAATACTAATTTCACAGTAATTGTAGTAGATACTAATTTCATAGTAATTATAGTAAATACTAATTTCATAGTAATTGTAGTAAATACTAATTTCATGGTAATTGTAGTAAATACTAATTCCATAGTAATTGTAGTAAATACTAATTTTATAGTAATTACAGTAAATACGAATTTCATAGTAATTGTAGTCAATACTGATTCCATAGTAATTGTAGTCAATACTAATTTCATAGTAATTGTAGTAAATACTAATTTCACAGTAGTTATAGTAAATACGAATTTCATAGTAATTGTAGCTAATACTGATTCCATAGTAATTGTAGTAAATACTAATTTCATGGTAACTGTAGTAAATACTAATTTCATAGTAATCGTAGTCAATACTAATTTCATGGTAACTGTAGTAAATACTAATTTCATAGTAATCGTAGTAAATACTAATTTTATAGTAATTACAGTAAATACGAATTTCATAGTAATTGTAGTAAATACTAATTCCATAGTAATTGTAGTCAATACTAATTTCACAGTAATTGTAGTAAATACTAATTTCACAGTAATTGTAGTAAATACTTAATTTCATAGTCATTGTAGTAGATACTAATTTCACAGCAATTGTAGTAAATACTAATTTTATGAGATTAAAAAGATAAGTATCTGGAGACTTACCCTTTTATCGTAATTATTTTCAATAATGCTACGATAATTCGCAGAGTCCCTGGTTGTTGTGGGAATTTTCGTTTGATTTCGCGCTTTCAAATCCGAATTGAAACTTTCGCCTGAAAGATAATGAAATCGTTTAGCATTTCCCATTACCGACAAATAATACAATATAATTGTAAAGGAAAATAATTAATTACCATTACGGATACCCGTGTTTCGAGGTGCTTGCAAATTCAATTCATCTTCGCATTGCGTATCCTAAAAAATATTCTTTAGTCACGACGACAATTTCTCGAGCACCGATTTAATATCGTCGTAAAATTTGCAAACTTAAACGAACAATTTATCGAATTATCTCTACTATTATCAATCTCGATACGATGCAAACTATCACAAGGATAATTTGTAAAGTAACGAAATCAACGTACGTTAACCTGAAATATTTCTAACAAACGCGTGAAATTCAAACGGGACATAATTTCGTCTCACGATCGGCCGAATTTCTAATCGTTAATTTACAAACGTGTCTTCCGCGCGGAATTCAAAATAACCGAACACTTCGAAAGAATTTTCTCATATCTATTTACTCGACATAAACGGAATAAAAATGCGAAACGAATATATATATGTATATATTTAATATAACTATCTTGAATTCGTCCGCAAGTAATCCGAAATAATCGATCCGCTAAATGCAAATAAGGGTTAATTCAACCTTCTAAATATTACAACGAATGCTTTATTTTCTGTGTTTTGCATATCTTTGCATATTACGTGCGCTCTGTACTTTTTTTGCAAATATAAATTTCTCCTGAATGCATAAAAATCCGCAGTCTAATTACTGCGATACATATTCGATATATCTGGTAATATATCTTTTTAATATTTTCCATAACTTTGCATATTATATGAACTTTGTACTTTTTTTTTGCAAATATGAATTTCCTCTAAATGCATAAGAATCTACAGTCTAATTACGACAGTATATATTCGGTATATCTAATAATATATCTTTTTAATATTTTGCATATCTTTGCATATTATATAAGCTTTCTACTATTTTTTGCAAATATGAATTTCCTCTAAATGCATAAAAATTTGCAGTCTAATTACTGCGATATATATCTAATATATTTTTTTGATATTTTGCATATCTTTGCTTATTACATGCGCTCTGTACTTTGTTGCAAATATGAATTTCCTCTAAATGCATAAAAATCCGCAGTCTAATTACTGCGATACATATTCGATATATCTGATAATATATCTTTTTAATATTTTCCATAACTTTGCATATTATATAAACTTTGTACTTTTTTTTGCAAATATGAATTCCTCTAAATGCATAAGAATCTACAGTCTAATTACGACAGTATATATTCGGTATATCTAATAATATATCTTTTTAATATTTTGCATATCTTTGCATATTATATAAGCTTTCTACTATTTTTTGCAAATATGAATTTCCTCTAAATGCATAAAAATTTGCAGTCTAATTACTGCGATATATATCTAATATATTTTTTTGATATTTTGCATATCTTTGCTTATTACATGCGCTCTGTACTTTGTTGCAAATATAAATTTCTTCCAAATGCATAAAAAACCACAGTCTGATTATTACGATATATGTCTAATATATAATTTTGGTATTTTGCAAATCTTTGCTTATTACATGCGCTCTGTACTTTGTTATAAATATAAATTTCTCCTAAATGCATAAAAATCCACAGTCTAATTACTACAATATACATTCAATATATCTATACCCCCGTTAATAAATAAATAAATATCTAATAATATATCTTAATATTTTGCATATCTTTGCATATTATATGCGTTCTCTACTTTGTTGCAAATATATTTTTTTTCTAAATACATAAAAATCCACAGTCTAATTACTGCAATATATATTCGGTATATCTAATAATATATCTAGCGCTGTTTTCTTCAAAAATATCAAAGCGTCAGTCTTTACTTTTTTTTGCAAATGTAAATTTCCCCTAAATGCATAAAAATTCACAGTCTAATTACTGCAATATATATTCGGTATATCTAATAATGTATCTTTTTGGTATTTTGCATATCTTTGCTTATTATATGAGCTTTGTACTTTGTTGCAAATATAAATTTCTCCAAAATGCATAAAAATCCACAGTCTAATTACTGCGATATATATTCGGTATATCTAATAATATATCTAGCGCTGTTTTCTTCAAAAATATCAAAACGTCAGCCTGTACTTTTTTTTGCAAATATAAATTTCCTCTAAATGCATAAAAGTCTGCAGTCTGATTACTACAATATATTCAATATATCTTTTTAATATTTTGCATATCTTTGCTTATTATATGAGCTTTGTACTTTGTTGCAAATATAAATTTCTCCTAAATGCATAAAAATCCACAGTCTAATTACTGCGATATATATTCGGTATATCTAATAATATATCTCGCGCTGTTTTCTTCAAAAATATCAAAACGTCAGCCTGTACTTTTTTTTGCAAATATAAATTTCCTCTAAATGCATAAAAATCCGCAATTTGATTGCTACGATATATAAGTACTCAATATATCTAATAACGTATCTTGCACAGTTTTGTTCGAAATATCAAAATGTCATGCATTAGATGTAGCTTAAATTCGTGCAGCTGCAATTGCATAATCCAGCGGTGATTTGCAACTTAACGCTGCTGCGATTTAATCCGATTACGCTTTGCAACAAGCGAAGTCGCCACACAGCGACACGCGAACAAACGTCATCAACGTGAGCTTAAAGTATTTTCTAGGTTTATGTTTTATTAATGAGTTCATTCGAGTTGTTAATAACCGTACGCGGTCCGTACGATTTTTACCTGTATGAATATGCGATCAAAGAATCGCCCTACCCAGTTTCCTATTTTTCTTTTTGCGTTTTGTCCTAATTGCATTTAGTACTGTTATGTACCAAATAAATATAGTTTTAAGATTAAGACTGAGTCACCGGCTAGGCTATCCCTTGGGTCATTTGATCCAATAGACCGCGTCATCGTAGAACGCATTTTGCCCTTTCCGTCCTACGAGACGCATCCGGCCTAAATGACTAAAGTCCTGTGACTCCTTTTTCAAGATAAAATTATAAAAATTATAAAATTTTGGATAACCCCATTTGTCGAAGCGAACGACATATTCGCTACCCTCCGCTTTATTGCGAGCGTTGCTAATTTCGTACCCTAGAGCTGGCATCATATAATTGCAGTCCAGGTAAACCGCGCGAGGGCAGGACACCCCTAAATATTAAGAAGAATATGTACCGTCATAAAACGACAACACGTGCGCTGTAGCTTCGACCTGAGGATCGGAACAGCCAAAATATTTAAAATCGAACACTAATTTCCCACTCCAGTCTGGAAATCCGAACGCCCAGCTCAAGAACAGCACCCCTACCACCTAAGCCTTTTTTTTTTTTTTTTTTTACGCTGTGGAAATCGTCGAAAGACACCGCCCACTGTTCGGGGGAACAGCGAGCGGTAGTACGGGACTTTAACCCGCTAAAACCACAGCGGCGCCTTAAGGACGCTCTGCCGCATCAGGCAGTACTGGGTAGCCGCGGGGCCTCTCAAAGAACTCGGCCGCGACTACCTCTTACCGTGCCGGCCCACATTTAAGGGCCAGCGCGTCCCGGGGAAGGTTGGGCCCTACCACCTAAGCCTCCACCAATCACATTTTAACGCGACCATACATAAATTGACGACACACCACCAGAAAATCAGAACGCAAAAACTTATCGAACTATTAACATAAACTTCCCTGTCAATCGTGTATCGGCGACACACTTCCAATATACATATGTATATACATAACAGCATCAACAGTTTCCTATTTTTCTTTCTCCTATAAACTACCCACACAAGGTTAATTCGGCGTGTGAGGTTGCGCGTACGGCAAGGCGATTGAGTACGAGTATACGCGCACGACACTATTCAACAGAATTGTACAAACATCAAATACAACAGATTTCCGTATTTCGACAAATTCACTCTACTTTGTTACTAATTTAGTAAAGCTATTTATAGAATATGGAAAATAACTACGCGCTCCATTATCGTCTACACCTCTTTTCGTTCTAAATAATTAATAATTTATTACTTTTATACTAATTATATAAGGGAAGTCCATAAATGTATGGAAGGTGAATAAAATATATATATACTAATTATACATATAAGGAAATTGGAGTCCTTAAATAATTATTATGCGAGCGTGAAGTGTAATGTTTGTACGTCTGGCCTCTTCACGGGTGGGCTAACCGTCCCTAAACCTCTGTTTAATTTTACGTGAAGAGGACCGGGCCTGAGAAGGCATAAATGCACTTGGGGCACGTCCTCTTAAAAAGGATACCCCACCATTTTCCAACGGAAAATACGCCAAGAGACGATTGGAAAAGTCAGTCTGTCCTGAATCGTCTCGCAGTTAGCCACAATATATATCTTGTTAAAAACCACAGAACTTTTTCTTTTGCGACGCCCTACCTTAGCCATCCTACAATTAATAGTTCTATACTAATCGTAAAAGGAAATTAGGGTGCATATAAAGACGTCGTTACCGAGGAATTAAAGTGTCCAAAGATTTAATATCAATCCTAAAAAATATTGAGCTTGCATCGAATTTAGCTACTGATTGTAAATATAAACTGAACGCGATATTTAATTCGTTTCCTCGTGCTATTGAGCGCAATTACTTTTCGACTGAATTGCAGACTACGTATCGCCAGCCTACAGAATTAGACGCTGATTTGCACGTGTCGCATCGGCGTCAATTTTGCAATTTTAGTAAACGTTTACCTGAGTTTGAGTCGGGACTATTTGCCATACCACGGGTTGCTCTATCTTCGAACGCATGCCAACTCCGAGTGCGACGAAATTTGGCCTTTCGCTCCATGGATTTTCCCGATAATTCGTATTTTCAATACTGTAACAGCGCAACGATTCGGTTTGTCAACGAAATTCGGTAAATCAATAAGGTATCACGTACTGCAACTTTAAAATTCGCGCGTAACTTTATTTAATTATTTTAGAACGTTGTTAATATAAAAATCGTTCCAGTTTCCAGCGTAATATTGTTCAACCGCTCTTTTATTTATGAACATTTTTTGTATACGTTCCATATAATAAATTCATTACTAATAAATTGAAAATGTACGACAAAGTCCACGGTCCTTCGTACTGTCACTTGACAATTTTTTGATTTAAATAGAGACACGTTTTACATGTGAGATTTATTTTTGAGTTACATATGAGATTTATATTTGAGTTATTTTTGAAAGTGGTATAAGTCCACTTTTGGAAAAAAATGAGTTAATGGTAATTTTAGTAAGATATAGATATCCTCCTTTTATTCCCTTAAATGTCTCGATGTATGAAAAGGTGGACTTATACCACTTCTAAAAAATAACAACTCATATATTAACACTATATGACTTCTATAAGAGAAGAAATCGATTGCAATCAATATATACAGGCACGTTATCTGTAATTAGTTCAAATACAAAATTAATACATTTATACTGTAATTATATTATTCTACGTCAGTTTCTTGTTGTCTCTACTTTTGCGTTCAAGAGAATTTTTAAGTATATTAACATATCAGTTTGTGTATCGGATATAAAATCTATAGTAAACGTCGCGCCTTACTAAATTATCACATTTTTGGGAAAAAATGAGTTAATGGTAATTTTAGTAAGATATAGATATCCTCTTTTTATTCCCTTAAATGTCTCGATGTATGAAAAGATGGACTTATACCACTTCTAAAAAATAACAACTCATATATTAACACTATATGACTTCTATAAGAGAAGAAATCGATTGCAATCAATATATACAGGCACGTTATCTGTAATTAGTTCAAATACAAAATTAATACATTTATACTGTAACTATATTATTCTACGTCAGTTTCTTGCTGTCTCTACTTTTGCCTTCAAGAGAATTTTTAAGTATATTAACATATCAGTTTGTGTATCGGATATAAAATCTATAGTAAACGTCGCGCCTTACTAAATTATCACATTTTTGGGAAAAAATGAGTTAATGGTAATTTTAGTAAGATATAGATATCCTCTTTTTATTCCCTTAAATGTCTCGATGTATGAAAAAATGGACTTATATCACTTTCAAAAATAACAACTCATATATTAACACTATATGCTTTCTATAAGAGAAGAAATCGATTGCAATCAATATATACAGGCACGTTATTTGTAATTAGTTCAGATACAAAATTAATACATTTATACTGTAATTATATTATTCTACGTCAGTTTCTTGCTGTCTCTACTTTTGCCTTCAAGAGAATTTTTAAGTATATTAACATATCAGTTTGTGTATCGGATATAAAATATATTTATAGTAAACGCGGCGCCTTACGGAATTATCACACGCTCCATACTTTATAATTACATTGGTCACGTTTTAAAGCTCAACGACACATTTACCTCCTTATATTTATTTATAAATATTAAGTGTAAACGAATATAGAATGGCTATGCGGTGTTACGTAAACCGAAGTCCAAATTTAGTACGAAAATTTGTTTACATACGATTCTTTATACGTTACTTTGCTACTAAATAAACTAATTCAAGCGGCAGTTATGGGGACAGTGACAGTACGTGGATCATTTACTCTAGGTTTCAGGAACCTTGTACGTATTGCTGTTCATTCGTTGCGTTATTCTAAATCTAGAATTTTTAATTTTTATTTTTAATTTTAATTTCACTAATTTTTCTCTAAATTAGGAAAGATTTTACTATAGCTCAATTTGACAGTATAATTGCGTATTATAATTTCTGAATTGGTCGAAGATAATGTGTTTATAGTTGTCCGATTTAAGATATTACCTTGCCCCCCTTTCTTTTTCCGATCTGGTCGCTATAACTTGACCTTTGGTGCGCCCGACACTTGGCGAAACCGAGCCACTTCCGGCCACGATCCAATCGACATCGGGACCTGTAACGAAATTAAATCCACAGAACGTAGTATATTAATAAATATAATTCATTTCGTATAGCTCCAGTTACTAGCTGGATGAAGGATTGAATATTAAGTATTAAATGAATGCTAAATGCTTAATACTGAAACTAAGATGTATGTAAAAGCTTTACTCTTACTGTAATTTACTTTACTGATACTAAAATTAGGATGTATGTAAAAGCTTTACTCTTACTTTACTTTATTTTAGTAAAGCTAAAATATATGTAAAAACTTCACTCTTACTTTACTTTACTAATACTAGAGGTAAGATGTATGTAAAAGCTTTACTCTTACATTACTTTACTTTACTAATACTAAAATTAAAATGTATATAAAAGCTTTACTCTTGCTTTAGTTTACTTTACTAATACTAAAGCTAAGATGTACGTAAAAGCTTTACTCTTACATTACTTTCCTTTACTAATACTAAAATTAGGATGTATGTAAAAGCTTCACTCTTACTTTACTTTACTAGTACTACAATTATAATGTATGTAAGAGCTTTACTCCTACTTCTACTTTACTTTACTTTACTAATACTAAAGCTAAGATGTATGTAAAAGATTTACTTTTACTTTACTTTACTAATACTAAAGGTAAGATGTATGTAAAAGCTTTACTCTTACTTTACTTTACTTTACTGATATTAAAATTAGGATGTGTGTAAAAGCATTACCCTTACATTACTTTACTTTAGTAATACTAAAGCTAAGATGTATGTAAAAGCTTTACCCTTACTTTGCCTTACTAATACTAAAATTAGGATGTATGTAAAAACTTTACTCTTCCTTTACTTTACTAATACTAAAGCTAAGATGTATGTAAAAGCTTTACTCCTATTTTACTTTACTTTACTAATACTAAAATAAGGATGTATGTAAAAGCTTTACTCTCACCTTACTTTACTTTACTAATACTAAAATTAGGATGTATGTGAAAGCTTTATTTTTACTTTACTGTACTTTACTAGTACTAAAGCTAAGATGTATGCAAAAGCTTTAGTCTTACTTTACTTTACTAATACTAAAATTAGGATGTATGTAAAAGCTGTATTTTCACTTTACTGTACTTTACTAGTACTAAAGCTAAGATGTATGTAAAAGCTTTACTCCTACTTCAGTTTACTTTACTTTACTGATACTAAAATTAGGATGTATGTAAAAGCATTACTCCTACTTTATTTTACTTTACTAATACTAAAGCTAAGATGTATGTAAAAGCTTTACTTCTACTTTACTTTATTAATACTAAAATTAGGATGTATGTAAAAGCTTTACTCTTACCTTACTCCACTTTACTAATACTAAAGGTAAGATGTATGTAAAAGCTTTACTCTTGCTTTACTCTACTAATACTAAAACTAAGATGTATGTAAAAGCATTACTCTTACTTTACTTTACTTTACTAATACTAAAGCTAAGATGTATGTAAAAGCTTTACTCTTCCTTTACTTTATTAATACTAAAGCTAAGATGTATGTAAAAGCTTTACTCCTACTTTACTTTACTTTACTAATACTAAAATTAGGATGTACGTAAAAGCTTTACTCTCACCTTACTTTACTTTACTAATACTAAAGCTAAGATGTATGTAAAAGCTTTACTCTTACTGTAATGTACTTTGCTAATACTAAAATTAGTATGTATGTAAAAACTTTACTCTTACTTTACTGTACTAATACTAAAGCTAAGATGTATATAAAAGCTTTACTCTTGGATTACGCGTTTCACTGCCTTCAGATCAATTTGATTTTTACTTCGAAGCTTGGTAACAGTGACTCACCGGTGGCTATTTGCACGGTGGGTGAAATTTGCAAACCGTACATCACGAGGCCATCGGCCGAGACCAGAGGTAAAGATTTTCGAGCCAAGCGAGCTCTAATGGCAGACATCATCGCTTCGCCATCGTGGTACCCTTCCGACGCTCGTTTTCCTGCCGCTAATACCTCCTACATGTAAAATTAATTGCTACACGTTAATTAACAATATACGGTATTGTAAATTAAAGACCTGTATCGAAGCGGTCGCACAGAGCTCAAACAAAACCAAAGAAAGATGATTTCCATATGCAATAATCATTGGAATCATTAATATGCAAATTTGTAAAGTTAGGCTTTAGAGTTTTGAAGTCTAGGAAGTCTTTGAAAGTTCACAGGGAAGATGGGAAAAATTGGGATGCTTAAGGATCTCAAAAATACCTCGGATTCGTAGATCTGTGCCAGGACAGCCAAAGTATCGAGCGCAGCTTGTCGCACTCTTCGCCTTCGATCCCTCACCATTTTAGCCACTTTATTAGCCACCGTATCCACCTTGAATTCCGTACTCGGAAATGTTACCAACGCGAAAATTAACAGCTGCAATGTGTTCTCCCTGGTCTGCAATTACAACGAATTCAGAGATGAAGAGATTAATGTAGGAGCTGGGAAAATGTTGAAGTCGATATTTAAGGAAATTCTCCTTTCACAATAATTCCGGGTTAATGAATTAAAGTTAACACGAGCTACTGAAAAACAATATTTATGGTCTCTATAATTTTCGGTATAAAATGTGAAATTCACATTTGTCAACGTGACGAGTTTCGTAAGTCTAGTGTCAAAGAAATGAACATGAGTGAAATGAATACCACGTACTGCCACTTTAAGGTGTTCGCGCTTTAAGTAACTTTATTTAATTATTTGAGAACATAGTGAACGTAAAGATCGTTCCAGTTTCGAGCATAATATTGTTCAACCGCTGTTTTATTTATGAACATTTTTTTTTATACGTTCCATATAATAAATTCATTACTAATAAATTGAAAATGTATAACAAAGTCCGATGTTTTTCGTACTGTCACTTGAAAGCTTCACATTTAAATAGAAACACGTTTTACATATATTAACATGTTAGAGTTTTCACTGAGTAACTTCTGTTCGCTTGCGAGGTTCTGGGGTAAGTGCCGTGAGGTTCAACACAGTCCTCTTACCAGAAGGCACCCTTGCCTTCCCCACTCCGTGGCCAGATCCTCCACAGCAGAGATCCTATTCTTTTAGCAACGCAACTTCGGGCTGCTTGCTATCTCACTCTAAACTCTGTATCTTATTAGCAACAGGCGATGGCTCGGGGACCCAACGCGGTCGCCAGTCATCGCCTGGTTTTCGACTTTGTAAACAATGAAGCTATTCGGCTCTAGGGCGCCAGACATCGGGGGACGATGTCTGGATAATCTCGTGCGCTAAGGGTACTTTCCCTAGCCACGCGCGGCCTAAGTCCCAATCGTAAATCTTACAGCGGCGACAATGCGTCGCCTGCGACCCTTGGCCGCCTGCAAGACACGTGGACGCTAACAAACACGTCAGTTTGTGCAACAGACATAAGAATTATTATTGAATTATGACATTTCCCGTACATTATAATTATATTGGTCACGTTTCAATGTTCAAATGCACATTTACCTCCCAATATTTATTTACAAATCTTACTACAATGTTTATATTATATATAATATCATATTATGTATAACATATCATGTAACATATATAACATATCATATGTTTATGCTTACACAAATATTATTACAATGTTTATGCAATCTCAGAAGTGAAAGGATGCACAAAAATTCGTTAGTGACTAGTTTGTTTCTTCATTTAAATAGGAACACGTTTCACATATGTATATTAACACTATATGCTTTCTATAAGAGAAGAAATCGATTGCAATCAATATATACAGGCAAGTTATCTGTAATTAGTAGTTCAGATACAAAATTACTACATTTATACTGTAACTATATTATTTTTGAGATACTTGGATTTGAATTAAAAGTAGAACAACCTATTGTTTATCAATGTATGTATGTAATACTATATTTTTATGCCACTGTAAATTCTAAGCTGTGAATCTTAGAAGCGAAAGGATACGTTAAAATTCGTAAGTAACTACTTTGTTTAACATGTAAGTGTACATTAACACGTCAGTTTGTGTAACAGATATAAAATATATAGCAAACGTGTCGTCTTACTGAATTATCACACGCTCCGTACTTTATAATTATATTGGCCACGTTTCAATCTTCAACAGCACGTTTAACTTCTAATATTTATTTATAAACATCGAGTATAAACGAATATACAATGTCTACGTTTTGTTACGTAAACCGAAGTCCAAATTTAGTATACAAATTTCTTTATTTGCCATTCTTTATACGTTACATTGCTATTAAATAAAACGAGTTCAAGTGGCAGTTATAGGAACAATGACAGTAAGTGGATCATTTACTTTATAAAGTCCCAACACAAACACGTTTCCAATCTTAAAAAATATACATATATAAGAATTGATATTTTAACACTAAAACTACCAGCGACTAAATTATACCAATTTCTCTAAAAGAAATAAAAATGATTGAATTGACATTTGAAAGAAGTATACACATATGCGAATGATGTAAATCTTTATTTATATATTGCGTAGAAAATCGTGGGATAATTTTACCAACTTCAACATCGTTGAAAGTTTTTATAATTCCTATAGTAAATTAGTAACCGGTCATTTTGACCGGCGTATGGTAGTTTTAATGTTAAAGATGGAAGAAGAGCAGAAAATGTAATAGAAATTTGTTCGAGAAATCTTTACGAAAGCTTTACCCTCGCGTTCTTCGCGTTCAAGCATTGCGGCTGCAGAAGATGTTCCAAAAGAAGAGCAGGCCTAAGCCTGAGCATCGTGATCCTCGCCAATTGAGCCGCGCTTGGACCTCCTTGCCTCGCCAAACCCCACGCTAATTGCGGCAATCGTTTCCTCAAAGCCTCTTCGCTCACTCCGGCTACCACTATCTATAAAACATCATCGATTTCTCTGCAACGTGTAGCAATATCGTTTCTCGACTGTTTATGCGCGAATCAAAAATACTATCGTTGCATCAAAGTAAAGGAAAGTTTTGTAGCGACCATAGGATATGCCCCTACAGTGCACAAAGGCGTGTGCGAGCCTGGCTACGGCCAGTTCACGCATCTGGCAGCCAGATTCGCACAGGCCAGAGTTTTTCCTACCCGCCACGCGGAAAACTTTCACCGATTTCACCAGTTTTGGCGCCCTTTTCTACGCGCGTTTTTTTCGCCCGCGCTTTTTCGCCAGCGTGGCTTGCTCGCTGTCCTTGTCACAGGACCCCGGGCATATAACCCCATGAGACGAGCGCACAGAGAGAGTCTGGTACGAAACCTCGAGCGGTGAAGTTCACGAGCGCGTATACCGGACATCAGGCATTCCCGTGTTATAAGAATAAATATCTATACTTCCGCAGTTAAAACTGAGTGTGTGGAGTTCAATCATTCGTATACCTACACCACAGTTTATTTTGTAAAGAAAACTTCAAGGACGACGATAGTATTTTGTTCGAATTTTTAAAATCGTGATTTTGAATCTCAATTCCTGACGTAAGTGTTTGTTTATAATTTGCAGTGTTAATAACAAACTTCTTCAACGTGAGAAAAATGTATACGAACAGATCGCATATTTTACTATTAGAATGAAATAGAAAACGAAATTCGCGTCTTTACTATTAACCCTTTGCGGACGAGAAGTAGTAACACTCGTGAGAGTACTTTAGCTGTTAATTCCACGACTTTGAGTTTTCACGCTTTTTAGGTCCAAACAATTTAATTTCCATCGATTTCAAATGTTTATTATTACGTTAAGTATTCATTGCATTAAGTTTTGTGCTTTAATAGTCGACATGGGTTCGGAAAGGGAAAAAATGATTAGGCGACTATTTGTCGACGCTCGTCCGCAAAGGGTTAAAATGAAATAGAAAACGAAGTTCGCGTTTTTAGTAGTTTCGGAGATAAAAATAGTTTTACGAAGGTACTTTTTGTGAAACGCTCTGAAATTTGCAAGCTTCAATGGCCTGCTATTTTTAATCACGTTCATTATTGGCGAAACGATGGCTTAAACCTGCCATAATTTTGTATAGACTGCAACGTATTTCAATTTGAACAAAATCCCAAACATCGAGGTGAAAAAAGTGATCGATTTGGCGTGTTATGGACCATAGCGATCAAAATACTTTACTATAATTTCACAGAATTTACCTACTTTTCTTACTTTTATTTTTCCAAATCTCTAAAGTCGTTCACCCCGTTAAGCCAACTTTACAGCCTAAATTAAAGCCTAAAACTTTGCGTATAGTCGTAGATCGACTGTTGCACTTTCACTGGAGGGGCTTTTAGT
This sequence comes from Eucera pruinosa, assembly GCA_028830335.1. Classification (NCBI taxonomy): domain Eukaryota; kingdom Metazoa; phylum Arthropoda; class Insecta; order Hymenoptera; family Apidae; genus Eucera; species Eucera pruinosa. The sequence goes on along the minus strand of JAMYCR010000001.1, from coordinate 1,513,961 downwards.
TGATTAAGAGTCGAGATTCGTGTTACGTCAGGTGGTACTGCCATTAGTGAAACAAATCTTTTTATCAGCGAGCTTTCTTTTATGGTTGCTGCGATTTATGAATACTAAAAAGAAGCACAATTTTAGGTAATATGTTTATAAGCTTTTTTTAAGCTTCTACGTATACTTTTGCATCGCGTATCAATCAATTTTGAGGTGTAGCTTCTAATAATTCAACATTTAGGTAACGATATTTAGGTAATGTAGTAGTAAGCTTCTTTAAGCTTCTGTCTACACTATTATATTGTATATTAAACCATATTGCATGTAGCTTCTAATAATTTAACATTTAGGTAACATAGTTGAGAGCTTTTTAAGCTCCTATGTACATTATTGTATTAATCAATTTTGAGTGTAGCTTTTAATAATTCAACATTTAGGTAACATAGTTGTAAGCTTCTTTAAGCTCCTATGTACATTATTGTATTAATCAATTATAAGTGTAGCTTCTAATAATTTAACATTTAGGTAATATAGTTACAAGCTTTTTAAGCTCCTGCCTACACTATTGTATCGTGTATTAAACAATTTTACTTGTAGCTTCTAATAATTCAAATTTAGGTAACATAGTTACAAGCTTTTTAAACTTCTGTCTACACTATTATATTGTGTATTAAATAATTTTGCGTGTAGCTTCTAATAATTTAACATTTAGGTAATATAGTTACAAACTTTTTAAGCTCCTGCCTACACTAGTATATTGTGTATTAAACAATTTCACATGTAGCTTCTAATAATTCAACATTTAGGTAATATAGTTACAAACTTTTTAAGCTCCTGCCTACACTATTGTATCGTGTATTATACAATTTTACTTGTAGCTTTTAATAATTCAACATTTAGGTAACATAGTTGTAAGCTTTTTACGCTCCTATGTACATTATTGTATTAACCAATTTTCAGTGTAGCTTTTAATAATTCAACATTTAGGTAACATAGTTATAAGCTTCTTTAAGCTCCTATGTACATTATTGTATTAATCCATGTTAAGTGTAGCTTCTAATAATCTAACATTTAGGTAACATAGTTGCAAGCTTTTTAATCTCCTATGTACATTATTGTATTAACCAATTTTGAGTGTAGCTTCTAATAATTCAACATTTAGGTAACATAGTTATAAGCTTCTTTAAGCTCCTATGTACATTATTGTATTAATCAATTATAAGTGTAGCTTCTAATAATTTAACATTTAGGTAATATAGTTACAAGCTTTTTAAGCTCCTGCCTACACTATTGTATCGTGTATTAAACAATTTTACTTGTAGCTTCTAATAATTTAACATTTAGATAACATAATTATAAGCTTCTTTAAGCTCCTATGTACATTATTGTATTAATCCATTTTAAGTGTAGCTTCTAATAATCCAACATTTAGGTAACATAGTTGCATGCTTTTTAAGCTCCTATGTACATTATTGTATTAACCAATTTTCAGTGTAGCTTTTAATAATTCAACATTTAGGTAACATAGTTATAAGCTTCTTTAAGCTCCTATGTACATTATTGTATTAATCCATTTTAAGTGTAGCTTCTAATAATCTAACATTTAGGTAACGTAGTTGCAAGCTTCTTTAAGCTCCTATGCACATTATTGTATTAATCAATTTTGAGTGTAGCTTCTAATAATCTAACATTTAGGTAATATAGTTACAAGCTTTTTAAGCTCCTGTCTACACTAGTATATTGTGTATTAAACAATTTCACATGTAGCTTCTAATAATAATTCAACATTTAGGTAATATAGTTACAAGCTTTTTAAGCTCCTGTCTACACTACTATATCGTGTATTAAACAATATTGCATGTAGCTTCTAATAATTTAACATTTAGGTAACATAGTTGCAAGCTTTTTTAAGCTCCTATGTACATTATTGTATTAATCAATTTTGAGTGTAGCTTCTAATAATCTAACATTTAGGTAATTTAGCGTGTGTTCTTCTAACGATTTAACATTGAAAGTAAAGGTGCACCAGAAAATGTCAGATTTCGCGGAGTCTTGTATTTTTAAATTCACATTTCGTAAAATAATTATGATGTCTTTTTTTTCTTTATGAAAGTGCAACGTGTAATCGTACGCTTACGTGACCGACTGGTAACAAGCAATCTACGAGACCCGTATTTTCACGTGACCCGGGCTTTATTTTAACTCGCGGCGACTAAAAAATTCATAACAGTTTAAAGCTACACCCGAGCCGATGATAAACATTTCAAGCTGCACTTTTCATCGCTATCTACCTTCAGCGATCTTCTTTCTCCTTTTTCGCCCAAATAATACACGCCCCGGACTTTACAATACCCAACTCTTATCAAAAGTTTTCGTAAAAAAAAAGCAGCGCTAATTGCCGGATAATAAAATTCAAGAATTCGCGAACGACGAAGGCTAATGCAAGTTTAGTTTCTTAACACTTTACAATCCAGGCCGTTTGCGCGAAAACTTTTGCGCGTAGCCGACACATTTTAAGGTTTTCCACTACGTCGCATCACTTTACAAAAATTGTTACAACTTTTAAAATGTCAAATATTCTTTTATGAAATTTGAAACGATGACTTTTAAATATAGTAATTATTTTACAATTAAATAATTAGATTCGGCATTTCACGAGCAGTCGAGAGAAAACGTATTTTTATGTCACGATTGCACTTGCAATAGAGCGAGGAATAGCAAGGACACGATCAGGAAAATAATGCATAGGAATGAGGTAACAAGTTGGATTGATTTAGGGGTGGAAATTTGCGAGTTACCTTCGCCACAGCCAAGCCAGCGGCAGCTACACGACAGCTCCTTTCACAGCCCAACACCGCATGCAAAAGAGATCCTAATCGCGGCTCTATCGCGATCAGGGCTGAAGACGTTCGCAGAGCGGACGCTACTCTCTCCAAGCCTCTCACACGAGCTCGCCAATCGTCCTGAAATCACAACCAATCGCGCTTACATACTTTTCTTTTTTTATCCGAACCATCGATTTACCAAACTTTCCATTATTCCAGGGCTATTCTTAACCCTTTAACCTATGCTCATTTCACTGCCTACTTAAGCCAGATACAGACTATACTTTATGCTTAACCCATTCACTCTCAACTACGAGATATGTCGTAGTAAACGTCTGTACCAAGACTGCTAACTACGAGATATCTCGTAGTTTGCGCTACAAGTTTACATCGATTGCAATCGATCACCTAATAAAAAAAACCATTTAATTGCCAACGATTTCAAATGTCTATTATTACGTTATGTATTCATTGCATTAAGTTCTGTGCTTTAATAGTCGACGTGGGTTCGGAAAGCCAAAAAATGATTAGACGACTATTTGTCGACGCTCGTCCGCAAAGGGTTAAGCCTAAGGGTCTACACTATATAAAAGCTTCGTCGCCGCCGCGTCATCTCGCAACGCAGCGATTGCTTCTGTCGAGATATCTTACAAATCGCTGCTCACCGACACCCGACCAACCGATTTATAGGTGATGGCCCCGATGGTCGCGAGTGAACATTATCGATCGTTGCAGCAAGTCCGAATGCTAATGCACCGGTAACATCTGCATTCACTTTTCCATTCGACTCTGTTTACGCGGAAGTGATCGATATTATGGATTTTTCCATAATTCCATTGAACCTGCGGAAAATTGCGCTGCATACGTGATATCGTCGCGGGACCCCGTTGTTTGACATTATCCAACGAACTCGTCGAACCTTTGCGATTTCATCGTCTCTTCCACTCGATTTACGCGACTAGGGCAAATGACCTAATCACTGTCCGTGTTAATAATAATACAAGTTTCATTTAAATTTATATAGCGAACGAATGTGCGAAGAATCGCGACTGAATGAAATTTCAATACTAAATTTAGACTTTGTTCTGCAGGTAGACAGAAAACGAAGGTTTCCTGGACCGACGCGACGCGACTCGACGCGACGCGACGGGACGTGTTGCACGCAACGCGCAACGTTCCTAATTATTTTCTTGTTACCGCAGAAGTAGCGCGTGTTTCCCCTCGCGGCGCATAATGTTGCGCGCGAGGAAATCTCTCTCGTTTTTCATCCTGCGAATATTCATACTTCACCCTCCCACGCGTTCGCCTGGAATCGTTTCAATGGCGTCTGACGGCTTGAAAACGAAACAGCATGCATAATTCACGCGCTGTTTCACTGCCACGAAGATAGGTACATCGTGTACGGAAAGGGTGGGGGAGAAATATCTGGCGCGAGTGCGATTAATCCACTTAATCGCGTAATATGCTATCTCGTTCTTTATGCAACTTAAGGCGGCGCAGAAATTCCTCGAGGGAAAAGCCGATAACGAGCAATTAATACATCGCCGAGTGATGTACATGCGTACATGTATGTAGAACGCATTCAAGTGAAAAAGCTACGCGTATGTCGGTGTGCATGCATTCCAGCGATCGTTCGTGCTTTTTCGCGGCTGAAAAATACGAGTGTGACTGACTTATACGGCCAACAATAAGCTGTATTTTAGAACGCACATTTTTACGTCGGCTTTCGTATAATTACGAGCGTGAAGCGATGAAATTCAGCGGCGATTGTTTTGCGAGCAACGTGAAAAATGATTTTTATTGGCTGGTGATTTATTCGCGGCACGTTATCGTCCAACATATTTAACCCTTTGCCGACGAGTGTCGACAAATAGTCGCCTAATCATTTTTTGCCTTTCTGAACCCATGTCGACTTTTAAAGCAGAAAACGTAACGTAACGAATACTTAACGCAATAATAAACATTTGAAATCGTTAGTAATTATATGGTTTTGGAACTCGAAAGCCTGAAAATTCAAAGACGTAGAATTCAAAACTAAAGTACTCCCATAGGTGTTATTACGTTTCGTCCGCAAAGGGTTAACCCTTTCGCTAAGACACCGTCCGAACTAAAAAGGATCCGAACGGTATAAATTAGTGAGTTTATTCATATGGGCAGAATATTTATATGAATATCGAAATGTTTCCTACTATTAACACTGGGTTTACGGAACTCGTCACGTTGACGCATTTCAGATTTTATACGTAAAATTATAGAGACGATAAATATTATTTTTCAGTACTTTATGTTAACTTTAATTAATACGATGGTATGAATATGTATTCTACGCGAATCTCTTCATCCTCACACTTCTACGTCCGAATATTTATATATGTAGTATACGTATTTTTTTGGAAGCTTGTCAACGTATGCACGTAATGTCCGTAAACTTGGTGTTAATTGTAGTTTAATACACACGAATGATTTAGTATTATTAACATTATTGCCATTGTCGTTTTTTAATTATTAAGCAGGAAAATTTCCTACAATAATCGACCAATTAATAATTGGTCTTTGAAGTAATATAACTTACATTCTTTCTTTGGTATGCCGAACTATGTGGTTGGATTATTGATAACACGGTGTCACACGATTATCTTATGAAAGTTAACTTTAACCAACTTATTCAATTATCTTAACAAACTACAATTTGAAACTCTTATTTATACGTAAAATACGTATATATACTTTTGATAAATGATTGCCTAATTTCTGTGTACAAGTAGCGAAAGTGTTCATTCTTATAGATAAACCTTTTAATTTGTAATTATTAAACCGCGGATGTTTGTGCAACCTCAGATCTTTAATCCTTTGCACTCGAAAACAATTTTAATAATATAATCTACCGGTAACTTGAATACTATTTTTTGGCGCTTTTGAGACTTTGAAGTGTTATTCTGTACTTCAGAAATAGGAAGGGCGGCCTTTAATTTGCTTTGCTTTGGAAGAAATAGAAATTGAATTAGTAGAAATAAATGAAAACCTTAAATCTTGAATTACGAAGAAAATTATGTATGTCGCCGTAAAAGCGCCAACGTAGTGCAAAGGGTTAATAAATACTTAATTGTTGTTACGATTTAAGTGGAATTATACTTTATTCTCTAGATATTATAACGTCCACCGGATTTTGGGTATTTTGTATATTTTTACCCGCTACATGCTTCCTATATTTTTCCACACATTTTCTTTATTTTAATTCATTCATTTAACGTCGCTTCGGCTTATTAATTTCATTAGCAATCACAGCAAACATTACATTAACAAGGGTTTACAGTTTAAACTAATTTACAATAAAGTATTTACAAATAATAAACGTTTACAAAAATTAACAATAATCAATACAATTTATATATTCCGAAGTAATTTGATTTCTTTAAGGTAGGATATTATTTCCTTCGCATATTCTTTTTACCCGTTTAAGTGCATAAACGTCTGCTCTAAACCACTAAACAATACAGATGTGTCAACGTATTTATTTGCCTGTATTCGTTTGGAGAAATGAGTGGCTTCTCGTGGAACAGTAATCCTTCCTTCAATGTCTGATCGATTAAATTATTCACGTACGAAGAAAGGCATCAATTTCTTTCGACCGAGTTGCGAGAGTTACGCGACATCCGGGAATCGATACTAAGCGATAGTATTTACTTTTTTGCCTGTTTTGTGCACGATATATATACATATATGGCGACATTCATGGAAAGGCATAGAGTGACCTTGAACTTCTGCTGAATGAAAGGAAGACACTTTCACGGCCACGAGGCGCGCCATATTTTTCACCGATAACGATAACCGCGCGCAGAATTTCTATCCTTCCCTGTTTTCTAATCGAAACGCGTTACGCGATATTCCGCTAGAAATAATTTCACGATTAAGTTACTGTTGCAAGTAATTTGTTCAATTTTACGTTAAATCTAATTGAATCTCGGTACACAAATACGTTTTTATCTGCTCATCGATCCCACCGCGTTGAAAACCAGCCGCCGATCCGAGCAAATTAGTATGCAACAGAGTCTGCCGAGTTTTCGTGCTGGAATACCTCGAGGTTACTTCCAGGAACGGACCTACGCGATAACACAGCAGGATAAGTTTTAATCTAACGTGATATTGCAAACAAACGTTCATTACGGAAATCTACATTTTTCCTTCGCGCGATTTACCGCGCGGATTTTTGCGCACTTGTGTGTGGGGAATTTGCAGCGTACACGAGGAAAATTTAAGAGGCCCGCAACACGCAAAACTCATTACTGAATCTTCCACGCTACTTCGGTACTTTCGCGAAAGAGATAGAAACTTTGTGTTACAGGGTAAATGAGCCACGTACCGTCACTGTTGTTAGATTTATATACGATAGTTAGGGAAACGTAACAAAAATTAAATCTAAAGCTTTATTGAGAAGTATGTGTGTTTCTTTTCCGTACGTTCGTAGAAATGCGTTTTCTCTTTTACACGTCTGGTTGGTTTCAGATCTGAATGTTTACGATACGCTACAAAAGGGCCTTCGGTCCCAAGTGACGTTTCCTGGCACGTTTCTTGCGTTGCGTTAGACAGTCAGTTGCAGTATAGTTTCCGTGCTAGTAACACTGCAGAGCGAGTCTTCCTTGTGCTGAATAAAGCATATATTCGAAATAAAGAAATATGTCGTTATTTCTAATCCCTAAAACTTTCCATAATCTAATAACTGTTCCTATAACTGCCACTCGAATTCGTTTTATTTAATAGCAATGTAATGCGTACAAAGAATCGTAATTAAAGAACGTTTCACGCTAAATTTGGACGGGCGTTTAATGGGACTTCGATGAAATCGCGTTGCTGTTAATCTTGTAATGGCCAAAAACTTGTTCAGTCTCGTGAGAAACGTATTCCGCGCGAAACAGAATTTAAGCTGGGTTGCAAGTTAAAGCAATTAGACTTGGAAGTAAAAGTAAACCGTAAATGTTTTTCTTTGTCTAGCAAAAGTAGTTGCAAATCGGAGTATTAGATTTTCTTCACGGAAACAGAATGCTTTTTCTTCTGTCGCGAATTTGGCGAATGAAAGTTTCTTTACGAAAACAGAACGCTTTTGCTTCCGCTTTTCCAAAAAAAAAAAGATTCGATAACAAATTTGCAGGTAATTTCGCTGAGTAAGGAAACGTTTGTGGCTTACTTTCACTAAAACAAAATATGTAAACTACTATAATACTCGCTTGTAAACTAGCGATAAGTGGAAGTACTTAATAGCGTTGCATATACGCAACATCGAGCGTGGAAGGGTTAAAGGCGAGGCTTGGTTAAACGTTTAAACGGAAGATGGAGGGGAAAGATTTCGTTGGGTTGGAAAAGTTCAATGTAGAATTGGAAATTTTACCGTAAAGATTCTTGCCACGGGTTTAGAATACTATAGATCCATCACTGTCGCGAGGCAACACGAAACCGGTCAGTCAGTGTCTCGTCCGAAGGAAGAAACGAGTATTTATACCGCTCTTCTCTTAAACATTCTTTTTCCCGCTGTGTTTTCAAGCGAAATTCCACGAATTATTTCAGCAATTTTGCACGGAATTTTCTAAACAATTCTTGTACCTGTTCTCCGGTGTGTTTCGACGCGAAGTTATCGTGCTTTTCTTAAACTATACAAGAAAGGCTTTTTTAAAAGAAGGCAACTTAAAAGAAATTTAGTTGGAGAATTCTTTTAAACGATTTTCTGAACATCTGTTTAATCGTTCGTTTAAAATGAAAGTGCGCGTGTCTATAATTAATAATTAACCACTTGCGCTAGAATAACGTATTGTACGCGTCGATTATTAATTATTAGATCTACTAAAAACTACGAACGTTCGCAAATTAATAAATACGCAGTGAATTAAGAATTGCCACGAATACGTTCTATGCAAATTAACTCTAAAAATCGGTGTGTAAATGTTATAGCAATAATTCCAAGTGTTAAATCGTTGCAACGTGCTATAGATGGGTTTACCATAAGTACTCGCTAAATACATGCCAGCGCAAGTGGTTAAAAAAACTTACTACTTTAGCATGCAACTATAATAAAGTCACTTAACGATACTTTGCTATTATACTTGTTTACCTAATATTACTTTATTACTTTTTTTACTATATATATATAGTGCTTTATTACTATAATATTACTTTTATTATTTGACGATACTACTTTATTCAACTACTATTTTCGTAATGTAAACGCGTGTAAAAAAAATGCAGACAACAATCAGCACAAAAGCGTGTTGATTTGCAGACAACAACCTTCTTTGTTACGATATTTGGCGTCTAAAACTGCTACCTATTTTCTCGGAAAAGATGTTCAGAAATCGTAAAAGAATCGCCACTCAAATATTAAAATACTTTCTCGGCTGTGCGTTGATATTTTTCATCGTAAAATTTCTACTCACTGGAGATGAAACTAAACCGATACCAAAGTATACGATACCAAAACTAAACGATTTGAAGAAATTACTGGTACGTTACAGTGCTTTGAAAGATAACGATCACGTAGATTTCCGCACTGTGCTAATAGAAGAAAGCGTTGCATTTCAGATGGAAGCAGAAATCGAAAATACTAAACGATTGTTAACTGTGAAAGCTACTTGCGAAAAGTATAATCTAGGGATATACAAGGATCCTGATAAACCTTCCGCTTTTAAACATCCACCTGCACCGCAGTACAGCGTATTTTATATCGTCAGGTTTGTCGATTAATTCAACTCTGCTGCGATCGTCGAGATGTTTTTATTTTATTCGTAAACCGGTGGAAAAAAACTCATTAGTTGACATTGGTTATCAAACTTGTGCGGTGCTTGCAATATTTATTCGCGTCCGCAATTAAAGATATTAGATATTAAAACTTTCCGAACAACTCAATACAATATTATAGTATTGGTACTATAATATTATAGAATTTATACTAATCTTTAAATTGTAATTACGATATCGACTACGCAATATTTATTCGCGTCCTCAATTAAAAGTATTAGGTATCAAAAGTTTTGGAACAACCCGATATAATATTAATACAGTATTGGTACTGCAATATTATAGTATTTATAGCGATCTTTAAATTTTAATTCCGCCATCGACCGCGCCATATTTATTCTCGTCCACAATTAAAAATATCCACCAGATATTAAAACGCTGTATTATTCAGCGGTGGTTAAAAATATCGCTTCTGATTGATTGCACGCCGATGCATATATTAAGTGACACGAAGTGTATCTAAAAAAAAAAAAAAAAGAATTGGTAGGAAGCGTATCACCGATTGGATCGACGCGATTATTCTAACAATAACCGATTCAATTATATCAACGCTATCTACATTATTTGCCACGCAGATCACGCGATCTATCATACTGTCCAATTTACAAAGCCGGCAGCACAACATGGATTTACAATTTATGTCTCCTAATGAACGTAGCCGAGGAGGAGCTGAACAGTGGAAAGGAGCAGATATCGACCATCGCCAGAAGGGCGATACCGGAACTTGAGTTTCCAGAAGCTCACGAGGTAGCTTTGCCCTCGTCATATTGTGCCCATAATTATGAAAGTAAGACAGAATTTAAAAAAAATGAGTTTATCAGTTACTTCGCTTCGCGTTAATTAATTCAATGTACGTTTTACGATATTGTGAAAAATGAACCGTTAAATAGTGCTTATTATTTCAACGTTACATGGAATTCATTTAGCGTTACGTGTGAAAGTGGTCTATATCTCGAAACAGGACACTTTTATAATTTTGGGCACATATCCGAATTCACCCTTTGCCGTACAAATTTCTCAAATACTAGAGGTAGATGTCCAAATTACTCTCAGCGTGTCCATATAACCGACACTTTAATTATTTTACTTAACAGCAAAGTAACGTAAGTAAGCAAATTTCGATACCAATTTTGGACTTCGATTTTTACGTAACAACAAAATTAGACGTTGAACAGTATTATGCTTGAAACTGGAACGATCTTTATGTTAACGACGTTCTAAAATAGTTAACGAAAGTTAAACTGGCAGTACGTGGTATACATTTACCCAATAGAGGAAAAGATGCTAGCTAATGTTGTGCTCCAAGCCGGACCAATCATTGAGTTAAATAATTTCCAAAACAATTAAATAAAGTTGCGCGATACGTTTAAAGCGAACAGTACGCGGGGACATCTAGCCTATACCGTTCGCGGAAATCCTCGCGAAGGAACTTGAAATGCGTTATACGCGGCATACAAGTAGTAACTTTCTCAGGCTCTAAGGGCGACGAAGAAACTGCTGGTTGTAAGGCACCCGTTTGAAAGATTGCTAAGCGCGTATCGCGATAAGCTGGAAAACTCCGTGGCTGGAAAGGAACACGGGACACTTCACTTTTATCGGAAATACGGCGGCAAGATTGTTGAAAAGTACCGCGGTGAGTCACGACAAAACTATCGACCGCGATGTATGCATTTAGTTCTGCTCTCGAGGCACTGGGTTAATTGGCGAGGCTCGTGTCACTCTCTCGTTCTTTAAGAAAGCAACTTCACCCGGCCCAAGCCGGATCAGGTGATCAGGCGGAGCAACGAACCACCGCCGGCGGGAATCGAGCCCACTTTCCGCGAATTCGCGCGATACTTGATTCACACCGATTTGCCTAGCTACGGAGACGATCATTGGATGCCGTATTACTTCTACTGTGCCCCTTGCATTGTGAATTACGACATCATCGCGAAGGTACGATTAGTGTTGAATGGTATGCACGTTGGAGGTGTCCGGTTTCCGTTAACGTAATACAGGATGATTCTCCTGCCAGTAGAGACTTGAAAGCAATACCGCCGCCTAAACACGCAGCGACAACCTCATGTCTGTGTATGCGATCTACTAGCGAAGAAGCCCACTTCAATTTTGGGACTCGGCTTTTCTGTTCACGCGCATATGCGCACGCAGCAGTTTTCGCTGCAGTTGCCGGCGACTCGCTGATGACACAGTCACAAAAGAATCGTCCTCTAGCGTTTAGGCGGCGGTATTCCTTTCGAGACTACTGACAGGAGAATCATCCTGTACCATTCTTCCACGGAAAGAAGGCACAGCGCGTTTACATTCCCACTCTTGCTGCAGTCCCCCCGCCTCCCCGTGGCCCCCGCTGGAAACGTTTCGCTGTAAATCCGGGAAGTGTTTTCTGGATCTGCAGCCAAACGGCTAAGTGGGTCACCTCCCGTACGGGACGGTCTACTCTCCTGATGAACCTTAAGTGGCGAAGGAGGGGTTTTTCCAAGTTCCAACGCATATTCCATCTACATGCGCAACCCTTCGCAATGGTTCCCTCGCTTTAACACCTGCGGCTTATGGGAGCAATCCTAGGTTCCGCACAGCCAGCTTTAAGGCTGAAACGACACTCACTCTTGCTGCAGTCCCTCCTAGTGATCCTTAACTGGTGAAGGAGGGGTTTTTTCCAAGCACCGCCGCATATAACATCTACATGCGTGACCCTTCGCAATGGTTCTTTCGCTCCCAACATCTGCATGTATATAGGTTAAATCCTGGGTACCGCAAAAGCCAGCTTATTTGGCTCTCTCGGCTTAGATGACAATAACTCTTGCTGCAGTCCGCTGATTGGCCTATGAACTCACAATCAGGCAGTGACCGCTATTGGCTGAAGACGCTTACGAATGTAAACACGCTATGCCTTCTTTCCGTGGAAGAATAGTGTGTATTTCCCCAACATTGTATTGTCGAGCGGTGGGACCAGTGTCCACCCTGTAAGTAATCTACCAATAGCCAGGGGAACGTGGATAAGTAAGGGTAACTTGCCTGTGTTTAATATTGTCAGGATAGGGCGTTAAGAGCCTCGTTGAAATGATGATTAGACAACGATTGGCTTGACGCTTGTTTATTTCGTTGTTTGTACAGTTGAACATGTACAGCGTGGTTGTTACAGTTGATATGCGCCCCATAATTATGAAAGTATATTTCTATCATATCATATATTTCTTATTTCGAGATATATTTAAATGATTACATTTGAATAAATTAAAAGAATATTTTTATACCATGTAACATTTTAATGTAGAATTTTATTAGTCTTGATTAATGGAATTTATTATGAATGTGAAATTTTGTGTGAATCTCGTACGAAAATGGAACACGTTACTCATTTTGACTTACAATTAGACCACTTTCATAATTATGGGCGCATACGCGTAGCGTTGTTCCCCTGTGTACGACTCAAGAGCAGTTGCGGTTATTAACATTTCTATGCAAATGTAAATCAATAGTAGTCATCGTTGTCCACGCGAATCTGGCGTAGGGACAAAAATTCAGCAGTGCCAATTTTTAACGTTCCACAGGTAGAAACGCTATGGCGGGACCAGATTTATGCGATCCATAAATTGCAGCTCGAAGAGGTAATTAAGCCAAGATGGCGACATAGCGGTGGCTATTCGAATGCATCGAAAATATACTTCAGTCAATTGAACAAAGACACGGTGCAGAAGCTGTACGAAAAATTCAAGCCCGATTTCGAGCTGTTCGATTACTCGCCTGACGATTACTATCGATACGCAACAGCTGCCTAATATTCTATTATTTTACGTTCATTATTTACACCATTCATTAATACGACGAAAAGGGGGAACACCGTCGACTTTAGGACAGATCGTTCTGATACATTACACCGAAGTAGGTCAATCGATTTCGTCGGCAAAAGTTCGTCGCGTGGAGTAACGTAATTTAAACTCCATCAATTAGAATCACCTCCACGCGTAATATCGGCTCCTTTGCTTTTCAATCTCTTCCCTTTTTTCCGTAAATCCTTTCTCACGCGTCATTTCCGCGCGTCGCCGAAGTTAACTTCGTTGCGGAGAAGAAGCGTTTGGGGAATAAACCTAGCGGTAATTCGCGATCAGTTTTCGATTGGGTGAAACTGGAGGAAAAGCAGAAAGTTAACCCTTTGACTGCTCTTGGCACCACGAGGCGCTTCGCGTAGGGTAAATGACCCTATTAATATCACTGTTAATATAACTGCAACTTGAATTCGTTTTATTTAATAGCAAAGTAACGTACAAAGAATCGTAATATATTTTTCAACGTTTCCTATAACTTTTAAGCACTTCGTTAATCTTTATAATATATCTATTTGTAAAAATCTATCGTTTCAATCTTGCGTTTGAAGTATTTTTCAACGTTTCCTATAACTTTTAAGCACCTCGTTAGTCTTTATAATATATCTATTTATAAATGTCTATCTCTTCAACCTTGCGTTTGAAGTATTTTTCAACGTTTCCTATAACTTTTAAGCACTTCGTTAGTCTTTATAATATATCTATTTATGAATGTCTATCGCTTCAACCTCGCGTTTGAAATATTTTTCAACGTTTCCTGTAACTTTTAAGCACTTCGTTAGTCTTTATAATATATCTATTTATAAATGTCTATCTCTTCAACTTTGCGTTTGAAATATTTTTCAACGTTTCCTATAACTTTTAACCGCGTCGTTAATCATTATAGTATATCAACGTATAAAAATTTATGGTTTTCAAGCTCGCGGTCTGAAATATTTTTCAACATTTCCTATAACTTTTAAGCACTTTGTTAGTCTTTATAATATATCTATTTGTAAAAATCTATCGTTTCAACCTCGCGTTTGAAATATTGTTCAACGTTTCCTATAACTTTTAAGCACCTCGTTAGTCTTTATAATATATCTATTTATAAATGTCTATCGCTTCAACCCTGCGTCTGAAGTATTTTTCAACGTTTCCTATAACTTTTAAGCACCTCGTTAGTCTTTATAATATATCTATTTGTAAAAATCTATCGTTTCAACCTCGCGTTTGAAATATTTTTCAACGTTTCCTATAACTTTTAAGCACCTCGTTAGTCTTTATAATATACCTATTTGTAAATGTCTATCACTTCAACCTTGTATACGAAATATTTTTCAACGTTTCCTATAACTTTTAACCGCACCGTTGATCATTATAGTATATCTACGTACAAAAATTCATCGCTTTCAAGCTAGCGTCTGAAATATTTTTCAACGTTTCCTATAACTTTTAAGAACCTCGTTAGTCTTTATAATATATCTATTTATGAATATCTATCGCTTCAAACACGCGTTTGAAATATTTTTCAATGTTTCCAATAACTTTTAACGGCACCGTTAATAATTATAGTATATCTAGTTACAAAAATCTATCGCTTTCAAGCTAGCGTTTGAAATATTTTTCATCGTTTCCTATAACTTTTAAGCACTTCATTAGTTTTTATAATATATCTATTTATAAATGTCTATCGCTTCAACCTTGCGTTTGAAATATTTTTCAACGTTTCCTATAACTTTTAACCGCACCGTTGATCATTACAGTATATCTACGTACAAAAATCTATCGCTTTCAAGCTAGCGTCTGAAATATTATTGCAACGTCTCCTGTAATCGTAGCGATGCCGCGTGTAAGAGAATTATCGAATTTTGCGAATGATACATCGGCGTTGGAAACTTTTGAGCGACAGTGTACGGGGGGGATCGATAAAAAATTTAGAACAGACTCGATTAACGCGGGGCATTGATTAACTTAAAAGCCAGGCACGTAAACGAGTAAGCAACGTCGAGTGCTTGCGTCGAGTGCCTTTCTTGTTCGCCATCGATTGTCTTAAAGTCTTTTGCCAGACTATAAAAGTTGGGAATTTCACTTGACTCGATTTCGCCAAGAATTTAGCCGCAATTTTCTGTATGCATCCTAGAAACCTGATTCGTGATGCGAATAATTAAATTGATTAAAGTTAAGTATCCGATTGCGAGAAAGTGAAGGGGGAAGGGATTCTCGAGAGATTCGTGATGCAAGCAATTAAAATCATCGGATTATGGAGTACGTATGCGTGTGGGTGCAGATTGTTGGGGAAAAAATTAGTACCGCGTGTATGGAATACAGGTGCTCGCAAAAGTATACGATAGAAACTTTATCCAACTACTATTATACAGGTTGCGTTACAAATTCGCGCCGCTATTATTTTAATCCTACATTTTCACGATACTTTTCAAGCGTTTAACGATTAGAGTTGAACGAGTCTTATCGTTAATTTAGCAGTCAAAGTTCAGGTTAAGAAAAAACATTTCAACTAGCGGTATAGGTCATTTTAAAGCTACCTGAGCGAATGTAAACGTAGCCGCCTAAAAATTTCAACGAAAGATCGGCACTTTTGAATTTTTTAAGAATCACAGTTCCGATGCCGAAAAATCGGAAAAAATTCTCACGTGTATCCCACCGACTAAAGTACTTCTAAATTATTTCGCAACGTTTCATGCAACCGAGCAAAAGAAATCGAACTTAAAACTGTACATCGCGTAAGGATAAGGGGTTGAAATCTAGCAGGATGAATTTTCTTTAAGAAACTATCGACTAACATATCGCAAGTTTAATTTGATTTGGAGATACTTTTACCACGCTTCTTTGGTTTTACTTTTTTTTAGTATAAGATTCGAGACAAATTATTGCAAATAAAATTTAAGAAACGAAATCTAAATAGAGGGTTGTTCCAGTTTCGATCTCTGAACACTGTAATTTGCATTTTACTTTTAATATTTTCTGTATTTTTCAATTCCATTTGCATTCCGTATCTTTTTATACATTAAAATGTCTTACAAACGTACAAAGATCCACAGTCTAGTAACAATACTTGACCCTTGCATTATCTTTACTCTACTGTTATTAATAACTTAGGTTTTCGTTCTACCTTTCCTTCCCCATCTTCTATTTTTACAAACGTATTCCTGGCATCATTGAAATCTAAGAAAACGTAAATTCTATCTCCTCAAATTATTAATTTGGTCACTTTAGACTATCAAAATTAATCCTTGCATTATCTTTGCCCTACTGTTGTTAATAACTTAGGTTTTTGTTCTACCTTTCCTTCCCCATTTTCTATTTTCACAAACATACTTTGGGCATCATTGAAATCTAAGAAAACGTAAATTCTATCTCCTCAAATTATTAATTTGATCACTTTAGACTAGCAAAATTAACCCTTGCATTATCTTTGTCCCACTGTTATTAATAACTTAGATTTTCGTTCTACTTTTCCTTCCCCATTTTCTATTTTCACAAACATACTTTGGGCATCATTGAAATCTAAGAAAACGTAAATTCTATCTCCTCAAATTACTAATTTGATCACTTTAGACTAGCAAAATTAACCCTTGCATTATCTTTGTCCCACTGTTATTAATAACTTAGATTTTCGTTCTACTTTTCCTTCCCCATCTTTTATTTTTACAAACGTATTCCTGGCATCATTGAAATCTAAGAAAACGTAAATTCTATCTCCTCAAATTATTAATTTGGTCACTTTAGACTATCAAAATTAACCCTTGCATTATCTTTGTCCCACTGTTATTAATAACTTAGATTTTCGTTCTACTTTTCCTTCCCCATTTTCTATTTTCACAAACGAACTCTGAGCATCATTGAAATCTAAGAAAACATAAATTCTCTATGTCCTCAAATTAATAATACTAATATTATTATACTAATATTAATATATATATATAATACTAATAAAGAAATTTGGTCAGTTCAAAGTAGCAAAAGAATAATTCGTTAACGTCGACCAAACGAAATAATTCCCCTCTAGCCGATAATTCAACATTTGTATAAGAAAAATAACGTAACCGATTGGAAGACTCACTTTGTTATGCAGATCCTCCAAGACTTCCTGGTCGACTAATCCCAATTCCTCCCAGCTGGGTTCCTCCAGCGTAGATTCCATCTCGCCCCGACCATTAGCATCGTTCCCATTTTTCTCAATCACACTTGCACTGCCTCTATCGCGATCACTGCTCGACGTTCGTTCACCGTCCACATTTTTCAACGACTCACGGTCACCGTTATCGTTCCTCGAACTACCCGTCGTCGCGTTACCCTTCAGCTTCGCGCAATCTTTGTATGCAGTTTCGTTCTCCCTCGCCTTCTTCGCGCCATCTTCATTTATCCTCGCCTTAATTTCTTCATCCGTTTCGCTGCGATCAACTTTTTCACCGCTCGTTAAAGCAACATTTTCGTCGCTCCCCAAACCCTCATTCACCGCAACTTTGTTCTCTTTGATCTCTCCGGAATTTCTCTTAACCGTAACTTTCGCGTCGTCGGATTCTACTTCGAAACTTTTCGCCTCCATTACCGACAAAATTCCCCTCTTCGCATCGTCTTCCGAATTTTCCAACCCATCCACGTTCGCGTCCAATATTTCCACAATTTCACTGCTTTGAACTAACCTCGTATCTTCTTTTCGAATTTCCTCCGCTTTCCTTGCAACCTCGATAACTTTCACCGCTTTAACGTCCACCCCATCGATTCTCTGCCTCTCGTCCCTGTCCTCGATTTTGCCGAAAACTTTCTTCTTCTTCGCCTGCTCGCCGATCCTGCCGTCGATCTGCGGACTACCGGTTCTAGTCAGGATACTCTTCTTCGGACTCAGATCCGCGTTATGCGTGTAGATTTCCCTTTTCGGGCTGCTGGATACCGATCTGGAGGCTCTTCTAGGTTTCCCGGGCTCCCTGCGAGGACTGCACGGCTGGGAAGAAGGCCTCGGCCGAGTGTTGGGCATTTTAGTCGCAGGAGAGACCGGAAGCGGAATCCTAGTCTTCGGTGCTTCCACCGACTCCGTGTCGTCGCTATCCGGAGTCCTCAGCTTAACTATTTCGCCCCCGAAGTGAACCCTTCGCGGCGTCTTCCTCCTATCCGGATCTTCCTTTAATTCAACCTCGTTTCCCCCTTCAATTTCAATCGCCTCGCTTTCCTCTTCCGCCTCTTGCTCGCTGCTGTCCGCCTTCTCCTCCAAAATCGTCATAGTTATAGCCGTCTCTTCGTCGAACTTGATCTCCGTTTCCAAAACGACTCTGGCCGCGGTCATGGTCGCATTGTTCACCTCGTCCTCTTCCTCAGCTATGCCGGAAGTATCGCTGTCGCTCTCCCATTTGCCTTGCAGATCTTTGCTATCCAATCTCTTGACAATCGCGGTCTTTTTCGCCGATTTCACGTTGTAGATCTTCGATAGCACATCTATGTTTCGCTTTAACTTGTTGTCGTAGTCCTCCAGGTAACCTTCGAACTCTTCCACGCCTACCGCGTCCCGAATCTTCATTAAAGATTTCAGCACAGCTTCCTGGTGAGGCACTTGAGCCAGCCGAGAGGCTAACGCCACGGTCGCGTCTTTTACCAGTCGGGGATTAGGCGACGGAGCGCTGGAGGATGGGAACAGGAGAGAGGGCACGCTTAGAATGACGCCGGTCGTGACGTTGGTTTGGAAGGAGTCGTGCACTTCCGAACGGTTCAGGCCATCCTGAAGAATCTGCAAGAAAACGCTCGATGCAATCGCGTTTAGACATCGATCCGCGATGATGCGAAATAATGGTGGGGAGGGGGGTCGCAAGGTCACGGATCGCTCGCGCGTCACGGACCTGTCGGGCTGTTTGATGAAAATTTTGATTGCTAAAAGCCGCAGCCGCGTTCAGGTATAGGATAGGGTAGATGCTACCACGTACCGCCACTTTAACCCTTTGCACGCCAAACCTTTTCTAATAATATAATATAATAGCAACTCCGTAAAATACACAATACACTTTTTTGACTCTTGTGAGAACTTAGCCTGCTACATATTTTGGTACAAAGAAATTTATATTGATATTGATATCAAGGAAATTGTGAAGTTGAATTTGTCAAAACAGTATCGAAGAAACTTAAGTCTTAATTTTTAATCTTACGCATGTTTCTGTAGTGGCGATGTTGGAACGCAAAGGGTTAAGATTCGCGATTTCAGTAACTTTCGTTAACTATTTTAGAACGTCGTTTACGTAAAGATCTCGCTCCAGTTTGAAGCATACGATTGTTCAATAGCACTTTTATATATGAACATTCTTTTTTATACGTTCAATATTATAATAAATTCATTGCTACGTAATTGAAAATGTACGACAAAGTCCAATACCCTTTTTACTGTCACTTGAAAACTTTTCATTTAAATAGAAACACGTTTTACATACGTATATTAACGCGTCGGTTTTTGTAACAAATATAAGATATATAGTAAACGTCGCTCCTTACTGAATTATGACACGTTCAATACTTTATAATTTTATTGATCACGTTTTAGTGTTCAACAGCACATTTACCTCCCAATATTTATTTATCAATATTAAGTGTAAACGAATATACAACGTCTATGCTTTTATAAGGTGGCGGTTTTGGGGAAAAGTACGGTTTAGGTTCTTCTGTGCGTGGTACAAAATTATACGATCTTTATTCCGCCAATAGCTTTGCAATTATACGAAAAGAAAACGGTACAGCTGTTTCATTCGAATTACTGTCTTTAAGTGTTACTTATTTTACTCGCATTGCGTATCACGTTGCGGATTCGATCGTGACGTGTAATCAATCTCTACAATCTTCTTTATAAACAGTGGCAGTGTCACTTAATTTTCAAGTCACTTTTCTTTACTTCTTTCATGTTTCAAACGAACTTTAACAGTGACAAAGTCGAATGTTTAGTTTTCGGTCCGCGAAAGGAGGTATTTTTAAGCGGTGTATCGCGAAAAAAGGAATGAAAATAAAGTTGAAAGGGTTTAAAAACATTCCGTTTAAAAACATTCTTACCCTTTTAATGGTGTTCTCCTTGTCGCAACTGTGAACGAGAAAAACTCGGAAGGCGTCGAGGGCACCCTTGCGGACAGCTGGCGCAGGGTGACCCAAATTATTGACCAACTCCGGTACCACTGGTTGCATGACCTTGTCCACGATGTCAGCGTTCAAAGTCGGCAACACGTCTATAAGAACACGAAGAGCGTGCTGACGCACTTCCCATTCCGGATCACGCAGTCTATCCGATATTTCCAAGAACGTCAAACGGGTGTCCACTTCGCTTGGAAATTTCCGAGTACGTACCTATAAAAGAAAACAGAATAAGTATGCAAGGTTATTCCAACGAATGGAACACACGTGAATGATATATTTTGAAGAGATGTGAGAACCGTGATCCGTTAATGATAGCTTACGAAAGTATACGATAAATGACTCACGTACTGTCACTGTCCTATAACTGCTACTTTAATTCGTTTTATTTAATAGCAAACTAACGTACGAAGAATCGTAAGTAAAGAAATTTTCATACGAAATTTGGACGAGGGTTAATTACGTAACAAAACGCATTGACGTCGTATATTCCTCTACGCTTAATATTTGTAAATAAATATTTATTTAAAATGCGTGGAAAATGGGTGGAAAATGCGCTGTTGAACATTGAAACGTGAACAATATAATTATACAGTACGGAACGTGTGATAATTCAGTAAGGCGATACTTTTACTATATATTTTATATCTGTTACACGAACTGACGTGTTAATATTAATTATGCACTTACTGACAAAAGTTAAGAAACAAAGTAGTCACTTATAAATTTTAACGTATCCTTTCGCTTCTAAGATTCACAGCTTAGAATTTACAGTAGCATAAAAATATAGTATTACATACATACATTGATGAACAATATGTTGTTCTACTTTTAATTCAAATCTAAGTATCTCAAAAGACAGCGACGACGTAAAGCTTCGCAAATACGTAAACACCATGTTTCTTCATTTTTGTCACGAAGTATATGTAAAACGTGTTTCTATTTAAATGAAAAGCTTTCAAGTGACAGTGCGAAGAAGATTGGACTTTGTTGTACTGTTGGATGACCAACACGACCACTCACACTGTGAACACCATAGACTCATTCTAAACCAAATGCATCTGTCAAATATCCTAATCTCAGTTCCTAGTTATTCTGTACTCCGTATCTTTTCTAGTCATCCTGTACTCCGTATCTTTTCTAGTCATCCTGTAATCCGTACCTTTCCTTAGTCACCCTGCTCCTCGATCATTGTCCTTGCCATTAATCACCCCCAACAACAGTACTTAAAAGCCCGCAAAATCATAGAACCGTCAGATTTCCGTATTCACTATTCGAGCGCAGTAGCAGTATTAACCCTCTGCAGACGAGGAAAAGTGATGCTTAATAAATTTGTACTCGGTTACGAGTTCCTTACGGACAGAATTACGAATATTCGCCCAATTATTATTAAATTTGTCTATTAGCGTCACTAATCCAGATATCTTCCTTCGAAAATCGACGTTTATCCAGGAAATCGAAAATGTTTGGGCGGCTATTTGCCGACACTCGTCCGCAAAGTGTTAATAAAGCCTCTAACAGTTATCTTCTACGTGTTGTCAATTCTCCCGGAATCCAACAGTACATTTCCAATAACGTAATAATGACTTTATTATATGGAACATACAACAAAAAATGTTCATAAATAAACTCGATGTTGAGCAATATATTATACTCCAAATCGAAACGATCTCTATATTGAATACCTTCCAAAATAGTTAAACAAAGTTACTTAAAGCGCGAACCATAAAGTGGCAGTACGTAGTACATCTACTCTATTAGTAAAAATATTGTAGGACAATGATATCGTATTGTGCGAAAATAAATAGTTAACCATGGGTTAACGTTGCGTCCGTACGATTGAACAACGAATTGGTTAATGATCGAGTGCAAGTATACGAACCACGTGTTCCCAGAGAGGCGTGAGTTGTATAGGTTGTCCGTTGGACGAGGTCAATGTCATCTTTCTAGAGAGCCGCTGACGATGACCTCGACGCGCAGGGCTCTCGGGTGTCGAATAGAGATCGAACGGCGTCGATCGCGGCGGTAGCGGCGATGAATCCTTTCGGGGCTGCAGAGGCCCCGAATTCGTCGATCCTGTCATAAATGGGCTGGACTCCGAACACTCGGACATACCACCGTTACGTCTGATCCCGTGGGAACCACCGGTCCTTCATCGTCTTCCTCGCGAATCGTTTCTCTGCTTCCGGATCGTTCATCGAGTCACGCGATCCCGAAGCCTGATCGACAGATTCGTTAGATATTTACCGTCAGGCGAGTAGCACTGAAACGACGCCGCCGCCCGTGATATTCGATGCGAAGAGTCGGTCGATAGACCGTCTGCCACGTTTTTCTTTCTTCTGTTACGCGCGGTATTTTGTTCTATAAGCTGGATAGCGCGGCAGTTAACGACGAATCGAACTCGTCTATGCTATTTATACTTTCGGTAAAATAGGGTAAATTGATTCAATTACTGTCACTGTTCCTATAACTGCCGCTTGAATTCGTTTATTTAACCCTTTCGTTACGAAAGTCGTATAGGGTTATCCCCGAATAAAATTGAACACGAGAAAAAAAGAAACAATTTAAACAGGGACAAAGGATACCACGTCAATCGAATATGGCACAGCATACTTCTGGCTTTAAATTGAAACCTTCCCGGATCGAACGACAATTGTTCCGCATCGATAACCGTGGTTCCACGTCAACGACCGCGAGTAAAGGGTTATTCAAAAGTACCTTTAGGATGTTGAATGAGAATATCCGTGAAACGCCATGTTTCTTAGTAAAATAGTGGTGAAAGAAATAAAAATTGAAACGAGAACGAACGAAGATAATAGAAATACAAAAAACAGATTAGAAAAGGGTAAAGTAGAAAGAAAAAGAAAAAAAGTGAAGGTAGGTGTTCCTATAATCTATTTTGGATAACCCTTTATATATATACATATGCCTTCAAAAAATTGTACGATCATTAATTCAAAGTATACTTATATTTTCTTTATAGTATATTACGGTATTTCGTCGAATAGAATTAATCATATGAAACATCCAAATACTTATATTTATACTATTTTCATATTAATTAAAGCAGCTCTTCTTTATGCTTTGTATTCTCAATTTTAAGCTGCCGCAGCGAAAGGGTTAATAGCAAGGTAATTGTATAAAGAATCGTAAGTAAAGAAATTTTGCATACCAAATTTGCACGAAGGTTTACGTAACAACGCATAGACGTTGTATATTCGTTTACACTTAATATTTGTAAATAAATATTGGGAGGTAAACGTGCTATTAAACATTGAAACGTGACCAATAGAATTATAAAGTATGGGAAATGTCATAATTCAATAATAATTCTTATGTCTGTTACGCAAACCGACGTGTTGATATATGTACGTAAAAACGTGTTTCTATTTAAAAGCTTTCAAGTGACAGTACGAAGAACCGTAGACTCTGTTGTACATTTTCAACGACGTAGTAATGAATTTATTATATTGAACATATAAAAAAAAATGTTCGTGAATAAAACAGACGTTGAAAAATATTGTGCTCCAAACTGGAACGATCTTTATGCTAACGACGTTCTGAAGTAGTTAAATAAAGTCACGCGCGAACGTTAAAGTGGCAGTACGTGCTACATCTACCCTATCACTTTGTAAAGAGAAACATCGCGTGCAATTGGGAGAAAAAAGAAATATGAGTGCAATTGGGCGTATCGATACTTCGCTTCGCAATAGATTTACGTCTGTTGATGATAGTATACCTTCGCAGGTCTTCAGAAAATTAAGTATATTGTACGTAAATAAACGAAAAATAAACGAAACAAAATTGGGATGGGGAGCAATTAATTACAATATGTATTCATATCGTTGTAATAATCAAAATCAACACAGTTTGCTAAAAAACAATATTTATGATTACTGTAACATTAAGGATGAAATTCGAAGTCCGTCAAATCGACGATAAATTGAAATATCTAAAGTAACAGGAGACACGTAGAAGATAGTAAAATAAATAGGTTAAAACTTTTGTATTTGGAAAAATTACAAGCTCAATCGATTACTGTAATAAACAACTTATTATTCCACTTGAGAAACCAAATTTGACGTTACTATGTTTTCTGTACCTGCACTCGCAAAGTAACTAATATAATGATCCTTTCGAATCCACTCAATTTTCAGTTTTGTCTCGATCCGTTTCCGATATAACAATAATAATAATAATAATAAATTTATTATAAATTCAACGGGTAAGAACCCTTTAGTATGCATTGAAAATAGAAAATATACACAGCTACATAATCAACTGTTAGAATAATATCAAAGCTTCCAAGCGTTAAGTGATTCACTCTTATATCTTTCTATTTATGTATGCGTTTATTTAACATTGGTCTAGCTTTTAGGATAAGGTAAAATTCCTATGGAATCGAGCCACAGCTTTGCTACGTCATAACGGATGCAACAGAAATTGCGGTCTCTTAATTATCTATGAAGCGTATAGGTGAATCGCACGGCTATAGCAGGTGCATTACTAAAAAAATATACTCTTCCCTTCGTCGAGGTATGCATCTACGCCGTTGACGAAACACGCGTGTAACCTTGCGACTCTTTTCATTTCGCTTAACTTATATATAGGGTAGATGTACCACGTACTGCCACTTTAAGGTTCGCGGTTCGAGTAACTTTGTTTAACTATTTCAGAACGTCGTTAACGTAAAGTCGCCGAAGCGTGGCAAGAAAATTCGTTTGGCACTTCATCAATAGTTTTACTAAACAGTAAATACAGTTCAACGTTCGTAATACGCCACAATTGAACGTTATTAATTTTTACCCCACGCCCTATGCATTTTTCGATAGCTGTAAGTACGTGTTTGCAAAAACAATTACCTGCTTCAACACTGTGTACCAGTTACGAAATTTGTATATTTTATAATAATTACAAACATTCCAAAGGAAATTAAAGCGGGTAATTAAATTTCGTTATAAATATTCGTGAATATTTGTTCTATTTGTTCTACAATATAATAATCATTGCATCACGTGTGAGACTCGTGGTTTTATGGCAAGGGGTTAAAAATAATGATCTTACAGTGTCCCAAGATGTTTTCTACGTGGATTACAATAATGTTTACTTAGAATTAGATAGAAGGGTTAACGTTTGCGAAACTGTATGATCGAGACTAAAACAGCGTGGTTAGATAAAGGGTTATCGAAAAGTACCTTTAAGATGTTGAATAAGAATATCTGTCAAACGTCATGTTTGTTAGTAAAATAAATGTGAACAAAATAAAAATTGAAACGAGAACGAACGAAGATAATAGAAATAAAAAAACAGATTAGAAAAGGGTAAAGCAAAAAGGGAAAGAAAAATAATGAAGGTACGTGTTCCAATAGTCTACTTTGGATAACCCTATACTTTGCTTTGACTTTAAGAATACGTAGTTATTCAATTGAAATTAAATAAATCCTAGTTTACAATACTAGTATAATAAGTAAATTAATTGTCAACAATATGGCAATTTCTTCTCTATTTACTAAATCAATTTAATGACCATATACATGGTGTTCCTATACTCATGGTAGGTGTTCCTATAGTCTATTTTAGATAACCCTATACTTTGCTTTGACTTTAAGAATACGTAGTTATTCAATTGAAATTAAATAAATCCTAGTTTACAATACAAGTATAATAAGTAAATTAATTGTCAACAATATGGCAATTTCTTCTCTATTTACTAAATCAATTTAATGACCATATACATGGTGTTCCTATAGTCATGGTAGGTGTTCCTATAGTCTATTTTGGATAGCCCTATACTTTGCTTTGACTTTAAGGATACGTAGTTATTCAATTGAAGTTAAATAAATCCTAGTTTACAATACAAGTATAATAAGTAAATTAATTGTCAACAATATGGCAATTTCTTCTCTATTTACTAAATCAATTTAATGACCATACACATGGTGTTCCTATAGTCATGATAGGTGTTCCTATAGCCTATTTTGGATAATCCTGTATTTACTATCCGCTGCTCCCATCGCGTTCTTGGCTTTAATAGAAATATTTCTTTGACGCGTATTAATATTTCACTGATCCCAACGTTAGCTCTCTACTTCCGCGGTAACCCAATCAACGATATTTGCTTCGCTTCCGGCAGAAGTTACGTAGAAATATGCGAAATGATTGACATTCGTAAGAACTCATCCCGTTTCCTGTTTCGCTTACCAGAGTAATCACTAGACCGCGGATCTTTATGCAAATTTATATTTTTCCAAATGCAAATAAAGAAGTGGAACGTAAATGCAGATTAGTTTCGTTTTCCATGTATTATAAGACGCACTTTACTTCAAATATATTCCTACCATTTTCTACATTTTACGCATTCTGTGCATTGTTGCAAGCATTGAAATTTCCCAAAATTGCATAAAGATCCGCAGTCTGCTAATCACCATAATCACGAAATTTCAATATTAACCCCTTGCCATACCATTCTTTTATTATTAATACACGCCACGTAAGTTATTCATTAGCTTTATACGTTATTATATACAAAGTATTCAAATATTGTATGTAATATTTAATTAGCGATTTCCAATCGTATTAATCGAAACCAAGAATGAAGTTAAAATTTAATGCTGTTGCAAACAAAATCCCTTTCTATTGAACCAACACCATAATTCGCGTCACGAGTGTGACTCGTTATTGTATGCCAAGGGGTTAACTTAGACTCCTTCGTTGTACTCTAAAGCATCTGAAATATGTACGTCTTCGGATATCTGCAAACAATTTCATCCCTGCCTGAATTTCACCGGAATTAATTCGAATTTGAACGGGTACCTAACCCAAACCTAACCGCAATTTATTCCGAATCTGAATCCATTTTATTAGGTGACTAAATTTAACAGCGATAGATTATTCCAACTATATAACTCTAATCGAAACGTAGTCCGAACGTAGTCAAAATAATTAAGCGCCTCTTACGTTTAAACAAATTTTAGACGACACATTTCCACTACTGCGATTTTATAACGTTTCTATTCTATTATACTATCTTTTCTTTATATGTGCTTATAATAATAACCATTATCCAAAACTGATCATGATTATAAATGATCATTAAGGATGAAAGTCGAATAATAAATGATCATAAATGATCATTAAGGATGAAATTCGAATAATAAATGATCATAAACGATTATTATGATACGACGCAGTTAGGCGTTCACTCCCTGGAGTTTAGAAGAACCATTGCTGACTTAAGCTTTCTTTACAACATCATTACATCATCAACGGAAACATAAAATGCTCACCAATTATTTGCATACGTAATTTCAACGCTCCTCTGAGACACACCTCCCACCCACTATTATTTGGACCGCCTCTCCTATTATACAACCTTAACCATCTTCAGCCTTTCGTTAAAATATGCCGAACTGCTAATAAACATTCTAACCGCATCGACTTTTTCACCAACAATATCGATAGCTTTAAATCGCTACTTTATCTACATCTTCCTTATTAACTGTCTATCTAATATTTTATGTTCCACGTATGTGACTTTGCTTGTGTCAACGCTATTAAATATATTCCTTTCTTGTACTTCTGGGCTTTTGCTCGTTAATAATAATAAATAATATACTAATAGGTTATCCTCGCTACTAAAAATCTACCGCGAATCTAACCGTGATCAAATCCGAAGCTAACCAGAATTTATCCCGAATCTATCCGCAATCTAACCCGAATCGGAATTTAATCCGAATCTAATCTTTAACCGGTGCCAAAATTCACGAGATTCCCCATGATTCGCGGGAACCGCGAAAACAGCGATTGGAGAAGTCAATCGCGCGATTATCGTTCGAAAGGTCTTATGCGCCAACGAGCCACGTTATCCCCGCACCCGGTAGCCAATATTTAAAAAAAATAGAAGGGGAGGGGGGTGAAAAATGGAGGCAAAGTCGCGAAGTTTATCATCGGATCTCGCGACACGAACGCGGCATAAAAGTAGTACACACGAAAGGCGATTGCATAATCCAGAGAAAACGTGCGTGCGTCTCGGCTAGTCTCGCGAAAAGAAGAAAAGGGTTGTCCAACTGCTCGCTATAATAACCGGTGAATATCGTTGCCGCGCGCACACGCACACACGCGTGCCTAACTCGAACCGTGAAATTTTTCCCCCCAACATTCTTTTCTTTTTTTCTTTTTTCCATATTTCACGTTTATGAATTGTGTGTGTGTGTGTGTGTGTGTGTTTTATGGGACGATGTTTAACGATCTGTTATCGTTGATTTTCACGCCCGCTCCTCCCCCCTTCTCGTCTCTGTATTTACACGCGTGGACGTACGGGGGTGTTAACCCTTTGCCCTACGTTTATTTTATTACAAAGTCACGGCAGCGTTAGCTAATCGCTATTTTTACGTCGCGTTGCAAACAAATCATTCGAGTATCCGTAACACTGCTTTTATTTAGCTAGAACTACCGGCGATTAACCATTTACCTTATAACCACGAGTCACACTCGTGGTGTACAGGTGAGAACCTCCTACGACGCATATTTTCATCCCATAAGAATTATAGGAATAAGGAAATATATAGGAATGAATTGTTAAGGGGTAATATAAAAAGAGAACTGTGTATATGTAGTAGGGCTTTCGAAGAAGGAGCGAGAGAACGAGTAGCAATTGCGGACCAAAGAACTGTAGGTACAAATTATTGTAAGTTAGAGTAGGTCGTATACTAAATACACAAATCTATACTTAAGTGTAATTACTGTATCCTAAAACTTTTTGTATGGATGGTGAAATAAACTAATAATAATAATAATAAATATTTAAAAATTAGATATATGTAACATTTGAATACTTTGCATATGATAATGTACAAAGCTAACGAATAACTTACGCAGCGTGTATCGATAATACAAAAATGCTATGGCAAGGGGTTAACACGTTGTCTGCCGGTCAGGAATTCAGTAGTAGAGTCGAGTAATATCCCGGCCACTTCGAGCTTACGATTAGATTCATCGGTGCAGTGGCTGATTTTGATTATCGAACCGAAACGTGCGAAGCAAAATAAGGAATTGAAATATCATTTTGCTCGCTGGTTGAATTATTCATAATAATATACAGTAAATTCTTGTTATCTTATTATAATGTAGAACTATATTCCTACAAGTGATATTGAACTATGAGTCGCGATATGATTTTAGCTGGTTCGCGTCGAATATTAAAATACGAGGGTAATTAGCAGACTTTTACTTATTAACTCTTCGCAATAGAGAGTTATCAAAATTGGTTTCGATTTGGCGAGGAATTTTCTCTCGAATAGAAAGGGTTAAGAAACTAAACGAAGTTACTGCGATTTATTGTGTTCTCTTTGCGTTAAGAATTGAACATTTTTGCGTGCAAATAACAATGGTATCGTTTCGAAGTCCATGATTGCAAAGGGTTGAAAACTTGTCGAGTACAAGTACACCTTTCTTTTAAAATATGCATTACAGCGACTAAAAATTGGCTCTAAATAGTTCCATAGTTCTATCTAGAACAGCTCTAAATAGTTCGACCTTAAAAGCGTTGATATTTTTCGAAAATATGTCTATCTTGGTACCGCAGTGAATTTCACTGCTAGGATCAACTTCTACAAATTTACAGGTACATCTACAAATGTGCCAAAACTAATCAACACCCCGAAATGAAATAAACTATTCTTCCGAAAATTCCTACCACTAATCCAGTGTATCCGGATAACAAAACTTAGACACGTAGAAAGAAGTGGAGTTAAATCAATTCGGCTTCGGAGAGGCACGAAAATCTAAAATAAATCTCAGCGTGTAAAAAAATTGTGCACGTTTACCCGTTAATTATCTTCGGGTGTACATCGTTCACTTCGATCGCGATCAACGCGTACTTTTCACGTTTCCTTTCGACCGTCGGCAACATGCGGTTCACTGAATGTCACGAATACGCTTCACCGGCGGCAAGCTTTGCGGATTTGTTTGGTACGCGCATTTCAGGGAAACACAACGAACGGCATGGCGAAATTCACGTGACGGCGGCCGACATGTGACTGCCGCCACTCTATCCTGAAAGCAAGGTGGTTTGCAGGTAATATCGACCACCCTCTCCCCACTTCTCGAAAAACGCTCCTATGTAGAGACGTCGTATATACACGTATACTGTAATCACGGTGGAATTGCGGGAACAACGGATCTCCGATCAAAAGGAGAAGCCAATCAAACGTAATTTCTATTACGATACGAGAGATCTATTAGATTTTCTACTGCCTGTCCCACCACCGCATCGCTATAAGCTTGATGTACCACGTACCGCCACTTTAACGCTAGATTTACGGAATTCGTCGAATTTGACGCATTTCACATTTCATACGTAAAATTATAGAAACCATAAATATTAGTTTTTCCAGTACTTTACGTTAACTTTAATCAATGGAATGATATGAATACGTATTCTACGTGATTCTCTTCATCCTCACGTTTCCACGTTCGAATATTTTATATGCTGTGTACGTATTTTTTCCGGAAGCATGTCAATCTAGTAGTCAATCTAGTAATCAATGTAGTAATCAATTTAGTAGTCAATATAGTAGTCAATATAATAGTCAATATAGTAGTCAATATAATAGTCAATCTAGTAATCAATCTAGTAGTCAATCTAGTAGTCAATCTAGTAGTCAATCTGTCCGTCCGTAAATCTAGCGTTAATAGCAAAGTGACGTATAAAGAATCATTTTATTTACAAATATTAAGCGTAAACGAATATAAAACGTCTACGCGTTGTCACGTAAAAGCGAAGTCCAAATTTGGTATGAAAATTTCTTTGCTTACGATTCTTGATACATTACTTTGCTATTAAATGAAACGAATTCAAGTGGCAGTTATAGGGACACTGACAGTAATTGGAACATCTACCGAACATCCAATTTTTCTAATACCGATTTGATTTGTACACATTAACACTGCTAATTCTTACTTTAATCGTGGACATTTTTATGTCAGCAGATTTGCCACTTTGAAGAGTTTAGTTTTGAAGTATACCAAATCTTTATACGAATGTATATATAGTTACTCGCAAAATTGAGCGTATACTCAATTGTAATCCACGAATTGTGTAATTCGTGTAATCCACAAAGTGCAATCCACACAAATTGAAATCCAAAATGATCAA
Source organism: Eucera pruinosa (assembly GCA_028830335.1). Lineage (NCBI taxonomy): Eukaryota > Metazoa > Arthropoda > Insecta > Hymenoptera > Apidae > Eucera > Eucera pruinosa. The sequence goes on along the minus strand of JAMYCR010000001.1, from coordinate 1,482,297 downwards.
TTATACGTTTACGAATGGAGAAGATTTCAAAATGAAATTACAAGAAGAAGGCGGACAATATTTCACCTTCTTTATACAAAATTAATTAATTTTATGCCACGAGGATTAACGGTGGTTAACGAAATAGTCATCTACATGTATCGTATCTCTATAATAGTGAAAATATCGATGAGTACGTCCACGTTTGTGTCAGCGAAAAAGTTATACCTTTACGTTTTCTATTAACTACGTATAAATAACTCATTTTCGCTGAGGAATTTTGCACGTACTGTCCGTTAAAATATGCGAATGAAATACGTATATATCGCGTGTCTCTACTTTTCAATACGCGCGTGTATATTCACATTTTAGCTATTTTTCATCGGCAACATAAGTGTACGCTCAATTATGCGAGTAACTGTACGTTAAGTTTTACTATTTGTCTGAATTGATTTCGGCTATTTGTTAAATCAGTGATTTGTATTTTGCGCTCGAATGGGATTCGTCCCGTGTATTAAATAAATACATTATTCGGTCTCGATAACGCGACCGAATTCACGGATATTCGGCGAGCAAAATCTTCGCGCCAAAATAAAATAGCCGCGAATTCTTTCGATTCGAAATCAAGACCGCGTAAGGAATGGAAATTGCATTAACCCTTAAACCTTTGCCCTACAATAACGAGTTACACTCGTTCCATGATTTATGACACAGGTTAAAGAAAAACGCCTGTTAATAAGGATAAAATTTAGTTCGAACGCTAATTTTAATTTTGTATTGTAAGATTGGATGTTATTAAAGAAAAATTGCGTACAATATTAAAAGGATTTGCACGTAACATGATACAAAAATAGTCGTCAACTAATGGTAGCTTAAGTAGGTAATAAAATAATAGTAAGGCAAAGGGTTAACTACTACTAAACTACTATTAAAACTTACGTCTGTAAGATACTATTTATTTATCTCTCTGTTCCAGGTTCGATTTCAGTACGCGAACATTACGCTATTAGATCATCCTGTAAGTAATATCGTGTCTTAAATTTCTTTAAATCAGCGCACTGAAAATTGTTTCCAGAATAAATCCAAAAAGTTCCCGATAAATCGGAAAGATTATGAAAAGCAATATTCCATAAATCAATGATTAAAAACAAGCGCAAGTATTAATAATTTGCGCTTAAAATGACATCAAAAAACGACATTACTTATGACCTAATTAGGGATGGCGTAATATAGTTGAAAAGTATCCGGATTGACTCGTAAATCGTGCAGAAATAATAGTAGTTAAGGGTTAAATGGATTTATTTCACGATACTTTAAATGGAACGGTTTATATAGCAGAGATGGATCGAAACCTAATTTCTGCATTCGCGAGAGCCAAATCTGAAAGTTTCTAAAAGTCACGAAACCCTCGATACTCTCGAAACTCTGAATCGTATATCTCCTCGTATTTTTGATCCTTTGTATCCTTATTCCGTTCCACTCGTTTCCAAGTAGTATCCATTTCACCAGGAATTAAAAATCCTAACAAATCCCTTTGAAAAAATCGCAAATTGTTATACAACTTTTACGTCCGCGTTCTATTCTCAATTCTTTATTATCGATTAAAATGAATGCGAAGTTGAAACGCGAGCTCTGTTAAATTATTAGTTAAATAAATTCGTGTCGCGTTGATCGGTCGATAGACTTTACGACATTTTTTTAACGATATTTCCGGAAATTGCAACACTGGTACATTTAATAATAATGGAAAAACTTCTCTGTAAATAATCGCTTCCCCGAAGTTGCAATTACTTTTGCGCTAAGAAAACCTCACCGATTCGAGCGACGTTAATATTTCAATCGATATCATTGCGCACGGTAGAAATTGTCGGAGATTATTTCTTTCAAAGCAGCAATATTTTTCTAACGGTGCACCCGTATGCGCAAATAGCGAACGCGTTGAATTATTGCTGTTGAGGCTAGTCATGTTGGAACCGGGCTGTTTGACTTCCGGATGGTTGCCGCGTCTTTTATCAACGTTGTGCCGACGTTTTGCAAACGTTCCAGTTTGCATCTTCACGGCTAAGTGCTCCGATACTGAGCTTCTTGATTTTCATGTGGTCCATACATATATATATATATATATAATACAATAGAAAACCAATTGCAATAACAAAGAACCAAAGAAAACGAAAGATGTAAATAAAATAACTATATTATATTGTAGCGTGAGAGATAAATCTTCTATTCGCGAGATAAGTGACGAATGAGAGACACAATGTATTTACTTAACGTAAAACCGAGTCCATTTCCTGGCATTATAAGCTGAAATAAATAAATCTATCCATCTATATAATATAATAGAAACGCCCTGTACTTTTTAATAAGCTCCAGTTTTGCTTCTAATTGCAACGTCAATTTTGCAAGAGTAAAGGCTGCCAAACGAAAATTACGTAGTAGGATATTTCAATGCATTGCATTCGACGCAGCGTTGAAGTATATACAATAGAAAACGTCCCAATGAATAGTCTTTGAGAAATTCGTACGGCAAAGTGTTAGAACCCGTGAAAGCCGACTAATACTCTACAAATCTGTTAAAGCCGTTTTCAATTGCAGCGCATCGTAATTATAATCAGAATTAACGCTAGATTTAAGGACATTACGTGTATAATTTGACAGGCTTCCAGAGAAATACGTATACTGCATATAAATATTCGAAATTAGAATATTAAGGATGAAAAGAGTCACGTAGAATATTCATTAAAGTTAACATAAAGTACTGAAAAATAATATTTATCGTCTCTATAATTTTAGGTATGAAATCTGAGTGTTAAGAGGATTATTAGGATATTAATTACCGGAAGCCGATTAAAGTAGTGGGTAAATGGGAACGAATAAAATGTCTATTAACAGTCTTGAAATTGTATACGTTTTATGTCGATTATTACTCGTCGAGAGGTGATTCCAATTATTTAGTTACATTATATAATAATATGTACATATCTATATACACACGTGTAAACACACGGCGTTTTGAAAAAGAAAGGAAGGAACGATTTGTGTATAAAACTTCGAATATTTGTTCGTCGTCTCTTTTTACAATCGATACGCAACATTATTTTTATATACACTTCGTGACGAAAATTAAGAAACGTCGTACGTTATTCGCGAAGCTTTGTGTAATTCGTCATCTTTCGAGATACGCGGATTCGAATTAAAAGTAGAAGAACTTATCGTTTATCGATGTACGTAATACTATATTTTTATGCTACGGTAAATTCCAAGCTGTGAATCTTGGAATTCGAAAAGGATGCAAAAGAGGAAGCGAAAGGGTGCAAAAAAATTCGTAATTGACTACTTTGTTTCTTAACTTTTCTCGGTGAGTGTATAACGTGTATAAATTTAATATGCGTCCCAACGCGGACTATTAAAAATGATAATACTCCATAATTTTAAAACTACCCATAAATATCTGTGTAAAATATAAATATTTAAAAACAAAACAGTGAACACCACACAGTTCGCGGAACTGTAACAAAATTACATTTGTTCTATATCTATCTTGTAAAACTTCTCTAGGACAATTGAAGAGTTCGATGCAAAAGAAAATCGGTCAGCTCCATTGTTGGTAAATTATTATTACGGTATCGGAATTATCGTGTGTCTTTCGCGTCGGGACTTAATTATTGAAACTCCGTATTATTTGCCAACGAAACGGAATAACGCTGAACGAATTTTTGCTCGATTATCAACCCTTTGTGAACGGGACTTAAATTTTCTTAATCGTTCATCAATTGTTAACAATTGCGTTTATCAACGATGTCAATTGCAATGTTTTGGTTTAAATAGTAATAATAGGAAAAGTGTTCGTTGACGTCGTCAGCGAAGGGTTAAAATGCGTGATATAAAAATCGATTGCAAAGCCAATTTTTGCGATAAAGTGAAGCTGACCTAATTTTGCACCGAGATCTTGAATCACGCTTACGACTAGACTGTGGATTTTGATGCAAATTCATACCATTGCAAACTTACGCTGAACTGGAAGCTGAGCGAAGATTACTTACCTTAATAATCCTTTATACGTACTGTAAATAGACTGCGCGTATATTTATGCAAACGCATATTTTTGTTAACTAAATTAAAATTTACGAACTCTGTTTTACCCACTAACGATGAAATAAGATATACCTTACTTCTGCGTCTGTTCTTTCTTTAATTTTCTCATCTAAACGCATAAAAAATCCGCAGTCTAATTAGAAAGAATATTCTGATATTGGTATGTTACATACGTTTGCATATTTTGCATCCTATGCTCGTTTGTATAAAAGTCCGCAGTCTACTTGTGGCTTCGCGTATAAAACTACACGATAAAGCGCGTAGCGCGACGAACACATAGATAACAGTTTTGTATCAGGTAAAAAATACTTTCACGTGCGAAGTATAGTTAACAAAAGTTTTCGATCAACAACATTCGCTGCTACCAACGCAATCTTTCTCGGCGATATCTCCCTTTTAATTAACGACTATCGTAGTAACTCAACAGGGTTCACTGTAATAACGCGACATCAATAAATATTCAACCCTTCGACGAGTACAGAATATTCTTTTGCGATATCAAAATGTTTCCACTGATTACACTGGAGACGAAAAAAACGTAATAAAGGTAGGAACCTTTGAGAACATTGTAAAAGCCGTTTCCATCGAACGGAGCACGAAAACGTAACTCAAATTGCGTAATAGAAGACATAGATGTAAGGAGTTACTATTACAGTGTTGCCTTGGATATTGGCCGAGGTTCGGGACCGAATTTGGCCAAAGTTGAAGGGAGATAGATCTTTCAAAAAATCCTGAGTGTCTCCTTATTCATAAAGAGTAAGTGAGATACAGATACACAGCAGGGCTCATCGACATTTCACGGTAGATGTAAAAACTTATGTACTTGGCTATCGGGACAGTTCCGAAGCCAGTTCCAATAACTGATGAGGATAGCGGCCTATCAATATTCAAGACAAAACCCCGGCCAATATCCAAGGCAATACTGTATTCTTCCACGGATAGAAGGCACAGCGTGTTTACATTCGCACTCTTGTTGCAGTCTCCTCACTCCCCCTCACTCCCCAGAGTTCCTCTGATTCGCCTAGGAACACAGGCAGTGATCGCTGTTGATCTTCGTCACCGTTTTAGGCCAATAGCGATTACTGTAAACGAATCAGTGGACTGCAACAAGCGTGTAAATGTAAACATGCTGTGCCTTCTCTCCGTGGAAGAATAATACTTTAGGTCCAGCGGTTTTTAGCCGCACTCGTAAAAGGGTCAAAATGAACTGAAAGTTGACGAGTCGCGTGAGCGTTCGGACGCATCGCGTGCGCGGTCAGTAGCAGCGAAATCGCATGAATTTTTACTAAACTATGCTATCAGCCTTCGTTCGTTCTTTGGTCCCAGTGTTTTGTACTGGATTTTGCGAGTACAATATCACCGCGTAACTGACCATACCGATCGAGAGCACGGTGTTCAAGTGAACGGGGATACTGAATATCAGCCAGCACAGAACCGCGGTGAATATTAATTCTAACGCGCTTGCGAACGTTTTTAATATCGAGTTCAAGTTCTTCAGAAAGAAGCTCGTTATAATTCCGATCGCTGTATTGTTCAGCATTATTATAATGATCTTTGGTTGCATTAGCGAACCAAGGTCTGCGTTGTTCAGCATGTTCGAAGCGTTGCTCTCCGACGCGAACAACAGTATAAAAACTATTAGGTTACAAAAAATACTATCGATGTACATGAATACATTTTGTACAAAAATATTGATGTCCGCGCCTCGCTCTTTAAGTAGATACTCGTTATAAACTCCGGCTAGGCAGGAACAGACGGTCTGGAAAATTGACGGTATTCGTTTCAATTCGCGCGATTTATCGTTCGTTGTAATTACTAGACTTTGGATTCTCATGCAACGCGAGGGCTTTTCGTAACAAACAGAATTATAACATATTTGGAAGAATTACAATTGTTAGATATATAATTTCGACTATGTGAATTTTGTACCTTTCCGAATAATTAAAAGAATCCTTAGTCTATTAATTACTGTACATTTTTGTTAATGCTAATACATTTTGAATAATATCAGGCTTACCTGTACAAACACTAAAATTATATTGCTATTTAAATTAATTCTGGCATTAAACAAGCTACTATTAAAATCCAAGTCTATATGTTTTACCATACATCCAATGGTTAACAGTACTAACGAGAACCATTGTTTTAACGACAATGTTTTGTTAAAAACAACCTGAAAGATAAAACGTTTTAGAATATATTTCAATGCTATTTCGGTATCTATGTACTTCGAGAAATATTTCTGATTTATACCTGGAAAATAATTCCAGTCATAACAACGCGGAATTGCAGCAAAACATAGTAAGTCGTTGGATCAAACGCGGCCAAATTGATAAATGCCAAATTGTTGTACAGGCAATACAAAAATGATGGTATCATATACAGTAGCAACACTAAAAATAAAAATAATCCATTTAAGCTATCAAATTGATTCGTAATTTATCAGAAAAATTATAATAAAAATATAAATTTGCAGCAGCGTATTTTTTCGAGAATATTTCATCATTTTCTGTGCAAAATACAAAAATAAACATTCCTTTTTAAAGATAGTTTTTACAATCGTCTATCATATTTACGGAACAATTTTTTTAATAAAAACGATGTCCTCGTTAAATTTTTATAACGTAGGGAATTGATTCTAGATCGGTATCGAATTTTAAAGAAAACTAAGATTACTAGTTTATCTTATCTTACGCGTTCTATTTTAACGCTACATTCGCGTGATAATTTTGAACAGTTGAATCATTAATAACATAGTTAAAAAAGCAGCTATTCAACAAAATAGCTAATGAAAGTTTGTCAACTGTAATTTTACCTATTAATCAAATATTCGCAATACCAGTTGAGAGTTAAGTTGTACAGAGAGTTAAAAAGTCTACATAAATTCATAAGTCTCAAATATTTAATAAAATACGGAGCTTCGATTGTTCTTTCCGTTTATTTATAAAAACTATACATGAACTGAAAACGCGATTTCGCAAAATTCTAAGTATGTACGTTAAAATATAAAAATTATTGCTACAACTGTATTTGTACTTTGTTATATTTTCTGGTATATTTGCAATGTTCTACGATTTGTTTAACGTAAATAAAATTTATGCTACATTCTTTACACTCCCCTTGTAAAACATTCTCTAAACATCTTTTTCACTTGCAATTTTATATTTCATGAATTTTCACCCCATTCTTATTCTTCTGAGATACGCTCCACGATAAGTAAATATTTGAAATCTAAAATTGTTATGTACACTTTTGAGACTGGCTGTATTTCTCAATACAAAAAAAAATCAAAGTTTAATAAAGTTGCACTGCTACTTGCAACATAATTAGCAAGAAAAAGATAGCTTAAATTGGTTCTCATCGCACGATTATCTTTAATGGTGCATCTCGAATAAAATGCTTAATGTATAAGGTAACTATTGAAAAGAAATTTGTAGAGTGCAAAAAATGCAAAGAATTCAACTTTGCACAGTCAGCTAAATTTTTATTCTCCTTTCGCGTGTTCAAAAAGCATCTAATTACCTTTAGTATTTCCCTTCACTTCTTGGCACAAACTCGTAAAACTGTTACTGAAAATAAAACAGTGGGAATTGAAATATTCGGCAAATTGCAATGAACAGAATTAAATTATTCTACTTACTCTTTGCAATAGAGTACAGCCGAGGCAAATAATTTCAATACTTCTGTCATCAACACCACCATCACAATATTATACTCATAATGACCATCCTTCTGAGACCAGGTTACAATGATACCTAAAACAACAACAACAATGTTGTAATTAACTTACATAATGCAGTTCAGCCCTCTTCGACACGAAACCGAGTGACAAAAATCACCGTCTACAATCAGAACCTTTATCAAAGTTCAGTGATCATACCGTGTAATTATTATTCTACATCGTAGAACCGGTAAAAATTTATGTCACACTCGATTGAACGATAATTGAAATGTAATTCCCGCGTTCATTTCTTTTCGTACTTCGTTGTCGCCGACGTTTATCACACACCGTTTGACAAACGCTTGTAGCGAAGAGAAAAGCGTGTAGGGGGAAAGAAAAAAAGGCATAAAAGAGACTTAACCACACTCGTGTGTGTAAGTACCTTGGTTCACGAAAAGAGCCATGTATGAAATAAAAATGACAGAACTCCATCTTCCCGGGAATAATTCCCCCCAATTGATGGATCCCATCGTCAGCTCTGCTACGCGACTTCGTTACGTTCGAAACATTCGTGTAGCGTGCGCGTATATCGCGAGCGGTTGCTATCCTCTCGGAACGTCCGATATCAACTGATAGTACGCGAATGAACGCGCATTTCCCTGCTTGAATATACGTATATACAACCATACAACTGCACCTACAAAACGCACACGTTCCTTTAGCGCCAGCAAATTTGACTGAGATAACATCTCTTCAAACAGCGGTAGGTAGGAATTTTTCCAAACTTCGCTTTAACTTGCCGTCGTGTTGCATTTTGTTCTTTGCGCTTGGATGCGTATATTTGCGGTGGGATGCGCAGTTATAATGATTGATGCAATTATAAGATATTTTCAATAGGATGCAATTATAGGATAATGCTTGCAATAGGATCGAATCATAGGATATAATATTCGTATGTAGTTAGGATGCAATTATATAGGATAACATAGTTGCAGTTAGGACGAAATTGTAGCTTAGGATAATTAATGTTTGCAATAGGATCGAATCATAGGATAATATATATTTGCAATACGATGTAATTACAGGATAATATTTGCAACAGGTTGCAATTAACGTATGTGTACAATAGTTATAAGATAACACACTCATGAGCAAAGTTAAGGGATCAAAAGATATTGCTGTCAACTTGTCAATATTTAAAGTACTGTAACTTCGTAAAGAAACATCGCACAGCGATCAACTTAGGCTCGTTTTAAAGCTTGAAGTCTCTACTTTCGCACAGATGACGAGACGTTTTTCGAAACGTTTCTTACTTCGAAGAGTAGAGCGAAAAGCTAAAAGTAGTTTTTTTTTAAAGTTTCATAAGTTCAAACGACTCTGTGGCCTTTAATCATTTTTTTCTACAATTCATTTTACATTGCATTTGTAGAGAAAAGTCTGCCCTTTAGAACGAGCCCCCGAAATTCGATGTGCGATTTTTTGTTGTCGCGTTATCGCAGTTTGAATAAAAAATGTGCCACCGGCATTAGAATAAGCCAAAGATACGTCAACTCACTTTGTATTAAAAATGTACGAACTAGGCAACAAAAAATCGTACAGCGATTTTTAAGGGCTCGTTGTAAAGGGGAGACTTTCCTCTACAAAATCACGGTAAAATGAATCCCCCCAAAAAATTATTAAGGTCCGTAGAGTCATTTGAATTTCGCCTCCTTTTTATAAGGAAGACTACCCCTTCAGTCTTTCACTTTACTGTTTTATGCAAGAATATTTTCGCAAAACGTTTGTTCATCTGTGCGAAAGTAGAGACTTCAAGCTTTAAAACAAGCCCAGGTTGATCGTCCTACGACGTTTCTTTACGAAGTTACAGCAATTCGAAGATTGCCACGCTTTCGATCAACATTTTTCGGTCCATTAAATTTTGCTCACGAGTGTATAAAAATTTATTTCGGCGATTCCCTGAATTAAAAAGGAGAATTACCTTGACGATCTTTTATTACGTGATAGTATTATTAATTTAAACAAATACTGCTCGTGTTTAAGCCATTTAAATGTGATAATTGCGCCGGTAATTACAAAAGTGGTGTAAGTCAAATGAAAAGAAAGGAAAAAAGAACGTTTACATATTTTTCCCGCGTCGAAAAATACACGAGAAGCTAAATTTGTTTACTTGTTCGACTTGCACCGCCTTCCTAAATACGGGAACAATTAAAAAACAGTATCTGGAGTTGATTCAAAGAAAGAGAAATGATACTCAAAAGACTTCGTTTCGGTAAAGAGGCAATAAATCTCATTATAATTTATTACAATGTTTGTGATACCTTATCAGTAGCCAGTTAATTAAATGCAGTTAGCGACTGGCAAAAATTGCTCGCAAGAGTTCATTCTTTTATTTTCAAATTTTGTGAAAGAAAAAGGGAATTATAAAGTTTCCTGATAGCCCATAGAATTATCAAAAATATGTAAAATTATTCGACAAAATCATAACTCTCAAATATCTCTACAAACTTTCCGAGCAACCAATAAAAAGACTCTTCAATCGTTTTCGTTTTTCTTTTGTTCTGTTTCAAAGTTATTCGTCCAATCGACAGCTAGGCCGTTATAGCGACGACGCTTGATTATTTATCATAGTACACGTGAATAGATATAACTACGTTATTTTATTTTTACAATCTTTTGAAAATACACATCGTTCAAACTGATCCGTGATGCGTTACAATAAAATTTATTTACATTATAGAACGGAAAACGTTTTGCGTTTTAGGTGCTTTACAAGTATTACGCTATATAATTTATTCGAGAGTTCTATAATAAGTATAGTTCCTTTTAGTTAACGTACAACGTATCCCGTTTAATCTTTTACGCTTTTTCTTTTCATTCGTCGTGTGTTGGAAGCACATAAATAGAAAAAATTTCTATCATACATAGAGTTCGTTATATATGTACCGTGAAGTATATGTTACAGGTCACTATTGTTACAAGTATTAACAATGCCGACAGTATCTACAAGATTTCAGGGTTCCGACGGGTTTATTAAATAGGGTAGATGCCCCACGTGCTGCCACTTCACGATTATTTAATTACTTTAGTTTAACTAATCGCTGCTTTCTCATTATGTTACATATAAATTATTCGAATATTACGGGCACGTTTTATTTAGGAATCCCCCGATATTATAATACGAAGCTGAAATTATCGTTCAAATTCAATTTTCTCGTCACCAGGTATCCATTTCTGTCAAATAAACACCATAATTCATAGAACGAGTGCGACTCGTGTTCGCGTAGCGCAAAGGGTTAAGCTGATCTTGCAACTTCGTATAATTATTTTAGAATTTATGCAACTTAAAAATCGTTCCACCTCGGAGCAAAACATTAGCTAACCGCTCTTTTATTTACCGAAGATTTTTTCTTTTATACATTGAATGGGATCTATTCATTGTTAATCGAATGGAAATATACAACGAAGTCCAATGTCCCTCGTACTGTCACTTGAAAACGTATAGCTCGCAATGGAAATGATTTTTACGTATATTAGCAATTCAGTTTGCGTAACAACGAAAGGATAGATAGTCAATTTATCGCCTGAATAGCATTAGAAAAATCTTATGTAATTTCTACTTACATTAGTCGCGTGTTTAATGCTCGAACGGCACGTACGCGTTCTAATGCTCATTTTAAAATATTAAATATAAACAGATATGCAACGTATACGCACTGTTACGCGAAAATGAAGTCTAACTTTAACACTAGGTTCACGGAACTCGTCACGTTGACGCATTTCAGATTTCATACGTAAAATTATAGAGACGATAAATATTATTTTTCAGTACTTTATGTTAACTTTAATTAATACGATGGTACGAATATGTATTCTACGCGATTCTCTTCATCCTCACGCTTCTACGTTCGAATATTTATACGCAGTATACGTATTTTTCCGGAAGCCTGCCAAATTATGCACGCAATGTCCGTAAACCTAGTGTTAATATTGAAATCTTTTTGGTCGCGCGTCTTCATACCATCGTCCGTTATTAAATAAACGAATTAAAGTGACGGTAATAGGGACACTGACAGTACGCGGGTCATCTACCCTATGTCCGAGTTAAAATTACGCTTTTATAATCATTTTTAAACATAGAATAGACGCTGATGTACATTATAAATAATCATTTTTTTTTTGTTAACACTAGAATCGTGAAATTACAACCATATTGAAGTATCTCTGTTCGCAAATTTATACCAAGAAATTAAACATTGTTGCAAACGGTATTGTCCCGGATTATATTAAAAGCCCGATCACACGAGCGTTAATTCGTTCGAAACGTACCACGTAGGTTTCTCGATCGTTTTTTTTTTTACGGATAACGTATCAATACGGCAGAGCTTTGGGTTCGATCAAATCACATGGATAAGAATAAATTGTTAATAGACTGCGAATTTTTATGCACTTACGGTAAACTTAATAAATGTGTAAGAAGAAACATTATAGAATGATGTAATGTGCAAAACATATATAAATACGCGAAGTAAAATACGCGATAATAATTGTGACGATTAGAAGGATGAAGTAAGTTTCTATTTAGCTTCCAGTTCATTAGTTGCGTTTATAAAAATACTAATTCGCATAAAGATCCGCAGTCCAATCATTAACTTCAATCACTGCGAAATAAATTTAGTAGGCATATACCGAATGTTTCACGAAAAAAGAAATATGAATAAAGTAGAATTAAACGGTATCAAATGGTGCACAACTCGAATGTAATCTTACGCATTTTTATGCACTGATGCAGTTCTATTATTTTGAATTATACAGACGATCATGAAGCCATGTTCTCACGTTTCAAAGATGTATTTCATATATCCCTTAAATATCATTTTATTGTTTCGAATAAAATTGAGGGTCGCGTTTTAGAATTTTGCGGTCCACGCGTTCGACATCACTCGGTTAACGTAAAACCGAGTTACGTTCGTGAAATTGTAACTACGTCGTCGATCAAATTCGAACTTTTTCGCAACGTCCGTAATCATAACGCTCGTGTAATCGAAACTCTAAAAAGGCAGTGCAACAAAATGTGCACGAGAACTGATCGCGCGAAGGAACGTTTCCCCCCTCCGATTCCTAATTACCAGTATAATCTGAACAGTTAATCGTAAAAGAAGAATACAGAGAAAGACAGGAATATCAATGCTGCGAAAGATTTTTGCCGTACGAATTATAGACATATTTTCGAAAGATCGTAAATGGTAAAGTTTAAAAATTCTTCGAAATATAATCCAGGCAGTGTAATAGGTATGCCTGTAAAAGTGATATACATAACTGATATACATTTTACTTTTTTGTTTTTGTACCTTCTGTAAATATTTTGTAAAGACATTTAGTAGTGCGATTCTATATACTATAAAATGCAAATATTATAACCATTCTGTTAATATTTCCCTCGAATTGTATTACACGTTAGGACCAATTATCAGTTCGTTATAACGTACAGATATTATATAGTAAATATACGCATGAAATGCCGCATAATTAGTATGCTTGCGATTCGAAGTTTCTAGTGTCCTGTCAAACAAACAAACGAATCGTTTAACGTTCATAAATACCGATATATCGCGTTGCAAATTATACAGGGTGTCCCAGGTTTTTTTCGCAAAACTTTGTCGGTATATTTCGTAATGCGCGTGGAAAACTTTGGCGACTTGAAAATTGTCAAGCGTTTGGAAATCCAATAACTTGACAACAGTTCAAAGACAATAGAAATCTAAAACTTTAAAAATTCAAAGGCTTGAAAATTGGAGTAACACGAGGAAATCCAAATATTTAACAATTCGAAGACATGGAAATCTAAAACATTCGTAATTTATAGATCTCTAGCAAATTTCAATTGCATGAAAGTTCGCAGTCTATTAATGATTATTATCAATTGTCAACCAATTTTCGTCTTCTATCGTAATTCTCTTCGTATCTCATGTGTTTGTTACAACTCTCCCCCCCCCCCCCCCTCTGGGTTGACGTCCCATCGACTGCGTTTAATCGAATCACCTATGTTTGTCTAACATTTTTTTGCGTGTTTGTAACGGCAAAACGTGTCGATAAAGATTTGCGTAAAAACCTTGGACACCCAGTATTTCTGTAAAGGAATCAATATGTTTAGTTCATGGCACGTTGCACTCCATCTTAGATAATCGCATGGATAATTTGCAGAGTCCATTACCTCTCCTATTCATTTGTTTTTTTTTTACAGTAAGGCCACCGTTTAGCCGTATCGTAAATTAAAAACTAAATCGAATATCGCTAATATTGATTAATAACGTTATTACAAAAAAAAGAAAAAAAAAAATAAAGGAAATGCAAAAAATGCTGTCTCGTGTGTGAGTGTGAAATAGTATTTTTTCTGTTTACTTTTCTTTTTTTTTTGTTGAAAATATCGAAGAAGCGCGTAAAAAGAACTATATAAGCGTAAACGTGTGTACAAATAGTTAATGAAAGTAATGACTTAGTTAAAACCACCAAAATCTTAGAATGCAAGTACGAAACGTGTGTCGTTGACCGTCTTGTTATCGATCGTAATTAGGTTGCGGATTTTTATGCAAATTCATATTTATACAGGCACAATTAACCATTTGCGCTCGAATAATGTGCCGTGCACGTCGATCAGATCTACTGAAAACAGTGAAATTTTGGAAGATGAAAAGTATGCAAAAAATTAAGTAGAATTGTCACGAGCACGCTTTACGCATTGCCCGTAAGAATCGGTCTGAAAATTGTATAGAAATGAAATCGCTATAGATGAGCTTATCACAGGTACTCGCTAAATACATGCCAGCGCAAGTGGTTAAAAAGAAATGGGACTTAAACGCAGATCTATTTCACTCTTCAAATAATATAGAATTTACTTTGCTTTAGATATCTCGTATAATTTTGCATATTTCGTGTATTCTGTATCGTTTTTGCCGATCTAAATTTCCCGTAATCGCATAAAAATCCGCAGTCTGATCGTAGTACATCGCGTTGGCATATTCGTGTTTCACTCGAACTGCTCTTAAAAATCATTCACGGACTATCTGTGTTTTCCCCCTTTTTAGTCGTACTAATATTACAATTATTGTATTCGTAGTACCATTTAGCAGGGGCGGATTTAGGGTCCACTTTTACGGGGGTCCGAAACATTTCACACATTCTTTTTTAATCTCCTTCAGGTGACTCAAAATTTACTTACAATTTTTAGATTAATATTGCTATTTAATAGTACAGCACGTCAATTGTATGCCTAACAAATTTATCAGAATACGTTGGGTCATCCAATAAGCTCGTATCGCAATATTTGTCGAGTACTCGACGATTAACCCAGCAATATTTTTGTTTTGTTTTAAAGTTTTTCGTCGCATCGACGGCTAGATCATTAACGACTATACTGGACTGTGCTGTTTTACGTTTGATGGGGGGTGAATTCTATTTTTTAACATTGCAAATTCATAAGGAAGTTCTAAGAATTTTCGTAACAATCCTTTTGCAATTTGCGTAAGATCGGCGCTTCTGAATTTGTTAAAAATCACATCCAGCTGAACGAATTCATTCAGCTGTGTACGTTCGTGATGTAAAACTTGGTACGAACTTACGGGATGACCCTTAGAAATTATTCTCTTTACCCACCTTGATCCGCCGCTGCCGTTCACAGTTAAGAAAATTTTGATATTAGAACCGATGAGATTAAGCGAATTAAAAAGTTCTCTGATCTGATATTTAGTCGGTAAAACTTGTCTAAAACGAATGAAATGTGATCACGCGCGCTGGGCTATCCGTGCACACGTATTGTAAAACTGTAACATTAATCGGATGTTTTCAACTGTTTTAAAATTTGCTGCGTGATCAATTTAGTAGCCTCGCTCGCGTTAGGTATAAGAAACCTATCCATGTCCGAAATCACTGTATCGTTATACTGCGTTGTGCCGTACTTGAACGTGATCAAGTCCGAGTGTCTCTTTCTCGATGTTATCTTAACGATGCTCGTTAACGGACGTTTCACGATCACGTGCGCTGCGCCTTTTCTCTCCTGTATCTCCCGAAGTACTATAAGATGAGTGTCAGTAACCAAAAGTATGCTGCGAAAAGAAAGAAAACCACGCGTAATTTAGTTCCGTTGATAAGTTAATCTGTTAGCCAGAGTATTTTGGTTCGAGTATTCACCTATCACAGTAATCTCCGTTAACTTTCACTTCCTGACACTTAAAGGAATGTAACAATTTCGGATCCTTCATCCATTGTTGAATAGATACAACTTCGATTGGCTCCTCGCTTTCGTTATTCGTCATCGTCATATCTGCGGTACGTTGAATTATTAAAACAACACGAACACGTTGAATACGATACAAACGCTTGCCGCGGAATGTTAAGAAACAAAGCAATCGTTCGTAAATTTCAGTGTGCAATTTCTTTTCTGCGATACGCGTAGCTTAGAATTAAAATTAACATGAAATGGCAACATTGCGTATATTAATAAATAAGGTACCTAATTCTTGATCATCGTCTATACTAAATACCGGCGCCGTCTTCTTCTGGCGTTTAACATAGTCTATATCTTTGCCGTTTCTATTCTCAATGTTATTATGAACACTTGCTGATGGATTAACGATATAATCGAACAACTTTCCTTTCACTTTCTTGATTTTCCCGAGGAAATCGGTATTATTATTCTTCACCTTGGCAGGACTCGTTTCGTTCGAATTGGTCTCCGACATATTATCGCTGCACACTAAACAGTGCTGCGAGTTATGATCAACAAGACTAGAAACGACTTCGTCGCCAAAGTATTCGTGTATGGCTACAATAAAATAGTCGCTCGTCAAATCCAAGTGAAATTATATTCGCTATCGGATCTCTTTTATTTTTCGGACCACTGTATCTATTTGAAGATAGTACCTTGATATCCCGACGTAACCATACTGACATACTGAGTGTGCTTTTGTAAAAATGACGCGACTACCATATGCGTGTAACGATCTTCCTCTTGTCTACCGCTTCCCAGAAAACAAAGATGCTCGCCGCCGGCTTGCGAGCCCACGGCCAATGCTTGTCGTTGTGCCTGCAACAATCCTTGCACTGCCGTGGCAAAAGCGGCGGGTTCTTGTAACATCTATAACATCAGGTGTACGCGCAAGTTTCCATCATTCTCGTGCACAATTACAATTTCGACGAGTTGTTACAGGAATATGATCTTTCCCCATTTAGAGTTCCAACGACGAAATCGCTTTGGCTCTCTTATGAAAATGGTACACCAATTTCCTTTTCCTCTCCCTCTGTTATTCGTATTTATTTAATGAATAGTAACGCGTTGACTGCCACGACGATTTTACTTGTATCAGCAGGATTAATTACGCGTGTATTACGTTTGTTTTATTGAGATACATAGTTACTTAACTTTTCTACGATACTTCTGATACTATATATCGCTGATGTAGCATCAGAGTTAGTGAAATTTTTAGAAATGCGATTGTTTACTTAATTTGAATGCTTCGGTTAATCGCAGCGACGCCGGTCACCGGCGATCACTATGGCAGTCAACGTGTTAACGTTTCTTTCATTAAGAATCACGTTTGATGTCACTTTAATCGGAAAAGTCCCACCAATCAATTGGTAAAATTTGTATTCGCAAAGAATCAAAGTTAAAATAGTTTCGTCCTTTGCATTGGAACAGGTAGTAATCTGAAGCTACTAATGCGGAGCTTTGAAGGGACTCTAAATGAGGAAAGACTGTACATCGAGGAAGATAATAATCGAAGAAGGACATACCAAATTACAGTCTAGGTGAAACGCAGTTGGTAGATGCCCTGCGTTGTACTGTTCGGCGGGTCTGCAGTCGACCAAAAAAAATCTGACAGACTCAACGGAGGTATTAGGTATGGACGGAATTTCGATCGAATTTTCAACTAATTCTTGCGCCGCCACGGGCAAACAAAGCGCGTGCGATATACATTTCTCGTCGAAACCATCGCCGAACATAACCGGATATAAATCCTGTTTAAAGGACGCCGGCGTCTTCATCGCGTAATATTGCGCCAGCGAGCAAAAGTCTGTCACATCTTCCGCTTCTAACGCGCAAGGCATCGCCGCGATCGCGTCTATTATGCTTTGCTTATCGTTATCTTTCATACTTAAAATTTGCTCCCTGCAAAAGGTAGCGAATTAAGTCTCTGTTTCAAGGGAAATGAAAAAAGAAACGCAAGGGGAATCAAAAGTTAAGTATACGCGCCTCACGTATGTAAATACAAATCGTTCTCGGTTCTTTTATACTCTACATCCTTGTTACGGTAAAATTCACATCGACGAGGAATATTTTACAATAAACAATCTTTTAAACGGTATAAGATACGTGTGAACGCGCGAAATAATACGTGTATTATTTTATTAACCAAGTACATTTTTTGGCCTTAAGGGCTGAAATTAATTAACTATCTATCTTATAGTACTACTTCTTCTAGCAACGAAATAAAAATTATACAATACTAGTATTGCTCGGAACAAATTGCCACATAATATACAATGTATTTAAAGCTGTAAATTGTGTAGTATAAATTGTAGTGTAAATTTTGTATTAACGTAAATTTTACCGCTTCTCAGCTACGGAATAATTTCATTCTTACGAAGCGCGTATTATAATGTTGACTTTCCCTGTGTCGCGCGCACGATTCTTACCTCGCGTTTATTACCATGATAAGCGATAGAAACAACATAAAAAATGGATCAGCTTGCATGAAATACAAATCCCACATGGTACAAACAGCTGGCAACGAGCATACGCCAGCGAATAGAGTAGTTACCCATCCTTTCGTATACTGATCGGGAGATACTCTTTTGGTATCCAAAAACGAACATAGCTCCGGCTCGTGATAGAGCAATAATAGTCTCAATACCGAACTATAAGTTTCCCCTCTGTAAAAGTGCAGGATAATATTATTATTCGCAATAGAGGCAACCGTATGTTAAATAAGATAACGTTAATTATAAAATACTATACCTAGGAATATAAAAGTCTATTATTGCTTCAAATAAATTATATGTTGCACTACGCGGAAGTTTTAAAGCTACTAAAGGACCCAACAACTCTAGCCACCCGTTTCCTTGTTTATACTGTTTCCCTTTACTCTTACAATAAAACGTTAAAATAGACTCTAAATCGAAAACAACGCAAACTTTATCTTCGTCGTCGTTCCCTAGCTTCGCTGCAATCAGAATATATTTCCTATTGATATTATAGTGAGCTTTCAGTATACATGGTGCCCCGGTAATCGCGCTACAATCGAGAAGGGAATACAGGTAAGCCTCGTCAAAAAGAAGCCGATTTAACGCTAGATTCACGGAACGCAAAATTTCCGATTTCACACTTAAAGATATACAGCTCGTAAACATTATTTTTCAGTAATTTATATTGATTTTAATCGACGTGACGATGCGAATACGTATTATAGTTTAGTTTACTTTATTTAATTTTGCGGGATACACCCATTAAAATACATATTCGCTTCACTCGAGGCCAGAGGTAGCAAAGAGATTATTTAACATATGATAATGCAAAATAATAATGAATCGAATTGATTCTAATTCATTTCCAACCCCGTTGATCTTATAATTTTGTATATTTAAATGCAGCGTATATATTTTTCCGGAAACCTGTTAAATTATACGATCAGTGTCCGTGAATCTAGTGTTAAAAGTATGAATGGGAGAGGACTGCTTCTCGCTTCCTGCGCATATCCGTGGCTAAATATACAGATGTAAACTACTCTGTACTTTCCAATCTTGCATAGTAATCACGGCTTAGTAACAGCGTAACAGCAACTAAATTTTATGATACAACTAATGTAAGCTTAAATCGTGTAAAGTTGAAGCAAATGTAAAATGGTTTGCAGAATAATCTTCACCCAGAAGAATTGCACTCGAGGTCCCCGGAGCGGAGGAAAATAATTACGGAACAAGAACAAATAATTTTCGGTAGAAAACATAAGGACAAAAACCAAATCGTAATAACTTCCCTTATTCTTTTAACAAATTGTAAATCGTTTATGAAACTGTAAAGAAGAACTTACTTTTCACTCGAAATAGCTTCGAGTGCAAAGGATTGAAATTGCTTAAATCGAAAAAGTAACGCTGGGTTTAGGTTCCGAAATAATATTACGTTAGACTGCGGATTTTTATGCATTTATGGGAAATTTAAGTGCGCTAGAAAGTGCAAAATGCACACGATACGCATAAATATACGAAATGTACGCGGGTACAGTAGAAATTGGAATATTTAGGGAGCGAAACAGCCACCCATATATGCCCTCCTTCTACATTATTAATTTTAAAAATATGAATCTGTATTTTTATACGATTTTATACAATTCTGTTTTAACACACGATTCGGATTTCTATCCGCGGTCTAACGATTACGTACAAATGCTACATTTGCGTTACACAAAAACGATTCATCGTAATAAAATATACACGTTTTATCCATTAAGCAATGAACAAAATTTTCTTTCTCTCTAATAAGAGATAAATTACAAAACATAAACCGGACTATTAAAATTAATTTTACGTTGATACATTTGATTACCTATGCGACGCGTTATGCAAGGATTGCTACAATGTTTGAACCGTATTAAGTAAGCACCGCGTTATACAAGGTTTACCTGTATTTCTACGTGGAAAAGTGAACCGAAAATATGGAATAAAATTTTTCCATAAGAAGCTTAGATTTCGAGGAAATTGAATTTAAAGATTTGCGGATTACACGTGCACTTAATTATCTTTGAGCTCAAGGTTCGTATTAATATCCGGTGATAATACAACATGATAAACTTTAATTAGGAACGCAACATCCGAAACCTCGAAACCGAAAAAGGTTTCGAGTTTCAAGAATTTTTAGGCCACGCAAAGTTTCCGATTCGAGTTTCGCGAGAGCGTGTATTTCGCAACGAGTATATTTACTACTGATCCAATTAATTTATATCTGTATTATTGTACAAATTTTAGATTTTTTAAAAAAAGAACTACTAGAGTTTTATTAAAATTTTATTGCATATTTTCCATCTACTTTTCCACCCCCTTCGCTGTTTTGTCATGATTACTGGGACACCCGGTATAAATCGATAAATGTTTTAATTCTAATGAACTCTACTTCGTATTGTAATGCAAGATAAAATGAACTTGAACCATTTTCTTGCTAAGATAAGAATGATATCTATGGATACGAATGAATCATACGCAACATCAATGAATCGACTTACCAACCATTTGCTGACAATCGCTACGTATAATATTTTGTTCCGGCAAATCGAATACTTCATTGAAGTTATTCAATTGATTACCCCGATCGGTAACATCTAAACAAGCTTGCCATACGGCTGGCCTCAAATTCGTCGGGACAGCCTGTCCCTTGCAAATCGCGTAAATATCGGACGCGGATGGAGTCTCCGTATCCAGCAGAGCTGCTTCTAGCTCCAGTATCCTAAATCATCGTCTTATATTAAATTTTCATACCAACCCTTTCGCTATTGATTAAAATGACTATTTGCCGCGATTGCGGATGCTTCCAGATGGTATCAAATTTAAGAGAAAAACGTTTATAAATTCCACAAGCGTTTCCATTACGAACGAGGAAGACGCACAATATTCTTCGAACCTGTTTGTTTAAGATTTAAGGATATCTTGTTGCTCGCGAATCATTGTTACATTAACCCTGCTGCAGTCTTTGAAATTCTATTAAATTCATCCTCGTCGATTCTTCTTTAGGAAAGTTTTATAACTCTGAATAAAAGAACCCTTATTATGGAGAAATTGAAGTTGAAATTTACAAATGCTGAAGACAACTTTCTTATATTTTTGTTAGTTTAAGACTAACAAACATTTTAGAAAAATGGGGACACCGTTGAGTCGAAAATGACTCGAGGACTGTAGCAGGATTAATGATTGATACTTTTAGAAGTGTCTGTACCACGTTTGGGCTCAATAGTGAAAGGGTTAATGCTCTGCTGTCTAGCAATTTTAAGCCACAATTATTTTTCGCAGTCAGCCATTTTTCCGCAATTGAATATAAAATGAAAGAATTTGATATATTTTCTTTGCTCCCTAAATTATTTTTTCTTCTAATTATTAGGGATCCCTCTAGGGACCTATTATTATTTTTTCTAAAACGTGATAATTAGACCGTGGATTTTTATGCAATTATGGCAAATTTAAACGTGCAAGGAGACACAAAATACATTTGGTATGCAAAATGGTACAGAATATTTAAAATACAGTAAAAATTAATGTATTCTGAGGATGAAACAACCCTTCACTTAGATCTCATTTCTCTAATTTTGTTAATAAAGATACGAATTTGCATAAAGATCCGCAGTCTAATTACAACTAAGGGTACAACTTAAGATGTGGCTGTAAAGATTTATAATAGCATGCAAGAGATTTTAGCCAGATTGCTCTTTCAATCTCTCTTCCAAATGAAGCAGCTAATTTTTCTTTATATTGCATCAAGTCTAGTAATAATTAGTAATAAAAAAACTACATTAATTATTGCTAGACCTGATATATGAACACATTATCGTGTGAAAAATATGGCAAAAGAAAAATCAATGCTATTCACTTCTATACGATAGAATTTAACATTAACTGTACCAGCATTTTACATGTATTCATTCAATGGATCTTCCTGAGTGAAAAAAGAAGTAAAAGGAGAACCAAAATGTGAGAAACTGGTTAATTAAACAATAAAAGAATTGATATAAAATTAAACGAACGAATGAAAGAAGTAACAAATATTTTAAAGCCAATCATTTAACCGGATGTGGTACGGTTAATGTTAAAATATTAGGTGTACCAATAATCCACACTGCTTTGATCAAATTCAGCACTTATTTCAAACGCAATGAAGTATCTATTCTATCTATAAAATTCCTTGAAAAGAATTCTTTCTCCTTAGAAAGGAGACTTGATTCATCGATAGAATTAACTCGTGAACCTATTTTTATATCTTGATAGTATAGTCTAAATTTGAGCTACATTTACTAGAAAACTGATGGATTACTTATTGATACACCTAACATTACATTTTTGTGACAGAGTAACAATGACTCGGAGAATATGTCTGCGATTGCAAGGCAAAATGACAAGACACTTTCAAAAAATTAGAGTGTACGCGTTAATGGAGCTTTGGAACGCAAAATCTATGCACTTATCAGGAGAAAATGTGCAAAGGAAACTTTCTTTTATTCGAGAAACGAATGCAGCTCAACCGAAGTTCAATATTTAAAACTTGAGAAACAAATATGTTGAAAGTGAAAACATATGACTTATGTCACGTTTGCCTTTACAACCATACGTATATTCGTATCCTTTTCAACTTCGTACTATTACTCGTACAAGCACGATATTATTCATGCAAATACTTTCACGAGCCGATTAACACAACATCTGTAAACATATTAATAAGTTTAAAGAGGAATGCAAAACGTCGGAGTGACATTTCGTCGAAGCGAGAAGAATTGAGGAAGATATCGCCGACGCGGTCTGACACGCAAAATTTGCACGCAATCATACGTAGATTTGCTTATTTTTAGTACGCCCGTATTTTCTAATATTCGAGAGGAAAGCGATAGCGCAATAGTGCCGCGAAAAGTCGATCGAATGAAATCGCAAAGGAATCGATGAAAATGTCTTTTCAACGCGACGGGGTATCGAAATTTTCCCGTTCACCGATAAAAACAATTTCGCGTGGTTCGAAAGAGCTAAAGAAAATTTTGAAACTCAGCTCACCAGGTGTTTTCATCCTGTAGTGCCATTTTGGTAAACGTCACACTCGTATCGTGGTGTGAGAAATGGTGATTTTGATGTACGTTAGAATTTTCTACAGCGCAGTAAATTTTTTCGACCGCCGCTTAGCATTCTTCGTAGAGTTTCATAACTTTCATCACATTTCTCGCGGTTTACGTTCTCTTTGAAATTCAACGATCTATAGATAGCACAGGCAAAGAAGCTTCGCTTCTGTTGACAGACCGTTGCCATCTTTCAGATAAAATTTTCGTGCATGCGTGAAGAGGCGCGCGAATATCAAACTGCTGCGTAGATATGCATTGCGTCGCTAGCAGCTCGCGTTACACGATACCATTGACTAATTGTAAGTGCAGGCATTGAGGAAGCATCATAGAAGAGACTATCTATTCTTATACTAAATTATCAGGAAATCATCACCTGACCCCCTTACTAACGTAAAACAGCAGAGCGTTTTTAAAACGATGGGAATTTGCAAATAAATGCGGCGCGAATGAATTGTTTCCGATATACGCGATGTATAATAGCCAGATTTATAACAACGTGTATAAAAGTGTATCTTCGTAAGTATTGGACTACTATCGATTAATATTTTATGACCAGAATTTCATTTACTTTTATGATACGAACAGATACGAATAATTATATTTAATGCATGGATCGAGGATTGAACTTTCGCAACTTTGAACCATTCTAAATCGCAAGAGGCGTAAAAAAACCACTGCTTTTGTAAGTACACAATCCGAATTTCAGTTTGAAATTTACGATGTTTCCTGTAAATGGATAGTCTATTCTGTACTTAGCGAATGGTATAATAGTATTTATAATTTTCATCGTTTTAAAAACCCTGTTGTTTTATTCTATTATAGTTTAAACTAATAATGTGACGCTAAAATTGTAAGGATGATTCTATATAAGAATGGATAGTCTATGCATAGTCGGTGATAGTAGCTTTACTCTATACCACGTCCGCAAACGAGTAATGGAATAGATCGTTCGTTTCACGGCATTTTCTGTCTCACGTTCTGAAATACCGACCGCGAAAAAATTGCCACTGCTTTTTGCGCCACCTATGATTTAGAACAGGGAGCACAGTAATCACGATCGCGTGGATCATCCGAGATCCATAAAAGTCGACATCATGTCAGCGAAATAAGTAGCCGTTCGTTCGCGGAATAATAAATATTGTAACAATGAGAAACGTATAACCACAGACGAGGTACAGGATAGACCTATCATCATATGGGACTTTGTGTCACATGCTCTGAAATACCGACCTCGGAAAAAGTACGAGTGTTTCATACACCCTCTGTAGTACTCATAGTTATTATAATTCTTGCATTCGCCTTAGCGTATAAAAAATAGAGAAACTTTTTCTTTAAAATCTTTTTTGTTTCATCTAAATTCTACTTTTCATTGGAAAAATATGATTATCGAAAGAGAAGCGTACGTTTTACTCGTTCCTAACCAACCCCGAAACATCTATTAAAACGTTTCAAACTTTAACTCGCCGCCATTTGGAACCTGCGTGAACGTTTTCAAACTCCCTGCACCACCAAAATCGGTGAACCTTCCCCTTTAAACCACTTTTTGGTTCATCTACATTCGACTTTCAGTTGCCGAGATATCGTCGTCTGAAGGGAAGAGTAATTTTAAAGAAGGGCGCCATTTTGCGCTCTTAGAAATTTGTTGTAACAATGAATACAATACGTTATACATTTCGCGTAAATAAAAAACACATTTGCAGTAGCACGGTGTTAGCTTTCGATATAGAGATACATTATACTGCCGAACGTATTAATTTATGCTTTGCACATTACGTGTACAGGCATCGAAATGTATTTTTTTAATGCGTTAAAAAATTTAGACGTACAAGCGCGGGAAAATGCCACGAGTCAATTGTACAGGAAAATTGTTATATCTATTTCTTTCCGCTAACAATTTCAAAGTACGGATGAGGTATAGAAGGAGTTAATAGTAGAATTAGGTTTAGAATAAATGAAACAGTAACCTAGCTTTTTTAAAATATTTCGTTCAATCAACTACAATAATCTTCTCGTCGTCCAATACAATCGTGCTCCTAGTCAAACGTAAAACTAAACTGCGCGCGCACAAAACTGCACGAGCCTGCGCATTCGTAATTCTTACGCGGGAAACGACTAAGTAACGGTCAGTAACGGTCCACGCGTGCCGCGTTAAGACGCCATTATCGATACTATGAAAAAATGCTTAAATATTGGTTTCTAATCGTTTCTTTCCGTCGAGGCCGGCCAAAAATGAAAACGCGGAGAGTAGCAAACCATAATCGTGTGGTTTTATTCGTATAAGTGCCTCGGTTCGCGAAAAATATGACATTTCGTGTGACGCGTCAAGTATCCGATCTCGACGTGATTAGAAAAATGCTTAGATATCGGAATCTAAGCTCGCGACGCGACCGAAACCACCAAAAACAGAAAGTGCGCAGTGGAATGGACAATAATCGAAGGTTTCATACGTATAAGTGCCTCGGTTCGAGAAAAATATGACATTTCGTGTGACGCGTCAAGTATCCGATCTCGACGTGATTAGAAAAATGCTTAGATATCGGAATCTAAGCTCGCGACGCGACCGAAACCACCAAAAACAGAAAGTGCGCAGTGGAATGGACAATAATCGAAAGTTTTATACGTATAAGTGCCTCGGTTCGAGAAAAATATGACATTTCGTGTGACGCGTCAAGTATCCGATCTCGACGTGATTAGAAAAATGCTTAGATATCGGAATCTAAGCTCGCGACGCGACCGAAACCACCAAAAACAGAAAGTGCGCAGTGGAATGGATAATAATCGAAGGTTTCATACGTATAAGTGCCTCGGTTCGAGAAAAATATGACATTTCGTGTGACGCGTCAAGTATCCGATCTCGACGTGATTAGAAAAATGCTTAGATATCGGAATCTAAGCTCGCGACGCGACCGAAACCACCAAAAACAGAAAGTGCGCAGTGGAATGGATAATAATCGAAGGTTTCATACGTATAAGTGCCTCGGTTCGAGAAAAATATGACATTTCGTGTGACGCGTCAAGTATCCGATCTCGACGTGATTAGAAAAATGCTTAGATATCGGAATCTAAGCTCGCGACGCGACCGAAACCACCAAAAACAGAAAGTGCGCAGTGGAATGGACAATAATCGAAAGTTTTATACGTATAAGTGCCTCGGTTCGAGAAAAATATGACATTTCGTGTGACGCGTCAAGTATCCGATCTCGACGTGATTAGAAAAATGCTTAGATATCGGAATCTAAGCTCGCGACGCGACCGAAACCACCAAAAACCGAAAGTGTGGAGTGGAATGGATAATAATCGAAGGTTTCATACGTATAAGTGCCTCGGTTCGAGAAAAATATGACATTTCGTGTGACGCGTCAAGTATCCGATCTCGACGTGATTAGAAAAATGCTTAGATATCGGAATCTAAGCTCGCGACGCGACCGAAACCACCAAAAACAGAAAGTGCGCAGTGGAATGGATAATAATCGAAGGTTTCATACGTATAAGTGCCTCGGTTCGAGAAAAATATGACATTTCGTGTGACGCGTCAAGTATCCGATCTCGACGTGATTAGAAAAATGCTTAGATATCGGAATCTAAGCTCGCGACGCGACCGAAACCACCAAAAACAGAAAGTGCGCAGTGGAATGGATAATAATCGAAGGTTTCATACGTATAAGTGCCTCGGTTCGAGAAAAATATGACATTTCGTGTGACGCGTCAAGTATCCGATCTCGACGTGATTAGAAAAATGCTTAGATATCGGAATCTAAGCTCGCGACGCGACCGAAACCACCAAAAACAGAAAGTGCGCAGTGGAATGGATAATAGTCGAAGGTTTCATACGTATAAGTGCCTCGGTTCGAGAAAAATATGACATTTCGTGTGACGCGTCAAGTATCCGATCTCGACGTGATTAGAAAAATGCTTAGATATCGGAATCTAAGCTCGCGACGCGACCGAAACCACCAAAAACAGAAAGTGCGCAGTGGAATGGATAATAGTCGAAGGTTTCATACGTATAAGTGCCTCGGTTCGAGAAAAATATGACATTTCGTGTGACGCGTCAAGTATCCGATCTCGACGTGATTAGAAAAATGCTTAGATATCGGAATCTAAGCTCGCGACGCGACCGAAACCACCAAAAACAGAAAGTGCGCAGTGGAATGGATAATAGTCGAAGGTTTCATACGTATAAGTGCCTCGGTTCGAGAAAAATATGACATTTCGTGTGACGCGTCAAGTATCCGATCTCGACGTGATTAGAAAAATGCTTAGATATCGGAATCTAAGCTCGCGACGCGACCGAAACCACCAAAAACAGAAAGTGCGCAGTGGAATGGACAATAATCGAAAGTTTTATACGTATAAGTGCCTCGGTTCGAGAAAAATATGACATTTCGTGTGACGCGTCAAGTATCCGATCTCGACGTGATTAGAAAAATGCTTAGATATCGGAATCTAAGCTCGCGACGCGACCGAAACCACCAAAAACAGAAAGTGCGCAGTGGAATGGATAATAATCGAAGGTTTCATACGTATAAGTGCCTCGGTTCGAGAAAAATATGACATTTCGTGTGACGCGTCAAGTATCCGATCTCGACGTGATTAGAAAAATGCTTAGATATCGGAATCTAAGCTCGCGACGCGACCGAAACCACCAAAAACAGAAAGTGCGCAGTGGAATGGATAATAATCGAAGGTTTCATACGTATAAGTGCCTCGGTTCGAGAAAAATATGACATTTCGTGTGACGCGTCAAGTATCCGATCTCGACGTGATTAGAAAAATGCTTAGATATCGGAATCTAAGCTCGCGACGCGACCGAAACCACCAAAAACAGAAAGTGCGCAGTGGAATGGATAATAGTCGAAGGTTTCATACGTATAAGTGCCTCGGTTCGAGAAAAATATGACATTTCGTGTGACGCGTCAAGTATCCGATCTCGACGTGATTAGAAAAATGCTTAGATATCGGAATCTAAGCTCGCGACGCGACCGAAACCACCAAAAACAGAAAGTGCGCAGTGGAATGGATAATAGTCGAAGGTTTCATACGTATAAGTGCCTCGGTTCGAGAAAAATATGACATTTCGTGTGACGCGTCAAGTATCCGATCTCGACGTGATTAGAAAAATGCTTAGATATCGGAATCTAAGCTCGCGACGCGACCGAAACCACCAAAAACAGAAAGTGCGCAGTGGAATGGATAATAGTCGAAGGTTTCATACGTATAAGTGCCTCGGTTCGAGAAAAATATGACATTTCGTGTGACGCGTCAAGTATCCGATCTCGACGTGATTAGAAAAATGCTTAGATATCGGAATCTAAGCTCGCGACGCGACCGAAACCACCAAAAACAGAAAGTGCGCAGTGGAATGGACAATAATCGAAAGTTTTATACGTATAAGTGCCTCGGTTCGAGAAAAATATGACATTTCGTGTGACGCGTCAAGTATCCGATCTCGACGTGATTAGAAAAATGCTTAGATATCGGAATCTAAGCTCGCGACGCGACCGAAACCACCAAAAACAGAAAGTGCGCAGTGGAATGGATAATAGTCGAAGGTTTCATACGTATAAGTGCCTCGGTTCGAGAAAAATATGACATTTCGTGTGACGCGTCAAGTATCCGATCTCGACGTGATTAGAAAAATGCTTAGATATCGGAATCTAAGCTCGCGACGCGACCGAAACCACCAAAAACAGAAAGTGCGCAGTGGAATGGACAATAATCGAAAGTTTTATACGTATAAGTGCCTCGGTTCGAGAAAAATATGACATTTCGTGTGACGCGTCAAGTATCCGATCTCGACGTGATTAGAAAAATGCTTAGATATCGGAATCTAAGCTCGCGACGCGACCGAAACCACCAAAAACAGAAAGTGCGCAGTGGAATGGATAATAGTCGAAGGTTTCATACGTATAAGTGCCTCGGTTCGAGAAAAATATGACATTTCGTGTGACGCGTCAAGTATCCGATCTCGACGTGATTAGAAAAATGCTTAGATATCGGAATCTAAGCTCGCGACGCGACCGAAACCACCAAAAACAGAAAGTGCGCAGTGGAATGGACAATAATCGAAAGTTTTATACGTATAAGTGCCTCGGTTCGAGAAAAATATGACATTTCGTGTGACGCGTCAAGTATCCGATCTCGACGTGATTAGAAAAATGCTTAGATATCGGAATCTAAGCTCGCGACGCGACCGAAACCACCAAAAACCGAAAGTGTGGAGTGGAATGGATAATAATCGAAGGTTTCATACGTATAAGTGCCTCGGTTCGAGAAAAATATGACATTTCGTGTGACGCGTCAAGTATCCGATCTCGACGTGATTAGAAAAATGCTTAGATATCGGAATCTAAGCTCGCGACGCGACCGAAACCACCAAAAAACGAAAGTGCGGAGTGTAGTGAATAATAATCTAAGGTTTCGTTCGTATATTTGCATCGGTTTGCAAAATAAAGGGAAGTTCCTGTTACGCGTCAAATCTTCGATCTCGATTGGATTAGAAAAATGCTTAGATCTTGGCTTCTAATCGTTTCCTTCGGACGAAACTGACAGAAATGAAAGTGCGGAGTGCTGTGGTTAATAGCCAATCGGTTTTATTCGGATACGTGCGTCGATTCGTAAAAGACATAGAAATTCGTGTGACGCATCGAGACGCCCAATCTTGATACGTTTAGAAAAGTGCTTTACAAAAGCACTTCGTTTAGAAAAGCTGCGTGAACATTATCAAAATCCCTGCATTGTCATCATCGGTGAACCTTCCCCTTCAAAATGCTTTTGGTTCCACCTAAGTCCAACTTTCGGTTGCCGAGATATCATCGTTTAAAGACGAGTTTAATTTTTCTCGCTATTCTCGGCCTCCGCGAATTGACCTACTTCGCAACCACCTCACCATTCGTAGTATTGCGCAGGTCAGTTTTACTATGTTTACTATGTCATTCATAACTCCGCGCGCACTATCCATAAGAGTAAACTTTAAACGGCCATATCTCGCGAAAGAGTTGAGATATCGACGTGAAACGGAAAGCAAATTAAAGGGCACATTTTTCTTTATCTCCAGAATCATCGGCTCTCCATTTTTCACGATCGCAAGCGTAGTTACGGAACAAAAAAACGTGGGGAGTGCAGGAACTTTTTTTTTGAGAAAACTATGAATCCAAAATTCTTGAAACCTGGTGAGAGGGTGAGTGCTTGGAAGAGTAGCTATCTAAGAGCGCGCGGCGATGTTTCCCTGCTATATTGGCAAGGGGGGTGGGGTCACGTGACTCCCCTTCTTTGGATCACACGTGAGAAGGACCGTTTTTAATTTATCACCATTTTTCTAGTACAATACGACAAGATTTATTTATTTTTATATCTTTATTATACGTTTGCGCTCTCAGGAATTTATTGTAACAATGAATACAATACGTTATACATTTCGCGTAAATAAGAGACACATTTGCTGTAGCACGGTGTTAGTTTTCGATATACAGATACATTATACTGGTGAAATGATTAACTTATGCTTTGCACATTTACGTGGCATTACGCGTACAGGCAACGAAATGTAATTTTTTAATGATTCACGATTAGAAAAATGATTAGATCTCGAGATCTAATCGCGCGAGTGCAACGTTGTAGGTTTTGCAACGGTATTTTTCTATAACAAACGCTCGACGAACAACGCGCAATATAAACACGAGGCAGCCACGAAGGGTGCTAATAGAAATATGAAAAAAGAGCAGCCCCAAAGAGTGCTAAACGAAACGGAATTGAGCAGCCAGAAGGGCCACTAAAAAATACCAATCATCCACTCGTAAATCCGATCAACCCGTAAGTAGAACATTGTTTCTTTTTCGCAACGCTAATTTACTACGTTTACTAATCAAAGAGCAAATTCAACAAACGAATCGCGAAAGGTGCTTCATTCTATTGCAAAAGCTACTTTACTCAATTTAACTTTAATCAAAGAGGAAAGAAAAAAGCAACGTTGCGCAAGCGTCCATTCCTGGACGCTTCGTTGACCCTGTAACGCAACGCTAATAAATAATAACGACTAATCTATGCACCTATTCTTTTTCAAATCGCAACACTAATAGCGAAGGTGCAGCGTGCCCAATGCACGGCTGCCGTTGAGTCGTCCATGGTCCATCGATGACTGAATTCCACTTTCTCAGTGGAACATCGTGGGCTTTTTTATCATATTCGCAACGCTACGTGCAAAACGCGATTATTTCGTGGCGCAACGCTAACTGCAAAGCTAAACACGCGCGATGCAAATGTGTCGCAACTCAAACATTTTAATTCATTCAATGGAAGCTACTATTTTCGTGTAACGGAAGCTGCTCCGATTAATCGCGGTGCTTACAATTAGAAGATGCGATCGATATTATCGCTACGTTATCAAATATATTACGATGCTAATCTCAATCAAACTGTGGAACGCAATACTAAGAAATACCAAGAATACGCGCAACATTTCATACCTCGCAACGCTAAATCAATCGCGATAATCGTATCTTCGCAACGCTAATGCAAACCCGTGACTTTTTCATTCGCAACTCTAATATCAGCTCGCGCTTTCTTTGATCCGCAACGCTATGTCAACCCGTGCGTACATTCTCGCAACGCTACGTAAACAAGTACGCGGAGCCCAGATGTGGAAGCTGAAAACACTACGCATGCAAATCTAATAACGAGTACAGTGACAAAGTAACAAGAGTAATGACCATCCATTCTTTCGTAAACCGAAAAAATGAACAGCCATTCGTTGCTGCCCTCTTCGCGACAGTTTGTCGGGCCTCTTCTTTTCTTCGGGCGCCATGCCCGCAGGAACATGAATTTAAGCTCGAGGTTCTCGAAAAGCAACCCAGAAAGAGACTCACAAAGATGGAATAAAAATTCATATCGAAGAAGTTAAATAGCACGCAGACGACCAACGACTCTAAGAATTCTAAGAAACTAATCTAAGAATTTTCAGCATCCTTGTTCGTGCAAACGTGTCGAACCTCGAGCTAAGTATATACGTTCGTTTCGTGCAGATCGCGACCGCGTCCGCGTGACGATTCAAGATCGCCGGATTCGAAAGATCGACATTGGCAAAGACCGGAAATGACCTGCATTCTCCAGGTCAGATCAGCTCGCCGTCGATGTTCAAATCAGATTCCCTGAAACAGGTTGACACGCGCACCCCCCACTAAATATGAAACTCGCGACCCGAGGCCATATGTCAACCTGCCCGGCCCTACCTACTTAAAATTAACACGCATTCCAGAAAGTATGCTACCTACCTACCTAATGCTATATTTAAAAAATGGAAAACAGGCACACAAACACAGGCATACACCCCACCCCCCCACCCAGCGGATCACACGCATACCACCCGGGTGCAAAAGCCTATACTAGGGAGTAACGTCCCGGGACGCCTCCGACACCCGAGTTTAACACACAACTCATACACACTCTAAAGTAAACAAAAATCCTGAAATCGTCTGACGTGGGTAGCGACCATTGCGTATTATATTATGCAATTTCAAATGCATCGAACTCGATATATTCGAATATATTTCAAGCATTTCGGAAGTAAATGTAATTCAACGGAAAAGTTGTAAAATATATTTCCGGCACTAATTAAACGTGTAATTCAATAGGAAAATTCTAAACGACGCTTGAGACATTTGTCAAGCACGTCAACGAGAACGTGTCAACTGAATTTGTAATAAATGGTTTGCTACCATTCGTGCAACGTGTACCTAATAATATATTTGGTACCATTTAGTTTATGATTAGCAATCGATTTTAAGTTAATTAACATTAGCAAAAAACGACGCAAATCCACAGCCTAACACACACACACACAATGTGGAAACGACGTCGCGCACGATACGCTACCCACGATCATCCGCCACACAAATATCAAATATCAAAATAATAAAAAAAAATGATCGTGCCACGTGCTTTTCACCCGCTCAAGTAGCACCTGAGCACGTGAGCGGGATCCCGGCAAAACGGTACGAACCGACGCTGAAAATCCTAGCTAAAAAACTTGTCGACATACGTAATCGGCTAACGGACTGTGACTCTACTTTTCCAATGCGTTTAAAGCAAACAGACTCTACTCGTTACATTGAAAAGAAGCTACGTTACTTGCAAAACAAGAAAGCGAGAAAACTCTAATGCAACGTGAATTTAAATACGCGAGGCTGAGAATAAGAAACGTGAACAAGTGACTCTAAATTAATGTTAAGAATATTAAATTTTAACAAGGGACTCTAAATTGAAGTTAAGAATACGATGATAAAATAGAACAAGGGACTATAACGTGAAACTTTAAATGCAATCCCTTGGGCGACTCCCTTACCAAAGCTTCGTAACTTTAACATAACATCGCGTTAAAGTTTTCGACTTCGACTCGGAAATCTACCCATCGCGGGATGTCTTCTTGCGCATTTTATTTGGCATCGTTTTTGTACGAGAAAAGAAAAATCTACCGTGTCTCTATATCTTAAATCGAATTGAAGCTACTGTGAACCGCGAAGCAAGATATTGCTCAATTCTTTTACGAATTACGTTTCAAGCAAGGAACTCTGACAGAATATTACGTGTACACCTGTGTGTACTCAAATACCAATGCAAACACATTTCCTCATTACTATTGTGCAATGAATAAATCCACAAATATAACTAAAATCTATAACGTGCTCAAACATACGAGCATTCCACTTTAATAAATATCTTTGTGGAATTTCTGTTGACTCTACTTTTAAGCGCATCGATATTTAAAAAGAAGTTCCTACTAAGTGACTCTACAATTGACTCGAATTCTTTTATTAGCATATGAAAATATTTGAAATCGCGAGCGCAAGAAGACCTAGCCTCGTCTAATAAATACAATACATACAAGAAATAAAAATGATACACGGGTATACGATCGGATACCCGTGGTCACTGTACTCGTTTATGCAAAATCTACGTATACAACCAGTCACCCGTGCCGATTTGGACCTTTCGTCCTCGGCATGCCTGAGTGACCGGAGGAATTCAAAGTGCATGCGACTTACCATTAGACGACTACGCTGTCATCTGCTGCAGCCAGGCGGATGACAACCTGCTGCCATCGTCATCTAGCGAAGCCGTGAAGTCGTGGAGTCGTGAAGCCTTGAAGTCAACGCTATGAAAAATGATGTCGCGAGGCCGTGAAGCTGCGATGCCATGTCCTGTGGCCCAAAGGACAAGAAGATCTGTGGAAGACCTGTAACAAAGAAAATTCAACGAGAAGATTACAATTTATTCTTCGAGATATCGCTTATCGATTATTTGACAATCTTGAGATTAAAGACGTGCAAGTTTAACAAATTCTATATTTTTAAATCACTCTGTTTCTTAGTTCAACAAAAATGAAATAGCAACGTGGAACTTTACTAATTTTTAATAGATTCTATATCTTTTAATTCGTGAAGATAAACGTTAATTGCAAAGATACTTACATGGCGGACTTCAGAAGCCCAGCGAGATCGTCTGCCAACAGCCGAAGAGTGACTCTAATAGCGAATACTATTACTTAAATAAATAGAAAGGGAAGTAAAAGACTAGGCGAGCAAACACTGACTCTACTTTCGCGAGTAATTTTTATAAATAAATCTAATTAGAGCAGCTGTGCTCTTAAGCAAATCAAATATCGTTCGACGGCAAGCACTGATTCTACGATCGCATTGCGCGCGATCACAACGTGCTGAAAGAAATGCTTTTTTAGTAGCAGGGGGGAAGGGTAAGAAAAAACGCAACACAAAAAATGTATTCTATTATTCTTATTCTTGTCGAGCGTCTGTTTGCGAATACCGTTGCCCTGAAATGATTAAACGATATCTATGTCTCAATATGAAATGAAATTCTAGAATTGTATTTCTATGATTTGTACGTACGACGCGTGTATTGTAAATGTAACGCAACGAATGTTTACGAATTGGAATCGAAAAGTTCGTTCAACTCGCGCTTCCTAAACGTAAGCCGCGTGTTCCCCCACCCATCAAATTCTCGCGTAAATAAAAGTTCGAAATGAAAATACCGGAGTGGGGCGAGAAGAACGCGGCGCGTTTCCGGCGACAGTTTTTGCGTGTTTACAACTCGAGCAGATTCGTGGAAATAGGAAACGCGTTTAGAAACCAATGATGTGCTACATGGCGAAACTCGCGACTGAAATACAATAAGACACGACTCTAGCTATTGAATGTACTATCATTTGCGATCTTTTAACAATACTATGATCAAAATAAGTCGAACGTCATTAATGACTTGATATTTTAAATGCCAATTCGTCTACTTATTAGAACTCGCACCCGAAATACAATGAAATAAGACTCTACGTGCAGTATCTCTACTATTGTTAACAATTCTTCAACACGTCCACGATGAAAACGAATAAAAAAGAAAACACGAATGATTCTATATTCCGCCCTTCCTTCGTTCACGGTGGTTACGAAATATAAATGACTCGAAATAACAAAACGTATGAACAAACAAAAAAATGAATAAATATGAACCCATGTGTATGTTACCACGTGTTAGCGCAACGTATGTATTACCATCCACCTCTTTAGCCTCTCGAATTACCAAACAGGTATCTGTAACAAAAAGAAGAATGCAAATTTTAAATAGATTAGTTAAAATAAAAGGCAGTAGTAATTTAAGGAATGGAACGAAGTTAATTAAGAACAAGGAAAAGAGAGGGGAAAAAGAAGGTATTCAGACGTTGAGAATTGTTAAGTTAATAATCGTTTGTTGTTTGTTGTTACGAATTAGCAATAAATGACACGACGTTGATTAAACAATGCTACTAGATTCAGGATGGAGGGAAATGGTACGGAGCAAATAGAGGTAGAGAGGATACGCACCGTACGATTATGTATACACAACCTTCTTGTACGAAACTCGAAATACTACTGAGGCGCGTGTACGCCGAGCTCCAGGAGTGGGGGAACGCTATACGGTTGCGCGGTGCGTGCCACGCAGTTCATTCGAATTTCGAGATACATATTTGTATTGATATTACGATCAAAGGAATATTCCTTCGATACGAAACGAAGACCATCGATAGATTACTATATTTCAAATCTTATACGTATTATATTTCATGCTATTTAATGATTTACTATACTTAATGCTATTTAATGATTTATTATACGTAATGCTATCTACACGCACGACAAACTAAGTCACACGAGCACGAAACTAACAAAACTTCAACGTAGATAATATTCGTAACAGTCTAAATCATATGATACACAGTTCTCTAATTGATATTAGTACAATATTAAAGTAGAAATGCACAGGCTGCAAAATATTAAGAAACGGAAACCGAGGTATGACTACTTTTCCGCAACGTGTACACACGCTGTCGCTAAACGCTAGGAAATGCTCTCCATGGTCCGCGCTCGAAAGTTTATATAAAGAATGTAAAAAAAAGGAAAGAATTGCTGATAAAATCCGAACCGGAAGTGCAACTGCCATGAAACTACGTGCGTCTTGTAGGGGGAATCGCGCCCTTTATTTTGACTACTCGCCGATCGGAATCGGACGTGCAGGGGTCGAGATGTGATTACTTTTCCGCAACATGTACGCACGCTGTCGCTAAACGCTAGGAAATGCTCTGCATGGTCCGCGCTCGAAAGTTTATATAAAGAATGTAAAAAAAAAGGAAAGAATTGCTGATAAAATCTGAACCGGAAGTGCTACTGCCATGAAACCTCGTGCGCCTTGCAGGAGGAAGCGAGCCCTTTATTCTGACTACTGGTTGATCAGAATCGGATACCTAGAAGCCGAGAATTAGCAAGCACTTTGAAACGCGGACGCACACGGGCAAGGAGCGACCAGGTCGCTCTGTACAGTCCGCGCTCTACCGTATATAAGAAATCCTTTTTTATTCAGCCTGATTTTCTCACCTGTAGACCCGATAGCAATGATGCCGCCTAAACCCACAGCAACAATCTTGTTGCCCTCGAAGAGGCCGACTTCAGTTTGGGACTCGGTTTATCTGTTCACGTGCGTATACGCACACTGCAATTTTCGCAGCTGTAGCTGTCGCCGTCGACTCGCCGATGACGGTGGCAAAAGTATCGTCCTATCGTGTTTAGGTGGTTGTTATCTGATTTTTATAATATCTCGTCTTCGTGGTTTAACTTTACAGAGAACGAAATAAAGGCGCGTGACAATAAGTAAGGAGTAACGCGTAGGAATCAATGAAAGAAGTGCAATGCATATGAAGATATGCTTGTTTGCACGTTACTTTAAATGTAGCTATTATATATCGGGGCGCGTATATCGGAGACAGTTATTTATCGTAGTGTTTATTCCGAAATCCTATCGTTTTAGAAACGCTGCTGTTTTCGTTTAGCAAGGGGGCCTGGTAGCTCCCTAATGATTTCGTATAAGAATATATGAGGATAGTCTGTTCTATGTTTTGTCAGTGCCACTACATTACATCTCAATACATAAACACTATGTTGCAAATAACAGCACGGCATATTTACAATAAATACAAATGTACGACAATATACAAGATGTTTAGCACGCTCTGTACTAACGCAGTCGCAAGACTGTAATGTGGCGGTACCGCACTCGCAAGTCATAGCGACTGAAACGGAAAGAAACGTATAAAAGAGCAGTGACATAAAAATCAAGTTGGTTCTACAAACACTTAGCAATGTTTCGGGAACGCGTACGCGTATTCGCCTACAGATATAGCTGCTGTGTATTGCCACGTCGCGTCGTAAGATGCACGTACAATAAACATCTTTTTCCGCAAAATATGTTAAAAACATGTAGAAATATTACGCCTGATATTTTACACGTACGACAAATTTCAAACGAGCACGAAACTAACAAAGCTTCAACGTAGACCAAATTCGTAACAGTCTAAATCATACGATACACAGTTCTCTAATCGATATTAATACAATATTAAAGTAGAAATGCACAGCCTGCAAAATATTAACACGGTCAAAGATACGTGTAACATGCATTTGGAAATCGAAGTCGATCACTCTTGGAAACTGGTAGCTG
This sequence comes from Eucera pruinosa, assembly GCA_028830335.1. Classification (NCBI taxonomy): domain Eukaryota; kingdom Metazoa; phylum Arthropoda; class Insecta; order Hymenoptera; family Apidae; genus Eucera; species Eucera pruinosa. The sequence continues at coordinate 1,443,675 of JAMYCR010000001.1, read as the reverse complement.
TAAGATGTAATCTAAGATCGAAGCATGTAAACGAAAGTCTAAGGTAAAATATAAACTAAAATATAAAGGTTACACGTTAATGCGTAGTTCTTAGCTTGGTATCGTTTTCGAAAGACGTTTCATTCTTTGAAAAACGACACCAATTACCAGGTCTCACCACGAGGAGGTGACTACGCGTCGAGACCCACCGAAATCCATTCTACGCCCCTAAAGTTTCTCGAAGAAACTTTAAGAGAACATAGAATGGATTTCGGTTCACAAAACTGTACAACGATGCTTAACCCTACCGGTGTATTCTGTTTCCAAGATACGCTTTTCTAACTCAGAGCCGACGTACGAATGATAAGAGTCTCTACTGACACTTTGTTACAACGTTAGTGTCTTGCAAAAAGGAATATAACGCGTGAAACTAAGCACTACTTTACTGTACGCAACACTAAGCAAATAGAAAAATCGCGAGCAAAGCAAAAACGCACTCCCATGCGCAACAAAACTCTGTACTCGCGCGCTCTATCATGCGACTCGCACTCACGTCGAACCGAATGCGAAATTCGAACGCGACTTACACGAGTCAAAGAAATCGATTTCGAGACCGAGGCGAAGTTGCGCTGCTTTGCGGAGGATCCAGCACAGCCTAATAGTCGGATCGCAAGAATCCCTCTACATCGAGAGCAGAATAGGACCACTGATGCCGACTGACAGAAAGTTAGCATTACGCTAACCCCAGCAACAACAGGAGGCCGTACTGCGTACAAGAGACAGAGATGCTTACGATCCAGCCTACAGGGCCTTGCACCCCTATCGAATTGCTTCGATAGGGGCTGCAGATCCTCGCATCGCAAACGCCACTGCACCTCGACTCGAAAGCGATTTCAACGATTCGAGGCGCGAACGAAAGTCGATTGCGATTAGGAATGAGATTAAGATCGTATGAAAGAACGACTTACCAAGCATAGAGTTCGATTGTCCATGACTACCCTCGAACAGCGCGCTTGTTTGAGAGCGAGTGCGTGGCGAATGGATATTATTATGTACTGTAAAAAAGAAGTTAAGGCTTTTTGGCGCTAAGTTAGCGAGCGATCGTAGAACAAAATACAACGCACAGTGATCGAGGTACACGTTACTTTGACTAGATGTAAGTATTGGTACGCTTCTTCATCTTGGAGCCATATTACGAACAGCAACAGACTCTACTGACACTTTGTTAAAATGTTTGTGTCTTGCAAAGGGGTATTTAACGCGCGAAACTAAACTCTACTTTACTGTACGCAACGCTAATTCTTCTAACATTCACCCTGAAGTGGGCGATTAAAAGCAAGTATAGAAATCGCGAGCAAATCAAAAACAATTTACTATCCCCCGAAAGAACCAACGAGCTTCGCAACGCGCTTGAATGCGCAACAAAACAATATACCCGTGCGCTCCATCATGCGACTCGCACTCACGTCGAACCGAATGCGAAATTAGAACGCGACTTACACGAGACAATGAAATCGTTTTCGAGACCGAAGCGAAGTTGGCGCTGCTTTGCGGAGGATCCAGCACAGCCTAATAGTCGGATCGCAAGAATCCCTCTACATCGAGAGCAGAATAGGACCACTGATGCCGACTGACAGAAAGTTAGCATTACGCTAACCCCAGCAACAACAGGAGGCCGTACTGCGTACAAGAGACAGAGATGCTTACGATCCAGCCTACAGGGCCTTGCACCCCTATCGAATTGCTTCGATAGGGGCTGCAGATCCTCGCATCGCAAACGCCACTTCACCTCAATGCGAAAGGGATGGACAATGACTCGAAGCGCGAACGAAAATCGATTGCGATTCGGAATGAGATTGAGATCGTATGACAGAACGACTTACCAAGCATAGAGTTCGATTGTCCATGACTACCCTCGAACAGCGCGGCTGTTTGAGAACTAGTGCGTGGCGAGAATCTCGAAGGGATCGAGAGATTGCAAATTGATTAACGCGAGCAAGAACGGGATGAAAGATATTATGTACTTTAAAAGAGAAGTTATGAGAAGTTAAGTCTTTATGGCTCCAAGTTGGCGAGGCGATCGTAGAACAAACGGCGTGCACAGTAATCGTGGTACACGTTACTTCGACTAGACGTAAGAAGCTTATAAGTACTTAGAATTATACGCACGCCGACCACGATGAATCTTCTTTCGATGATTTCGATGTTACGCTGTTAAAGTGAAATTAGTAGGCCGCGAAATAAATTAATAATAGACTAAAGTAGCGAATAGAACAGAATATTGATAGAACAAACGAGAAACAGAGTAAAATGTTAGCAGAATGAAATGTATAAATTAATAGAAGGCAAACGTAATTAATAGAACAGAATGTTGATACAACAAACGAGAAACAGTGTAAAATGTTAGTATAATGAAATGAATAAATTAATAGAAGTCAAACGTAATTAATAGAACAAAATGTTGATGCATCAAACGAGAAACAGAGTAAAATGTTAGCAGAATGAAATATATAAATTAATAGAAGGCAAACGTAATTAATAGAACAGAGTGTTGATACAACAAACGAGAGACAAAGTAAAATGTTAGCAGAATGAAATATGATCAGAATAACGTATAAATTAAATGAAACAAAAATATAATAACGTGATACACGTTAGTGGTAGCACCTGAAACACAAACATTGTACATGCACAGATATATCGAACGTAGTGGGTTAAATTTAATCTTGAGTCTAAGAGAAATTAGTAGAAGGTGGGTGGTGGGTGGTGGGTGGTGGGCTAGCCCCGGTGGTCATCTCTGGTCATCATCTAGCTAAAATTTGTATCCGTGATAGACGGATCGGATCCGATCCCTTCGGGAGCACCTGAAACAGTAAGACCGCTCGGCGACCTTCCGCTGCTTATATAGGCAATGGGGGTCACGTGACTCCCCTTCTTCGGATCACGCGTGAAAAGAGACCGTTTTCAATTTTTCACCATTTTTCTAGTACAACACGACAAGATCTATTAATTTTCATATGTTTATCGTACGTTTGCGCTCTCAGGAATTTATCGTAACAATGAATACAATACGTTAAACATTTCGCGTGAATAAAAAACACCGTTGCAGTAGCACGGTGTTAGTTTTCGATATAGAGATACATTATACCGGTGAAATGATTAATTTACGGTACGTACATTTACGTGGCAATACCCGTGCACGTATTGAAACGTACGTTGATGATTTTATAATGCTAATATAGCGGTATGCTCCCGAGAAGTTTTATACTATAGACGAAGTATACGGTAGCTTTTCGTACAGAGAAAGATTTTGAACATTTACGGATGAATGAACAAATTGGGAAATTGTATTACGATCAACTTGTGGCACGGTAACAAAAATGGCGATAACACCCTAAACCACGCTCGAGAATATGCTTATTCTTTAGGTATGTTTGTAAGCTTCCTTTAAGAGTATTAATTAAGTTTGACGTTTTCTCGTTAGTATTAAAGTTCGTATCGTAGATAAATTTTCTATAAATATAATTACACATTTATATAGCTCACATTCAAATGTATTTCGTGCATAAAGTTATTCATATTATGCAAATTCAAATGTAGTATTTATAAATATTAATAGCAAATCGTATTCTTTTAATTTTTCACCGAGAATGTTTCAATAATCAAAAACAATGCCTTGAAATTACGTCGAACGAGCTCGAATCCGGAAATTCCAAACCGGAGTACCGAGTATCTCCGTTTGACTCGCAGTTCCCTCACTCCTCAAAAGTCCCGCTGTGAAGCGTGCCGAGGAGTGGGAGTCATTCCTCCCTCGGACGCCGTTAGGGTAAGTCGTATTTAGTTTAATAGCTTATTCAGTATCGCGGTTATTTATAATTTATAGTTTTCGCCATTACATGGGGTAATTCTTTCAACACTTCCATTGCAATTCGTGCGTCGTTTTTGTTTTATTGTAGCTTTCTTTACTTAACAACTTATTCGGTATCGCAGTTAATAATTTGATAGCTTTGATAGCTTTTCGCGATTCTTTATTTAATTAACGTCGTTTGCTTAACACGCGGCCAAGTTAATAGAGATATTAGCGAGCATCGTGATCGTAAGTTAAATAGTTTTTTGAATTTCTATTTTGTTTTATTTGTCTCCTATGAGTTTCTGTATCGCGATTCAATTCATTTATTTTGATAAACTTGTTTTATATTTGGTTTTTGTATATTGTTACAGATAGTTGATTGGCCATACATCGATAGAGACTAACGATTGGCCCTGAATATGATAACACTCGTATCAGCGGTAATATTCGCAATAGTAGTCAAAATAATACATTACAATACAATATTAAAGTCGTTTTTCAAGTGCCAAGGTGAAAGGATTAGAAATTTACAGAATTATATCTCAGCTTTTCATTCTCTTTTTACATAGAATTGTTAAGTAAATAACAATTTGCAATAGAGTTAGTCGTGTCTTTCAAGATTTAGAATCAATAAAATTTGTCAAGATTTAGAGTCAGTAGAGTCTTTCAAGGTTTAGAGTCAGCAGAGTTCGTCGAATTAAAAACATCAAAACAGTTTTTACATTTTGCAAACTTTTTTCCGCGTGGTATCACCAGTTGCCTCGAAAACAGTTTTTTTCTATTCCCACGATACTGTCCGATTTGTAAACACAGGACCGTCCGCGGTACAACGCATTTCTCTGCTCGAATCCTGATGTTTACATCGCGACCTTATTGTGACTCGCGACTTTGCTTTCGCTTAACGAAATTCAACGTACATTGAAAATTTCGATAGCGAACATTCATAATACAGGCTTTGCCTTTTGCACGTGGTTTCTATTATATCTACAGCATTCTTATATTATATATATATACATACGTATTCTTTTTTAATAATGCATATAACACAAAGATACAGTAGTTTTCGTAACAAATGCTCGATAGAAAGAGGAGTGATAATAAGGAATTGTTGTGTTTTATTTATTACCTATCCTCCCCTCCTTGCTAATCTTTTCTTTCAGAAAATTAGTGGTCGCGCGCAATGCGACTGTAGAGTCAGTGACTGTTCGAATTAGATGTTAGCCATTTTTAAGAGCACAGCTGCTCTAATTAAATTCAATTATAGGAATTACTCGCGAATTTAGAGTCAGTGTTTGTTCGCCGAGTATAACTAACACGGTCGGGGTAGTATTTTATTTATTTTTTTAAAATATCTTAAATATTCGTCGGCGATATTAGAGTCACGCTTCGGCTGTTGGCAGAGAATCCTGCTGGGCTTCTCAAGCTCGCCATGTAAGTATCTTTGCATATTATTTTAATATTCAGTAATTAAAAAAATGTAAAAGCTATTAAAAATTTGTAGAGTTCCAAATTTATTATTTCTTCATCGAAATGAAAGATAGAATCATTTAAATATTCAGAATTTATAGGACTTTCGATTTTCTTCAAACGAGTAACAACTTTAAGAATAAATTATAATGTTCTCCGTTTCTTTTCTCTGTTACAGGTCTTCCCCAGATCTTCTTGTCTTTAGGACCACAGGACATGGCATCGCAGCATCACGACTTCGCGACATCACTTTTCATAACGTTCACTTCAAGGCTTCACGACTCCACGACTTCACGGCTTCGCTTGACGACGATGTCAGCAGGTTTTCATCCGCCTGGCTGCAGCAGATGACAGCGTAGTCGTCTAATGGTAAGTCGCATGCACTTTGAATTCCTCCGGTCACTCACGCATGCCGAGGACGAAAGGTCCGAATCGGCACGGGTGACTGGTTGTATACGTAGATTTTGCAAAAACGAGTACAGTGACCACGGGTATACCTTGTATCCGTGATTTATAATTTTTTCATGTGTGTTTTATTTATTAGATCAGGCTAGGTCTTCTTGTGTCGCGCGATTTTAAATATAATACAGTAATAGAAAAGTTGAGTCGATAGTAGAGTTAATTAGTACGAGTATTCGTTTAAATATTTGTACAGCTAAAAAATAGAGTCAGTAGAAGTTCCACATGTATGTTTATTAAAGTGGAATGTTTGTAGGAATAAATGTAGAAGGATTTTGTTTGAGTAACTTGTAGCGCTGAAGTCTAATACCATTAGACTTCGTCCGTTTCTTTGATAATTATATTTATTGCACATTTATAGTAAGAAAGTATATTATTATTATAATAATATTCGCATATATACAGATATATGTGTATATATCAATAATATTTTACGAGAGTTTATCGATCGTGTTATGCTTATTAAATTAATTACGTAATGTAATTTTCAACGTTCATAGTAGCTTCACGTTAATTTAAGACGTAGAAAAAGTAAACTTCTTTTTTCTCGTACAAATACGATGTTAAATAAAATGCGCAAGAAGACAATTCGCGATGGGTAGATTTCTAAGTCAAAGTGGCAAACTTTAACGCGATGTCAATGTTAAAGTTACGACGCTTTGATAAAGGGTCGCCCAAGGTATTGCAAGTAGTATCACATTTCAGAGTCACTTGTTTTATTTTATTGTTCTCAATGTTTAATTAGAATCACTTGATTTATTTTATTGTTCTCAAGTTTTAATTAGAATCACTTGTTTCATTTTATTATACTTAGCTTCAAATTAGAGTCACTTGTTCACGTTTATTACTCTTAGTCTCGCGTATTTAAATTCACTTTGCTTTAGAGTTTCTTTGCTCGTTTGTTTCACGGAAACGTAGCTTTTTGGCAATTAAATTAGTAGAGTTTGTTTGCTTTGAAATGAAAGAAAAAGTAGATTCACAGTCCGCTTAGTCGATTACGTGTGCTAGCATGTTTTTTTAGCTAGGATTTTCAGCGTCTGTCGTGCCGTTTTGCCGGGATCCCGTTCACGTGCCCAGGTGCTACTTGAGCGGGTGAAAAGCACGTGGCACGACCATTTTTTTTTCATATTTTCATATTTGGTATTCAATATTTGTGTGGCGGCTGATCGTGGGTAGCGTATCGTGCGCGACGTCGTTTCCACATTGTGCGTGTGTGTGTTAGGCTGTGGGCATGCGTCGTTTTTTCCTAATATTAATCAACTTCGCGTTCAATTTATTCTCTACCATAATGGTACCAAAATCCCGTGCCAATTAGAAGGCAAATGGTACCAAATATATTATCATATATATAATTTGCACGCATGGTACGAACCATTTATTACAAATTCAGTTGACAATTTTCTGTTGACGGGCTTGACAAATGTCTCAAGTATCGTTTACAATTTTCCTATTGGAGTATACGAATTAAATGCGCGAAATATGTTCTAACGTATCGAGTCGGATGCACTTGAAATTGCATAGTATAATACGCAATGGTCGCTACCCACGTCGGACGATTTCAGGATTGGTACGTAAAGTTAGAGTGTGCTTGAGATGTATGTTGAACTCGGGTGTCGGAGGCGTCCCGGGACGTTACTCCCTAGAGTAGGCTTTTGCACCCGGGTGGTATGCGTGTGATCCGCTGGGTGGGGGGTGGGGTGTATGCCTGTGTTTGTGTGCTTGTTTGCCATTTTTTAAATATAGCGTTAGGTAGGTAGGTAGCATACTTTCTGGAATGCGTGTTAATTTTAAGTAGGTAGGGCCGGGCAGGTTGACATATGGCCTCGGGTCGCGAGTTTCATATTTAGTGGGGGGTGCGCGTGTCAACCTGTTTCAGGGAATCTGATTTGAACATCGACGGTGAAGCTAATCTGATCTGGAGAATGCCAGTCATTTTCAGTCTTTGCCAATGTCGATCTTTCGAATCCGGCGATCTTGAATCGTCACGCGGACGCGGTCGCGATCTGCACGAAACGAACGTATATACTCAGCTCGAGGTTCGACACGTTTGCACGAACAAGGATGCTGAGAATTCTCAGATTAGTTTCTTAGAATTCTTAGAGTCGTTGGTCGTCTGCGTGCTATTTAACTTCTTCGATATGCATTTTTATTCCATCTTTGTGAGTCTCTTTCTGGGTTGCTTTTCGAGAACCTCGAGCTTAAATTCATGTTCCTGCGGGCATGGCGCCCGAAGAGAAAAGAAGAGGCCCGACAAATTGTCACGAAGAGGGCAGCAACGAATGGCTATTCATTTTTTTTTATTTAAGAAAGAATGGATAGTCATTACACTGTACTGTTATTGTCTTGTCACCGTACTCGTTGTAGAGTCATGCATGCCGTAGAAATTTCGCATTCCACATTGGGCAACGCGCGGTTTTTTAATTAGCGTTGCGAGAAATTAGTTGCGGTTTGACGTAGCGTTGCGAGAAAGGAAAATCGAGAGTTTGATTTTAGAGTTGCGAATGAAAAATGTCGCGGTTCGTATCAGCGTTGCGATGAAGTGATTATCGCGTTTCATTTAGCGTTGCGAATTGTGAAGAATCGCGATTGTTTTTAGTACTTTTTCATGTGAATTTCTATAATTTCTTTGAGATTAATGTTACAGCATATTTGTTAGCATTGCGATGATAGTATTCGCGTTTTCTTAATTTGTAATACTATTTTATATTATAAAGGTATCTATTAACTTGCAGTTAGCTTTATTGTAGCTTTGCATTTTCTAAGTATTACTATTCGAGTCGCTTTTCTTACGAGTAAAAAATAGTAGCTTTCATTGAATGAAGTAGTAGGTATAGTTTCGATACTTTTCCATCGCGATTATTTAGCTTTCTAGTTAGCGTTGCGTTGACAAATGATCGCGTTTTAAAATTAGCGTTGCGAATATGATAAAAGCCCAATGTCTTCCGCTGAGATAGTGGAAATCTGTTCCTGTGTTCCTGATGGATCTTCAGCAGCAGCTATGGAAGCTACATTTCCGCGATTAGCGTTGCGTATCGAAAAATAATAGGTGCGTTGCTTAATTTTTATTAGCGTTGCGTTTCAGGGTCAACAGACTGTCCTGGACTGGACAGTTTCGCGAATTTGCTATTTTCTTTTATTCTCTAATTAAAGTTCAGTTTAATAAGTTAGTATTTCTAGTATAACGAAGCACCTTTCGGGATTTATTCGTTGAGTTTGCTATTTGATAAGTAGATTGAGTAAAGTAGCGTTGCGAAAAAGAAGAATGTTCCACTCACGGATTGATCGGTTTTACGAGTGGATCAGACGAGGTGCAGGATAGACCTATCATCTTATGGGACTTCGTGTCACATTTTCATGCCATGTGTAACAGCGTAATATTAAAATAATTTAAAGAGTATACAAGATACACCATGAGATTAATTTGTTAATGATTTTTTAATTCGCTGATATCGTAAATGTTCCAACGTATATATAAAACTGTATAACCGACCATATTTAAACCGTTACTGATATTATAGTTTTAATTCCTATCACTCGCAGCGCTGCACATTTATTTCATGCTTAGGACACGAGAATGGTAATGGGGCTCGTGAGCCCCAAAACCGGGTGACAAACAGAAACATTGGATGAGTGGTCTATCCTGTTCTTAGTCAATGGTTTTATCCCAGACGAGGTACAGGATAGACCGATCATCTTATGGGACTTCGTGTCACATGCTCTGAAATACCGACAACCTAAAACTTCAGACTTTTCGGAAGAATATCTTTCGTTTTATTATCTGACAAAGAATGTAAACACTTCTAAAGTATTTTAATATAGAAAATGGAAGAGCAAACGCAAAAGTTATACATTTTAGACAATCGAAAAGGTAAAAATGAAAACGCATTTGGGGCTCATGAGCCCCAAATCCGGGTGACAGATAGAAGCACAGGATAAGTGGTCTATCCTGTACTTAGTCAATGGTTTTATCATATTTTAACTTTGCATTTCCATCGGCTAGAAGATACCTGTTTCACCGATAGTCAGTACTTCGTCTACGGGTCTACGATGAAACGACAATCCGGTAAAACAGATTGCTATCGATTGAATACTGAAATTTTCTTATGCTAATATCGGTTGCGAATTTATCGACAAAGTGGCAAGCTATTAACGTCCGATGGCGCTAGTAGTCCAACTTAAAGAACGATTCATCGTCTCAATTTCTCGCACGAGCATTATTCTCCTTGCACGGGCCACGAATAATCTTTAATTCCCTTTTTCGCATCGTTTTATTCTTCACCGCTTTACGGTTGTATCGCGGTTAAATTGAAGTTGGTTACAGTTTGAAAGAATTATATAATCGATTGCACCGCGCGACGATAAAACTCGACTCGGTTTCGAGCAGAGCTTTAATAGCGTAAACGAACTATTATTGATACGCATAGATAGCCGTATCAACTAGCATTGCTAGAAACGGCCACTGAAAAACGATCACAATTTATTTGTCCCCATTGCAAGCGTTAACCCTCTCGCTGCGTAAGACGCAATAGTTAAAAGTACGTAAATACTTACTAATGCGCCTTCAGCAGGGTGATACTATTTCTCTTATCACACACGCGTATCGCTAATTAATTAATCGCGTGGAATGCGTAAATATCGATACGCACGCTGTCTCCACATTTTAAGCAATTATAACGAACATATCTTGGCAACGCAGTACACTTTTAATTCTAAACTGCTATAACGAAAGGGTTAATCCCTTGATAGAGTCACTTTCGTATCTCGTACCAAACTTCAAACGTTTCGCTATTCATCGTGTTACCGTTTATTATCGTCAAATAATATTCATATCGTACTGTATTTAACATTATTTTGTACGTATTTTGACGCGGAGATCGAAATGTAGCAAATGACTTCTAATGTAACACGGTAAAACAGTTTGCTTTCGTCCGACTTGCGAAATGTTCGTTTTACTTTCCTGGTCGCCGAACGATTAAAACCGCGCGTCTGATTCATTTCCACGCGTAAAAATCGTTTATCGTTCTTGACGACATTCTCAAAGTTTACGTATCTTTCATCCGTTCGATCAACAATCGCATACCAGTTTTCCAGTGCCTTGCGCAATAAGCAGCAAATAGTTGATCCAATTACTTGTAACCAGCAATCGTAAACGGTGCAATTTTAACCCCTCCTCGGACTTGCATTGCTAGTCCCATAGTTTACGCGATCGTGCAAAGTTCTATCGTATACGCTTATCCGTATCGTACTTCAATTCCGCTAACGGGTTTATCCCGTTCAAATTAAACGAAAATAAAACGAAAATCGACCGACCATGGCCGCGTTTAAATCTTTGAAGCTCCCGCTAATCCGAAGAATGCTTAAAATCGTGTCACCGTTTTTCTTTTCGAATCACCGCCATATTTCTCTCCGTATTTTTCCGCAACTGCAAGCATCTCCGATTTTACCGGCCGTCTTTGTAACTCGTAAGCTCTTCTCCGCGAAACGTATTGGATCGGGGACGATTGCGAAGCTAGCGGAAACTGAAGCGAAGAAGCTTTTAACATCGCTCAATGGCATTGGATCCGTGGCGGAAGCGCGACGCGTACAAATCGAACGATTATACGGGGGACGAAGACGCGTCGTCGTTTCGGTGACGAATAGTCGTCGTTCCTCTCCGACTTCCGAATTCGTCGCTTTTTCACGGGACGAGATCACCTATCACCTAACGCGGCGAACGTCGAAAGGAAAGAGAGGATAAACGAGAGAAGCGAGAACGCGTGCAAACGAAACGAAACGAAACGAAACGATGGGAACGCGGAAGGAGGAAAACGGAAAGTGGAAAGCGTCGAGTGGCGCGAGGAGGAGGCGCGTAGCGCGTTCCGTTGGCGTGTCGAGAGGAGAAAAAAAAAAGTGGCGCTCCGTCGGCGTACATATCGGCGAGAAGAAGCTAGGCGAGAGGGAAGAGTGGTTATCGGGAGATTGCGATTGGTAGTGGCCTCTGACCTCTTGCGAGCGGTTGCCCCGCCTCTCGTTTACGCGGCACCGCGTGCACCGCGTGTAGCGTGCAGCGGGCACCAGCTATGCGCGCGAGCTCGTTAAAAACGGCCTCGTCCTCGCCGCGATCGAGCGGAGCCGCGCGCGCGCACGCGTGGGTCGTCCCTATTAATTGAAAAACAACGAACGCGTATTACTCCATCAAGAAACGGAACACGGACGCGGAAGTCTTGTTGCCGGGCCGCGTACACCTAGTCTTCGCTTCCAAAGCCTGCGCGCTCGTCGCGTCTTCGAAGCTACGTAGTCGCCGCGAGAACGTTGGATGACCAACAAACGTAATACCACAGACGAGGTACAGGATAGACCGATCATCTTATGGCACTTCGTATCACATGCTTTGAAATATCGATAACTTCAAAAGTCAGACTTTTCGGAAGAATATCTTTCGTTTTATTATCCGACAAAGAATGTAAACACTTCTAAAGTATTTTAATATACAAACGTTAAGAGCAAACGCAATGGTTATACATTTTAGACAATCGAGAAGGTAAAAATAAAAACGGATTTGGGGCTCGTGAGCCCCAAATCTGGGCGACAATGAAAGGCATTAGATAAGTGGTCTATCCTGCCCTTAGTCAATGGTAATAGTTTATCTCTAACGATAAAGGGATTATTTTTCAACGACTTAGTCGGTAGGTTACATTTAAGGTTCGAAACATCGGTTTAGTCACTGGGGACGAAAGTCAGATTTTCCCCAAAAAACCCGCTGATATATAAATACATCCGGCGCACTCCACCAGAAGAAGTGAATCTGGAACCGAACACTGTAACAAGCACCACGGACTTCACGTTGCTATCCAGTAATAGGAAATAAAGGGTTATCCAAAAGTAGCTTTAGGATGTTGAATGAGAATATCTGTGAAACGCCATGTTTCTTGGTAAAATAGAAGTGAAAAGAATAAAAATTGAAACGAGAACGAACGAAGATAATAGGAATAAAAAAGAGATTAGAAAATGGTAAAGCAGAAAGGGAAAGAAAAAAAGTGAAGGTAGTTTATTTTGGATAACCCTATACAAAGTTATTATAATATTTGAACCGATACAACTTATTTCCACCCGGATTCCAACGAGATACCGAGCTCGGAAGCGAAGGGTTAACAAAGACAACTCTTTTAGCCATAAACGAAGTCGTCGAGTCTACATTTTTACCGGGGTAAAAAAATTGAAATCTATTGGAGAAAAATGAAAGAGTAGAAAGAAACGCTGCCTTTTTCGGGGAAACAGTAATGCAAGTAGAATGAATTCGTTTGTAACATCGGAACCATCAAAGCCGGTCAAAATCACCCATCTACAATTTCTTAGAAAAATTCTATTATATAAACTTGCAGCAATGCATTTTGCAAGCTTTTCTATAGATATAAATCGGGTGAACGAAGATTTATTTTCCTTGCATTATGCATCTTCGCAAACATTCTATCGCTTTAATCATCTTCGCTGCAAATGCGTACACTTTAATTGCCGGTAGTTCCTAGTGTTAACGTGTAATCTGCGCATTTCTACGTAAGAACCTGCAACTTTCGGTGTTCGAGCTAGAATAGGGGCGAAAAATATTCCTACGCGCAAAGGGGGTTGAAACTTTATTCGTATTCGAATGAAATGTTGCGTATGCGACGGAGCTTGGTCGCAAGCTATAGATACGATACATCGCAATCGATGTTTTGAACGGTGGTTATCGGCGCGCGTGGCACGCGATTAGAGGAAGAGACGGGGAAAACCGGCTGTTTACTCGGCGGAGAGCACACCGCCGCCCGTCGTCGTCGTCGTCGTCGTCGTCGTCGTCGTCGATGCTGGATAAATGGACAGAGGACGGTAATAGAAGGTGACGCAAGCGTAAGACGAGCGATCGCGCGATCCACCGCTCTCCTCCATCGCGTTCCATCTTTCGGAGTCGCATTATGGCGGCCCGACGCCGAGCCGGCGATTTTCACGCCGCGCTATCGGAAACGAGCCGCCTCGCGAGTCGCGATTTCATTCATCTTTCTTCGAACAATAAATTCGTCCGTCTAGATGCATCGCATTGCTACTTTAGGATTCCAAGCTGCCTGTCTGACCGCGGAAAAGATTCAAAAATTGGACTACTTGCGTGCCAGGACCTTGCGCAATCGTAAAGTCGCCGAAGTAACGCGAGAAAGATTCGAATCGGAGGAATATTATGGTGTAAACGTGGCAGCGAATTTTTCGTGGCATCCTCTTCGCCTCGGTACAATGGAAAAGTCAATTCGGTTTGCAATGCTATCAGCATTAAAATAAACAAAGTAGATTCGTTGCATCCGGATTATTTCAGCGGCACCCATCCTGGAATAGACACGGCGAATTCGCTTCACCCAGAATATTTTGCGGTCACCCATCCCAGAATAATCGCGGCGAATTCGCTGCGCTCGGTTTATTTAAAAATGTTATTATTTTGGATTTCATTCCATTCGCGTCTTCGCGCATTCTCTATCACTTCAACCGCTTCGCATACAATAACAAGTCTCACTCGTGACGCGAATTATGGTATTGGTTCAATAAAAAGGGACTCCCACTTGGAACAACGGTAAATTTTAACTTAATTTTTCGTTTCGGTCTGTTGAATTATTACTAATGCTAAGCTAGCAAAAGCAATAATGCCCAACGTTCCTATATCTGATAGACTAAACTAAGGCGATAGAAAGATGTGTCTGGATTTCGTTACACGAAGTCAAGAGACTTCGTCGCTAGGCAAAGCCATAAACAGTCTCGTCAAGAAAAGCGGACCCCAACCTTCTTTTGGGTGTTCGCCCTATTCGCTTTCGAGAACTAGAAACAGCTAGACGTGTTTTTTAAAGCCGTAGCAATAAAGTGAGACTGAAAGATATAAACTGCTTCATTATTTAATAACCCATTTCTAATACGGTCCATACGATTGAGAATCTCTAATTAAACATTACATACAACGTTTGAATGCTTTGCGTGCAACAGTGTACAAAGCTAACGAATAACTCACGTGGCGCGTGTCATTAATACGAAAAATGGTATGGCAAGGGTTTAATATCATTGTATCGTTCATAGCTCGGCGTTCTTATAGAAATTTCGTCCACTGTACCAGGTTGTACGTCCGCTTTGCTAATTTGCCACCATTTCGCCTCCGCCGCCGCGAATGTTTCGCGTCGATTTGCGAGAGCCTTTAAACTGAAACTACACTACTCGTGCAACGCAGCGCGCAACACACAGGCATTTCCGCGCATTCCTGCACGAACGTATTTCAATATAAACAATCGCCGAGCGAATTTTCCCTGACGCACGGCAGTGATTTCTGGCCGACGTGACGGCGATGCCTCCGTCTGCGAGCGCGACCCCGGCTGCCCTTCGCTCGTGGAACGCGACTCGTTTCGATTCTTCTGCAACCTCTTCCCCTGCTGCTTGCTTGCTTGCTTGCTTGCTTGCCTGTTTGCCTGCTTGCCTGCTTGCTTGCCATCCTTGCCTACTCGCCTGTCCGCTCGGCTGCCACTCTTCCTCTCCACTCGTTTTCCTGCGCCCCATCCTCCCGCGGAACGCCTCGTGCTTCCCAGCGATTCTACCCATAAACCGAACCCTGTTTATAAACCGATCTCACATGCCAACTTCCTCGCGTGATCAATTAGTTTTAACCCTTTCACTGCCGTGGAAGCGTAACGTGCGTTTCGGGATTGTATCGTAAGCGAGACACGCGGATGAACGTTGTCGGTAGCCCGAGGATTTTTATGCAAATATATACTTGCTCCTTAACGCTTTACCGACAGGGGTAGCCTATTAGTAGACTTTTCTAAGATGCAGAAACTTACGTTTATGTTCGAGAAATAAATGCACGCTGATCGAAACCTGATATTCATCCAAAAATGCACTGATTCTTTATACTATCGGTATTTCAGTCCCGTAAGACGATGGGTCTATCTTGTACCTCGTCTGCGTTCGCTACTTTGAAACCAATTAGACGCACGCGCAAAGTACAGCTTCATATTCAGGGGTGGCTTGTGTCCGTTCTTTAACACCGCAGACTTGCGGAAATCGTCGATTAGAAGGCAGACGTGTCTTTGCATTCTCACTGTAGGTATGGTCCACTGTCTTCCCTATCACCACATGCCGTCTTCGTTATCAAACCACTGTCGATCTTTAACGTCTTCACTTAATAGCGAACAATGCGTGCGCTTGCAGGGAGGCTAGTAGATCGCGCGTAGAACGGGAATGTAAATACTTGCATGCTTCCTCGTCGCGGACGAACAGTACACAGCGTTCGAATTTTTTTCGGAAACCAGACAAATTGTACGAGCAGTCTCCGTAAACGTAACGTTAACTACGTTTCCTTCGTTTGGTGGCCGATTTCGTTAGGAGTTCGACGAAGTTTCCCGACGGGATCGCGCGGCGGCCGAAAGAATCGCGGATTCCAGAAGCGTTCCGCAGTTGTGGGTTGCTTTGAGATCGCGAGCGAGTTCTCGAGGCGAACGCATAAAACTCGGATAAATCACGAGGACGGCGTACGGGCGGTGGGCTCGGTGGGCTCGAGGGAAGAGCGAGGGGCGGAGGAGCGAGAAGCAAAAAGCAAGAGATCGCAAGTGGCGGCGTGGCGCGCGGACAGCCTCGAGCCAGCCGGATGCTTAGAATTTCGATAAATCTAACTTGGCAGGAGAAACAAACGGCCCCGAGAGGAGAGCCGCCTTTTTTTCCCTTTCCCTCTTCTCCGCTTGCTCGCGAGCAGCGCCCGTGGTTTTTGGCTGCCGTTCAAAAATCTCGCTTCTTTTTTCGTTCTCCACTCCTCGACTTCCGTGCGCCACCGTTAAACGACGCATTAACCAACGCCGAGCGAATCGCGCCCGATTCGCGTCGCTCTGTCCAACGGCGATCGAACGCGAAATTGTTGGACACCGACGTAGGCTGGTAAATATTCTTATGCTTCACGTTCAGGTTAAGACAAGTTAACTCTCCATTTCGTTTCCAATCGTTCTATCTCTTCCGTGTACAATTACGCACACGATACTTGAAGTCGTTACTCAGCAACCCTGAGTCATACGCTTGACCCTTCGAATCTTAATAATATCGAAAAATTCCTCGTGGTCCTTCGTCTCATCCTCGCTACATTTGAAGACTTTCGATCCTTTAAAAGCAACGCAAAACCGTCGTTTTAAAAAGAGAAGAGCTTTTTCCATAACGAAGTAAAGAAGAATCTTTGGCTCTAGAAACTACAAATTCTAAGCGTCTCTCGTAAGACTTCCGTGTACGAAGTTTAGTAAGAATAAAAAATGTTTATTAAACATCGGAATCTTACAAAATGAAGAGGAATCGCGCTATTCTAAGTCGAAGAGAATTTTGGAGCGAGTTTACCTTGATAACCGATCGCGAACGCGATTCAAAGTAGAGACATCCAATTATAATTATATTCAACATATTAAAATATGTTCGGTTGAACAATATTATACTGCAAACTGCAACGATCTTTACGTTAACGACGTTCTAGAATAGTTGAATAAAGTTACGCGCGAACCTTAAAGTGGCACCACGTGGTACATCTACCCTAGTTAAAGTTGCATAATCTAGATCAACTGTTAGGCGTCCGAATAATTATGAACGGGAGCGTGCTTTAAATATTTTCTACACTTTTCTATATCGTACGTATCTCGAGCATTTTTGCCCGTGCAACTTTTGCGTGAACGCATAAAGATCCGTGGCCGATATTAACGCGTTAGCGCCCAAGTGTCTTACCGTTGAAAATTAATTATAGAGGCTAGAGAGAGATAGCAAGCAGCCCGACGTTGCGTTGCTGTAAAGAATAAGGCTTTTGTTTTTGAGAATCTGGCCACGGAGTGGGGAAAGTAGGGGTACCTTCTGGTAAGAGAACTGTGATGAACTCCACGGCACTTACCCCAGAATCTTCGAACAGAACGCATAGAATCTCTAAATCTATAACAAATGGGACTTACCTGTGTATCCGTGGACGTGAAATCCCTTACACATATTCGCCCGATCTCCGATGGATAACGTGTTTCGATTAAACGTGCAAAAACTCTGTAATTCTGACATATATATTTCTTTACATTCATACGTATATTCGTGTTTATATTCGCACTTACGTTCATATTTATAATCGTATTTATATTTGTGTTTTTATGTATTTATATATATATATATATATATATATATATATATATATATGTATGTATATGTATATATATATATTAATTATGTACACGTTTTATACAAAAATCTCGCGCCCTTTATACATAACGCTACATAGATGTCATTTCGGTCTACGTACATTCAAAAAAGACAACGCAATTCGTGTTCGATATAATACAATTCATCAGCTTCTCGCGAATTAGTCGCGCGCCTCGAGGGGAACTCGAATCCACGCGAGAGACGCGTTTAAAAACTTTTTGCGCGAGAACAGATTTTTTTTTGTCGCGCTATTCATTGATCCGATTTCTCGCCTCGATCCTCGCGACCATCGGTTTTCGCTTTTATACTTTTTTTTTCATAATCCGAGACGCGCTGCTCTTTATCACCCTGTGTATGTGTGTATCGTTTTTCCGCGTGTGTAAGTGTGTCTGTGTGCGTGCGTGTAACGTGGCTGTGTGTGTTTGCGCGCGCGTCGCACTTAACAAACGATCGCTGCTTAAAAATATTAGAAATATCCCATATACCCCTAAGTGGTTTCTCTAAGTAACTAGCTCGACATTGCCGCAAACGTATCGTAGCGCACTATTATACGGGCACCGATTAAAAAGATTCGAGCAATTTCGCTTCGTAGTTCGCAAGACGACGTTTATCCGCCGGTGGAAAACGAAAGCTTCTGCCTTTCGCGTAAAATTAGATCGCTTAGATTTGCCCTCTCCTTGGATGCGCACTTTAGCAAAATTGGATAATGCAATATACCAAACTATATATCAATATATACCAAAATTGGATAGTCAAATTTTAGCGTTTAGTCGGTTTAGCAATTAATGGCCAATTCGAGTAACACCCGTGATTTCAGGGATTTTTCAAATCCAAGAGTTTGGAAGTTCAAGGAATTCGAAAGCTTGACGACAACTCGAACGATTAGAAATCCAAAAGCATAGAATTTGCAAGCTTAACAATCGACGGAATTTAGAATGCGAAACCTTAGTAATCTAAAAGCTTAATCAATTCCGAGAGCGCTGCAATTTCAGATGCACGAAAATTCGAAGTCCTTGAACCTTGAATGGGTAAAACTCCAAAAGCTCGGAGAAATTCGAAACCTTGAAAACACGAAGGCTTCGAACTTTAGCGGTTTAAAATTCGAAAGCTTCGTTAAACGCGTCGTCTTCGGTAACCCAAAACGATTAAAATTCAAAAGGGCTCGGAATTTGGTAGCTTCGAAGACTTCGAAGTCTCGCAATCCAAAAATATAGAAACAAAAATTCTTAGCAACGTTTTCAAGCGTTGCTTTAAAGTAGGAAAACCCTGTAGATTTTTTTCCCGACCAAATACGCTCTTCGCTTTTACCATCGAAACAAAATTGCGGCGGCGATCTTTTTCATCGAACTCCGTATTATACATTCGCTTCGCGTTTCGCCTCTTTCAAAAAAAAAAAAAAAACGACTCGTCGATGGTGCATCTCGGCCAACTCTATACAACGCATCCAGCCCGCCTATCGTACAGTATTTATAGAGTAAAAAAGCACCGTGTTGAAAAGTCCGATTACAATTTTCACGTACACGTATATCACATTGCGTTCGCCGAGTTTCCTACGCGCAATCGTTTCTCTCCGTTCCCGTCGCCCATCGCCCATCGCCCCGTCGTCTTCGCCACCAGTCCCCGTTGCCCGCGACCTTCCCGAACGCGACACGCGATCAGCGATCGGTCGAACATTCGCGGAAGAAAAATATATGTGTTCGCCTATTGCTGGTCGCGTCGCGCTCGCGGCGTTCCCCCGATGCTTTTCCTTCGCCGATCGATTCCGCCCCCTTCTCTTGAACATTTTCGTATCGCAGCGCTATCGGGGGGGTTTCGTCGACGCTTTCCAGACGAAACGAACTCGACCGATTTCGAAGAAAGAGTTCGCGAGATCGCGAGGTGGACGAGCGTTTTCTTGACGGACGCTGTATCGTCAGCTTCCCTTTTCCTCGGGTAAGGGAGAGACGTACTATTCGTCCGCGACGAGAAGGCACGCGAGTATTTACATTCCCGTTCTACGTACGATCTACTAGCCTCCCTAGAATCACATGCCGTGTTCATTATTAACCGAGCACGTTAAAGATCGACAGTGGTTTAATAACGAAGATTGCGTGTGATGATAGGGAAGACAGTGGGCCATATCTACAATGTGAATGTAAAGACACGTATGCCTTCTGCTCGTGGACGGACCAGTACTATTCGTCCAAGACGAGAAGGCACGCAAGTATATACATTCCCGTTCTACGTACGATCTACTAGCCTTCCTACAAGCACATGAAGTGTTCGCTATTAACCGAACACGTTAAAGATCGACAGTGGTTTAACACTAGGTTTACGGAACTCGTCACGTTGACGCGGTTCAGATTTCATACCTAAAATTGTAGAGACCATTAATATTGTTTTTCAGCACTTTTTATGTTAACTTTAATTAATACGATGGTATGAATATGTATTCTACGTGACTCTCTTCATTCTCAACCTTCTACGTTCGAATATTTATATATGCGGTATACGTGTTTTTCCGGAAGCCTGTCAAATTATGCACGTAACGTCCGTAAACGTAGTGTTAGTAACGAAGACGGCGTGTGTCGATAGGGAAGACAGTGGACCATATCAACAGTGAGGATGTAAAGACACGTCTGTCTTCTGTTCGTGGACGGACCAGTACTCTTTCGCACGCTTCGCCCCTTCCCAAAAGCTCTCCTAGATCCGCCCCTGCGGAGAGCGCAGAATCCGCGCTGCGCGCATCTTTTCGCGCCTCTGACGTCGATCGTTTCCGGGAAATCGAAGAGAAACGCAAAGGAACAGGCAGAAACTCGCCGAAAGATCTCAAGGTTTTGCTTCGTTGCTCGTCGCTGCGACGCGGCCAACGGAGAATCGCGCGCTAGCGCGAAGAATTTCGTTCGTCGGGATCGACGAGACCGTCGAAGCAACGCGCGATAAATCGAATCGAATCGATTCCCCTTCTACGTTTGGCTCGCGAACCGAATTCGTTCGACGATAAATTACTATAGTCGGTCGTCGCCGCGTTCCTCGAATTCCCGGAGCCGTGAAAATCCTGCCCGCTTTCGAAACGAACAACGCGTCGGGACAAGATCGCGCTCGTTAACCGTAACGATGACTCGTGAACGCGCGGGTACGTTCGAAAAAGAGGAGCAAACGATCGCTGGATCCGTGTGGATCGTACCGGATAAATCAACGGATTGCGCGCTGATTAGGGTAGACGTCCCGATTTTATTGCCACTTTAAGCTCATCGCGCAACTTCGTTTCGCTATTTTAGAAGCTATTTAACCTACGAATAGTTCCAGTTTGGTGTACAACATTAGTTAACCGCTCTTTTATTTACGAAGATTTTTCTTGTACGTTGAATACGATGTAGTACGTCCTACGCAATTGAAAATATACAACAAAGTTCAATGTCCCTGTTACCGTCATTTGAACAGTTGAAACAATCCCTACATATACCAGAACGTCAGTTTGTGTAACAGATATAAGATGTATAGTAAACTTTCCGGTCACGCTATTGCATATTGCATTACAAAAATTTCCGTACCGTATATTTACATTAGTCGCGCTTTTTATGCTCAAACGGTACATTCGCGTTCTAATATTTGTTTTTAAATATTAAATATAAGCAGATATTCAATGTTCGTACGTCGTTAAGCAAGAACCAAGTCCAAATTTTGTTTAGCCACGATTCTTCGTACATTCTCGTTCGCTGTTAAATAAAACGTATTCAAGTGACAGTTTTAGGAACAATGACAGTACGTGGGACGTTTACCCTGTTACTCGCGAGTTTTGTAACAATTTCGCGGCTTCGAGCGAAGCGGGGAAAAAAGGAGAAATTAGTCGCGAGAATCGAGAACGTTTCGAGATTTCTCGCGCACGCGTTACTCGATACGCCGAACGATTTACGCAAAGCTGACGCGAAACAGATTCCCGAGTTCGCTTCGAGCGAAGCGGGAGAAACGAAGAAATTAGTCGCTATAATCGAGAACGTTTCGATCCGCGTTCGAACGAGATTCTTTCCGCTCGCGCAATGTTCCACGCGTCCACGATTTAACCCCTTGCCGTGTAACAACGAGCTATGCTCGCGACGCAAAATATGGTGTCCTAACGATAACGATACACCGTATTTTTTAACAAACTTTAACTTTTAATTCCAATCGCAACATCGATTTGTAAGAACGAACGCTATTAAATAAAAGCTACGTACGATTGTTTAACGGCTTGCACTCGACGCGTCGTTAGAATCGAAAACAGCAAACGTCCCAACGAATATAGTCTTTGAGAAATTTGTACGGCAAGTGGTTAAAAACGAACGTAGCTCGAAAGAGATTTCCGCGATTCATTTATTTACTTATTTACGGTTCCGAGCAAAGCGGTGAACAAGAAGAAATCAGTCGCGAGAATCGAGAAGAGATTTTCTTTCGCACGCGTACGAATAGATTCGTCGACGATTTGTGCAAACGTGGCGCGAAAAGGATTCGCGGAATTTCCGCGCGCGCGCGCGCGATCGAAAAGTTTCGGGATGACGATCGGACGAGAAGAAGAAGAAGAAGAGAAAAAGAGGGGCAACGAAACGTCGAAACGAATGACTAAGGATTTCGGCGTGACTCGACTAACGGCAATTACTCGACGCAAAGATCGATGCCAGATACCGCCTCGGATCTACCAGATCCCCCGCCGTCGATTACAAATGCTAATTTATGATTTCTTCGCGCCGCGTCCCCCCTCCCCCCTCTCCTTCGTTCGACCCTCGTGCCTTTCGTCTTTTTCCCGCCGCGTTTCCCGCTTCTTTCGCTGCCGGAATGCAATCGTTGGCGAAAGCAGCACTTTCCATCGCGGAACGCGATTCGAGGCGGAAATTAGGGTTGCCAACCCTCGCGATGCGATCGAGAATTATTCCCGGATTCGAGCATCGATTTTCTATTCTTCTTCGCCTTTCGGGAAACGTCGCTTTCCTTTCGGAATTAACAGGTACTACGTAATCAGCGGACTGCGGATTTTTACGTCTCTGCGGGAAATTTCAAAGCGGAAGAAAATATAGGCGGCTCGCGATATGCAAAAGTATATGAAAAATTCGAACCAAAGCGCAACGTATTACAGGTAAGGGATGAAACTAATTTTTCGTTGGATACCATATTCCTTTACGCGTGCGTTTAAAAGCACGGATCTGCATAAAAATCCGCAGTCCACTAGCTACTAACCGGAGCTCGATATCAATGGAATATTTATGTTAATGTTTGTATCAATATCCCATTCATATACAGGACGCTCGACGCTTGCAATCGCATCGAAATATGCAGCTAATTTAACGTGATTTCGTCTATTTAAGTAAGCCGATTTCTTCTCGTGTTCCTTCCAATCTTTTTTATTCTTTCAACCATGGAAGAAGACAGGCACGAAGTATTTTGTATATCAATGCGTTATTACCCGTAGAAGAATAAATAGAAAATTAATTAATTGGCCATTTTTTTTGCCACGAGATTTTTTTCATTGGCCAGGAGAATTTGAAAATTTCGATTGGCAACCCTAACAGAATTCTCGGGAGAAACGCGAAACGCGTGCGCGCATCCTCGAGCCGAAGTCGCGTCGCGCCGACGACGAAAAAACCTGCGATCCTACGTCTTTCGTTTTTCCCCTCGTAGCCGAGAAAAACCGCAGAGATATAGGATCGGGCGTTTTTTTTTCCTCCTTTTTCTCGACGCTCGGCTGACTTCGGCCTTAGTCTTATCCGTATTCCGATCGATGGCGCGCGGTCGCGCGCGCGCTACAAAAAAGAATTGAAACGCGGTCTCTCCGGGTGCCGAGGTTAGAAAGGCAGAGTTGGCGCCTCCGATTGTTCGTTCACTCGTCTCGAACGTCTCTATCGCTTGTCTTTCTTCTTCTATTCGCCTTCCTCGATTTCTCTCCAGCCTGTTCCCTTCGCGATACGCGCTGCGCCTTCTCGCCCGTCTACTTCGCGCTTCGCCGCGCGCGTTTCCTTCGCGCCTACCGCTCAATTTTCTCGCGTAGAGTCTTTTCGGCAACCGCGCCGCGTCTTTGCTGAATTTCTCCATTCGCCCGTTTCGCGAGTGAACATTATTTATTTTTTTTTCTGTTTCGATCGGTGACGTAATTCGCGCGCGTGTCCGTCTAAATTGCAGCACTGCACACCGTGGATCGCGAGAAGTCGAGTTGCCCGGTTAGCAAGTTCGAATTCGAAGGAAGGCAGAATTGGCGCGGTTGGTTCGCGAAGCGTTCGGCGGAGGCGATCGTTCGACGGTTTGGCGTAAAAACGCGGCGGAACGTGACGACGACGGGAAGCGATGGTATTACGCGGAAGCTAGCTGTCGCCAGACAGAATGTCACATCGTGGACATGTACGGCCAATTGAAGCTGCTACCGCTCAGCAACATGTCCCTGATCAACGTTTCGATGGGCGTTTTCCCGACGAGACGGACGAAGAACAGCTGCTCGATCACCTGCGACGATACCGTTCTCAGGGACGGCAGTCGGAGAAGCAGCTTGCCGAATCTCGTCGGCTGATTTGGATACTGGGTCCTGCAGTATTCCTCCAGGGCGCACTGCGACTTCTCTTGGAGGTTCTCGATGTGCGCCACGTCCGACAATCCACAGGCGTCTGCAACAGAAAACGAAACGGATTTTATTAGTTATGTTGTATGCCAACGTAATCTAAAGCGTTATTGTACACCGAAACTCGGGGAGGCGAGGAAAATATAATCAATTCGTTTAACGTTGCTTTATTCGTTCGACGGGAGATAGACGCAGACAGACCTTTCGTTGACCGGCGTACCATTTTATATTTTCCATATCCAAATGGTCGGGAAGAGTGCCGATGAAGAGAGCTAAGGGGTTACCCCTTAGAATTTCCCACTTCCCCGTCAACGGTCATTTGGTCTTTCCCGTTACCTACCCGGAACTCGGCAGCCAGCAATAAAAACCAAGGATCGCCTCGACTTTGAAATCACACGCGGAAATAGCGAAATTACAACTATCCCAAATCTTGGGTTCACGTGCTGACCAGCTGAAAAATTAACAAGTACTGGTTCCTTGGGCTTTATTGTTGCTACGGCAGGCTCTCACCTTCTAACACTCGCTACGCGACCATATAATTAAGCCTACGGGTCTACATTATATTATTATTAGTTAAGACAACGCGGCGATCTTCTCATCCTCCTTCGAACACCATAAATTAAACTCCACCAGCAAACATCCGAAAATTCTTTCTTCGATAGCTGATGATTTCATCCTCGCTAGTCATCTCCGAACCTCGATCTTACTACTTCATCCGTTACTGACCATTCAACCCCAGCGAACCTTTACCTCTCTATTTTCCGAGTCTGTAAAACTACTAGTTATCCCTTGAAACGTCAGAACAGTCGAAACCGTCTTACGACGCGTAACTACATTTATGTATATTACGCGAATACAGCTAGCTTCGAATCTCACGTATTGCGTTGTTCAAACTCTTACACGATTATTCTTAACGTTTCTTCGCACTCTAAAGGGTTTATCCCCGTTAATAAATAAATAAATTTACAAAGGTGTACTTCGACAACCTTTATTTATAGATTATAATATATAATAGTATCTTCCGATCACGAAACAAACAGTCGGAGTATTTATCTTTCGTTAACCGTAACCCGATTTCCGATAAAAATAAATCGGCGCGGAATAAGAAAAGGGGAGCGATTATACTCCGGCGGGGAGCAAAGAATTTGCAAGCGGGTCGGTCAGGATGCGGTGGAATTCCGCGTGGACGCCGCGGTCGTCGACGGAGCACAGTTTAACGGATGGACGAGTTCGCAACGAGAGGCAGCCTCGGGCAAGCAGACACGCAGTCGAATGAGAGAGCCAGAGCTCGAGATTCGTTCCGTTTGGAATGCGTGCCAACTAGAGAGACGTAGGCCCGTGCGAACGGCGGACTAATCACGCGGCGGCGGCGACGGTGTCCCTTGATTTTCACCCTTCCGCGCGAAACCTAGCCGCGCGCTTTACGCGCCACCATTGTTTCGTTTCCCTTCGTCGAAAATCCCTCCCGCCAACCCTCTGCCATCCTTCTTTCTTTCTCTTTCTCTATCCACGCGCTCCGACGCGTGCAGCACACCGTTGGTCGCGCGCGTAATCTCCGCTCACGGTTCCACTTCTCAAGACCTGTTTTTTCTTTTTTTTTCTTTTTCGAAACGCTGAAATACGGCTCGCGAAACGCGTTGCCCGGCTATCATGAATTTCCAGGCTTTGCGTGGCCTGCTTTTGGATAATTATTACTGTCGGGGCTATGCAAAGGTTTTCATTGTTCGCGCATATATGTACGCTTATTGACAAACGTTAAGAAACGAAGTAATCCGTTCCATCTTTTTTGTGTACTCTTTACTTTCCGAGGTATATAGATTAGAATGAAAAATAGGATAACTTATTGTTCATTGGCGTGCGTAATGTTACTTTTCCACGTGCGTTTTTATTTTAATTTATTTATCTCAAAAGACGAGGAATATACAGAACGTTGCGAATGATTAATTTGTTTCTTAAGTTTTGTAGGTAAGTGTATATATCAATGTTCTTTATTAACCCTTTGCGGACGAGCGTCGGCAAATAGTCGCCTAATCATTTTTTGGCTTTCCGAACCTATTGGGATATGGGGTTAAATTAATTAAAATACGGTTTATTCTATATGATAAGATTTTATTTAGTAACGAGAAAGGACGTCTTAACGTTACGAAGATCGAACTAAAAGTGAGGGCTTTTCTCAAGCACGTAGAAAATGTGGCGCCCAATTCAGAAAGAAAATAACGGCCTGGGTCTGCAACGTGTCTGTCACACAGGCCCTTAGACACGTGGGCCAGAGGCCCATAACTCTGGTAATAGAGTTAAGGTTTTCCTTTATTACAGACCCAGTGTCTCCCAACACAAAGTTTATTTTTGCGTTAGAATAAAATAATAATCCAACAGAACCCATGTCGACTATTAAAGCACAACACTCAATGCAATGAATACTTAACGTAATAATAAACATTTGAAATCGTTGGAAATTAAATGGTTTGGAACTGAAAAGCGTGAAAACTCAAAGTCGTGGAATTAAAAAATAAAGTACTCTCACAAGTGTTACTACTTCTCGTCCGCAAAGGGTTAACCGTCCGCATTATTAGTTTTTCTACTACTGAAACGCGTAAGTTGGATACCGATTGCTTTAACAATACAACGGGGACGATACGCTGAAATGTTTCGCATAATTTATACGCGAAATCCTACGATACCATTGTCAATGTTACAATTTGATAATGTGGTTAGAGTTAGGATTAGAACTTATCGCAAATACAGCGCGCAGCTATCGGACCGAAAGCGTAATCTGCATCGCGAATTATTATTATACGTGTTACTAAAGGGTTATCCAAAAGTACCTTTAGGATGTTGAATGAGAATATCCGTCAAACGCCATGTTTGTTAGTAAAATAGAGGTGAAGAAAATAAAAATTGAAAACGAGAACGAACGAAGATAATAGAAATAACAAACAAATTAGAAAAAGCTATTAAAAAAGTAGAAAAGGGAAGAAAGAAAGTGAAGGTAGGTGTGTTCCTATAATCTATTTTGGATAACCCTTTATAACACAATGGGTTAAAACGAATCTTCTGCTAATTAATAATAACTTTGTAAGGAAAGGATCCGTATCTACGCGAACTTGGTAAGCAAAAGTAGTTAGCCATTTGATCGAGAATAATTTTCCCCAGCAGTTCGCGCAAAATCTATTTCCCCATCTCGCGTAACCGTTAAATTACGTTTCACGTACTCTGATCGATCACCGCACGTATATTCGCAAAGCTATGCATTTGTTTCTATGGTCGAATTTCTCCGTAACGATTCGTTGAAATTACATCTATATACGAACGATGGAAGCTTTTGCGTACATCTAATAGTCGAGGTTTTCCAGTGTAAATCGTATCCACGATGAACTATGGTAGATGTACCACGTATTGCCACTTTAAGCTTCGCGTTTTAACCTGTTAGCTGCGGAATTGTTCGATCAGAATCTTTTTCGTGCGTAAAAATAAAAGTGAATAAACAGGGATTAATATTGTTTAGAGTACGGTTAATTGCTGTGAATATAAACGAAAAATAACGTGTCTTCGATACGAATATAAAGATGCTTTAGAAAATAAGGAATTTCTGAGAAAGTAAAATAGTATACTGAAAACATTAGTAACTCATAAGACGAGTTAACTCGTCATCCGCAGTTAACAGGTTAAGTAACTTTGTTTAAGTATTTTAGAACGTCGTTAACATAAATATCGTTCCAGTTTCGAGCATAATATTGTTCAATCGCTTCTTTATTTATGAATATTTTTTTATACGTTCAATATAATAAATTCACTGCTACGTACTTGAAAATGTACAACGAAGTCCACAGTTTTTCGTCCTGTCACTTGAAAACGTTCTCATTTAAATAGAAACACGTTTTTACGTATATTAACACGTCAGTTTTTGCGTAACACATACGAGATATACAGCAAACGTCGCACCTTACCGAATTATCACACGTTCCATACTTTATAATCGTATTGGTCACGTTTCAATGTTCAACAGCACATTTACCTCCCAATATTTCGTTACAAATATTAAGTATACACGAATATACGATGTCTATCCGTTGTTACGTAAACCGAAGTCTAAATTGAGTATGAAAATCTGTTTGCTTACGATTCTTTATTCGTTACTTTGCTATTAAATAAACGAGTTAAAGTAGCAGTTATAGGAACAGTGACAGTACCCAATACTCCGACGTTTAATTACTTTCAAGCTCGCAATTTACATTTCTTTGCGTAACGGTCGTTCACCGATACGCAGTGGAAATACGTTTAGTTTGAGAAATCCTTGTTTAACCTCGCAACCGTTTATCTTTCTCGCACGACTTTGCGCGTATCCACGGTGGTTGTTTTCCATCCCTTAGCGCGATGGCCAGACGCCCTCCTTCGATCACGAGCCGACGAGACCTCTTTGAGCATGCAAATCGCATTATTTCCATACGTACGCGTAATGGGCCATTAGGCGCACGTGGCGGTCGCGAAGGAATTCCACGATAGCTTCTATCGCCAGTAGTCACAGCCAGTGCTAGATTCGACCGAAAGCCACCGAATATTTCCACTCGCTCCTGCCTTCACCGCTTCCTTGTTCTACTTACTCGAGTCTTTCGCTTGAGAACCGATTCTATTTTACTCCGTTCTTTCTCTTAAGAACTGATTCTACTTTACTCGGTTCTTTAGCTTGAAACCCGATTCTACTTACTCGAGTCTTTCGCTTGAGAATCGATTCTACTTTACACGGTTCTTTCGCTTGAAAACCGATTCTACTTTACTCGGTTCTTTCGCTTGAAAACCGATTCTACTTTACTCGGTTCTTTCGCTTGAAAACTGATTCTATTTTACTCCGTTCTATCGCCTAAGAACCGATTCTACTTACTCGAGTCTTTCGCTTGAGAACCGATTCTACTTTACTCCGTTCTTTCACTTAAGAACCGATTCTACTTACTCGAGTCTTTCGCTTGAGAACCGATTCTACTTTACTCGAGTCTTTCGCTTGAAAACCGATTCTACTTTACTTCGTTCTTTCGTTTAAGAACCGATTCTATTTTACTCCGTTCTTTCGCCTAAGAACCGATTCTACTTTACTTCGTTCTTTCGCTTAAGAAGCGATTCTACATTACTCGGTTCTTTCGTTTAACACTGGAATTACCAAGGCAGTCAAAATAACTTACAAGTGTATTCTTAAATGGTTACAAATTTACCATAATACGTATATAAATTTACCACGATACATTTGTTAGGATATTACACGCTTCTCTCTACAAAATATAAACAAAGATTTATTGTGCTTTAATCACATGGGTTTTGCAAAGGTGTACCATCTTCATTTCTATGGTACGAATAAATAGACTTTAGCCGTCGGTAGTTCTAGCGTTAAGAACCGATTCTACTTCGAGAAACATTTCATTCGCTTTCCGTACACGCGTATTGCGTACGCGTGATGCGCATCGATTTCATTGGAACGCGTTGAAAATCTCGATATCATTCTATTACAAAGATCGATTAGATTAATTTTTGGTAGGATATCGTCGAGACTTGGCATTTAAGCAGCTGAGATGCAATTTAACCACGCTGTAGATTTCAATTGTAACACTTAAGCTGTTCGAGACTACGAGTATAGTTACAAAATTTAAATCGCGGACACGTATATATGTGTGTGTGTCTGTAATAATAAAAAAGAATGTATAAACTGATCTCAATCTATGGGCACTTTGCAACGTTATCTCTTATCGCTTCGTTCTCTAATTTACGATTTAACCGGCCTCCCATCTTCGCTCTCGTTGCACAGCTTCTCGCCCGCGCGCCTATTCTATGTTCGTTTTCAATCTTCGAACCAAAATAAGAGAACAGCAGACCATCTCTGCTAGCTTCGCTCGGGTTTTGGTCCCGCGGCGAACAACCGATACGACAGAGTTCGTTTCGTCGAACGAATCGACGAGGGTTCAATTAAACCATACGACGCAAGGAATCCGCCAACGCGCGGCCAATAAACAAACCGTCGGATTGGCTCTCCGATGTCGTCAGCGCCAATTCACCGCATCAATTCGAATAATGCTGTTGAGTGGCGTCTCCGCGCCTCCACCCTTTTCCCCTTCGCCGTTCCATCACGATTTCTCCTATCCCGCTCGTCGTTCTCTGCGCTCGCGTTAACCAGCTAAATGCCCTGGCGCCTCGTTGACCAGCCTCACCGTAAATTAACCGATCTTAAACTCCAAAGACTGCACCCTTCTCCACTCTCCACTCTCTCCCTAACGTTTCTTTTCTTCCCCTTCTCCGCGCTGTTAGCTGTTCGCTGTTCGCTGTTCGCCGTTGCGCGATGATGATCAGGTTTCGCGGTCGAGCTTCGCGTCACGCGCGATTGGACTTCGGGCTGCGTTTCGCTCCCCGCGGAATCGAAACATTATTCCAACGATTTTGCGTACAGTTCGGTAATTCGGGTTTTTAAAATGGCAAATTTTACGATAGGGATAGCGTGTTTAGAGATGGAGCAATGCGCAAGCAACGGATTAAACTAGGTTCGAAATTAGTTGGATTGGGATTAGATCGAATTCGAATTGAGTTGAGTTCGACTTCGGTTAGCTTTGAGTTGGGCTAGATTCGAATTAGATTTGGTTCGAATCGCGTTAGATTGGTTTCGAATTGGGCTAGATTCGAATTAGATCAGGTTCGAATCGCGTTAGATTTGATTCGAATTGGGCTTGATTCAGGTTAGATTAGATTCGATCTGGGTTAAATTAGGATTACATTGCATTCGAACTGAGTTGGATTCGACATGGGTTAGATTAAAATTAGGTTGAATTAGACTTGGGTTAGATTCGAGTTGGTCTAGATTCGAATTAGATTAAGTTCGAATCGCGTTAGATTGGATTCGAATTGGGCTTGATTCGGATTGTATTAGACTCGAACTGGGTTAAATTAAGATTACATTACATTCGAACTGAGTTGGATTCGACATGGGTTAGATTAAAATTAGGTTGAATTAGACTTGGGTTAGATTCGAGTTGGTCTAGATTCGAATTAGATTAAGTTCGATTCGCGTTAGATTGGATTCGAATTGGGCTTGATTGGAATTAAATTAGACTCGAACTGGGTTAAATTAAGATTACATTACATTCGAACTGAGTTGGATTCGACATGGGTTAGATTAAAATTAGGTTGAATTAGACTTGGGTTAGATTCGAGTTGGTCTAGATTCGAATTAGATTAAGTTCGAATCGCGTTAGATTGGATTCGAATTGGGCTTGATTCGGATTGTATTAGACTCGAACTGGGTTAAATTAAGATTACATTACATTCGAACTGAGTTGGATTCGACATGGGTTAGATTAAAATTAGGTTGAATTAGACTTGGGTTAGATTCGAGTTGGTCTAGATTCGAATTAGATTAAGTTCGATTCGCGTTAGATTGGATTCGAATTGGGCTTGATTGGAATTAAATTAGACTCGAACTGGGTTAAATTAAGATTACATTACATTCGAACTGAGTTGGATTCGACATGGGTTAGATTAAAATTAGGTTGAATTAGACTTGGGTTAGATTCGAGTTGGTCTAGATTCGAATTAGATTAAGTTCGAATCGCGTTAGATTGGATTCGAATTGGGCTTGATTCGGATTGTATTAGACTCGAACTGGGTTAAATTAAGATTACATTACATTCGAACTGAGTTGGATTCGACATGGGTTAGATTAAAATTAGGTTGAATTAGACTTGGGTTAGATTCGAGTTGGTCTAGATTCGAATTAGATTAAGTTCGAATCGCGTTAGATTGGATTCGAATTGGGCTTGATTCGGATTGTATTAGACTCGAACTGGGTTAAATTAAGATTACATTACATTCGAACTGAGTTGGATTCGACATGGGTTAGATTAAAATTAGGTTGAATTAGACTTGGGTTAGATTCGAGTTGGTCTAGATTCGAATTAGATTAAGTTCGATTCGCGTTAGATTGGATTCGAATTGGGCTTGATTGGAATTAAATTAGACTCGAACTGGGTTAAATTAAGATTACATTACATTCGAACTGAGTTGGATTCGACATGGGTTAGATTAAAATTAGGTTGAATTAGACTTGGGTTAGATTCGAGTTGGTCTAGATTCGAATTAGATTAAGTTCGAATCGCGTTAGATTGGATTCGAATTGGGCTTGATTCGGATTGTATTAGACTCGAACTGGGTTAAATTAAGATTACATTACATTCGAACTGAGTTGGATTCGACATGGGTTAGATTAAAATTAGGTTGAATTAGACTTGGGTTAGATTCGAGTTGGTCTAGATTCGAATTAGATTAAGTTCGAATCGCGTTAGATTGGATTCGAATTGGGCTTGATTCGGATTGTATTAGACTCGAACTGGGTTAAATTAAGATTACATTACATTCGAACTGAGTTGGATTCGACATGGGTTAGATTAAAATTAGGTTGAATTAGACTTGGGTTAGATTCGAGTTGGTCTAGATTCGAATTAGATTAAGTTCGAATCGCGTTAGATTGGATTCGAATTGGGCTTGATTCGGATTGTATTAGACTCGAACTGGGTTAAATTAAGATTACATTACATTCGAACTGAGTTGGATTCGACATGGGTTAGATTAAAATTAGGTTGAATTAGACTTGGGTTAGATTCGAGTTGGTCTAGATTCGAATTAGATTAAGTTCGATTCGCGTTAGATTGGATTCGAATTGGGCTTGATTGGAATTAAATTAGACTCGAACTGGGTTAAATTAAGATTACATTACATTCGAACTGAGTTGGATTCGACATGGGTTAGATTAAAATTAGGTTGAATTAGACTTGGGTTAGATTCGAGTTGGTCTAGATTCGAATTAGATTAAGTTCGAATCGCGTTAGATTGGATTCGAATTGGGCTTGATTCGGATTGTATTAGACTCGAACTGGGTTAAATTAAGATTACATTACATTCGAACTGAGTTGGATTCGACATGGGTTAGATTAAAATTAGGTTGAATTAGACTTGGGTTAGATTCGAGTTGGTCTAGATTCGAATTAGATTAAGTTCGAATCGCGTTAGATTGGATTCGAATTGGGCTTGATTCGGATTGTATTAGACTCGAACTGGGTTAAATTAAGATTACATTACATTCGAACTGAGTTGGATTCGACATGGGTTAGATTAAAATTAGGTTGAATTAGACTTGGGTTAGATTCGAGTTGGTCTAGATTCGAATTAGATTAAGTTCGATTCGCGTTAGATTGGATTCGAATTGGGCTTGATTGGAATTAAATTAGACTCGAACTGGGTTAAATTAAGATTACATTACATTCGAACTGAGTTGGATTCGACATGGGTTAGATTAAAATTAGGTTGAATTAGACTTGGGTTAGATTCGAGTTGGTCTAGATTCGAATTAGATTAAGTTCGATTCGCGTTAGATTGGATTCGAATTGGGCTTGATTGGAATTAAATTAGACTCGAACTGGGTTAAATTAAGATTACATTACATTCGAACTGAGTTGGATTCGACATGGGTTAGATTAAAATTAGGTTGAATTAGACTTGGGTTAGATTCGAGTTGGTCTAGATTCGAATTAGATTAAGTTCGAATCGCGTTAGATTGGATTCGAATTGGGCTTGATTCGGATTGTATTAGACTCGAACTGGGTTAAATTAAGATTACATTACATTCGAACTGAGTTGGATTCGACATGGGTTAGATTAAAATTAGGTTGAATTAGACTTGGGTTAGATTCGAGTTGGTCTAGATTCGAATTAGATTAAGTTCGAATCGCGTTAGATTGGATTCGAATTGGGCTTGATT
This sequence comes from Eucera pruinosa, assembly GCA_028830335.1. Taxonomy (NCBI): domain Eukaryota; kingdom Metazoa; phylum Arthropoda; class Insecta; order Hymenoptera; family Apidae; genus Eucera; species Eucera pruinosa. The sequence continues at coordinate 1,409,397 of JAMYCR010000001.1, read as the reverse complement.
CGGATTGTATTAGACTCGAACTGGGTTAAATTAAGATTACATTACATTCGAACTGAGTTGGATTCGACATGGGTTAGATTAAAATTAGGTTGAATTAGACTTGGGTTAGATTCGAGTTGGTCTAGATTCGAATTAGATTAAGTTCGAATCGCGTTAGATTGGATTCGAATTGGGCTTGATTCGGATTGTATTAGACTCGAACTGGGTTAAATTAAGATTACATTACATTCGAACTGAGTTGGATTCGACATGGGTTAGATTAAAATTAGGTTGAATTAGACTTGGGTTAGATTCGAGTTGGTCTAGATTCGAATTAGATTAAGTTCGATTCGCGTTAGATTGGATTCGAATTGGGCTTGATTGGGATTTAATTAGACTCGAACTGGGTTAAATTAAGATTACATTACATTCGAACTGAGTTGGATTCGACATGGGTTAGATTAAAATTAGGTTGAATTAGACTTGGGTTAGATTCGAGTTGGTCTAGATTCGAATTAGATTAAGTTCGAATCGCGTTAGATTGGATTCGAATTGGGCTTGATTCGGATTGTATTAGACTCGAACTGGGTTAAATTAAGATTACATTACATTCGAACTGAGTTGGATTCGACATGGGTTAGATTAAAATTAGGTTGAATTAGACTTGGGTTAGATTCGAGTTGGTCTAGATTCGAATTAGATTAAGTTCGAATCGCGTTAGATTGGATTCGAATTGGGCTTGATTCGGATTGTATTAGACTCGAACTGGGTTAAATTAAGATTACATTACATTCGAACTGAGTTGGATTCGACATGGGTTAGATTAAAATTAGGTTGAATTAGACTTGGGTTAGATTCGAGTTGGTCTAGATTCGAATTAGATTAAGTTCGATTCGCGTTAGATTGGATTCGAATTGGGCTTGATTGGAATTAAATTAGACTCGAACTGGGTTAAATTAAGATTACATTACATTCGAACTGAGTTGGATTCGACATGGGTTAGATTAAAATTAGGTTGAATTAGACTTGGGTTAGATTCGAGTTGGTCTAGATTCGAATTAGATTAAGTTCGAATCGCGTTAGATTGGATTCGAATTGGGCTTGATTCGGATTGTATTAGACTCGAACTGGGTTAAATTAAGATTACATTACATTCGAACTGAGTTGGATTCGACATGGGTTAGATTAAAATTAGGTTGAATTAGACTTGGGTTAGATTCGAGTTGGTCTAGATTCGAATTAGATTAAGTTCGAATCGCGTTAGATTGGATTCGAATTGGGCTTGATTCGAATTGAATTAGACTCGAACTGGGTTAAATTAAGATTACATTACATTCGAACTGAGTTGGATTCGACATGGGTTAGATTAAAATTAGGTTGAATTAGACTTGGGTTAGATTCGAGTTGGTCTAGATTCGAATTAGATTAAGTTCGAATCGCGTTAGATTGGATTCGAATTGGGCTTGATTCGGATTGTATTAGACTCGAACTGGGTTAAATTAAGATTACATTACATTCGAACTGAGTTGGATTCGACATGGGTTAGATTAAAATTAGGTTGAATTAGACTTGGGTTAGATTCGAGTTGGTCTAGATTCGAATTAGATTAAGTTCGAATCGCGTTAGATTGGATTCGAATTGGGCTTGATTCGGATTGTATTAGACTCGAACTGGGTTAAATTAAGATTACATTACATTCGAACTGAGTTGGATTCGACATGGGTTAGATTAAAATTAGGTTGAATTAGACTTGGGTTAGATTCGAGTTGGTCTAGATTCGAATTAGATTAAGTTCGAATCGCGTTAGATTGGATTCGAATTGGGCTTGATTCGGATTGTATTAGACTCGAACTGGGTTAAATTAAGATTACATTACATTCGAACTGAGTTGGATTCGACATGGGTTAGATTAAAATTAGGTTGAATTAGACTTGGGTTAGATTCGAGTTGGTCTAGATTCGAATTAGATTAAGTTCGAATCGCGTTAGATTGGATTCGAATTGGGCTTGATTCGGATTGAATTAGACTCGAACTGGGTTAAATTAAGATTACATTACATTCGAACTGAGTTGGATTCGACATGGGTTAGATTAAAATTAGGTTGAATTAGACTTGGGTTAGATTCGAGTTGGTCTAGATTCGAATTAGATTAAGTTCGAATCGCGTTAGATTGGATTCGAATTGGGCTTGATTCGGATTGTATTAGACTCGAACTGGGTTAAATTAAGATTACATTACATTCGAACTGAGTTGGATTCGACATGGGTTAGATTAAAATTAGGTTGAATTAGACTTGGGTTAGATTCGAGTTGGTCTAGATTCGAATTAGATTAAGTTCGAATCGCGTTAGATTGGATTCGAATTGGGCTTGATTCGGATTGTATTAGACTCGAACTGGGTTAAATTAAGATTACATTACATTCGAACTGAGTTGGATTCGACATGGGTTAGATTAAAATTAGGTTGAATTAGACTTGGGTTAGATTCGAGTTGGTCTAGATTCGAATTAGATTAAGTTCGATTCGCGTTAGATTGGATTCGAATTGGGCTTGATTGGAATTAAATTAGACTCGAACTGGGTTAAATTAAGATTACATTACATTCGAACTGAGTTGGATTCGACATGGGTTAGATTAAAATTAGGTTGAATTAGACTTGGGTTAGATTCGAGTTGGTCTAGATTCGAATTAGATTAAGTTCGATTCGCGTTAGATTGGATTCGAATTGGGCTTGATTGGAATTAAATTAGACTCGAACTGGGTTAAATTAAGATTACATTACATTCGAACTGAGTTGGATTCGACATGGGTTAGATTAAAATTAGGTTGAATTAGACTTGGGTTAGATTCGAGTTGGTCTAGATTCGAATTAGATTAAGTTCGAATCGCGTTAGATTGGATTCGAATTGGGCTTGATTCGGATTGTATTAGACTCGAACTGGGTTAAATTAAGATTACATTACATTCGAACTGAGTTGGATTCGACATGGGTTAGATTAAAATTAGGTTGAATTAGACTTGGGTTAGATTCGAGTTGGTCTAGATTCGAATTAGATTAAGTTCGAATCGCGTTAGATTGGATTCGAATTGGGCTTGATTCGGATTGTATTAGACTCGAACTGGGTTAAATTAAGATTACATTACATTCGAACTGAGTTGGATTCGACATGGGTTAGATTAAAATTAGGTTGAATTAGACTTGGGTTAGATTCGAGTTGGTCTAGATTCGAATTAGATTAAGTTCGAATCGCGTTAGATTGGATTCGAATTGGGCTTGATTCGGATTGTATTAGACTCGAACTGGGTTAAATTAAGATTACATTACATTCGAACTGAGTTGGATTCGACATGGGTTAGATTAAAATTAGGTTGAATTAGACTTGGGTTAGATTCGAGTTGGTCTAGATTCGAATTAGATTAAGTTCGAATCGCGTTAGATTGGATTCGAATTGGGCTTGATTGGAATTAAATTAGACTCGAACTGGGTTAAATTAAGATTACATTACATTCGAACTGAGTTGGATTCGACATGGGTTAGATTAAAATTAGGTTGAATTAGACTTGGGTTAGATTCGAGTTGGTCTAGATTCGAATTAGATTAAGTTCGAATCGCGTTAGATTGGATTCGAATTGGGCTTGATTCGGATTGTATTAGACTCGAACTGGGTTAAATTAAGATTACATTACATTCGAACTGAGTTGGATTCGACATGGGTTAGATTAAAATTAGGTTGAATTAGACTTGGGTTAGATTCGAGTTGGTCTAGATTCGAATTAGATTAAGTTCGAATCGCGTTAGATTGGATTCGAATTGGGCTTGATTCGGATTGTATTAGACTCGAACTGGGTTAAATTAAGATTACATTACATTCGAACTGAGTTGGATTCGACATGGGTTAGATTAAAATTAGGTTGAATTAGACTTGGGTTAGATTCGAGTTGGTCTAGATTCGAATTAGATTAAGTTCGAATCGCGTTAGATTGGATTCGAATTGGGCTTGATTCGGATTGTATTAGACTCGAACTGGGTTAAATTAAGATTACATTACATTCGAACTGAGTTGGATTCGACATGGGTTAGATTAAAATTAGGTTGAATTAGACTTGGGTTAGATTCGAGTTGGTCTAGATTCGAATTAGATTAAGTTCGAATTCGCGTTAGATTGGATTCGAATTGGGCTTGATTCGGAATTAATTAGACTCGAACTGGGTTAAATTAAGATTACATTACATTCGAACTGAGTTGGATTCGACATGGGTTAGATTAAAATTAGGTTGAATTAGACTTGGGTTAGATTCGAGTTGGTCTAGATTCGAATTAGATTAAGTTCGAATCGCGTTAGATTGGATTCGAATTGGGCTTGATTCGGATTGTATTAGACTCGAACTGGGTTAAATTAAGATTACATTACATTCGAACTGAGTTGGATTCGACATGGGTTAGATTAAAATTAGGTTGAATTAGACTTGGGTTAGATTCGAGTTGGTCTAGATTCGAATTAGATTAAGTTCGAATCGCGTTAGATTGGATTCGAATTGGGCTTGATTCGGATTGTATTAGACTCGAACTGGGTTAAATTAAGATTACATTACATTCGAACTGAGTTGGATTCGACATGGGTTAGATTAAAATTAGGTTGAATTAGACTTGGGTTAGATTCGAGTTGGTCTAGATTCGAATTAGATTAAGTTCGATTCGCGTTAGATTGGATTCGAATTGGGCTTGATTCGGATTGTATTAGACTCGAACTGGGTTAAATTAAGATTACATTACATTCGAACTGAGTTGGATTCGACATGGGTTAGATTAAAATTAGGTTGAATTAGACTTGGGTTAGATTCGAGTTGGTCTAGATTCGAATTAGATTAAGTTCGAATTCGCGTTAGATTGGATTCGAATTGGGCTTGATTCGGATTGTAATTAGACTCGAACTGGGTTAAATTAAGATTACATTACATTCGAACTGAGTTGGATTCGACATGGGTTAGATTAAAATTAGGTTGAATTAGACTTGGGTTAGATTCGAGTTGGTCTAGATTCGAATTAGATTAAGTTCGAATCGCGTTAGATTGGATTCGAATTGGGCTTGATTCGGATTGTATTAGACTCGAACTGGGTTAAATTAAGATTACATTACATTCGAACTGAGTTGGATTCGACATGGGTTAGATTAAAATTAGGTTGAATTAGACTTGGGTTAGATTCGAGTTGGTCTAGATTCGAATTAGATTAAGTTCGATTCGCGTTAGATTGGATTCGAATTGGGCTTGATTGGAATTAAATTAGACTCGAACTGGGTTAAATTAAGATTACATTACATTCGAACTGAGTTGGATTCGACATGGGTTAGATTAAAATTAGGTTGAATTAGACTTGGGTTAGATTCGAGTTGGTCTAGATTCGAATTAGATTAAGTTCGAATCGCGTTAGATTGGATTCGAATTGGGCTTGGGTCGATTGTAATTAGACTCGAACTGGGTTAAATTAAGATTACATTACATTCGAACTGAGTTGGATTCGACATGGGTTAGATTAAAATTAGGTTGAATTAGACTTGGGTTAGATTCGAGTTGGTCTAGATTCGAATTAGATTAAGTTCGATTCGCGTTAGATTGGATTCGAATTGGGCTTGATTGGAATTAAATTAGACTCGAACTGGGTTAAATTAAGATTACATTACATTCGAACTGAGTTGGATTCGACATGGGTTAGATTAAAATTAGGTTGAATTAGACTTGGGTTAGATTCGAGTTGGTCTAGATTCGAATTAGATTAAGTTCGATTCGCGTTAGATTGGATTCGAATTGGGCTTGATTGGGATTGAATTAGACTCGAACTGGGTTAAATTAAGATTACATTACATTCGAACTGAGTTGGATTCGACATGGGTTAGATTAAAATTAGGTTGAATTAGACTTGGGTTAGATTCGAGTTGGTCTAGATTCGAATTAGATTAAGTTCGAATCGCGTTAGATTGGATTCGAATTGGGCTTGATTCGGATTGTATTAGACTCGAACTGGGTTAAATTAAGATTACATTACATTCGAACTGAGTTGGATTCGACATGGGTTAGATTAAAATTAGGTTGAATTAGACTTGGGTTAGATTCGAGTTGGTCTAGATTCGAATTAGATTAAGTTCGAATCGCGTTAGATTGGATTCGAATTGGGCTTGATTCGGATTGTATTAGACTCGAACTGGGTTAAATTAAGATTACATTACATTCGAACTGAGTTGGATTCGACATGGGTTAGATTAAAATTAGGTTGAATTAGACTTGGGTTAGATTCGAGTTGGTCTAGATTCGAATTAGATTAAGTTCGAATTCGCGTTAGATTGGATTCGAATTGGGCTTGATTCGGAATTGTAATTAGACTCGAACTGGGTTAAATTAAGATTACATTACATTCGAACTGAGTTGGATTCGACATGGGTTAGATTAAAATTAGGTTGAATTAGACTTGGGTTAGATTCGAGTTGGTCTAGATTCGAATTAGATTAAGTTCGAATCGCGTTAGATTGGATTCGAATTGGGCTTGATTCGGATTGTATTAGACTCGAACTGGGTTAAATTAAGATTACATTACATTCGAACTGAGTTGGATTCGACATGGGTTAGATTAAAATTAGGTTGAATTAGACTTGGGTTAGATTCGAGTTGGTCTAGATTCGAATTAGATTAAGTTCGAATCGCGTTAGATTGGATTCGAATTGGGCTTGATTCGGATTGAATTAGACTCGAACTGGGTTAAATTAAGATTACATTACATTCGAACTGAGTTGGATTCGACATGGGTTAGATTAAAATTAGGTTGAATTAGACTTGGGTTAGATTCGAGTTGGTCTAGATTCGAATTAGATTAAGTTCGATTCGCGTTAGATTGGATTCGAATTGGGCTTGATTCGGAATTGTAATTAGACTCGAACTGGGTTAAATTAAGATTACATTACATTCGAACTGAGTTGGATTCGACATGGGTTAGATTAAAATTAGGTTGAATTAGACTTGGGTTAGATTCGAGTTGGTCTAGATTCGAATTAGATTAAGTTCGAATCGCGTTAGATTGGATTCGAATTGGGCTTGATTCGGATTGTAATTAGACTCGAACTGGGTTAAATTAAGATTACATTACATTCGAACTGAGTTGGATTCGACATGGGTTAGATTAAAATTAGGTTGAATTAGACTTGGGTTAGATTCGAGTTGGTCTAGATTCGAATTAGATTAAGTTCGAATCGCGTTAGATTGGATTCGAATTGGGCTTGATTCGGATTGTATTAGACTCGAACTGGGTTAAATTAAGATTACATTACATTCGAACTGAGTTGGATTCGACATGGGTTAGATTAAAATTAGGTTGAATTAGACTTGGGTTAGATTCGAGTTGGTCTAGATTCGAATTAGATTAAGTTCGAATCGCGTTAGATTGGATTCGAATTGGGCTTGATTCGGATTGTATTAGACTCGAACTGGGTTAAATTAAGATTACATTACATTCGAACTGAGTTGGATTCGACATGGGTTAGATTAAAATTAGGTTGAATTAGACTTGGGTTAGATTCGAGTTGGTCTAGATTCGAATTAGATTAAGTTCGATTCGCGTTAGATTGGATTCGAATTGGGCTTGATTGGAATTAAATTAGACTCGAACTGGGTTAAATTAAGATTACATTACATTCGAACTGAGTTGGATTCGACATGGGTTAGATTAAAATTAGGTTGAATTAGACTTGGGTTAGATTCGAGTTGGTCTAGATTCGAATTAGATTAAGTTCGAATCGCGTTAGATTGGATTCGAATTGGGCTTGATTCGGATTGTATTAGACTCGAACTGGGTTAAATTAAGATTACATTACATTCGAACTGAGTTGGATTCGACATGGGTTAGATTAAAATTAGGTTGAATTAGACTTGGGTTAGATTCGAGTTGGTCTAGATTCGAATTAGATTAAGTTCGAATCGCGTTAGATTGGATTCGAATTGGGCTTGATTCGGATTGTATTAGACTCGAACTGGGTTAAATTAAGATTACATTACATTCGAACTGAGTTGGATTCGACATGGGTTAGATTAAAATTAGGTTGAATTAGACTTGGGTTAGATTCGAGTTGGTCTAGATTCGAATTAGATTAAGTTCGATTCGCGTTAGATTGGATTCGAATTGGGCTTGATTGGAATTAAATTAGACTCGAACTGGGTTAAATTAAGATTACATTACATTCGAACTGAGTTGGATTCGACATGGGTTAGATTAAAATTAGGTTGAATTAGACTTGGGTTAGATTCGAGTTGGTCTAGATTCGAATTAGATTAAGTTCGAATCGCGTTAGATTGGATTCGAATTGGGCTTGATTCGGATTGTATTAGACTCGAACTGGGTTAAATTAAGATTACATTACATTCGAACTGAGTTGGATTCGACATGGGTTAGATTAAAATTAGGTTGAATTAGACTTGGGTTAGATTCGAGTTGGTCTAGATTCGAATTAGATTAAGTTCGAATCGCGTTAGATTGGATTCGAATTGGGTTTGATTCAGGTTAGATTAGATTCGATCTGGGTTAAATTAGGATTACATTACATTCGACTTGAATTAGATTCGAATTAGATCAGGTTCGAATCGCGTTAGATTGGATTCGAATTAGGCTTGATTCGGATTGTATTAGATTCGAACTAGGTTAAATTACGATTACATCGCACTCGAATTGAGTTGGATTTGACTAGGGTTAGGTTCGAATTACCTTAGACTCCCATTAGATTATGTTCGAATTGGGTTAAATTGAAGCTGGATCAGGTGTTGCAGCTCACCCCAAAATAGTACATCAAACAAAATCATTACCAAAGAGATGAAAAAGTAGCCGGATTTAAAAAGTTTGCTTCCAATTACCAGCGAAGGGAACATAGTAACTTACGCTCGCGTTATTTCAAAATTAAACTTAGATTAGTCTCGCGTTCCTCTAGAAAAGTAACACTCGTAAAACATCGTCGAGTAAACGTCCCAGGCGAAGCTATTTAAAAGAGTATCGCTGCATCGACCATCGAAGAAACGTTTAATACACGAACTCTTTACATACGTTCACTCCTTGTGTTTCTCCGTTACCAATAAAAAATCGCCTCGCCTATGCGCGTCTACCGCGCGACACCGCGTTTAATTTTAAAGTGGCGCAGCGAAAGGGTTAAGGTGGCGAAGGTGATGGGTTGAGTCGGTGAACGGAGCAGCGGAGAAGAAGAAAAAGAAGAAGAAAAGGAAGAAGAAAAAGTTCCATTTAAAAAGAACGAGACACGGGTTCGGGAATGGACTGGACTGAAAGGAGAAAATAGACCCGAGTAGAAAGGAGAAGAGGTGGTCAGTGCGATAGCGAAAGAGAATCAGAGAAAAAAGGAGAAAGAGAGAGAGGGAGAGAGAGGGAGAGGGAGAGAAAGAGCGAGAGTGGCAGGGATTCTTTCATGCCCTTCGGAAACGTCATATAGCTGTCGGGTGCCGCGGAGGCAATATTTCACGCCGGTAGGCCCGCCTGTCCTCCCGCTCTCTCCTTCGTTCCTACACTTTTGAAGGAGTTTTTACGGAGTCTCTCGATCTTTAATCACAGCTCGACCTTCCATTGTCAGTGACGTCACCTCCGACTCGGAAAGGGTGTTCGGGGGATGCTTTGTGTCGAGCTGCGCCGATCCCTCTCCCGCGCGTCATTTGTCTCTCTGGCTGCCTTATTTGTACGCGCGTACACACATTCAAACGGACGTGCTCTCGCGCGCCGCGTTGCTAGCCCGCTTCGCGTTCGCGAGCGTATCGCGAGAGGATCCGACTACAATCGTTCGTTGCAACGTACTTTCTTATAAACGAATACTCGGTTAAAGTAGCCATTTTCAACCGGCACGCTGCGAGAGATTCTCAGGTGCAGGCTGGTACCGTAGTCTGCCACGTTTCAGCGACAACGACGCGGAATTATTATCGCAGACGAGGTATATACAGGATAGACCTATGATCTTACGGGGATTTCGTGTCGCATGCTCTGAAATACCGATAACCTAAGAATATATCGCGTAACCGGTACTTTTTAGCGTTCGTATTATCTCATTGTCAGCTATTGTTGGATTCCTAATTTACTGTTTATCGAGACATCTTACACTAGGCACTTAGAGTCTAAACTCGTTGCGAAAGTTCGACGCTGTACTATTTTCGATATAATAATGCTCGTCAAAAATGAGTTGTTCCTTTTAAAGGTTCGTTTTGAAGATGATGGGGATAAGGAGAAAGAATGGTAAGAATTCTAGGATCAAGGGTCAGGCGTGATGCAGGGGTAATGAGTAACGGATTCAAGGGTCGCATGCGTAATTGTGTACAGAGGATGAGACAGAATTTGGAGACAACTTATCTAACTAGACGCGATACGTAAAATTGCTTACTGTCTAAGAGCGATATCCAACACTATGCAGATCAGAAATGCCACATCGTTGTTAAAATGGATTTGCAAGTATTGCTACAAGATAACGGTAAATTGATCGGTAAATAAGCTTTAGATTTCACGTTAAAAAGTAACGTTTTTCTCTATTTTTTTTCTTGACGTGGAATAGCCAGTGTCGTCAAGGGGCTAAAGAAAGTCGGTCGCCGTTTCTCCGGTTGACTGTCGCGACTTTTCAGGTCGAACGCGATAGATAAGTAATCGTGGATCGAGCAATGGTAGAATCGAATCGAAAGAAAACGAGCGCTACGCTTTAAGTACGCGCAATTCCGCGATGCAGATTACGTCAATCGGTGACTCGTTGAAACGCGGTTAACGATCCAAAAGGAATATTAATTAAGACTCGGACGTCGAGTAGCTGTCGTTTTCGTCATCGTCTTGCGTCCGTGCGGTTAACGTGAACTGGTACACGTTAAGCGTAACCAATAATACGAGCGGGACGCCATACGTTGCCCGGAAGATAGCGCAAATGATCGTGGAACAGCTACGAATTAAGTAAAGGAAAAGTAACGGTAGCACTTTTAGCACTTAAGATAAAGTAGCGGTAACGATACAGCAAGTATGCGAATAAAATTTTGTCCGTCTAGCCAAAACAGTGTAACGCGATAGAGTAAATGACCCACGTTCTGTCACTGTTCCTATAAATGCTACTTTAATTCGTTTTATTTAATAGCAAAGCAACGTGTAAAGAATCGTGAGTAAACAAATTTTGATACCAAATTTGGGCTTTGGTTTACGTAACGACACATAGACGTTGTATATTCGTTTAGATTTAATCTTTATAAATACATATTGGGAGGTTATTGTGCTGTTGAAGATTGAAACTGTGACCAATATAATTATAAAGTATGGAACGCGTCATAATTCAGTAAAGCGCGACGTTTACTATATATCTTATATCTATTACACGACTGACGCGTTAATATATGTAAAACGTGTTTCTATTTAAATGAAAAGTTTTCAAGTGACTGCACGAAGGACCGTGGACTTTGTTGTACAGTTTCAATTACGTGGCAATGAATTTGTTATATTGAACGTATAAAAAAATGTACATAAATAAAAGGGAGAATAAAAAACGTAAAGGTGTAACTTCTTCGATGACACAAACGTGGACGTACTCATCGATATTTTCGTTACTATACACGTATGATAATATTCTAGTATCATTACTATTTCTAGTAGTAACTATTTCCAATACTTTATATCTAGTAGATTACTATTTCGTTAACCACCTCTGATCTTCGTCGCATAGACGTACAACGTAATGTTGTTCAAAGGAGGTGAAATATTGTCCTCCTTCTTCTCGTAATTTCATTTTGAAATCATCTCCATTTGGAAAACGTACAAATTATCATTTTGAACTTCACGTTTTCCAAGTTACGTTCGATCAGATTTAAAAAGGATGACCGAGTTTAATAGTTTGGCAATATTGAAACGTAACCATTTTTTAGCCATCTCTTTCATCGAGTTTCAAGGTGCACGCTTAATTTTCTGAGCAACCGTAGATACTTAACTTTGTCAAGACTAGGTATCGAGAATGCAACGATAAAGGGAATGCACGTTACAACGGATCTTGTTGTACGTTGTTGGAGAAGAGCTGGAAAATTCCTGCGCGCAAAGGGCACGGGTTCCTTAACGCGATAGACGTGTTCGATGGAGAAGACGGAATACGTATTACGTCTTACGAAGCATCTCGAAGAGACGATCGGCTGAGACGCTCCCTTTCCTCGCGAGCAGAATCACGTTGCTGATTCGTAAAAACCGGGGGATTATCGCAAGTGCAATGTAAGCCGAACGCAATATGGATGGGTTTGAGCCTACGCGAATGGAGAAAGAATCCCTATCGATCGTGTCTCGAAACCAACCGGCTTTTCTAAATATTCCATCGACTTTTCACTTCGCTTTCGAATTGGACGCGACCAGAAGAACAATTTGTTTCGAACAATAGCTTCTAAAACGACTTGCTAAGCTATAGCAAAACGGACCCGACAATTTCAAATGTATATACAAATAAACAAAGGTTTCCAAAAGTACTATTTTTTTCCAAAACAACAGGAATCGCGAATAGCTGCTCGAGATTTTCTTATTCTTTTGGACACCAAGTATGTCAATTTTCAACGCAAGAAGTTCAACCTGACATCGTTAACAGACACTATTGTTAATAGTTGGACAAGAATTCGTTAAATATTATTCGTCTCCACCTGCAGAGGGTTAATCCAGGTAACGATCACCCGAATCGATAGATACGTATTTGCTCCAGAGATACAAGTCGACAGTCGAATATCTTGCGATTTTAAAGTAACTGAAAACCTATTTAGTACGGTACAAGTTTCGCGCGGAGATACGAAATCCAGCGATAAGATACTGTTTTTACCGCAAACTCCAGACGTCGCGTCGGAATGATCGCGCGAGTCAAGATGCAAATTACGCAGCTGCGAAATAACGGTGCCTCGCGTCTTTCCTTTCGATTGACCGCTCAACTATCGGATAGCGGTCGACTGCAAAATTCGCCGGTCTAACTTGTTCTTGGGAGAAAGCGATCTCCCGCTGCTAATTATAAGTTTGATGGACGCGATGGCGCCTCCAACTTCCTCCCGTGGACGACGCTAAAGATTATGACCGTAGATGATGGACCGCAGTGTCGCGAAAGCAATCCCCCCTCTACCTCTGTAATTCGTATCCCAGCCACTCTCGTAACGCGATTTATTCCTCGTGGACAGGAAATTGTCGTCATTCTGCTAACATTACGCACTGCTATTCGACGGGCCGTCGTTACGAGGGAAAGTCTTTTCCTGGAGTAGTCTTCGAAGCACAGATACAGGGGTAGACACGTACAACGTACTGCCAATTTAAGGTTCGCGCATCAAGTAACTTTCGTTAACTATTTTAGAACGTCGTTAAGATGGAGATCGTTCCACTTCGGAGCATAATATTGTTTAACCGCTCTTTTATTTATGAATATCCTCTTTGTACGTTCGATGTAATGAATTCATTGCCACGTAATTGAAGATGTCCAACAAAGTCCAATTACTTGTTATTACCACTTGAAGAATTTTCATTTAAATAGAAATTCGTTTTGCATATATTAACAAGTCAGTTCTGTGTAACAGATACAAGATGTATAGTAAACGTAACGCGTTACTGAATTATGACACGCTCCATACTTTATACGTATATTGGTCACGTTTCAATGTTCTAACAGCACATTTACCTCCCAATATTTCGTTACAAATATTAAGTATAAACAAATATACAACGTCTACGCGTCGTTGCGTAAATCGAAGTCCAAATTTCGTATGAAATTTGTTTAGCGACTCTTTTTAATCCCAGCGATTTTCAAACGTCGCTCCAGCGAAGCAAAGTTGAGCCAAATGGATATAAAAAGTAACTGCTACCGAATTACGCGGAAGCATAATGTTATAGAGTTATCGTACGGGAAACGAGGGAAGTTTCCGGTTGAACCGAATATTTTGCCCAGCTCGGGTGCCGGAATAGGCAACTCCTCGCGGCATAATGGATGCTCGCGGTGTGTCTGTACACCGTACGCAGCGTGCAAGCAAGGGAGGGGCGCGAGCAACGATTATCATAACAAGGCTCGTATTTGGAGACAAGATGCCTCGACCCTATCGCTGGTACGCATCAGGCCGACGCGACACGCATTTAATCGACGTACGTGCCTCCTAGCTGCTACTTACAACCGTACACCTATAAGCGTACCGTTTACGATCTATATTGTCATGTTAACGATTCCAATGCCGGTCCCATTAGGGCGTTCGGGTTACGCGTGGAACCTTTCGGGCCCCGTCCCCGCGGGTCAGTCCCCATCGCGGCCAAACATCGCCACCCCGTACCTTCCCGAATGCTTTCGTCTCGCTCTTTTCTCCTCGACAATGCCGAACGCGATCCGAGAAACCCGCAGATCAAGATTTCAAAGCCGAGAACGACGTTCCAAGCAACGCTGCCCGTCAAGCGGATCAAACTTTACGTAAACACGGGCGACGAATAAATAATTAACTGCCTGTTGATTATTGACTCGATTGTACGAGGAAATAAGAATGTGTTTGGTTTGCGTTTCACAGTGAAAATAGTATCATCGAGTATTATTGCTGGATTGTATTACTGTAACGTGTATATACAAGTATACAAGTAGATGGATAGATGTTCATTAATTTCCAAAAAGGATTAGAATGAGCACCGTTTCCATGCATACAGGCTATACTTTACTTAACGACAAACACATAGCCATATCGTTACCTACTAATTCTCAGATATACAAACTTTCTATTCACATAAACTACAACATGCAAGTATACAAGTATATGCAAACGACAAACGCATAACCATATCGTTACCTACTAATTCTGAGATATACAAACTTTCTATTCACATAAACTGTCACATACAAGTATACAAGTATATACAAACGACAAACGCATAACCATATCGTTACCTACTAATTCTGAGATATACAAACTTTCTATTCACATAAACTGTCACATACAAGTATACAAGTGTATACAAACGACAAACACAACCATATCATTACCTACTAATTCTGAAATATACAAACTTTCTATTTACATAAACTGTAACATACAAGTATACAAGGATATACAAGTTTACAAGTATACAAGTGTATACAAGTATGCAAGTATATACAAGTATACACAAGTGTACAAGTGTACAAGTATACAAGTATATAACAAGTGCATACGAGTATTATTATAGGAAATCGAAGCGCATATCGTGCGCATCTCGCACTTTCTACCGTGGCTAAATTTCTCATTGATCGCAAGAACATTCGTAGTCTAGCAATAGCTATTTTAATAAAACGCCAACGAACATATTACTCAATCCTGTACTTGACACGGTATCAAAGTATCAAGCAGCTAACGTTACAGGATACGGTCTCGGAGAAATTCCTACTTCATTCCGAATTTCGTTACACCTCGGAGCAAACGATTTGAGACAAAAGTCCCCGAACATTTTGCTGCCACCTTGTATATTCCCTCTAATAGGGAGAGGGATTAGGTACCGTTAGACTGCGCCCTAATCAATGTACAGCGACAAATTCGAGCGACCGATCAACACGATAAAAAAACAAACAGCAGAATATTCCACAATCGTGTCCAGATTGGCAACCGCATGCTGTGCAATAACGTAACGTTCGTTTACGTTACCAGATTGGTTGAAACGAAAGGTCCCACACATCGCTCAGGTCAGATGCACGAACGATTTCGTCGCTGTACGACGCTGGTTAGGACAAACGCAGCGTTGCGCGATACGTGCAACTCGTACGAGCCGACCGATTAGAAATTACGCGCGCGATACTGTAACACGGAGTAGGTTGAATGCGAGCCACGTGGGTTAGACGGTGTCGGGGTGAGATGCAACTATAGGAAGAGAAGCCGCGAACCCTCTCAGACGGATTATGACACGCGGAAAGTTCACGACCTTTTGTCTGGCGTTACCCTCTGGCGATGGGCGAACATCGGGGGTAATCCTCTAACCGGGCCGTTATGCCGTTGTTGACATTTAGCCCCCGCGGCTGCTCTCGAAACCGGTCCATGGTGTTACGCGCGCGTGTTACCACACCGACAGACACCGCGCCGCGCCGCGCCGCACCGGCAGGAACCCACGGATCCAGAGAAAGATCCACCGGAATCTCTGCAAGAAACAGAGACGCTCCGAAACGGGTCGACCCGGTCTGCTCTATTCTTTGCTTTCGCGGCAACGAATAGCATCGATCCCCAGCCGGCGCAAAAAACCACCTAGGGGTTCAAACGAGGAGGAGAAACTGGGGGGGAAACAGGAACAGGAACAGGAAGAGGAGGTGCGCTAGAGAAGGGGGGAGGGGAGAGAGAAAAAAAAACTTGACCTTCGTTGTTGTACCTGCCTCGATCTACCTGCGAAGGGAGGCGAGCCGCTGGAATGGAAAAAAAGGGGCTCGTCCGGATAGACGAGCGGATAGGTGGCTATGTTGAGACGGGTTAGACAAAAGTACGCGCGGGGAGGTCGAAACCTCGGGGAGATAATCGTGTTGGATAGCCAGCCACTGTCAACCACGAAACATACAGTAAACGACAAATCTAAGTTCGAAGCAAATTACTCATTGCGAGACTGATCTTCCGACCGTTCGAAGACTATCGCCTGGTCACCAGCTAGGGTAGATGTACCGCGTACTGCCATTTCAAGGTTCGCGCTTTAAGTAACCTTCGTTAACTATTTTAGAACGTCGTTAACCTAAAAATCAATCCAGTTTTGAGCACAGCATTAGTTAACCGCTCTTCTGTTTGCGATGATTTTTTTGTATGTTAAGTACGACGTATTGCGTACTAATTCATTGAAAATATGTAACAAAGTCCAATGTCTCTTGTGTACTGTCACTTGAAAGCTTCTCGTTTAAACAGAGACACGTTTCTACATATATTATAATACTCGTTATAATACTTCGAAGGTGCAATCGATCTCCCGTGTTTCGGTCTCGCTACTTTAATCGCGGTTGCAAAGATCCGAATTTGCATAAAGATCCGCGACCGACTTGTAACGCGAAGCCAATTAGAGTTCGAGTGAAATGTCATCGCGAATCCTATGCCTTTTCCTTCGATGCGTGTCTCAATTCGTTACGCGAGCGCGAAGTCGTCGTTGTAGGGCAAATGGAATAAAAGGTTCCCTCGATGAAGACGGGTCCATAAAATCGTTCCTCCAACTCGTCGACTTTTCCCGCTTTCCTGCTTTTAACGAAGGCCACGAGTTGGCCTTTTACGTCACTGCAAGCTTCGCGCGCCTCTAACCTTCCGAATCCGTGTTCGATACGCGTTGACCTTTCGGCGATTAGGTTTCCTCGTGCGAGGAACCGAAGGCGCCGCGTCGTGACTCGCGATGAAACCTCCGCGGAGCAACGAGCGGGTTAAGCGCCTACACGATAATCTTCGATGTTCACGGAATAGTGGAAATTTTAGGTTTACTTAGAGCTTCGTGTACGGTTTCGCTTAACCCTTTGGCTTCCAATCACGAGTCAGCTTCGCGGCGAATTATCGCGATGCAAATGCGATACGGCCAGCTATTGTTCCTCAACGTAAGTTTGGAACTTTGATTGTCGATTTATGTAGATGCAAAAATTGGTCGGCGCCACTTTTCGCAGAACGCGTAACTTTCCAATGGATTTTGATATAGGAAACGGAAAGCTTTGATAGTTAACCCTTTCAGTGCTACGTGAGACGTCCAACGAGTTAGATTTCGGTTCGGTTTATCCTGTCAATAGAAGGAAATGTCATCGGCCTTTGAGATGAAGGAATACGCTTAATACGTTACTATTATCGTATACGCGTCGAAAAGACCCTTTCGTATACGCGTAAATGAATGCAATGCGAAGTCGTAGGTAACTAAGAGTCGTCGAACGCTTCCTCTAAAAGTAGAAACGAAACTAAACAAATTTAGAACGGTATCGCGGTTTTGTTCACCGCATTAATAACAATCCTGTAATTGCCATAAGCAACGACGATAAACGGGATTTAATTCACCACTCGTAGCAATCTCTCCTGCGAACTTCGCGCTCAAAAGAATTAAACACCGATACGGACACGTAACTCGGCAGTTTTTCGGTACTCTACGTATGTACCAAAAGACAGCAATTTCGAAGCTTCCATTACGACGCTGGAAAATTGAAAGCAATAACCGAATAACTGTACGAACGTATTTTTTCGAGCGTCGATTAGAAGCGCACGGCGCGGAAGAATTTCAAGAAGGAACCTACTCGGCCTCGGGAATGGAGGAATCGATTTTCCACGGCGATCGCGATCGCCGTGAGCAACGATTTCACGGTTCCAGAGGTTCTCGGTTCGAATGGATGGAACAAGAGAGAGAGAGCGTGGAAAGGGAGGAAACACGCGCGGCCGCGATCGACGCGGTTCGGCCGACGCGAAGCGACGCGACGCGACGCGGCAATTAATTACGGTGCAAAGTCGCGGCCGCTCGTCGTCGATTAATTACCGGGGGTGCCGCGCGATCGGCGTCCGCATAATTGACATTGTTGCCGCATTGTTTACAGTGGCCAGTGAATTTATCGATAGGTTGCCCGGCGGAAGGATGCGGCGCACGGCATTGCTTGCTCTCTCTCCGCTGCCCCGGATGCTCGACCCTTTCCCCCTATAGTTTTCCAGCTGCTGCGATCGCGCCCAAAACGCCAACGATACGCTTTAGCGTTCTTGGCGGTTTAACGAGCGGCGCGTTTCACAGCGAAATGCCATTTATCCGCCGTGTGGGATACTCGGAACCGTTGCTACGATCCGCGTGAGAAATATTTAGACCGATGCTACGTACGTACGGTAAATGTACCGCGTACTGCCGCTTTAAGGCTCGCGCTTTAAGTAACTTTGTTTTTGACTATTTTAGAACGTCGTTCACGTAAAGATCGTTACAGTTTCGAGTATAATATTTTGTTCAACAGATCTCTTTTATTTATGAACATTTCGTTTATATGCTCGAGGAATCATCAGACACACGTAGACTCGAATGTTTCAAACCATCGGACATAAAGAAAAACAGATTTATAACTCCAACAAATCGCTAATAATATAATCACGAGAGATGTATGTCATTGGACATATTATCTAACTTTGTATACTACGTAACGCTAAATGCGATTTGCTTATTGTTATCAATATAACAGATTGCAAATAAATCTATATATATATATATATATATATATATGTTAAAAAAAGAAAACGTTTGGAGGATAATATTGTCCAACAGATCTCTTCTATTTATGAACGTTTCTTTTATATGTTCAATATAATAAATTCATTGCTACTTAATTGAAAATGTACAACAAAGTCCTATCTCCTTACTACTGTCACTTGAAAGCTTTTCATTTAAATAGAAACACGTTTTACGTATATTAACACGTCAGTTCTGCGTAACAGATACAAGATATATAGTAAACGTCGTGACTTACTGAATTATCACACGTTCCATATTTTATAATTACATTTGTCACGTTTCAATGTTAAACAGCACGTTTATCTCCTAATATTTTGTTACAAATATTAAGTGTAAACGAATATACGATGTCTATGCGTTGTTACGTAAACCGAAGTCTGAAAATTTGTTTACTTACGATTCTTCGTACATTACTTTGCTATTAAACAAACGAATTCAAGTGGCAATTATAGGAACAGTGACAGACTCACACTCGTTCCACGAATTGCGTCGTATATTCGTCAAAAATGTCTACTATTACGTTTCACATTTAATCTAAACTTCAATCGTAGCTTTAAATAAAAATTCGTACGATTTCCACGCGACGCGATGCAAAAATATCGATCAACCGCCGCCAGCCTAAACAGTTAATAAAAGAATCGTATGACAAAGGGATCTCGAACGATTCTCGAATCTCGCTGCGACTTTTCCAAACCTAACTCAAACGCACTTTAATCCCCGCTAGGATATTCCAATTCGCGATACGCGCGCGGTTACACGTCGAAGCTTGCGCCAGCACGCGGTTTCCCGACGCGCAATTTCTTAAAGGCAGATGAGCTCGGAAACGCGGCGCGTCTACTCCTAGAACACGGCCGCACACGCAGAAGAGGACAGAGTTTAGGGCTCACGGCGCGGCGGCGCGCGATGCGAGGCGGCACAGGCTCGCGATCGCGTGGGCGCGTAATATATTCTTGAGCTAGACAATGTGGCGAGCACGTGGGCTATAGAAGCCAAGTCGACCGGACCCGGGGCCCCATAATGAAGCGTTGACGCGAGCATAAAACGAGCGCCGCTCGAGACAATGGAGTGATTGAGCGCGGGTAACGCCAAAGGGTTGCCCGCCGTCAACCCCGGGGTGAAAATGTCAGTAACCAAATGTCAGGCCTCGCCTCCAGCGCGCTCTACAACCATTCTCTCCAACCTTCCCGCGCGACCTCTCCCTCTTCCTATATTCCTCTTTCAACCGTCTCTCCTCTCTCTCTTGGGCGCGCAATTTTCCCTTTTCTTTTTTCCCCAACCCCCCTCCTAGCTCTCCGGGAAATTTGAAAAGCGCCCGGCGTCAAAAATCTTTGAAGCGATACGTCCGAAACGAGGGACGCGTGGGCGCTGCGGAAAATGTTTTTTGCGACCGCGAGATCGAGTTTATCGCCTGGCGGCGCACGACGGCGATTTTATAGGCACCCTTCGCGGGGCCGCGTCACTTCCGGTCGTTGTCAAAGCGGATCGTAGCGAGGACACCAGGCGTAATCGTCGCCCAAGATACTTTGCGCCGCGGCGACAAAGGGTTGCTTCTCTCTCTCTCTATTTCTCTACGCTCACCCTCACCCTTCGCTTTCGCGTAGCGAAATAACGTAGCGAGAGGCGAATTCTTCCTCCCCCCCCCCCTACTCTTGCCCGCGAATATTTTATAGCCAGGAAGCGTGTTTTTCTCGCGGCGCGGCTTCCGAGATTGCTTTTCTCGGCGTCTCGCGAGAGTAATGCCATTTTCGGCGCAGCGAAACGTTTCGGGCCGAGATTCCCTTTGACGCGACAAAGAACGGGTTAAGTGGGTTTCGCCGCGCCTCTTCGCATCGCCACTTTCGAACGCACCTTTACAGTAGTTACATGTACATCGCTTTCAACCCTATATCTCGTGCTTTCGATTTCTTCCCAGCTTCTGGGACACGCCGACGAAGCGAGGATTTATCGGGTTAAACCCGAACTTTGCGTCGCTCTTTTGCGGACAAATTGGTAAGTGATATTTTTTTATTTTTTAGGTAGGGTACGATGTAGCGCGTACCGCTACATCGTTTAAGGTTAATTAAAGTTAAAACGAGATACTGAAAAACAATATTTATGGTCTCTATAATTTTAAGTATTGTAGACCGGAACTCGGGGAGGCGAGGAAGATACAATTCATTTCGTTTAACGTTACTTTTTCTTCGTTCGACGAGCGATAGACGCAGACAGGCCTTTCGTTGACCGGCGTACCATTTTATATTTTCTATTTTCGAATGGTGGGGAAGAGTCCCGATGGAGAGAGCTAAGGGGTATGTTGCCCCTTAGAATTTCCCACTTCCCCGTCAACGGTCATTCCGTCTTTCCCGTTACCTACCCGGAACTCGGCAGTCAGCAATAAAAACCAAGGATCGCCTCGACTTTGGAATCATACGCGAAAATAACGAAATTACAACTATCCCAAATCTTGGGTTCACGTGCTGACCAGCTGCAAAATTAACAAGTACTGGTTCCTTGGGCTTTATTGTTGCTACGGCAGGCTCTCACTCTCTTACATTCGCTACGCGACCACATAATTAAGCTTACGAGTCTACAGTATGAAATGTGAAATCCGTCAACGTGACGAGTTTCGTAAGTCTAGTGTGAAAGAAATGAACATGTGCCTAAAAATAGGATATATAT
Source organism: Eucera pruinosa (assembly GCA_028830335.1). Lineage (NCBI taxonomy): Eukaryota > Metazoa > Arthropoda > Insecta > Hymenoptera > Apidae > Eucera > Eucera pruinosa. The sequence continues at coordinate 1,387,578 of JAMYCR010000001.1, read as the reverse complement.
ACCACGTACTGCCACTTTAAGGTTCGCGCTTTGAGTAAATTTATTTGACTATTTTAGAACATGGTTAACGTAATGATCGTTCCAGTTTCGAGCATAATATTGTTCAACCGCGTAAGGAGAAAATTAATTTGGTATTTCGTTAAATGGTAAATGGAGTTCGAAGTTGGCAATATTCTCTAAATTGAATTTTATTACCAAGCTGCTGATCTTTGTCCATTTACGTGAAATTCAGATATGCAAAAATGTAAGAGATATTCAAGATGCAGGGCTGGTTAACGAATGCTGAATGAAAATGCTGATTAATGGAATATTAAAGTAAAATGCAGGGTAGAGTTAAGCGCGTGCTCGCGGGGAAAATCGTTTCGATACTTTACGAAGCGGTAAACGTAGGTGGAGCTCCGTAATGTTCGCTGAACCATATTATATTAATAGATTGCGGATTTTTATGCGTTTAAGTGAAATTTAAATACGTTGAAAAGAACGGAACGCATACGAGTTCCCATTTTTAAATAAAATGAAATTTAAACTAAAGAGCATACACGCTTCATCCGAGTAGAATTAATTCGCTCAAGTACAACAATTACGGTAGAATTAATTCCAATGCTAAGTAGAATTTAAGTACAGCAATTTGCAAGTATTTTGTGTAACAATCGATCGAGCTGCAATCGAAAATGATTTAGATAAATCTGATACTTGTGCCAAAAAATATTGCGAGCGCAAAGTTAAAAGCCCAGATCATTCACGAATAAATAAATTTCCCATAAAAGCGAAAAACTCCGCAATCTAGTAATAAATTGCCGATATAAAATACGGAAAATAGGGCGATATATTGGGTTTCAACGTAAATTCGTCCAATTTTCTGCGAACATTTTTTTAAAATCCAGAAATTCTACAACAGAGAAACGCTTCGTCTACTAGAAATATGGAAAGAAAATCATATGGCAATGTGGCACGTGTATGATTAAAATGAAACTTACTTCTGAATTTACAACTAAACGATCTTAAACGCACTGATAAAATCCGATACATTCGACAACGTATTAATTAAATTTCCCATAAACACCTAACGATCCGCAATCTAGTGATAAACTGTCGATATAAAATACGGAAAATAGAGCGATGCACATTCGACAACGTACTAATTAAATTTCCCATAATAATAAACGCCTAATAATCCGCAATCTAGTGATAAATTGCCGATATAAATTGCGAAAAATAGGGCAACAAACGTTCGACAACATACAAGATAGCACTCGCGATCAAAGTACGTTAACCATTCGCCTTACAATGACGAGTTCCACTCGTGGTAAAAATTACGGCGCGATTGCGCGAAAAATGCGCTTTATTTTCTGCGAAGCTTCAATAGCAATTTCGTCTGTAATTTCAGCTTGCAAGATTTAGCATCGTGAGCATAAAATACGTACATACGTACAATATTTTAGCGTTTTGCATTCGACGCGGCGTTAAAGTAATAAATAGCAAACGTTATTAGAAAGATTTCCCGAAAAATTCGCAAGGCAAGGGATTAATGCTTGCAAAGACGGCGGATATTCGGTAGGATTTTAAATTGTATCCTCGGAGAGATCCGATTTGCTACTCCGATTCCGGCCGGAAAGCAGCGATAGATACTGTTTATCGTAACCGGAGCCTCTTCGGTGTAGCAGCATCGACAAGAGCGTCGATTTCGTCATCGCTTGGGCGTATATCGTCTCCGGAAGCGTATTATCGCGAAGGATTCGCGTTTCCATCGCGTCGCTCGTATCCGTCAGCCCCGATTATACGCGCGTCCCTCGCTTCTTCCTAGTCCCCCGGCGCGGCGCGTCTTCGAGCTAACCTCGATCCCGAGAATGTCTGACGCGCGAGCGAATCGATTTCACGACGAACAAACAAAAAAAAATCAAACGCCATCGCCGCCGATTGCGAATCAAAAGGGGAGAGCGGCCGGCGGCGCGTCTTTCCGGCCGGATTCGGGTCGAAAGTAATCCGCGATCCCGTTATTCTCGGCTTTCCACGATAACGCGAACCACGCGCTACTCTCGCTATTAACTACTTTGCCTTGCAACACCACGAGTTTTACACTCGTGATGCAAACTTTGATTTAATTGTAATTAAAAATACGCTCCACTTCTTAACGCTACGTTTACGGAACGCGTCACACGTTGACGCCGTTCAGATTTCATACTGTTGTATACCAAGTGACTCCAATCCCTTGCAAATAGTGCATCACCGGTATTACTCACAATCAGTCAAAACTCATCCATGCTAGTACAATAGTTAGTCACCGAAAACCTTTGCCCTAGTCCTTTCCACAGTATCCCTTCCCCAATTCTTTCCACGTTATCTTTCTAGTTCGTAAGATTGTATATATATAGACCTCAATTTTAGTAAATCGGAGATTACTATTCTTGTCGGCACTCGCGTAAACATTCCGCTGCAAACTTTTGTACATCACCAAGCGTCTTAATAAAACCTCTTGAGTAGATTTTAAAGAGTGTTGTTCACTCGATTTCGCGACCCGGAATCCAACAATACGTAAAATTATAGAGACCATAAATATTATTTTTCAGTACATTTTATGTTAACTTTAATTAATACAATGGTATGGATATGTAGTCTACGAGACTCTCTTTATCCTCACGCTTTTCTACGTTCGAATATTTATATGCGGTATACGTATCTTTCCGAAAGCCTGTCAACGTATGCACGTAACGTCCGCGTAAACCTAGTGTTCAATTTCCCCAATAAACGCGTCAAAATCCACAGTCTAGTTACAAGATTCGCCTATCGTTAAGTCGTTCGTTGCAAACGAATTAATCCGCCGTCCAGCAACTAAGAAATACCAAAAAAACATCGCGCCATATTTCTGCGATTTTCCTAGAGACGAATGTAAAATAAAAGCAAAGGTGACGGACGCCGCGTGGAATAGCGTAGGTCGCTTTTAGCGTTGCCTCGGTGAAATTCACATGGATCCGCGTAGCCTTAACGTGGTGGCAGCATCGCTTTCCATGTCCCCCGTGTTTCCGCTCGAGCATCGGTTTTTACGGCATCGATGCAACTTCGCGCGGCGGCCGAGTTTCCGCGTTATACGCGCGAGGAAAAGTTACAACCCTGCAACACGACCGTTCCAAGTCGAGGCTCTCGGCAGGAGCGTCGAAACGTTCAGATTTCCCAACGCGATTCTCCGGTGAGTTACAAACGTGAGTTAGCAGCCGGGCAACGCGCAAAACGGTTTTAAAGCGATGAAAAGCGGCCCCGGGACGAAGCGGAGTAGGAACGAACGAACGTTCGCGTTAATTTCTCTGTTGCACAGCGGCGGTGACTTTCGATAGGCTACGATTCGCCACGGCGCTCGTGCACCAGCGGACGAGAATCGCGCAACATCTCGCCGGGATGGAACTGGTTTTCTAGTTATTACTCGCGACTGCACGCCGCGTTTCGATGCGAAAGCCAACTCGTTCGTGTGTATACAGGCTGATTCATCTAACTTCTGCCCGCCTCGAATTACTCGCCGCGCGAAAAACCCCTTACGAACCATCGCGAATCTTACGGCACCTTTTTTCCAACGCCGTTAAACATCGCGAAGCATTCGCCGAGTACCGGAACGCTTTGAATAATCTTCGCCAATTCCGAACGGCGGTTTAGTCGTTTGCGCTCCGAAATTTTTTAATAGGATGATCCAGCAGCGATCCTAACGCGATCTTATGGCTATTGTGAGACTTTAAAGTGTTACGTAGGGTAGAAATGTACCACGTAATGCCAATTTAATATCGTTTTGCTTATCTAGATAAAATTGTATTCACTACAGACTTATTCTACTTATTACTGATATACTTTTTATAGACTTTAACACTAAATCAACGTTGTACGTCAAATCTATCCTCGCGTTAAGCTATCGCTTCCTATTAACGTCAGGAATGCCACGAAATCGTTTATGATGAATTCAACGGTACAAACGGAATCCGACAACAACTCTGAAAACAACTCCTGTAACATACTCTATTCCTATTCTATATACACACGTTCGTCTGCAAAGTTAAAGAGTGGCCAATTTTCAGCCGAAAAAATGGTCGTCGATCTCGCCGCGCTTCGCAATCGCGAAACATTGTTGCAAGTCCGTAGACGGCCTCGCTAAGCTTCGCAACTTTTCGGTATCAAAACCACACCCTGTGCTACGTTTACCTTGCGCTATTGCAGCATTGCGCTGCTGCAGCAAGATGTAGCCGCAATAGCGGAGATGCGGCGGCAAATTTATTTCCGCGATCGATTATCCAGGTACCTGGGAGCCGCGCGTTGCGTTATCGGCGATCGCGCGAGATTCGAGGGCGCGTAAATAGGAGGCGGAAGGGAAAAAAAAAGGACGATTATCGCGGGTGAAACGACGAGGGTCTCGGCAAGGAACAGCGAAGAGAGGCGAATCTCTTTGCCCCGTTAGCCTGCGATAAATCGAAGGAACGGTTGCTTCGAGAGACGGGTTTCCTTCCAACCTCTACGGTGTCTCTCCGTGTCGGTTCCGCCCATCGCTGATTTATACGCACGCGAGATATACTGCCGCGCACCCGGCATACGCGCCTTCTACCAACCACATCCGAAACGCGTCGCCCCGGATCGAGGGACGGAAAGAGGGCAGCGATGTCGCGGGAAAAATTCGCGGCCTACATTAAGACGTTCGCGCGTCGAGCACCCGGCAGCTTTCGCGTATGTTCCCTATTCGGCTGAAGTTCGATGGAGGAAAGGAAGTTGCAACAACTTTAGGAGCAAGCGAAGTTTTAGCAAGCAGTTTTGGTTATCACGTGATAGAAGTGGAAAATGCGCGTCGAATCTCATTACGAAGAGGAGATAAAATTATTGCTTGATAGCGAAGCAGATGTTAATGCACTCTCACGTACTGTCGCTGTTTCTACAATTGCCACTTTAATTGGTTTAGAAATATTAGGAGGTAAATGTGCTGTTGAACATTGAAACGTGGTCAATGTAATTATAAAGTATGAAACGTGTGGTAATTCGGTAAGGTAGTACGTTTAGCATATATCTTATATCTGCTACACAGAAGTGACGTGTTAATATATGGGAAACGTGTTTCTACTTAAATGATAAGGTTTCAAGTGACTGCACGAAGGACCGTGGACTTTGTGGTACATTTTTAATTGATCAGTAATAATTCATTATATTGAACACATAAAAAAAGTGTTCATAAGTAAAGGAGATGTTGAACGATATTATGCTGCAAACTGGAACGATTTTTAGGTAAAACGAAGTTCTAAAATAGTTGAATAAAGTTACGCGTGAGGCTTAAAGTGGCAGTACGCGGTACATGTACCCTATTCATTGACACGCTAAATAGAATAATAAAAGTGGAACGAACATTTGTAATACAGACAATTGTAAGCGAAAAATATTGCTAGAAAAGTCGTTTCGTAAAACGGAGCATCGTTGATCACGCGAATAAGCGCGCATCATCTAAGCGTATAGGAAACATAATTTCGATAGCCTCGTTATCGTAACGGTATCGGTGTTTTGCTAGCAATCGACGTCTACGTTAAGTTCCTGGCTGTTGCACGGTTAACGCGACAAGGAGACGAAACAGAGAGAGAGAATGAAATAAAGGCGAGTGAAAATCCGTGGATAGGTCTGGGATTGTGGATTATTTATTTGTTCGACGGTGGTTATTATCCCGAACCGTAAAACCACGGAACGAGCAAAGTGGCGAGGGAGCAGAGGGTATATCGAGGCGATATCCCTCGTGCCGGTAGGTTGCGACCCCTGCTGCTGCGGCTGCTGTCGCTTCCTGGGGGAGCCGCGACCCCTCGTACTTGGAAAATAATTCTATTAGGTTATATCGCGGTCTGCGTGAATGACGCGCGCACGGCTCGCCGAAGGGCGGTCAGGGTGGTGTCTGTGGTTTGTTACGAGTAACCAGAGGCCCGCTTCGTTCTCATCGCGGAACGAATCCGCCTCGGGCCTCGCCGCCGCTGCCTTCTAGATTGCCAGGCGAATTTTATTAAGCCCCTAATTACGTCCAATCTATCGCGTTAGCGGGCATCCGTGGAAACTTGCCTCGCCTATCTCCCTCTACATCCAACCGTCTACCTATTTGTCGCTGCAAATCGTTAGATCCGGACACGGATCGACCTTTCGTTTTTATCGGTGTTCAACGACGATACGCTTTTTACCGTTTGTTGTTCTGCCTTGAAAGATTTTATCGCAGCTGTTTCTAACGCGTTACGCGCTTGATACCGTTTCCCGGGTTGAAAGGCGGATTCGTCGTCGGGTGCCGTGATATTTATGCGAATCGTGTAAGTACGAACGCTTGGGTATTGCGATTAAGTCGGGGATTTTTGTACGTACGCTTATATTTTCGATTAACAAAGGTGAAACGGAGCAGGAATACAGGGTTGTTGCACGACACGAGTAGACGACACGTATCTGTTACACACAACTGACGCGCCAATATATGTAAAACGCGTCTCTATTTAAATGAAAAGCTTTCAAGTGACAGGACGACGGACCGTGGACTTTGTTGTACATCTTCAGTTACGTAGCAATGAATTTATTACATTGAACGTATAAATTAAATGTTCATAAATAAAAGAAATCTGTTGAACAATCGTATGCTCGAAACTGGAACGATCTCTTTGTTAACAACGTTGTAAAATAGTTAAACAAAGTTACTTAAAGCGCGAACCTTAAAGTCACTACGTGGTTCACTTACCCTATCTAAAATCTAAAAAGTGCCCATAGGTACGTAGACCTTTGCAACCGATCGCGTATCGAACGAACGTGAAACATCGAACGTTTCGCGCGCCGTTGCTGCAAACGCGGCCGAGTTCGGATCCCCGCGAGCAGCCAGCGCAAGTTTGCGGCAAGATTCGCGGTGGCCACGCGAACTCGTCCGTCAGAGAGGACTTCCCGTCCTCGAAACGATCAACGGGAGATGAAAAGCGAGAAGCGGCGCGGCGATTGCCGCGCGTGATACTCGAATCAAGGACGTCCGCGGCAACGAGCCGCGAATCGCGTTCGTTATCGTTCGCGCGAATGTACGCGTAACGCAATTATTGCAATTAGTCGAGGCTGGTGTGTTCGCGAACGCCGCTCCCGGCTATTACGTTTCCTCCGAATAGCGTGATTGCGCGCCACTGTTACGGCTACCGTAAAACCGTCACGATTTCCAGAGGCCTGCTAGTTAGCTCCAATGACCGTGCACCTTTTCCACCGATCCGCGCATCGCCGCGTTCAGCCCTGTCCAGACACGCGTATTCAGGCTCAATCCTCGGCTGCCAGCTGCCTCGCGTCACCTGCCATCTCCGCCATCTTCCGTCTCTTAATCTTCATCTTTCCGATAACGTTTCCTTAATCGCCAAGGATCTACGCGAATCTCGGCTCGCGCGGTGCTCCTCGGAATCGCTAACGTTGCGGGATACGCCTGCGGGTGCGAGGCAAGCAGCCGTATTAAAAAGTTCGAGCATACGCGGTACGGTGCAACTACGTTTACGCGAATTTGCCAGGGGCCGAGTACATTCGTATACTAGGGTGCGTTCGCGTAACAAAAGTCTACCGATTTCGTTTTATCACTCGTGACTTTTCGTTCGAGTAGCTGCAGTTCGCGTTCGGATAAGTGGATTCAATCGAACGTCTAGCTTATCCTCGCGATTTTATGTCATTTTGCCTAAAGTGTAAGCACGATTCTCTTAGGATTTGAGCTACGATTAGAAGCCATACGGTCGCACCTCGAATTCACGTACTTTGGAGAACAGGGACAAGAGAGGCAGAACGTGGCGAAAAAGGTGCATTTTGGTGCGCGAATAGGAAACAAATTGGAAGCGACGCTTCGACGAAGAAAGTCGGAACGTTAAGCAGCGAAGGGTCATCGACGTGGCTACGATCTCGTATGCGGTAACGGTATTGACCGTTGCTAGCGTGTCTTTCAGCATCTTCGACCTCCAATCCTCTCGAGAAGCTTCCAACTACGCTACGCTCGATTCGAAACAACTTTTGCCGGTCTGCCATAGTTACCAAAATGAAGTAGGAGCTTCGTTAGCTTCTGGAATCTACTTTTGCTTCTCGTTTCCGAGGTATTTGTACCGGTAACTGGATATTTTAGCGCGGTACGATTATCTTAGCAATCTTGAGTCCCTCGTAAAACGATTTTGCGCAGCGTGGCATTTTTTAGATACCTAGCTACCGTATTATACTTCATCGTATTCAAAATTTCTCTCCTTTGGGGTACGCGAGCCACTCTCGGAAACTCTATCGCGAACGAGCCTAAATCCAACACGGGTTCGTCGTAACGAAAGAACCGAACGGCGTTCAATATTCCCAGCGACAAAATTCCCAACGAAAACATCCAGAAAAATGTATCGATCGGAACGAACGATGCCGGAGCAGGAATGGGACGTTTCGCTCGAATCTTCCACTCTGTCCTCGGCTTCCGTTTAGCGCGACGAATGGAGCTCGGAGGACGCCGATGGAAGAAGCAGGAAGCACGCACTCGCGCTCTGTCCTCCCCTCTTCTCTTCCCTTCTCTTCTCTTCTCGTAATTACGCGCGAATTTTTCCGAAAGATCCGCTTGCGCTCGATGTATCTGCTTCGTGTTCTTTTTACTCGTTCCTTCCACCCGTGTACGTTTATCTCCGTTTGCATCCCTCTTGCCGAGTGTTCCCCTCCTTGTTCAACTATTATTAGCGGTAATGCATGCCATTAGCGTCAAGGTTCGTGCGCGAGAACGAGTCTCTCGATATACTCGAGGGAATCCGTCGTTTTATAAGCTGCGCGTGCATCAGCTTGCCTACTTGCTTACTGGAAGGCTGCCTGACCGCTTCGCCGACCGTTCGACGGTCGTTTGCCCGGTCGGTCGTTCGTTCGTTCGTTCGCTCGCTAGCTCGCTAGCTCGCTCGCTCGCTCGTTTGCCCTCCCGCGAGTCTATTTAGTCGACCCGTGCACACCGAACAGGAAAGAGAAGATGCGTGCAGCGCGACTGGACAAGAGAGAGACAGACGGAGAGAGAGAAAGAGAAGAGAAGCTTTTCATCCCTTCCTCGGACTTCTCTTCCGACTTCTCTCCTCGTCGCACGCGCGACGCGCAACCGAGAACACGCGAAGCGAACCGTGTCGCGGTTGCATTCGCGTCAAGGTGCAACTACCGCGCTCATCCACAGGACGAGGCTGCATTCTCGCTCTCGGCTACTCAGAGAATGCGGAACCCACGATAGCACTTGGCTCGCCTCCCCCTCGCGTCTCTCCGCCGGAGATTCACCTCTCGCGTCGCGTCGCGTCGCGTCGTCTACACACACGGCACGCTACGCGCGCGGCTAACCTCCGCGTTAACCGACCACCAGAATTTCCGCCGCGAAACAATCGAATCTGCCCCGATATCCGTCCGCGATTCCTTCGCCGGCTTCGCTTTCGTTTGCCTTCCGGTTACGCAGCTTCCGCTTGCCGTTCGGTGCAGGCTACACCTTCCCATTTCCGAATATCCGTTACACCGCGGAGAATATTTCGGTACGCGGGTAGGATTGTTTGTTCGTTTGTTTAAAGGCGCGTCCAGCTTGCGGAAATGAATACAGGGGGACGTTTGGCCGGGCGAAGAATCGTTAATCAAACGTTCCACTATTCGAACGGATTACAGAGCTCGTTTAAACGAAACATTTTTTCCCGCCGAATTCAAAGTATCGCTTTGAGAGTCGAAAGCGTTGAGAATCTGGGAGCTTTGGAAACTGCCAGAGCTGAATTCGTCGACAATGAATTAGATTTCACTGACAACGACTTTAACCAACAAACTCAAACTAGTGCCAATAATTTTTAATTTAGGCTGCAACTTCGTTCGACCCTCATTCGCCGACTATGCTAGACACCCGTTGTCGATAAAGTCTATCGTTTAAAGTCGTTGACGCGTGAATCTTTGGTTTCTCCTAGTATATCGCTGCTGTTACCCAGTGGCACAAGTTTACACCTGTGCTGCCCGCGTATCCCTAACTATCTTAATCCGGCAAATTCAAAGTTGCGCTCGCGTCGCGACGCGCTCGCGTCTTGGAGCTTGTTCGAAAGGTCAAGGGAGGAGGAAACGTTTGCGTCGCGGTGCTTTATCGAGAAAAAGTTGAAGCTGTTACGCGTAATGGTGGTTCACGCGTCGAAGGACTCGGCGGGAGAGGAGCGGGGAGGAACCGTGAGCGCGAAAATTTATCGCGGCGAGTTATCCCGCCGGTCGGGCGCGTGCTCGGAAAAAAGCCAGCAAGATACGAAGGCGCGTCGTCGTGGTCCAAGCAGAAGAAGAGGAACGGGTCTGGAAACGGGGGAGACGTATCCCGGGCCATATTCCGTAGCCGCGTCGTTAAGCAGCAAAAAATAATAAATCACTGCGATTTTTAGTCTGGCTGGAGGAGATAAATTTAATAACTTAACTACCGCGGATCGTTCCTTCGGAAGGCCACCGCGGCAAACGCCGAGTCGACCATTATTTCGCCGCCGATAGGAGGGGGCAGTCGTCCTACCAGACTGCCAGAGTTTAAAGCGCAAAAGACAAGCTGTTCTTCTTCAGATTTTTTCGTTTTTCAACCGGTCGCCGCGCCGATTCGATCGATAATCGTCTGTCAAGGTCTCGTGTCCGCTGTCAAGGATTGCCGGTCGAAGAGCGAACAGCTTCTCCACGATCGCGTACGATGTTTCTAACTTCTTCGTTATCGCCGAGACGGATTTTAATCGAGGAATACACAGCTGAGTCGCAAAACCAGCTCGTCACTCCGGATACTTTTCGACTGTAGCGTACCCTAACCGTTCGGTTAATCGAATCGAACTTTGAATCCCTTCGTTGTCGATACGCGAGGCAGGAACAATCGATTCTAATTTTGCATTTGCCGCTTTTACGTCAATCTTGACGCGGTAAACGTTAGCAGGCTCGCAGATCGCTTCCAGTGATTAGTAAGCGTAGGGTAAATGACCCACGTCCTGTCACTGTTCCTATACCTGCCACTTTAATTCGTTTATTTAATAGCAAAGTAACATGCAAAGAATCGTAAGTAAACAAATTTTCATACTGGACTTCGGTTTACGTAACAACACATAGACATTGTACCTATATTCGTTTACACTTAATATTTGTAAATAAATATTAGGAGGTAAACGTGCTGTCGAACACTGAAACGTGACCAATATAATTATAAAGTATGGATCGTGTCATAATTGAGTAAAGGCTAATACGTTTAGTATACATCTTATATCTGTTACACAGAAGTGACGTGCTAATATGTATAAAAGTTGTTTCCATGTAAATGAGAAGTTTTCAAGTGACAGTACGAGGGACATTGGACTTTGTTATATATTTTCAATGGATTAGTACGTGATACATCATATTTAACATACAAAAATATCATTATAAATAAAAGAGGTGCTAACTAGTGTTGTACTCCATACTGGATTGATTTTTAGGTTGAAGATGTTCTAAAATAGTTGACGAAAAGTACGCGCGAGCCTGAAACTGGCAGGAATCGGTACATCTACCCTAGTAGTCGATACATACAACGAATGCAAGCATCCACTCGCGAAATTGTCTTAGAAAAGCTAGCGCTTCTACGAAGCCACAGCCTAGCAGCTGCCTAAAGATCTACCCAACTATCCGCTTGCTCTCGTCCACGCGATAAATCGCGCAACGATAAAGAATATAAGCGGTCCGTTCGATTTTTATGCGTCGCGTTGGGTGTGCGCGTTCGAAGAGAAACATTAGCTCGAGATATATTATCGTGCGTTCGAAATATACGCAGCTTGCTCGGCTGGTGTACGGCGGATGGGTTTAGGCTTCGGTTAAAGATCGAGGTAGAAAGCTCGAGAAATATCGAGCACTATATCGCGCGAACCCTGGCCCGGGCTAAAGGTAACTCTCCGTGAAAGAAGAAGAAGAAGAAGAAGAAGAAGAAGAAGAAGAAGAAGAGGAGCGTACGAGGTTCGGCCGGGTCCATCGCTTTGAGATACGACCTCGATTCCATATGGCCGCGGTGAATCGGCCGCGCGTTCGCCAAAGGGACGAGGAAGGTCCTTTTTGGCTGTCTGTTTTCTCGTGCACGCACGAGGCCGGGGCCCGCAGAGGGAGAGGAGGAACACCTAAATCGGCGGGTAAACGCGGCGGCCACGCATTCGCCGCGCGATTCACCACGGCATCGTTGCCAGGCTACTTACCGGCCGTGAAATATGAAATTAAATTCATTAGGCTTCTCGCGGTTATAATAAATCGAACGATTGTGCCGGGATAGAAGACGTTGCGGGCTTATAACTCAGACGGTCTGAATGGAAAATGATGAGAAATGTCTCTCATTGAACGCTGGGGGGTCTCCGGACCCTGTCCCTTCCTCCAACCTTCTTTCTACGCTTTCGCTTCTCCCTTTTCGACGCTCCGAACGCGCCACCGGCCGCACTTTGGATCGCGACGCTTACCTACGACTCTCCTTTCGCGCGCCATCTGATACGGCCGCAATACACACCGCCTATCACTGGAGTTCGGGCATCTTTCAGCATTTAGAATTGCTAAGAGGGCTAAACGAGGCGGCTTATAAATGCAAACAGGTGTGGGAGGAATGGCGAGGGTTTGCCAAAGGTTGGGGAAAGTTTGCGGAGAAATTTTAATGCTTTGCAATTCGAAGGCTTTGGAAAATCGATGCACCCGGAGATTCGAAACTTTAAGAATTCGAAGCTCCGCAAATTTGCTATTTCGAGAATTCGAAGCATTAGGAATTCGAAACTTTGCGGATTCGAAGTAATTGGCAATTTAAAACAAGAGGAATTCTAAGCTTTGGGAATATGAAAGCTTTGCAAGTAGACGATATTAAACATTCGATGCTTTAGAGATTCGAAACGTCGAGAACTCCAAGTCCTACCGATTCTGCGACTTCGTAATCATCGTTCCACCTTGAAAGTTTCGCGTCGCGCAACGATTCGAAGCCACGTAAAAATAGATAAGTTAACGAAAAAGATAGTAGAAGGGCAAATCGATGACCGGGCTAATGGCGACGAGGAGACAAAAAGCGATGAGGTGGTATCGACTTTTTCATAGCAACGCGATCGACGTTTGCGTCCCTTTCCTTTTCACTTTCACTTTTCGCTTTCGCCGATGCTCTCTCGTCGTTGCTCTGCCCTTCGTTCACCTATCGAAAAATTCCACAACGAAGTCTGCGTAGACAGGCTTTTTTACTAGTGCTATTGTTTTGAACCGGCTATCCGAGATACTCGAGTAGTACTCGTGTATCCGTGAAATACTCGGGTAATCAAAAACTACACTGTTACCCGAGTGTCCTATGAGACGCACGAAATAATGAGATAGGGTAAATGTAGCAAGTATTGCCACTTTAAGGTTCGCGCGTAATTTTATTTACCTATTTTAGAACGTCGTTAGCATAAAGAACGCTCCAGTTTGGAGCATAATTTTGTTCAACATCTCTTTCAATTATGAACATTTTCTTTTATATGTTCAATATAATTAATTCATTACTACGTAATAGTCCACGATCCTTCGTACTGTTACTGGCAAACTTTTCATTTAAATAAAAGCACGTTTTACATATATTAACAAGTCGGTTTGTGTAACAGATATAAGATATATAATAAACGTACCGCGTTTACTGAATTATCACACGTTCCATACTTTATAATTACATTGTTCACGTTTCAATGTTCAACATTTACCTCCTAATATTTCGTTACAAATATTAAGTGTAAACGAATACACAACGTCTATGTGTTGTTACGTAAACCCCCGTCCAAATTTGTCTACTTACGATCCTTTACACATTCCTTTGCTATTAAATAAACGAATTCAAGTGGCGGTTGTAGGAACAGTGACGGTACGTGAGTCGTTTATCCTAACTGTGAATTTTTACACGCGAATCGACCGTCGTTTCTCATCGTTATTTATTTACTTATTTATTTGTACGGGAAAACAAGCTATCGCATCGAGTATTCGAATACTCGGGTATCTTACAATCAGCAGCTCTACTTTTGATCCTGTGACGGAAGGAAAATTAGCGCGAATAGGTGTGCTCAAAAGCTAGGTATTCGGATTGGATAGAGAAACGCGAGTGGACGTTGGGCGCGCGTCAGTTGGACGAGAAGCTAACCTCGCGAACCTGTTCCATCGCATCGGCGAGAAGTTTATCTCGAAGCATACGATAAATTACGTCTATCTGTCGGCCATCGCTACGACGACTAGCAATGGTTTATCGCGAGTTGCGGTTCACGCGACGATTAAACGAACGGGTTTCCAGCGACGGAGCCAATGATCGAGAAGCCAGTCCAGGAAGAAAGCGAATCGATTCAAGGATCCTGCGAGCCTTGCGTCGATCGTGATTTTCCCTCCGCTCCGATCTCGTTCGCTTCTAGCAGACTTGGGCAAACTTCACCTCGAATAACGAATACGTGGTCTAGATTTATTTGCGAATAACCACCGTTCCGAGGAAATCATTTCCAAAGCTCCAAATTCTTAAAGTACGAAATTCTAATGCTTCTAATGGTCGATGCTTTGTATTCTCAAAGGTTAGAATTCCCAATGCTTTGAACTATCGAAGCTTAGAATTCGCAATACTTTAAACTCTGAAAATATGGAATGCCCAATGCTTTGAACTTACAAACTTCCGAACTCTGAAAATGACGAATTCTCGAAGCACCACCGAATTCCCAATTCTTTCAATTTGCAAAGCTTCGACTTTCTAATACTTTCACATTCCAAAGCTCCGAATTCCCAATGCTTCGAGTTTCCCAAGTTTCCGCGACTCGCGTTGTTTTGCCTTGCAACCGCGGAATAATTCGCCCAAATTAATTCGAATACTTAATCGAATAAAACGAAACGTCCAACTCCGAATACGATCTCGTTCAAGCTAACTCGAATCGGCGAAGGAGTTCGCGATGCCGGCTATTTCGCTTTGCAGACGTTCCTTTTCTTCTTCGCGTTTGCCTCTTTTTTCAATCAGTGCCGAACGGCGGTCGCGCGTAGCGCATTGGCATCGGTAATGTTTCGGATTAAAGTTCATCGGCACGATAATCGAATCTCGGGAGGCTCGGCCGATTCAATTCCCTGCAATTACGATCGGTACCGAACACCTTTAAACGCGAATTTCATTGGCCGGCGGGGTAAAAAAAAAATGTAATTCAATTTCCATCGGGTTTAAATTAATTCCGCGCATCGCGACTCGCTGCCCGTTCGTTATCTCTTTGCTACACCTATTGTACGGATATCGACGCGTCGGCGTCCGTGTAGGTACTCGTTACACACGCTGTAACAGTAACGTCTAGTATTGCGAGTCGCGTTTTCAAACGATACCCGATTAATCGACGAGTCGCGCTCTCGTTGAAATCGCGGGAAATTGCACGAGATTATTTCGCCGTATCGATGAAAAGGCAAATGAAAAATAGTCGAAAAATAAGAACCACCGAGATAATTTTTCCCTCTCTCTCTCTCTCTCTCTTATGCTCATTTCTCGTCCTTTACCACCTCTGTACCAACCTTTAAAATTTCTTTCAAGGTTGGTACATTCCAAGCCCGTAATCTATCTCAATCTACCGCCTAACGCGATAATCGAGACGGAGAAAATTCAATAGAAAGTAAAAAAACATAAGTATGTACAAAACTGCACTTACAATTAGCGTTGGAAGATTTAAAGTTATCCAGGAATTGATCTACGGTTTAAAAGACGCGAACACAGCATTTAACATTGCGCTTTAATCGTCAAGCATAAGTTTCTGACCCAAAATTGGATTACTATATACATATACGTATGGATTTTAAGGAGTTGCAGTGCTTACATATCTCATCGTCAATTTTTTCTCGATATTTTCAATAGCTGGTGCAACTTGTTTCTGCAGTATCGAATTCCCTTCTTCGAACATACTTGTTCTCGTAATAACAATTTCACGCCGAACTCCACTAATTGTAAGCTGCACCGAAACGTCGAACGCGAAACGCAGAACTCGACTCGCAGGAAATATTAAACAACTCCGACTCGCAGGTTCGCCGGCAGAAGGTTAACGCGATAAAAAGAAACTCGCTTATTTCGACCCACTGTTTGCGTCTGCCCCCTTAACCGGTAAAGGTTATCGCGATTAACGTTTCGCGGGACTTTTGCTGCTATCCGCTCTCTCCCGGTGCCCATCGGGAATCCCATAACGACGCGATTCAACGTTGCACGCGTACCAGCGGAGTACCGATAGTCAATACCCGGTTTGACGAGCCACGATAGTTGGAATAGAAGCGAGATAACGAAGAGAGACGCGCGACGGGACGCGAGGGCAGAGATCGTAGAAGGTTTCCGCGTGCGGACCCGGTGCCGATCTCTCCTCTTCGCAGAGGGACACACAAGCAGCGTAATAATAAAGGGAGAGAAACGAGAGACGAGAGCGGACGGACGATTTGGACACGACCGGGACACCCTTGCGAGGAAGGAACGCGCAGCTGGCAGGAATCGACACGCCTACGGGGAGACTTCGCTTCAAAGAGGAAAACAGCAGCGTAGAATGGATAGTTGACTGAACGTTGGAGAGGTCGTTATCTTCTGTGTTCGAGAGGACGCGGAAAGCGAACGATCCGGCCAAAACACGGCCCATTCTTCCTACAGAGCGCTGTATACACTCTCTCTTCTCCGCACGTTTCGAGAAGTTCTCCTCGAGAACGAAGAATGACGATGCCTCCGATGTTGTGGCATTACGCGCCTGTCAATGTACAAATCACAGCCCATTTACTCCATTCAGAGGCGCGCTCGTTTAACGACACTCGGACAGGAGGCACGGTCATAAATTTTCACGCGGGAGCCTCTCTCTCTCTAAAGAGAGGGAGAGATTATTCGGGAGACTGGGCGAATCAGTGGAAAACGCGTGAATTCCGGCGAAACGAATTGCAATTGATTAGCGTTACACTGGCTCGAATTAAAAGTGCTCCACTGCTCGGCGTTTGTACTAAAGGAATCATCGGGGAAGATATTGGAAGCACAAATCCTTGTGCATTCTTCTTACCAAAGATTACGGAAGTTCTTCGAAACTGCATTGCTTTAAATTGATACAAATTGATTGCGACCGCGTTGGTAGTTTCAGAAGCAGATTTAAGGTTATTCCACCCTAGACTATGACTTTTTGTCGCTCCGCGATGAAAAGAAAATTTCATAAACATCTAGACTACTAGATGCAAAAGTATTTTTTCTAGCCGTGTCTTTAACCCTTTTGCTACCAAGAGCATCCATATGCGGTATGAAATATTGAGCACGCGTTTATTAAAAGCATACGTATTGCTTCTCTGTAGTACGTTACTGTACCAGTTTTCATTCGTACGTAATTCGTATATATAGATCATCCGAATATTTATATCTATCCTAGTTTCGTATCAATAAAATCTGTTATTTATCTACGATTTCAGTTTTGAGTTCCAAGTGACTGTAGCGAAAGGGTTGAGTACTTCGGCAATAACATTGATATACACCGTGTAAAACGCGACGATTTGATTTCAACTAAATGCTCATTTCAGTCGAAGCGGTACCGTATATAAGAAGTAACGATTATTTGTTCAATTCGTGATACAAAAGAACTCGAGTCGGAATTTCCCCCCAAAATTGTCGTACTATTTTATAGCCTGCTTAACTTATACTCGAATACGCCTCTGAGTAACTTTAGAGTCAACGAAAACGACGAATTCGCAGTATACTTATTAATACCACGCAATTTTTGCACTCACCCAACAGCTAGCTTCGCCCAAAGCATATCCCGCTCCTTTTAGCTCGTAATATTCCTTTCAGGCGATCACGATCACACTCACAAACGCAACGCGACTTCTTTCAAAACGCGCATCGAATCGAGAGTCTTCTAACGGACTTTAAATATCTCTAAAATCGTAAAGACGCCATGACACACGATTCGCCGCGCACTATTCACCGGTCCTTCAACAAACAGCTGGTGACTGTGTTTCTCGGCCGAGTGGTTCTACCGGACAAATTTCCAAGACCTTCTCCCCGAAGATAAAGATCATCCTTGCGAGATCGTCGGCCTCTGGCCAGAAGAATATAACCTAAGACGGTTTGTTGTCAATTGTGTGTACACTGGTCGGTTGATTGGGCTCATTGTGGCCGATTCGGGCGTGCACTTGGCCTGCTTGGCGACTCGTGCCGTCGCTAGACAAGCGAGCTTCCGTGGCCGCCTCCTTTTCGCCAAAAATCCGCCCTCTCTCTTCCGCTTCTCCCCAGTGCCTATAGGCCTGCGATGCAACAGCTAACGGCCCTACGCGCTCCTTTCTTCCGGCCGAGTCATCTCTGCCCTTTTTTCCTTCAGCTCGAACCTCGAAAAGCGCCCCATTGTCGCGCGGAACGCGTCTTCGAGAGAAGAGCAAACACGCTTAACCTCCCGACCTATTGTCGCGGCAGATTATCCGATTTGCCGTATGAGGCGGCCGCGCCGCGAGAGACCGTTCCGCGAGAAACACGAGGGCGCAGGTTGTATGCCCTCTGTCTATGGTCTATGTTGCTGCTCTTCTCCTCTATTCGCGTCGCGATCGCGACCGCGCTGCTAATAATCTGTAATCCTACCTGTTTATCGGACGCCGCGCGTGCTCTGCTATATACCGTGTACCGTGCAACGTCAACCAGTATTCTCGTTAGCGGGATACCGTCTATACGTTTATCTTAATATCTCGTTATTACAAAACGCAGAGTACAGAGGCCGAATGAGCTTTCCATAACCGGTTATACTCGAGCGGTATATCGCGATCCGCCTGGCCGATTCGCGCACGTCTAACCAACTCGCGCCGCGCGGCTTTCCTCTCTCTATCGAGTGCTCGGATTTCTAGTGCTTCTAGCTATGCATCTTTTACACCGTCCAACTCGACCGGATTAACGTTGCTGCGACGCAATTCTTCCCTTCCTTCGATGCGCGGACTAAATTCTGTAAGTCTCTCTCTGGTCGTTGTAGAATTTTACCGATATACATATGTACATACGCTGGCGTTTACTGGAGGCAGATAAGAGCGTGACGACGAGTCCGTTATTCGCGTAAACACGTTGCGTAAATTAGCAAAATTTGACGTAGCATGTTTGGTTAAACAGACGTAAGATTGTATTTTGGTTGTTTACTTTACTGGATCGAAAATTACCGAGATATTTTTACGTAATCGTGTGGAATTCGACTATATTTTACGACACTTAGGAAACGAATGGAATCGACACACGTGCGTATGCAAAATTAAGATATTTTGTAGATTACTTTGATCGTTACAATGACTCCAGCTTCTTGTTCGTCTAATAAGGATAGTACATAAACGTGATTCAATGCGCGTTGACGTTAAGTTCGGATTAGATTCGGCTCAAGTACGATTCAGCAGATTTCGGTGGAAATATTAACATAACCAAAGGCGTATGTGACTTTATGCCTGATTGTAATTATAGCAGTCGATGTAACCTGCGAAACGAGGTATTTAAACCCGCATAACTTCCAATTCCATGCATTCCTACGGCTAAAATTGTAATTAGTCGAACCTGTTTGTTAGCTTCCACCGGATTACGTCAAATCACCGTAACAAGTTTAGGTTCAGCAAATTAAAACTTAACGTTACACGAAGATGCGTTAAAAATACAAATAATGTTAATAATAGTAGCGTACAATTGTACGAAGGAACGAGCTTGAGCATCGGGGGGTTCGGTAAGTACGCCGAATTTTCCAAATTATTTCTTAAGAATGCAACAGCTCATCCAATATTATAGAACAAGGGATTAACTTCTGCCTTCTCGGTCAAGGAAATTACCCATTCTATTCGGAAGAATCCGAATCGCGCGTTCTCGAAAAGCAGCGAGTCATCGCCGCCGAATCGTTGATCTTTTCATCGACGCAACGAGACGTCTGAATCGAGAGACTTTTTGGGGATTTTTCCAGTTCGGTTTGGTTAGGTTCGGTCGGGATGGAATCGCGTGGGGGCAGCCGAGGGTTAGGCGTTATTGGATTACGTTACGGCATTGTCCCCGCGTTGAAACGGGCAGCTGCTGTTCGTCCCGAAGGCGACGCAAGATGCACGCCGAATATGAAAATAATATTTCCTTTTGGCATCGCTATGATCGATATTTATTCAAGCGACCGTCGCGCGTCCGTCGGCCATTGTTGTCGCGGAACCGAGATCTCGTTCGACTCGCATTGTGCTTGGAACTCCGATGCATCGAAAGATGCTCTTTCTCTTCTCTCCGGAGATTCGCGTGCTTACAATAGCTGACCGAAAATCGCCGTTGCCGATTACCGCGAGGGCCCCCCCTCCTTTTTTCCCGTCCTTTTCGCTGCTCTTCTCAATGAAACACGGCGAAACTAAAAGTCATCGCGAGCTTTTCATCGAGCACCTATCGATCTCGAAGAATGCAACCGGCTGCCACTGTCGCAAACGTGCATCTATAGCGAGCAAATTGCGAATCGAATCGTGGAAATGTGTTGCAACCGAATTACAAACGTATGCACTGGTTGACGAAAGTTGAGAAAGCAAAGCAATCATTTCGGAATTATTGTATGTGCTTTATTTACCGAGATAGGTGGAGTAAAATTAAATATAGGATAACTTATCGTTTATTAATGTACGCGATGTTAATCTCTCGTGCTACTTCTAATTTTAAGCTACGCATCTTGGAAAATGAGGAATGTGTACAGAAATTCGTATACGATCGCTTTGTTGCTTACTGCTTACTAGTAGAAATAAGACCAATCTTGCTACTTGGCATTTTTTAACGTCAAATTAGATGGAATTACGATTGGTTGGATAAAATAGAGTACCGGATGCAACGATGTTTGCATTCAGAAATATTTTACTGCCTTCTACTATTTACGATACGTTTGAGTTACGTATAAAAGATCGCATTACTATAAACAAAATAGCAGCAGCACGTGCACAAGCTATCTAATCGATAGACCGAGGATCTTCGTGTAAATTCATATCAATGTTAACAAAATCGAGGAAGCGAAACCGAAATCGAGAGTCGAATTCCCACTTAAATATCCTCATTTCTATCGTACTTTGCACTTTGCGTTTTTTCTCTTGCTTCAATTTTCCACGTAAACGCGTGAAATCCACGTTCTACCAGTTGAACCTACTCGCTTTTATCGAACTACCCCGCCCCGTTTCCTTCAACGTTTCCCTACCGTTTTATCTCGGTCAAAGTAAGAAGCCATCCTCCTTGTTATATCATCGGCATAAGCACGGTACTTTTTGCAATAACGTCGATGCGAAGATTACCAAAGATCGCGAAGAAATATCGGAGCAACGGCGACTAGTTCGACGACGTTCGCGCCTTTGGACTTTTGGTGGGTGGCTCGATGGACGGCAGACGTTGATCTTCCAATTCAAAAGGAAACTCGTCCCCGACTCGCGCGAGTTCGAGTTTGGCTTGGCGAAAGATGCAAGGGACGCCGGAGCGTTGCCGTCGAAGAATGACGGAAACTTCAATCCAGCGGAATTGGATTGGCGGCGCGGCTGAGTTTTAAACTTCGTTTCGAGGCGAAGAAACGGGCTCTGGGCGGCCCGGTGCCGGTATTCGGGAACTTTGCGATTCCCCTTCGCGCTCCGAAAGGGGTTCTCGTATTCTCGGCTAAGTGAGAAGTTTTATCGAGCTCTCTTTGCTCCCGATTGCGCTCCCGGAACAAACGAGAAAGCGTTATCGCGTTACTCGTGCAAAAATTACGTCGTCCGCGGGTCGAGCCAGCCGGAAACCTCCTCGATGTCGCCCCCTTTTCGCGCCGTGCTTCTAGCTTACAGCAAACCTCTTCTTTTTAATACGTAGTCGATCCGACTTCATTTGCTATTACTAGACCGCGGATCCTTATGCATTTATGTCGCAATTTTTTAAAAATATTTATACGTTAAGATCTATAGATTGAATCTAGATTTATAGATTAAGATTTTTACATCCGTCTTGTTCCATCCCGTTTGGAATACTGCTCTGTTATTTATTAACTGGGGTAAAAAATGCGCGATACATATAATACGCATAGTTGTAGAGAATATTTAAAGTAAAGCACGCGTTATTATATTTGGAGGATAAAATTGATCTCTATTTAAGTTCTAACGGGCTAATCGTGTTCTCAAATGTAAGAATTTGCGCAAAAATGCGCAGCCTAATTATTTCTATCGTATGGTAATAAGAATTTACGGGCAAACGTCTGATACAGAGTTTCCAGTTGTTAACGCAATTGGGTACAGATAGATTCTACGCGAAAAATTTAGAGGAAAATATGCGAAACATTTCTTCGTACTAGGCCCTGCTTTCGAGAAAATCGACTTCAAAGTATTACATATAGAACTAAGTATATATTTAAATGAAACTGGATCCGAAGTAATAAAATTTATCGTCCGCGAGCAACTTGTTTCATCGTATATTCGCTCTTATTCAAAATAATAATCACAAGCACAAACACGGATACTTATATGTATCTTGCAACAAGATCTGCCAAGTTAAACTACTAAACTGCACCTATGCTAAGTAAATAATTAGTGCCGATTTTTCTCAAGGAACGTAGTCTCGAACGCAAAAACGTTACTCGACTAATTCAATTTGCTTTTCTTAACCCCTTGCGCTACAATTATTTTATTACTTTCGTATGCTAGCGTTAGCTAATCGTTACTTTTATATCATGTTACGTACGAACTATTTGAACAGTATGGGCAATGCTTATTTAGTAATTCAAATACTATAATACATAGCTAAAATCGGGATTCAAATTAAATTTTACCGTCATTAGTATCCATTTTTGTCCAATTTACACCGTAATTCATAGAACGAGTGCGACTCGTTCGTGTAGTGCAAGGGGTTAAAAGTAAAATCGACCCGCGTGAAATGCGTCACCGGTTACGGGACACCCTGTATATACGCGCCTAGTTGAAACGAATGAAAAATGGATACGAGTGCCGTGACGACATTGCAATATCGAGCAGCGCGTGCCGCGCGTATAATCGCTTACGAGTAGCCGCGATAAAAATAGTCGCGCGTACGAATCCGCGTTGCGACATTGCGCGATCTTTTGCATCAGAGAAAGACGCTGGACGTCGCGTTGCGTCTCGTAGATTACGTGCTTCAGTAGGTGAGCCAGTTACGTAGGATAAATGACCCACGCACTGTCACTGTCCCTCCAACTGTCGCTCGAATTCGTTTATTCGACACGAAAGTAACGTACAAAGTATCGCAAGTAAACAAATTTTCATGCGAAATTTGGACTTCGGTTTACGTAACAACGCATAGACGTCGTATATTCGTTTACACTTAATGTTTATAAATAAATATTAGAAGGTAAACGTGCTGTTGAACATTGAAACGTGACCGATATAATTATAAAGTACGGAACGTGTCATAATTCAGTAAGGCGCGACGTTTACTATATATATTTCATCTGTTACAAAAGCCGACGTGCTAATATATGGGAAACGTGTTTCTATTTAAATGAAAAGTTTTCAAGTGACAGTACGAAGGACATTGGACTTTTGTACATTTTCAGTTACGTAGTAATGAATTTATTATATTGAACATATAAAAAAAAATGTTCGTAAATAGAAGAGCGGTTGAACAATATTACGCTCGAAACTGGAACGATATTTACGTTAACGACGTTCTAAGATAGTTAAATAAACCTTAAAGTGGCAGGACGTGGTACATGTACATACCTTACGCGTTTCGGCGCGTCGAGGCGAGTGGTTTCGCGTTACGTTGCCACGATGCTCATCGCTGACCCAACGACCTCACCGACTGTATTTCAAAACAGTCCCATCCTCTTAGGACAAAAATAAAAGACGACCAGGATGAGGTTCATCGATCGTCGAAAAAGCGAATACCTTTGGGTCCAGTGGCTTTTAACGCGTGGCCACAAAAGTTCACTGCTATTGATTTACGCGGGTTCGATCGAAGGTAACGAAATGTCAGGGCATCCGATAAGCTCGCGTCGCGATGCATACGATGGTATTCTTTAACTTTAGAATTGGAACTTGATGCGAATCGCTTGAGAATATCTTCCAAACCCCTTTCAAGTTTTACTACTATTTACGGACGATGCAGGAATAATGTTGTTCGCGTTCAATGGTCGTTTTATCTCGTCCGCAAATTTATCGATCAATCCCGCGTTACCTTTCGAAGCGTAGCTGTTTCCCGAATATCAAACTATGATATTGTCACATATTTTAATTCCCTGTTAGAAATTCGTGTTCCAAAAGATTCCCTAGCGGCGCGACTGTTGAGATAGAAATATTGAGATATCCGTGGAAGTTATAAAATCGACTGCATTGCTTTTTCCTTCGATCCGTACGTAATTGTTAGCGCTTACGTACGCATTACTTCGGTCGCGCAATAAATACCGTGGTCAACGATATGCAAGGTAAAAATTCGATGCGCAATGTTAGGGAAGTGGATGGGCGATTTGAAAATTGGTTAGCGTCCAGCGTGATCGCGAGTTAGGGCGGCGACTAACGAGGAAGAGAACGGCCGTAACGACCCGGTTGGTATCTTCGATAAATGCAGCGAGCAGTCGAATCACGAGCGGGGCACAAATGTCGTGGCCCTCGCGGCCTAACCTTTAGCATCCCGGGACGACCGAGCCGCTTCGACTATACGACACACCCCGCTGGGATTCCGCGCCAACCTAACGACACTCTGCACGCCAGTTTCTAAACATCCACCCATCTGCGCTCCCCTTCTCTACCGTTTTCCGCCTTCCACTTGCCAACATCTTTAAAAAGGCGATTATAGTTGCGATGCTTCATTAGCCCCTCGCCCTACGATACTTTTTCTTTATTTCTACGGGCAGAAACCAATTTCGTATGAACAAAGGTAACGCGAGCGAGCACGAATCGTTTAACGTAGAAAAAAAAACGCGAGAGTTTGGACTTAATTACATTAACCCTTTGCGGACGGAGCAAAATAATGTTTAACGAATTTTCGTTCGATTATTAATATTTTGAAGACGTTATTGAACAAATACTTGTCCACGTATTAACAGTGGCGTATTAGTGATCATCTTAAGCTGAATTTCTTGTTTTAAAAATTAATTTATGTCCAAAACACCGAAGAACTTGGGCGATTATTTCCGACACTCGTCCGCAAAGGGTTAATTAATATTCCAAGAAGATTACTCTTGTACGCGTAGATTACTCTTTCGTTAATCGCCTTTGATCTTCGTGGCATAGAGTTCAATTAATTTTGTGCAAAGAAGGTGAAACATTGTCCTCCTTTTTCCTGTAATTTCATTTCGAAATCTTCTCCATTTGTAAACGTGTAATTTATCATTTTGTATTTTACATTTTTCCAAGCGACGTTCGATCAGATTTGGAACGGATGACCCGAGTTTAACAGTTTGGTCGCATCGAAACGTAACCATTCTTTAGCCATCTCTTCCATCTAGTTTCAAGATGTACGCTCGATTCTCCGAGCAACCGTACACATATGTTTCTCTACGGAGGATTAAACAGTTTCAAACGAGCACTCGAATTATGCTTACCCATATTCCCAGCGGTCTTTAATTCAATATATAGAAGCAAAGTATAAAACGTGGCGCATTATCTACGAAAACGACCCCACGCTATCCTTTGCAAGCGAGCTTCGGAAATGCAGCAACGATGACACGCGTCGGGCACCGCGTAGCGAGGAAGAGCGTAGAAAAAAAAAATGGGGAGACGGGAGAGAAAGAGAGGCGGAGAAGGAAGCGCGTTTATGGCGTGTGGCATGTGTCGCGTATAGCACGTACACACGTAGGTGGGCCTGGATGGAAGCGCGAGAGTCAAAGGCAAAGCGCGCGAATGACAGTTAATCGTAACGCGTGGCACGCGGCACTCGCGGCCGCTCGCCACTCGACTCGTCGTTTATCGGGTTCCGCGAGTCGCGACGACTACCGCGCACTATCATCCCGGCTAAACGAAACCGGCAGCCATGAAACGAACCGCGACGCAGGGATTATTCGAGAGTTAATCTCGCCCGCCGCGCCCAACCGACGTCTCTTTGTTTTTTTCCCTCCCACCCCTCCGCGTATCGCGTTTTCCCCGCTATTTTTCTTCCCTCGCCGCCGCGTCCTCGTGTTTCCCTTCGACCGTGTGCAAGCTTTCGAACGGCGGCAAATTCCGAACCAGGTGTTGTCCGCTTCGCGTGTCTATTGGCAATCGCGAACGGTGCAAACGTCGAAGCGAGAAACGCCTTTCGAAAGCCGAAAAAGAAACGCGACAATGGCGATCGTTTGTTGGCTGGCCTTAGGCGACCGATCGCGATCTTTCGTTTTTGTTTCGCGCTCGCGGAGATTTAGCGGTGGAACGGACGAATACAGGCGAAACCGCGCCGATGCTAGGCTTTTGAAGCCTAGGGAAATTGAAAGGGGATGTCAAAAGTTGCCAAAAACTCTAGCTCTCGCGACGCGCGACGTTTTTGGAGCGGCATAGTTTCTGCTGGAAATATTTGCGATGCTCGCGATAAGCAGCGCGCGGGTGTTTATGCATTTATGGAGAATTTAGATGTGCACAGCTGTACAAAATATGTAGGGTACAATAGCACGCGCGATACTTAAAGGATGAAACAATCCCCAATTTAGGTTTCCGTTCTTCAATTTTATCGAGAAACATATGCATTTGCATAGCTGCGGTAAATCGGTGCAATCGAAGACTCGATTGGATTAATGGTTAAATAAATTCGTATCGCGATCGATAATATCTCGTATCTCATGTATCTCATATATATAATCTCATATACATAATCTCATATATATAATATACTCGGAAAAATTGAAAATAGTTCTTCGAACTCGAAACTTCCCCAGCTTAATGGGATAAGTCCAGCTAATAGCAACTACGAAACAAAGCGAAGCAAAGGAAAACTCTACAAACGTTCGCCATCCCCCCCAAAGGGAGTTAGGATATTTGCAAAGTGCGCCTAATCTCTGCTATCTAGCCTTCGTTCCTTATCCGCGACTGCAAGGAAGAACGAAGAAGGGAAAGACGACGAATTTGCATAAACATTCGCAGCGCCAGCGATCACGCGAGCGAAGGTTCATCGCGAGAGACTGCGAGTCGAAGGTGGATTCCGACCAGGTAAACCGTGGTCCAAGAAACATTCGAGGGGTTGCAGAAAGGGGAAGAACGGGATAGAAGAGGAGGAGGAAGACAAGAGAGGAGGAAAGAGCGCGGAAGGTAAAGAAACGAGGTCCAGACCAGTCGAATATCGTACGCTGCTGCTGCTGCTGTTGCTGCTTTCTTCCTTCGTCTCTCCTTCTCTGTGACCGTTCGCTCGGATCTTTCGAGAGATCCGAGATGAGAGGGCAGGCCGCCTCGGATCCCGCCAGTGGATAATTATTAATCGTTATTTTCGCCAATCACGGCCGTTTATCTCGAAGCACGCAACGCCAATTATCTATCGGCCGTTGGAGCGGACGAGGAAAGGCAGAGCGGAATACGTCGGGGTTAGCGCGAACGAGACGGGATGAGGAGAACCGAAGATAGATGGGTAGAGGAACGCGGAGAAGAGGTCGCGAACGAAATGCCGAAGGAAAAGGACGGAGCTCGGCGCTGTGCGAGTTGCGAAAGAAAAAGGGAAAGATAAAGAAGACGGGAGGAAAGGAAGAGAGCGATCGGGTGGATACTAGGCTCGCCTGTTACGTTCTTTCCTCTTTATTCTCCTCTTTTTCTTTCGATCTTCTCGATCGACGCGATTCGCGTTCCACGCGAACACACGCTGTCCCGGGCATCCTGCTTCGGCCTCCGCCGCTTTTCCTCCCGGCTTTCTTCTGCCTCTTTGCGGTCGCCATATTTTTCGTCCACACGGGATCGAGTAGGCTAGATGTACCACGTACTGACACTTTACGGTTCCCCCTTTAAGTAACTTTCTTCAACTATTTCAGAAATCATTTACCGCAAAGATCGTTCCAGTTTCGAGCGTAACATTATTCAACGTCTCTTTCATTTGTGAACATTTTTTTTATATGTTCAATGTAATAAATTCATTGCCACGTAATTGAAGATGTACAACAACGTCCACGGTCCTACGCCCTGTTACTCGAAAGCTTTTCATTTACATAGAAACACGTTTTACATATATTAACACGTCAGTTTGTGCAACAGATATGTATACGAATTATTATTGACGTATGACACTTTCCATACTTTATAATCATATTGGCCACGTTTTAATGTTCAGCAGCACATTTACCTCTTAATAATTCGTTATAAATATTAAGTGTACACGAATATACGATGTCTATTGTTACGTAAACCGAAGTCCAAGTTTAGTATGAAAATTTGTTTACGTACGAATCCTTTATGCGTTACTTTGCTATTAAACAAAAGAATTAAAGTGACAGTTGCAGGAACAGTGACAGTACGTGGGTCATTTACCCAAGTTGGTGACTAGGCGACAGACTTCGGATGGTCGAAAGATCAGTCTCGCAATGAGTCATTTGTTTTGAACTTAGATTTATCGTTGTATACTCTACGTTTCATCGTTAACAATGGCCGAGTATCCAAAACACCCTGCCGAATAATCGCGAGTTTATCCGAAGCCATCGATTTTTCCCAGCTTCCGTTTGCGATACGAACGCGAATCGCAAGACGCCGATGAAACGTTCCGCTGGATCGGCGGACGAAAATAAAGATCGGACGAAGAGGGTGGAAGGGAAAAAGCGCATCCCCGTGCGAATAATAATTGAACGACGCGATGTGAGAGTGGCGGTAACGTTGGCTCCGTCACGCGATACGATTTGATAAGTTGTGTCAACTGCTCGTTAGTTAATTGTCGGTGCGCGACACACTGGTGGACTCTGTCGCGATTTCACCGGGCCCGTGTTACGTACGCGTTCGTGTACGCAGTCGCAACGAACCCCCGTTGCTAACTTTGTCACCCTTTTCGGCACCCTCCCGATCCTCGATCCCCCGCAACCGCCATGTACCGGCCACTGTCCAATGAATGCCCTTCATTTCCATACTTCGCTCGACGGTCAGTGAGACCAGCTAATCAGATTATTTAACCCTCGCTCGACCCGCTTGTCCTCTCACCGCTCTTTCCCTTTCTCCTCTTCCTCCTTCTCCTTCTCTTTCATCGTCAATCTCATCCCCTTCTACGATTTCGTTTCCTCTTTCTTTGCAGGGATTTCTCGCGGAACAAGAAAACGTACAAACGGTACATTACTTTTTAGAAAAGGGGATTACGAAACTTCCCGATGGTTAATTTTCGCAGTAACGCTTTGCGGTTGAACTTCTTTCGTCTAATCGACATGGATATCGTATCCCATTCTCTGCGATATCGTAAGCAGGAGAAGAAGTCTTCTATAGCCAACTAAAATTGCCATTAACGCGTTCGCTGTCCAGACATTTAACGTAGCCGCTATCCGTGTACTCGGTAATGCAACAAAATGCTCCGCATATACATCTTGCTTTTCATTTGCCGTACAAACGCGATTCATCATAACAGATAGTAGACAGTAATAAATTTCTACGAACTTCGTTGCAATCAAATTCCTCCAGTACCCATTTGCATGCATCGCATACGATGCGCGAGACAGTTAACTCATTTCCTCCAAAATTGGACGTAACCTATAGATACCGCTTAAAAAAAAAACGTCTCGTACCTTTTAACGTTCCTAAAGTATCTCTACGAAGTTTCCGCGCAACCCAACGCTATCTACTATTAGAAACGTTTGGATGCTGGACGCGGTAGACGAGGCGAAAGCATCCTGGTTCGGGATAGCCCTACAATTCCGCGCCACTGCTCGGAACGCGCGACTTTCGGCGCTGAAGTGTCAGGCCACTGATAAGCCAAAGGCATTAA